>CP129449.1:84962500-86362500 GCA_030445155.1 Quercus variabilis | reverse complement strand
CCAACTCTTCTTCTTGCACCTATAAGTTCACTCTTGCTTCTATTTCCCTTGTAAACATATCAAGCCATATCAAGCATATTTTCATTACAGGCACTCTCTCAATAGCACACATTATCGTGGATATGCATACGGAGATAAGAGACTTCATGGTGACTGTGAGCAAGGAAGAGGTGGTGGTGGTAGCACAATTTCCAAATCAAGGGCATTGGCTACCACTATCTAATTCGATTTTCTAGCTACTGAGTTATGCATGTATATACGAGCATTTTTTTACTAGAAAAAGCTACATCTGCTTTGCCAGCATGGCACAAAGCTCATACTAACTCAACTATATGACCATCGAGTTTTTTAGCAACTTGCTTATAGGGTAATCGAGTTTTATATGAAAATCGAGTCTTATATTATCGAATTTCAAAATAGGGACATATCCCTATATAGTTTGAGAAAAAGAGCAAAATGATGAAATTTTTTTGAAAAAAGGACAAAACCCCATTTTGGCCTTCAAAGATTCCAAAAGTTTGGCATAATATATATATATATATATATAATGACCTAGGGCGGCTCAACAACTTTGGAACCTTAGGCAAAAATTTTAAGTGAAATCTTTTTTATATTTAAATTATAATTAAATAATATTAATTAAATTTTTTTATTCTTATTTAAAATCTATTTTTCATTTTTATTTATTACGTGATTTAATACATTAGTATTACTAAAATATAAATAAGTTGATATAATATACATTAAATTATTAATCGGTATAATAACTAATAATAATTGATAAAATAAAAACTTGCATAACAAAATATATATATATATATATATATATATATATATTTATATTAATTTGAGAGGGTATACATTGGGTGTGGCCCGTGTGGGTGGATTAGTGAGTTTGTGGCTTTGATGGATTAGGGAGTTGAGAGGGTACACATTGGCAGGGGAGGTATGGGGAAACACAAGACTGAAAATACCGTATTTAGAGACCATGCCGAGGGATTTCATTGATGTCGTGTGGGAACTTAAGCTCAAGAAGCCTGAGCTTGACTGGGAGTTTTTTGCAATCACGGCATGGAGTCTGTGGAGTAATAGAAACTCAGTTTGCCACGGGGGAAAGTGCAAAGAAGCCGTGTTGATAGCTCGAGAAGCGACTGCATATGCGAAGGAGGTCAGACAAACCAACGAGACTCAGGGCAGACCCTCACAGCCAGGTGGACAAACTTGGACTCCTCCTAGAAGGGGGTGTTATAAGGTCAGTGTTGATGGGGCGGTGTTCAAAGAACTGGGCTGCTGTGGGGTGGGAGTAGTCATCAGAAACGAGGAGGGGCAGATAATGGAGACGATGAGTAGGAGGTTGGACTTGCCGTTGAAAGCGCTGGAAATGGAAGCTAAAGCTGTGGAGGAGGGCATCATCCTTGCAAGGGATCTTAGTTTAAGGAACATCACTGTGGAAAGTGATGCTCAGGTTGTGGTAAAAGCCTTTCAAGCACAGGACCATGCAGCGAGCTCCATTCATAAGGTGATTGAAGGAACAAAAATGGAACTCCGTGCTAAGTCATTTAGATTATAAAATATTATATACTCAACAACTGTGCCTGTACAGTGCTAAGTCCTGTCACTTTATCAGTATCAAGCTTTGTACAGTGTGTATTGTCACTGTGCAGTGGCATCAGTGCTGTGGAGTGTGAGCAGATTTTGCAAGTTTAGAGCATTAGCATTGGAAAATGCTAATGCTATTTTATTTTACAATTTTAAAAACTCACAATTCTATTATACCATACCATTTTTCAATTCTTCTACATCCCAAAACTCTATTTTTATTAAAATATTATTTTTTAATATTTCTTTATTATTTCTTTATAACTGTTATTTTTTTCAGACATCTGTTTCCTAGGCTTTTCAACCGTTTTTTTTTTTTTCCTCTGCTTCTCCCTCAACCTCTAGCAACACACAAACGATCAACAACCACAGCCACGGCACCTCAACCCATCAACAACCACAGCCACAGCACCAAAAACCCATCAGCCCATGCCGCCGGTTTGAAACCCAACTGATTTGAAACCCACCGGAGCAAACCCATTAAAAAAAAAATCATCACCGGACCCAACCCACTTCAGCCACAACATCGGACCCAAACACCGGACCCAACCATGACCCACAACCCCTTTAGGCACCGGTCACAGCAAAAAAAAAAAAAAAAAAAAAAAAAATCCACAACCACCACAGTGACCCACGCCAAAAGCCACAACCACCAGTGACCCACGCCGAAAAAAAAAAAAAGCAACCACAAAACCACTGGATCACAACCCACCAGACGCCAAAAACCACAACCACCAGCGACCCATGCCGGGAAAAAAAAAAAAAAAAAAAACAACCACAGAACCACCGGATCGCAACCCACCAGACGCCAAAAATCACAACCACCAGTGACCCACGCCGAAAAAAAAAAAAGCAACCACAGAATCGCCGAATCGCAAGCCACCAGACACCAAAAACCACGGCACCAGTGACCCACGCCGTCACCCACGCCGAAAAAAAAAAAAAAAAAAAAAAAAAAAAACAACAACAACAACAACAACAACAACAACAACAGAACCGCCGGATCGCAACCCACCAGAAAAACTAAGCCACTGTGATGTGTGATGGAGAATGGTGTTTGGGTCTGATAAAGAGAGGAGAGAGCAAATGAGAAACAAGAACGAAGAGAGAGAAGAGAACTGAAACAATGAGAGTGAGGAGAGAGAAATTTCGGTTTTAAAAGGGAATAAAAAATTATTATTTTTTTTAGAATACTGCTACAGTACAATTCTATCTTTAGAATTGTACTGTAGCAACTATTGCAAAAAATTTAGAATAGTTGAGTTTAGCATTTTCTGATGCAATGGATTTTAAGGGTTAAAATGCCAAATTGACCTTAGATATGGCTTTAGCATTCTCCAATGCTAATGCTCTAAGAGCAAACTGAGCGCGTTGGCCTTGTCCTGTCAATCAAGTAGATTAAAAAACTTAACTTAGAATGAATGACTGAGCATATAGAAAAGATCAAGATTCATGACGAAGAAAAGAAAAGAAAGTATATAGATAGTGAGGCAGAGAGACAAAAGATGAGGGATTTTTTTGTTTTGATTTAGAAATTTATAATCATTATTTTAGTATATTTCAAAATAATTATGTTATATTGTTAATAAATTAGTAAAAATATAAAAGTTACCTTTTAAGTTTTACTATTTATTATTTCAATCTTGTAAATTTAAATCTTTTAAATTTAACTTTTATTATTTCAGTCTTTAAGTTTTATTTTTTCTCAATTTAGTTCTCTGTTAACCGGTCGTTAGTTGCTGTCGTTATTATTTTTTTCTACTTTTATCACTTTTCAGTTTTCACCTACAGCTCTTTTTAAAAATAAATAAAAAATAAAAAATAAATCACCTACAGCTTCTGCGTCAGTTCTATGTCTGAGCCTAAACTGGGTCCAATTTCTATATAGCAAAAAAGCAACCAAATCTACTTTGTTGGCTTTGAAAACCTCGCCAGCACTTATCATTAACCCACAAGAAAACCCAAGTCTGTAAAGCCAAACCGAAAACCCAGTCGTCATTATCAAAGTATCAAACCACCTAAACTCACACCCATCAAACATCGTCGTTGATCCTCCAGGGAAAAAAGAGAAAAAAAAAAAAACCAAAGTTGTCCATCATAGCCTCTTGGTCCACAAATCCTACAACAATAACCATAATTAATAAAGTGGCTCCACTCTGCGATAGAACAATGCCACAGAGGAAAGCATCCACCGCAAGGCCCAGCCGGTGCCGCCATTCATCTGATCTGTTTCTCCAGCTAAAGTTCCACCTCTCTTCTCCCTCTTTCTCTCCCTTTCCCCCTCTTTCTCCCTCTCAGTCTCTCAGTATCAGGTGGGGATTGAATTTTGTTATTCGTTATTGTTCTCCAAAATCCAAATACAACGCCTTTTCTTTAGCTTATTTCTCTTTTCTTTTTCTTTTTTCAAATTTAAAATTAACGTTTTCTTAAAATTAATAAATTAATAATAAATTAAAATTTTAAATTAAAAAAAAAATACAAATAGTGTGGTTTTATTGTAGATAACGGCAGCAATTAACGGATGGTTAACAAAAGACTTAATTGAAAAAAAAAAAAAAAATTTAGAGAACTGAAATAACAAAGTGAGAACTAAAATGAAAAATAATGAAACTTAAAATGTCAATTTTGAATTTTTGCCATAATAAATTTATCTAGTATTAATGATTTTAGTATATTTTAAGAATGAGTTAATGAATGTCTCTTAAAATTTAATTTTGTTAGTTGAAGTTTGACTATTTTTGTTTTTTTTTATTTAATCTTTTACATTTTAGGATACAATAAAGTTTTTTTTTTTAATGCATTTTACTGACCAATAATAGGACTAAAATATTTTTTTTAGTAATTGAAATATATAGATAAATATTACACACACACATATATATATATATATATATATTTTTTTTAAGTGAGGGTCTTCTTTTATTTATGAGTTTTAGATAATTACATCAATTGCATTTATTATTCAACCAGCTCTAGAATGACCACTGAACTCAATGCATACGTATACTCGAATGGTACACCTAGTAGATGATATGGTAACTATTTGGTTTACCAAAGTTTTGGCAACTTCACATTGTAGATGGTATGATAACCATACTTATATCAGATGTTTTATTGCCCAATAAATTATAGGTAGCAACGGGTAGCTATGGTCGTGAATATGCATATTACTTATTATAAATGAATTATCGCTACAAGATTGTAAATTTTTGGAAAAAATGCAATTATATTGATTATAAAATTAGATCGTATTTTGCATTGACACATTAATGAGTTCCTCACAGTTCTACTCTAGCTACTCTTTTTGGCTTGCGTACCTAACAGTCATAGGAGGTAGCTTTCATCAATACTGTGAACAGTATGATTCTATATTTAGAATTGTATTGTAGTATTATTACAAAAAAATTTGTAACAGTTGTATTTACAATTGTCTGATGCAAAGAATTTTAAGGCTTAAAATTTCAAATTGCCCTTAAATATGACATTAGCATTCTCCAATACTAATGCTCTCACATATCTACTCTAGCTACTCTTTTTGGCTTGCGTACCTAACATCATGGAAGGTAGCTTTCATCAATTTGCCAAACCAAAACATCCTTCGGACACACGGGTGCATATGTACGAGTGTCATGAGGTCCACCCAAAAGAACTCGATCTGTTGCATAAAGTAGTTCACACAATAAAAATATAAGTTTTAAATATTTTATTTTTAGGACATATTTAAATACTGTTTATTTTATTGAAAATTAAAAATTAAAAATATTATAGTAAAATAATTTTTAAATATATAAATAGTATCATAAAATATATTTTTAATAACAAAAATATTTTTGAGACTTATAAATAGTGCATAGACTACTAGTGTGACATACTTAAGTGCAAAATTTAAAGTTCAAAGAGGTAGTGGTTTCGTGTGCAGTGCACAAGATTTATCGGCAGCTCTGTGTCTCACGTTTACGTGCTGAAAAAAAAAAAAAAAAAAAAAAAAAAAAACCCAACGCAAACGCGCATGGAAAACGCAAAAGGCACTCTTGAAGGTAGCTTTCATCAAATTGCCAAACTAAAACATCTTTAGTACATACATGGGTGCATGTACGAGTAACATGAGGTCCACCTAAAAAAAACTCACATTTCACTGCTTACACGTTTTCATTAGACTGATGTGATGTGACAAACAAAAACGTTGCTAATACCGTAATACGCACTCTTGAAGGTAGCTTTCATCAAATTGCCAAACCAAAACATCTTTAGTACATACATGGGTGCATGTACGAGTAACATGAGGTCCACCTAAAAGAAACTCACATTTCACTGCTTACACGTTTTCATTAGACTGATGTGATGTGACAAACAAAAACGTTGCTAATACGCACATTAATGGCGGAGCCATTGGGACCAAAGGTTTTGTCCTAAGTCCTCCCAATTTTTTTTTAATATAAAAATATTGAAAATTATAATAACTCATCTAAATTTTTTTTTTGGTTACATTCTTCATGACATATAAAATATAATAAATCATTCCTAATTTGATAAAGATATATAATATATAAAATAATTTAATGTTTGATTGATTACTTGATTATATTTTTTATGCATAGAATGATTGTTTGTTTAAATGTTTTGAATTGTTATAGTAATTTTCTAATCATAATCATATTATACTTAATAGGTTTTTTTCTAATTAAATAATTATACAATAAGTAATAGAAGATTTGAACATTAAATATTTCTATTGGGAACACAAAAAGATATTAACCAGTAGAGTTATAAAGTTTTCGACTATCATACCAAAATAAGAAATTATAATAGTAACATAAATCTCTCATAAAATTTGAAACTCTGAATACACCCAAAACATGTTTTCTATCAATTCTTCATAGAGCAGTCCACTGTTCACATATGTGTTCTACCATAGGTGGGGATAGCAGCGTGCACACACAAACAAACAAAAAACACCTCCCAACTCTCCCAAGTATACTTTTGAACAGTTTATTTACTTGTAATATAAACCGTAACTTTAAACAATAAATTATCTCATTCTAAATAAGCCAGTTTAATTATTAATATATTTTTTTTCAAAAAAGAAAGTATTAATATGTCACTTTAAAGCAAATAAATTGACGACAAATAAGTAGGTCACAGTTTCTTGCTAATAGTTTATTTGTTGAAACTTGAAAGTTAGTTAAAATGATCTATAAATTTAAAATGCTCTATATAAATAAATAAAAATTTCAAAAAATTAAAATTGCTCTCCTAAGTTTGCTGGTTAAAATTGCATCATGCTTCATGCACTCTCACACCACCCTAACTCATCTTCTTGGACCTATAAATTCACTCTTGCTCCCATTTCCCTTGTAAACATATCAAGCATATTTTCATTTACTCTCTCTCTCTCTCTCTCTCTCTCTCTCTCTCTCTCTCTCTCTCTCTCTCTCTCTCTCTCTCTCTCTCTCTCTCTCTCTCTCTCTCTCTCTCTCTCTCTCTCTCTCTCTCTCTCTCAGACACACACACACACACACACACACAATAGCACATATTGTCAACTTTTTGAAACTGGACTTCTTGAAAAAATGGGATTTTCAAAAAGTGCGTTATGAAATTAGGCTTTTTAAAAAAACTAAGTGTTTGGTAAAAACTGTTAAAAAGTGCATTTTGAAAAAATTGAGAGTTTAGCTAACACTTATAAAAGTGGAGGTTTGAGTTGTAAATTACCAAAAAGGACAAAATATATATATATATATATATATATATATATAATAGAATTCTTTGTTTTAATTATCTCTCTTAATGCAAGGTATGCACACAACATTTTTACAAAAATTTTACAATAAAGTCTATATGACAAATTGTTAATGGTAGATAAAAAAATAATAATGTCACTAGTAGATCCAAATGAGAACATATAACAACTTACTGTGTAAAATTTATTATGAGATTGTTATGAAAATATTGTATTAATAACACTCATTTTTTTTTCCTAAAGAAAATAACACTAATTTAAAAAGTACAAAGATACAATAAAATGTGACAATATTATTACAATACAATTTATTTTTATTTGTGGTCAGTCTTAACCTAATAAAAGATTTGATACCTCAAACTTTTGTGATAATTTATTGTGTCCTAATAAAGTCGTAATTTTCATTTTGTAAATTTCCCAGCTTGGAGTATCCCACTCTACCTTTTACTTTAATTTTTTTTTTTTTTTTACTTTTTTTTTTTTCTCAACCACACGTTTCCTTTCACCCTTATCTTCTTCCACCTTTATATTCTCCCATCCTTATCTTCTTTCTCTGCTTCTCATCTTCTTTCGGCTTCTCATTTTCTCTAATTTCATTAAAAATCAATTAAGGTGAGTTCTGTAGCAGAGCAGCACGTAGAGGACCTTTGCAGCAGCACGGAGAGGACCTTTGTAGCAGCACAGTGGGCAATTTGGTAATTTAACACTCGTTGGAAATATTGATGAAACGAGCTTTTACAAAAGGCTCCGAAGAGCTGTCCACTGCCAAAGTCCTCTTCCTTCACAATTTCAAAACGCAGCTTTTAGCTAAAGCTGCTTTTAAAATCTAACCAAATGCTCATATAATTTTTTGGGTTTCAACAAGCGCTTTTTGACTTCTGAAAGTGCAAACAAACGAGCACTTTATCATGGATACGCATACAAAGAGAAGAGACTTCAAGGTGACTGTGAGCAAGAAAGAGGTGGTGGTGGCAGCAGAATTTCCAAATCAAGAGCATTGGTTACCACTATATAATCTAGACATGTGTCTTGTGCCTCCATTGGATTTTAGTCTCTACTTTTGTTATACAAAGCCAACCCGTGGAGACAACTGGACATTTGTGTCAAAGGTTGAAGTTCTAAAGAAGGCCTTGGCAAAAGCTTTGGTTCCATACTACGCTCTTGCTGGTGAGATAGTTACAAACTCTGTGGGTGAACCTGAGATTCTTTGCAGCAACCGTGGGGTAGACTTCATTGAAGGTTTTGCAGATATAGAACTTCAAAACCTCAACTTGTATAGAGTTGATGAGACCATTGGCTGCAAACTTGTACCCAAGAAGAAGAATGGCATGCTGGCTGTTCAGGTTTGTAGAAGAACACTGGCCTTGGAGATTTGAGGCTATCCTAGAATACACTAATTATTTGATCTTTTCTGATCATATGGTAGTAGTTTTTTCCTACTGTAACTAATGTTTGTGCTTGCAGGATGCAGGAAACTAAAAATTAAAGCAACTTTGTTTTGAATAAATTTTTTTAAAAAAAAATTATTTAAAAAAAAAAAAATATATATATATATATATAGCAACTTTGTTTTGAAACAATTTTTTTTTTTTTTTTTTTAAGTTATATATATATATATAAAACTATTTCCTTGGGGAGAAGTCTCTCACCCCCTCCTCCCGCATCTCACACTCAGAAGATTATTACAAAGAAAATTTTCATGAGGGCAACCCTAAAATGTTAGTAAGATGTTTTGGAATTAGGATCTCAAGAATATCATCATAACACCTTAGAAAACAGATACAGTTGATAGATCAAATGATATTAATCTAAAACTTAGAGGAACTCAAAAGCATTTTAGATTATAAAAAATACGTAGTAGATTTTTTTTTTTTTTTGGTTAAATTCAAATGACACCATTTAAGTTGGATAAATTGTCATTTTTGTTAAAAACTTTTTTTAATTTTTTTTTTTATCATTTTAGTTCCTAAACTTTAATAGATATGTCAAGTCTATTATCTTATACATTTATGTCCATACAATTATTATTAAGTTCAATAAAATGACGTTGTATTGCACATGTAAAAACTGTCGGTTTTATTTATTGATGGAATAACCAATCTTGACAAGAATATTAAAATGTAAAGATTAAATGACAGAAAAAACTTTAAGGATGAAAAGTCACAACTAAAGGGGTATACTGTTGATTGTTGATTGTTTTTTTTTAATAGGAGTTGATTGTTGATTGTAGGGTTTTCCCCCTACTTTTTTTGGTTAGTCTTTTGCTAAGCTAATGCCATGAAACCTACTTGTAGGTTACTGGGTTCAAATGTGGTGGACTTATGGTGGCGTGCACTTTCGGCCATAAAATAATGGACGGATACTCGGCCGGCATGTTTCTTATCTCATGGGCTGAGATTGCTCAATCTAAACCTCTCTCTTCTCTCCCAACATTCGGCCGATCATTGCTCAATCCTCGAATCCCCGGTTCCTTTGATTCTTCGCTTGAAAACTTGTACATCCCCATCACATCGTTCCACCCAATCAAAGAGCCAAACCTGGGCGGCAATAACTTTGTTAGCCGCGCGTACATTGTTAAAGCCAACATTATCAACCAAATCCAATCACTAGCCAGCACCAATGAATGCAAAAGGACTAAAGTTGAGTGTTTCAGTGCACTCCTGTGGAAAATTATTGCCAAACGTGGTACGGCTGACAAAAATATATCCAAATTGGGCCTTCTTGTTGATGGAAGGACAAGAATTGGCCGTGAAGAAGAAGAGAAAACAAAGATATTGGCTTCTTACTTTGGAAATTTGTGGTCAATTCCCTATGGAAGCGAGACCGTAGATGATCTTATTGACAAACCATTGAGTTGGGTAGCAAATGAAGTTCATGGAATTGGGGAAAGTGCAATGACGTCTGAGCATTTCTTGGGTTTATTAGATTGGGCGGCGGCTCATCGTTCAGTTCCCAGTTTGCCAAAGATATATGCCTATGGGAGCAGAGAAGGTCCTGCTCTTGTGGTTTCATCTCTTTTGAGGCTTCCATTCTCAAAGGTGCAGTTTGGATGGGGAAGACCAACATGTGTGTCATTGTATTTCCCATGGGGTGGAGATGCTGGGTATGTGGCGCCAATGCAAAGCCCTTCTGGAAATGGTGATTGGGTCGTGTACATGTACATCTTGAAAGAGGAATTGGAATTAATTGAACGTGAAGCTGGTCATATGTTTAGGCCTTTGACGTTGGGATACTTCAATGAATTTGAACAAGAACCTCTCGTTAGATCAAAAATGTGACTGTTTGATCATGTTCACTAGTTATCTTATATTATATTATGCAAACGTGTCATGTATTGATGTAGAATAAGTTTATGCTTTTATACAACTATATATGATTAGGAATAAAAACCTACCTACACATGATAATTAAAAAAAAAAAGACATGAATGTTATATTATGTTCATCAGTTAGAGGCTCGTTTAAATATAAGTAAGTCTTTTTTTTTTTTTTTTTGTTTATTTATTTTTATATCAAGTTCCCACTTCTTTTTAATAGCAAGGATAACCTCAAGTATAGCCCATATGAATTTTGATAAGTTGGCTAATATAGA
Organism: Quercus variabilis; assembly: GCA_030445155.1. Classification (NCBI taxonomy): domain Eukaryota; kingdom Viridiplantae; phylum Streptophyta; class Magnoliopsida; order Fagales; family Fagaceae; genus Quercus; species Quercus variabilis. Next base: position 86,351,570 of record CP129449.1, on the reverse strand, counting down.
TTTATAAGTGGTGAAATTGTAATATTTTTGCTGACAACATTTGACTTCAAACATGTTTGGAGCCATGGGCTCCTCTAATAACATATAAAAAGATGACATTAATTTTTGTCATGTGCAACACACATATGCTAAAAACCCATTGATAGAACTCACCCTTAAAAACTAACTTGCAAGGAGATGGTGTTCAAGAGCTTATTAATATATGGTTAAACTTATACTTAATTCATATGAGATACTAGGATCATAGCATACCACCACACTCAATAGCTAACGTCCACGACGGCTCACTCTAGCGACATGGACCCGATGGTAGTCCTTTCTCTTTTGGTTGGTTCCACTCACCTATCAATTATTTTAATTTAGCCTCTCAGTTGCCCCTTTCAAGATCCGACCACAAAGTCACAACTCATTTAATTCTATACTCAATGAGCTACGTCTGATTACTCAATATAGTGGTTGGCATTGATAGAAAATGTTAAACCCATGGGTAGAACTCACTCTTAAAAATCGGCTTGCAAAGGAAGATGGTGCCCAAGAGTTTATTAACACATGATTATACTTATACTTAATCCATGGAAGACACTAGAATCGTAACAACGTAACTCACTTTAAGTTAGTTATGTGCATTACAAGTGATGAGATAAATATCATAAAAATACATAAAGAAAAAAAATTAAAAATATTTGTGCCTTTTTCTCAATTTTGAAACATAATAATAATTTTTTTCTATATTTTTTTATTAAACGTCTTTCTTCTTTATTATTTTTAAACATTTATTTTAGTGGTTTGAATCTCTAAAGGAAATTAATAAAGTAAGTTTTTTTTTTTTTTTTCCAAATAAAATTTGATATAACATTTTAAAGACAAAAATCGCTCATGAATTTATATTTAGGGACTAATAGCGTATTTTAGATATTCACTTCTCCCAAATGAACAAGGCTACATGTGTATTGCTATATATTTCCATTCAAACCCTCTACTCCACTCATCCTTTTGGTAATAAGAAGGTACAAACTTTCCCAATGATCGTGGTCTGGACCTATTTAACCTGCTTTAGACAGTAAAACCCAACAATTTAAAACACTTCTTCTGTTTTACTTGTCCTCATAATGTTGGACTATATAAACACAAATTTAGGCATCATTATTCTAATATACCACCATATATTAAGATGATTTAAAAAGTTATTTATCACTTCAAAAAATAACAAAAATACCCCTAATCTAATTAGATAGTTTTATTCCTAAAAAATAAAAATAAAAATAAAAATGAGGTCAAAATCGTAATTCAACAAAATTAAAAACACATAAAACTACCAGAGAAATCTCTCTTGAACTTTCCACAAGACGAAAAAGTATATCTTGTTTCAGGAGTACTAACTCAGAGTCTAATTGGTGTTTCTAGGGCCAATTAAAAATTGACATATGTTAAAAAAACACATCACATACACCCAAAATTAAAAAGACAAAATTAACTTTGAAAATTTTTCAAAGCTCTGCCATTGAGAGCATTAGTATTTGTGGTGTAAAATTGCTAAAATGCTATTTTTTGCACTATAAACTACGAAAACTGTGCTCCATTTAGTGGTGCTAAAGCCAAACAAGACATCATATGCAATTTGGAAAATTATTGCAGAATGTACTCTTCTACTCTACTCTATTTTGCTTGCGTACCTAGCACCATGCGAAGGTAGCTAGCTTTCATCAACTTGGCAGACTAAAGCATCTTTAGTATCTTTCGTACACATGTGAGGTAGCTAGCTTTCATCAACTTGGCAGACCAAAGCATCTTTAGTACACACATGGGTGCATGTACGAGTGATATGAGGTCCATGGCCATGGTCCATCTAAAATAAATACTCACATTTCCTTGCTTATGTGTGTTCATTAGATATTCACCAAAAAAAAAAAAAAAAAAAAAGTGTGTTCATTAGACTGATGTGTTTTTTTTTTTTTTTTTTTTTTTTTTTTTTTTTTTTTTTTTTTTTTTTTTTTAAATCTTGTAAATTATAACAACTCATCCAAATTTTTTTATACATTCTACATGAAATATAAAATATAATAAATCATTCTTAATTTGGTAAAGACATATAATATATAAAATAATTTAGTTTATGATTGGTTACTTGATTATGTTCTTTTATGCATAGAATGATTGTTTGTCTAAATATTTTGAATAGTTAACCTATTAGTAATTTTCTAATCTTAATCATATTATACTTAATAGGTTTTTGCTAATTGGATAGTTACAATGAGTAATGAGAGATTTGAATACTAAATATTTCTATTAGAAACACAAAAATGTATCAACCAATAGAGTTATAAAGTTTTGGACTATTATACCAAAATAAGAATGATAATAATAACATAAATTTCTCATAAAATTTGAAACTTTGAACACACCCAAAACACGTGTTCTATGATTTCTATTAATTCTTCATACAGCTTTACACTTTGTTTGTTTAAACAATGATGTTTTCTAGAATATGAGTTATTTTGCAAAAAACATTTTCTATAAAACTATCACATTTTCATATGTTTGGTAGCAATCTTAAATGTGTTGAAAATTGTCTCTCATCTTCCCCTGTTTAGTTTGTTGTGAGATAGAATTGTTTTCCAGAAAAAATTAGCAGAAAATAATCTCTAAAAATAAACTATATTTTTTATGTTGAGTAAAGATTGTTTTCTTTTGACTCATTTTTTCTGATGCTACAAATCATTTGAAAATACGAAAAACTATCTTTACATAATGTGGGTGTGGGTGGTGGTGGTAGTGGGTGGTAGTGGGTATGGGTTTATAATTGGTTGTTCACAGGGAGTGGGTGGCAAGGCAGTGGTGGTTGTTCATAAGGAGGTTGTGGGTAGGGGTTTGTTAGTTTTTGTTGGTGGGGATTGTGGGTGTGGCATTTCACAGTAGTTGTTCACACTTCATAGGGGGAGAAAGAGAGAGAGGCAAATATATATATATATATATATATAAATGAATTGCTAAAAAAAAATAGAACCATTAATGTTAGGTATATTGTAAAGTGTGTTGTTAAAATAGATAAAGTAGCCTTTTGAATTGCTAAAAATTAAATTTTTTAAGATCAACAATGTGGATGCTCTAAGTGATTTTAACCAACCTCATGGGAGGTGTACCAAACACATCTTAAAGTTCAAAAGATTGACTCATTTGTGGTCTGTCCATATTAATTCCTTCTGCTTGTGTTACAAAGTTTACTCTAAAATATTAACCTTGCAATGATCATGTGGGGAAAAGTTTTTATTCTGAAGCTTCTAACTTGTTCAACTTTTATCTCATTTTTCTTCTTGGAAGGCAGGAGGAACTTACTTGGAGTTATCCTTTGTGATAGGTAGTGATTTGTGCAATCAAAGAATTACGATCTTAGAGTTCTTGGGAGAGTTTACCCCAAGAAATCTAATTCTTGGAATTTAGATATTTTTTCAATGTTAATATGATTTTCACCAAAATATTTGAAAGTAATTGTCCAAACTACTATTATTTTAACTATTTTTTTTTTTTTTTTTTGGTTTGAAGGATTATAAACAAAAGAACTAAGGGACTACAAAATACTCAGGACAGTGCCTGGCCACACTTATCCCATTACGGTCAGCCTCCATAATACTATTCATCTCCTCTGGAGGATTATCAAATACAATAAAATTTTGGTCTTGTTCTGTGCCCTTCCTAGCCAGGAAATCAGCACACCTATTGGCTTCACGATAGCCATGCTTTATCCGAACTTGAGAAATTTTAGAGACCAGGTACCTACAATCATCCAAGAGAGATGATATCGAGTTGTTAGAGAAGTGAGGGTTCCCTAACATGTCCACAACAGTCTTAGCATCCAGCTCTATCTCCACCTTATCCAAATTTCTCTCAACGCAAAGCATTGACCACCACGAATAGCCCATAATTCCGCTGTTAAGCTTGAAGCTATGCCAATCTTCCTAGAAAAACCCACCATCCATCTACCAGTACAGTCCCGGATGACCCCACCTCCTCCAGCTAGACCTGGATTCCCCAATGCCGAACCATCTGTATTTAATTTTGCCCACCCATCTTCAGGTTTATCCCAACGGATTAGTTTAATTATCATGCTCTGATTCCCTTTTTTTGGAAAGGCACAGAAGAAATATATTATAGCCTTACTCATAATATCCTTTGCAATATAAGGATTTTGAGCCTGCTGTTTGAAGACAAAATGGTTCCAGTTTTTCCATATTATCCACACAACAAAGGAAAATATTATATTCCGGGGGCGTTTGTATTCATTTGTAACTTTAGTAGACTTACCATTAGTTGCCAGCCACTCCTCTAAATCTGATCCAAAGAAATTTCTATCAAACCCCAACGCTTCCAATTCATTCCACACAGGTTTTACCAACTCACAGTTTCGGAGAGCATGAATAATGGTTTCTAGTTCTCTCAGACAGCGAGGGCAGCGCGAGTCCACCTCCATTCCCCTGGCAACTAAGCATCCATTGACTCTGATGCTGTTATAAGCAACTTCCAAAGGAAGAACTGAATTTTTGGAAGAGTTTGGAGTTTCCAAATCCATTGACCACTAGAGGCAAAGTTTTGATTCAGCCTAGTAGCCATCCTGTAAGCACTATTCAAATTAAACTCCCCTTGTGGGGAATCCTTCCACATAATTCTGTCATCACTAGCGGATGCTAGAGCATAAGGAATAGCTTGAATTTCCAGTTTGATTAAAGGAGGAAGCTCAAAATGAATTAGATCCCACTACCACCCCTTAAAAGTTGCTATATCCTTAATTTTCCACTCCGACACCCCCAAAGGTAGAGGTCCTTGAACTTGTTGCCTTAAAGGGCCCTTTGTGGTCCAAGAATCAAACCAGAAACTCAGATTACTTTCTTTCCCAATCACCCATCTAACACCCAGTTGAAACAAGTCCGAACCTGTTTTCATTCCCCTCCAGATTTCAGAACATGGTAGTCTATTAGGATTCTTGGATTTAATTCTTCGATTTGAACAATACATAGCTCTTAAAACTCGCGCCCACAGACTCTCCTTCTCGGTTTGAAATCTCCAATTTAACATAGTTAGCAATGCTATGTTCCTACCTCTTGCACTTTGCAGACCAAGCCCCCCGTTGTTTTTTGGTTGAGTCACCTTACTCCACCCTACTCAATGAATCTTTCTCGCCGATTCTGTCGACCCCCACAGAAAATTCCTATTAACTCGATCTATTCCCTCTAGAATTCTATTTGGAAGAAGGCTACATTGCATCACATAGGCTGGGATGGTGGAGGAAGAAGCCTGAATAAGAACAGCCCGTCCGGCTGGAGAAAGAAGATTAGCCTTCCATCCCACAAGTTTGTTCTTGACCCTGTCTAAAATAAAATTATAATCCAGCGAGGATGAACCAGGGTGCTTTAGAGGTATTGCTAAATATTTTCCAATATTAGGAGTAGAGGCAAAACCCAGGATATCGCAATATGACTCTCTTAACTCTCTATCCACATTTGGAGAAAAGTAGACCTGAGATTTAGCTTCACTGATGGTTTGCCCAGTTTTGCCACAAAACTCCTCTAGAACCTCTCTTATGATTGTGCAATTAACATGATTTGCTTTAGCAAAGAGAACAATATCATCTACAAACATCAAATGCAAGAAAGCTAGCCCACCTTAAGAAGATCTTACTAGATCCCATAACTTTTGATCACATTTTTCATCTATTAGCTGACCCAAATATTTCATACAGAGGATGAACAAATATGGGGACAAGGGATCGGCCTGCCTGATACCCCTTGATGGAAAGAAAGGCTCAGGACACCCTCCATTAAAAAGAATAAAAGAAGAGCTAGAGCTCACACAGCTCATAATAAGGTCAATTAGATTTTGCAGCAAGTTGATCTTCACCAACACTTCACGGATAAAACTCCATTCAAGCTTATCATAGGCCTTTTCCAGGTCTATTTTCACTGCCATATATCCCACACCTCCCTTCTTCTTGCTAATCGAGTGAATGAGTTCTTGAACGATAACAGCATTATCTATTCCTTTCCTCCCAGGAACAAAAGCCAATTGGAGAGGGGATACCAGCTTCTCCAAGAATGGTCTTAGGCGAGCCACAATAATCTTCATAACTATTTTGTACACTGTATTACAGAGACTTATAGGCCTGTAATTCCCCAAGGTTTCAAGCCTTTGAATTTTTGGGATTAGCAATATATGCGTTCTGTTTAGGTACTCCGGCATTCTTTTTGTGTCAAATATCCTCTTAACCTCCTGAATCACAGATTCCCCCACTGTTGGCCAGAAATGCTGAAAAAACCCTGCATGGAGTCCATCTGGACCAGGAGCTTTATTCGCCTTTAAAGACCAAAGACTAACCTTAATCTCTTTCGCTGTTACTCCATGGCTTAAATTATCCCTTTCCTCATTAGAGAGACAAACTTGCCACCTTGTATTTTGACTCAGGTCTCTAGTTAATAACCCGTGAGATGTTGAGTAAATGTCATGGAATCCCTTCCAAACAAATTCCATCACCTCCTCCTCATCTTTGATCCAATCTCCCAGGCTATTTTTAATAGCAATAATGCGATTTCTGTTCCTTCTGACCAGAGTAGACACATGGTAAAAAGCCGTGTTACGATCTCCTTGAACCATCCAATTAACTCGCGACTTCAATGCCCACAGCTCATGCTCTTGATTTAAAATAGTATCTAGCTCTTAAATAAGCTTATTTTCAAGCTCTACAAGAGAGCTAGATGGCCTAATAGCCATGGCCCGTTGCACCCCATTCAGTCGAGCTTTAATACGATTCTTCTTAATGAAAATGTTTCCAAAATGATTCATATTCCACTCATTTACTTTGACAGCAAAGTTATCAATAGCTTCCTGAAGATGTGGAGACTAATTCTAGGCCTGAGATACCACCTTGGGGAATGAAATATCCGACAGCCAGTATTTTTGAAATCTGAAAGGACGGTTTAACCGTGCCCTGTTCTGAGGATGCATTTCAAGAAGGTCTGGGCAATGGTCAGAGTGGCACCTAGTGAGGTGTGTCACTCTTGCTTCTGGATAGAGGAGACACCACTCCGGATTGACAAGGACCCTATCGATTCTCTCTTGGATGAGGTTCTGAACTTCCCTCCGATTAGTCCATGTGAATCTAGGACCTAAAAAGCCTAAATCCACCATATTGCATTTATCCAAGCATTCTTTGAACAACATAGACCGACTAGAACTAACCATTCTTCCTCCAAACTTATCCACATCAAAGAGGGGTTCATTGAAATCCCCAGCAATAACCCACGACATATTATGAAGCTCAACTACATTCGACAAGTTACTCCACAAAATACGTCTTTTTGCACTTCTAGGACTAGCATAAATAGTAGAGAACAACCAATTAAAGCTAGAGGCACGTACCTTAATTGAAGAGTGAATTTCTTGTTCAGAACATGCTAGTAATGACACCTCCACTCTTTCTGAATTCCAAAGAAGCCAAAGACCCCCAGAACGGCCAATCGTTTTTGTATGAATTGCGCCATCAAAGGGAAGCTGATTAGTGATACCTCGGGCCCTCTTTCCTCCAACATGGGTCTCCATAACCACTAACATAGCTGGATCATGGAGCTGAACAATATCCTAAACATAATTTTGAAAATTGGGCTTCAGAGCACCCCTACAATTCCACATTACTAAATTCATGGATAAACAAAAGGAGGAAAAGGATCTCTTAGATGGTAGAGACATCTACTTCGCCGCCCTCCAGCTCTATATGATTAATTGCTCCTCCTACTTTATCCGACCCATCCTTGACATCCACTCGCAAAGTTTCCATCTTAGGCACATCGAGAGCTTTTCTTTCATCATCTAGTTCACCCACTCCTTTCAATTTGGTTGTGATCTGGGCTGACTCACCTGCCATACCCACTGCCTTACTTAATTCATTGCTTCGTGGAGACTGCGCTTCCATATTCTTCTGAATTAGGCAACAACTTGCTCCCTAATGTGCCTGACCCGCTGAGGAGTTGAACTTGAAAGCTTGGTCCGAATTGAAGCCACAATTTTTTAGGAACGAATGATTCTCAGGTAAAGCATTTTCACTCAGAAGGGGACTGACTGCCACATCTTTAGCCAAAGATAAAGACGCCTTACCTCTGGCAATACCTTTTTTGCCCTTTACTGAAGGGTCGAAATTGGGCTCTTGTCTTGTAGGCCCATTACTCTCCCTACCAGAACGCTGGCTAGTTTCTTTATTCCCCTTAGAGATTGACTGCACCACTTTTTGAATATGGGCCCCATTTAGATTGCAGTCACCCAAGCCTTTCCTCTTCCCTTCCCACTTGAGGCTATCACTAATGCCATATATTGGTAAGCCCATATTTTTAATGGGATTTTGGTCAGTGGGGACCCCTTTCTTTGTCGCTTTATTCCCACTACATTTCCGTGCCACAACCACCCAGGGACCATACAAATCATGGGAGGTGTCCTCAAGCGTACCTTCACATCGTCCTTCATTCTTTGACGCAGCCTCACATTGTACTGCATCCTTGGACGTACTCGGCCTGGTCCCTGAGTTGTTCGTCACATGCATGTTGCCTTCTCGGTTTCCCTGCTCAGTGGGATCAGTCACCACTTCTCTTCCCCTCGGTTGGTCTTTTCATACGGCATATAGGCAACTTTCCCGCCGGTGACCTAACCTTCCACAGGAAAAACAGAGATTTTGGATCCCTTCGTAACTAATAGCGTGCTCTTTTCCCCCAATGAGTATTGTTGTATTTAGTGGTTTCTCAATGTCCACTTGGATACAAAGACGTGCAAAACGTCGCCTAGATTCATTAGCTGTGTGCGTATCAATCCTTAGCACTCTCCCAATAGTGTTCCCAATGATCTGCAGAGCCTCACTATTGTAATACTCAATAGGAAGCTCATTCAACCTTATCCAAAGAGCAACCAAAGAGATATTCACCTCTGATGGTTTAAAGTCTGGTTCCCATGGTCTTATGGATAAGAAGTTCCTTCCAATGAACCATGGACCATTTTTGAGCACAGCCTCATAGTCCTCCTTTATCGCAAAACGAACTAGAAAAAACTCCTTGCCCAACCCCACATAGTCCATCTTTCCGACTGGTTTCCATAAGGACATAAGCCTAGCATGTAGAAAAAAAAACCCAACTGACCTTTCATACACTTTCACAATGAGAGCTATACTCCAGGGAGATCATGTTGGGAATTTAACTTAAACTCCAACCTGTGAGAAAAAAAAAAAAAAAAAAAAAAAAAAAAAAAAGAGCGAGAGAGAGAAAACACACGTCAAAGAAAAATAATCACACGCACAATACAGTATTTATGTGGTTCGGCAATTTGCCTACGTCCACGGAGTTGCAGGGATTTCACTATTATCAGGGAAAAATACAAAGTGCGGCTATAGTGTTTTTCTCTTTCTCTAAAAACACAACAACAATTTTCAAACCCTAATCACAAAAGTGACTTTTATATCCTGCGCACAGGATTACAATGGGCTACAAAATGGGCTAAAAATAAACTAGGCTCCACAAAGCCTAACAAATCTCCTACTTGGAGACTAGTTCAATCACCAACATCAGCCGCTATCCTCCAAAAGTAATCCCTCATCCTTGCAACTCATCCTCTTATCCTTAAGCTAGAAGGCCAACTGAAGTTACACACAGCTTCAGCTTCTCAATAGTGACACCCTTAGTTAATATGTCTGCTGGGTTCTTAAATCCACATATCTTCTCAAGTATTACTAGCTTATCTTCAACAAGGTACCGGATAAAGTGGTATTTTGTCTGTATATGTTTCGATTTTGAATGAAAAGCTGAATTTTTAGCAAGAAAAATTGTACTTTGACTGTCACAATGTAGAATGCCCATCTCCTGCTTCTTACCCAATTCATCTAAGAAACCATGTAGCCAAATCATCTCATTTCCAGTTTCAGTTGCTGCAACATACTTAGCTTCTATAGTAGACAAAGGAACAATCTTTTGTAGATTTGAAGCCTATGATATAGCTGTACCACTCAAAGTAAATACAAACCCAGTAGTATTCTTTCTACTATCAATATCGCCAGCAAAATCAGCATCTACATAACCCTGCAGTTTCAAACTTGCACTTGTGAAACAAAGGCATGTATTTGATGAACCTTTGAGATATCTCAGAATCCACTTGACTACCTCCCAATGCTGCTTTCTAGGCCTACTCATGAATCTGCTCACAACTTCTACTGCATGTGCAATGTCTGGCCTTGTACACACCATAGCATACATCAAGCTACCAGTAGCTGAGGCATAGAGCACTTTGCTCATATGGTCCCTTTCTTCTTCTGTCTTCGGTGACTGTTCTTTACTTAATTTGAAATGACTACCCAAGGGTGTGCTCACTGGTTTAGCTTCATTCATGTTGAACCTGCTGAGAACTTTCTTCACATACTCTGACTGTGAAAGCTTCAATGTACCATTAGTCTTGTCTCTAATGATTCTCATACCAAGGATTTGTTTTGCAGCTCCCAAATCCTTCATTGCAAACTGTTTTGACAATTGCTTCTTCAGATTATTAATCTCTTCAATGCAAGACCCTGTAATAAACATATCATCCACATACAATAGTAATATGATGTAAGAATTGTCAAAAAACTTAACATAGCAATAGTGATCAGCTTCACATCTCTTGAACCCAATTCTATGCATAAAACTGTCAAATTTCTTGTACCACTAACTAGGAGCTTGTTTTAGGCCATACAAGCTCTTTCTCAGTTTGCAGACTAAATTCTCTTGTCCCTGAATAATGAACCCTTCAGGTTGAATCATGTAAAGATCTTCCTCCAAGTCACCATGAAGGAATGCCGTCTTCACATCTAACTGCTTAAGATGTAAGTTTTCTGCAGCCACCATTCCCAACATAAGTATAATTGTTGACATCTTCACAACTGGAGAAAATATCTCTGTGTAGTCAATGCCTTCCTTCTGCTGGAACCCTTTAACAACTAATTTGGCCTTGTAACGTTTGCTACCATCATGCTTATTTTTTATTCTATATACCCACTTTTTGTGCAAAGCCTTCTTTTCTACTGGTAATTCAGTCAGTTCCCATGTCTGATTCCCAACAAGGAATCCATCTCATCCTTCATGGCTAACTTCCACTTGCTTGAATTTTCATCTTGCAAGGCTTCATTATAATACTCTAGCTCACCACCATCAGTCAACAGGAGATAATTTAAAGCGGGTGAATAACACTGTGGAGGTCTAATGTTCTTGGAAGATTTGCAGACTTCAGCTACAGGTGTACTTTGATCTACCTGTAAATCTATATTCTCCTTATATTCTTCACCCTTTTTCTGGACAGTACTTTCAGTCAATTCATCTAAGTTTACAAACTCTGATTTCTTTTGATCTATCTCTGTAACATTTGACACTACAGTTGACCTGTCCTTGTACATAACCTGTTTATTAAATATCACATTTCTACTTCTCATGATTTTCCTATTTTGTTCATCCCAAAACCTATAGCCAAATTTCTCACCACTATAGCCAATGAAAAAATATATTTTAGACTTTGTATCAAGTTTACTACAAGCTTCAGAATCAATATGAACATAAGAAACACAACCAAAAACTTTTAAATACAAAAACTTTACCTCTTTACCGCTCCAAACCTCCTCAGCAAGTTTGAACTCCATGGGAACTGATGGCCCTCGGTTTATCAAGTAAGCTGCAGTGCTAACGGCATTAGCCCAGAAAGTTTTTGGTAGTCCAGCATGCAACCTCATACTCCTAGCATGCTTATTAAGAGTTCTGTTCATGCGTTCAACCACATCATTCTGCTGTGGTGTCCCAGGAATGGTCTTTTCCATCATAATTTCCTGTGCAGCACAGTACTCACTGAACCCTCCATCTATGTACTCTCCTCCATTATCGGACCTTAAACATTTTAGTTTTAAACCTGTTTCTGTCTCAACCATGGCCTTCTACTTCTTAAAAGTTTCAAATACATCATATTTATTTTTCAAAAAATAAACCCATACATTTCTACTTGAGTCATCAATGAAAGTGATGCAGTACCTTGAACCTCCAAGGGATGCAACCGGAGAAGGCCCCCACAAATCAGTGTGTACTAACTCCAATTTTTCAGCCTTCGGTGTTTAGCCAGTTTTCAAGAAGCTCACATTTTTCTGCTTTCCTAAGATGTAGCTTTCACACATGTCAAAATCAATGGACTTTAATTCTGGTAGTTTTCCTTTTGACAGCAGCATCTTCATCCTTTTCTCACTTATGTGACCAAGTCTGCAGTGCCATAGGCTTGTATCAGTACTTGTATCAGCAACTGCAATTGTGTCTCTTGGACTTGAGGTCATATATAGAGTACCAGTTTTCTTTCCACGAGCCAATACTCTAGCTCCTTTTGTAATCTTCCAAGTACCACCAATAAATAGTATTGCATGCCCTTCATCATCAAGTTGTCCAATAGAAATCAGATTCTTCCTTAGGTCAGGAATATGTCGAACCTTTTCCAGTAACCAAATAGACCCATTGGGCAACAATATTCGGACATCTCCCAAACCCACAACATCCAAGGCTGAACCATCAGCCAAATACACCTTACCAAAATCACCAGCAACATAATTCTGTATGATTTCTCGGTGTGGAGTGGTATGAAACGAAACTCCTGAGTCTAAAACTCAATCATCAAGTGGACTGTCTATTGCAAGAAGTAATGCATCCTGTACCTCTTCTGTTACAGCATTAGCAGAATCATCTTCATTCTTCTTCTTAGGACTTTTGCATTGGTTCCTAAAGTGACCTATTTTCCCACAATTCCAGCATTGTATTTGTTGGCCTGATCTAGATTTATTTCTGTTCTGATTAGTATTTCTGGATTTTGATCTGCCTCGATTTGAATTTCTGTTATTACTTCTGCCTCTTGTCTCAAGGTTTAGGGCAGAACCAGATCCTGAGGTTTCACCTGCATCTCTTCTGCGAATCTCCTTAGTTAGAATTAAATCTTGAATATCATTATACTTGAGCTTTTCTTTTCCTGTAGAATTACTTACTGCCATTCTCATTGTCTCCCAACTGTTTGCCAAAAGAAGCCAAGACGATCAAAGCACGAATCTTATCATCAAAATCAATTTCTATAGACAACAATTGATTTGTGATAGTGTTAAATTCGTTCAAATGTTATGTTACTGATGCATTCTCTGTCATCTTCAAATTGAACAGTTTCTTCATCAGATGCACCTTCTTGTTTGCTGACGGCTTTTCATACATACCAGACAAAGCTTTCATCAGATCTGCTGTGGTCTTCTCCTTTACAACATTATGTGCAACAGACCTAGACAGAGTTAACCTAATAACTCCCAGTACCTGTCTGTCAATAAGAGCTCATTCATCAACTTTCAATGCCTCAGGTTTTGTCCCCAAAAGAGGCAGATGCAATTTCCTCCCATAGAGATAATCTTCAATCTGCATCCTCCAATATGCGAAGTCTATGCCATCAAACTTTTCTATTCCAGACGCATTTCCTGCTTCCGCTGCCATTACTCCCACTCAAACCTAACCCTAGGCTTTGATACCAGTTGTTGGGAATTTAACCTAAATTCCAACTTGTGAGAAACAAAAAAAAAAAAAAAAAAAAAAAAAAAAAAAAAGAGAAAACACACGTCAAAGAAAAATAATCACATGCACAAGATAGTATTTACGTGGTTTGGCAATTTGCTTACGTTCACGGAGTTACAGGGATTTCATTATTATCAGGGAAAAATACAAAGTGCGGCTACAGTGTTTTTCTCTCTCTCTAAAAGCACAACAACAGTTTTCAAACCTTAATCACAAAAGTGGCTTTTATATCCTGCGCACAGGATTACAATGGGCTACAAAACGGGCCAAAAATAAACTAGGCTCCACAAAGCCTAACAGATTGGAATCGGCATTTCTGTTCTTTAGTGAACTTAACGGCTAAGAGACCATCTCTAAGTTCCGACATTTCCGAGTCTGACTCCTCCTCAACGTCCAAAATTTCAATAAAGTTGAATGCTTGGGAGTAGGCACCAGGTATTTCTCCAACCAATTTATCCCTGAAGGATGGAGGGTGCCTGGTAACACCCTGCCTGGGTGAAAAAGATGCTTGGCCTTCATTCATTTGGCTGTCAAAATCGGCGTGGCTGACGTCCTTAACTTTTTTGTTGCTCCAGGCTAGCTCGGCTTCTTCCTCTCTAGAGAGAAAAGGGGCACTCATATTATTCACGCAACAAAGATAAATTTCAGGTATCATTCAAATAAAGGGTTTTTACTATCCTGTTTGTGTTTGGATTCAAGCCTTGGCCTGACCTATTTGTATTCAAAACCTAAAATGCTGTTACTCTTTTCTTAATGCAATTATTAAGGGTCTAAAGAATAACACTTTGATATAATATCTAGGAGTTGTACTTCAAGTTCTTTGAAAATCAGTATTTTATCTTATATTATGAGTTTTTTTTTTTTTTTTTAAACAAACTATCTTATATTATGAGTTTGATTAAGAAATCGTGTAGCATCGTATCAATTAAGAAAAATAAAAATCCTATTCTTGTTGCTTCCAATTCCAAAGACATAAAACAGGTTGAAAAAAGTTCAACCAATCACTTCCCACATGTCGTTCAGAAAAACTAATAATAATAATAATAATAATCATCATAATAAATTCCACTTTTGTGTCTATAGATTTATCCAAAGTCACCCTCCCCCTCTTTTTATTTTAAACAATTACTTAACTTAGAAGTAAGAAGTCATTTTGGCAGCTGCCAAATGAGATTTCAACGAACCTCCCACCAAACACACCTTTAAATTTCATGTTTGAAATTCCATCTATACTATAAAATAAAATTAAAAAAAAAAAAAAAGAAGACTTTTTAAAAAATGAAAAAAAGAAAGAAAGAAAAGGAAACAGAAAGAATGACTCATTCATACCCATTATACAAGTCTAAAGACAGGTCATTAGCACCTTTGTTGTTGTTGTTGTTGTTTTTTTTTTTTTTTTTTTTTTTTTTTTGGGACTCATGGAATATATATATTCTTGCAAACAAACTTGAGAGTAATTGACTGGGAAGCCAGCTAGATCTTAGAACACAGATGTTTTCTTGCAATCATTTGCACTGTCTATGATCAAAATATTCTAGTCATAATACAGGTTGTTTCATCAATCAATGCCTTTATATTCTACATGTCTCCTTCATGTCAAAGCCAATCTATTTTTACTTTCCATGTTGTAAACTTGTAAATTGTAATGAGAGACGCAGACTAGGCGTTGAATTTTCTGCAATCATGTGTTATTGTCAAATTTGATCTAAAACTTGTTCAAAGATGTGTGTTTGAAAAATTGATACCACAACTAGAGTCCAATATTCCGTAGTTCACAGACTTCCAAAACTGATTAAAGAGAGAGAGAGAGAGAGTTCCAAAAATATGCACTATCCTTGAAACCACAAAAAGAGCCCAAATTTTTAAGTAAGCTTAAATTGGTTAGGCAAATGATTTAGTACTTTCTAAATTTAAAGGAATTAAATAAATGATACATTTAATTAATCAATATTAATTTTATTAAGGTGTATTTAGCACGCAAAATTTTCTCTTTTTTTAGATTTGGAGGAAGTGATCGTAATTAGCAATATCTCCCTTTTCTTTTTGTTGGAGAGACTACTTATTTTGGAATCTATGACTAATCATACCTATGCCTGACATTTTTAAAAGCTATTATCACAAGTTCAAGCGTAAGATCAACATTATCAAATAAATTTGATATATTTTTTTAATCTTTTATTACATTTTCAATTAATCTAATTATTATTTTTAGCTCATTAAGCTATTTAATAATGTCTAGCTTTTTAAAAAAATCTCAATTTTTTGTTTTGTTTTTTTTTTTTGTAAATATAATTATATTTTTTTCAAAATTTATATATATTTTTCAAACTTTTGGTAACTCAAAATAAAAAATAAAAAAAAGTTCTTCAACCAAAATCTAGTGCAAATTCATAGATAAACTTAACTAGAGTCAAAATCCTTGCCATACTAGTAAATTACAATACTTAACAATTACTATTTTGTAAGTTCTAATTAGCTTAATTAATAAAATTTATGATACTTAAATAAGAAATTTAGTGTTTAATTTTTGTCTATATTAAAAACTGATTAGTGTTATAATATGATCATAAAAGAGTAAAACGGGCTTCTCGAGTTAAAACTGTCTTTTACAAAATAAGCAGTTACTACTTGCTGCTCAAAGAAGAAAAGAAGAAAGAAAAGAAGTAATACTAGTAGACTAGTAGTAGAGGAAAAAAAAGGTAAAAAAAAAAAAAATCTAAAATGGATTCAGAATAGACCCAACTGGAGCCGAGTCGTGTGCTGCCTTGCTCAACAAGAAGTTTCATTTTCTTTTTTCTTTTTCCTCTTAATCTCTGCTTGGTTGCTCAGATAACAAAATCGAATCGGAATTGACTTTCTCTAACAATGAAATTCTATCATTTTCCTTTTGTTTACTTCAGTTTAGGTTTTAATAGCTACAATTTGAATTGTAGTAGTCATTTTATGGATTTTAGTTTGTCAGGATTCGATTTCAAGGTTCTGTACTTGAAACAAAAGAATAGAAGTAGAATTTAGAAGTTCGTGTTTGCGAAATTTTCTCTAGCATTGGAAATTTTCATGAAAATTGTGTTAAAAAGAGTTCTTTGGCATGTTGATTTTCGGCGTTGTTGTGAGGCTATTTGTGATTAGGGAATGGAACTGAATATGATCTTATCTTATACACACAAAAATCGATATTTGTATATCCACCGCTGTTTTGGCCTCATCTTTACATTTCAATTCAAGTGAGCAAGCTAGATGAACTTAAGTTTAGTAGTCTCCCATATAGATTTTTGGAACAATCTGCATTGTTCGGTTGAAAATTTCTTATTAATTGTCTTCTGCGGCAAAGCATTGAGCATTTGCTAATCGCTTGTGGTGGACCTAATACATTATCATTCCATGAGAAAGGGATTGCTTTAAGTTTGTTTGGGACTAAAATCGATCAATTTCAGTATTTTGGGGACTAAAAACGGTCACTTATAACTTCAGGGTTTAAAATCACTCATGAGCTAAGGGCTTAAAACCTAACAGTGTGTTTTGGCCTTTTTTTAATGTAAATAGTCCCATGAGCATTGAGGAAAGTAAATATTCTTATGTTATATCCAATTTTGGTCTTTGGCAACTTCAAAGTTTTTTATTTTTGGGTGTGCAAATTTTTGTTTTCTATAACCAGGGTGCTTCTATAATTAATTTGTGAGGTTTCTGTGTTGATGATATATTGGGTACACTTTTGTCTCCTACGAGAATGTATAAATAGTAGTTGTTGTATACTAAGGATGTGTAGGCTCTCTATTAGGGTTGTTAGTTGTGTGGACTCATTGAGGAGACCCTTGTTGGCGGAACGGTAGTGATTTACTTGTTTGTTTGTTTTTGGTACATTATATATAAATATATAGATATGATATAGGATTTGAATGTATGGTGTTTTCTTCATGATGATTGATCTTAATTGATAAAATCTCTTGTTATTGAATAAGGGTCCTAGGAGTGGTTTAGGAAGTAATGGGATGTTGTAATAGAAGTGATTAATGTATCAATAAGTTGTTTGTGACTTTGTTTCTGAGAATATGACTTGTTTGTTAAAAAAATCGTATGATATTCATAAAAGATATTAGAATGGGGGAGTGATGCCTATGAGATGTAATGCTTCTTGAATCCTGATTTTTGGTTGCGTTTGAGGTATTACATAATCTTATTTGCTTCTCTACAATTAATCTTTGTGAATAAGTACAAGAGAAAAAAGAAAGCAAATAATTGAAGTAAAAGAAGATGATTTTTCGCATCTGAATACCCTATTGTTTGCAAATTTAACTATAGTTATAGAACTATCTTCTTCTTCTTCCTCTTTTTTGCGTACGTGTGTGTATACCTTATTTGTTATTCTATAAAGTTCTCAAGCAAAGGAAATTCATTGAACAAAACAAATTAGATGTTGAATGAAGCATTCTGTATGTTCCAGTTGATGGTACTAACATAACCATTGTTTTAATGTTACCGTTTCTTCTTTAAATTATTGACTATTGGATATAACATCTGTTGGAGAACTTCAATGCTTCTGCCACTTCTTTTTCATAGTTTCTGTTATCTGTTTTTGTCCCTAGTCCTTTGTCCTGCATCTCTCTCTCTCTCTCTCTTCTGTAATTTTCCATATTATACATGTCAACGAATTATTCCTAGGACATGGATTTTTTTTCAATTGCTGTCTTTCATGACAACTAGTTTTGTCAGATTTGCTCTGATTAATGTTACTATTATAATCATATGCTGCATTTTATTTCCTGGTATTATTCCTAGGACATGGATTGTCTTTCATGACAACTAGTCTTATCAGAATTGCTTCGATTAATCTTACTATCATATGCTGCATTTTTTTCCTGTTTTGAATACACACATCATTTTGATAAGAAACATAGTTTCTATGGTCTTTAGTTGGGGTTGTTGGTTGAGAAATGGATTACTTGGTGGTTTTTATTATCATGTTGTTCTAATGGAGCCCTTAAAATTAAAAACTATTCATGATTTGAGAGATTGGAAGTGGAAATTTGTTTGTGTTTGCTTTTATTTGCAATGCTTATGCATGATTTAAACAGTTGGGTTTCTTTTAAATCCATTATATCATCCTCTGGAGGAATCAAACTAGCTGGTCCTATTTCTCCACATCTTTTTTATAATTTGTGCGGAAACTTTGAATTCCCTGTTAATGGTTAACAAACATAAAACAAGTGTGGTTTCCTGTTACTATAAAATTAGAAGATCTCGTAATAAGTTTAGTCATTGGTTGTTTGCAGATGATCGTCTTCCTCCTTTTTTTTTTTTTTTTTTTTTTTTTTTTTTTTTTTTTTAATGAGTAAATATTTCATTAATAAAAAAATTAAAAAAAATGAAGCTGCCTGAGTACCATGGAATGTTTAGGCAGAGCTAAAAACTGTAAAAACGTTAAGAAAAAGAAGAAATAAAAAGTACTACAAAGGATTAGTGAAGACTTAGAGAATCTAAATACTCCAGTGCAAGATTGGGAAATAGCGGATATGACACGGTTGTGGGAGGATCTCTATGAAACCAAGATTTGGTTTAGGGAGGTAGATAAATTGGTGTGGATCCCTTCCAAAAAAAAAAGGGTGTCCAGGTTAAGACCTACTACAATGCATTGTGGGGGGTGGCACAGATTTCCCCTGGAAACGCATATGGAAAGTTTGTCCAGCTGAGGGTGGTTTTCCTTTCTTGGTGCGTGGCACTGGGGAGGGTATTGACTGTGGACAATTTGAGGAAGCTGTCATTCTAGTTATTCTTAATGTCATTCGTAGAACCTTGGGCCTGTGGATTAATTTTGATAATTCTTTTGTTTCTTTCCTGAAGAATGTCCTAATTCATCAACTGATCAACAAGCTGTCAAGCTGCTATTTGAGATTTCCTAGGTATTATAAAAGGCCGATAATAAATTCTTGGGTAGTTGAGGTAAGTGTAATATTTTTAGAGATGTAGGTAATAAAGTTGACAAAAGAATCCAAAATTTGAAACTAAAGCCTTACCTAGAGCTGGTTGAAATTTACTTATTAAAATGCTTCTTTTGCTTGTATGCAGCATATTACGAATTGTTTTCTTTTATCCACTACAAATTCATGGTAAATTAGACCAACTCCAAAGATGGGGATAATTTAAGGGTGTAGTTAGTCTGGAGGATAGTATCTTTCATGTTAAGCTATCTAGATTTAGTTTGTGGGCAGTGTAAATTATTTGAAAGCATGTTATCTTCACTTTAAGGTGACAGTACCAATATTTACCTTTGAGCTAATAAATGGTGCTTCTCTTGTTACTCATATGAAAATGTTGATAGGTATTAGGGATAGGATTGCATGATTACTGACAATTTGGTTGGCTGGTTAATTTGTAGCTTTTTAGAAAACGTCTTCCAAGTGTTAGATTATTGTGTAAATAGGTATATTAGCACACTTCAGAGGATCAAGGTAAATTTGAAAATTCTGTGTGTTAATGTATATTATGATTGGGCTTTAGGCCCAGCTAGTTTACTTGTATAGCACACTTGTACTTGTACTACACTTTACTTATACCGCACACATATGCCTCCTATATAAAGGCATCGCATGTATATTCCTTGATTGAGAAATACAATACAATTATTCAGTATTTCTAACATGGTATCAGAGTCACTGCTCTGACCTTTCTTTTAGCAGTCTTGTCTCTTTTGGTGTTACTCCACCCTTATCGCTTCTGCCGTCACAACAGCCGCTGCAGCCACTCACCGTTGAACCTTCGACGTCTCTCAGCCGTTGTCCTCAGGTTCCGGAACTGCAGCTGCCGTCGTTGAGGAGTCCCGCACCATACAGACCACTGCAATCACCGTCTCCGTCGTGCATTTTGCTCCAATAACGTTTTTGCAGATACCACCGTGATCATCTCGCCTCGATCTACGTAGTCGTGGAAGTCTTGCAAGCATCAGAGCCTGCACGCGCTCTCACGCGTCGCCTGAAGAAGCTGCGTCTCAGTCACGCGCCCTCACGCGCCTCCCTCAGTTCTTGCCGACGTCATCCGTGACGTCATCCTGCCACGTCACCTAGGGTTGACGTCATCATCCACTCATCTGCTGACGTCTCCCCTCCCCCCCCCCCCCCAGCTGACGTCATCGTTGACCAGACCGCTAACTTTGACCGTTGACCATCATTGACTTTGATCGAGGTTTGACCTTGACCGTTGACTTTTCTACTAGTTGACTTTTTACAGTCCAGGTTCTCCTTACCCAGTTTTTCGTGTAGATTTCATTTTTACAATCTGTTTTTGCATATTGTGTTTCTAAATGGATAAAAAGGATGTTTTTCTTCCTCGCCCCATCAATACTATATTGGAGGGGAACAAGAATTACTTATCTTGGTCTCAAGCTATACGCAGTTTTCTTAAGGGTCGCATGCTCTGGCATTACTGTACTAGTGCAATTACCATTCTTGTCAAGGGAGCAAGTGAAGAAGATGCTGCCTTCCTTGGTCGTATGATTGAATGGGATAGTCACAACCACATGATCCTCACATGGATTTGGAACACTTCCATTCCCTCCATCTCCAATCTGTTGGGCAGCTTGGATGATGCAAAATCAGCATGGGATATGTTGGGCAAAAGGTACTCCACTACTCATGGGTCCATGAAATATCAGTTGGTAGTTGAATTGCATCAACTTCGACAAGAACCAGGGCAATCCATCAATGACTACTATGATCAGCTTCGCTTCATTTGGGACCAAATTGACCTTTCTGATCCAATTTGGGCATGCTCAAAAGATGTTCAGTAATATGCTACAGTTAGAGATGAATTTCATCTCTATGAATTCCTGATGTCTCTTCACAAGGACTTTGAGCCCATTCGAGGTCAGCTTCTTAATCGCAGTTCTCCTCCCTCTCTTGATACTGCTGTAAACGAGTTGGTTAGAGAAGAAGCTCGGCTTGCAACCTTTCAAGCCTAGAATAAGTTCAATGTTTTGGCTATTACTCCTTCCGCTCCTTTCATTGAACAATCTCAGCAATCAGGTGATTCCTCTGGCTCTAGCAATCGTCGCAAGCAGACCAACAAGAAGTTCTGCAATTATTGCAAGCGTCCTGACCACACCATTGAGACTTGTTACCGTCGCAACAAATCTACTGCTATTGTTGCTAATACTGAGCCTACTCTACCGATGCCTTCCATTTCAGCTGAGTCCTAGTCTTCTGGATCCACTATCAACCTCTCCCCTACTGAACTACAGGAAATCATAGCTCAGGCTGTTCGTATGGCTGGTAATGCATCTCTTTCCACTGCTTCTCAGTTCTGCCCGGTAAGTCTTAAACTTGGTTTTTTGATTCTGCCTGTTGCAATCACATGACACTTCACTCATCCTTATTTTTCAAACTTGACCCTGCACCACATCCTCTTAATAATCATATAGCTGATGGTTCCACCATGCATGGGAATAGTCTAGGTTTTGTTTCCACCTCTAACCTCTTTGTTCCTGGGGTCTTCCATGTACCTGACCTATCTTATAATTTGTGCTATGTGGGACAATTAGCTGGACTAGGATATCGCCTTATTTTTTACTATTCTGGGTGTATTGTGTAGGATCCGAGGACGGGGCAAGAGCTTGGGACCGGTCCTAGGGTTGGGCGTATGTTTCCCGTGGACAATCTTCATCTTCCACCTGTTGCTCCTGTCTTTGTTGCTGCTGCAGCTGCTGTAGTTTCTTCCTTACCTTCTCTTGCACTTTGGCATTCTCGTCTTGGTCATGCCTCATCTACTCGGGTACAACAGTTAGCTTCTAAGGGTCTGTTGGGTTCTATGTCCAAAGACAATTTTGGTTGTACTTCATGCCAGTTAGGAAAACAGCCAGCTTTACCTTTCAATAATAGTGAATCTATCTCTAATAGTAGTTTTGAGTTAATTCATTCTGATGTTTGGGGACCTTCTCTTGTTACTAGTATTGGTGGATCTCGTTATTTTGTTGTTTTTATTGATGATTATTCTCGTTATAGTTGGATCTTTCCTATGAAATCTCATTCTGAAATCTTACCAATATACAATAACTTTGCAAAAATGGTTGAAACACAATTCTCCAAACATATCAAAACTTTTCGTTCTGATAATGCTCTTGAATATACTCAATATGCTTTTCAAGCTCTGTTACATTCCTATGGTACTGTACATCATCTAACCTGTCCAGGCACCTCTCAAAAAAATGGTCGAGTCGAAAGAAAACTTCGTCATATTCTTGACACTGTCCGTGCTCTATTTCTTTCTGCCAAAGTTCTTGCCCCATTTTGGGGTGAAGCCGCTCTTCATGCTGTTCATGCCATTAATCACATTCCAAGCACTGTCATCCATAATCAGACTCTGTATGAGCGCCTTTTTGGGTCACCCCCTGACTATCATTACCTTCGCTCCTTTGGATCTGCTTGTTTCGTTCTTCTTCAGCCTCATGAGCACAACAAACTTGAGCCTCAATCTAGACTTTGTTGTTTCCTTGGTTATGGTGAAACTCAAAAAGGGTATCGGTGCTATGATCCTGTCTATCATCGTCTTCGTGTTTCCCGTAATGTTGTCTTTTAGGAACACCGCTTGTTTGTTGAACTCTCTCGCTTTCGTTCTTCCCTAACTAACTCTTCTGTTTTAGAAATCTTTCCAGATGAGTCTCCTGTTCCTTCCACAGATACTTTTGATCCTCCTTTGGACTTCTCTATTCAATCTCCAGAGATTTTTGATGATTCTCCTAAACAGGTTGTAGATGAACAGGTTGATGACAAGCTACCCCACCTTGAGCCTAGGTCCCCTACTCCTGCTCCGCCTGAAAATCCTCCACAAGACATTCCACCTCACCACTCAACCCAAGTAAGATCCATTCCTGCATATTTACTTGACTATTATTGTTACACTGCCCTTGCTACACTCCATGAGCCTCAAACCTATCGTGAGGCCTCTACTGACCCTTTATGGTAGATTGCAATGAAAGAGGAAATTGATGCATTAACCAAAAACCATACTTAGGATCTGGTTACTCTCCCTCCTAGTCAGTCTGTGGTTGGTTGTAAGTGGATCTATAAGATCAAGACTCATTCTGATGGGTCCATCGAGCGCTACAAGGCTCGTCTTGTTGCAAAAGGTTTTACACAGGAGTATGGGATTGATTATGAAGAGACTTTTGCTCCAGTTGCCTGTATCTCCTCTGTTCGTACCCTCTTAGCTGTTGCCGCTGCTAGTAAATGAGATCTTTTTCAGATGGATGTTAAAAATGCCTTCCTTAATGGGGATCTGCATAAAGAAGTCTATATGCAACCTCTTCCTGGTCGTTAAAATAAGCAAGGTTTGTCGCCTTCGACGTGCACTTTATGGCCTTAAACAAGCTCCACGAGCTTGGCTTGCCAAGTTCAACTCCACCATCTTTCGCTTGGGTTACACTGCCAGTCCTTATGATTCTGCCTTATTTCTTCGTTACAATGATAAAGGCACCATTTTACTTCTCCTATATGTGGATGATATGATCATAACTGGTGATGACCTCAGTGGCATTCAAGAACTCAAGAATTTTCTTAGTCAGCAGTTTGAGATGAAAGATCTTGGACATCTTAGCTATTTCTTGGGTCTTGAGATCACTTGTTCCACAAATGGTCTTTATATTACTTAAGCCAAGTATGCATCTGACCTTTTATCTCGAGCTGGACTTACTGATAGCAAGACTGTTGATACTCCAGTTGAACTTAATGCGCATCTGACACCCTCGGGGGGGAAACCATTGTCTAATCCCTCTCTTTACAGACGATTGGTTGGCAGCCTAGTTTATCTCACAGTTACTCGTCTAGACATTTCTTATGCTGTTCATCAGGTGAGCCAGTATCTGTCTGCTCCATGATCGACTCATTATGCTGTTGTTCTGCGCATTCTACGATACTTGAAGGGCACTCTCTTCCATGGCCTTTTCTACTCAGCTCAGTCTCCTTTTGTACTTCGTGCATTCTCTGATACTGATTGGGAAGGAGATCCCACTGATCGTAGGTCCACTACAGGTTATTATTTTCTCCTTGGTTCTTCTTTGATTTCTTGGCGAAGTAAGAAACAAACTTTCGTGGCTCGCTCCAGTACTGAAGCAGAATATCGTGCTCTTGCTGACACCACATCTGAGCTCCTTTGGCTACGATGGCTTCATAAGGATTTGGGTGTGTCCACATCCTCTGCTACTCCCCTTTATTGTGACAATCAAAGTGCCATTCATATTGCTTACAATGATGTCTTCCATGAACGGACTAAACACATCAAGATTGATTGTCATTTTATCCGTTCTCATCTTGTCCATGGTGCTCTCAAGCTTTTCTCCGTCTCCTCCAAAGATCAATTTGCAGATATCTTCACTAAGGCACTTCCTAAGAGACGCACTCGTGATTTGGTTGACAAGCTCAAGCTGGTCTCACATCCACCTTGAGTTTGAGGGGGCCTGTTAATGTATATTATGATTGGGCTTTAGGCCCAGCTAGTTTACTTGTATAGCACACTTGTACTTGTACTACACTTTACTTATACCGCACACATATGCTTACTTATACCGTACACATATGCCTCCTATATAAAGGTATTGCATGTATATTCCTTGATTGAGAAATACAATACAATTATTCAGTATTTCTAACACTGTGCAACATCTAAGCCTTGTTTCTTTTGGTTAAGGAGGCATCTCCTAGTGGCTGTTTAACGCCAATCATTTGCTCTAGTGACTTCACATTTGATCCCATTTAGATTCTTGATATTAATTTTCTGCTGCCCTGTTCTACTAAATTTTCTAATAAGATATTCTTATCTTCTTCTTGTCAGCTATCCGTTCGGACACGCCAGAAGACTGATTTGTGGATTGGGTTCTACAGTTTTTGTTCGTGGGGTTTGTGATGCTTAAACTTGGACCATTATGGTTTTTGCATTTTATTGCTATTGTAATAATGTAACTTGCGTTCGTCTATTGCAATACATAGCTTATCTTTCTAATGGAAATCTAAATGGGTTGCACCCTCTTTTTAAGCGATTGCTTGGTTTCAGTGTTTAATAATATCTACCCTAAGTTTTTCAGGCACTTTCCATGCGGAGAAATGATCATACTTCTGCTTGTGTTACAAAGTTTACTCTAATATGAACCTTGCAATGATCATGTGGGGAAAAGTTCGTATTCTGAAACTTCTAACTTGTTCAACTTTTATCTCATTTTTCTTCTTGGAAGGCAAGAGGAACCTGCTTGGAATTATCCTTTGTGATAGGTAGTGATTTGTGCAACTATTTTCACAAGGAATTACGATTTAGAGTTCTTGGGAGATTTTACCCTAAGAAATCTAATACATGTTTGTTTGCTGATGATTGTCTTTCTTTTTTTTTTTTTTTTTTGGTTAATGAGTAAATATTTCATTAATAAAAAAGAAGAGAAAAAGAAGCTGCCTGAGTACCATGGAATGTGTAGGCAGAATTACAAACTGTAAAAAAGTTCAAGAAAAATAAGAGATAAAAAGTACTACAAAGGATTAGTGAAGACTTAGAGAATCTAAATACTCCAGTGCAAGATTGGGAAATAGCAAATATGACACGGTTGTGGGAGGATCTCTATGAAACTAAAGATTTGGTTTGTCTGGCTGAGGGTGGCTTTCCTTTCTTGGTGCGTGGCATTGGGGAGGGTATTGACTGTGGACAATTTGAGAAGCTGTCAACCTAGATATTCTTAATGTTGTGCTTGAACCTTGAACCTATGGATTAATAAATTCTTGGGCAGTTGAGGTAAGAGTAATATTTTTATAGACATAGGTAATAAAGTTGACAAGGTTTTTTCTTGGGTTTTTTCCTCTTGTTTTAACTTTTAAGTGAGGAGAACTCAAAATCATAGCGTTGAATCATTCAATTACATGCTCCTATGAATTCAAAATTTGTAATTAAATAAAGTCAAAATCAAACGGAGAACAATAAAATCAATCGAATTAAAACAGTTTAGCTAATAGCCTTGTAGTTCCATTGACACATTTTAGTGTTTCCAATAAAGATATTCAAGGTTTAAATCTCACCCCCAACAGTCGATGTACTAAAAATATATTTAAACAATTAAATACTTAAATAAATAGCTTAAAAGAGTAGTTGAAATGGTCTCAAATCCAAGTTTGAAACCCACAACTCTAATATATAAAAATAAAAAATATTTTGATAGTTACAATACAAAGATAAGTAAAGCTTTTTGTTGATGGTTGAATTCACAACTTGGGCAATTTCACTAATTCCCTGTAATGACTACATCTCTTCTAACAATTGCCACAAGTCATTTATCATTGTCTTTCCTATTTGTAGCCTTCTTGAAAGAGAAAGGATCTCCACTGCTGGTTACAAGAGCAAAACTAACTATGTCTTCAAAGCCATATCTCTGTGGTGCTTTGTGAACCTGCTTCTCTCTACCTTAGCGATTGAATAAGACTCTCCTTGCTACTGCTACTGCTGTGGATCAATCTCAACATCACCTTTATCACTAGGTGAACTATTCTCTTCAAACTCCATCTTAACAGTTAATTTCTCATGTGAACTATCATCACATGTTTCTACTTCATTCTGTTTCAATATAAAGGCTTCATCAAACATGACATCTCTGCTGGTCACCGTTTTCTTTGAGATTGGATTCCAAAGCATGTAACCTTTAACACCTTTTTCAAAACCAAGAAATATGCATTTCTTGACTTCGAATCCAATCTAGAACACTCTGCACATGCACATAAGCTGGACAAACAAAGATTTTTGTACTTGAATAATCAACTAGTCTACTTGACCAAACCTCTTATGGAATCTTGAAATCAATGGCTAATGATAGAGATTGTATTAATAATGAAGCTTGCCATGTTAACTGTCTCTGCCCAAAACACCTTAGACAACCCTGCATTCAATCTCACACATCTGCCTCTTTCTGCTGCAACTCCATTTTATTATGGAGTTCCTTTAACTAATAAGTGACGAGTAATACCTTCTATTTCACAAAATCTTATGAATTTTTTTATCTCTGCACTCTAGTCCATTATCTGTTTTGAGATATTTTATTTTTTTGCTAGCCTAATTCTCAACCTGTGCTTTCCACTTTTTTAAATATGCCAAATACATTAGACTTATGCTTCATAAAATAAATTCATACCTTTCTAAAGTAGTCACCAATGAAACTAACGAAGTACTGAGCACCCTTACGAGAAGAAACTGATACTGAATCCCAAATATCTGAGTGGATGTAGTAGCAAGAACACCCTTACTTGTATGAGAGCCTGTCTTGAAACTGACTCAATGCTACTTCTCACACACACAATACTTGTGGAAGTCCAGTTTGCATTTCTTCACCCCTTCAATAAATTTCTCTTGTGCAGCTCTAACACACCACATTCACCAATATGGCCAAGTCGCATATGCCATAATTTTGTGTCATCGTGCTGGACTCCACTGGAATGGTGACTACAAATCTTCTTAGTATTGTGTTCCCAATCATTCTGCAAATAAGTTGGTCATAGTTTCTTGCTAATGGTTTATTTGTTGAAACTTGAAAGCTAGTTAAAATAATCTATAAATTTAAAATACTCTGTATAAATAAATAAAAATTTCAAAAAATTAAAATTACTCTCGTATATCTACTGGTTAAAATTGCATCATGCTTCATGCACTCTCACACCACCCCAACTCTTCTTCTTGCACCTATAAATTCACTCTTGCTCCCATTTCCCTTGGAAACATATCAAGCATATCTTCATTTACAGGCATTCTCTCACTCCCTCTCTCACACACACAATAGCACACATTATCATAGATATGCATACAAAGGTAAGAGACTTCATGGTGATTGTGAGGAAGAAAGAGGTGGTGGCATCACAATTTCCAAATCAAGAGCATTGGCTATCGCTATCTAACCTAGACATGTGTCTTGGGCTTCCATTGGCTTTTAGTCTCTTCTTTTGTTATACAAAGCCAACCTATGGAGACAACTGGACATTTGTGTCAAAGGTTGAGGTTCTAAAGAAGACCTTGGCAGAAGCTTTGGTTCCATACTATGCTCTTGCTGGTGAGATAGTTCCAAACTCCATGGGTGAACCTGAGATTCTTTGCAACAACCATGGGGTAGACTTCATTGAAGGTTTGGTAGATATAGAACTTCAAAACCTCAACTTGTATAGATCTGATGAGACCATTGGCTGCAAACTTGTACCCAAGAAGAAGAATGGCGTGCTTGCTGTTCAGGTTTGTAAAAGAACACTGACCTTGGAGATTTGAGGCTGTCCTAGAGGACATTAATTATTTGATCTTATTTGATCATATGGTAGTATTTTTTTTCTACTGTAACTAATATTTGTGCTTACAGGATGTAGGAAACTAAAAATTAAGCAACTTTGGACAACTTGGTTGGCTGGTTAATTTGTAGCTTTTTAGAACACGTCTTCCAAGTGTTAGATTATTGTGTAAATAGGTACATTAGCACACTTCAGAGGATCAAGGTAAATTTGAAAATTATGTGCAACATCTAAGCCTTGTTTCTTCTGGTCAAGGAGGCATCTCGAAGTGGCTGTTTAACGCCAATCATTTGCTATAGTGACTTCACATTTGATCTCATTTAAATTCTTGATATTAATTTTCTGCTGCCCTGTTCTACTAAATTTTCTGATAAGATATTCTTATCTTCTTCTTGTCAGCTATCCATTCGGACACACTAGATCGAAGACTGATTTGCGGATTGGGTTCTACAGTTTTTGTTCGTGGGGTTTGTGATGCTTAAACTTGGACCATTATGGTTTTTGCATTTTATTGCTATTGTAATAATGTAATTTGCATTAGTCCTTCCACACGGGACTCCCGGATCACTATGGCCGAGTTTATAAGATGTAGATCTAAATTTTTCTCAGTACAAAAATAGATCTGCATCTTTATAAGATGTGGATTTGCCTTAGATGTAGATTTGAATTTTCTCAAACAAAAAGAGATCTGCATCTTTATGAGATGCAGATCTAAATGTTTCTCAAATCAAAACTGATTTGCATCTTTCTTAAAATACAAATCTGATTTTCTTAATACGTGCAAATTGTTGAAATAAAGAAAGAGATTATGTATTACTATGTTTGTGTTTATTTTAATTCATGATTGCATAAATTTAGATTATAAGTGGAATTCTCTTCTTCGAAAATCTTTTTTTTTTTTTTTTAAATATATAGCAAAATAGATCTGAATTTTTGTCATCAAAAAATCATTCTTTTAAAAATAACAAAACAGATTTGAATTTTTATCATTAAAAACTTTTTTTTTTTTTTTTTTACATCCCACAAAACAGATCTATATTTTGACAAACTAAAATCAATTTTTTTTTTACCAACCAAAACAGATCCGAATTTTTTTAAACAAAAGAAGAGACTTCATTTATGAATAAATTTATGTGTTTTAGCTTTTAATTCACATCTTCAACATATCATTCACAACATGCATAAAATGGTACATTGGTCATAAGAGTCTAGAAAACTCTATCTGGGCAGAATGGGTGTCTAACACCTTCCATTCCGTAACCTAGCTTTCGGATTTAGGTTTTTGGTTTAGTAGATCTAGCCTTGTCTTCATTTATTTTGGGTAGAATGTAACTAGGACAATTGACCATGTAATTATTTGGTAGATTGTAACTAGGACCCAAAGCTATGTAATTTTCAAGTTTTTCAAGATATGTAATTTTTATTCAATCAATGAATGGAACTATTCAGTCGTGTATTTTGTAATCAGTATTTTTTTTTTTTTTTGGTATAAAAAAAAATAAGTGGCGACTCCATACCATTTACCCAAAAGAGAGGTGACTTAAAAGGTACCCGAATCTCTTTTTTGAGGGAAATTCTTTCGTCGAGGTATCTCATAGCAAGCACATAGAACGGGAAAGTAAACACCTACATCCCTAGAGCATGTCCCAAAATATAGGTGCAGGAGAGTAAACAGGGGTTGCCATACTTTAGAGATGAGGACGAATGGTACATGGCATGATATACTTAATACAACCCATCTAAAAGAGAAATGAGGGAGGAAGGAAGGGGTTTAAAAGAGTACATAACCAAATGGGAGAGGCTAGACCCCTAAATCTATTGAGCATAGCCACTTAGCTTATATCCACATGCTCACATCCTCGCCCTTTTGCTTGCACCTGGGAGATTGTGCCTTATCTCCATGCATCCTCTCTCCATGTGTGTATATGCAAAGCCAAAGATAAGAAACCAGCAAACAAGCAATGGAAGGAAAAAGATGCAAAGAGCATGTGAAAGAGGCAAAAAGCAAAAAAGCAAATAAGCATGATAGACACAACAAGCATAACATATAACAGGAGACATGACGAGCCACAAGATAAACAAGCAAGCAAGAAATCAAGAAGGCAAACACGCAAGCAAGCAAACAAGAAAGAAGACTAAAAAGCAAAAAGGCAAATAAAAGGTGGTGTCCATGGGAGACAAATGTAGGTTTGGATCGGATGTCCATAGCTTCATCGTGTTGAAGTATGAACAACACACTAGCAAGCAAGACTCATGCATGGACATGTAAGCAAGCATATAAAGATGCATAGAAAGCCAACGGGCGGTGCAAACAAGCATGGTAAGCATAGCATTGCATGAAGTGGAAAAGGGAAGGGTACGCATGGAGCAATCCAGCATCCGAAGATGCCTCGCAAATGGTTAAATCCAAACAAGGCCCCATGGGCGTTGGATGTAACCACACAACCACAAACCCGCTGAGGGCATCAAGTGTGTCAAAGCTTAGAACTAGAGAGACTAACATGGAAGATAAAGCTTAGAAGCAAGCAAACATAGACATGCAAATAGAATGATCCAAATCCTTTGATATGGGCTAAGACGTACGGATGATGACCAAGACCATAAAGGGGTCAAGATCTAAATCCAACCAAACGGCCAAAACATGAGAAAATGCGATAAAAGGAACAAAAGGACTACAATAGCACGTGGCATGACAAACAAGGTCAAGGCCTAGGCACATAAACATAGCGTGAAGCACGCAAGCACATAGATGATGGCATAAAGCATGTAGAGAACATCGATCTAAGCATGTAAACACACCAATCTACACATATAAGCATGGAATTATGCATGTAGGCATGTAAATGTACATCTAAGCATGTAGATGTAAGCATAAAAGCATGGAAGAACACAAATCCAAGCATACAAGCATGTGAAGGCATAGACATAGGCATAGGAGCATACAAACATGTAGATCTAAGCAAGGCATAACCATAGCCATGATATCAAGCATGTGAGCATGTAGATCCAAACATCAACATAGAATAAAAAGAAGAACAAGCATGGGAAAACATGGCATAAAGCATAAAGCATGTAGGAAAGACAAATAGACATGTAAACAAGCATAGAAACACGTGGATCTAAACTAAGAACATGGTAGGAGTTAGATAATGCAAGAATCATGCTAAGAAAGCAATAAATCATGTTATTAAGGCAAAAAGAGCAAGATAAATGCTAGAAAAATATTTAGAAAGTTAGGGGTGTGGATAGTAGCTAAAAAGCTACATCCACACCCCTAAACCCCAAATCCAAGATGTAGATCTAAGGAAAATAAGACTGGGTATAAGGATAATACCTTGTATTTTTGGTGAAGAGAAGAATCAAGAGGCTTTAAATTGTTTTATGAGTGTTTTTGTGTGTTTGGAAGACAGGAAAAATGTGTAGAAAACGTTTAGGTCGAGAGCAGGCTACCAGGGAGTCTCCTTTTTCTGGTCTGGAAGGACCAGGCCTTTTATAGCCCTAGCAAGCTTTTTGAGGCGACGGCCCTTCAAGGGCCACCACCCTCAAGTGGCCTGATTGGGTTGATCTTGAAACCTTGGGAAAGATCTTGACTTCTTGTTTCTGAAAGGGTATGGAACTTAAAAATCCAACAGTCGGATCAAAAGTTATGGCGTCGGGAAGTTAGTGGTGCATTAATCGATGTGTTAACCAGTTTCGTGATATCTCGACCGTTTTAACTCTGATTTTGACTCATGAGTAGTCGTTGGAATGAGAATTTGATTATCTTCGCAATGGCATTGGTTTCAACCCATTCTAACGGCCGGATAAAAATTAGGGTTTCTAGGGCCTATCGAGAGTCCACTCTGAGTCAAACTTGGTAAAGGTTGCTAAAAATATCCGAGAGGCTTGGGTTTGATGTAAAACCATGAAAAATTTTGTTTTGTGAGGATTTTAACATTGTTTGACCTCCGGTCAACCTAGGGTTAACTAGAGGCGTTTTGGTTATTTTGGCTGAAAAAGGCACTTTGGGTTCTTCGATGTCCGAACGGAATGGGCCACATCATTCTGGATGTTCTTGCGGCCCCATGGAGAGAAAATAATATTTTTGAATTTTTCGGGTTCCGACATGCAAATCGAGGGCAGACAAAATACGATATCAACAATAATCTTTAAAAATAAACCATATCTTTTATGTTGAGTAAAGATAGTTTTCATTTAACCCATTTTTTTTATGCTACCAAACTCTGGAAAATATAGAAAACTATCTTTGCACAATATTTTTCATCAAAACAAACAGAGCGATAGTCCACTATCCACATATGTGTTCTACCATCAGTGGGTATAGTAGTGCGCGCACACAAACAAACAAAGAATACCTCCCAACTTTCCCAAGTATGCTTTTGAATAGTCTATTTACTTGTAATATAAACTATAAATTTAAAAAATAAATTGTCTTATTCTAAATAAGCTAGTTTAATTGTTAATATGTCACTTTAAAGTCAATAAATTGAAGGCAAATAAGTAGGTTACAATTTCTTGCTAATGTTTTATTGTTGAAACTTGAAACTTAGTTAAAGTAATATATAAATTTAAAATAATTTTTATAAATTAAAAAATTAAAATTACTCTCCTAAGTCTATTGGTTAAAATTGCATCATGCTTCATGCACTCTCACACCACCCCAACTCTTCTTCTTGCGCCTATAAATTCACTCTTCCTCCCATTTCCCTTGTAAACATATCAAGCATATTCTCATTTACATGCACTCTCTTGCTCTCTCTCACACACAGAATAGCACACATTATCATGGATATGTTAAAATGTAATTTGGAATTGACAAGTGGCTCCCTAAGTGTCAAAGAAAGAAGCAATTGAAATCTAGATGTCATCAAATGAAGAATCTAGCAAAATTGAACAAGCATGCAAGTGGACCGCTCATAGATAAGTGTCAATTAAAGAGAAATCAAGCAAAATTCTGTAGTATTCTTGAAGCTTGTAGTCATCCTAAACTCCTAACACATCTATAAATAAATGTGAGTTGTAAATTGAAGTATGTAACATCCATAAAATGAACAATGAAAATTACATTGAAATAGTTGTGCTGCAATACTCCATTTTTCCTTCATATCTAGCATAACAGTAACATCTCTACAAAAGCAAAACACTAAATTCTACTCCTAGCCATATAATTAAGAACTTGCACCCAACAAGATATGCATACAGAGATGAGAGACTTCACTGTGACTGTGAGCAAGAAAGAGGTGGTGGTGGCAGCACAATTTCCAAATCAAGAGCATTGGTTACCACTATCTAATCTAGACATGTGTCTTTTGCCTCCAATGGATTTTAGTTTCTACTTTTGTTATACGAAGCCAACCTGTGGAGACAACTGGACATTTGTGTCAAAGGTTGAAGTTCTAAAGAAGGCCTTGGCGAAAGCTTTGGTTCCATACTACGCTCTTGCTGGTGAGATAGTTCCAAACTCTATGGGTGAACCTGAGATTGTTTGCAACAACCGTGGGGTAGACTTCATTGAAGGTTTTGCAGATATAGAACTTCAAAACCTCAACTTGTATAGAGTTGATGAGACCATTGGCTGCAAACTTGTACCCAAGAAGAAGAATGGCATGCTGACTGTTCAGGTTTGTAGAAGAACACTGGCCTTGGAGATTTGAGGCTATCCTAGAATACATTAATTATTTGATCTTTTCTGATCATATGGTAGTAGTTTTTTCTACTATAACTAATGTTTGTGCTTGGAGGATGCAGGAAACTAAAAATTATAGCAACTTTGTTTTGAATCAATTTAAAAAAAAAAAAAATATATATATATATATATATATATAGCAACTTTGTTTTGAAACAATTTTTTTTTTTTTTATAAGTTTTATACATATACATAGATACATATATGTTACAAACGGGAGTATCTAAACTTATTTGAGTATATAACTATTTCCTTGGGTGGAAGTGTCCCCCCCCCCCCCCCCCCCCCAATCTCACACACCAAGTTATTATAAGGAAAAATCCCTTGAGGGCAACTCCAAAATGTTAGTAAGATGTTTTGGAACTAGGATCTTATGAATATCATCATAACACCTTAGGAACCACATAACGTTGATAGATCAAATGATATTAATCTAAAACTTAGAGGAACTCAAAAGTATTTTAGATTATAAAAAATACGTAGTAAATTTTTTTTTTTTGGTTAAATCCAAATTACACCATTTAAGTTGCATAAATGGTCATTTTTGTCCTCAAAGTTTTTTTTATTATTATTATTTTTTTTTTCATTTTAGTTCCTAAACTTTAATAGATATGTCAAGTCTATCATCTTTTATATATATATATATATATATATATATATATATATATATTTATGTCCATAAAATTATTATTAAGTTCAATAAAATGATGTCATATTACATAGGTAAAAACTGACGGATTTTTTACTTTTTTTTTTTTTTTTTTGAGACAAAAAAACTGACAGTTTTATTTATTGATGGAATAACCAATCTTGAGTCCTGACAAGAATATTAAAATGTAAAGATTAAATGACAAAGAAAAAACTTTAAGGATGAAAAGTCACAACTAAAGGGGTATACTGTTGATTATTGTAGGGTTTTCCCCCTTTTTTTTGGTTAGTCTTTTGCTAAACTAATGCCATGAAACCTACTTGTAGGCTACTGGGTTCAAATGTGGGGGACTTATGGTGGCATGCACTTTTGGCCATCAAATGATGGACGGATACTCGGCCAGCATGTTTCTTATCTCATGGGCTGAGATTGCTCAATCTAAACCTCTCTCTTCACCACCAACATTCTGCCGATCATTGCTCAATCCTCGAATCCCCGGTTCCTTTGACTCTTCGATTGAAAACTTGAGCATCCCCTTCACAACGTTCCACCCAACGAAAGAGCCAAACCTGGGCGCCAATAACTTTGTTAGCCGCGCGTACGTTGTTAAAGCCAACATTATCAACCAACTCCAATCGCTAGCCAGCACCAATGAATGCAAAAGGACTAAAGTTGAGTGTTTCAGTGCACTCCTATGGAAAATTATTGCCAAACGTGGTACGGCTAACAAAAATATATCCAAACTGGGCATTCTTGTTGATGGAAGGACAAGAATTGGCCATGGAGACGAAGAGAAAACAAAGATATTGGCTTCTTACTGTGGAAACCTGTGGTCCCCTCCCTATGGAAGCAAGACCGTAGATGATCTTACTGACAAACCATTGAGTTGGGTAGCAAATGAAGTTCATGGAATTGTGGAAAGTGCAGTGACGTCTGAGCATTTTTTGGGTTTTTTAGATTGGGCGGCGGCTCATCGTTCAGTTCCCAGTTTGTCAAAGATATATGCCTATGGGAACAGAGAAGGTCCTGCTCTTGTGGTTTCATCTCTTTTGAGGCTTCCATTATCAAAGGTGCAGTTTGGATGGGGAAGACCAACATATGTGTCATTGTATTTCCCATGGGGTGGAGATACTGGGTATGTGGGGCCAATGCAAAGCCCTTCTGGAAATGGTGATTGGGTCGTGTACATGTCCATCTTGAAAGAGGAATTGGAATTGATAGAACGTGAAGCTGGTCATGTGTTTAGGCCTTTAACTTTGGGGTGCCTCGATGAATTTGAAGAAGAAACTCTCGTTAGATAAAAAATGCGACTGTTTGATCATGTTCACTAGTTATCTTATATTAAATTATGCAAACGTGTTATGTAAGATTTAGAATAAGTTTATGCATTTATATGCATGTAACAATATATAACAACTATATATGATAATGAATAAAAAACCAACCAAAATGACAATAAAAGACCATTAATGTTATATTATGTTCATCTATTAGAGGCTCTTTTACATATGAATAAATCTTTTTATTTTTTATTTTTTGTTTATTTGTTTTTATATCAAGTTCCCACTTCTTTTTAATAACTAGGATAACCTTAAGTATAGCCCATGTAAATTTTGATAAGTTGGCTAATATAGATTCATTAGTGGTTAAATTGTAATATACTTAAGGATGTTTGACTTCAAACAGATTTATAGCATTGGGCTCCTTGGATAACCTATAAAAAGGCGACATTAATTCTTCTTATATGTAATACATATAACTCACTTTTAAGTTAGTTATGTGCATTACATATAAAGAGATAAATATCATAAAAAACACATAAAGAAAATAAATTAAAAATATTTGTGCTTTTTTCTCAATTTTGAAGCATAATAATAATAATAAATTTTTTCTATTTTTTATTAAAACTCTTTCTTCTTTATTATTTTTCAACATTTGTTTTATTGGTTTAAATCTCTAAAAGAAATTAATAAAGTATATATATATTTTTCAAATAAAGTTTGATATAACATTTTAAACCATAGCGACTAAAATTGGTCATGAATTTATATTTAGGGACTAAGACCGTATTTTGCATGTTCACTTCACTTCTCCCGAATGAACAGGCCTACATGTGTATGGCTATATATTTCCATTCAAACCCTCTACTCCGCTCATCCTTTTGGTAATAAGAAGGTACAAACTTCCCCAGTGATTGTGGGCTGGACCCATTTAACTTGCTTTAAACACTAAATCCTAACACCTTTATGCATTATTATTCTTATAAGAAGGTACAAACTTCCCCAATGATTTTGAGATCACACAACTTTATGCATTATTATTCTTATATATTATTATATATTAAGAGAATTTAAAAAGTTAGTTATCACCTCAAAAAATGACAAAAATATCCCTAATCTAATTAAATAGTATTATTTTTGGAAAAAAAAAAGGAGGTTAAAATCGCAATTCAATAGAATTAAAAAACATAAAACTACTAGAGAAATCTCTCTTTAACTTCCCACTAGATGAGAAAGTATATTTTGTTTCAGGACTACTAACTCAATGTCTAGTTGGTGTTTTCTGACTCAATTAAAAATTGACGTATGTTAAAAAAACACATCAGCATACACTCAAACTTTTAAAGACAAAATTGACCTTGAAAATTTTCACAACCCCGCCATTAAGAGCATTAGTATTAGTGGTGTTAAATTGCTAAAATGCTATTTTTAGCACTACAAACTACAAGAACTGTGCTACATTGGTGATGCTAAAGCTAAAAATTTTAGTAACAAAGTTACAATAAACTGCCGAAGGCAATTTATTGTAGCAACAAAGGTTTTTATTTATTTTTTATTTTATTTTTTAAATTCTTGTCTCTCTTTTCTCATTAAAAAATAATTCTCTATTTTTCCTCTTAATTTCTCCCTCTCTTCGGGCTTCTCTTTTCCTTCTCTCCTTTTTTTTTTTTTTTTCTCTCTCTCTCTCTCTCTCTCTCTCTGGTCTTCTCCTTTCTTTCACCTGCCTCTTCGTTTGGGTTTGTGGTGGTGGTGGGTACATGGATCGGTGATGGATGAATTAGTGTGGGTCGTTGTGGGTTTGTGGGTGGTGGCTTGGTGTGGCTGTGTTGGTAGTGGGTTGTTGTGGGTTTGTGGTGGTGTTTGGTTTGGTTTTGGCTTGTGGCTTGTGGCTTGTGGCTTTTGGCCACGATGGTGGTGGATGTGGGTGACAGTGGGTATGAGTTTTTTGGTTTGGTTTTGGCTTGTGGCCACAGTGATGGTGGATGTGGGTGGAAGTGGGTATCGGTTTATTGTGTGTTCACAAGGAGTGGGTGGCAGGGCGGTGGTGGTTGTTCAGAGGGAGGCGGTGGGTATGGGTTTGTTAGTTTTTGTTGGTGGGGGTTGTGGGTGTGGCAGTTCACAGTGGTTGATCACACTTCATAGGCAGAGGAAGAGAGAGAAAAAGATAGAGGAAAAAAAAAAGAAAAAAAAAAGAATATTTAAATGAATTGCAAAAAATAGAACCATTAATGTTAGGTGCATTATAAAGTGTGATGTTAAAATAGATAAAGTAGTTTTTTGAGTTGCTAAAAGTTAAATTTTTTAAGACCAACAATGTTGATTCTCTAAGAGATTTCAACCAACCTCATGGGAGGTGCACCAAACACACCTTAAAGTTCATATTTTAAATTCCACCTATACTATAATTAAAATAGAAAAAAAAAAATTATTTAGAAAAGGAAAAAAGAAAAGAGGAAACAGAAAGATTGACTCATTCGTGGTTTGTCCATATTAATTCCTTCTACTTGTGTTACAAAGTTTACTCTAATATTAACCTTGCAATGTGGGCAAAAGTTTGTATTCCAAAACTTCTAACTTGTTCAACTTATATCTCATTTTTCTTCTTGGAAGGCAGGAGGAACCTACTTGGAGTTATCCCTTGTGATAGCCGGCCAGGTAGTGATTTGTGCAACTATTCTCTCAAAGAATTACGATCTTAGAGTTCTTGGGAGAGTTTACCCTAAGAAATTTAATTCTTGGAATTTAGATATTTTTTCAAAGTTAATATGATTTCTGCCAAAATCTTTGAAAGGAATTGTCCAAACTATTATTATTTCAACTATTGTTTTTACAGCTAGCTATTATTCCAGTTTCTCTAGTTAGCCACAATTTCCAAATAAAGGGTTTTTACGATCCTATTTGTGTTTGGATTCAAGCCCTAACCTATTTGTATTCAAAATCTAAAATGTTTTTACTGTTTTCTTAATGCAATTATTTAATGGTCTAAAGGATAAAACTTTGATATAATATCTTAAGAGTTGTACTTCAGCTTCTTTGAAAACAATATTTTATCTTATATTATGAGTTAGATTAAGAAATCTTGTAACATCCAAAGAAAAAAATAAATACTATTTTTGTTGCTTCCAATTCCAAAGACATAAAACAGGTTGAAGAAAGTGCAACCAAACGCTTCCCACATGTAGTTCAGAAAAGAAAAAAAAAATTTCCACTTTTGTGTCTGCAGATTTATTCAAAGCCACCCTCCCCCTCTTTTTATGTTAAACAATTACTTTACTTGGAAGTAAAAAGTCATTTTGGCAGTAGCCAGATGAGATTTCAACCAACCTTATGGGAGGTGCACCAAACACACCTTAAAGTTCATTTTTAAAATTCCATCTATACTAAAAAAAGAAAAAAGAAAAAAGAAAAGAAGGAAACAGAAAGAATGACTCATTCCTACCCATTATACAAATCTAATAAGACAGGTCATTAGCACCTTTGTTTTTTTATTTTTTTTGGGACTCATTGAATATATATTCTTGCAAACAAACTTGAGAGTAATTGACTGGGAAGCCAGCCAGATCTTAGAGCATACATGTTTTCTTGTCTTGATTAATAAGGCTATTATTTCTACATGTGTCCTCAATCATATGATCAATATATTCTAGTCTTAATACAGGTTGTTTCATTAATCAAGCCTTTTTATTCTACACGTCTCCTTCATGTCAAAGCCAATCTATTTTCACTTTCCATGTTGTAAACTTGTAATGAGAGACGCAGACTAGGCGTTGAATTTTCTGCAATCATGATCATGTGTTTTTGTCAAATTGGTCTAGAACTTGTTCAAAGATGTGTGTTTGAAAAATTGAAACCACAACTAGAGTCCAACATTCCGTAGTTCAAAGACTTCCAAAAATATGCACGAGCCCAAATGATTTAGTACTTTCTAAATTTAAAGGAGTTCAATAAATGATACATTTAACTAATAAATATTAATTTGAAGGTGTATTCACACACAAAATTTTCACTTTTAGATTTGGAGGAAGTGACTGTAATTAGTAATATCTCCCTCTGTTTTTTTTTTTTTTTTGGTTGGAGAGACTAATTCTTATTTTGGAATCTATGACCAATTATACCTACTCTTGACATCTTCTAAAAGCAATTATCACAAGTTCAAGTGTAAGAATCATCATTATCATATCAAATTTGATATATTTTTTTTAATCTTTTATTACATTTTCAATTAATCTAATTATTATTTTTAGCTCATTAAGCTATTTGATAATGTCTAGCTTTCTTTAAAAAAAAAAAAAAAAAAAAAAAAACCTCAATTTCGTTGTTATTGTAAATATAATTATATTTTTTCAAAAATTTATATATTTTTCCAACTTTTGGTAACCAAAAAATGAAGAAAAAGTTAAATTCATAGATAAACTTAACTAGAGTCAAAATCCTTCCATTTTAGTAAATTACAACACTTAACAGTTATTACTTGTGGATTTTAGTTAATTTAATTGAAAAAATCTTAGATACTTGAATAAGAGATTCGAGGTTCAATTTCTTTCTATATCAAAAATTAATTAGTGTTTTAATATGATAATAAAGTACATTATTAGAGTAACTTATAACTCTCTTAAAAAAAAAAAAAACTATTTTACTACTTTTAAAAGAAGAAAGAAAAGAGAGAAGTAAGAATAGTAGACAAGTAGCAGAGTAGGGGAAATAAAAGGTAAAAAATCTAAAATGGATTCAGAATAGACCCAACTGGAGCCGAGTCGTGTGCTGCTTTGCTCTTCCTCCTTCTTCGCCATCTCTCTCACCTGAGCTTTTTTGCTTTTCTTCCAGATATTTTTTTTCCTTAATTCCATATTTACCCTCGGATCCAACACCCAGTCCCTTCGTGTATATATATATTTCCCGCCGATCCTCGATCTGATACTTTCAGTT
Organism: Quercus variabilis; assembly: GCA_030445155.1. Lineage (NCBI taxonomy): Eukaryota > Viridiplantae > Streptophyta > Magnoliopsida > Fagales > Fagaceae > Quercus > Quercus variabilis. The sequence continues at coordinate 86,310,141 of CP129449.1, read as the reverse complement.
ATCCAAATCGAAAAGAGAGAGAGAGAGAGAGAGAGAGAATGTCTTCGGCGAAGACGGCGCGGCAGAGAGGCTCGTCGGCGACGGCGTCGAAGGAGAACGGCGCGAAGGTTGAAGAAGGTCTCAGCGTCTTCAAGTCCGATAAATTCGATGCCGATTCTTTCGTCCAGTCTCGCTGCTCTCTCAACGAGAAGGTTCTTTTTCTTTTTCCTCTTAATCTCTGTTTGGTTGCTCAGATAACAAATTCGAATCGGAATTGACTTTCTCTAACAATGAAATTCTGTCATTTTCCTTTTGTTTAGTTCGGTTTAGGTTTCAACAGCTACAATTAGAATTTGCAGTTCTGATTTTATGGATTTTAGCTTGTTAGGTTTCGATTTCAAGGTTCTGTACTTGAAACAAAATTATACAAGTAGAATTTAGAAGTTCATCTTTGCGAAATTTTCTCTAGCATTGGCAATTTTCATGAAAATTGTTTTAAAAAGTGTTCTTTGGCATGTTGATTTTTGGCGTTGTTGTGAAGCTATTTGTGATTAGAGAATGGAACTGAATATGATCTTATCTTATACACACAAAAATCGATATTTGTGTATCCACCGCTGTTTTGGCGTCATCTTCACATTCCAATTCAAGTGAACAAGCTAGATGGACTTAAGTTTAGTAGTCTCCCATATAGATTTTTGGAACAATCTGCATTGTTTGGTTGAAAATTTCTTATTGATTGTCTTCTGCTGCCTGTGTTTATGACTGGTACAATGCATTTGTCAAAGCATTGAGCATTTGCTTATCACCTTTGATTAGACATACATATGTTTGCTTCATTGTAATTTGTATACATCTATTAGTAAGTCTGTGGAAACAACTTTGTTGACATGGCGTATTGTGATTGGTGCATAATAAAAGTGTTGTCATGGTGGACCTAGGTGAAAGCGATGTTGCTCTAACTATAACAGGCCATGTCGATAGTTGTGAAAAAAAGATATTATATTTTTGATAAGTAAATAGTTGTGTTCCTAGCATTATGTGTTTTTTTTTTTTTTTTTTTTTTTGGGTTTCATCATAGAATATACTAAAAGGAAAGAATGGAACCAAGCTTCTTAAAGATCTGTAGTATGCTCTGTATGGAAATCTGATAATAGAACTTACCTTTTGAAATAAAATTGCTTCTTTTACGCTAAGGGCGTTTGATTGGCTATTTAATTTTTTTCCAAACAGGGATTGACTTGTAATTTAAGAACTGAACTATGTGGGATTCAAACACTAGAAATTGCAATGGCACATGTTATTTTGGTAACCCCGATAGCTCTGCCCCTACTTGGATGGCTTGGGGTTTCAAAATTTATCCTTAGTTAGGTTTAGGTTGGCTTTGATTTTGGGTTTGTGAAATTTAAAGAAAAATGTTATAGTCAAAGCTTTTATTTTTTTCCTACACATGGTTTGACATAATATAACAACTATAGCCCATGTCTAGAAAATCTGGAGAGCACCTTTAAATGTTTTTAACTTCATAAAAATCTAAATAAAACTAATAGAACGATATAGTTATGCCAGACTTAAGTTCCAAGGTTCGCATCGTGGTTGGACATTTTATTTATTTATTTTATTTTAGATTTCTTTGTGCTTGCATTCGCTTTCTTAATTATCTTGAAGTCTGCATTAGTTAGTGAATGGTCCATATTAATTCCTTTATAGGTGATTAACCCAAATGATGTTTGTTACTAGTCATATACAATAATCAACATGCGCTGCAAATTTCTCTGTTATCAAGCTTCTTTTTATCAACCTGATGCCACGTTCTAAGTTAACTAGACCTTTTTTCCGTATAAGATAATAAGTGGAATCTCTTATGATAAATGTCTGCTGCTATACGTAGGAATTAAAGCAATTATGTTCAAACCTTATGGATCTGAAAAAGGCTTCTGCTGAGGAAATGCGGAGAAGTGTCTATGCTAATTATGCAGCCTTTATACGGTGAGTTGTTGTGTAATTGTATTCTATAAATCATGAAGATGTCTCTAATTGATTTGTTAAATGCATCTTTCTTAGCTCTTTTGCTGAGTTGATTAACAATTTTTTTTTTTTTTTTTGTACATATCATATTTTTCATTTTGCACATAACATTCTATTCACAAACATTTTCATTTCCTCAGTTAGATTTTATCTTTATTTTTTAGTATTTCTCTTTTCAGTTGAAGACCTTTCTCATGGTATATTTCATTTGTTTTAATTTGCAGGCTTAAACTCTCATTACTTATTTGGTGCTAGCCCTAACATAAATGTACTCCATAATTGATGTCATTTCATGTAGTGGTCATTTGGATTCTCAAGTGTTATGAAATGAATCAAAAATAAGATTGAGAAACTAAGATATTAGAAAGAACTAGTGCACCATGAGAAATGTGGACGTTTTGAATCAAGTATCTTAAGGGGAAGGCTAGAGAATTCCAAAACTATTAAGGTTAATATTACTTTGCCTTAAAGGGAGAGTTAGAATTAATGTTTTGAAATTTTTTATTTTTTCGGTTTCTTTAAGATTTTTCTTGAGTTACCTTGATATGTTTTCCTGTCCTTTTCTTTATGACTTGAATCTGAATCCCTAATTAGAAATCTGTAATGACTGTTTTATTATTGAGTGAGCATTTATTTGTCTGTTAATTAATCCATACTTCTTACAGCACATCAAAAGAGATATCGGATTTAGAGGGAGAGCTTTCTTCCATCAGAAATCTTCTATCTACTCAGGCTGCATTAATTCATGGTTTAGCTGAGGGAGTACACATTGATTCGTTATCTACCTCTGTTTCAGAAGGTTCTACAGTTAATGATTTATTAATTTCTGAAGGTAGAGAACCTTCAGAACTAGAGAAATGGTTAATAGAATTTCCTGATCTCTTGGATGTTCTGTTAGCTGAGAGGAGAGTGGATGAAGCTTTGGCTACTCTTGATGAAGGAGAGCGTGTAGCTTCTGAAGCAAAAAAAAAGAAAACTCTGACCCCAGCTGTATTCATGTCTCTACAGGCTTCTATTGTTGAACGTAGGCAAAAATTAGCTGATCAACTTGCTGAAGCTGCTTGCCAGCCTTCTACACGTGGTGGTGAACTTCGTGCAGCTATATCAGCTCTTAAAAAGCTCGGGGATGGCCCTCGTGCTCACAGTTTGCTACTTAATGCGCATTTACAAAGATATCAGTGTAATATGCAAAGCCTTCGCCCATCAAGCACCTCATATGGAGGAGCATATACTGCTGCTCTCTGCCAGCTGGTGTTCTCTGCTATTGCTCAAGCTGCAAGTGATTCGTCGAGCATTTTTGGTAAGGAACCAGCTTATTCTTCTGAGCTTGTGATGTGGGCTACAAAGCAAACAGAGGCTTTTGCTTTTCTTGTTAAACGACATGCATTAGCTTCATCAGCAGCTGCTGGAGGTTTAAGAGCTGCTGCAGAATGTGTTCAAATAGCATTAGGTCATTGTTCATTGTTAGAAGCTCGTGGCTTGGCACTTTGTCCTGTGCTTTTGAAATTATTTAGGCCTAGTGTTGAACAAGCACTTGATGCTAATTTAAAAAGAATTGAAGAGAGCACTGCTGCTCTGGCTGCTGCTGATGATTGGGTACTCACTTATCCTCCAACAACTACACGTCAATCTGGCAGGCCTTCAAGTGTATCCCTCAGCAATTCAGCAGCATTTCAACATAAACTTACAAGTAGTGCTCATCGGTTCAATCTGATGGTCCAGGTGAACTAATGATTCCCACCTAAGTTCCAATTAATTGTTACATTGCATTTCTCTGTGTGCGCGTGTGCGTACATATCTGTGTGTGCATGCATGAATCTGGGTCATGCCAGGTTCAGTTGAGGACTTATTATTCTGTTGGTTTCATTGGCTTGGGAAGCATAGTTCTGATATCTGGGATTTGGTCCCAGGCTGTTTAATGTGGACTATTTGGTCTGAGCGGAATCGGCGGGCTTTTGAGGATGAGGGGAAATCTGTGGTTCAGTTATTAGAGTTGTGCCAAAGGACCCTCTTTCATTGGTCTCGATGTTGGGATTTCTCCGATTGTTCTACCCTTACGGATTTTATTTCCTCTATTAGAATAGATTAGGGGTTTTTTTTTTTTTTTTGTTTTTTTTTTTTTGGTTCACTTCCGTGAACTCTTTGTGTTTCTCTTGCTTTTCTTTTATTAATAATATTCTATTCTTACTTATCAAAAAAAAAAATAAGCAATTGACTTTTATTAAAACTGAAAAGGAAAAAAAAAAAAAAACATATACAAGAAGTATATATGTTTTAAGAAATGGAAAGATATAATAGAAGAAAGGAAAACTAAAGATTAAAGAGTTAGCAAGATTTTTAATGTGCTATCTTTTTTTTTGGGGGGGGGGGGGGGTGTGAATTTCATTGATCCTATGGTTTTATATATATTTTTTACATTTTTTATAATTTGATGGAGGGGTGGGGCTTCAATTTTGTGGATTTAAGTTTGACACTGTATCATCCACATGCTCTAACAGGATTTCTTCGAGGATGTTGGACCACTGCTAAGTATGCAGTTAGGGGGTCAAACGCTGGAAGGTTTGTTTCAAGTGTTTAACTCATATGTGAACATGCTCATAAAAGCATTACCAGGTTCAATGGAGGAAGAGGCAAACTTTGAAGGTTCTGGAAATAAAATTGTCCGAATGGCTGAGACTGAAGCTCAGCAAATTGCATTGTATGCAAATGCATCATTATTAGCAGATGAACTGCTCCCACGTGCGGCCATGAAACTTTCTCCACTTAGTCAGGCTACTTACAAGGATGATGCACGTAGAAGACCTTTAGATAGACAAAACCGTCAGCCTGAGCAAAGAGAATGGAAGAGGCGGCTTGTGAGCTCAGTTGACAAATTAAAAGATACATTTTGCCGTCAACATGCTCTAGATCTCATTTTTACAGAGGAAGGAGATAGCCATCTTACTGCAGACATGTACATAACTATGGATGGAAATGTGGATGAATTTGAGTGGTCTCCATCTCTAATATTCCAGGTGCTTTATTTGTGCTCTCTCAACCTCTTATCTCTGCTAGTCAACTGAAAGTATGAAGTTTGGTTCAATTTCTATTAGCTTTTGCTTTGTTGATTTTACAGGACATGTGTGCATGTATGCGCGCGCACACACACACAAGGAAAATATATTTTTTCTTTATTAGAAAGCTCACAATCTTACACTTTAGTTTAAATTCGTAATTTTTGCATGATCATTCATTCTTTAAAAGTGAAAATATCCGTCTAGCTTCTTTATATTTTCTTAGTTCATGATATCTACATGCTTATTTTGTTTGAACACATATTCACAATTGTCTCAAAGGTTGATAATTCAAAAGTAAATATCTATCCTAGCCTCATCTGTATGTATGAATCCCTCCATTCTAGGATAATACATCTTCAAATCTAAAATATAGGAATTTTTAACAACCTTCTCAATAGGTTGAACGGATTTATAGTTTCACAGTGATAGGTAATCATCTTTAAATTCATTTCTTAGCATGAAGAAATAGTTCATACTATTGTTACCTACAGAGAAAAAGAAGGTGATTTTCATACCTTGAAATTTGTTCAGTTTTTAGGTTGTTTCATCACTTTCATGATTCATCATTAATTATGATCATACTGGTAATAAAAGTAACTCTATTGTACATCAACAAAAGGGCTTAGTTCCAGATTCAGAGTGATTGTATTTCTAATAAATCTTGTAACACAAACATTCTTGGAAAAAAAATTGAGCTTTCTAGCTTCTCTCTTGTAGTTAATTCTCATTTGGTAAAACTTCTATTCAAGCTCTGGCATTTGGGATTATGTTAGAGAAGGTCTGTGTGCATTTTGGTGGTGTGTAACTAGTTTGCTACACATGGAAAATATGCATATTAATTTTAATGAACCAACAAATCCTTAACCCAAATGCTTGGGTCTAGTAAAAAAGGCATCTGACTCATAATATGATAATAATTACCTACTCTAAAGGAGAACCAATATTATTTGATATGCCTAAATTTTTGAGTTTATGCTTTGAATGTCTATGTAAATTGAGAAGTCTTCTAGTCTCTACTTGGTTTTTGGATTGAAAAATTCTGATTTTACTTTGTTACAACCAGGAACTCTTTGCAAAACTGAATAGAATGGCTACTATAGCAGCAGATATGTTTGTTGGCAGAGAAAGATTTGCCACTTTGCTATTAATGAGACTTACGGAAACTGTCATCTTGTGGCTTTCGGAAGACCAAAGCTTTTGGGATGATATTGAAGAAGGGCCAAAGCCTTTAGGTCCTCTTGGTTTACAACAGGTATATAAATCCCATGCCCATCCACGCACTTTCAAACTTTCAATGTAAATGACTGTCTACATTTGATTAGGGGGGTCAATGTCCTCTACTCAAATGCATGTCCTCTCCTCTGAGAATAGAATGTTGGGTGATGTCTTGGGGTCAAGACCCACTGGGCATATGTCTAATTTACTAAAAAAATGGCATTTTATTAGGGGGACAACTTAATTTGTAAAAAATGACATCTTTTGGGCTGTTCCTTTTCTTCCAGTGATGCAAGAGCTATCTCGTACAAGTAAATGTTGGAAGAAAGCAGAGAATAAAAGGGGCAGGGTGGAAGAGAGAGAGAGAGAGAGAGAGAGAGGGTTTGAATTGTTGAAGACATTGCTAGCTAGGACTTTGTTTGAGTGTTCTCATATTTGGGGCCTCACGCATTGTATTTCCTTGTCTAATTTCCTTATTTCTCTTAGATTTGCTATTTGATTTGTTTGTATTCTTTCTTTGCCGTGTTTTTACAATCAAACTTTTATTACCTATCAAGAGAGAGAGAGAGAGAGAGAGAGAGGGTGTACATGCTGCTCCCTTCTGGTGGCTCCCCTTGTCCCTAGTCCCAATTTGAGCTCTTGGTGTGAGTTATGCACAGAACTAACTACTTTGTAAAGTGTGGATTTTGTTATACTGTCTCCACCCTTTTTTATTAATAGTTTTCACAGCCTGCTCCTGCTTAGAATCCTTGCGGAGTTACCAAATTTGTCAAATATTTACTGAAACGAGAAATCAAACCTCAATATTATTGCATTGTTTATGTTATACAAGGAAATGTTTCAATGATGAAAATGGGCAATTAAAATTTAGAGACTAATCATCATGAAACATACTAATAAAAAAAAATATATGGATCACACATTTGCAGTTTTATAGCCATGTCCTCTTGTCTTGGTTTTGGGGAATTGCTACTCAACACATGAATCATTAGCCTTCTATTTACTTGTTGTATCATGTGCAGTTCTATTTGGACATGAAGTTTGTCATATGTTTTGCTTCCCAAGGCCGCTACTTATCTCGAAATTTACATCGAGTTGTCAATGAGATCATATCGAAAGCCATGGCAGCATTTGCTGCAACAGGAATGGATCCATATAGGTAGGCCTTTTTCTCCACACCACCCCCCCCCCCCCCCCCTCGGGTTATGAATAAGCTTCGCATTTTTCTATCATTGTAATCACCATCAATATTTTTATATGCATGCATATACATTTACAAACTAACATACACAGACAGACACATATATTACATACTCAAAATTTAGGGTAAAATGTCTATACCCCTCGGGTTTATATTGTTTTGTACTGACTATTGAGCCCCTTTGGTTTTCAACTTCTTTTATTCACATCCCTTGTAGTCCCTAATTATTGATAAAGTAATTAGCATTTGCTTATATTTCTGAAGAATATGTTGGTTACAGCCGTTTCAATTTGTGGACCAATAAAAGCATGTCATAATTGAGTTTTTTTAATAATTAAGATATATATATATATATATATATATATATATATAAATTCCTTCATCCATGGCCATGTTGTCATTGACTCCATGCATCCTTCTCAGCCACTTGCTAATCCTCTCAATCTCAACCATCTCAGCCAATGCCAGGCCCTATAGGACCTTCACCCTCTTCAACTCCTCATAATCCTTTTCCTTCAATCTACCTAATCATTCATTATCATGTTCACTGAGATCAGCCAGTTCCACTCAAGACCAACCAATGAAAAAGCCTTCCCGTTAGAGATTTTTGTCTTCCTAGCCAACGAAACCCAGATTGAGTGGCACTGAAATGGAGTCCCTTTATTGTCCTCATCTGCTCTTTACAAACACCATTTTTGCCACTTCTTTTAGTGGAACCAGGACAGTTGTTGAGTGTTTTAATGTTGTGCTGCGGGCTGCAGTTTGATAAAGTTGCATTAGAGTATTTGACTTTCCTGAGGCTGATTGATTTTGTTGGCAGTGTGCTTCCGGAAGATGATTGGTTTAATGAAGTCTGCCAAGACACAATTGAAAGATTGAGTGGAAAACCAAAAGCCGTCAATGGAGATCGGGATCTTAGCAGCCCAACTGCATCAGTTTCGGCACATTCAATTTCATCTGTGAGATCTCATGGAAGTTCCTAAAGCGCAGTCTTCTCGTCTCCTCCTTGTAAATTAGACAGCAATAGATTCCATGGTGGATATGTTGGCAGGTACTTGTATTCATAGTAAGCTTTCTTCATTTACCTTCTTCCCCTGATTTTTGTGTCTTCTTTTTGTTCTCTTTTTTTCAACTTTCTTTAGGTTGATGTTTGCATGGTAATGAGTCTAGTAATTCTTTTCACCATCTTACTGAGCAAACATTTGACTTTGTAAATGTTCATTCCATCATTTGATCTTGGATCCAAATTTTATATTATTCTTTTACAAATATGGGTGGAGTTCTTGTTCGTCCAAGCATTCAGGGTTGATGCATGCACAATATGATGCATTTCTAAATAGCCTGAAGCCAATTTAATTTCCTTGTTGTCTACTTATCACTGAGGCCAGCAAGCTTTGCTAGCGATATGAGCTTGAAAAATGTATTAAAGCATTGCCTATAAGGTTAAAGGCCATTCTGCATGCTGCACTATCAGACTCATGCAAAAAATTGACAACGTTAATGCATCAGGCTAGTTGTTGAGCAGAATCTTTTGATTCCCTTTCTAGCAAATTATTCTGTTAGAGAAGAAGAAATAATTCTATAGGGACTTTGAAATGATGGGAAAGATTGCTTACATTTTGCTTGCTGGGTAGGATCTAGAGAAAGCTACTTCTAGCTAATTCAGAGGAAAAGTTTCCACTAGATAAATGTACTTGAAGTCCCTAGACGTAATTGAAAAATAAACCAATGATATGACATGAACATTGGATCATAGTTTTTAATACTAGGCATTCTCAGATAAAAGATGATTATATGGAATGTGCAGAAACCTCAACTGCACAGGCCCATACAATAAACCTCTCTGTTGTCTGGTTAAGGTGTATCCTTTGAACTTAGGCTTCTGATCACTGGACTAAGGGATGACTAATAGAAGGTAGGTCAGACCCTGGTGTGATGACTAATCAGCATCTCTCTTAGACTCTGTAGAGGTGGAAGTTTAGTCAATGGACAAAGTTTCTCTCTAGAGAACCCTTCAAACTCCCACAAAAAAAAAAAAATTAATTAATTAATTAACATGTTCTTTATGTTGTTAACATATATGTAAAATTTCGTTCAAATAAGGTGTTAATTAATTACTGTTCGATTTATAAACGTATCTTTTATGCATAATTTAAGGATACAAAAACTTGATATTTAAACATTTAATTGATTATATAGTTATTGATTTTTGATTTTCTTGAAATTTTGCAAGCATGGAAGATATAATAAGAAAATGCAATTTTAACGATAGATTTGTCAAATTCACATTCAATAAAAAGATATAAAGAGTGTTTGGAGAGTTTTTCTTCAAACTAGTTTGGAGAGAATTGTCCCTACAATAATACACCTTATGGTAATTAATGCTCGAATTAAATAAATAAGAACTTACAATGATATTCATATCTGCATGTGAGTTGTGACTAGCCAGAATTCAGATTTTCTGCCAATATAGATCGTCTGGATGAATTGGGAAGAATGGTCATCCGCAATAAAGCATCGTCTCTGAAAGATGGAGAACACACCTTCTGTTGAAACCACACATGCAATGCTACCAGCTTAAATTGATGTTGGGTTGCTAACTCTCTAATAAATTGTTAGATCATCAAATGAAGTAGCAACTCTGATATCACTTTTAAGAGCATACACAAATAAAAACCTTTCACCTCTGATAAGTTGGTATTAATAGATGTATTGCTAACCAATAACCTTTTGTTGTCCTGTTCTTGCTCCCAAATATTCGCCCTCTCTATCCATGCCTTTGCCGGGTGCCAAAATTTTTCATGGCAAAAATATTGGCCATATTGGATTGGACTAGAGATTCCAATGTCCTACCAAATCTGACATCGTTGATATTTTCCACCGATTATTTTATTAGTTATTTTTTTAAAGAATTTTCGATATATCAACTGATAAATCTAATATATCACAAAAATGTATATTTTAGTTTGTTCTTTAAATATTTTTGGCAAGATTTCTAATATTTTCTGATATATTAAGTATAAACCAATATTTTCTGCACGATATAAAAAAAATATTTTCTCATTATCAATACCATAATCTCGCCAAGATTTAAAACCATACTTCATCAACATTCCATAAGGTGATCAGTCATCAATGATCGCAGTCAGAACATTTCAATCACGGATCCAATCCGGTTTTGAAAACATTAAGAAATGTAGTTCCATTGAACAAATTTAATCTTCGAAACATCATACCAACAAACTAATTCAGTGTTTTTTTTTTTTAATAAAAAAAACTTGTTTAATCTTAGGATAAGTTAAATTTATGTGAAAAAACAAATTTCCTTAGTCAACTAACGTGCAAATGCCAATGTTGGTTTGTATTTTTTTAAAACAACTTTTCCAACAGAAAAATTTAAAGTTAAAAAGTTAAGAATTTTACTAATGTGTGCCCTAAAGGCACAATAATAAACCAATTTTGAAAAAAGTATATTGAAAATTGAAAAAAATTTAACGACTTTTTAATTCCCAATAAAACTTTTTCAAAAATAAATTTGTTAATATGTACTCTAAGGACACACATTAACCGGACTCAAAAGTTAAAACCATTGAAGGGCCTTTAAACTAAAGGACAAGGTAGAATAATACAGCACGCAATGAAATAGTTATTGAGCTTTTACCATTACAAGCCGACTGGGTGATTAGATTTGCATATTCGGCCACCGTGGGCACTAAAATAGAGCTATATAATTATATCTTTCTAACACAAGGATCATCCACTCATCCCCACACTAGAAAAAAAAAATCATGGAGCCCAAAAGGTGGATTTTGCACAGAACCCCGGTTATGTTGATTAATTTATTTTCTTCTTTTTTTGCAAAAAATATTAATTTCCTTTTTAGGGGTGTAAAGCAAAGGACAGGTGCAAGGAAATTGGACTTTTTAGCCGAGAAAAAAAAAGGGGAAGCGGAGAGATTAAACCATTTTCTTCGTTAGATATCTAGACAATAAACCCTAAACTACAAAACTCTTAAATTTTAATAAGAAAATTAGACTTGAGTAGACAGAGAACTAGATCACGTGTTATAAGATTAAACAACACCCAACATATGATTTGCGTAGCGAATTTAGCGCTAATTATTGCGAGATTGCAGTCAAACATGGTGTTGATCTATTTTCAACTTGCCAATCTCAACCATGTCCGATCCAATTAGCTATACAAAGGGAGATCTCGTCAATTCATACTTCATAGACTAGTTCAAAATTCATACAGCTTTATTAAAGGGATAGACTCAATTTGAATGACTCAAAAGGACCCCCCACTCCACTCCCTCTCTATCTGTCACGCGTGCACACACACAAGCATAAAAGATATGTTACAAAAATAAGATTTACAGGTCAGACATAAAGAGAACGAATGAAAAAAAAAGCACCGAGTTCTAATCTTTAGAAAATGGAACACCACAACTAAACTATACCTTTCTCTCTGGAAATTCTTATTTGGTCTCAACCTATATTCATTTGTTACACCAAAATGAAGGTTTCCTCCCAAAAAAAAGGTAATAAATAAAGCTTGTAAACTTGTAGACAGAAATATTGGCAACCAGTAAGAAACAGGTAGAATAAAGCTTCATCCTAACGACTCTAAAAGCCTCAACCAGGTGTGTGTTTTGACCGTAGTCCAGCCTAGTGATGTTACCTGATATAAGAGCAGCTGCAACACTTGACCTCCTCAAATGTTTGGAAGCTTTGTCATTTTGTACGCAAAATCCTGTATATAAATCACAGCATATAATTCCCAACATTCTTTGAATAGTTATGCTTTTGAGTTGCTTGAATGTTGAATGTTAAGCATCATGAATAGATCTTCGCTTTAGCCAATGAACTAAGGACTGATTGAATATGTAGCAAAAGGTTAAAAAATGTGGTGGTGCTGGCGGTGATGGCAAATGGTAAAGGTGATGTAAGGGGAAACATGATTGATGGCATGAAGTTCCTAGATATTCCACATGTTCCATGAAATGATTCTCTGGTCACCTTTGATGGCAGGTTAAGTTAAATCAGTGAACCTAATATAGAAAAAATAGATAACACTGCTAGATGTCTATTTAGATAAGCATCCCTATTGTTGATGTACACAAAAGTTAATATGTGGAAAAGCACATAAATCCCACAAAAACACAGACCAATGCACCACTTCTACAAATGACAACAGTATCTGAGCCCCCCTATTTCGTAATCCAGGCTTTTAAATGTGCTGCTGACAAATGCATGTCTTGGATAAGTTATAACATGGCCAAATGGTATGTTCATGATGCCACTACGTGCATTCATTCGCATGAGGAGAGATGCTAATGTGATGACTTGATTATGAAATGGATGCATGCAACAGCTGCAAGATGCATCCTATCATGTAGTAGTTGTATTTGTCGGTGCATAAAGAACAGAGTACATCCCCTTCATGCTACTGGTAATTCATAGCTGGTGGAGCTCCATTGGTGCCAGGTGCAGCCAGAGGGTAGCCAGAATCCTTCCTTTTCCCGAATGGGTTCTTCGAATATGTATATAGAAGTCAAGAAAATCACATTCTTTTACATAATATATGCAGCAGCATCAAAAAGTAACAGGCAAATGTGTAATCTACACCCGACGATAGTTTTTAAATTTTGTTACCTGTATTCTTTACTTATAAAGCTTTTAACATTAACCATATTAAGTCAAATTACCTTTCAACCACATTAACTCCATTTTTTTTTTGTCCCTAACAAGCAAACCAAATATAGTAATATAAACTTAATTTATTGAGATTCAAATCTAGTTGCCTTCATTTTTTCCTTAGGTCTCTCTTTGGATGAAGGCAACTAATGGAAGAAAAATGATAAAATAATTAAAAGGATGGAAAATAAAAAGGAATAAAGAAACATCAAATGCAGTAACAAGATGCTAAAAGGATATTGTATCCGCATGCCAACTGAACCAGAACTGGGGATAACAGCACCCTGCAAACTATGGTGTACATTGCTGGCACTATTTACATCCTGCATGAGTAATGTAGAACATCTTTTAAGCAAATATCATGCAACAGCACAATGTGACTAAATATGGTTCTAGAAAATAACAAGAGGATCAATGCACAGAAAATAAAATTACTTACTTCAAACTCAATAAAGCAAACAGTATGTCTTTCCTGTCTCAAGACCTTCATTTGCTTAAAACCAGGTTGTCTACATGACCAAAAATAATGATATTAAGCAGAAGATTCCAATGATTAAAATGGCATCTGTGATGTTATAGATACATTTCAACAGCTAATGGAATTGATGGGGATAAGTGATACATACGCGCTGAAAAGTCCCCTCAATTCTTCCTCATTTATGTTCTCTCCCAAATTTCCAATGAATAGGGTATTGCATGGAGGGTTATCTTTTGCATTCTGTGGGAAAAATAAGAAATTAACAAATTAAAGTAGAAAGTTTAGGCCTCCTACAATATTACTTACGACAAACAGCCAAGTAAGGAAGCTATCATCAAAAGTGAATAGATCTAATGTGTGTGTGCATGTGTGCAGGTGCAGCCTTTAAACCAACATCTAAAACATGAAACTATTAAAAAAGAAATTCACTGATAACATAACTAATTCTGCAACCAAATTCATTGAAAACTGAGTAAATGTAAATATGGCAGTTCCTTCCATTAGTTAACTTCATGAGTAGCCATTTGTTGTCTTTTTTTCTTTTTTTGATAAGTAGAAGTCATTAGTTGTCTTGATACTAAATTAGTTTGGTTTTGTTTCCCTTCTAACATATAGCTGCAGATTTTGTTTTCCACACGCACGTGCACATAACATACAACTATCATTGTATGAAACTCAAACTCTGAAAAATCCATGTTTTTTATATTCAAAAGTATGATACAACATATTATACTTCTCACGAGAGAAAAAAAGGTTTCTGAATAGTTTCTATATATACTTGTATAAAAATACTTCAATTTGACCAAATTTGTTAATACTTTTCTTGCACTATAATCATTTATTATATCAGCATCTATTACAAAGCTAAAAAAATTTAAAATCCATGTATTGCTATTAATATTAAACATCAACATTTTCATATTTTTATTTATATACTTGATTTTTTTTTTTTTCCCTCTCTAGTCTACTAAGGTTTTTTTTGGCTACAATTTAAAATGAGTTAAATCCCATTATCAAACATATATATTGAAGTATGCATGCATTGATGCACATGTTGATAGATAGATGGCAAGTTAAAAAATTCCCCTGGGTCTTTTTTTTGGGATAGATTCATGCATTGGGTTTTCAACCCTTGACCTTGTCCTCTATCTCATTATTGTGGAGGAGAAAGTGCCATTTGAGCTAGAGCTCATTTGTCAGTTACACCACTTAAAGATACACATATTAGATTTTTCAATCAGAGAAAATCAAAATAATTTAAACTATGAATGTATGGAAAAACTATTAATATATGGCGAATAAGATCTAGCTAAACTGGAACCTCCTCCACCACCCAGCACAAAAGGAGATTATTTTACCCAACACATGCCTGCAGGGATGGCCATGCCATGCCCATGAAGTGGCCTTGGCTGCCTGCTGCAGGCATGGCATCACTTGCTGCATTATATGGATGCACGTGTGACCAGCCATGGGCTGCTGATCAGGCTTGTATGGTTTAGGTTAAAGGGGAGAAATAAGTAAATCAAGTGCCTCGATAGATTGTCATCTCCTTTTTCTCACAGCCATCACAAAATGCTTCACCTAGAGAGAGCCTCTAGCCAACCTCAACAACCAGCAAACCACTCTCAAACCCAACATCACCTATAGCAACTATAGTTTACGCCTGTGATTTAAACACAAACTAATTATTCATTAGTAGAACCATAAAATGCTGGAGTAATACCAATGAATCATCACATATAACACACAACTTAAGCAACAACTAAGATGGTGGAACTTAAAATCTAAAATTGCATCCATGATTTTACAATCACTTCAATAAGATACCAAGAAAGAAATCAAAGGTCAAGGTAGCAATTCAGTTGATCTTCTAAATCAAAGATAAGCCGTAGTAACCAATAGCCCTGTCAGTGCCATATAGCTCCAGTCACCTTTTCCCCCCAGAAAAAACTTAGATACTCCCTAGAGTAATGCCTCCTTTTGGTAACCCCTAAGATTCAAAGTCACTACCTTTAAAATTTTTTCCTACAGCCAGATGAACTTCATTCCAAGTGACATTTTCTAACTTATGTTTACTTCAGAATGTCTTGCAAGTCTATGGTTTAAAGACTAACCATGTACAGAAGGAACATAACGTTTCAGTCAAGACACAAGCAAACAATCTCAACATATATGTTCAATGATTATTGACACTAAGTTCAGATATATCAGTATATTGCTAAGCATCAAGAGCACCCACAACAACTTATCAAATATCTGTACTGTAAAAACTCATCAAATTACAACCTGAAATGATTGTGTTGTGAGATACATAGAGCAAGTTGAGGGCATCGATCATACACAAATAGGGTATACGGAGAATAATTAGTTTACAAAAAATACTTCAAAACAGCAACTTCTCAAACTGAGGTGCAATGACAGAAACCAGGCACATAGGCATTACCTGAACAGGTACATAACTACTAGGTGCTGGCACAGGAGCAGGAGCAGGCATTGGTACTGGAGGAACAGGGTAGCCTCCATACGGATCATATGGAGGAGGAGGAGGTGGTGGAGCCATATACCTATGCCATAGGAGCAACATCAAGATGAGATCAAAAGAAGTAATATAAAAATTCTCAATGTAGCTTAAACCGCATGCACAACTAGACTCTTCTCTAGAGTATATAACTTCCCTATGTTGTTAAATCTTTAGATACCTGATTCTAAAGAATATACAGAAGAGGAAGAAATGATTTTTTCTTACCCATGTGGCCCCCAAACATGTGCTGGAGGAGGAGGATGGAAAGGAGATGGACTTGTATATCCAGTGTGTGTATAATCACCCCCAGTTCGCAAGCGTTTACTTTGATCATATGGGCTTGAATCCGCAACTATTCCTACATAACAGTTCAGATTAGCATAGGCCATCACAATAAATGATAGAAGCAAACTCTCAGCAGCCATTCCAAAACAAATTGAACCGTTCAAACCCATTGATAGTCACAAGCAAGCTATTCAAGCAATGCTAATACTTTATTTTATTTTCTTATTTCCTTTCTTCTTTCTCTCTTTTTTCTTTTCCAACTGATGCCAAAATAGCACACTAGTGATTCAACTCAACTCTTTTTCTAGATGCAAACATGACACACTTCAAGAGGTCCTAATCACTGGAACATAATGTAGAAATTTTATTCAGCTGCCACAAACAAGTCACAACCTATCATTAATCTTTACAGCTCTGTTCTAAAGGGATAAGTAAAGAAACCCTCTTTAAAAATTAGCCCTTTCAAATAATATCATTAATCTTCCATACCAAAAAAAATACTTAATGCAATTTTCTCAGAGATGGTGTTGCAACCAAAAATGATAATACATTGAAAATGGACACATCACCCCATCCTGTTGATTGTCGCGATTTGTTCGAAGCCATAATCAAAACGAGGAGGAATTTGATAGGCAGGCAGAGTCGCGAAGGAAATTTATATTGCCAACTTTCAATGCAATTTGCGTCACTTTTATTATAGACACCCTTGCTCTGCGAGTTGGCTTTTTATATTTTTTTTTTAAAAAAAAAAATTTCTCACATTTATCTCTCAAAAAATTTTGAAACATAAACCAAAAACAAAACAAAAAGAACAAAACTCTACTCGTATTTGATAGAAACCTAGGCCATTGGAAACCAAAGATTTCGAGCAGTGCCACAAACAAGTCACAACCTATCATTAATCTTTACAGAACTATTCTAAAGGAATAAGTAAAGAAACCCTCTTTAAGAATTAGCCCTTTCAAATAATATCATTAATCTTCCATACCAAGAAAAAATAGTTAATGCAATTTTCCCAGAGATGGTGTTGCAACCAAAAAAGATAATACATTGAAAATGGACACATCACCTCATCCTGTCGATTGTCGCGATTTTTTGTTCGAAGCCATTATCAAAACGAGGAGGAATTTGATAGGCAGGCAGACTCACGAAGAAAATTTATATTGCCAACTTTCAATGCAATTTGCGTCACTTTTATTATAGACACCCTTGCCTTGCGAGTTGGCTTTTTATATTTTTTAAAAAATTTCCTTTTTTTTTTTTTTTTTCTCACATTTATCTCTCAAAGAATTTTGAAACATAAACCAAAAACAAAACAAAAAGAACAAAACTCTACTCGTATTTGATAGAAACCTAGGCCATTGGAAACCAAAGATTTCGAGCAGTGCCACAAACAAGTCACAACCTATCATTAATCTTTACAGAACTATTCTAAAGGAATAAGTAAAGAAACCCTTTAAGAATTAGCCCTTTCAAATAATATCATTAATCTTCCATACCAAGAAAAAATAGTTAATGCAATTTTCCCAGAGATGGTGTTGCAACCAAAAAAAGATAATACATTGAAAATGGACACATCACCCCATCCTGTCGATTGTCGCGATTTTTTGTTCGAAGCCATAATCAAAACAAGGAGGAATTTGATAGGCAGGCAGAGTCGCAAAGAAAATTTATATTGCCAACTTTCAATGCAATTTGCGTCACTTTTATTATAGACAACCTTGCCTTGCGAGTTGGCTTTTTATTTATTTTTTTTTAAATTTCCTTTTTTTTTTTCTCTCACATTTATCTCTCAGAAAAAATTTTGAAACATAAACCCAAAAAAAAAAAAAAGAAAAAAAAAAAAAAAAAAAAAAGAACGAAACTCTACTCGTATTTGATAGAAACCTAGGCCATTGGAAACCATAGATTTCGAGTAGGAGATGCAAAAGTGTTTTGTCCTCACACACACACACACACACACTATTTTGACTTTACCAGCTTCTAATCAAAACTCCTACACACACACTTTCGAATTTCAATTTTACTGGTTCCAAGAAAAAATTCCTACACACAATCACTCACACACACACACAAAAATTTGATATTACTAGTTTCCGATCAAAATTCCTAAACTCACTCACTCACTCACACACACAAAACTTCGATTATATTAGTTTCCAATCAAAATTCCTACACACACAAATTCGACTCTACTAGTTTCCAATCAAAATTCCTACACACACACACACACACACATATATGTAAAGATCCAACAAATCTTATACTCTCTATCCTCTAATCTAAGCTAATTTCACATATAACTGCAATAAAATAAAAGGCAAAAAATTAAGAAAAATCAAAGCGAGTTTGAGTTTCAATTTTCACCACCTCTTTTCACAAACAGATTCTTCTTCGCCATCTCCGTGTGCAACACCGACTTCGACTCCGCATCAAAAACCATCTCCTACACCAAAAAAAAAAAAAAAAATCAATCAAAAACCATAATTCAATTCAAAATCCAAAAATTAAATTGAGATCAAACGGTCCAGACCTGAAGAGCATCTTTGGCGGCGAGAGCGAACTGAGCGTTGGAGAAGAGAGCGAATCCCATAGGCTTCTCGCCTTTGAAGTTAACCTGAGAAGCTTCGTAGCCAGGTAGCCATCGCAGAAGGTTTTGCAGCTCCCTCTCCTTCACGTCTTCGGGCAATCCCGTTATGAAGATCGTGCGGACCTCGTCGGAGGGAGCGATTGGCGGAGCGTGCGGAGGAGGAGCGGCGGTGGCCACCGCTGGAGGAGGCGGAGGAGGAGCTGCGGCGGCTGCCGGAGGCCATTGCTGGTGGTACGGATGGATGCCTGCACCTGCCATCTAGAAAGATCGCTAGATTTGGTTGCGAAAGTAAGATGAGGAGAGTATCAAATGCCCTACTATACAGACAACCAGAGATAACAGATTTTTATTTATACAGCAAATAAAAACAACCTCTATTAGTTTTTCCCTCGGTTTATTTATTTATTTTTATGGATTTATTATTATTTATTGATTTTTTTTCTCTTTGAATTTTATTTTATATAAGTAATTATTAGGTGTTTTGGGACTATTAATTTAGTTTTTATTGACAAATTTAAAAGTGTAATTTGTATTTTTGTCTAAATAAAATCAAATTTATGGAATTTGTTACGTAATTGCTTCAAATTTTTTTAACTTATTACACACTTATTTTTATTTTAAAAATAATAAATTACTAAAAAAAATTAACAACTTAAAACATTAGACGGTAATTTTTTTTTTTCTTATTTTTAGGTAACCTTTTTTTTTCTTTTGGCTGAGCATGGGGCAATTAATAGTAGATGAATAAGTTGTTTTTTAAGTTGCTGAAAGTTTTTAAGTTTGAATATCCTCATCCCGCTTACCATAAGCCAAAAAGAAAAAGAAAAAGAAAATCAAAATTTTCAACACCGAAATTTCATTTATGATTCACGAGGAAAGATTTTTGGTAGCTAGATATAGATTACGGTATAACTTATACAAATTAATGTTATATATTTTGGTTAATTAATATATATTCAAAAAATGTTCAATGGTAATGCTAATTTTTTTTTTTTTTTAAACTAGATCATTTACAATTTTAAAATTATATCGGGCATGGAATTTCGAAGTTTAATCTAAAAATAACAATAAAATATGGATTTTTATATGATTATATCCCCATAACTAATTGCTTTACACAAACATTTTGGAAGAAGACTTAATTATTACATCAGTAAATTCTTTTTTTTTAACTCACTAAATTGATAACATGATACCAATTTTCTACCCATTACTGTTGCTCTTGGATCATTAACAAGGCCGAAAGGTTAATTTGGACTTATTGTTCCATGAGAAATAGCTAAGGGGTAAATATATTAATATTCATGATCAGTTGTTTCCAAGTTCCAACTATGGAATATTCAAGGGGTTAGGGAGAATCATGCTCCCTCGTTGTATAAATTTTTTATAATTAATAGTTATGATGGAAAAGAGAAATTTAAGTCTTAGATTTTTTATTTTTTTTTATACAAAATAGAAATTATACTCTAGCGGTCTAGCATAAATTAAGTGTATATGTATACGAAACTCTTTTTTGAAGACTTAAACCTCGATTCTTACCCTCCCCACAAAAACTTTATACTTGTAGAGCGATCATGACGCCAATTGTTTCTATTAAAAACACTAAGATGTGTCAATTGAGCTCTTCATATATAAATTTTGGTTTCATATTTTGTCATATTACAACGAGTTTCAAATTTTCAATTTAGAGTGGGAGACTTGCTAAGAAGGAAGTAAAATACATGATGAGACTTGCAACGGGTGATCATGATCTTGGTTTGGTTTGTAAATGTTGTTGTGCAAATTGAAGATTCCTCTCCTCCTTCAATCCCTCCCTTCCTCTTGTTGAACTTGAACCTCCAACATTCTATCTCTCTCCCACTTCATAAGATTTTATATCTAAATCTAAAAGGACTCATTTGTATATTGTAGATGAACTCTTTGTGGTACATCGTTCGTCCATAGTGTAGTTCCGGTATAGTATTCTTGATTGTATTTATTACGGACAATGTATTTTCAATGCAAAAAGAAAAATTTGCAAGGTAACCCAAAGAACAAAAACAGAAAAGTATATTAATGATCTATAACACATACATCAAATGCAAAGTCATATATATGTATCTTTCACCAAATTAAAGCAAAACCAAAAAGCAATTAAAGAAACATATCATTCTAGGATCGACGTATAAAATTCAAAATATTAACTGGTATACGAATAGTTGTTCCAAATTGTAGTGGGAATAGTAATATATTTCTCTACCCAAACGGAAAATAATACATTTGTAATTAAAAAAAATTAATAAGAGGAATATACTTTCTTAATTACCAAGGAGTATATTACTTGGTAGTAAAAAAAAAAAATGTAATATGTAAAAGGTGTGTATAATACGCCAAAAGTCTTTTAGTTAAGTAGTTTTGTCTTTCTATTCTATTAGAACAACTAAGGTTTAAATCCCCCAATTTATAATAACAATTGAATTATCTCAAAGAAAATATGTAATAGTTAGGACATAAGTGGTAACATTACATCTTGTCTCTGCTCGTGTATTTGTGTCAAAACTAAGGAGGGAAGTGTTCATTTATGACTTTGGTGACAACTTAATTAGGAGAATGACACAATGAGTAAATAATTACCATTTCAGTGGAGACTTATAGGTATTGCTAAAAAACACAATCATCACAATCAGAAAGTATCATTATCATCATTAGTTTTAATCTTTCCTTTTTCTTTTTCTTTTTTAATAACTCAAAATAAGATTTTCATCCAACAATCTAAGATACACCAGCCAGCAATTGGAAGATTAGGGTGATCATTAGTTTTTATGTTATGTTGATTTTTATTGTTATTTTGTTTATGTTTATGTATATTGTTATTGGTATCACTATACCCCCTAAAAAGCACTAATTAGTGATATATATCATTCAAAACAACAAATCTAACTATGGGGCCAGAAAATCAAATAGCCTCGGCCCACTCCAAACCATGCCCAAGGGCCCACGCCGAGGACACGTGAAGGGTCCGAAGATGGAAGCACAAGAGCTGACCCTCGAGGAACTTATCCGAGGAGTGCCTTCCCTCAGGGGTCTGAGGCCTTGGGAGAACACAAGGGCCACCCCATCAAAAGAGATTCCTTTTGCTGTCCGAAGAGGAGAGGGCCCAATGCCACATATTGGCAATGGAAGTATGGAGAAGGGGCAAGCCCTGGCAAACTGTCACCTCGGCATTGAATACGCTCACCTAACCCTCCTGGCCATATTAATGGGGATGTAACCCCTTGACAGGGCAACATCGATCAGGGTGAGCCACTTGAGCACGGATATGACCTCTGATGGGACGGACGGTCAGAAGAGAGGCCAATAGATGATCACCAGGAGGAGGAAGAGGGGGATATATAAGAAATGTGAGCTAAGTGTTTAGGGGGTTGGAGAATGCGAGTTTGGGAAGGGAAAACCTCCTTGGCCATGGGCAGAGGAGCATCCCTCAGTTGTAAATCAGTCTTAGCATCTTCCAATAAAAAGAAAGTAGTTTATACTCCATTAAGGCCGGCGAGCGCCTAAACCTTCGATCCACTCTCTACAAATTCATTGTTCTGGGTTCGTTGGGCCTTCAACCCACATCTTTTGGGTTTGGGCTACAAAAATGATCCCTATAATTGGCGCCGTCTGTGGGGAGGATTAGTGCGCTGGCCGGCGCAATAGGCGATCGTTCTAAGTAATCATTCTACCGAAGATTGGTGGTGATGCAAAAAAAAAAAAAATAAATAAAAAAGAAAGAAAGAAAGAAAGAAGAACTACCAAACAAACATTGCAGAAAGATAAAAGTGCGAAACAGAAGATTCAACAAAAACGGAAAGAAACTGCACATTACTTTATTAAACAAAAAGTTACAATGTACAATCAGATGCTTAGGCAGGCGTGCTTTAAAGCACTACTATTACAAGCTAATTCTACAATCAGAGGCCCAGGTGGACCTATTCTAGAACTAGCTAGAGGAAAGGGGCTGGGGCTAGTCTGGTTCTAGGCCACCAATAACTCCTTGTTCAATGCGACGGAGCTTGAACAAAGCGAGGAGCAGATGCAGGGGCACCGGGACGCCCTCCCTCGTAACGTTCCCTTGATTCTCTCCAGTCCTCACGAGCGTTGGCCGTTGGAGACGACAACACTCGAGCACCAGCCATGACATGAGTTCTCGCGCCTCTTCTGGCAGGGGTACTCCCTGGGGAGGAGCGTTAGGTACTTCAGGGACGTCCCTCCTGGCCACCGGGCATGACATTATCAATGTTACGCTTGGACTCTGCCGCGCCGGAAGCACAGTGGGGGCTGCGGTCACAACGGCTCTTGGCCCAAGTGTCCTCACACCCACCCAAAGCCGCCCCATATTTGCCAACTCCGGTCACAATCTTGACGGGGTTATCGAAGGGGCTTGGGGAGTTGAAGGGAAGTGTTTCTAGTTGCGTTGGGAAGTTCATGGAGTGTGGATAAACCTTTCCCACGGAAAACCTTATATAGAGGATAAAGGCTGGTGGGAATTAATCTACGCAGAATTCGAAATGAGAATTATCAGCAGTGCTAATCACGAAGCTACCAAATCCCAAGAAGGCCGTAAACCGCTAGATTTGTATCAATTCACGAGGATATTGATGAAGCCGCGCCTCGCGCACCGAAATGTCAAGCACGGAACGCGAATGGCCAAGGGACACCTCATAAATAAAAAAGATGGGGACTTGAATCGAAGACAAGGTCAACACCACGCGTAAGATCATAGTACGAACCACCCCTGCCCAAAGCACCGTGGAATTAATAGTCTGACCCGAGGACAAACCCCTCCTTATGGAGAAATGGAAGCGTTAGACAGAATCAAGGCATTGCATGGTCCTCGGACTCAAGCCTATAGGAAACTAACCGCTCAGCTATGCCTGGGTGCTAGACAGAACCAAGGTATTATATGGTCCTCGGACTCAAACTTATGGGAAAACTAGATACTTACAGAGAAATGGAAGCGTTAGACAGAACCAAGGCATTACATGGTCCTCGGACTCAAGCCTATGGGGAAACTAACCGCTCAGCTATGCCTAAGTGCTAGACAGAACCAAGGTATTGTATGGTCCTCAGACTCAAACCTATGGGAAAACTAGATACTTACAGAGAAATGGAAGCGTTAGACAGAACCAAGGCATTGCATGGTCCTCGGACTCAAGCCTATGGGGAAACTAACCGCTCAGCTATGTCTGGGTGCTAGATAGAACCAGGGTATTGTATGGTCCTCGGACTCAAACCTATTGGGAAACTAGATACTTACGGAGAAATGGAAGCGTTAGACAGAACCAAGGCATTGCATGGTCCTCGGACTCAAGCCTATGGGGAAACTAACTGCTCAGCTATACCTGGGTGCTAGACAGAACCAAGGTATTGTATGGTCCTCGGACTCAAACCTATAGGGAAACTAGATACTTACAGAGAAATGGAAGCGTTAGACAGAACCAAGGCATTGCATGGTCCTCGGACTCAAGCCTATGGGGAAATTAACCGCTCAGCTATGCTTGGGTGCTAGACAGAACCAGGGTATTGTATGGTCCTCGGACTCAAACCTATGGGGAAACTAGATACTTACAGAGAAATGGAAGCGTTAGACAGAACCAAGGCATTGCATGGTCCTCGGACTCAAGCCTATAGGAAACTAACCGCTCAGCTATGCCTGGGTGTTAGACAGAACCGAGGTATTGTATGGTCCTCGGACTCAAACCTATAGAGAAACTAGATACTTACAGAGAAATAGAAGCGTTAGACAGAACCAAGGCATTGCATAGTCCTCGGACTCAAGCTTATGGGGAAACTAACCACTCAGCTATACTTGGGTGCTAGACAGAACCAAGGTATTGTATGGTCATTGGACTCAAACCTATGGGGAAACTAGATACTTACAGAGAAATGGAAGCGTTAGACAGAATCAAGGCATTGCATGGTTCTCGGACTCAAGCCTATGAGGAAACTAACCGCTCAGCTATGCTTGGGTGCTAGACAGAACCAATGTATTGTATGGTCCTCGGGGTCAAACCTATGGGGAAACTAGATACTTACAGAGAAATAGAAGCGTTAGACAGAACCAAGGCATTGCATGGTCCTCGGACTCAAGCTTATGGGGAAACTAACCGCTCAGCTATACCTGGGTACTAGACAGAACCAAGGTATTGCATGGTCCTCGGACTCAAACCTATGGGGAGATTAGATACTTACAGAGAAATGGGTGTTAGGCAGAACCAAGGCATCGCATGGTCCTCAGACTCGAGCCTATGGAGAAACTAACTACTCCAAAATACCCGAAGTCAGGAAAGGGCCAAAATCTCGCCTAACCCTTGGGACACAAGAAGGCTACCTACGTATACGTTCTTTCCCCACTATCGTGATTCCTGGCACAGTTGGCCGAGATACAACTCATGCAAATAAAAAGAAAAGTAAGGAAGCAAATAGCATGCACACAAACAAACAACCCGAAGTAGATAAGAAGGGAAAGTAAATTCACATTACAATAACTAGTCCATAAAAGTTGCATGGCAAGAGCCACAGTACATAGAGGAGAAGCACAACAAAATAAGATAAAATGATATGAGAATGGGAAGAGCCGAGGCGCCAGAGAATCTACTCCTTTTGCTCAGGCTGGACAAGGGCGACCTCTGACCCCTCTGAGCCCTGGCCTGAGGGGACGGCTTGCGAGGGTACGGCGAGAGCAGCTGCCTCCTCGGCAGTGGGGGTTGGATCATCGGAAGGGATCTCCATTATCTCCTGGGGCACCTCCTCGCTCGAATGCTCCCTTAGGTCAGCAGCCTCTACCTCCTCAGCAACCTCCCCAGCCTCGGCGCCGTCAGGGGCGGCCTCGCGGATAGCGGAGGGGTAGTACACGCTCTCCGCCTTCCATAGGTTGGACGTGGCCACCACCCTAGCCTGTTTAAGGGCCTCAGCCAAACCTGGGAGTAGTATTGCCTACATACCCCCGGAACTTGAGCTTTATAGAGGGTTTCTACCGCAGCCACCCCCTCAGCATAGGCGGCGATCTCACCTTCCTCCTTGGCAGTCAGGGCCATCTCCCTGCCAAAATTTGCCTCGTCCTTAGCTAGCTGAGCCTCGTTTCTGGCCCATTCTGCCTCCTTCTGGGCCACCTCGGCCGCTGTCACCTTAGCTTGCAGATCCGCTATCAGGTCCCTTGCGATCTGTAGTTACTCTTCTGCCTCGCCCAGGCGCCTTGTCTGCTCCTTGGCCTGGGTTTGGGCGCCCTCAAGACTAGACAGTGCACTGTCCCGCTCCCTGGTCACTGCCTTCAACTCCTCTCGGGCCTTGGCGAGGTCGACCTCGGAATTCTTCAGAGCCTGGGTAGCTTGAAAGCGCCAGTCACGCTCCCGGCTGAGGGTGTTCCTCTGGTCGTTCGCTGCCCCCTCCAACCTAAAGATAGCCTAGACAGCCTGCCAGAATAACCAATGCGCAGTAAGCCCAATGAGAGAAAGAGAGTGGGAGAAGAGTCGAAGTTACAGCCCTTACCATCCCCATATATCGCTTAAGGTTGAGGAAAACCTGCTCGCTCGTCAAAGAATTAAGCTCGGCTATGTCGGCCGGGAGCAGTAGGCTCTTCTCCAGCGCATTGGCCACGCGCGCACCTTCGCCCTCGTTGAAGTCCCTGAGGGAGGCGTTATCCCTCAAGGGCTCCCTACGGAGCATCAGAGCTGGGAGCCAGGCCTGAGCCTCGGGTGAGGTGGTGTAAGTGACCTGCCTATCCTAACTCTTGTCGCCTATTTTAAACTGCTTGGACGGCCGCAGAGTAGGGTCCTCCTCCTGCGGAACACCGTCTTCTCCTCTATAGGCCTTTTGCCCTTATCCTTCTTCTTCTTGGGGTTGACAGGCACGGACCCAGAGGGCGAGCGCGTCTGAGGAGGAGGAGGGAGCTTTTGCTGAGCTGAAGTCGACCTAGTCTTCGGAGGAGTAGGAGGAAGTTTTTGTTAGGACTTCCCCGGCTGGCCCTCGATCAAGTCCAGCAAGTCGGTGGTGGGCTTCCTCTTGTAACCCATTGTTGGTGGAGGAGGGGATTCAGAGGCAAGAAGGTCTGCTTCACTCAAATTAGGATCACCCAAATCCCCGGGAGGGTCCTCGGACTGATCAAGCTGAGCGAAAACGTCAAACGCGTCCTCTTCCCCCTCTGGATCTTCCTCGGCGGCCTCGACGAACGGTGGGGAAGAAGAGGGAACGGCTAGCGTGACAATTCCTTGATCGGGGGGCTCCTCGGGAAACGAAAATCTGTCCTCGGTCACAGTAATCCTCTGAAACCGAGGATTGTTGGCTAGGATGACGTGCTTTGGAACCTGAAACGATTTCTGGGCAGGCTTATACCCCAAGATTATGTGGGCGGCCCTGACTTGATTGTCGTCCTCCTTTACATAAACCAGCACCCTCAGCACTGTCTACAAATCTTCCCGGTTGATCAAATGGAAGTGGCGCTCAAATGCGTGTGGGTTTGCAATGGGAAAACACCACCACGTTAGCAAAAGGGAAAAGGGAAGAAAAAAGGGCAAAAGAACTCAAAACCTCTCCTACTCCTACTGCCCCACCTGGTATCCCTTCCGTCGTTGGGTAATGAAGGCCATCATGCCACTCCCCTGACATGATGAGGAAGTCCTCGCTTAGCCCCTTGTTGGACTCAGGGAGGCACTGGATGAGCCGCACCCTGTCATCCCTCGTCTTCAGATAATAAGACTTGCCCTTAAGATGCTGAAGGTTGTGGCACCAATTCACGTCGTGGTGGGTCAACCTTAGCCCCATCTTCTCGTTCAGGGCGTCCACACAGCCAAAAATCCTAAAGACGTTTATCCCACACTAGGTAGGGGCCAACCGGAAGTGCGTGAGGTAGTCCCTCATCACCGACCCCATGGGGATTGTCATTCCCCCTTCGAGGAAGGCGACAATGGGAATTACCACT
Organism: Quercus variabilis; assembly: GCA_030445155.1. Lineage (NCBI taxonomy): Eukaryota > Viridiplantae > Streptophyta > Magnoliopsida > Fagales > Fagaceae > Quercus > Quercus variabilis. The sequence continues at coordinate 86,282,154 of CP129449.1, read as the reverse complement.
TCACCCTCCTGTTTATGTAAGCGCCAATCCCCATCTTCACTATATCTCAGACTCACATTGGCGGGAATTCGGTAGTCGGCGATGAATTTCTCCATCGCCGCCTCAGTGTGGACATATCTCTTGAACCTACCCATCCCAGTTGACACTTAAAGGAACTAAGAAGGAACAAATGAAGGAGAAGGAGTAACGAGGAAGAAAGCTTAGAGAGGGGTAGAGCGACTTACTGGAAAGAGGAAGAGCTCCTCGGACAGGCTTTTTTGGTGCTGAAGATGTGAGTGTATCTGATCTCAGGAAGGACGCGCGAGAATTCTTGATTGCAAATAAGGAACAGGAAGAAGCGGTTCGTATGGATATTTATACCCCGAATCAAAGAACCGTGCGTGTTTTCCCGCCCATAAATGCGAAACAAACCTCTACCGTTGGATTGGTAACGCCTCGTTAGACGTGGGGAACATAGAGCCACCTGAGTTTAATGATGGACGTGTTACGCACTCCGAAACGTCAGCAACGTGCCTTGGGCAGATGAATAGACCCCCGTGCTGACCAGGAGTAAGGTTCGACTGGGCACGGAACAGGCCCGAGGATGTCAAAATCTCCCTCCCCACCCGGGGATGCGTGCAGCAAGATTTTGAGGGGCTATTGTGGGGCTAGAAAATCAAATAGCCCCGGCCCACTCTAAACCAGACCCAAGGGCCCGCGCCGAGAACACGTGAGGGGTCTGAGGATGGAAGCACGAAAGCTGACCCCCGAGGAACTTATCCAAGGAGTGCCCTCCCTTAGGGGTCCGAGGCCTTGGGAGAACACAAGGGCCACCCCATCAAAAAAGATTCCTTTTTCTATCCAAAGAGGAGAGGGCCCAATGCCACACGTTGGCAATGGAAGTATGGAGAAGGGGCAAGCCCTGGGCAAACTGTCACCTCGGCATTGAATACGCTCACCTAACCCTCCTGGCCGCATTAATGGGGATGTAACCCCTTGACAAGGCAACATCGATTAGGGTGAGCCACTTGAGCACGGATATGACCTCTGATGGGACGGACGATCAGAAGAGAGGCCAATAGATGATCACCAGGAGGAGAAAGAGGGGGGATATATAAGAAATGTGAGCTAAGTGTTTAGGGGGGTTGGAGAATGCGAGTTTGGGAAGGGAAAACCTCCTCGGCCCATGGCCGAGGAGCATCCCTCAGTTGTAAATCAATCTTAGCATCTTCCAATAAAAAGAAAGTAGTTTATGCTCCGTTAAGGCCGGCGAGCGCCTAAACCTTCGATCCACTCTTTACAAATTCATTGTTCTGAGTTCGTTGGGCCTTCGACCCACATCTTTTGGGTTTGGGCTACAAAAACAGTCCCTACACTAACCATAAGAGAAATCCTTATCTCAACAAAAAAAAAATATTTTTGTCAACTAAAATTTTCCAAATGTAAGTAGAAGAAGAGAATTCAACTTAATTCCTAGAAAGGTAATAAAAAATAAAATAAAATAAAAATTTCAAGGGTGAGGGTATTCATGGGCAGCTTATTGTTTTTTATTATAACGATTTGCCCACCATGGATTATCCTCTTTGTTGGGGGCTCTAAGTAACGCATGGGGCTATCACACCTTCTAGAGGACTATAAATCAAAAGGAACCGATCCCAAAGTACTACTAATTGAGTTAAGGAATCAAATTCAACCCATATCTATTGTTTTATAGAATGTTCTGCAAAGCCCTTTTTATTTACTTTTTTCATTTGTTTTTTTGAGATGGAAATTGAAGATTGTCAGTGGGTGCAAGGTGGAGCATTCTCAATGTTAGGAGCTTTGGAAATTCCATGGAATTTCTGTGTGTTTTTGGAAGATTGTAAATCACAAAGAAACGATCTTGAAATACTACTAATTGAGCTGAGGAATCAAACTCAAGCCATATCAATTGTTTTATAGAACATTTTGCAAACCCTTTTTTATTTTGCTTTTATTTTTATTTGGTTTTTCTGAGATGGAAATTGAATCTAAGATTATTAGTGGACGCAGGGTGTTAGAAGATGATGATTGCTAGTGCATCAAGGTCCCTCAGCAATTATCTTGAATCAAAGCATTTTGTTAGAACCCTAATAAAAGGCTTAAAAACCCTGAGTGCATCCATAATCATACATGCATATATTGCCATTTTTGGAGAGCGGTAAGAGGAGATCATATTTTTCATGGTATTTAGCTAAAATAAAATCTCTAAAATATCCCATAACTACAATCATGCATTTTATGTCCATCCACTTTCATGCCTGATGCATTTTGCTATGAAAATTAGAGGCAATTTGAAGAAAACACAAACAGAAACTAAGGCGAGAAAGAGAAAGAAATGCAGCATAAAATGGGAAAATATCAGAGAAAAAATTGAAAGCAATTCTTGAATGAAAAGTAATTGAATTGGATAGATTAAATTGTTCCACAATTACAAAATATATATACAAAATAAGAAGGTTATTCTATTAGTTAGAAAATTAACAAATCCCACCATTCCTGTCAGCCGATAATAGACAGACACGTGGTTCATTATCCACTAAATATGTCTAATTAAACGTCATCGTATAGTTGAAGGCTGACTTTTTTCTTTTTTCTTTTTTTTAATGAAATATTTATTTTTCTTTGATGCATAATAGAGTGACACCGTTTTGTATAAGTTGCTGATGTTTATTTATTTTATTTTTTATTTTATTTTTTTATTTTTTGAGAAGGTGCTGATGTTGATTTGGTTCCTTTGAAACGCTATTGTTTTGGGCTTGTACTGTTTAACACGCTGGATGCATTAATGTCACTTTGAATCTAATTATTCAATTTTATTTGAAATAACATTTCAATGGTTATTGCTTAAAAACACAATCACAATTACGAAATATCATTATCATTGTGAGGGGAGAAAACCCAGCCAAAGGCATTGGGTCCAAGGCCCTACCTACGGCCCACCATTTCCCGAAGAGATGAAAAAGCCTGGTTAAAGGCTCGGATAACATCTGGTGAAGGGTGTCCATGATCCGAGGATGGGTTCGACGATCCGAGGAGTCCAATACCCTCGGATCTGACGTTCAACCTTTTGCAACCCGAGCGATTCTCTCGGCAGGTGTGGTGACAGAATGGGCCTTGGACGCGGGGAAACATAACTGGATCGGAGAAGTATCTAAAAGACAGACCTCAACCACCGCATTAAATACACCACACCTACCTCCCTGGCCGCATTAATGTGGAAGAGACCCCTGAACAGTATCAACCTGCTATCGCCACTTACATAAGGCTGGGGAACACCCTTGATGGGACAAGCACTCGAGTGGATGTTTGGATGATGAACAAGTGGACGATCAAGATAGAGTGAGGAGGTACTATATAAGTAGGAAAATCCCCTAATGGGGGGGATAGAGAGTTCACAGAGAAAAAAGTGTATTATTTACTGTAGAACCAAGAATTGTAACCCTCCCAGGGAAATCACCTCTTCGGACGTTGTACTTATACCCATCCGAGCAGTTATTAATGAGAATTCCTTCACTAGTGTGACTGTTGCACACTGTTATTTTTGCTGTTCGCCTTGCTCTTTCACCCACACTCTACAAAATTCATTGTTTTGGGTTCAGTGGGCTCCAAATCCATCCCTCCTTGGGCTTGGGCCGCCAAATCTGACCCTACAATCATCATTAGTATTAATCTCTCTTCTTCTTTTTTTCTTTCTTTTTTTTTTAATAAGCTCAAAATAATATTTTCATTCAACAATCAAAGATACATCAACCAACAATTGAAAGTTTAGGGCAATTATTAGTTTTTATCTTATGTAGATTTTTATTGTTATTTTGTTAATGTTTATGTGTATTGTTCTCAGGGGTGTAGCTATACAAAAGGATGGGGGGCCATGGCCCCTCCAAAATTTTGAAAATTTATATATATATATATATATATATATATATATATAAAATTATTTTAATGTTTTCATAATTTAGTCTACAAAAATAAGAGTTGGCCTCTCAAATATTTAAATTAGTCCAATGATGCCCTTGAAAAAATAATTAGTGTAATAGTTATAGAGACATAACTTTATTTTTTGCAAGTCTATTTTTTATTGTAAAATGTACTCTTATTGTTAAATATTTGATAAAGTTTGGCACCAAAATGTTTAAATCTACCTTTTTAAACCGACGATTAATAAGTCATTGGCTCATTTAAAAAAAAAAATTTTATTACTAAAACTACACATGAAATGTCACCTTAGTTGCCATATAATGGGTTAGAGCAAGATAATTTCAAAAATATTTGAAGCCTAACTTATTCCTTCAAGTTTGGAATCATTCATGTTTTTGAAAATTTTATTAGTTCAATTGAAAGATTCTTTATTTACTTTAGTATAAATTTTATAAATTGTATCAAAAATGAAACTTTTTTAAGAATTTCACTATAAAAATGACAAAAATGAATTTTATTTTATGAAAGATCGTCATCAAACATAATTTTGATTAAAAATACTAAGCTTTTTAAATTTTTATTTTTTATTTTTATTGAGTGTGTATATATATAATTTATCAAATAAAAAGGTGTGCGTATATATATGTATGTGTAGAGGTTGTCTTAATAAATATATTAGTGCTGCAATCTTCCCCAAGAAAATTCCTGATTCCGCCCCTGATTGTTATTGAATCACTTTGCCCCCTTAAAAGCACTCATTAGTGATATATATATCATTGAAACAACATACCTAATCATAAGAGAAAGACAAAAATGAAAAACTGACCCTTTAACTTAATTTCACATTTTTTCATTTCAATCCTCTAACTTTCAGTTTTGTTAATTTAGTCCTCTAATTTTTAATTTTTGTCAATGCAGGATTCTGTTACAACTCAGTTAAACAAAGTCATTTTGCATTTTTATTTCTATTTTAATTCGAAATTAAAAAAATAAGAAAAATCTTTAAAAAAAAAAAAGAAAAAGAAAAAAGAGAAACTTCCCCTGAAATCAAAACAAATCAGAGAAAAATCTAGCACAAAACCCAGAAAGAAATCAAAACCAAAATGCAAAAAACATTAAAATCAAGAAACTAAGGCAAACCCATATGAATTTATGGTGGGAGGAAAAGGAACTCGGTCAAATGTTGGCAAACCCAGATGAACGATATTATGCAACGGTGGCCATATCCACCGATCTTTGCAAGACAGAGAGAGCAATGTCAAAAACCCAAACCATCGCCTACCACTGTCCTCGATGCAAGAGAGGGGGGCTGATCTGTGCAAGAAAGAATGGCCAATCTTTGCAAGACAGAGAGAGTAACGTCAAAAACCCAGATGAACGATTCAAATGAATAGATGGGTTTCTGTTGGAGTATTTAAGGATTTATATTATGGGTTGGAAAATTAAAAACGTTTAAGGCTTTCTTCTGGTATAAGTGCTTTTGTTTAAAAGAAATCTTGATCTGTCTTTTTTTTTTTTTTTCCTAATATTATGCACTGTCATTGGAGTTCCGTGATAGAGTTCTGAATTTTTTTTTTCCAAAATTTATTAAAAAAAAGAGCCAAAACGACGTTGTTTTGGCTCAATTAACGGCAGCCTCTAATTGAATTTTAACGGAGTTCTGTATTGACAAAAATTGAAAGTTAGAAGACTAAATTGACAAAACTGAAAGTTAGAAGGCTGAAATGAAAAAAAAAAATGTGAAAGTTAGAGGCTCAGTTTTGCATTTTTGCCTAAGAAAAACCTCATCTCAATTGGAAATATTTTATAGCCGAACAGAGTTTGATGAAGTGTAAATAGAATAAAAGAATTCAATGAATTTCAAGCAAGGTAATAAAAAAAAAAAATAGTAGTGGATTTTGTTTTTTTATACAACATAGAATTTCTACTCTAACTTAATCTAAGTGTATATATGTGTGAGTCTCTCTCGTGGAGACTTAAACTCTGGCCCTTACCTCCCACACCTTACAAGCACTTATACTTGTGGAGTGTCCATCGCACCAAGGGTATGCCATGGTGTAGGTAGTGGAAATTACAACAGCTAGGATGATGCCAAAGTATTAGCTATACTTTAATTTCATTGAGGCTCACTTCAATTTTCCTTCATGACATTAAAAGATACTTTATTGATAAAAGTTATTTTTTTTATACTCGATTATAATTAATGGGATTGCAATATTTTCTTTCTTTTTTAAAATATCAATAATTTCAATGATTTACAAAAGAGCCCTTTAAAAATCATCATGTTTTCAAATAACCATCAAATTCAAAAAATTGTTTTGAAGATCAATGCTTCAAAATCACCTTTTTAATTGTACATGGTGTCTTGATTCTCAAATTCAAAAGCAACCAAAATTGATATCAACTGGTCCTTTGAATTTGCCACTGTCAAGCACATTGATTGGGACCATTTCAAGTCCAAATTATTAAAGTTGAAAATGCACGATGAAAGAACAATCAATTATCCATATTTTGATGCACACCCTTCTTAACCTATAATTATTAGTAAAAAAAATAAACAATCAAGGCTTAAGGTTAAGAGTATTTCTTTCAAACCAAAATAACATTATTACGTTTAATATTATGTTGTTGTGTATTGTTATTATGTTGATGTTTAAGTGGATTTTTATTAATAGTACGTAATAGTCACTAAAATGCACAATACGCGGGAAAGTTTTATACAAAGATGGTAAAACAAATTATTTTGTACCGAAATTAAAAAGAAATGATATGTCTACAACATTTTTACAACAAATTCTAAGTGGCAGGTTGTTACTAGTTGTTATTATTGGGGCAAAAAAGTAATCTTAGAGTTAGTCTCAAATTTGAACCAATAACAACTAACCATATGTGATTTGTTGTAAAATTGTTGTAGACGTAGCATCTCTCGAAATTAAAAGCAATACAATCTTTCTCAAGAATGCTAAAGGTAAGTTAGGGAAATATTCATTTCTTAATTACAATTATTTATAACATTTTGTACATCATTAAAAAGCATGTTAGAAATGAAAAATTATTTTTTTAGCTTTAAACTAACTTTTTCAAACCCAATTTTATTTCTTCCTACAATCCAAATCACCAAAAATGCATCTCAAAAATTAATAAAGCTCAACAAAATTAAAATTCAAAATCAAAGTACAAAAACATTTATTTCAACACCTCTTTTGTGACATGAAGCCCAAAGTTGGAATATGTGATGAGAAGGAAGAATTGAGGGAAAAAACTTTACTATATTTCTAGATTCTTATTCTTTTTCTAATTAAGAATATATCAGCTATACGCAACAAATAAAACAAAATTAGGAAATATAATTTATGTTGGGTGCAAAATTGCAAGAATGCATCATTCAATTCAGATTTTTTAATAAAACTTTTGAGCCATGCAACGGAAAGAGTTAGCTAGTCCCATTTAAAACTATTGATTGTAGCCTTATACATGATAATTGTAACTCTTTTTCCTTAAATAAAAAAATAAAAACCCTTAGAGTACAAGTCCAAAGGGGGGAAAAAGGTAGAGGAAGTTTTTGAAAAAAAAAAATAGTGTAAATAATGTCATAAACTAATCCAACGTGTGAATGATGAATAGATAAGAAAATAAATTTTTAACACAAAAATGAATTTATTTTCTTAAAAATCTCAGAGAAAAAACTAATGAGATGGGGAAGACCGAAACCAAAATAAATAGACGTAAACACTTAAAACAATCACTAAAACATCTAGGAACATCGTATGGCAAAGATATAACAATTTGTTACTAATTTGTCAAACAAATTATTTAAAAACAGTGAAAAGAAACCACATAAAATTAATTTGTGTAGACCATCTTCTTCAACTACACAAACTATTTTTCACAATCTTGTTATTTTGCAAATAAACTAATACCTAGTAATAGCATGGAATAAGATATATTATAATTTAATTTTCTCAAAACTCAAATTAGCAATAAACGCCATTCATTAAAACCATTTAGCATTGTAAATTTAATCACAAACACAAATACTTGTATCAAGGAACATATATGTATTAAGTAAGGATAGGACAATGAGAGTACAAACCTATCGTAGATCTACAAAATGCTTGATTTAAGCTCCTCGGGGGTCAGATTGTATCATTTCCCCCATCAAAGATTAAGCAAGATTTGTGAATACCCTTTTATATAGACATTATTTTTATTGATTTCATTGTTCAGTTATAAAAATTTAAATCAAAGTAGATGAATATGTATAGGCAAAGCTTTTTATTCTTTCATTGTTTCAAAGTTTAGTTGTAAACATTTATGTTAAAGTAGATGAATATGTAAAGACAAATGTAACCAAAAATGAATGTGCAAAGTCAGTATATTTATATTTTTAATATTCTAAAAAAAATTGGAAAAAAAGAAGAAAAAAGAATGATTATGTGACCAATGAAGTGGCACAACTAGAGTTTTGCAACATTAATTACCATGCTTCCATTTTATATAGTATATAGATAAAGATATGAAAATGAATATAAGGAATATAACTTTATGATTATAGCATTGCTTTTTTTTTTTTAGTAAAGTAAGGAATATAATTTTTTTTACCTCAATTTACCACTTACTGAAATGACAAATTGTGATAAGGGTAACATCATTTTATTTCCTTCTAAAAAATTAATGGTTCATGTCGAGGACTGAACAGTTACACTGATCTTGTTCTAAGGATTTTTTTTTTCCATCTAATGTGTGTCAAGGATTCTTAGAGCACTTGATTAATTCCTTTAGATTGTTAGGTACCCAAATCCCAAATACATTATATAATTACTTGGATGAATACCTTAAGGATGACCCAAGGTGTTGGTTAGCTACCTTGGAGACTTGAATTCAAGACCTTTATAAATCATATAAGGCTTAAAAACACATCAAACAATAAAATAGGAAGACCCATAAAACATAACATTTACAACAAATATGTAGCTATGTACCTTGTCTCTTTATTTTGTACAAATATCAACCTAACATGAAACTTTAGTACTAGGCTACTAGCAATATATATATATATATATATGTGCTCTTTGTGGTTGAAAATTTGATTCATTTACCCTTGAGCTGAACAGCAGCAATAATTTCAGAAAAAACCTAGAACTGGATTTATCCTTATCAGATTACAGATGACAGTGAATTATCGGCCCCTTTTTAAAAAAGGTTAGAATGTATAGCCCTTTCACTCTGACTTTTGACTCGCAATACGATTATTTCTAGAAGCCAACCTTAAGCTACGGCGACTAGTTAGATTTTGTGTGTATTGTAAGTTGCTACTTGCTTGTTACAGTTAACCATCTGCAAGATGAGTGCCAAAAAGGAAAGAAAAAGAAGAGAAAGGGAGAAGGAATGGGGGGCAATGAGAGAGATGCAGCTATAATTTTGTTCATAAGCATTGTAAAGCATGGTTACTAGATTAAAAACATAAGGAGAATTACAGATGGGAACCTCTCCATCCACAACAAGGAAGCTCATCCAGTTTCTGAACACAACTAGAATTACACACCCCCAGCAAAATCATTCCTACAACCCCCAGCAAGAATGAGGAGTACAAAAACAACAACAAAGAAACGTCCCCATATCGCTACTAGTAATAACAAACACCCTTGTCTTCTAGTCTTGCTGGGTGACATAATATTATACAATCTAAGACTAAACCCAAATTCACAATCTTGGATGGCCAATGCTGAATGCTTTATTTGTTAAGCAGCCAGCTTTTATTCTCATCTCACCAATGTAAAACCTCTTTGGGAGTCCCTGAAGAAGACATAATTCCAACCAGAGAATCTCTTCTTTATCTAAGCATCATTACTAATATCATTTATAGTTTGAGGAACACGAACTCTTCAATAGCAGGAATCTCCCCTATTTTTTTGAGGGCCTCTTTATCTGGTTTTTCATCCACACCAATTGCCATAATAGCCCTTTTCCTCCGGACTGTCCTTCCCACGCTCATAAAGCTCACATTCACATTATGCTCACCTAGTATGTTTCCAACCTGGCCAATCATGCCGGGTTGATCCACCTGCCTGCATAAAATGAGGTTTCCTTCCAGGCTGACATCCACAGCAAAGGATCCTACACTTGTCAAGTGGGGTGTTCCATATTTCACTTTCCCCTCAATGCTTATATCTCCATTATCTGAAATACCACTTGCAAATTTAGACTCCACATTGGATATTTGAACCTGAATTGAATCGATAGGGAATTCAGGAGATGAGTCAACAACTATCCTTTCCTCACTTATGCGGAGGCCTTTCTCTTTGGCAGTGAAATCTGCATTGACCAAGTTAACAAAGGAGGATGATATTGGTTCAATTATGCCTTTTGTGATCATAGCCCGGAGAAGTCTTGTGTCCAGGTCATCAGGATCACGAGCAGATTTATAGACCACCTTTACAGATTTGATTCCACTCCCTCCAGCTACTAACTGTACAGCTAGCCTACCAAGCTTCTCAGCTAGCGCTACATAAGGTGACAACTCTGACAGAACCTGAGAAAATAATATATTTAAGCTACCTTCCTTTGTGGGATACAATAATTTATTTGATCATGGAGACAATGTATAGATGATTGTTTACCTCAGGAGGGACCATGGGAGCATTTACAGCAGTAGCAGAAAGTTCCCCTTTCAATGCTCCCACTACAGCCTCTGCTATTTCAATAGCTACACCTTCCTGAATAATTGATGCAGAAGGTTTAATGTATTGATGAATATCAGGTATTTAAGAAAGCAAGAATCAAAAGGGTATGTGGATCATGAAGAAACAAAGTAAAAATAACATGCCTGTGCTTCCTTCGTGCTAGCTCCAAGGTGAGGTGTGACAGTGACATTCTCATGCTGCACTAACCTGCTATCCTTGGGTGGGGGCTCCTTTGTGAATACATCAAGTGCAGCCTGTTCCAAACCATTATAAAACTCAATATTTGATGCATACATCAAACAGACACCCAAAAACTTCACAAGTACCAATCTGTATATCCCTTGAATGTTGACATCCACAATAATGATCAAGAACTTAGATGAGGCAATACAGCAACCCCATTGTCCCTTTAGGAAAGTTTAGTAATTGAAAGAACATAGTGGTGGATGAGTACGACAAGCCTTGAGACAACATGATATTTGTACCTTGAACTTATGGCAGAGATACAGATTATGCTACTTTAAATTTAGAATGAGTGATTAAGTCTCCTTGATATGAATTGAACAAGCATACCTGAGCAACAATGCCACTATCAAGGGCTTTCACTAATGCATCTTCATCAATAACTCCACCTCTAGCAACATTAACGATGCGGACGCCCTTCTTCATCTTTGCAAATGTTTCATCATTGAATACCTTTGAAGTAGCAGGAGTGAGTGGCATATGGAGAGAAATGAAATCCGCGGTGCCAATAGCCTGATCAAAAGACACCAAATCCACACCTAGAGCGCGTGCTCTGTCAGCTGGGGCATATGGATCATGTGCAATAACATTCATACCCAAACCTTTAGCACGCCTTGCAACTTCAGATCCAACTTTTCCAAATCCCATTACAGCTAATGTCTTTCCAACTAGAGACACCCCAACATACTTGTTTCTTTGCCATTTTCCTGTTAAATCAAATTGCATCTAAGCCTTATACTCATATTTTTTAACTCGAGGCAATAGCTAGCAATACAACATCAAAAGGAAATGGTAATGCATACTAAACTTATTAAGCACCACTTAAAATTCATATTACAGGAACAACCATATCTTATGTATCTCAAATTCTCAGTTAAAACCATAAAGAATTCTATAAAAAGCCATAAATTCTCAGTCAAATTCTTTATCTTGACTATCAAATATGATTTTTGTTTTTTTACAGAATTATGTTTTGATTTTTTATCCCATTGTATCCAACAACTAAGTGGTTTCTGAAGTACAATTCCATTGTTTATGCATAATTTCTTAATGGAAAATTATAAAGAACCTTGTACTTTTCTTTGATATAAAAATAAATCCACGGTTGCATATATTCTGAGTGATGGGGCCAGAATAAGATACCCAATCTTTTTTTATTTTTTATTTTTTTTTCAATAGTTGGGTTTGAAAGTATTTTTTTTTTTTTTTTTGAGAAAAGGGTTTGAAAGTATATAATACCAAAACATGAGCTCCCTTGTCATAGACCTAAACTACAAATTTTTATATATCTAGTTCAATTTTATATTATAATTTCAAAAGCTGTTACCATGTTTTGCATGTGAGTCCACATATTTGTGTGGTGGTCCAAAAAAGCATCCAATTACAATTAGTGACCAATTCTACTCTAGAAAGTGACGGATAAGAAAATTCATGGCACCAACTACCAATATTAAAGAGACTTGAAAAGTACGAAAGCGGAAATTCGACCCCGCAAGTTGTGGTCCTGTACCAGCCAATCCTTCAAACACAGACTATTCTTTTACCACATGTATATAGTTCGGATTCCAGATCCATCCTATCACAGATACAAACACAGACATTTTACCTCGTGGATATTGAAAATGATGTACCTCAATTATTCAGATCAATTATTGGTAAATTCAATTTTGGTCCTTTTAATTTTAAAACTTAAAACTTGGTCCCTGAAATTTGGAATAAATTCAATTTTGGTCCTTTACTTAAATATGTTTGATTAGACGCTAGTCATGTGAACTAAAAATGGAACTTTAACCAAACTTTCATAAACCAAATTACCAAAAGCGTAACTTACCCAAAATAAAATCATACGATACTCAGAATATTAAAAATATCATTTATAATTACAGACTTTAGATTCTAAGTTCTTATCAACAGATCTGAGACAATTGATAAAAAAATGACCAATACAATTAATGATTCAAAGCTCCAATTTTACACCTCCAAAAGTATGAACCAAAAAGCAAGAAAAGACACCACTTATCTTATCAAAAGGCAACTTTAAAGTTTAAGTTGTTAAGAAATGATGAATAACGTACCCGCTTTGATAGACGCATCAGCTTGTGCAACATTCCGTGCCATAGCGGCGAGCAAAGCGATGCCATGCTCAGCTGCAGCCACGGTGTTGGCAGTGGGGGCATTAACCACGAGACAGCCGAATTCCGTGGCGGCCTGCAGATCCACATTGTCAATACCAACACCTGCACGTCCCACTACCTTCAACCGCCCATTGGACGCCTCGAAAACCTGTCTAGTCACCTTCGTGCCACTCCTCACGATCAACGCGTCACATGAAGAGATCTTGGAGCAGAGCTGATCAGGAGAGAGATCATACAAACATTCAACGTGGGCAAACTCACGTAAAACTTCGAGACCCTTTTCTCCAAGTTTCTCGGAGACCAATATTGTTGGTTTTGTCAAAGGGGGACCAAGATCTTGGGAGTAGTTCGAGGGGGCCGAGGTTGTTTCGGGAGATGTGTCTGTTTTGAGAACAACGTTGGTGACAGCAAAGGATTTGGAACAAGGATGAGAATTATTACGAGGTGGGTTTGATGAGAGTTTTAAGGAGATGGGTGTGGAGGTTGTGCTGTGGAGGAAGGAAAGAAGGGAAGATGGTTTCTGTGGTGAGTGTGGAGTAGGAGAGGAGGTGAGGGGAGAAGAGAAAATGGGTTTGAGAGAAGAAGAGGAAGCCATGGAAATTTGCTTTTGGCTCTTTGCTTTGTTCTCTCTCTGTGTGTGTTTGTATTGTATGTGTGTTAGTGACAAAGGGCAAGAGGTTCTACTGTCTGAAAGGGCCTCCGGATCTTATAATAGGAATATAGGATTTGACTGGCAATTTTGGATGGTTTTATTTGCAGTCACAAATAATTGAAAAAGAGGAGCTTTGTTTCTCAAAAAAAGTGAAAAAGTAAAAAGTAGAAGAGCTTTAACTAACTGAGTAAAGTTTTTTTTTTTTTAACCAACCGAGTAATAACTACCTCACAACATATATATATATATATATATATATTTTCACTTATCAATAATCTCATTTACTTCGAAGTTATCATATTAATCATTTGTAAAAAAATGTTGTTAAATAATTATAACTTTAGCATTTTCCTAACTAGAATTAGATAGTGAGTATTATTAGGGAAACAACACATTTCAACATTTCTTTCCAAAACTGTTAACATTGTTAACATTGTTTTTATATGGGTGAGTCTATAATTAATATCATTTTTATGATGCATTAATGTGAAAATAATTGAGTCTTTTTTTTTAGAGATAGTTTCAATTTATAGTGTCCACTTCTAGTAATTGTTCTTTGTCATCAGATCAAGACACCAATTGATTTTTTAGTATAAGTAAAAATCGAATCTCAGATTTTTTACTTAATGACAAGTGACTTTAATTCTGGTATCCTAGACTTATTGATAAATAATTTGTGAGTTGTGCATTATTACCTAGGAAACTTTTATGGTTGTGTTTAACTTTTAAGCTTTAGCCCCAATGTTATTGTATCACTATTTTTAGTTATTATTATTTTGAGTAAAGATGCAGGTATCATTATTAAGAGGCCATAGATGTGACGACTGAGTAGCAATCATGAATTTGCATTTTGGGGATGAAAAATTATGCACCTGCCATGATAACATGTAAAGAAATAAAGCAAATAAAAGGAATAATAAAAGAAAAAAAGAATGGGACAAACCATATCAAACTACTATATTAATTCTTAACATAATAATCTACTTATTTTCTTTGACTTGAGGTACAAAGGCAGTAACGAGTCTCCCACGTTTTCTAGCTTTGACAAGGAGCCTAATCTTTAAATTCTTTGCTTGATTGAAAATTGGGTTGAAAAAAATTTCTCATATCTTATGAACAACTTATTCAATTGGAATTTTTCAACAAAATAAAACCATCTAATGTTAACAACAATAGAAATACAACATTCATAATATTTTCATAACAATTTTGTAAGTTCGTAACTAATTCTAGATGACAATAAGCTGTTATGGTGTGTTACTGGTAGGCAAAATAATAATTTTAATGGTAAATCTAGATTAGAATCAGTCAGTATAACAGTACTCAAACAATAATTCATTCAGCTTATTTAGTAATTAATTAATATTTCAACTATCTAGATACATGATTATCCCCTAGATATGTTATTCTCAGAGCAAATGAATGAAGTCCACAAATATGTATGCGGAAAAATGCTATGGACCTGCGCCATCAGCTACAGAAAAATCACATTTATTTGCTCGCTCTGAAGTCTTATCATTATTGTTTGTGTGGAACCTCTAGTCCTATATCCTAATTAATACAGTGGTTGGACAAAAATGACTTCCTCTCACATGTCATGCCAGAATATTAATAACAGAGATAGTTACACTTCACTATAGATTTTGTATGATGATTCTCTTTAAAATATAGTCAAAGTTTTTATTTTTATTTTTTACATTCTAATAGCATCTATGATTAAGTATCGTTATTTATAGATTATGTATATATTTTTTAAGGGAAATGTTAACAAATGCCTTTAGGGAACTGGTTAGTAATTTATTTAAAGTAAATTTTTATGAGAAATTAAAAAAAAAGTAATTAATATTTTGATAGCTTTTTCATTTTTCATAAAAGTAGTATCAAAACTTTCTTAATAAAATGAATTATTAACGAATGCTCTTAGGGCACTTGTTAGCATGACTTATTTTTTAATACTTGTAAGTATGAAGTATCTATTAGCTGACTATCTTCATCAGTAATTTTGACCAATAAAATTATTAATAAAAATTATGGATACTCCAAAGGTCAATTTTTTAATTAACTGAAAATCATAAAATGTAAAATGGCATAACTTTCTTCTTTTTTTTTTTTTTTTTTTAATAAGATTTCTCTTATTTTTTTCATAAAAAAATTAAAAACAACAACAAAAAAACAAAAAATAAATGGACATGTACAAGTTAGCTTCAATACACTAGATCTAATATGATATGGACACTTGTTCATTTTTTACCACTTGTTCACATCATGTTGACTCTAATAGATTGAAGACCTGGACCTAACCCTTACCCAAAACAAACTCTCTCATGAACTCAATTTTTTTTTTTTTTTTTGATTTGTTTTTGTTTTGTTTTATAATACATCTTATAAACTCAATGGAACATGAAAGTCCTATTGGTTGCGAAAATTGGTAAAGGTCATGTCTATGTGGACCATATCCAAGTCTGCCTACCTTTCCTAGTAGTTTCGTGGTCCAAATTGGATCCGAACCCATAATTTGCCACTCTGGCACTGTGTACTGGTACTTTCAAGTAATAATGAGGCAAACTAGAAGGTGATGGGTTCTTTTCAAGAAATAATAAATTTCTAATTATTATTACAATAAACCTAATAATAATAATAATAATAATAATAATAATAATAATAAAATAAATATATAAATAAATACTTAAAATTATTTTGTAATTATAAAAAGAAGGTCCAAATTTGGGGAAGATGGTGTGCTCAAATTTACGGTTAATATAAAAATTTAGACTTTTCTCACAAAAAAAAGAAAAAAAGAAAAAAGATTGATTAACATTTTTATTCTTAGCGAGAGACAGCAAAAAATGGTAGGACCAACTTAATATATCATTGCTATGATACTATGCCAAAGTAATCGGAGAATCTAGTCAATCTACATTTAAATAAATAAATAAATTAAAGATTGAATTGGTATATGATATATGTTTATTCAAAATACTAACTTTGGCCATGTGCATGCCTAGTTTTATCGTTCTGCATCTATCTTTGTCGAGACTGTCCTACAACTTAAAAAGTTTTCATTCTTATTCTCTTCAAAAATTTTTATCGACCCTATTTTACCTCGAAACAAACACACCTTTAGGCTTTCTTGGATCCATCCATGATTTAAGAATGAGAATTTTTATCAACATTTTTGAAACAATATTACAATGCGAAATCAATCATGCATATAATTCACATATTCTAATCAACATGTGATTTACATGAAGAAATTAAACCCCCCAAATTGCTTTTATTTTCAGATTACATATTGGATTTATGATGTGTGTTAAGTCATAATGGGCTGAAACTGAAATTTTAGTTCAGAATTTCCATAGCTCGATCAATCGAGATGTATCTAGCCAGGAGTCGAGGATTATTAAATTTCGATTGATTGAGTAGAGTCGAGCAAGACACACGACCACTAGATCTTCATTGTTTTGAGAAAAAATCCTGACTAGTCTTCTTGTATCTTCAACAAAGGTTTTCAACCCTATTCTAAACACTAAAAACTAAGACTCAAATAAATGAAAAAGGTTAGTTTTGACTCAGGTTTTTGCTAACACAACAACATTTGACCCTAATATGAAATATGAAAGTGCATCCCTTAAGGCCTAAAGCTGCAGTACCACACTTATGGCCACTCCAATGTGTCACGAGAAACCATAGATCCACTACCCACAGTGATCTCAAAGAATCACCCCACCACCAACCTATCTTCGAATACCAAAAATTTTAATTAGAATTGTGAACTTTAAAATCATAACTAAGGTGTAAAGCTCGACCAAATGGTCCGAGTGTAAGCTTCCCAAAGCGGTCAATATTCTCAAAGGCACTTAACTAAGGTTGGAAGTGGTCATCATAGGAAATTGAAGTAAGCTCTAAAATAGGTCACTAGCCTTAAGCATATTTCTAAAACCCATTTCTTTGAGCATGTTGGAGCATTTTAATATTAAATAATTAAAATGAATAAATGTTATAACATAAATGTAAAGATGTGGGAGATGAGGAGTTAGTGAAAAATGTTTAATCTCACATTAAAAAGGAGAGAGACTATTTTATTCTTTTTAATTGTGGTGATTGATTGGCTAAAATGTATTGATTCAGATATTGGGCTAGATATGTGCGCAAGGGGGAGGTGAAGAGTGGAGGTTTAATATCCAGCAATTAATCTTGTAACACCCACTACATCAGAATAATTTTGTGTAATTCTTTTCTTTATACTAATAATATTAAGAAGTATTATTCAGTTTCTCTTTGTATTATTTCCATTATCATTAAACACCAAAACATGATAGGATGCTCCCTATATAGCTGATCCCATCACACTTTAAATTCCTAATGTAATCGAACGAGTAGGAATAATATCAATAATATAAACCATTTGAATGCGGATTTTTGCAGATGCCTAACACCTTTGCACAAAAATGAATCCCCGAATCTATGTCAAATTCTCAATAGTTCACAGATATTTTATTTCTTAACTTAAAATATGAGATTTGGTACGCTCTTAACCCTAGATTGATAATAATATCGATTAAACATTGGGTAGTCAATCATAGCTATAAAATCCTAGCTATATTGTGTCAACTCAACATACTCAACCCATCATGAAATAATTTGCCAGAAATGTTGAGTGAACTAAAACCGGTATCGATAGAATGCGAGAGAGAATTGTGAAAGTGTGATGATTTTAGGGGCTAACTGTTAGGATCTTATGTATTGTCATAGTTGTGGGTGTCATTTAATAATTGCTTAATTATAGCGGTTATACGTGTAAGCTTGGATGTGCTTATTATAGAGAAATTATTCGGTTATTTTTAAATATAGTTATTTAAAAATGAATTGTTTAAAAAACTATTCATACACAAACAGAGTAAAAGGAATAATAAAAAAAATAAATCCAAACTCACCTACCTACACATATATAAGGTTGTGGATGATGACTTTTTTTTTTTTTTTTTTTTTTTTTTTTCCCAATTAAATTCAGTTTTACTTGTTTGATAAAATGTCAAATACTGATAATTTTTGACAAAGCATCATCGTTTTAGATATTCAACATGCACAATACTATCGGACTTTGATGGAAGAATCGTATGGATTTAATATATGAAAATTTAATCTATAAAATTTATTACTTAAAAATGAAAATAACCATTAAAACTTAGTGGAATCAAAACTATTTAAATCTAATTATGAATAACTGGACTAAAAGATTAAGATATCATATCAAATTAGTCGAATTAATAAAGTGCCGACAAGAAGCAAAGTTGGACAATTATAATAGTTGTGAATGATTCGTGTTCATTTGCATGAAGGAATGAACGTAGACGGAAATCTGAGAAAAGGACAAGGCCACCAACCCATAGAGGAAAAAAAAAATTCAGAAGAAAATTTTAGTTTTTCTTGGTAAGAGGTATCGTATTTTCTTTCTCCTCCCACTTGGTAGGATTTTTTATTTTTTTGTGGGGTTCACTACCACCTGATGGAATCAATAGGCCAAGTTAATAATAATAATTATAAAAAAAATAATTAAAAAAAAAAAAAAAAAACCTGAGCCAAGGAACATGCCAATGCCATGATTTTCAAAAAATAAAGGACATTAAAAAAAAAAAAAAATTTAGGACGGTAAGACCATATAGCTTTTAAATAATATGATTTGAGGTAATCAAACACCCTATAAAGTCTAGCCACAAACTTGGGATTTAATATTTTTCTGTACCATTGTAGTAATATTTAAAGGATAAGATCTAATAGAGTCAATATATTAAGAGTATTTGGGAAACATCCAAGAAGGAAGATGTGCTAAGAAATCATGCAACTTATATGCCTATATTAGTCCAGAATCATGTGGAAATGATTCAAAGTTTAAACAACAAAATATGTTTTGATTACATTCAGTTTAATTAATATAGTCTCTTGTAATCGAATAAGAGATTTAGAATTTAAATCTTATCTATACTAACAGGTCACTTGACTAATAATAAAAAGCAATCATCATGAACCAGATGTAATAAGTTAAAATTTTATCGTATTTAATAAAACAAAAAAAGAGCAAAATACAAAAAATAAGAAGCTGAGTGGTGACCTAAGTTAAAAACAATATTTTTCAACTCAAAGGAAAAAAAAGAAAAAAAGATGGGTCCCGTACAAATGGTTTATGTTTCGCATTTGTTTTCAAAAAACAGTTTTTGGAACACTGCAAGAACCACCACAACCTGCAACCTGCAAAGTTGACGATCTGCCCTTGGCGGCTTGATATGGGTTCTCTCTCTTCGTCTGCCTTTGAACCACCATGAGCCGATTTGAGTTTTCTCTCACCTTGGCAGCCCAATTTCGGTTTGGTGGTGGCATTGTATTGCCATGGACGGTGGTGAAATTTTTATTGAAAGATAAAAGGAAATGAGGAAAAAAAAACTAGATGAGAAAACGCCATACAATTCAACTTGTTTTATTAGTTGGAAAAAATAGTTTTAAGAACAAGTTTTGAAATGCCTTAAAAACAAGTTTTGAAAACACAAAACTAAAAACAAGAACCAAAAGGCCCTATGCACTTCAATATGGTTAAGTATTAATGAAGTGGTTAATTCTTGAATTCCTATGTTGCTGACTTATATTTTAAATAAAGTAGTCAAGTATCATGATATTCCAAAGCCTATCACATCTAGAGATAAAATTTCTTAGTCATATTTGGAGTTGCTTATGGAAGAGAAATGGTACTAGGTTGCTTTACGGTAGTGGTTATCATCCACAAATTGATGAACAAACCGAGTAGCTTTATTGTAAAATTTGCTTTCTAAGTAACTTTATTGGATATATATATATATATATATTATATAAAATTTCTAGGTTTAAGCCTAATGTTCGATTACACAACCTTATATACAATTGAAGAATCTGTTTGAATTTATCTCACGCCAATTCAAATGTCTTATTTTACCGTAAGAGACATACCTACTTCCTCAATTTGTAAGTTTATTTGTTTAAATTATCCTATTTTTAATAAATCGAAAAAGATTCTTGTTAGAAATCATTTCACCTATGCCTCCTACTCTTCATTCACAGCTAGTGGCCTTGTTCCTTTCAGTCCTCACCTTGGCTTACAACAAAAGTGGTTTTTGTAATGACCTACCAACCAAGCTTGAGATGGGTTTAACAGCATTCTACATGTCTATAGCTTCTGTACGGTTTTAGACCTCTTAAAATACAATCAGATTGGTTAGCCTAGATTAATTAGCCAAGTTGTTACTTAGTCAAATTATGCAATTCTAGGTTAAAACAATCAAATAATCATATCAAGATATAAAGCAGCGGAAAATAAATGAACACAAGATATGATGATCTAGGAAACCACACGGTAAAAACTTGGGGAGGATTTGACCTAGCTATCCTCAAGGTAAACCTGAATCCACTATGCAAAAGAATCGAAGTTCATACAGAAGGACTACAAGCTCCCCGCTTGACTTCCTAATGCTACCCACCAGTAGAACTTACTGACACGACCACGTGCAAGCTCCGAATCCACGGACTCCTTTTATCTTGGATTCTTCAATCAGCTACAAGCACCCCCGCTTGATATTTTTTAAGTTTCAATGGTAGCAACCAAGTTGATCATCAAGATGTTGATACTATCTCCAACTTGAAAATCCTAAGGTTTGTGTAAAGGAAAGCTCATCTAGATCTCACAAGAGATTTACATAAAACAGCAATGTATGAGCAACAATACAATTGGAGCAACCCTCAAAAACATGGCTAGGGTTTAGTTTATATACCTAGGGTAAAAACATAAAACCCTAAACGTTTAATGAAGTAGGGCTGATTTGGAAATTCTACAGAAAAATCAACCTGTGTGATTTTCGATTGATCGAGTCTATTCTTCAATCGATTGAGCCAGGCTGAAAGTCCCAAGTACTTCTGTAGCCACTCGATTCCAACTTTACAATAATAAACCAACTTTGAGCAAGCCTAAACAAGACTAAATACATTGTTTTGATCATGGTTTGCCAACATTACAAATTAGAGTTCTAAATACATAAAATCCTAAGACCTTAGAACCTAACAGCTTCTACTGCGATAGACATTACTTCATTCTTAGGGATAAGCTCAAATTATTAATAGTTAGGACATAAGGGTATGTCTGTTGGTAATATTCTTTGCTATAACAGAGTTTTCAATCTACTTTCAATTGGCATGGGCTACGTTCAAGAAGATGCCACAACATAAATACATGGTGATTTAAGGTTAGTTTTGATCTTCGAGATTGCTAATTAATTTCTCTCCTTCATTATTTAAGATCTAGATGGATTAGATACTTAGTTTAATAAACTCTTTTACACAATATTTGTCATTACATTTGTAATAAACGATTCATAATTTAGTTATTGGATTTTAAGTTCTCTACAATCCTAAGTCATATATACAAAATAACATCATGTAACACTTCTTGTGTCCTGACTATTAATAACTGGGAAAATGACGTTTGGAGTCAAGATAGGTTTAATACTAGAGTTTCTCCTATTTTTTCTATATAGCACAAGACTCCCCCGGTCCCATTTGGGCCTTGCGCCTTGAATTCCAGCTTTACAGCATGGCCTATGGGCTCGATCTACTCTTCCAAAACCAGGCCTCATGTCATTAAGATCAGCCCAAAACCTATCAAGCAAGTCATTATAATACATGTACATCATCGTTCATCACCTGGGAATTGCCCGGGAAAGTACACCTCGGGCAAAAACATGATTGCTCGGAGACATTATATCCCGGTTATCTGGCACTGCATTGTCGAACATCTCTCCTGAAGTGGGGAACCAGTTCCAATGCCATTCTCACCGCACCCCACTCCCAACTAAAATATCCACTTAGCAATAATAACATTGGATCTCTTATACCACTAACCACAAGAGTAATCATGACTCCCCACTAATTATAAGGCTATAAATAAGAGAAGTGAAGCAGGAAAAGGTTTTGTTGAAAAGGCTCTGAAGAAAGTGGGGAGTTGAGAACAAGAGAGTCATAAGAGTGAGAGGGAATAAATACAAAGGTTTGAGAGATATCATTAGGTCTCTAGGCTAGAATCACCCAAAGTAGAAAATCCAAAACCCATATTATAAATATATTGTAAGCCCAAAAGTAAGCCGGCCCTTTAAGCTTGTTCCGAGTGTGCACATTTTCTATTAAAGGATGTTCAAATTACTGTGTTGGTTTGCAAAATGGTATGTATTAGAACTTAATATCATAAAGTTCATTCTTAAATGTTTCCTGTTTGACTTCGCAAATGAAATTTCTAGTAAAAAAATAATTTGTATCACAAATTAAAATTTCATAATTACAAATCATTTTTTTGCTTATAGAGAATGAGTTTAAGAACTAGGCCTTAGTGAGGAATACAATAACTAGACATGGTTACGAATTGATTTAAATAACAAGAACATGGGCTAAAGTATGAAATTTTATCCTCGGCCCTCATTTGAGGAGCTTGTAGTTCTTATTACTTCTTCGGTGCTTGGTTACAAGGGCTTCAAAGACCATATAAATGGCTATTGTGTTTTCTGTTTTTGATTTCTTCGATCCCCCTTCCTGGAGGATCTCTTACATTATATATCCCATTTCAATTGATCTTGGCCCCATTTGTTGACAATGCAGGTCACTATTTGAATGCTTGTCCCATCAGCCGTTTTCCTAAACCTTCTGTGAGTTGCAGCAACCGAGGTAGCACTGTTCAGGGGTCATTTTCTCATTAATGCGGCTAGAACGTTAGTTGTGGACATTTTATGCGGAGGTGACAATTTTTCCTTGAATTACTTCTCTACCATGCTTCCATGATTGGTCCATTGTACTCGTCCTCCTTTTTGGAATGCTCTGGGAGGCTACTTTTGATAGTGTGTCACTCTTCCCTTCTATGATCTTGGTTGACTGAGGACAGAATTGTCCTCGGCGATGTTCCTCGGCAATTTGGGCTTTATTCATTCCCCCTCAGACATTTCTTCCTCCTCAACGTGGGCCTTGAGCTTAGTATGAAATGGGCCGGGGTTGCCAAATTCTTTGGCTCCTACAATAGTCCCTCAAAATCCCGCTGTTCGGATCCTCAGACAGAGAGGAGGATTTTGATGTCCTCGGGTCTTTGTCATGGCTTGTCAAGTCTTGTCCTCTGTCAGTGCCAGAGCCTCTTTATTTGTCCAAGGCACGTTTCTGGCACTTCGGTATACAGAGCGCACCCTCATTAAATTCTGCCAGCTCTGTGCTCTCCACGTTCAACGGTGTGATGGTAATCAAACGGTGGGAATTTCTTTAACTTTATGGGCGGGAAATCTGCATAGTTCCCTTTAATTAGAGGTATAAATACCCATTTGAACCGATTTGCCTCTTTACATTTACACTCAAGAGTTCTTGCGCACATATCCTGAATTCGGTTAAATCTCCGACCAAACTCACTTCTCTTTTCAGCATAAAAAGCCTGTTCAAGGAGCTTTTCCTCATTTCTGTAAGTCTTCATCTCCCTATAATTCACATTTTCTCTTTTTCTTTCGTCCTTCCCTGAGTCCTTTAGTTGTTCCTAGGGATGGGTAGGTTTAAAAAGTTGGTTGAGTTTGAAGAGGCAATGGAGAAGTTCATGGCCGATTATAGGATACCCCATAATGTAGGTTTAAGATATTATAAAGAAGGGGAGTGGCATTTTAGGAGGCAAGAGGGGGAAGTAGTGATTCCCATAATCGCCTTCCTAGAAGGTGGTATGAGAATCCCTATAGGGCCGGTGATGAGGGATTATCTTAGGCATTTCCGATTAGCTCCCACCCAGTGCGCCACCAATGTGTTTAGGATCCTAGGTTGTGTGGATGCTTTAAATGAGAAAATGGGGTTGAGGTTAACCCACCACGATGTAAACTGGTGCTACAACCTCCAATACCTAAAGGGTAAGTCCTATTATATAAAGATGAGGGACGATAAGGTTTGGCTTATTTAGTGCCTCCCTGATTCCAGCAAGGGGTTGAACAAGGACTTTCTCATCGTGTCCGAGGAGTGGCATGATGGCTTTTATTGCCCGACAGAGGAGGGGGTACCAGGTGAGGTAGTCAGAGTAGGAGAGGGTTGATCTTTTATGTTTTCACAGTTTGCATTGTTCGGTTGTTAATATGAATGTACTTTCTTTTTGCAGATCCATATGCCTTTGAATGATACTTCCACTTGGTCAACCGAGAGGAGTTGCAAACCATCCTTAAGGTGGAGGTTATTGTGAACGAAACTGACAACCAAATCAGAGCTGCTCACAAGATTCTCAGGTACGTTCCCCTACAGAAATCGTTCTCGGCTCCGAAGTACGTGATCAGAGCCAAAGATCCTCGACTTCACAAGATCACTGTAGCAAAACACGGGTTCTTGCTTCCCGAAGGATCCTCCATCCCAAAAGGTGTTTCGTTGTTAGGCCCTTCTTCATCCCATCAGGCTACAGAGGCCGAGGGAGAAAGTGCAGAGAAAAAAGAAGAAGTTGCTAATTTGGGTCTGTCTGAGGACGAATTTAGTGCTTTCCACCAAGTCAATCCATCCGAGGACCCTTTTGGTGACTTAGGCGACCCCAATTTGACCAAAGCGAATATCCTATTAAAAAGGATTTCTTCTTAGGCCGAGATGGATTTTAAGAGGAAACCTCAAACTAGCCTATTCAACCTAACTGGGGCTAGCTGGGGAAGGACGCGCTGGGGAAGCAATAAACCAAGCTTTCTCCTTTGCCGCCCAAACTTCAGCCTGTTTAGACCAGGTTATCCTCCACCTAGTCCAAGCTTCCACCTCCTTCTTCTCAGTCAAATCTGCCTCCAAGGCCCGAGCCTACTGATCCTAAACATAAGAAGGATCCTAAAGGCAAAAGACACGTGGAAGCTAATACATCTCGTTCCTCCCAGGAAGGGGATGAAACTCGGCGAGCTTCAAAACAGCAAAAGACGGGGCGTAGAGGCCTTGATAAAGAAGCCGATTCTCAACTTGAGCCCCAGGCTTGGCTCCCAACACCAATGCTTCACAGGGCTCCTCTGATGGATGACGCCTCTCTTAGGGACTTCCGAGAGGGTGAAGGCACTTTCGTAGCCGACGTGTTGGAGAGGTCCCTGCTACTCCCTGCAAACATGGCCGAGTTGGTGAACTTGAGGAGGTAAGAGGTATTCCTCAGCGTTAAGAGGTACTTAGGAATGGTAAGACTTCTAACACTTATGACTCCGTTGATTTTTATTCTTCGGTTTCCAACTTATCGTGTATTTGTTTCAATTGGCAGGCTATCCAGGCCACCTATAGGTTGGAAGAGGCAGCCAATGACTAGAGCAGGGTCCTGGACCTCGAGCGTGACAAGCGCTTGGATGCCACACAAACCCTTAAGAACTTCGAGGTTGATCTCTTGAAGGCAAGGGAGGATCTTAAGAAGATGACGAGGGCCAGAGATAGCACGGTATCCGGCCTAGCTAGCGCTCAAAAATAGGCCGAGGACCAGACAAGGCGCCTGTTAGAAGCTGAGGGTCAGCTGTAGATTACCAAGGAGCAGATAACTGATCTGAAGAAGAAGTTGGCTGTGGTAGAGGAGGCCAAGAACATCGCCAAGTGGGCTAGGGATGAAGCCTTGAGGGCTAAGGAGGAGGCTGAATTCGCTAGGATAGAGGCGAGACCTCTAAGGAGAAGGCCGAGGAGGCAACTTTTGACTTGGGAGTAGCTGAGATGCAGGCCCTTCTCAAGTCTCAAGTACTTAGGGTATGCAGGCTCTACTATTCCCAGCTTTGGAATGAAGCCCTTAAACAAGCTAGGGCTGAGGCTTCATCTGTCCTTTGAAAGGTAGAGAATGTATACTACCCTCTTGCCATCAAGGAGTCTGCCCCCTCTAACTCCAAGGTTGAAATTGCTCCTGAGGAGGCTGAGGCTGCTCGACCTAAGGCTGTTCTAGTGATGACTACTCCTGAAGAGCCAGCCAAGGAGGGTGAGCTTTCTGGGGCATTAGAGAAAGAGATAACCAGTAACCAAGAAGCTTTGCATGAGGTGGTGAAGCCTCCAGCCGACCCTCAAGCTCCTCTTGCTGAAAAGGCATCAGACTTGGCCTCCTTTACTGCGCCCTCTGAAGCCACTCCCCTAAGCCAGGATCCTCCAGCTTCTGACATAGCCTCTCAACAACCCTTCAAGAATAAATTGGCCATAAAGTTGAAGGAATAGGCTGCCTCTGCTTCTTTCTCTTCTTCTTCTTCTTCTACTTCTTCTTTTTTTTTTTTTTTTTTTTTCTCCAGATATTTGAACTGTTGTAATGGAACATTTGGGTTGAATGTATGTAATTCCCTTCTCTTTTGTTAATTGTCACTATTTATATAACTTGTGCTTTAATTATTTAGCTAAATGGACTCAACAGTGTGACTTGCCTTCCTTTTTTGAAACAGTAGCTAAAAAATGTAAAGTCCAGAGTAATAATTTTCACTTAGACTTTGTTAACAATTGGGCCACCTCATTACTATGACTTGCTTTTGCTAAATAGACTACAAAAGTCACTAACCTTATAATATGAATCCTATACCTCATGAGTTGGTTGTCATAATAGGTAAAAAATGCTAAACGCGCAGCACCTATAAAGATAAACCTTTAAATCCTAAGATCAAAGGCCACAGCACAATGTGCAAAGGTACCCATGGGAATGTTCTAAAAATTTACTGACCTCAAGGAAACAGTTAGCTAATGATTATACAGGGGAGTTAAGCTCAAAAAACCTCAAAATGCTTTAGGTGATGCTCATGGGCTTGTTGTATTCCTCACTAAGGCCTAGTTCTTAAACCCATTCTCTATAAATTTATTGTGTTGGGCTAGTTGGGCCGTAATTTACTCATCCAACAATAATATTACTCAAACCTAGTCCCTACAAACATCATCCACACCTGCGTTGGTGGGCAATTATTGTTCCCGACAAATATTGGACATGATCAATTCAAAGCACATTAGTCCACTAGGATTTACGAATTACTTTCTAATTTGTCGTTCTCTTTCAAATATTGTAAGAAATCCATCTTAATTTGGACGTAAATATGAACAAATGTTTTTATTTAACTAAATAGTGTTAACTACAAATATTCAATAAGAATGTACAAAATATTTTACCCAACAAACGAGGTTAAATTTGAAAAATTATAGATAAAAAATCAAGTTTGGGAATAGTCTCACCAAAATACATAATCGTGCATAACAGCATAAATATTATTTTTAACGGTTACTTGATTCATGTTAGTTGGAGTGCAACACTACAGCTCAATGAGAATTGGTTTTATGGCAACCCCAAGATTAGAATACAGCGTTTCACTGAATATCACCAAGATTAAACTATGTAGCATATTTAATTTGGGTTGGTGACACTTCCACGCACAACCTTACCTTTCCTTCGACTGAGAGAGAACCAAATGATTTTGTTTTTTTGATTGTGAGAGATGTATTTATGTGAGAAAGAATGAGAATAAAATATCTAATGACACTTTGAAAGTGTATTTTGAGCAAGTTAATTAGATAACCACCATGTCAAAATACCCAACAATATACCAAATGACTACAAAAACCCACCAGCTTAGCCCAATATTTCAAGCCAAAAAAGCCAAAGCCAAAGACAAAGAATTCTTGAGTACCTACAAGAATATATGAAAATTATTCCATCAATATTTTTATTAACTAGGCTATTTACAAATCAATTTTAACCATAAGTTCAGAGACACTTAAATTTTTGTCTTTAATTACACTCTAAAAACTTTCAGTGCCTCTCCAAATCATAGTGAACTATAATTTTATTTTAAAAAAAAAAAGTGGGGGAGGGAGGAAATTCAAACTTCTACTTACCAGTCACAAGACTTATAAAATGCTATTATTTGGTTCACATAAAGATTAGGATTCTCCTATAGATCAAGCAAAATCAACAAAATAATTCGTAATTCGATAATACTTCCTTTCCCTTTTCATTTACCCTCTCACTTGTGCCAATGATAGTGCTTGTATATTTAACATGGAAAGGAATGACAAACCTTCCTACTATACGATTTATAATTTCATTATTAAATTTTAAGTTTTTTGCCAATCGTAGGGCATATAAACAGAATGACATATTATAGCACTCCTTGTGCCATGACTACTAGAAACTTGGAAAATGGCATGAATTCTTATGATAGGATCAATTTCAGTGTTTCTCCTAATTTTTTCTATTGAAGAGATCTTCATAATTACCATGGTGGTTTTGCAAAATAGTACGTAGCTTAATATCATAAAATTTATTATTAAATGTTTGTTTTTTACTTCACAAATGAAATTTCTAATAAAATATACTTTGGATCACAAATTGAAATTCTATAGTTACCAAGCCTTTGTGGGCTTATATGTGTTTTATTTTTTTACATTCAAAATTTAATTTTTATTAGTAGTCTAATGATCATTAGACTACTAATAAAAATTAAATTACTATATAATTAAAAATTATAATAATATATATAATTAAATTACGAATTATATTACTTACTATATAATTATTTATTAGTAGTCTAATGATCATTACATTCAAATTAATTTTTATTACTTACTATATAAATTTATCTATAATTAAAAACCTGAGTGTCATCACAAGTATATAAAATTTTGAATTATTTTCTGAACATATTATTTAAATAAAAATAATGTTAACATAGACAAGACAAGATGCGTTTTGGAAATTTTTTTTTTTTACCATTGAAAATATATTATTTTTTATTCAAAATTAAACATGAGAATATGAAAATTATTCCATCAAAAATTGAGTTACTTAGGCTATTTACGAATTAATTTTTTACCATAATTGTAAGAGATGCTTAAGGTTTTAGAGCTTTTAATCAATGAAAATGTGTAGCATCTCTCCTAATTAAGTATATTGAAACTATCATTTTTGAGGATGAATTAGGGTGCTAATTAATTATGTTTGTATGTATTTTGAATTTCTCTTCAGTTGTAAATTAATATATGTAAGGTTGAATTTTATCAACCATCTAATTGGCTTTATTCCGTGACCAATTTGCTTGTAATTTAGCACTTAGTAACCTTATATTTAGGTGAGAAAATTGTAAGGGTAGTGTGTGAGAAGATGTAAAGAAAAGCTCAAGAGTGTGCAAGAAAAACAAAGGTTCGCAGCTAGGGCTCGTGAGTGGATCGCGATTGGCAAGCAGTCAAAAGCTGGCACGTGAGAGGCACACTAGGAAGTTGAAGGGTCGTGCCAGCTGTCACGCTACAGGACAAAAGTTTCAGATTGGTCAGGTCGTTACGTCGTGACTTGAACTCGCGACTTGGACAAGCCGTGAGACCAAGTCGCCAACTTACCCTGTTTGGCAAAAACTGACGTTTTGCATTCCCTTCTCACCCTACTATATATACACCCTTATACCCATCATATTGAAAGAGCTTCCGGAGAGAATTTTGTGAGAGAAAATCTTAGAGAAAAACAAAATTGCCTTATCCTCAATCTTCATCTAAAGAGACTCTACAAATTCCTATACTCTCTTCCTCTCCATTGTCATACCCTTGAGAGGTCATTTACCAAACCCTTATCTCACCACACCCACGTTTATGAGAAGGTCTATTTGGTGCTTAGGGAAGCATTTTGGAGGGTCTTCTGCTGTTCATGTATCCCAACTATATTCTTTAGTGGATTTTATCACCGCTTGGAGGGCGGCGGAGAGATTTTACGCCGAGGACTTTGGTTTCCTCTTCGATAACACATCGTGTGTTGTCCGTGTGTTTGCATCTCTCTTTCCTTTATCTTAGCCTTATATTTATTGCTGTGGATGTGTTTATATTTGGTTTAGATTGTTTTATCAATTCTGTTATAAACTGGTTATCATATTCCGCATATTAATTGTTTGATATAAAGCTTGAGTTGGTATTTTTGTATTTGGGGTTCTAAACGTTCAAGGGTGTTTCATACCCATATTTGAACTTTCAATATACAACTAGCTTGTAATCTCATGCATATGTAAGGGTACATTTTAAAATATGTAATTAGATGCATTTTATAATTCATACATAAGCTAAAATATGATCATTATTATATTTTGAAAAAACCCTGCAAAAATATTTTTTAGTAGAAAATGCAAATTGTTCATACTTGTGTATTTTATTCTTAGAAAATAAATTATTATTTTACTTCTTAACTTAATTTTTGTTATTGTAAAGCAATAAATTACTATTTAAGGCTTTTCATTATCTTTTTGGAAAGATTATATTTTTAAATTTTTTTACTCAATTAAAAAAAAATTAAAAAATATATATCTTTAATTGAAATTGGTGTCACATTTAATATAAAACTAACAAAATCTTCGATTGTTGCAATGAGTAATAAATACCTAAACTAAAATTAAGAAATTTTTTTGAGAAAAGACCCAAAATTAGATTTCAAGTTTAGAATCTAATTGAATTTTTTCTTAAGTTTGACTATATATATATATATATATATATGATTTTCCTCCTCAAACATAAATTCTATGCTCTTAGCCTGTCAATGGACAAAGGCCAACACACAAGGGGGACAATATGACACAAGGATCGAACACCCGAAAATAACTGATGCATATAAAATCTTTTTCCACCCTGCACCTCCCAAGGGAGCCTCTCTCAAAAAGAAGAAACTCTCATTTTAATCCCTATTTTAGACGAGAGAAGATCAGTCACAAGGCATATTGTTTTGCCACGTGGGGCGAAACGCCAAAAGCCAGCCAACACCTCACGGGGTTTGTAGCGAAAAGGAAATTTATCCATTGTGAGCTGATCTTGACTACTATTGTTGTCTTGCTAGATCGCCATACACTCTATCAAGACATACAAGATGTTTATGGTAACTGGTCATGGGCTAATGTATTTATTACTTGAAAGGCCTTCTCATAAAACAGTGTTCCTATGGGCGAAAGAGCAAGCCCTCTCATTCTTTCTAGGCATTCTCAGAACAACATTGTCAATTAGGATTTGACAATGACGGTTGATCTTGATCGAGCCCTTCGCTTAGAGATGGTTGAAGTAGGATGAGGACATGTACGGTCTCTCGCGTTCAACCTTAGCCTTTCATGATGGTGCGGAGATGGAGTAGGTTGAATTAGAGGATGACTCGTCAAAACTGAAGAATTTAGAGGTTATGCTCAACCCACTAGGATGCTCGTTGGAGTGTGCCAACTTAGGTTGCACGGACACGCCATTTTTGGCATCGTGTCCGTGTCCGACATGTGTCAGATAGCAACATGCGTACGACGTGCCAAATTCAAGTGTCCCGCGGTGTCCTCTTTTTTTTTTTTTTTTTTTTTTTTCAACGCGGGCAGCTCCGATGCGGCACCGACGCAGATCCGATGCGTCCGACATGCCAGTAGTGAAAAAAAAAATAAAAAAAACACACACACACACATACACACACAGAGATCTTGACAGGTGGACTTACCAATACCATTGATTTTGTGATAACCCTAAATCATTTAAGCAAGTTTAGAGTCTCTGAAAGTTGAAACCACATCTCTTCTCAACCCACCCTCCCTCTGTCGCTAACGCTGCCATCTATCCCTCGCCAGAGTTAGATTGGGCTGATCGGCGAGCTCCAACGTCGATGTCGTGCCCTCTGTCCTCTGTCCCTTCCGATCTCTCTCTCTCTCGGCGTGGACAACAAGTCCGAATCACTTCTCTCTCTGTGTTTTTTTTTTCTTTCTCTCTTTCAGATAATGAATTTGGTGAATGACTGAATGGGTGTACTGTTACATATTTATATAAGTTATAATGCATTTTGTTTGTTTGTTTGTTTTTTTTTTTTTTTTTTGATAGAAGTTATAACTTATAAGTTATAAATTTGTTTTTGTGTGTCTTGCTATAGTTTTATTCATTTATTAAAGTTAAATATTGTACTCTAAACATTTTATGTGTATTCTACTTTGAGTGTTAGTTTACTTATTTGTAGTTCTTACATAATTTAAATTTTAGACATAAACGTATTTTATCTCTAAAAATATTAAAAAATATGTCTAAATATAAAATTTAATTAATTATTTAACCGTCGTGTCGTGTCCTTATTTTTCAAAAATTGCCGTATCCTCGTGTCCGTGTCCGTGCAACTTAGGTGCTAACGGCCAAATTCCATCACCACACAACATTTGACTAAGATATTTGAGGGTACTTAAGGTAATAACTCTGCCCAAACACGGCAAAGAACACAATCTATAAGAAAAATTGACCCAAAGATATTAAACTAACACAGCATAATGAAAGGAAATCCATGAATCGAGCAATGTAGGAGCCAACATTGTAAAAATGTAAGAGCAAGAGATAAATAACCTACCAATATACTAAGAAACATGCATCTAATTTTTATTTTTATTTTTTTGGTTAGAAGGAACTACCACTAAAATATACTGAGGACAGAGCCCAAGATAACCCGGGGAAACAAACATCAGGTGTCTAGAGATAAAAAAAGGAAGAACATTATTAGGGGGAAAGAAGTAATACAAAAGGGGCTCCACTTGGAAATAGCCCTTCCTAGCAAGAGAGTCCGCTGTCTTGATAGCCGCTCGGTAGCAGAGCCGAAGCTTGAAATTGCCGAACGAATAAAGGGCATCCCTGCATTCATTAATAATGGAGGACATATGAGTCTGTTTGAAGATTTCTATTTGAGAATAGATGCATCCCTGCATCGATTTTTGTTGTCCCCCTCTAGCCAGAGCAAAAGGACAACATTACTATGCCACAACGTCTATGTTTTAAATCTTATCACATAACCAACTTCATAGGCATCAACACTGTTACTGTTGTGCAGATAGCACCCCAGGACTCAAATCAATAATAGTAAATAAACAGAAATTAAATATCAAGCACACACAAAGAACATAAGAATTTATGTGGTTTGGCAAACTACCTACCTCCATGGTGACAATGGAGAAATTTCGCTATAAAAAGATAGGGAGATAAAATAGTGTACAAGAACACTCTCAAGAAACCCAAATCCCAATACACCCTAATTCTCTCTCAACCACAAGACAAGAAAACACTATTCTTCTTCTTATGCGGCTATTGCTAGGTTTTAGGACTTCTCTAATTTTGTCTCTTTAGTGCCGCACATCATAAAGCGCGCGCGCGCGCGCGCACACACACACACACACACATATATATATATATATATATGTTACATTATCAAGTTGGCTCCTGAGATTCCAAATGCAACTTGTATTAGGTTTAGATGACTGAATTGGGCTTTGGCAATTCAAGCCACACGGCCCACATCAACAAATCTCCACCTTGGCTTGAATTGATCAAGATACACGAGCAAACTCCTCTGTAGTGAACTTGTCTACAAACATCAACCAAGTCCAAGTGGCCCTTGAACTTGTCTAGTGGAATTGGCTTTGTCAACATACTAGAGGATTCTCAAGTCTTATTCTTCTGTAGTGACCCTATCTCTTCTACGTCCTTGTAAGACAATGGATCTCCACTGCTAGTTATGGGAGCAAAGCTAACCATGTCTTCAAAGCCATATCTCTGTGGTGCTTTGCGAACCCGCTTCTCTCTACCTTTAGCAATTGAATAAGACTCTTCTTGTTGCTATTGTGGATCAATCTCAGCATCACTCTTATCAGTAGGTGAACTATTCTCGTCAAACTCCACGTCAATAGTTAATTTCTCCTGTGTACTATCATCATAAGTCTCTGCTTCATTTTGTTTCAATATAAAGGCTTCATTAAATATGACATATCTGCTAGTCACCGTTTTCTTTGAGATTGGATCCCAAAGCCTGTAGCCTTTAACACCTTTTTCAAAACCAAGAAATATGCATTTTCTTGACTTCGAATCCAGTTTAGAATGCTCTCCACTCTGCACATGCACATAAGCTGGACAACCAAAGATTTTTAGACTCAAATAATCAACTGGTTTACCTGACCAAACCTCTTCTAGAATCTTGAAATCTATGACTGATGATGTAGATCTATTAATAATGAAGCTTGTTGTGCTAAATGTCTCTGCCCAGAACACCTTAAGCAACCTTGCATTCAATCTCATGCATCTGACTCTTTCTGCTAAGGTTCTATTCATTCTTTCTGCAACCCCATTCTGCTGTGGACTTCCTTTAATTGTGAAGTGATGAGTAATGCCTTCTAATTCACAAAATCTTATGAATTCTTTATCTCTATACTCTAGTCCATTATCTGTTCTAAGGTATTTTATTTTCCTACCAGTCTGATTCTTAACCTGTGCTTTCCACTTTTTAAATATGTCAAACACATTAGACTTATGCTTCATAAAATAAATCAATACCACTATGAGAAAAAACTAATACTGGACCCTAAACATCTGAACGAATGTAGTCAAGAACATCCTTACTTGTATGAAATCCTGTCTTGAAACTGACCCTATGCTGCTTCTCATACACACAATACTTGCAGAAGTCTAGCTTGCATGTCTTCACCCCCTTCAATAAATTTCTTTTGTGCAACTCTAATATACCATGTTCACCAATATGGCCAAGTCACATATACTATAATTTTGTGTCGTCAGTGCTGGACTCTACCAGAGTGGTGATTGCAACTCTTCCTACAACTGTGTTCCCAATCAATTTGTAAAGTGTACTTATTTTCTGTCCCTTCATCACCATCAAAGCACTTTTGGTAATCTTCATGATTCCATCCTTTGATGAGTATGAATAGCCCAAATCATCCAATACTCCTAAAGAAATTAAATTCTTTCTAAGATTTGGAACATGTCTGACATTATTGAGAACTCTCACAACTCCATCAAATATCTTGATCTTCATAGTACCAATCCCAATAACCTAGCATGTAGCATCATTATCCATTTGGACCATACCACCGTTGTAAGGCTTATATGTGTCAAACCAATCTTTCTTTGGAGTCATATGATATGAGCATTTTGAATCTAAAACCCAAGATTCCAATAGAACATTGTTACTTGATGATATTGAAAGTAAATCTGCATCTACTTCACTGTCATCTGAAGTTTCTTCAGCAACACTAGCTGATTCTAGGAGCTTCTTTCCATTTTTCTTCTCCTCTAAATGCTCTTTCAACTCTTTACATTGATTCTTGTAGTGCCCTTTCTTGTGACAATAAAAGCACTCTACATCTTTCTTTACATGTGATATAGACTGTGATCTGTTCCTGTTAGAGTTCCGTCCTCTTGACGTGCTTCTACCCCTATTGCTTGACTCAGACTTTACAATAAGTCCATCAGCCTGAGAACCATCGCCATCTTGCTTCATCTTTATGTGTGACCAGAGAGCATTAGTCACCTCCTCGAGTACTATAGTCTCTTTCCCATATATCAACGTAGTCACTAGATGATCAAAAGAAGTAGAAAGCGACGCTAACAAGAGTAATGCTTTATCTTCGTCCTCATTATTCACCCTAAAACTTGACAGTTGGGTGTTCAACTTGTTAAACGTATTAAGATGCTCCAACAGATCAGAACCTTCCTTCATATACAAACTATACAGTTGCTTCTTCATGTACAACTTGTTCATCAGATTCTTTCTCATATAAAGACCTTCTAGTTTTTTTCAAACCTCCTTTGGGGTCTTTGCCTTTAGGATGTTGTGAATGACCTTATCACTTAGGTTGAGACAAATAACGCTAGCTGCTTTCTCATCCATCTCTATCCATTCTACATCCTTTATCGTTTCCGATTTCTTCTCCCTCCCAAGCAAGGCCTTATGAACTCCTTGTTGAATTAGGAGATCCTTCATCCGCCTTTGCCAAAGTGAAAAATCTCTCTTACCACAAAACTTCTCTACATCATACTTTGTGCTTGACATCTTTACTATGTTCAAAGGATTGAATCCTAACTTGGCTCTGATACCACTTATTGTGCAGATAACACCTCAGGACTCAAATCAATAACAGTAAATAAACGGAAATTAAATAATAAGCACACACAAAGAACACAAGAATTTACGCGGTTTGGCAAATTGCCTACCTCCACGACGACGATGGAGAAATTTCACTATAAAAAAAAAATAGGGAGATACAATAGTACACAAAAACACACTCAAGAAACCCAAATCCCAATAAACCCTAACTCTCTCACCCACAAGACAAAAAAACACTATTCTTCTTCTTATGTGACTGTTGCTAGGTTTTAGGACTTCTCTAATTTTGTCTCTTTAGTGCCGCACACCATAAAGCGCGCGCGCGCGCGCACACACACACACACACACACACACACACATATATATATATATATATATATATGTTACTTTATCAAGTCGGGTCCTGGGATTCCAAATGCAACTTGTATTCGGTTTAGATGACCAAATTAGGCTTTGGCAATTCAAGCCACACGGCCCACATCAACAGTTACACTTTCATGTATTAAAATGTATCAATTGTGGATATTGATGTAAACAAGTGTAAGAAAATATTTTCCTTTATTAATATGGGTACTACATATTAAGAAATTGCTAATTATTGTTGCACATGATTAGTTATATATTGCTGTACACATTTTAGCAGAAATCATGTTTTTAAAACACAACTTTAATTATAATTGTGAAATAGTGAAATAGTATTTTTGAAAACACAATTTCACAATTATAACTAAATATCTCATACATACAGTGTTTAACTATCACTACTTACAAGAAAAATAATCAACTACTCAAAGAACTCTAAACACACATGTAAACAAAAAACAAAAACAAAACAAAGGCAACATAATAATACATTTTTCTACTAATTAATATTAGTAATTTATATAAGGTCAGTCTAAGCAAATACTTGATGTAATTAAGAAACAATAACAAGAGAGTCCTAGTTTTTGTTTGTTCAACTAGTAAATCTCTTGTTATCAAATAGAAAAAGTTTTGAATGTCATCTACACTAAGAAGAAACTAATCAATATCTTATCTTGATCTCATATATTTCAAATCCTATTGTATATATCAAAATTGTCATGACAATCAAGACCAAAACTGACCTGCAATTTTGGTTTGGTGGGGGTGTTATTGTATTGCCATGGGCGGTGGTGAATTTTTTATTGAAAGCTAGCTAAAAGGAACTGAGGAAAAAAAAAAAACTAGCTAGATAGGAAAACACTACCAAACAATTCAACTCGTTTTATGTGTTGCGAAAACTAGTTTTAAGAACAAGTTTTGAAAATGCCTAAAAAACAAGTTTTGAAAGCACAAAACTAAAAACAAGAACCAAACAGGCCCAGTATACGTATTCCAAGATTTTTTTTTTCTTTCTTTTTGAGAAACAAAGTAACAAACACATACACACACAAGAGAGTGATAGAGGTTGTAACACAAGACATGTCACAAACTCTACTCAAAAGTTATGGTAAAATTTAAGGGATCTAGGATAAAATTATATTACATACAACACACTCTTTTAAATAACGTAAGACAATTACTTTTTTTTTTTTAATCTTTGAGAAATAAACACGCACACAAGGAAAAGAGTAAAGGGTTCTAACACAAAGTCACACTATAAACTCCTATCAAAAGCTATAGTAAAGTCCACTCCAAGATGGTCGAGTATTAATGAAATCGTAAACTCTTGAATTCCTATGTTGCTGACCTATATTTTATATAAAGTGGTCAAGTATCATGATATTCCAAAGCTATCACATCGAGAGACAAAATTTCTTAGTCATATTTGAAGGTGCTTATGGAAGAGAATTGGTACTAAGTTGCTTTACAGTAGGGTTTATAATCCACATTGATAAACAAACAAAAGTAACTTTATTGTAAAATTTGTTTTCTAGGTAACTTTATTGGGGAAAAAAAATGAAGTTTCTAGGTTTAAACCTAATGTTCGATTACACAACCATATATACGATGGAAGAATCTATTTGTATTTATCTCACGCCAATTTAAATTTCTTATTTTACATGTCCTAAAAGACATACCTACTTCCTCAATTCGTTAGTTTATTTGTTTATATAACACCATTTATAATGTTAGAGATATATATTAGACATATTAACCCAATATAATAGGCCCAAGCCCATTCCTGCTTGTCCTAGTGGTTTAGGGTTTAGTCACCTATATATACTCATGTTAGGGTTTATTGTAACACAGGTTATTGTATTACACTCTTACACAATAAAGGTGTAGCCCTTAAGGGATTCCTCCGACAAGGCTGAATCACGTAACTCTCATGTTCTCAATATTCCTATTCTATGCTTTATCTTCCGCATTCACTCTAGCACATACAACATAGTATAACACATTGCGTTGCTAATAATAATGTTATTTAACATGGTATCAAGCCAAACTTCATTCTTGGCATCAAACAAACATCTCTACATAGTAAAAAAGATTCTCACATGCATACCACCACCTAAAATCACACATGTTTGTCTGCTGGATCCAAACTCCACAGCATCTCGCAGCCACAATGACTCTGTGCTGTGTCAAAATCCAACAACCAAGCAAGCCGTGACTTAACTTATTAGATTTGTGCAAATCCATGCTTCGCCTGATGAAACCAACACCACAGACAAGCTCCACGACCTCCTGCAACCAAAACCCAGAAATCCGATCACCCAAAGCCTTACCACGCACCTCCACGCGCTGCAATTGTCTCTGAAAAATCTTAACACGCCGCCTTAGATTCTTGACTTCCAGATCATCTTCTTGGAACACGTGCTGCCCTGACGGCTTCCTCGTCGACCAATCTACATAACCTAAGATTCCGGCCATCATTTGAGGTTACATGCGCCTCCACGCGCCTCCCTAGCTTTTGGCTTCTCCATCACACACCAGTGAAAATCACACGCTCTTGCCACGCGTGACAACTACTATTGATGTCATCTGACGTCACATGATGATGTCATTACTCCACATCAGCAGCCACGCAAGCACGTCCACATCAACCCTAGTCCACGTCAACGACACGTCATAGGATGATGTCAATGGCTCTGTTGCTCGATTCGTGACCCGACCTGGAAACCTGAAACCGACTCGGACCAGTATAAGTTGACTTTAACCTTGGACCAGTTGACTTTGACTTTTGCGTTAACCTTTGACCAAAAGTCAAAATTTCTAAAAAGGCCTATCCTACTCAATTTTTCACGTAGATTCCGATTTTGGACTCCATTTCTTCATTTGAAGCTTTGAAATTGGTCTATTGGCATGTTCTTCATTGTGGTTTCTTTAAAGGCATTCTTCAAAGCATCTCCAAGTGATCTTCTCATACTTATCCAACCTCAAGCCTTCATCAAGCTTCTGCCTTGTGTTCAAGGAAGGGTGTTAGAGATATATATTAGACATATTAGCCCAATGTAATAGGCCCAAGTCCATTCCTACTTGTCCTAGTGGTCTAGGATTTAGTCATCTATATATACTTATGTTAGGGTTCATTGTAACACAGGTTATTGTACTACACTCTTACACAATAAAGATGTAGCCCTTAAGGAATTCCTGCGTGGATGTAGGTCGATAAAGCTAAACCACGTAAGCTTCGTATTCTCAGTATTCCTATTCTATGCTTCATCTTCTGCATTCACTCTAGCATATACAACATAGTATAACACGTTACGTTGCTAATAATAATATATTTAACATATAATAAATCAAAAAAGATTCTTGTTAGAAATCATGTCACCTTCAAAATAAAGTAAAAGACATTGAGAAAAAAAAAATAATAAAATATATATATATATATATATATATATATATATATATATAAAGGGCAATATATATATATATATATATGGTTATAATTATATCATTTCCAATCAAGACCTAAATTGTGATTGATGGTTGGAGGCGTAAAGTAACAACTCACTATGTTGAATTTAAATTTAGAATGATGCTCAATTACAACAGTAGGTTTTTATTGGGTGTTTCATGTGGGTGTATACTATATATGATATCATTTTTTTTTTCCCGATAATAACCCGTCACTTTGATAATTATGAAATATTTTGTAAAAATTGTTGTAACTCAATTTTATTGTCATCCTTAGAACTTTGCCAAAGACCTTATACTCCCACTAGTCACGTACAAGGGATAGTTCTCTAAGATATAAATGAATCCACGACCTTAATCACCTTTCTTTATTTTCTTAATCAATGCAGTACATAATGGAATCCATGCCACGTATGTGCCATTATCTCTGCAAAAACAATGAAGAAACCCCAAAAGAGATCCTTTGGAAAGCACATGACCCCTCATTGTAGAGCATCGAGATTGGCTAAACAATAATCAAATGCATGCTCCATCTTAGCAGGTATCATTGTCACGGTTACTTGTCCCATGTCAACCAGTGTGCGAGGTGGTGTGAATGAAACCGGCTCTCCCTTCCTCAATGACAAGTGTGCTTTCAATATTTTTACAATCTCATCCTATGTCTCCTACGTACTCTCTTCACTCATAGCAGTGGTCTTGTTCCTTTCAGTCTTCACCTCGGCTTACAACAAAAGTGGTTTTCGTAATGATCTACCAACCTAGCTTGTGTTGGGTTTAACATTGTCTATAGCTTCTATTGCGATTGAAATTACTTCATTCTTAGAGATAAGCTTAAATCTGCAGCTTTCCCAGCATATATAAGGGTATGTATGCTGGTAATATTCTTTGCTATAACAGAGTTCCCACTCTACTTTCAATTGGCATGGGCTACGTTCAAGAAGATGCCAAAGCGTAAATGCAGGGTCATTTAAGGTTGGTTTTGATCTTAAAGATTGCTAATATTTCTGTTCCTTCATTACTTAAGAGCCAGATGGATCAGATACTTGGTTTAATATATTACAATATTTATAAACTCTTTTACACAATATTTCTCATTACATCTATAATAAACAATCCATAATTTTGTGATTGGATTTTAAGTTCTCCACCAATCCTAAGTCATTTATACAAAATGCCATCTTGTAGCACTCTTTGTGTCTTGACTATTAATAACTTGGAAAATGATGTTTGGATGCTCAAGATAGGTTTAACGCTAAAGTTTCTCCATTTTTTTTTTCTATTGAAGAGATGTCCAAAATTTGTGTGTTGGTTGTGCAAAATGGTTTGTACTCTAACATAATATCATAAATTTCATTCTTAAATGTCTTTCTTTTTACTTCACAAATAAAATTTCTAATAAAAAATATTTTGTATCACAAATAAAAAATTCTATAATTACAAATCATTTTTGTGCATAAATGTGTCTTATTCTTTTATATTCAAGTTTTTTTTCTTCCTTTTATTAGTAGTTTTATTAGTAGTTTGATGAACTATTACTTACTATTTATTTTTATATATAATATAAAAGATACTCAAAATATAAAAAACTAAAAATATCTCGGGTATATAAAATTTTGAATTTTTTAACATATTCTTTAAATAATGTAAACATAAACAGAAATAAAAACAGATGAAAATATATTTTTAACTTTGTTTTTTACTTGTGTATGTATGTATACATATATCTATATATCTAAGACCCAATCTCAGTTAAAAAGTGCTTTTGCCAACTTGCCATCAGATATACAATCTTGTATTTTGAACAGCAAGGCTATGTTTAGATTTTTCGACCTATGGTTCAAATGTTTCAAGAAACTTGTTACAGCCACTATTCCCGATCCTGATGAACTAGATGAAGGTGACAATGTGTTCATCCAGTTGGACTGGGAAGTACATTTTGGGAGTACTCTCAGAGTGTATGAAAAGAAACACCCATTCCCTGGTCTTTTAATTAATTATGATGATGGTTCAACTGTTGCTGATGATTCAGATGAAGATGATGACAGGGATCCTAACTGGCTTTCCCAAATGTTTGAATATGGCTTTGTTAGATTCTTAAAATTAACAAGCCATCGCCAAGCTAGCCAGCTTTCACAAATTAT
This sequence comes from Quercus variabilis, assembly GCA_030445155.1. NCBI lineage: Eukaryota > Viridiplantae > Streptophyta > Magnoliopsida > Fagales > Fagaceae > Quercus > Quercus variabilis. The sequence continues at coordinate 86,239,687 of CP129449.1, read as the reverse complement.
TCAAGATGCTATTAAAAGATTTGCGAGTCCTTTTGTCTCCATCAGATGCTAGAGTACTTTGCCAATATGGGAAAGAGATAATTGGATGAATGTCCAGCCTTCAAGGCACCTCATTCTCATCAATGGTCATACTCACTAAGGACAATGGTTTGAAGGAAAATCTCACTTGTCCTTCAAGAATCCTTATGCTCTTGCTGAATGTTGGAGAAATTATTTTAATAATCAAATTATTGAAGTTGCTCAAAACCTATGGAAAGATTATCATTTCATGGGGAGCACTGATAGAATTTCGATCTTTGGTCCCAGGCCTTATGATGATGCCATTGCTCACTTAAGGATAACTGATCATTGTAATCCAAGAACTCTTCTCATCCTAGGGAGAAGACCAGAGTTTGAGCCTATTTTATATTGCGGGTTCTGTTATCAATATGCTATTTACCATGACCATCCATGTGATTCTCCACAAGGTCCTTTTGATCCTTTTGATGGATACCCATCCGATGCTCCTTCTACAGATTAAATTGGTTTCTTTATTTGTCTAGCTTGCACAATGGCTAAAAATGTTGCAATATTCAAATGATGATTTCTCTATTTGTCTGGCTTGCACAACGGCCAAAAATGTTACAAAAGAATCTATGTCAGAATTTTGGCCCATGCCAAAAGCTTCTACGCCACTATTCAAATGCATGCTTCTGAAGATCCTTATTATGGTGTATATTTGGTTTTCTTTAAGGACAATGATGATGAGGTCTAGGCCTAGACCCTTGTGTGGAAGGCCACTAAACTTTACGGATTCCTTCATGCTTATCTGGTAATTCACTATAGACTCCATTATAAAACTGTAAGGATCTGGATAAAACTTCCTGTAAAGCAATCATCATATTACCATTGGAATAAGTCACCGTTGCCAGGACAAATCCCTAAAAGGATGTTGATCCACTGGGTTTTTCCCCAAAAGATGTGCCTTCATGCATTTTAAAAGGTCTTCTCGCTGGGAGCCTTTCATTTTGAGAATAGTCCTGTACATGAGCTTTTCCCTTGTTTTTCCTTTCAGAGGAAGAGGGAGCCATAATAATCCACTTACTAGTGGTATAAATATAAATATAATTATTATCCCACTTATTAGTGGTATTTATCCTAGCATCATTGTCAGATTCCTGCAAAGAATCATTGAGAATATTAGGGAGATTGGTAATAGTTGACAATTCAGCACTATTAGCATTGCCTTGAAAATTTTCTGTGAAATACAAAGACTCAATCTAGCATAATCAGTGCCCATTAAAGTCATTTTATCCTTTGAATGGATATTCTCTTTGCCAAAGAGTTGACTAATGTAGGCTTCAAGGCGAATCCTAAGAGCCTCATTATCCGGAATAAGATTATTGTTTGGAACAGGGTTAGTTTCGGAAATAAGGTTGGCATAGTGGTTCATATAAGCCTCATTTTGAGCAGTAAGGTTAATAAGGTGGATTTCAAGAGCTTGGAGGGTTTCATTTACTTTGAATTATTTTGTTATATATTGCTTGGCTGGTTTTACAACCTTATTATTAATTTTGCTTACATTACTTTCAACATACATAATAATGTGCTTCCGTCTCTCTTCTCTTTAGTTGTGCATCCCCTTCCCCCTTTACTATTAACATACATAATACTGTGCTTCCGTCTTTCTTCTCTTTTAGCTGTGCGTCCCCTTCCCCCCTTTATGGTATCAGAACCATTCTTTTCTGGTTGGTGATAGTGTTGTTGTGTCTTTGTATCTTGTCTGTGCTTACCCGAACCTTTAGTGCTCCGTTGTTGTGTCCCTTTCTTACTGTTGTTGCGCCACCCTAGGTGAATTCCTAGAACCTGACTATAAGGCCCGTTTGAGCCAAGAGAGGGCATGTAGGGCATGCCTATGGTATAGGGTTGCTTAGGGTATGTGTTACGAAATGCAACAGTTGTGAGAAAAACATGATAACTGAGTGTTAAAACTAGGATAGTGTGGATAAGTTGTGGAGATCCAACTCCTCTATCAGCTCCAGGACTGGTTGTCCTCCTGATATTGTAAATGAAGAAGATCACACTGTTGAAGATAATGAGCTTCTTGATTTCTGAAAATGGAACATTCCCAAAGTTGATACTAAAACCATTTACAAAACTAGTTGGGCCGAAACCACCTTTCATCCCATTTACAAAGTGAGAACTGTTGAACAAATATTCTCTATTTCAAAAATTCATGAAAAATGTTACTTGTTTTCCAAAAGAAATATTAATGATTTCATTGCTAAAAAACAAAGTTATTTGCATATTGGTATGGTTCAAGTTGCTATTAAACCACTCACCCAAAAGGGTATCAATGCTTCTGTTCTCATGTGTTTATGAGATGCTAGATTTAAGTACTTTAAAGATAGCATTCTTGGTATGATTACTGCTTCCTTGTATGATGTTCTTGTATATTTCAATTGTTATCCTGATCTTACTCTTGCTTTGGATGATCCTAATATTGTTAAAGTTTTGACTCTGAATATTGCTTCTTCTGGTTATATCATGGATGAAGGTAGTAAACCTTTTGCTTTGATTTACCGCATTTATTACAGATTGTTGGGTACTCAGTTAAATCCTAGTTGTTTAAATCACCGAGAACCTTTTGGTAAAACTATGTTAATTCAATGTTCAACTCTTGATGCTAAATGTAAGGTTGAATTTAATCAACCATTTAATTGGCTTTATTCCGTGACCAATTTGCTTGTAATTTAGCACTTAGTAAACCTGTATTTAGGTGGGAAAATTATAAGGGTAGTATATGAGAAGATGTGAAGAAAAGCTCAAGATTTTGTAAAAAAAAACAGAGGTTAGCGGCTAAGGCTCGCGGGTGGATTGCGACTAGCAAGCCGCCAAAAGCTGGCACGTGAGAGGCATACTGGGAAGCTGAAGGGTCGTGCCAGCTGTCACGCTACAGGACAAAAGTTCCAGACTGGCCAGGTCGTTACGTCGCGACTTGGACAAGCCACGAGACCAAGTTGCCAACTTGCCCTGTTTGGCAAAAACTGACGTTTTGCATTCCCTTCTCACCCTAGTGTATATACACCCCTATACCCATCATTTAGAGAGAGCTTCCAGAGAGAATTTTGTGAGAGAAAACCCTAGAGAAAAACAAGATTGCCTTATCTCTAATCTTCATCTAAAGAGACTCTACAAATTCCTCTACTCTTTTCCTCTCCATTGTCATACCCTTGAGAGGTTATTTACCAAACTCTTATCTCACCACTCCCATGTCTGTGAGAAGGTCCATTTGGTGCTTAGGGAAGCAGTTTGGGAAGGAACCAATATACATTGGTTGATGCTATGGTCAAGTAGCGGAATCCGGGAAACTAAAGAAGAAATAGGTTCGGCGTAACCTCGTTGGAGCAAGAAGCTTGGAGGGCTTAGGTACTTGGGTAGATTAGGCTTGGAGGGTCTTCTACTGTTCATGTATCCCAACTATATATTCTTTAGTAGATTTTATCACCGCTTGGAGGGCGGCGGAGAGGTTTTACGCTGAGGACTTCGGTTTCCTTTTCGATAACACATCGTGTGTTGTCCGCGTGTTTGCATCTCTCTTTCCTTTATCTTTGCCTTATATTTACTGCTGTGAATGTGTTTATGTTTGGCTTAGATTGTTTTATCAATTCTGTTATAAGCTTGTTATCATATTCCGCACATTAATTGTTTGATATTAAGTTTGAATTGGTATTTTTGTATCTGGGGGTCTAAAATTTCAAGGGTGTTTCATACCCATATTGAACTTTCAATTGATATCAGTGCAGGTACACTTGTTGTGGTTTTATACCTGAGTGTGATCCTTGACCCCTAGTTCATATGGATAGGTCTCAATCTCTTAATGCTCCACCATTTTTTGATGGTAATAATTATGCTTTTTGGAAAGTCCGAATGAGGGAGTTTTTGTGTTCTATGGATGAGGTTGTGTGGGATGCAGTTGATATAGGTTGGACAAAGCCAGTGGATGCCAAATCCACTTGGGACAAGGCAACTCTTGCGGCAGCTAATGTAAACAGTAAAGCATTGAATGCCATTTTCTGTGGTATCTCTCCAGAAGAATTTCACAAGATTTCACATATTACTGTTGCTAAGGAAGCTTAGGAGATTCTGGAGACGACTTATGAAGGAAACAAGAAGGTAAAAGACACCAAACTTCAAATGCTGACCACTCGCTTTGAGCAGCTAAAGATGGATGAGGATGAGTCCTTTATCTCTTTTTATAGTAAGCTAAACGAGGTGGTCGTTGGCAAATTTAATTTGGGGGAAAAGACAGAGGAGTCTAAAGTTGTAAGGAAGATCCTTCGGTCACTACCAAAAAGTTTTTGTGCCAAATTTACAGCCATTGAAGAGAGCAAAGATCTTGACGAAATCAAGGTTCAAGAGCTGGTTGGTTCTCTACAGACATATGAGTTGTCTCTTCCTTCGGTGAGGAAGAGTAAATCCCTTGCTCTTAAGACAATTGATGAGAGGATAGTGTCTCATGAATCTTCGAAAGAGGATACGGTAGATAAAGATGTGGCGTATCTTGTAAAGAACTTCCGGAAATTCCTAAAGCTCAAGAATAGTGGAAAATTTGGTGACAAAGGAAAATTCCAGAGTGCCGAAAAAGAGAAGAAAGACTTCTGAAGAAAAGATGGTAAAGATTCCCAATCTTCACAAGGAATTACATGTTTTGAATGTAATGGGCATGGGCATTTTAAAAAGGAATGTCCAAGTTACTTGAAGTTGAAGGGAAAGGCCTATGCCACTACTCTAAGTGATTCAGACTCATCAAATTCTGATTTTGACGAGAGCTGTGATGGAGAAGGAAATTTCTCCGCATTCATGACCATTGCTTATGTGGAATCCTCAAATGACTTGGATACACTAGTGAAGGAGCTTGGTGAACATTCTGATTTGGAGTCTATTGGAGTTGTTGAAGAATCGGAAGCTGAAGAGGATGAAGGTACATTGAGTATTCAAGAGAATTACACTTTACTCCTTGAGAAATCAGGTGAGTATGCAAGGGTTGCAAAGGCGGCTGTAAAGAAGATGAAAAGGGCTGAAGAGGACTACAAAAGTCTACTAGCTAGATATAAAGAGGCTAAATGTGAGATTGAGACACTAAATGGTGAGTTATCAGAAGCTTATACCAAAGTAAGATTCCTCGAGCAAAAGGTGGTGCAAGCGCAAGCCAAGATAGAAAGGGTTTCCTCCAGAAAGCTAGAAGATGTTATCTCGTCTCAAAAACGTTTCTCAGATAAGTCCAGATTAGGGTATACCAGAGGAAGTAGCTCATCAACCAAAGCTACCAAAGAAGTGAAATTTGTGAAGGCCATAGAGCCTACTATAGAAGAAACCATCCCTGAGAATGTTAAGACTGAAAAGAAGAATGTGAGTGAGCAACGGATGGTGAATAAGCCTTGAAATCAATCTATGGCAGACACGAAACTAGAGCAAGATCTCTCTTAAGACCACAACGGAGTCCTATAACTAAGTATGTGTGTCACTATTGCGGATTGTGAGGGCATACTAGACCCAACTGTCAAAAGCTGAGAGCAGACAACAATGCAAGCGCACCTCGGTCATGAGGAAGAAGGAATGACAAGAGGTCTTGGGGTGGTGAGAAACCAAGAAGTCAAAACAATGATCCAAGGATGACGGACGTGATGAAGATGATCGGGGCCTTCACTAACTGCTTGGAGAGCTTCAACAGGAGGTTTGAAAGTCCTAACTCTCATACCCGATCCGTCAAGGATATCACCCCAAACGCACGTGACGTGTGGGTGACAAAGGGTACTTATGCATAAGCATTATAACATGTCCATGCATCAATTCTTCCTATGCTTTGTGGATATGATTGGTCATTTGCGTTGTGTTTTTGAGTATCTGTTTAATTTGTGGTTTGTTTGTGTTTAAAATGCTTTTTCATTTTTCTTGTTTTTGATCATTCTTCTACTGCTTTCGTGTCAAAAATCCAAAAACACATAAAAAGTTGAAAATCCAAAAAGTTTGATCACTTTGTTGAGTTTTGTCTCAAAGCATGTTTAGCCTTATACCTTTGTACTAATGGCTCTGTGCATTTAACGAGCTTAGCTTGTCTATTATGCACTCATATCATCGTGGAAGAAATTTTGAAATCTATGTGATTGTTGTAAATAGATCTTCAACCTTGTCATGAATGATTAGTGAATGGTTTTATTGATCTTGAGACATGCATAGACTCATGCTTATATATCTTCCCACTCTTTATTTTTATGCTTTAAAAGAGCTCTCTAAATGTAAATCTCCAAATGAAAAGAGATATAGAGCTGCAAAAACCTATCGCACATACTAGTATTTGACTAAGAAAAAGGGAAAGCGACCAAAATAAAATGCATAATGCTCAAAAAGTCAAAAGCTAACTCATCAATTGAAATATCAAGAATTTCAGGCATCTATCTCACAATGAGAGTTTCTTTGCTCAAAAATAGCAAATGATATGTTGAATATGGAGCCAAATGAAAAGTTTCAAAGAATTGTTATCAAGTTCTTGTGGGAGGTCATATATGCATGCTTCTATAATTGAGATAGGTCACATTATCTAGTGCTAGTTGTGTATGCCTTGATTGAATTGATCATTGAAGCTTTACATTGGACCAAGAACTATCTCATTTTTGATATCCACACACAACACACAAGTCTATGTTCAATGAATGTCATATTCATTTGTGTAATTGTACTTGATTAAATGTGTTTTCACATGTTCAATCTTTGTTGGTCAAACACAAAAAGATTTTTGAGTGTTTTGTTTTGTTTTTGGAAAGTACTTTGCTTTTACAAAAATGCAATTTTTTTTTTTCAAAAACAGTGTTGCCCTATTTTGGCAACTAAGTCGCGGGTTGGCACAGTCGCAAGCCCCAATCACGAGCTTAACCAGAGATTTTTCGCGGCTTACTGGCGAGTCAGTATTCTAGTCGCGAAAAAGACTTAGAAAATTTTTAAAATTTGAGTTTTGCTCTATTCGCGGCTCATTTTGGCAACTTGTTCGCGGGTGGAAAGTCTAATCGTGAGGGTTACTCAGAGATTTTCGTGGCTCAGCTCGTGACTCCTTCGCGGCTAAACCTTCCAGTCGCGAAAAACACTTAGAAGATTTTTCTAGAATCTTACCTTCACAATGTTTTGCGGCTTGCCCTGGCGACTTACTGGCGACTTAGTTAAGTCGCGAAAAACGCATGTTTTGCGTTTTTGTAGACAGTTTTTAAAATTGCTTTTTAATTTTTTCTCGATTTTCAGTGACTGTTCATTGTCTTCTTCACTCTCTCTCTCTCAAACCGTTCATTTCTCACTGAAAAAATCTTTCATCTCTGCATCATTTCTGCATAAATCTTCAAGAAAAAGGTATGGGCTTTCTTGTTTTTCACTCCAATTTCATGATTTATGTAAAATATTCTTGAATCTATGTGTTTTACTGATTGGATTGTTATTCGGGTATTCCAAACTTTTATGCTTAAAAATACTATTTTGATGGATTGGTTTGTTCCCTCTTGGTTATGACTAGTTTCTTGAGTTTGCTCCATTATGGGTTTTCATGCTTTCACCTTCTCATTCATAATCTGAAATTTGATATTTGAATATTTATATCCATTGGGTATATGGTTTTTGGTATTTCTGTGATGTTTCCCTAAATGAAATTTGAGTTTGCCATGTGTATGACCTTATGTTTATGTGATTCAATCTGTTCTGTGTGTGTATTACCACATCTTGTGTGTGACTCTACCTCTAGGGATTCTCTTGCACATTCCATGTTCATTTGGTCAAGTATCAATGACATTTGCTTTCATCTGTCTGTATGAAAGTTTCATCTTTACAGACTGAACCTGTTTGATTTGTGATTATTATGTGATGTCTTATTTCTTTGTTATCAACTATTCTTGGTTTGTGTTTTGCCCAACACTCTGCTCTTCCTTATAACTACATGGTTACTAATTTAAGTATACTTCCACATATTGTGTTATGCCCTTGTTGTGGACTTTTCTGAGTGTTTATAGATGACTTCCACATCCTCTAAGAAGAAGAGTCATGCTAAAAAGGCTGATAAAAGATTGAAAATGGACAACAACCTGTTTAGATCAGTCAAGCATTGTGAGAGATACAGAGATTCCTTCGTAGAAGGAACAATCATCCAGGAGAGATTTGTGAATTTACATGACTTGAGTGATACATTCATTCCAAAATGCTTTGAAGGAAGAGGCTAGGTGAAACTTCTGGGTGACTTACCTTTAGTGTGTGAACCACTAATTAGAGAATTCTATGCAAATATTGTGATAAAGGAGGAGGAGTTGAGTTGTTGGGTGAGGAAAAAGGAGTTTACCTTAGATGCTCATGACATTGATAAGGTTTTAGGACTAGAGGGGTTAGAAGATTATGAATTCACTAACTACAAGGACAGAATGGTCTCTCTAGAAACTATCCAGAAAAAGATTGGTAGGGTTTTAGAAAAGAGATGTCTCAACACTTTTGACTTTCCTAAAGACATGAGGTGTTTAACAACAATAATGATGTACAATCTGTACTCTATAAGGAAGATGACTACATTGACGAATGCCAGAGCCATCTTTCTTATGGTTCTTAAGGAAAACACCTTTATTGACATCAGTTTCCACATTTTTGATACTATAATGGATGAAACTAAAACCACCTCGAGGCCTAAGCTGGTGTTTCCAAGTCTTCTCATGAGAATTTTCAAAGAAAAGGGTGTTGTAATCCCACAAGATATCAGTCCCATGCCTCCTCTATCAGCCATCAACAGATGTACTCTCATACGGATACAGAGTCGTCTTCTAGGTGAAGAAGAAGAGGGTGTCCACGAAGAAGGTGATCCTATGGAGACTGAAGCAGAAGGTGCAAGACCAGTTTCCACACCTAGAGTAAGAGTCAAGAGGAGCAGACCTTCTACCTCATCACCTGTACCTCCTTATACCTTTTAGATCATCCTGGAGAGACTTGATACAATTCGCGATGTTCAGAATCAACAGACTGAGAGGATGATAGCAATGTAGGACCAGCTTGATGTACTCTCTGCCAAGTTTGACAGCATTCATACCAGCCAGGATCACTGACCCTTTGGCCATTCCGGTCAAAAAATGGGGAGAATTTTTGAGGCAGCTCTTGAGGGGGAGTGCTCGTTTTGAGGGGGAGTTTAAATATGTTTTTTTTTTTTTTTTGTTTTTTATGTTTAATACACTGGCTTTAGTCTGTTTTAAAACTCTCAACTTGTGAATCTTTGGTGTTTACTTATATAGTATGATGTTATTCAACTTTAGCACTTTATGTTGGAAATTTGTACCCATTGTTGCTTTTGTAAGTTTTGAGGGTTGTTTCTTGTTCTTATGCACATTTGTAGGCTTTTATGGTTTGTGCCATGTATTTGCAAAACTTTGCATATGCAGCCTTTGTGCTTTGTGTTTTGGTACTTGTTAATGTCTTGCATTATCTTAAGTACAACACTCTTGTGCTCGTGTAGGATTGTTCCTAGATGCATATATGTTTATATGCATTGGTTGAGTGTTGGACTTGCAAATGATACTCTTCAATTGAGTTTATCATTTTTGCATGTCCGGATGTTCATTTCTTGTGTGAATGAAGATTGTAATCACTTTTGCTTAAGTGACTACTGGTGTTGATCTTGCCATGAATTATTGCTTTTATGCTTATGTTCATTCTTGCTTGATCATGCTTATTTTGCTCCATATGCATATTAAGTTTTCTGCATACAATGATATTGCTATGTTATTGTTTTAGGAGTTGCTTATTCATATGTTCAAGAGTTTTACAAAATCTACAGTTAGGTGTGAGTGAGTTTTCCAACTGTTTCCAACTCACGTTTAAGTCTAGAGTCTATTGTAAGGTTTTGTCACGGAATAGCCAAAGGGGGAGATTGTAAGGTTGAATTTAATCAACCATTTAATTGGCTTTATTCCGTGACCAATTTGCTTGTAATTTAGCACTTAGTAAACCTGTATTTAGGTGGAAAAATTGTAAGGGTAGTGTGTGAGAAGATGTGAAGAAAAGCTCAAGAATGTGCAAGAAAAACAGAGGTTCGCGGCTAGGGCTCGCGGGTGGATCGCAACTGGTAAGCCGCCAAAAGCTGGCACATGAGAGGCACACTGGGAAGCTGAAGGGTCGCGCTAGCTGTCACGCTATAGGACAAAAGTTCTAGACTGGCCAGGCCGTTACGTCGCGATTTGAACTCCCCACTTGGACAAGCCGCGAGACCAAGTCGCCAACTTGCCCTGTTTGGCAAAAACTGATGTTTTGCACTCCCTTTTCACCCTACCATATATACACCCTTATACCCATCATTTAGAGAGAGCTTCTAGAGAGAATTTTGTGAGAGAAAACCCTAGAGAAAAACAAGATTACCTCATCCCCAATCTTCATCTAAAGAGACTCTACAAATTTCTCTACTCTCTTCCTTTCCATTGTCATACCCTTGAGAGGTTATTTACCAAACCCTTATCTCACCACACTCATGTCTGTGAGAAGGTCCATTTGGTGCTTAGGGAATCAGTTTGGAAAGGAACCAATATACATTGGTTGATGCTATGGTCAAGTAGCGAAATTCAGGAAACTAAAGGAGAAATAGGTTCGGCGTAACCTCGTTGGAGCAAGAAGCTTAGAAGGCTTAGGTACTTGAGTAGATTAGGCTTGGAGGATCTTCTGCTATTCATGTATCCCAACTATATTCTTTAGTGGATTTTATCACCGCTTGGAGGGCGGCGGAGAGGTTTTACACCGAGGACTTCGGTTTCCTCTTCGATAACACATCGTGTATTGTCCGTGTGTTTGCATCTCTCTTTCCTTTATCTTTACTTTATATTTACTGCTATGGATGTGTTTATATTTGGCTTAGATTGTTTTATCAATTCTGTTATAAGCTTGTTATCATATTCCGCACATTAATTGTTTGATATTAAGTTTGAATTGGTATTTTTGTACTTGGGGGTCTAAACGTTCGAGGGTGTTTCATACCCATATTGAACTTTCACTAAAGTTCAAGTTCCAAAAATGATTCAATGGCAAGATGTCAAGTTTCCCACTGAATGGTTGTTGGAACAAGAATCCCCTATTTCTAAACCTATTTTTGATGAGCTAGATCTCACAAATATTCAACAATATCTTGATGGTATTGTTAAAATAAGTTTTCAAAATATTCAACCACCATTGAGGATCAACGAAGGAAGACGTTCCTTTGTTGGATCTGAAAGTATTTCAAAAAGAGATCAAGATCTCAATGATTTTTTGCAAAAGAGTTTTGAAAAACCCACTGATTTCAAATTAAAAGGTGTTTCAAGTGATAAATCTCAAATCAGTGCTGGTTTCTATTCTGCTAAAGCCGAACCTTCTTCTCCATATAGCAAAACTGCTAATGACGAAGAAGATGACACTAAATCTGTTTGTCCTTCTGATTCTGATTTTCCTCCAATTGAAAATAATGTTAACCAATTAAGAGTTTTGACTGTTTTAAATGAAAATTTTGAAATTGATATGGTTTCTTTGTTCAATGAGTTCGTGCTTTCAAAAAATAGATGTAAAAGGAAATATTTCCAAAATAATTTTGCTTAATCTGAAAAAGACCGTATTAAAAGAAAATGGAAAGAAAAAAAATGCTTCAACTGAAAAAATATATTTTGTTTTTTGATTTTCTTGAAAATCATTATGTTTCAAAAGATGAAGTTTCCAAAAATCATTTGAATGTAATAAAGAAGTCAAATTTTGTTAAAAGTGACAAGACCATTGTTAGGACTAGCCATCCTCCTCTTGAAACTATTTTGATAAATACTGGCAAAACTAATGTTAAAGCTTCTCCTTTAAAAATTGCTGATGATCAAACTCCTATTGTTAGTCTTATTGAACAAAACAGTTTTACTAATGAATCTTTGCATGTTATCGGTCAACAGCTTGACCATATTGAAGAAAAAATTGTTGAAAAGACTATTGAAAAGTCTGCTTCTGTTGAAAAACCTATTTCTATTAAAACTGAGAAGCCTTTGATTAATTTACCCAGTTTTGATAACAAATTCAAGTTTAAAACTTCTCAATCCAAAACTCTGGACACTGTTGAAAAAATGCTTGCTGATTTAAAAGTTAAAACTGAGGGTATTTCTACAAGTACTCATGCTGCTTGCACTATTTCGAGAAATGAAAAAGAAACTGTTTCTGATGAAAATACAGATTCTGATACTGTTTCTTCTGTTTCTGCCAAAAAAGTTTTTGATAATGATTTTCCAGAAATTAAAACATTTGTTGGAAGTTCTTCCAAACCCATGTTTCTTACAAAAAATTGGTATTCAAAACCTACTCCACTTGATGTTCAGTTTGAAGAAAGACCTTTTCAAACTCAGTTTTCTGTTTCTGCTGATAAAATTTATGAATGGAATATTGATGGTTTTTCTGAACAAGAAATTATTAACAAAATGGGACATATGTGCATGGTTGGTATTGCTTATCAAAATAATCATGATCTTGATCAACCTGAAATTGTTGACTTGCTTGCTACTGGTTTTTCTGGTACTCTTCGTGGATGGTGGGATTTATATCTCACAGAAGAATCTAGAGACTCTATTAAACATGCTGTTAAAAAGAATGATGAAGGTTTGCCTATTTTTGATGATCATATTGGTCGAGGTATTCTTGATGGTGTTAATACCTTGATTTATACTATTATCAAACATTTTGTTCGTGCTCCATCTAATGTTTCATCTCGAATTTCTGATTTGCTGAATAATTTGAGATGTCCTACTATGTCTGATTATAGATGGTATCAAGATGTTTTCCTTTCCGGAGTAATGCGGTGGAAAGACTATTATAAACCTTATTAGAAAGATAAATTTATTGACGGTCTGCCTCCTATCTTTGCTCATAAGGTAAAACAAGAATTAATTGGTAAAAATGATTCTATTGATTATGATAATTTAACTTATGGTGATATTTTAAGCACTATTAAAATCAGGGAAAGGTAAATGTTTCAATTGTGAAAAACCTGGTCATTTTAGTAAAGATTGTAAACAAAAACCTAGTAAGTTAAAAAATAAGTTTAATAAGTTAAATATTGATGATAATGATCAAGAAGAATTATTCAAAATCCTTGAATCACACAATTCGTCTGATTCTTTGGAAGATGATTTTTCTTCTTCAACTGATTCTTGCTATCATTCTGCTGATAATTCTTCTGATTCTCCTAATATTAAAATTGATTGTAGAGATTCTTCTTGCAATGTTATTAACTCTGTTAATACTCTCACTAAAGGTGAAGAAAATGAAAATTTGTTGATTAAATTGATAAGTCAAATTGAAAACCCTGATTTACAAAAAGATTATTTAGATAAATTTAAGAAAAATTTGTTAAAAGAAGAAACTTGTAAAAAATTTAAATCAACTATAAGTTTTGAAGAAACTTTGAAAAAATTTAATAAAAAGAAATCCAAAGATTTAATTGTTAATGATCTTCAACATGAAATTAATATTGTTAAACAAGAGATAAGTGAATTAAAAAAATGAATTTACAAAATTGAAAAGTGATAACCATAATCTTAAACAAGAATTGTTAATGTTAAAAATTGATCACAATAAATCTGATAATGAACAAGATGAGCACATAGATGGATTTGAATCCTGTCAACAGGCTCTTCTTTCTGATAAAGGTAATATTGATGATTATCAACTTGCCCTTGTTAATGACATACTTCCTCCAAAATAGTTCACAAAAGTGAAAATTGTTGTTTCAAATTTTTTATTGTTTCACTGTTATTGCTATGACTGATTCTGGTGCTGATAAGAATTGTATTCAGGAAGGATTAATTCCTCCAAAATATTTTGAAAAATCAACTGAAAGAATGGTTTCTGCTAATGGTTTTCAAATGAAGATAAGATAAGGGACATCCCCCTGATATCTATCTATATCTATATATATATAGATATAGATATAGATAGATAAATAGATATAGATATATATATATATATATATATATTTTTTTTTTTTTTTTGAGAAGGTGCGTATATATATATATATATATATGTATATTCAAATTTAAACATGAAAATATGAAAATTAATTTTCAATATTAGAGATACTTAGCTTATTTATAAATTCAACCATTAAGCATAGCTAGCTAGAGGTGCCCTCTTTTTTTCTTTTTCTTTTTCAAAACACGTATTTTTATTTATTTATTTTTAATTAATTAATTAATTAGTAGTCATTTCTAATTTATTATAGAATATTATTGGAATATTATAGTGACTTTATTGTTACCAAGTCAGGGTTAATTTTTGAAAATGTCATCTCTTTGACATAAAGCAAAAAAAATAAAATATCACAATTTGAGGGTATGTACTTACACTATCATTCTCGAAGACCTTTTGATTCTTTTGGATTCAACGACAATGCTATATTTTACTATCATGTTCTTTGTAATTAGAATTGGAAGGGGGTTTTCAGTTGTGTTTAATATAATAATTTAATAGTTTTTTGTGTGCAGACCTATATGAGTCGCAAAGAGATTCCCGGTAAAGGAGCTCATTAGGTGCTTGTTGAAGACTCTGCGCTTTCACATATGATAGTCTTCTTGTAATTAAAATTCTCTCTCTCTCTCCCTCTCTCTCTCTCTAAAAAGATCGATCGAAGGTTTTACAACACATTTCTTACACGAAGTCAATCTAACCAAAATTTAAATATGTGCTAAGGAAGGCATCCGGAAAGCAAACATATGAGATCATTTTATATTTCATACTTGAGACGAAACAATGACATTAAAACCTAAAGCAACACCTGAATTGATGAGTTGAGAATTCATTGGAGAGCTAATCTTAGCTACATTAAAACTAACCAAAAAACTATTCTTCAGCTTTAGTGTATAACTATGGGGCTAATGCCATTTAGAATCATCTTTCAAAGATAACATTAAATAAAACTACCATTAACATAAACATAAACATAAACAAGAACATACACATTTTGTCGTATTTTGTACTAACAAACATTCATTATATTTTATTCAAATATAGGCATGGGAATATATGAAAATTTATTCCATCAATATTTTATGAGAAATGCTAACGAGTACCCTTAGGGCACTAGTTAAGAATCCAATTAAAGAAAGTTTTTATGGGGAAAAAAAAAAAACAACTAATATTTTGACAATTTTTTTCATTTTCCATAAAAATGATGTCAAAACTTTTGTAAAATGAATTGTTAATGAATGCCCTAAGGACACTCGTTAACATGACCCATATTTTATAAACTAGACTATTTACAAATCAATTTTAACCATAAATGCAAGAGACACTTAAGTTTTAGTCTTTGGACTCTAAAAACTTCAACTGTCTCTCTAAATCATAGAGAACTATAATTTTGTGAAGAAAAAAAAAATACAGCAGGGGGTAAATTCAATTTTACACTTACTGGTCACAAGACTTGAAAAATGCTATTATTTTTGTTATTATATATTATCCGATTCACATAGAGATTAAGATTCTCCTATATCAAGTGAAATTAACGAAATAATTCTTAATTCAATAATACTTCATTTCTCTTGACATTTACCCTCTCACTTGTGCAAATGATAGTGCTTGTATATTTAGTAGGAAAATGAATGGCAAACCTTCCTAGTAAACAATTCATAATTCCATTATTGGATTTTAAGTTTTCTACCAATCCTAGGGCATATAAACAAAATGACATCTTGTAGCACTCCTTGTGTCATGACTACTAGTAACTTGGAAAATTGCGTGAATTCTTTGGATAGGATCAACATTATGTTTCTCCATTTTTTTTTTTTTTTTCTATTAAGGAGATGCTTAGAAGAACCACAGTGGTTTTGCAAAATGGTATGTATCTTTGTGGGGGTCGAAACACTTTTGGCTTGTTCTAAACAAAGATTCTTGATCAACACAGCTAATTTATACAAAGTGAGTGAGAAGAATCCACAATGGAAAGACTAATTAAAAAGATGGCTAAAGACAAAAAGTGACTGAATCATACGTTTTATATATGAAGAAGGAGATGTTCCCATGGTACACAAAGGTGTTCTAAGTGATGAATCCAAGTGAAAATTTCTCTCTCTCTCTCTCTCTCTCTCTCTCTCTCTCTCTCTCTCTCTCTCTCTCTCTCTCTCTCTCTCTCTCTCTCTCTCTCTCTCTCTCTCTCTCTCCCTTCTTGTTTCCCTCCCCCTCCTTTTATACCCATTTCCCCTCATCATCTAGTTGTCCTGCACTTAGCTAGATTTAGGGGATACTGTCCCATCATCTTCTTGCCCTGCCATTCCTTGATCATAAAGAAAGACTTTTGAGAGTGTTTCTACTATTTAGGACAATCATTCAGCATTTAATATGGCTGATATTAGGTGGGGGATCTCATTAATACAGAGGTGATTGTTACATTAAGCTCTGCGTTTTTTTCAACGTATTCCTTGAGAGAAGTGTGTGCTACAGGTGGCCCCAGTCAAGAGAGAAAGTTTTTCCTTGGACAATCTTTATGATCTTAGGGAAGAGGGGTTTCTAAGATTACCTCAGTAATGAGCCTTGTTGGGCCTTGAGAAAAGTGGGAATCACAGGCTACCTTGGTCGTGGGCCCAAATTGCCTCTTTCCACCAGAACTCCCTTTTATCTCTTGTTGGACTCTAGGCTAGGTCCACTCCTCGAATTTATTTCTCGGGTTTTAGTCCTTAGCCTGAATTTAGGTCCACCCCATCCCCACGAGCTTAATTAATACCAAAAATTTTATTACCAAACGCTTGTTTTTTTACTTCACAATGAAATTTCTAATACTAAATACTTCATATCACAAATTGAAATTCCATACTTACCAAGCATCTGTGTGCTTAAATGTGTTTTATTCTTTTAATTACTTTCAGATTTTGATTTCTATTAGTAATCTAATGAACTATTACTTACTATAAAATTTTATATATAATTAAAAATTTGATGGTGTCATAGGTATATAAAATTTTGAATTACTTTCTCAACATATTATTTAAATAAAGATAATGCTAACATAAACAAAACAAAATATTTTTTGAATTTTTTTTTGTACCACTAAAAATATATTATTTTTATTTAAAATTAAACATTAAAAATATTCCATCATTATTTGAGTTACTAGGGATATTTACAAATTAATTTCTTTTTACCATGATTGGAAGAGATGCTTGAGGTTTTAGAGCTTTTAATCACTAAGAAAGTGTATCATCTCTCCTATTTATACTGAAACTATCATTTTTGAAAATGAATTAGCGTGTCAACTAATTATATATGTATGTATTTTGAATTTTTCTTGAGTTGTGAATTAATATACAACTAACTTGTAACCCCATGTATATGCAAGAGTACATTTTAAAATATGCAATTAGACACATTTTATAATTCATATATCATTATTATATTTTGAAAAAGCCCTACAAAAATAATTTTTAGTAAAAAATGCAAAATTTTCATGCTTGAATATTTTATTCTAAGAACCCACCAATAAACAATGTTTTCCTCCATTTCTATCTTCCAAACCAAAACAACGAATTTTTTTTTTTTTCGTTTCTCTTTTCTTTCCTCTTCCCTCTCTTCCTCCATTTCCTTTCCCTTCCCTTTACCTTGTTTTTGTTTTGAAAACCAAACAAGAGAAACAAATTGTTTTCTTTCTTTTCCTTCCTACATCCAAACACACTTAGAGGAAAACATTTTCTTATTTCCTTTCCCTTCCCTTGGAGTTTTCTTTCATATTCCCTTTCCCTAGATGCCACCAAACATAACCTAAATGAGCCCGACTCTCTAGACATCCGCCCATAATCATAGTCATGACACCTTCCATGCCCCACTTAGAGAAAATGGAGGAAATCTTGGAATTATGTTAAAAAAACGTGAAAACAAAAACAAAAAAAAAAACAAAAAAAAAAAAAGAGAGAGAGAAATATTGGAACAATGAAATTGTAAATTAACAATTTAACAATTCAAAATAGAAACACATATACAGAATTGCTACAAAATAAAAACACATATATAGAAGACTCCAATATTAGAACATACTTCTTTCATTATTGAATCAAAACCAAAGCCTCAAAGATAATTCCAATTCTATTAAACCCAATACATACATACATATTAAGCAACAAAATTTGACTAGAGGATCAACATCAATGCCTAGGAATTCACTTTGTTTTTTTGATATGTTATACCTAGAAATTCACAACCCTCATCAATCTCAAGAGCTAATAACAACATGAAACATAAAACCAAATTATAGAAATGCACATATATATCTTATATATAAAAGCGGAAATGCTGCTACAATGATTTGCCACTGTTCATTCAGTGGTTTTCATTGTTCATCTACAAGGAAATTTTGGTGAGGCACTTGTCTTTTTCTCTTTTAGTTTTGAGTAGTAGCTACAATACCAAGCGGCACTGTAGCTACAGTAGCTACACTTTTTTTTTTTTCCTTGTCTTCCGTTTGTTTTTTTTTTTTTCCTTTTATATATATATATATATATATATATATATATATTGTTATACTGACGTAACAAATTTCACAATATTTTCATAATTATTAAGATGTCAATTTCTTATAAGTCAAAATAAAATAATAAAATATGAAATTGTGACCAACCACAACTGAAAATAAATGTTTTTTGAAAAGCGACAATGCCGCAACAGTGTTTTAGCACTATTCATTCAGTGATTTTGCATTGTTCATCTACAATGTCATTTTGGTGAGCCACTTTGTCTTCTTTTCTTTTCTTTTTTTTTTTTTTCTTTTTTTTTTTTTTTAAGTTTTGAACAGTAGCTATAACTTTTTTTTCTTCCATTTGTACTTTTTTTCCTGTTATATATATTGTTATACTGACACAACAAAATTTACAATATTTTCATAATTATTGAGATGTTAATTTCATTGCCACTTTAGTAGTTTAGCACTGTTCATCTACAGTGCCATTTTGGTGAGCTGCTTTGTCATTTTTTTTTTTAATGTTTTGAACCGTAGCTATAGTACCAAGTAGCACTATAGCTACAGTAACTACAGTTTTTTTTTTTTTTTTTTTTTCAATCTTTCATTTGTACTTTTTTTCCCTCTTATATATATTGTTATACTGACATAATAAATTTCACAATATTTTCACAATTATTGAGATGTCAATTTCTTATAAGTCAAAAATAAAATAAAAAAAATATGAAACTGTAACCAACCACAAATGAAAAGAAATCTATATATATATATATATATATAAAAGCGCGAATGCACTAAATCACTGTAGTTACAGTGCTTTGGTTTCATGAGTCATTTCCCCCCCCCCCAAATTTTGAACAGTAACTACAGTGCCAAGTGGCACTGTAGCTACAATAGCTACAGTTTTTTTTTTCCTGTAATTGGTTTGCCTTTTTTTCTTTTTTTTTTTTTTTTCCTTTTAAATATTTATGTAAGTTAGTATATATATATATATATATATATTGTTATATTGACACAACAAATTTCACAATATTTTTACAATTATTGACGTGCCCAAATGCACTAAAACACTGTAACTATAGTGCTTTGGTTTCGTGAGCCACTTTTTTCCCCCCAGTTTTGAATAGTAACTATAGTGCCAAGTGGCACTGTAGCCACAATAACTATAGTTTTTTTTTTTAGTAATTGGCTTTTTTTTTTTCTTTTAAATATTTAAGTAAGCTAATATATATATATATATTGTTATACTGACCCAAAAAATTTCACAATATTTTTACAATTATTGATGTGTCAATTTCTTACAAGTCAAAATAAAATAATAAAATATAAGACGGTGACCAATCACAACTAAAAATAAATGTTTTAAGAAAATGTTACAACACTTATTGTGTAGTGCTTTTGGTTAATTCAACTGGCATGGTAGCTACAGTGCCTAATTTTTTTTTTTTTTTTTTCAGTATTCGATTTGTGTTTTTTCTTTTTTTTTTTTAAATATTTATGTAAGCTAGTATATTTATTGTTATACTGATATAACAAATTTCACAATATTTTCACAATTATTGACGTGTCAATTTCTTACAAGTCGAAATAAAATAATAAAATATGATATTGTGACCAGTCATAACTAAAAATAAAATATTTTGAGAAAATGTTATAACACTTATTATGCAGTGCTTTTGGTTTATTCAACTAGCATGATAGCAATAGTGCCTAAAGTTTTTTTATTTTAGTAATCGGTTTGTGTTTTTTTTTTCTTTCAAATATTTATATAAGCTGGTATATATATCATTATACTAATCCAAAAGATTTCACAATATTTTCACAATTATTGACGTGTCAATTTCTTACAAGTCAAAATAATATAATAAAATATGAGACTATGACCAATCACAACTAAAAATAAATGTTTTGAGAAAATGTTACAATACTTATTGTGTAGTGCTTTTGGTTTATTCAATTGCCATGGTAGCTACAGTGCTTAATTTTTTTTTTTTTTTTCAATAATTGGTTTGTGTTTTTTTTTTTTTTTTTCCTTTTAAATATTTATGTAAGCTAGTATATATATTGTTATACTGATACAACAAATTTCACAATGTTTTCACAATTATTGACATATCAATTTCTTACAAGTCAAAATAAAATAATAAAATATAAGACTATGACATGTCATAACTAAAAATAAAATGTTTTGAGAAAATGTTACAACACTTATTGTGCAATGCTTTTGGTTTATTCAACTAGCATGGTAGCTATAGTGCCTAAAGTTTTTTTTTTTTTTTTTTAAGTAATCGGTTTGTGTTTTTTTTTTTCCTTTTAAATATTTATATAAGCTGGTATATATATTGTTATACTGACCCAATAAATTTTACAATATTTTCACAATTATTAACGTATTACTTTCTTACAAGCTGAAATAAAATAATAAAATATGAAAGTGTGACCAACCACAACTAAAAATAAATGTTTTGAGAAAATGTTATAACACTTATTGTGTAGTGTTTTTGGTTTATTGAACTGGCACGGTAGCTACAGTGCTTAAAGTTTTTTTTTTTTTCCAATAATCGGTTTGTGTTTTTTTTTTCTTTTAAATATTTATGTAAGCTGATATATTTATTGTTATACTAACACAATAAATTTCACAATATTTTCACAATTATTGATATGTCAATTCCTTACAAGTCGAAATAAAATAATAAAATATGAGAATGTAACCAATCACAACTAAAAATAAATATTTTGAGAAAATGTTACAACATTTATTGTTATCAGAATATTTTCATAATTATTGAGATTTTAGTTTCTCATAGATCAAATAAAAAAAAAATGCTAAGTCCACAACATTTTAACATTAATTTATACAATGCCTACAGGTGTATTTTTTTTTTTTTTTTTTTTTTTTTTTTTTTTTTTTTTTTTTTTTTTTTTTTCAGTTAACGGTTTGTGTTTTTTTTTTCTTTTAAATATTTATGTAAGCTGACATATCTATTAACTATATAAAAATGCCAAAGGCTCATGAATAGTGTTTTTTTGGTTTATTCAATTAGTGAGGTGCACTTTCTCTTTTCTTTTTTTTTTTTTTCTTTTTTTTTTCCCCTTCAAATATGCCAGTTGGTTTGAGCTTTGTTTTTGTTTTTTGTTTTTTGTTTTATTAAGATCTTTATATGTTTACTCTGTACTTGCAGTGCAAGTTTACATTGTAAATATACAAAAGTGGTTAATATTATACACATTTGTACAAAATTTGCCAATTTTTTTTGTGTTTACAATATAAATTTACATTGTAATTAAGTACAATGTATGCATAAAGATATTATAAAAATATTGTGACGCATGCGTCAATTCTTTATGGGTCAAAATAAAATAAAATAAAATAATAAAATATTATACCGATATCTAGCACAACTAAAAATATCGTGACATTTTATTGTTATTACAATATATTCACAACTATTAAGGTGTAAGTTATAGGTCAAAATCTATATATATATAATAATAAGTGAAGCTGAGAGAAAATCCAATTAGATTTTAATTGGATTCTCAATTTTACACCATTTGTCCTAACCAAAACTAAAAAAAGAAAATCTAATTAGATTATTTGACTCCAATTTTGTGTCATGTATTTTATCTAAATTTTCTAATTTTTGTGCCCAAATAAATGATACATTAACATTTAACATGAAAGCCAAGAAAACCACAATGATAATGCTCATTAGCCTAAGTTAGAGCATCTTACCTACACACTTTTATGGAAATTATAAATTGGACTCCAATTTTCTGTCATGTATCTTATCTAAATTTTCTAATTTTGTGCCCAAATAAATGATGCATTAACATTTAACACGGAAGCCAAGAAAATCACAATGATAATACTCATTGGCCTAAGTAAGAACATCTCACCTACACACTTTTATAGGTGATCTCAATAGAGTTTAGAGCTCTTCTAATCCCACAATCAGAACCAAGGAGTCTAACAAGAAAGACTATAAAAGTAAAACATTATATCCTCCTAATTCCATATCGTCATCCCATGTTTCCTCCTCTCTCAACCTCTACCAACTAGATCCATACACTACCCTCTCGTCCTCCTTACGGATTTCTCAAAGCAAGGCCGGGTTCAAACACAATGTTCAATCCCACTCTTCCTTACTTCACACTCTTATACATTAGCGCTTCATTGGTGCCTCCAAGAAGATTCCAAGCTCAATGATCAATTCTTATTTTTTTAATAGCTTTTAGTGTGTCAGGATTAAGATTTTGTTAATTTGTTATAAGTGGACAAAAATATAATCATATATATTATATTAAGTTGAAGTTCAATTTTAGAATTCAAATTGAATCAAATTAATTTCTAATTGTAGTTTAATTTTGTGCTATGTGTCCAATTTGATTTTTAAATGTTGGTGTTAAGTTACCTCCATTCATAATGCTCAATGTGGAAACTGAATCTACCAAGATAAACATCTTACCATCACAATTGTTAACATTTCCATATGTAAGCACGGACTACATGCTAGTAAAATAATAAAATATTAGACTGGGATCTGTCACGGTTTTATACGATTAAGATTAACGTTTTATGACATAATTATCAAAATTCTTAAAATTAATGTCTCTTTTGATTAATGTAAATCTCTATGTATTTTAAAAATCAAATGATTTATATCTTTATTTTGTGATACAAATAAATTTTAAAATTGATCCTAATCACTACTTTTTTCCCCATGGCTAGCATGTGCAAGTGCTGCCTTGACTAGTATATATATACATATATATATATTCTCAAATGTATATATTGTAATCCAAGACTAATCAAATAGGGAGGAAAATCCCTATTTTAATCTCAGGCAATTTTGTCAAATACTTTTAATGGCGATGAGGCTAGACTCTCTTCATGTGTGTAAAGGCCTGAAAATTTCCAGCTATTATAGGTTCTGTGAGGGTAAATATAAAATTCAACTACAAAATTTAGACTGAAATTGTAAACAACAACTAAATTTAACTGAATTCATTTGTTAGGGGTATATAGACTTTGAATATATTTAAATATTTATTAATTAAAGTTTATATAAATACTTGACATATATTTTAACTAATACACCTATCTATTAGTACTTAAATTGTTTTAGCATTAATAATAATAAATGCGGTGAAATAATCAATTGGATTTGGATATAACAATATATAATAATAAACACTTCTTTTTTTTGGTTACCAAATGAAAGGCTTGTTGTGTAAAATTGAAATTTCTAACAGTTCTACCCCCAAAAAAATAAAAAAAAATACTAAAAATTAAAAAATAAAAATAAAAAGAAGAAATTTGTAAAAGTTGTTTCAAGTTTCAAAGCACTACAGTAAATTCACATGAGAGGTCCATGTGGCTCATAAATCAGGAACCACATAAAACAAAAAAAAAAAAAACAAAAAAAGAAAAAGAAAAAGAAATATGATGGTCCAACCAAAGCATAAGAAGAAGGAGAAGTAGAAGAAAGGGAGGGCTTCTCAAAAAAAAAAAAAAGAAGAAAGGGAGGGGTGGACTGAGAAAACTTGAGGAGTCAAAGAGGGAGATGGCCGGCAACATGGGGATGACAATTGGAAACGTGATAATCACATCAATGTGAGTTTTGCCACTAAATATTTAGGTTTTATGTGTGTGGCTATGTACATCTCAACTTTGAAGTTTTTCAAGTTTAGGGGTTTTCAAAAACAAAGTCGCTTCATCTAAGGCAAAGCCGCATTGCTTTATATATACATAAGAGAGAGTCCTATAAGGAGTAGGGATGGCAATTTCTACCCGATACGTGGGTACCCGGTCCGACCTGATCCTAATGGGTCAGATTTTACCTGGCCTGATAAAAAATAGGGTCAGGTTTGGGTTTAAAAAAAAAAAAAAAAAAAAAAAAAAAAACCCGAAGCGGGTTCGGGTCGAGTCTGGATTTATGTAAAAACCTGGCCCGAACCCAGCCCCACCCAACCTGTTTACAACTAAAGTAAAATTACTAAAATACCTACCTATATATATATATATATATATATCATTTATGTCAAACCCTAACTCATTTCTCGGATATCTCTTATAGCTACAGCTACCTCTCTCAGTGCTGTCACCTCACCCTCAATAACTCTACCTCATTTTCTCTCAAGAACCCCACATCTCACCCAATCTGGCAGTCCCAGTCACCCTCACTCTCATTCACTCACAGACCCACCCTCACCTTCACTCTCATCACGTGGTGGTTGCCAATTGCCAGGGAGAAGCACGAAGGTTAGATCGGAGAGAGATGTACAAGATTTAGGTTGTGACAGGTAGAAAGGCCCATCGCCGATCATCGGAGATCTTGGTGGTCTGAGATAGAGAGAGGCTGAGTTGGAGTCCGAGATCGGAGATAAGAGCCTTGGTGGACTGAGTTCTCCAATATTTTTTTTTTGGGTTTTTTTTTTTTTTTTTGGGGTTCATGTCCTCTCTCAAATCTGAGTTTGTGTTTGTGATTTTGTGAATCTATGTTTGAAAGGGAAACTCTTTTTTTTATTGTATGGCACAACAATGGCAGACACAACAACGCCGTTGAGTTCTTCTTCAGGTCTCTTGGCATTCAGCCTCTCTTCAGACAATATATGGTGGATTTTATGTGTATATGTCAAATACAAAGTACAAAAAAAAGATAATGCCAAATTTTTTTCAATATTCCGTTATGCTTTTATATGTATATCTAAAAATCTCATTACATAAACACAAACACAACACAACCATATTTTGTATGTGAAGGCTGTTGAGTTCAAATTTTTTTTTTTTTTTTTTTTGGCTGGGCTAAACGAGGCCCACGGGCCCGGCGGGGCAGGTCTGGGCCCTGGTAAAAAAAAAAACCCGTTTAACAGTCGGGTCAGGTTCAGGTTGTAGATCTAGACCCGCGGGTCGGTTTCGGGTATGGAAAAACCCAACTTGAACCTGACCTGTTGCCATTCCTAATAAGGAGTCCCCCTCTTTTTTGTTAACTTAAGTATTTTTTTTAATTAAATTATATATATAATTTTTTAAATATTGTATTGTGTTGATGTAGAAAATTGTAGTGTCAATAGAAATTTTGGTTTTATATATAAATATAGATTTTTAAATATTGTGTTGTGCTTACGAAAATTATGGTGCCAATAAAAGTTTCAATTATATATATATATATATATATATAAAATCATCATGAAGTCTTTCTCCAGAAAAAAAATAATAATAATCATCACGAAGTGGATTAATGTGGACATTTGGATTTGCGTTATAGCGTGGGCACCCACCGATCTCAATCCAGAAAATAAAAGCTGGCAAAAGTTTTAATTGCTCACATTTTGCACCCACAAGCTACGTAGCCTACATGCGTGCTACTTGGGGGCTTTTTTTTTTTTTTTTTTTTTTTAAACGTCCATTTGCTTCGAATTTGGGCCCAAGACAGACCAAGGGTCCAAGCCAAGATATTTTGGTTCCACCATACATATATATATATATATATATTTGTGACAGTTTTATTTTTATTTTTAAAACACACACAATTCTGGTATTGTATACATCAAAGTTTAGTGAATTAAAAATTCTCGCGGTGTGCTACTAATTACGGAGATAGAGAGCTTTTGGAGTATTTCGACTTTTAGGGTGTGTTTGGTTGGAGGTGAAATAGGGTAAATGGAAAACTTTGAAGAAAAAATGAGAAAGAAATTTTGGAGTGTGTTTGGTTGAGTGAAGAAGAAGAAAAATAAATTGTGAGATTCGAGTGTTTTCTCTCTGAGTCTACCTAAAAGTTCTCTTTCCAAAATGGAAAGAAGACTGAAAGGAGAAAATGGGGCAGTTTAATGGACAAAAATGCCCATGTGCACTTGCACATAGGCCAAGAATGTATTAACCCATTTTGATGAATTAACCAATTAATTAGCCAAGTTAACTAATTAATTCAATTAGCATGCAATACGCATGGTAGCACAAACAAATCACCAACTAAGATAATATGCAGTGGAAAATGAAGTTGATATGGTGATTTGTTTACGAATGGAGAAAACTTTCAAGACAAAAACTCCACCGAATGATTTTAAGGTCACAATTCCCGAGAATCTATTATTATCACAACAAATAGTCACAAGTAAAGGAATCCTAATACCTAACCAACTTACAGTTGAGCCCTTACCCCAATACCCAATTAGACTTATTCTGTAGTAACAATTTTTCATTTTCAATGCATGGCTCCCAATACATGGCTAACCAATCGATAGATAGATCCAAGTACGTGACTAACCATTAACTTGAGAAGGATGTTGATTGCAAAGTTCTTCAATTCATCAACACGATGAAGATCACGAAACTCTTTAATTACAAAACCTTACGATATACAAACACAGTAGCTTCTTTAAGAGAAAGATGAACTAGGATATATGTCTCTGGTCACAATATGCTTGTGAAAAACTTTTACAATAAGTTGCATTCACTTGCATCAGCTATGATGACCCTTAAAATAATCATTATATATGTTTAGGGTTGTGAGAAAAGAAAGCTTAAACAAATATACATGGATTTGTATGAAATCAGATCTGCAAAACTGATTTTCATAAATCTCAATAGATAGGTTATCTATCGAGCATTTGTCGAGCATCGAGCTAAACAAGCCCTTTAAACCTTGATAAATGCTATATGTTGAGCTAGCTATCGAGTTTTAATATCCAACACTTCTTCACTTGCTTATTGGACAGATTTGCATGACTTTAACACTTTGACTTGAACTCTTGTTTCTTGAAGTATTAAACACATCCTAGATCTACTCAATTACAAGTAAAGTATGTTTTATCAAAAGATTAACCAATTCTAGATGACATATGTTCCTAACATAATTCACATATGTCCTAACATTGGACATTACCTTTTTCCTTCTCCTTTTTTTTTTTTTTTTTTTTTTTTAAACTAGACATGATTTTTATTTTTTTAATTAATTGGATGATTGCTTTTTTTTTTTTTTTGGTCACTTTTTTTTTAATTGACCATCATTTTTTAATTAGGATATATAAGTAAATTTATTCAAACTCGTTTTTTCCATCATTCCACTTTTTTCACTCTCAACCAAACAAAAATGAGAAAAATTAAAATCTTTTCTATCCTCTCACTTTTCCTTTATGAGGTAGCAATAGATTTATGGTTAAATTTGATTGTAAAAATTTTAATTCTCTTATAGTGGATTTACTTTACCTTGAAGATAGTTAGGCCAAATCCTCCACGAGTTTTTACATTGAAATGGTTAATTTCATTGGTTTTCCTGAATCATCATATCGTGGTATTATTTATTTTTCCATATCTTTGCATGATATGATTTATTTGTGTTTAACCTAGATCTGAAAATTAATTTAAGTAATTACTTGATTAATAAATTAGGTTAAACAATCTGTTTAAAGGGGTCTAAACAAACAAACAGAAAGTGTAGAGCATTAACAAAATCTTGTGCTATACCAAAGAACTTGGCCCTTTTAAAATATAGCTGGAATGTCCATTCCTTGTTAGTCGGGGATGCTATAAAAAAGGATCTCAAAAAAAAAAAAAAAAGAAAAAAAAAAGCTCATTTTGTATAAAAGGTTGTGGATTATGATTTTTTTCCCCCCAATTAAATTCAGTTTTATTTGTTTAAGAAAATGTCAAATACAGATAATTTTTTTACAAAGCATCATCGTTTTAGATATTCAACATGCACAATATTATCGGACTTTGATGGAAGATTCGTATGGATTTCATAGATGAAAATGTAATCTATAAAATTTATTACTTAAAAATGAAAATAACTATTAAAATTTAGTGGAATCAAAACTATTTAAACCTAATTATGAATAACTGGACTAAAAGATTAAGATATTATATCCAAGGTGGTTGATACCATACCGGCCGAAATGTACTGTACTGGTACATATACTGATATCAAAACGCAAATATTTCGTACATGTTTAAAAACCAACTGTATCGGCCAATTTCAGGTATTGCCAGCCAGTATTGGGCTTACTAGTCGATACCCAAAAAAAGCTTTTTTTTTTTTTTTTTTTTTTTTTTTTAAAGTTTGTTTTGTTATTTTTGAATTTTTGTTAGGGTAGAGTGGTAACTTATTTGCATTAACTTATTAGTATTATTTATTTTCTTAGTATACAATGAACAATTAAATTTTCTATTTTTTATATTATGTTTTTTTCTTTTCTTTTAATTGATGCTAGAGTCTAAAATCATGAATAATTTGTTCTGAATTGAGATAATATTTTATGGTAAACTTTTATATTTATTATAATATACACACACATACACACATATAAATAACGGTAAATTCGAAACAGTACAACCGTATTGGCTAGTACCAAAATATATCATTTCATTGATGAAACCGGGATAGTCATGGGTATGAGATTGACTCTCTTGATCATATCACATTAGTCGAACTAATGAAGTGTCCACAAGACGCAAAGTTGGACAATTATAATAGTTGTGAATGATTCGCGTTCATTTGCATGGAGGAATGAACGTAAACGGAAATCTGAGAAAAGGACAAGGCTACCAACCAATAGAAAGAAAAAATAAAAATAAAAATAAAAAATAAATAAATTCAGAATGAAATTTTATTATTTCTTGGCAAGAGGTACGGCGTATCATGTTTCTCTTTCTCCTCCCACTTGGTAGGATTTTTTTATCTTTTATTTTTTACGGGGTTCACTACCACCTGATGGAATCAATAGGCCAAGTTAATAATAATAATTAATTAAAAAAAAAAAACTAAAAACTAAAAACTAAGCCAAGGAACATGCCAATGCTATGCTTTCAAAAAAATAAAGGACTTTTTTTTTTTTTTTTTTTTTTTTAATTTTTAGGACAGTAAGAACATATCACTTTTTAATATGATTTGAGGTAATCAAACACCCTATAAAGTCTAGCCACAAGCTTGGGATTTATATTTTTCTATACCATTGTAGTAATATATATATATATATATATATTAATAGTCAATGTTTAGAGAAAATTCAATTAGATTTTAATTGAATTCTATATTTTATGTCATGTATCTTATCTAATTTTTATTTTTTGTGCCAAGTAAATTATTAAGAATAAAAATCAAAAAGTTCAGATCCAATTAGATTCTAAATTGGATTTCAATTGGAGTTTAATTTTGCACTATGTGTCCATCTAATATTTTAATTTTTGTGGCAAGTGAATTATTGGATGCAAAAATTGAAGATTATAAATCCAATTAACTTCCAGAAATGTATAGTTTAAAAAATGTGTAAACTAATACTATGTATAATTTGAACATCTTCTAAAAAAATATATAATTTGAACATTTTCTAAAAAAAAGGTATAATTTAAACTATGTAATTGTGATAGTTTTTAATTGTACCCATGCATATGCATAAGGTTACACACTAATAAAGAACAATAGAAGAGAATAGATTATTTTAATGGTGTGGACGACTAAATTTCTCGGTTCGAAATAAAGTCAAACAAGTAAAATAGTGTCACCAATGTGAATTTGTATTGATGAATGTGTGGTACAATTCTCTGTTGATTACAAAAGAGTTATCCTCTGATTCGATCTCCTTGAAAGACTTGTTGATTTGGATTGTAATAATGTAATTTTGATTTGAACACAAAATATCCTTCAATTTGGTTGAGGGATAGATCGAAGATTGTTGAAACAGAATTACAATGAATCTCTGGTTATGAGCTTGTTAGAAATCCCTTGTTCTTCGCGTTCTTCGTGTTCTTCGTGTGTTCTTCATGTTCTTGATGTGTTCTTCGTCTTCGAAGGTTTGTGATGGAAGTTCTTCGGGGCTTTAGAGGCTTGAATCTTTAGAGCTTCGCTGATTTGTGGTTTGTGATGTTTCTGGAAGCTTTTGGGCTTGATTCCAGTGAACTTTAAGATGATTTGGATGATTTCTCTTCGAATGTTCTTGTATTCGAAGGTTTGTGGTGGAAGTTCTTTGGGGCTTTAGAGGCTTGAATCCTTAGAGCTTCGCTGATTTATGATTTGTTGAGGTTTCTGGAGGCTTTTGAGCTTGATTCCAGTGAACTTTGAGATTTAGGAATATGATTTGGATAATTTCTCTTCGAATGTTCTTTGTATTCGAAGTTGAAGTTCTTGAAGTTCTTCGGGGCTTTAGAGGCTTGATCTGTAGAGCTTCACTGATTTGTGATTTGTTGATATTTTCGGACACTTTAGGCTTGATTCCCGTAGACTTTTGGATCTAGGCGGGTAATTTGGATGATTTTCCTTCGAATGTTCTTTGTATTCAAAGTTGAAGTTCTTGAAGTTCTTGGAGGCTCTAGAGCTTGATTCCGGCAGAGCTTCTGAACTTCTGAGTGCTTCCAATGGCCTGGTCCCCTCTCCAAATCTCTAGCTCTCTCCTCCCAATCTCTAGATCTCCTCCCAAATGCTTTAGGAAGGCTTCTATTTATAGGAGTTTAGGGGTAGGTAAGTGACACGTGGCGGAGCTTGATTGGTGACACGTGGCAGCGCTTGATTGGTCCGCTTATGTCATCGCTTACACGTGCGAGGCTGATTATGTCATCGCTTACACGTGCGAAGCTGATTATGTCATCGCTTACACATGCGATGATGCATGATTTGTTTTTGCATGACACTTGGCGAATTTCTGTTGGTTTTTGAATAGTGATAGCAAAACCTAGCAGCAATATGTGGTGCTTTGTAATTGGCTGCATTTTGTGGATTTGGTAATGTGACGTGTTAGCTTGTGATAGGTCGGGAATTTTTTCATGTCTACAAATGGGTTTAGTTTTGGTGGCTGTGGCGATGGTAGATTTGGGTGTGAGTTGGTGCGGTGGATTTAGTTGTTGTTATTGGTATGGATAGGGTGTCCGGTGTTATAAATGTAATTATGTAAAATGGATAAAGTGGCTTTTTGATGGTACAAAATGCATTTTTGTTTTCGATGAGAATGCTCTAATATGATAAAAATTAAAAAATTAAAAAAAAAATGTTTCAGTGACTTTCTTTTTCCAATAATAATTTTATTTTTTCTTGTAAGAGAGTATACCAAAAATAATCTTGGCTTGGTTCTTGTTTCTATGTCTGAAAAAATTCCCCTTCCCCCTTTAGTAGCAAATGTGGAGTCCTTTACTGTTGTAATCTAGCTTTCGCTCGTGATATTGGTTTGTATTCCATATCCTTGAGGGTGCTTCTGCAATAGTTATTGAAGCTTATAAAAGTGACAATGTACCCTTAGCATCTTTCACTTGAACTCTTTATCTCTGAAATTGTATACAAATTCCTTCGGCACTATTATCTTTTCTCATACTCATACACCGGGTAAAATTGTTGCTCATAGCCTAACTAAGGATGCGAGATATGTCATGATTTATTTGTGTGAATAGAAAATATTCCTCTACACCTTAATGATATATTTCAAGTCAATTATTGTCGAGTTTGTTACAATAAAGTTCTACCGTCTTTTCAGAAAACAAAAGGGAAAAAAAAAAAAAAATACCATTGCGTTTTGGGTCACGTGATGTATATATTACGTGAATTTCCCTGGAACATAGATAAGGACAAATGGCCTAAAATTTTAACAAATAAATAAAACTCCAAATAGTAAATTGACTAAGGCTTCGTGTGTATATTTTTGTAAAATCCTTTATTAAGTTTTTTTTTTCTTTGGTAAAACTTTTTACAAAATATAAAAGGATTTTAAGGTCAAACTAAAATTGTTTCCGGTATAACCAACATTTTAAAACAAAACAAACATAGTATAATGCTAAAAAAAATTGTAAAATATTTTATTGGAAAACAAACAGAGAATTGATTAATAATAAACAAAAATTTAAAGGAATCATAGTGGGACCTTATCAATTAATAATACAACTCAGCTCCGCCTAACCCATTTACAAGAGAATCCAAAAAAAATTTCTAGCTCTCTCTCTCTCTCAAAAGTTGGACTAAGGCTTTGTTTGGATAGGGTGAAAAAGTGAATGATAGAAAATGGAGGAGATGAAAAAGTAGAAGGGTATAAATGATTTAATTTTTCTTCATGCGTGTTTGGTTGGAGATAAAAAAGTAGAATGATGAAAAATTATTTTGTTTAGTTGAAAAAAAAAAAAAAAACAGAAAATATAATTTGCATAATTTACTTTCGTGCCCTTATTACATAATTTTAAAAAATCTTTTATAAGGGAAAAAAGACCATACATTTGGTTAGATCATTCCCATCAGCATATGTATAATCATGTAAAATACAAAATTTTCATCATTTTACACATTTTGGCCAAAAATCCTCCCACATCAGATTGTGTAAAACTGTGTAAACTCATCTAAAAATTTCCATGAGCTACAGTAACCGTGTATATATACACGGTTACTGTAGCACATGTATACATTATTTTAATATTTTTAATTTCGCTCCTTTTTTTCTCTCTCTTCTCCATCTGCTCAACCAACCCCTCATCATCTTCTTCCTCCAATACACACTTCCACAGACAAAATAAAAAATCAACCACCACAAAACCAACAACAAAATAACCCACAGACACCACAAAATAACCCACAGACAAAATCCAAACCGATCGGCGTGCTTGGATCGAAGCTGCGGAGCGGAGTGGTGGTGCGGAGTTGCGGATCGGAGCTCGTGGGAGCTCGGATCGGAGCTGCGGAGCGGAGCTTTGGATCGGAGCTCGTGGGAGCTTGGATCGGAGCTGCGCAGCGGAGCTTTGATCGGAGCTGCGCAGCGGAGCTCGGGGAGCTTGGATCGGAGCTCGGGGAGCTTGGATCGGAGCTCGCAGCGGTGGATCGGAGCTCGGGGAGCTTGGATCGGAGCTCGCAGCGGCGGATCGGAGCTGCGCAGCGGCGGATCGGAGCTGCGCAGCGGAGCTCGTGGGCGCTTGGTCGGAGCTGCGCAGGGAGCTCGTTGGTACTGAGATGAGTTATGGGTAGGGAGATGGGCTGAGAGAGAGAGAGAGCGAGAGAGAGAGAGACAAAGAGAGAGAGCAAAATCAGAAAAAATGATGGTTGAGAAAAAAATGAGGTGAGAGAGAGAGTGCGCGCCATTAATAAGAATGTAGTTGAGGAAATAATAAAAAAATGAAAAAAATGATTATTTAAATAAAAGTGGTGATAAAATAGATGAATTGATGTGGGTGATTTGTAAAAGAGAATGTGTAAAATAGAAAAAGTAGGGTTTTAGTGTAAAAATAGGCGTGTAAAATACACGAACTGATGCGAATGCTCTTAAGAGAGAAAAAAGAAAACACAAGGAGAGGATGAATGGGTAGATAGGTAATTTTACATCAAACTCCCTCTCCTCTCCTCACTTTCTCTTCCAATTTGATTGCCGGATTTTGGTGGGCCTGAAAGAAAAAGTCTGGCCCCACCAAAAATCCCTTCCTTATTCCCTTCCAATCAACCATCTCTCACGTCCAAAATCCCTCTTATTTTTCTTTTTCCTTATCCTTTTCCATTCTTCAAAATCACCCTAACCAATTGAGGTGTTAATTCTCCAAGCCCACCAGCAAAGTCCGAACCGAAAAGTGTGGCTTGTGGTGTGGAGTTATAGTGACCTCGATTTTGGGGTTTGGCCCGAGTCCTATTCCTTCCTATTGTTGCTGGTAAACTTTTGTGGTATAAGTCACGTTTTCCCTTCAGATTTTGCTTTTATGCTTTAGTTATACAAGAATGAAGTATCAGGCTACGTGACAAAAGGACCTGTTTTGCTTTTATTGCTTTGGCATCATATCATAGAGTAAAAAAAAAGTAACTTCTAATTTCCAACTGTTGAATAAAAAAAGAGAGAAAATGAAAATGTCAATATGAAGAAGTGAAAATGGTAGTGTTTGTGAGTTGGAAGGGAGTAATTGCACCGCGTACAGTACTCTATTGCACCCAATCCTGATCCTCATATCACCTATTTTTAGTGAGTAAAACAATAGGTTAATGGATGAATATGTGTCAAACCAAGAGAAATTTTGTGGAAAAAATGAAGGAAAAATGGAGCCATACTTACTATAATTTGAGGACATTGTTGCTTTTTGGATGTCAAGAAGAGAAAGTTTGGGAACACAATCAAACATTGATATATATTAATGTGGCAAATTGTTAATAGTAGATAAAAATAAGTTATGTCAATGATGAATCTAGATGAGAACCAGTAAAAACTTGCCAGCTCATCTAATGTGAAAAATATTATTAAATTTTTTGTGTATGTAGCATTAATTTGCTGAATGATAATAGGGAGCCCGATCTTTTTGCTACTGTGCTATGGACACTATGGAACAGGAGGAATAATTTGCGCCTGGGCAAGCCTACACTCTTGCTTGGTCAGGTGGTTGAATTTGCTCAAGATCGAATCCTAGAGTGAGCTTCTTGCAGCATTGGCTTTCACCAACCCCGGCCCCATCAGGTAGCAGTTTGGCAGGCACCAGTTCAAGATGCTTATAAAGTCAACTTCGATGGCGTGATCTTTGCTGAACAGGGACTTGCTGGTTTGGGAGTTGTGATCCGTAATGACCATAGACTGATCATGGCTTCTCTTACTCAGCAAATACCTCTTCCTGGTTCAGTTATAGAGGTGGAAGTCTTGGCAACACGGAAAGCATTGGAGCTTACACTTGAACTCGGCTTCGACAACATCACTCTAGAAGGGGACTCTGAAGTTCTGATCAAATCTTTGGCAAAGGGTGGCAATTCTCTGGCTTACTATGGTCACTTACTTGCAGACATTCATATGCTCATGACTCGATTTTCATTGCTTAGTTTATCTCATGTTAGGAGACATTGTAATAGTTTGGCACAGGCATTAGCTTGACGAGCATCCTCTACCCCTGATTTGTCAATCTGGATGGAAGAAATATCACCAGACCTTAACTCTGTATACGCTGCTGATTTGAGTGGCCTAAGCTAATAATATTTTACTGTCTTGATTCTCAAAAAAATTTGTCGGCATTAAAATTTATCACAATGATTGAGATCGGTCAGATCTAAATGATACAGTGACTTGGAGTTAAGTTGTATTTTTTATTCATGTGTCCAGCTTTAGAATGTAGGAAAAAATCTAAAATTTAATTTTTGTAATTATTTAATTTTGGTAACTTTATGTTGAAAACGTTATTTTAGGTTTAGGTGATTTATTGTCTTCATTTTAATTGCTTTTAATGTTTTTTAGGATAAATTTGGTTCCTATTATGGTTAGGTATTCATTAGGGCTTATTTTAGATTTTTTTTTTTTTTTTCTGTCACGTTTTACCAAGTCCTTAAATTGGACTCCAAGTTTGTATATATTTTTTTTCCAGTATTATTGATATTAATAAAAATTCAAATTTTATTTATTGTTTCTCTAGTGGATTCCAAAACCCTTTCTCTTTGTGGATTCAAGAAACTCTTGTGGATTTGAGATTATTTTCAGAAGCAAACTTGTTTTGTTTCTTGTTTTCTAGAAGTAGATGTGTTTTGCTTTTTGACGCTTTCACATTCCACATCAATTGATATCAGAACATTGACTTATCCTTATGGTTGCTAACGTATAAGACGGTAGCAATTCCAATGACAAAAAAACTTAGCAAGTAGTAAGTGACATACAACCAGCACTCACAAATATCTTTGCTAGGATCGATGGTGCCATTGAAGTATGGAAACAATAGGGATAACTGCAATAAAGACATAACTCACAGACAATCTATTGGTAAGAAAATTTCATATAAGCTCTATAAAATAATTGCAAGTATTAAGTGATGTACAGCCAGCACTCACAAATATCTTTACTAGGATGGTGCCATTGAAGTATGGAAACAATAGGGATAACTACAATAAAGACATAACTCACAGACAATCTATTGGTAAGCAAATTTCATATAGGCCCTATAGAAGAATTGCAAGTTTTAATGATTATTTTTATAAAGAAGATTTTCTAGATTGGTTACTTGATCTAGATGATTTATTTGACTTAGAGAAAATTTATTATGAGAGAAAAGTTAAACTTGCTTTGTATAAACTTAGTGGTTATACTTTACATTGTTGGGAATGAATATAATCTAATAGAATTAGATAAGATAAAGACAAAATTCATTTATGGCCAAGGATAAAACCGATTCTTGCTGTCAACTTTAATCATTTGGATTGTGATGAACTTTTGTCGTATACAAAACAAGAGTGTTATTGGCCCAGAAGTTCGTACTTGAATTATTTTGAAAGCCAAATATTCCACCATTAAAGGAAGAATTGTATGTTGAAGGAAATATTGTTATTGAAGATTATGTAGAAGTTAAAGAACAAAATATAGAGATTTCTGAAGAAATTAGAGAAGGCCTTGTTATGGAAGAAGATCCTAAAATCAGGATTATTGTGTAGGAGAATAATGAAGATCCTATTATAGAGAATGATCTTGAAGTCGAGATGATAGAGACCATTGAAAAAGAAATTGAAGAGAAAAGTTTCAAGGATCTTAATGAAATCAAAGTTATTCGTGATAACTTGCAAGTATGGAAAGAAGATAAAGGGGCTTAAGCATTTAAAGTATTTGTTTATTTGGAGGTGGAAGATTTCAAATTTCAAAGATTAACGTAAGGACGAGTTTGTTTCAAGTGGAGGGGTCTGATATAGGACAAAATCTATAATTTAATTTTTGTAATTATTTAATTTTGATATTTTAATGCTAAAAAGTTATTTTAGGTTTAGGTGATTTATTTTCTTATTTTTAGGTGCTTTTAATGTTTTTTAGGTCAAATTTGATTCCTATTATGGTTAGGTATAAATTAGGGATTATTTTATAATATATTTTCTTGTTTGTCAAGTTTTATGGAGCTTTTAAATAGGCTTCTAAGTTTGTATACATTTTTTTTCAGTATTATTGATATTAACAAAATTTTAGACTTTTGTTTATTGTTTCTTTGGTGGATTCCAGAACCCTTTCTCCTTGTAGATTCAAAAAACCCTTGCGGATTCGAGGTTATTTTAAAAAACAAACGTGTTTTGTTTCTTTTTTTCTAGAAGTAAACGTGTTCTGCTTCTTAAAACTTTTGCATCCCACATCATCTAGGCAAGTTAATTGTTTCTCTACCTTTTTTGCTGCTAGCTTACGGATGCTTAACTTGGGACATAAGATTAAAATGTTGGTACATAGATTATTGAGCCAAACTTTTTTCAATTAAAAAAAAAAAAAAAGCTATGAGAATAGGATATAGAGAGATTGTGGTGCTTTCTATAATACACATGTCAAATTTTTTTGGTATTAGTTTTTTAGTTTATTTGTTTATGTTCATTTTTTTTTAATTTCACATTTTTTTGGTATAACTATACTTTAATTAGTTTTTAGTAAATACACAAATAAGCTTTTAAGAAAAGTTATATCCAAATGCATTTTGGCTAAGAGCTTTTGTAGTTCACCAGTTGACATCTTTTAGTGTTTTCAACAGAAACATCTCGAATTCAAATCCTCCATCCCCTAACTACCTAACTATTAAAAAGTAAAAAAACACACATACACACATGTTGATGTGGTTTCTTTACTCGAAAGAAACACCTCGTATGTTTTGGGAAAAAGATATATACATGTTGAACATTGGAGGAAGGATCATGTTCAGCATCTGGAATACATTTAATAAAAAATTCTATGATGTGGAATCTTAATTTCTTATCAAATATAAATATATAATGCGAAAGAAACCATAAAATTTTATACCACTAATGAACCATTTAAATTTGTTGGAATATTCGTGTGTGAGTAGTATAGTTGGTTAAATAGTGAAATCCCACATTAGATATTAATGATAAGAATGAGTAGTTAATATAACATAGTTGAACTAATATCTATTTGATATGCATATTTTAAGTTAAATGGTATATTTATATGTTATATTAACCACTTAAGGAGTCTCCTTAAGGTGTTGATATCCTCAACAATTGGTATTACAACCAATGGTTCAAGGGCAAGTGTTTGTGTCAGTGCATCCCAATGAGTAGAACGAGTGAGACTAACCAAAATGCCACAAATGATATGGTAGAAGGCTCACACGTAAAAGGGTCATGGTTCGGATTTTTCAATAAAACTAAATTTTCACAAGGAGAGAAACAAAAGCTCAGCAAGTGAAATAACATCTTCAACATGCAAACCTTTGGGTGACACACATCTTGTTGGTTAGGAATGAAAAATTAAGAAATATAAACCAATTTAAGAATCAAATATATTAAAACAATGAAATGACACATTACGGTTTGACCTCAATTGAATCTCGATCCGACCACAAAAACCTTGAACTTCTTCCTTTTTTGGTTCATTAAACGGTTTGGGTTTAAAAACCATGGTTTTAATTCATGTTGCTAAGGTTTGAGTTTTCTCTTATAAAGATTTTGTAAAGTGCACAAATTAAGGGAAATTTATGAGGTTTTTCTCTTCTAGGCTTTTTTTAAAATATTGCGTATGACTGATATTTTGGCTCGGTGATTATAAATTTTAGTGATTGATTAAAATTGTTAAATGATTTTCTTACCTACATTAATTAGGACCAAGACAACTGTCATATACCTACCGTGCTAAAGTAGACATTCTTCAATCATCTTTATTATTTATATATAGTATACAGTAAAAAGTATACACATGCAATTCACAAAAGTTCTAGACACGGAATAATTATCCCCGAAAAAAAAAAAGTTCTACACATGGAATAATTATCCGCTTTTACTTTTACTTTTTCCCTTTCCTTTTTCCTATATTAAAACCGCACACAATTTGGGCCCAGGACAGACCAAGTGGTCCAAGCCAAGATATTTTGGTTCCACTAATTGTTTTTTTTTTTTTTTTTTTTTTTGGGTGACAGTTTTTTTTTTTTTTTTTTTAAAACGCACACAATTTTGGCATTGTATACATCAAAGTTTAGTGTATTAAAAATTCTCGCCGTGTGCTACTAATTACGGAGATAGAGAGCTTTTGGAGCATGTCAAACTTTGGAATGTATTTGTTTGGATGTGATATAAGGTAGATGGAAAATTTTGGAGAAAAAATAGGTAGTAAAATTTTTTTTGGAGTATATTTGATTGAGTAGAGAAGAGGGAAAAAAAATTGTGGAGTTCAAGTATTTCTCTCTAAACCTACCAAAAAGTTTTCTTTCCAAAATTGAGAGAAGACTGAAAAAAGTAAATTAGGGTGTTTAATGGACAAAAATGCCCATCCATACTTGCACATTGTCTCTGCCAATTTTTTTTTTATTTTTTATTTATTTTTTATCTTTTCGTTTTTTGGGCACGTTGCCTTCACCATTTTTCTTTTCTTTTCCTTTCCTGGGCACGTTGCCTCTTCCAAATTTTTTTTTTCTTTTCCTTTCTTGGACATTACCTTCTTATTTTTATTTTTTTTTTTGGTTTAACTATACATGATTTTTTTTTTTGACATTATTTTTTTTTTAATAAATTGGGTGATTGCTTTTTTTTTTTGGGTCACATTTTTTTTTTTAATTCGTCATCATTTTTTAATTAGGATATATAAGTAAATTTATACAAACTCACGTTGTCCATCCTTCAACTTTTTCACTCTCAACTAAACAAAAATGAGAGAAATTAAAATATTTTCTATCCTTCCACTTTTCCATCCTCCTACAATTTTTTATCCTTTCACTTTTCTACCCCTCTAATCAAATGAACCCTTAATTTTGGGAGAGTGCCTTTCTGTCCCACTTGTAACTTTCCTTGTTTTTACGGTGAAACTCTCCTAGAAATCGGCCGTAGACGTAGGCCTAAAGCTAAACCTCTTAAGTCTTTGTCTTCCCATATTTTACATAAACACACTATAATAAACTACACTTATACATAATTGGTACGAAAATTTTCACTATCTCAACAAATTGATCTCAAACTTAGGGTTTTTTCTTTCTTTTTTTCTTTTTTTTTTTTTTTTTTTTTTTTGGATTTTGGAAGTATTTCAGTTTTGCCGTAGGAGTCTTTGTTCGAGCTACTAATTTTTGTTGGTAGATGTTTCCTATATTTTTATTATTTTTTATTTTCTAGTTATTGGAAATTTATAAGTAAACTAGTCGTTGAACAATAATGGATAAAATAATTGTTGGGTAAATTTGAGGAAAATAATTGTTGGGCAATAATGGATAAACTAGTTGTTGGGCTTTTATATGTTATTAGTAACCAATAACTATAAACCATTATTGTCATGAGTAGTTGATATAATACTCATCACAACACCCTTTCCTTCAAGTTAATTTTTACTCTATATTTCCAAGTGCGCAATTTAAATTCTATTTCTCTCCACATATTTTTCTACAATTTTATTTGTTTTAAGGAGAGACAATATTAGAAGATTGTTTTTGAACCTTCGTGAATAGAAGTGCGTCCATCACAAAAGTTGACGCTATAGTTTCATCCCTAGGGCCTAAGGGATGGCAATTTTGCCCCGCCCTCCCTACTTCACCCCAAACGGGTTTTCCCCGCCTTGTAAAGGTGGTGGGGTGGGGATGGGTTTAGACTTTTTAGACTCAAGCCACCCCATCCCCGTCTTGCTTTGCATTGATAAGGGTTAAATTATAATTTTTCCATATCCTAAAACCTTTCTATTTAAACAAACATATCATTAGCTTATTTTATTATATCCAACAAGGCTTTCTACATCTTTTTTTTTTTTTTTCCCTCTATTAAAGTTGGAAATAAGGTACCAATTTTAAGATTTTCTTTTGTCTTTATTATAAACAAAAATCATTGATTTTGTATTATGAGATTTTTGTTTTTGCTGTGATATTCTCTTGTTAAACACTTTAATAATATTATTCAATTTTTGCTAAAAATTAGTTTGATTTGATGGGATAAATTTATTTGTAATTTCAAGTATATTTTTGTTAACGAAATAAGTTTTGTTAGAAAAAAATTGTAATAGTTGTGGGCAAATTAATAAGAAGTAGAGTTTTACAAGGTAGGGTGAAGATTCACGAGGCCCCAAGGGGCGAGGATAGGGCAAGAAAATTTTCCCTGTCATGCGCGGGGTGGGGATGGGGTAAGACAAAACCATATGGGGCGGGATTGAAAAACCCATCTTTCTGACCTGACTCGCCCCAAGAGAACCAATTGCACTAAGTTTTACTCTGGGTGACATGAAGCAACCTTTAAGGCCAACAGTTTTACAGTATGATTCTATAGTATTTTGAAATTGTCCCAAACTTCTTTTTATTATATGTTTTTGCAAATTATTTGAGTTATTATCTATTGTTTCAAAACTTGTTTTTTTCACTAAAATATTTCTAACAATTTTTTCTTAGCCAACATATCTGCTTGGCTATATAGTTTATTTACTTATTTGGGTTTTTTTGAGATGTTAAAAAAAGTTTAATAAAGAACAAAATCTAACAAACAAGTATATGGTAAGAATTATTTTAGTTATTGGCATGTAAATCATGCTTTGTTAATGCAACAAGGATTTTGAGCGCATTAAAAGGTATGGATGCATTATTAGCACAATTAGGGGTGTTTGCGGTGTGGTTTTGGGCCATTTTTAGTACGGCAGTTTGTGGTGCGGTTTAGCTAAAATCATAACCGCATCGCACCTCATTTTTGCGGTCACATGTGCGGTGCAGTGTGGTTTAGAGTTTAGGCAAAACCATAATCGCACTGCACCTTATTTTTGTAGTCACATGTGTGGTGCGATGTATAAGATGTAATTTGAAGCCAGTTTATTTTTCAAATTTTGGGCTTTTCTTGCCCAGTCCAAAACTAATTTTTCCCTTTGTTTTAGGCCAAGTCTTAAACTATTGAGCTTATTTTGAATTGGCTTTCCTAATCAACACTTACTTAGGTTATTAATTTTTTTTTTTTTTTGGGTTGAAAACTATGGTTATTAAACTATAAATAATATATTTAATATTAAAAAAATAAAATATATAAATATATAGAGAGGGTGCAATAGATTTAGGGTTAAATCTGATTGTAAAAACTTCAGTTCTCTTATAATGGATTTACTTTAACTTGGGGATAGTTAGATCAAATCTTCCATAGGTTTTTACCTTGAAATGGTTAGTTTCATTAGTTTTCCTGAATCATCATATCATAGTGTTATTTACTTTTCCGCATCTTTGCATGATATGATTTATTTATGTTTAACCTAGATCTGAAAATTAATCTAAGTAATCACTTGGTTAATAAATTAGGTTAAACAATCTGTTTAAAGAGGTCTAAACAAACAAACAGAAAGTTTAGAGCATCGATAAAATCTTGTGCTATACCAAAGAACTTGGCTCTTTTAAAATGTAGTTGGAATGTCCATTCCGTGTTAGTCGGGGATGCTATAAAAAAGGATCTCAAAAAAAAAAAAAATGCTCCTTTTGTATATAAGGTTGTGGATGATGACCTCCTTTTTTTTTTTTTTTTTTTTTTTTTTTTTTTTTTTTTTTTTTTTTTCAATTTAAAAAAAAATGTTCATTTTGCAAGTACCGTACCGGTACATATGCCAGTATCGTAACGCCAACATTTCGTATCAGTTTAAAGACCAACCATGTACCAATCATACCGGCCGATTTCGAGCATTACTGGCCAATTTCGAGCGTACTGGCTGGTATAAAAAAAACTTTTTTATTTATTTATTTTTTTTAGTTTTGTAATTTTTGAATTTTTTGTAAGGGTAGAATGGTAACTTATTTGTATTAACTTATTAGTATTATTTGTTTTCTTAGTATGCAATGAACAATTAAGATTTTTATTTTTTATATTGTGTTTTTTTTCTTTTAATTAATGCTAAAGTCTAAAATCATGAATAATTTGTTCTGGATTGAGGTAATATTTTATGGTAAACTTTTATATTTATTAATATATATAGCGTAAACATTTGCATATGATTGATATTTTGGCTTGATGATTTTGGTGATTATAATTTTTGGTGATTGATTAAAATTGTTAAATGATTTTCTTTCCTACATCAATTAGGACCAAGACAACTATCATATACCTACCGTGCTAAAGCAGACATTCTTCAATCATCTTTATTATTTATATATAGTATACAGTTAAAAGTATACTCATGCACTTCACAACAAGTTCTATACACGGAAAATGAATGTGAGTTATAGCATAATATGATTGATATTTTGGCTTGATGATTTTGGTGATTATAATTTTTGGTGATTCATTAAAATTGTTAAATGATTTTCTTTCCTACATCAATTAGGACCAAGACAACTATCATATACCTACCGTGCTAAAGTAGACATTCTTCAATCATCTTTATTATTTATATATAGTATACAGTTAAAAGTATATCCATGCACTTCACAACAAGTTCTAGACACGGAAAATGAATGTGAGTTAAAGAAGTTTAAAGTTTGTACTATGTATTTAAGAATTATGTTATTTTGAATATACATCACTATAAGTTTTTTTAAAAAAATATTTTTCTCACTTTCTGTGTGTATTAAAATACTTAGTATATTAAAAAAAAAAAAAAAAAATCTAAACACAGAATAATTATCCCCGAAAAAAAAAAAGAAAAAAAAAAAAGGTTCTACACATGGAATAATTATCAGCTTTTACTTTTTTTTTTCCCCTTTCGTTTTTCCTATAGTACTGTACTGGCCGCGAGTATAAAAACTCTTC
Organism: Quercus variabilis; assembly: GCA_030445155.1. Taxonomy (NCBI): domain Eukaryota; kingdom Viridiplantae; phylum Streptophyta; class Magnoliopsida; order Fagales; family Fagaceae; genus Quercus; species Quercus variabilis. The sequence continues at coordinate 86,195,662 of CP129449.1, read as the reverse complement.
AGACATTTCCAGCAATATTGTTACTGCTACACTCAAACTATCTTAATTTTATCTTCATCAATTAATTGTTCTTCATATCAAATGTTTCCGGAAAATGACATGTTGGGTTCGGGGTCGGAGATAGGAGAGGTGTCGGACAACTTATACAAAGCATCAATGGGAGCCGACTGGAAGGAAGTCGTTAAAATATACGCAGAAAATTTTGGATTCGCTCAAGGGATCAAGATAAACGAGTTTGGGGACACGGCATTGCACTTGGCTATCTCCAACGGTGCACCAGAAGAAATTGTTAAGAAGCTTGTGGATATAGTAGTTGAAGAAGACCAAATTATCAGGGGGGCTCTAGAAATAGAAAACCATCAAGGGAATACCCCCTTGCATTTAGCAGCATCAATGGGGAGCCTAGAATCGTGCATCTACATTGCTAAAGCTAACCGACTATTGGGGAGACTTCGCAATAGGGAGGGTGAGACCCCACTCTTCTTGGCAGCTGCTCGTGGTGGAACAGACATCTTTTTTTGCCTCCATTCTATCTGTTTTTCGGAAGACGTTTTCCCGGAAGACGTCTTCCCGGAAAACGTCTTCGGGAAAGACGAAGAAGATGAGATGCACGACCCTTCCTGCTGCAGAAAAAGCCACTCCCGCTGCAGAAAAAGCCTTTCCTGCTGCAGAAAAAGGAATGGTGAGACGATTCTTCACTGTGCCATCCAGAGGGAGTATTGGGGTGAGAATTTTTTTCCCTTTGAAACTGCTCATTAACTTACTTCACAAGCTTTATAGGAAAAAAAAAATATTAATAAAAAAATACAAAACCCTTACCTACTAGTTTCTATAAAACTTGGAAGCTTTTTGAGGTTCGGTGAAATGTCGTTAATTCCATTTCAATATCCATTTCTATTTCTTAATTGGAACTAAACATTTTGGTAACGGTGGATTTAGGTGTACCATTTTGAGGGTACAACTATATATATACACGCTAATATATGCCATGCATGGGTTAGTAAACAAATGTTAAATATGTTTGCTTCCAATGTACAATTAATTATAATTGCATTTGATTAAATAATTCTATTCTAGAATGGAGGTTAAAGATAGATTTAAAAAGTCTGGTTTAAAAATAAACTTTTTTTATAAGACAAAACAAATATATACATATATTGAAAAAATAACATTGTCTTTTTTATAGGCTGAAACAAAGTCAAGCTACTTAAGTACATCCTAGGAAGGAATCGTACATGATCCACATCTACATTTTCATACACAAATAAAGCAACTATACCTGAAAAGCTAGAGACAGCCTTCACGATTTTCTAATTTGAGACTTAAAAGATTCCTTTTGTGGCACTATAAGATTATAGCATATCCTAATAAATTAAAATAGAATATTCTAATATATATATATATATGTATATATAATTAAAATCTTTAACTTTTGGTTGAGCTCTTCACAATTTTTTATATCAGCATTTTTTATTTATATTTTTTAATTTGATCTAATTTTTTCAATTTTTATAGCACCAAATTGCAGAAAATTTGAGGAGGAAGAGAGAGTCCTAACATGAATCTCTCTCTCTCTCTCTCTCTCTCTTCCTTAATCCTAAAGTTTTTTTTTTTATTTACATGAGTCTTTTTTTTTTTTCTTTTTTTTTTTGAAACCTAGAGTGAGTCATTTAAAAAAAAAAAATTCCAATGTGAGGTCTAATTTAATATATATATATATATATAATTATTTTTTTAATCCTAATTCTAATGTAAGTCCCACAAAAATTCAAAGACTTCAGGTTTATATTATATATATAGATAATAATAATGATGTGGCAAGCTTTAAGAATATGAGAATGCAATTTGTAGATCTAATATTAAGATAACATAAATTAGATTGGTGATGGATAGTATATTTATTTGTAGTGGAGTATTATGTGAAGTCATCATCATAGAATAGCTCACGCGAGGGTGTGTTATGTGGAACCAATGATATGAAAGAATTTTTTTTTTCTAAACCATTATATTGAAAAAAAAAATTACTTAGTTCTATTCTTTTTCAAGTTATACATTTTTTTAAGTCAAGTCATAGATCTTTAAGCAAAATAAATACTTTTAATTTTTATTTAACTAACCTATGCAATGCACGGATTAGTGACTAGTTTAAATTTATTAGAAAAGAGGAGAGAGGAACAATATCCTCAACCATTAGATTTATTACAAATCAATTGTTTTTAAAATATACAAAATTTTAAAATTTATACTAGGTGTAACTGAAACTTATCTTGTAAGGAAATTTTAATTTTTTCCAAAATTTCTTTGCGTAGAATCATGTTTTGTTGTATCCTAAAGACAATTTACTAGGAGCCTAATAGAAAACTATATTTTACTGGGGACAAAAAATTGTCTTGAAGATAGCGATTCAACATGCCCCAAAATCAATATTACGTTTCTTCTATTTGTTCTTACCCCGTTTCTAAATAGAACATCATCATCTAACCGAGATGCCATTGTCAAACATTTTGCCAACGTGCCATGTCGTTAAGTAACCTATCATAACCAATAGTTATTACATGTTACATATACTTTGACATCATGAACAATCATGTCTATTTGTAACAAACTATGGAAAATTATTGCACAGTGCACACTAATCAAATTGGAATACGAATGGAATACTTCTAATTTTCTAAAGCATTTTTGGTTATCGTGGTTGACAGATTTGGCATATCAGATACTCTGTCTGCACAGAAAACTTGCTTTATATGTGGATGAGAAAGGAATCCTGCCCCTCCAACTCCTAGCAAATGTGCCGTTTGCCTTCAGAAGTTGTTGCCAGCTTGGATTTTTCAATAGCATCATCTACAAAAGTAAGTATTATTAAAACTTGTCAAATGATCACTCAAATCACAGGGCCTCACCAATTGTGAGGAATCAAGCTATATATACATAACCAAGTTTAGTTATAAAATTAGTTGTAACCTTAAGTTACAATCTTACTTAATATTTTTTTATTGGAGGTAAATTTTGACAAATTCACCATTGAATTACATTTTTTTTTATATCCTCCATACTTGCAAAATTTCAAGAAAATTAAAGAATAGTATCTATGTCATCAAAAAATTATTTAAATTGCAAGTTTTTGTAGTTTAAAATTATACGTAAAATATAAGATTATAGATCATATAGTAAATAATATGGTTGATACAAAATTTGACATGCGTATTAAGAGCATAAAAAACATGTGATTCAACAGTTAGATTTTTAAAATATGTAGTAATATTTATTTTATTAAGTAAGATTATAGCCCAATTTTGTAAAGCTAAGCTTTGTCCATACATACATTACACAAACCTTTTCTACTTGATAAAAAAATAGCTTTTTTTAAGGTCTATATTTTAAAATAACAAAATTTAGCTACAAAATTAGTTGTAGCATAAGGTTATAATCTTATTCAATAAAATAAATATTACTATATATTTTAAAAATCTGACCATTGATTTTTATATTCTTTATACTTTTGATATATATGTCAAATTTTATGACAATCAAATATTATATACTATATGATATATAAAGTTATATTTTATACGTAATTTTAAACTATAAAAACAAACAATTTAAACAATTTATTAATGGCATAGTTATTAATCTTTAATTTTTAAAAAATTTTGTAAATATGAAAAATATAAAAAGAACATATAATTCAATGATAAAATTCTCAAAATTTATTTTTAATTTTATAACTAAATTTTGTTAATTTTAAAATGATCCATAACTTTTCAAATGTTTCCATTTAACTTTAAACAGTTTAAAGTTTAAACGCGTCAAAACGGTTTTTTCTGTCAACCGGTAAACGTAAAAATATGAAGCGGCAAATGGTAGTACTACAAAGTTTTGATGCTGACGTGTGCAGTTAAAAATATATATATATATATATATATATATATATATATATATATATATATATATATATCAGTTGCAGTAAAGATAACACCTTAGGGACCTTTCTGACGTTAGCATTGCGCAAAAAAAGAAAAAAAAGAAAAAAAAGAAATGGCATTTCAATTGTCATCAGTTGTCACCTGCTTTTTATTTTTTATTTTTTTGAGAATAAAAAAAGAGGACTTGCGTGTAGTAGTTATTGTCTCACGTCCCATGGTACAGTTGGACAAACTCATGGATACCACCAGCTTGAACTGGAGCTCGGAAACTCCAGTTGTCACCTGCTCAGCATCAATATTTGCACTTAATTTTAGTGCTTCCGTTTAATTATCATGTCTTATTTTTCTATGCACCAATTGACAATAGAAGCCTTTTTAACTAATAAAATCTTATATTTCACTTTATGCTTTATTAATTACAGTATTTTATATATATCTTTTTCTCTATTTAAAACTTAGATTATTTTATGAGAAAAGGAAAAAATAAATTGTGACAAGTCGTGATTAGTGATGTTAAAGTGGAAAAAAAAATTTATTTATTTCTTCTTTTTTTACACACATTTGAAAGGTTAAAAAACTAATTCGAAATATTTGAAATGTTAAAATACCATTTTAAAACAAGAGGCAAAGGTTGATAACCAAAGGTGTAATTAAACATTAAAAAAAAATCTTAGCTTCTCAATGGTAATGCCAGCAGGCTTACATTACCTAGCTATCATTATCCTCTGTTCTTGTTTTGAAGTTACGTACGTTGATGAGCCCGAGGAAATCAAACCAGAGCAATTGATTGAAAGATACACGCGGAAAGAAACAAAGGAATTTCCAGTGAACTACCAAACATGCTTAGACTTCACTCAGTTACTACGGAAAATGGTTCAATTTGCTATGGGTAAGTGAATCCTTACATTAGAAGTAACTTATCTTAAAGGCATTGCAAAAGCTAGTGATAGAACACGATGTCATAGCAACTATAGATAGTTTAGACTACACCATCGGAAATGAATTTTGTAGAATCATTTACAACTCTTGGTCTTATAGATTCAAGCAATTGCTTCTCCTTTCATTGATATTGAGACTTCACGTTTGACAACATATATGAAACATTTTGAAATAGAAAATTGATTTGGTTAATGTATGTACTTAGGTATATATGAATTATCAATTTAAGGATTTTTTTTTTTTTTTAAATTGATATAGTTGTTAAAATAGTTAATCACATTTTCATTTTACTATAAAATGTTTCTAATGTATACGTTAATAAACCCATAAAAAGTTACCTCAGAAACTGAAAGCTTCTTTCTGATTATATTGAGCATTAATATATTAAATATTAAATTGAAGTATATCATTTGCAATCTTAAGTAATACACCAACTTGTTTGAATGCTACTTCAAAAATGCTTGCGTATACATCCGAAACCAAAACCAAAAGCGAAGCAATTGTTTGTTTCTTTTTCTCTCTTAATTGTTGTGTGGGGTTAAAGTAATGCAATAGAGTTATTTTTGTTCCCTTTTTTTTAGCAATTGCGAAAGGAAAAGCCCATGACAAAGGCCAGAAAACAGATGAAGAGACTCCCGATGTAGGTACGGAACACAAACTGACAAAAGACCAGTCAGGTAAAATTGTTAAAATGTCGGATTTGGATCCGGTGTAATTATTATCCGTTAAATTACCAATAATTGGTAATTTATCTTTCTATTCAAGTAAAAGGTCCTGTGTTCCATTTTTGCTGTCCTTTTTACTTTATTTCTTATTTAAAATTTATGTGTTAGGTCCCATCTATTAAAAGAGAGTTTTAGTCTACACTCTACACATGATAAGGAGTATTAGAAACATATAATTAAATTATTAAATTTATCATATCTTAATAGCTTAATATTTTAGTAAAATTAAATTATCTTTAATTTGTTTTAACCTTTCATCTTTTTACATATTTACCAAATCAATTTTAACATCTCATGTGAGGATGGTAATGGCATGATACAAAGATCTCCATTCCATTAAGGAATCCTACAGTAGTTGCTATCGCAATTGCTAAAATTTTTTAGCAATACACACAGATAAAGCTCAATTTGAGCGTGTGTTACAAAAATAGCCATTTGGGGGTTTTGCACCCCAATGCTAATTCTCGCCACCAACAACTACTGAATTTTTTTTGTTAGAATGGATACCTAAATGGCCTTGTTACTAAAACTAAAAATTTCATATGCAACTCACCCTAATGTCAATGTCCAACCCAAAGTGAAACTAATATTCTAATTTAACCTTATTATTTGCGCATATCAAAGAATTGATCTTATTTTATGAAGGATCCCAAGCAAAAGATGACGAAGCTCAGAAGAATGATTTATTATGGAGAATTTATTACCCCTGCGTTAAGATTCTCACATTTTTCTGCCAGCCAATACTCTACGGTGTTGGATCTGGTATGTTCACTTCATCTTTTTTCTTTTTTTTTTTTTTTTTTTTTTTTTTTGGAAAGCAATAAATCAAGAGTTAAGAGAAATACATCTAATTTTACAGTATGCTGACGAGGATAAAGATGCATGTGCATATCTTCCTCATTTTAACACGTGTATAAATTTTGGCTGTAAAAAAAGTCCCATTTTTGGAGATTTTTTTTCTTTTATATATATATATATATATATTCTCGGTTCCTCAATAAAAAATTCATTTTATTTATTTATTTATTAATTATAAGTTGAGTTTTTTAATTCTTAGGTTGTGTTTGAAATTAGAGTTTAAAGTTAGCATATTTTACTATTCAGTTTATTTTTGCCATTATTTATGGGTTTTAATGCATTTTTTAGTATTATTCATGAGTCTCAGTATATTATTTCAGCTAATTTTTATTTTTATCTGTAATACTTTCAACAAAAATTTTTAATTTCAACTAAATAAACTATTTTTAAATAGATTAGTGATACTATCATACGAAGTTGAACTATTCCTTTTTGTTGTATAACGATATTTTTTACTTAAAAAAGATTACTTATAATTTTCATATTAATTTTTTTAAGTTTTATTAATTTCAATTATATATATATATATATATATATCGATCTTATGAAACTTTTCTTGAAATTATTTAAAGTTTATATTAAGTGGGGATATCACTTTTGAAAATCATAATAGTAAGTTCAAATACTATGTAAATAGAGATATAATAATAAATTGATTAAATTCATATATAGAAACTTTCTACTCTCAATCAAATAAAGAAATATATATATATATATATATATATATATTCTATTCTATTCTTTTACAAAGGAGGAAGAGAGCTCCTTTTGTTTATCTTCTTTGACTTATGCATACAAATTGTCAGATGCATGTGATGTAGATACTTCACGTACAAACCATAATCTACTTTGCACTTATTACATAACATTAATAAACTTTCACATGTATTCACTTTATAAACAAACACACACCCCCCCCCCCCCCCCCTCAACGTTTGCTTGATATGTATGTTTAAACTTTAAATCCTATACTAACTTTTTCTCAACAAAATAATAATAATAATAATAATAATAATAATAATAATAATAATAATAAATAATTCCTACACTCAGTGGTGGAGCTAGATTTTCAAGTTAGGGGGGCAAGATTTAAAGAAAACATTGAAGGTAGAATTAATCTAAGATAAATTAATAGATACTAAATACACACAATTTAAACATGCAATTTGGATCTTTAAAATAAATTGGAAAAATAAAGCAATGTAAAAATATTAAGAATAAAACAATATGCTTATGAAGTTCTATTCGGCTATACGTAACTCAATGTCATAAATGCTTCTCAAATTTCAGATAGACACTTTTACTTTTTTTTTTTATCTCATTAAAATTTGAGTTTATAGCAAAAGCTCAAGTTTGATATCGAAGTTATTGATAACTAGAGAAAAAATTGTAAGCTGGAAACCAACTGGTGAGGCGCTAAAGTAGGCACATTACACATAAACATAGATTTTTTCTTTCAAAGTCCAATTTAATATGTATATATATATATATATTTTCAGTTGTAGTTGGCAAAGTAGTGTGCAAAAAAAGAAAAGTACTATTAGATGGACCAATTATGTAAAAAAAGTGTTGCCATGTGAATGTAAAATTGTCTGACAATTGTTGACAAGCTAATAAATATAAATAACAAGAAAAAGTAGATTGTCTTTTGTGTCAATTGTCAAGTGGGAACTTTTATTGCATGTTACACTACTACTGCTTGAGAAATTTTGAGAAGGCCGGGGGGGGGGGGGGACTTCCCCTCGACCCCCCCTCCCTCCGCCCCTGCCTACACTAACTCGTCTCATAAAATAAACTTTCATTGAGAAAATCTTCTTTATTTCTTTAACATATAATTAATCTGTCTTATGATTGTTAGAATCTATAAAGAGGATTAAACAGAAACATATATTGTCTACCAAAATCATGGAAATGCTTATCCACTCTGAAAGAAGAGAGGAATACTTCCAAAGCGGGAGGAACCCTAGAACAACACTCCCGGAACATATGCATGCGTACGACATTGACACGTTAAGAAGCACATACTGGCCGTCGTTGGATTCGGAATCTGATGATCCATCTCCTGACTATAGAAGTTCATCCAATCGTATTACTGACAAAGAAGAAGATAACGAGAGCAAGATTAGAAGAGGTAAGTAACTATTCTCCAATGCAGAACCCATTATATATGCATTACATGATGCTCATGTGTTTACAAAGATTTAGTATTATATCTGTCAAAAAAAAAAAAAAAACAGATTTAGTGTTATGAGTATGAAATCGAGTATTTATGAAAACGAGTAATTTTCAAAATCTTTGTAAATTTAAATAACCATTTAAATGTTTTTATTCTCCATTAATGCCAAACACGCCTACCACACAATTGCATGCGTGCCCGGCGAAAAAATTAAAAGGATTTTTAATAAGAGAAAATGTCATTCAATACTCATTTACACAAACCATTTCGTATCAATTTACACAATTTATTCTGAAATGTCCACAATTAAAAATATTTATAACTTGTGGGTTTCAGTTAGCTCAACTGGTAAATTATCTGATAGTTATATAAGAGATTTGGAGTTCAATCCCCACCTACACTAAAAACTAATTGGTGTCTTGGTCTGATGACAAAGAGTTATCATCATAAGTGGACACCATAGGTTGAAACTCTCTCTCTCTCTCTCTCTCTCTCTCTCTCTCTCTCTCTCTCTCTCTCTCTCTCTCTCTCTCTCTCTCTCTCTCTCTCTCTAACTTAGCACATAATAATAGATATTAAAAAAAATGGATGTGAAAAATAGGTGTAAGAGTATAAAAGCCCTTTTAAATCTTGGGGCCTCAGGTAGTGTTTGGGGAGCTGGGGTGGGGTTTGGGCCCTCTCTCTCGCTTTTATTTAGGTCTCATCATTTATTTTTTAGATGCAAGTCATTATTTAAAATTAAAACTTTTAAAAATAGTCACATTGAATGCATTGAAAATCATATTAATTTTCAATGTCTGTCCCATTGTAAAAAAGAAAAAACATTTCTTAGGTCTAACAACCCAGCAAACCCAACAGCACAATCAACCCATTAGCACCCCAATGACGCTCACTAAACCATCAACATCCCGTAACACCATCAAAACTAGTGCTGACCATCCAAAAACCCAGATAATTAAGTTACACCCCAAACCTAAAGGGATCAATTTTGGGATTTTTTTTTTTTTTTTTTTTTTTTTTTTTGCAATTTAACATCAAATTGCTAACAATTTTGTTATTTAGAAAGTTTTTGAAACTAATTAGGAAACTAACATCTCGAGACTCTTAGACTCAAGTTCATTATAGCAACTTCAATCTTACATACTCGAGTTTCATGCACTGGTAAAGTTGACATGGAAAAGTATCCATGTAAAACTCGAGTCTTTAATATTTGAGTTCCCTAAAGAAACAATACATCGACAAACCCACCCAGACTAAGAGACCCAAAGAGAAACAACACCAAGCAACACCCAAGCAGACTTAGAGACTTAGAGAGAAACAACATCCAAGCAACACTCAAGCAAACCCAGAGAGAAAAAAAATGAAGTAGAGATCTAGAGAGGAACCAAGAATGATGCACCTGATCAATTCTGTGATTGTAGCTTGGATGCTGATCAAAACCTCAAGTCGACTCAGCGGGCCTTGGTGGCACAGTGTTCAAAACGACGTGGTGGTTCATCTAAGTTGAGATCTCTTGCTTCCTTGTCCTCTTCGCTAGAGTTTATTTTTGTGATTTTTGGGTTTGGGTTTCCAATCCGATTAGTTTTTGTTTTGGGTTTTGGAGCTTGAAAGTTCGAGAAAGGAGAGCGGGAGAAGAAAAATAGTGGGATAGAACGAAGATGGGGAAAGGGAAAAAAAAAAAAAAAAAACATAAGGAAGATGGAACTCAAGTCTCTAATACTCGAGATCCATATGGATTTTTAAACCACATTAGCTCTGCCAACTCATGGAACACGAGCCTCTAAGACTTGAGTTTAGTTTGCTAAATAATTTGAAAATGTTACTAATTAACAAAATTGTTAGCAAAATGGTGTTATTTTACACCCAAAAAAAAAAAAAAATCCATTGATTTTGTCACTGAACTTGTTCATCTCTAGAGGTGGCTGCCTCAGATTGAGTTTGAGGAACCAATCTAGATGATCTATCTTTTTTGTAAAATGCTTATTTAAAAATTTTCCTTTTTGTTTTGTTGAAGCCTTTCTTTTTTTTTTTTTCTTTTTTTTTGAGAGAGGAATCTCAACCTATAGCATCCACTTTCGATGATAGCTTTTTATTTATCATCAGAGCAAGACATCAATTAGTTTTAAGTATAGGCAATGATTGAATCTTAGATTTCTTATTTAACTATTAAAAAATTTATTAATTGAGCTAACTGAAACTCACAAACCTAGATCTTTAATTCAACAATTGACAAAGATAACTAGTCTCATGGATAAGAAAAATAAAAATCTTTAATTCACAAACCCAAGCAACAATAAGAAAAATTGCCCATGGATAAAAGAACAATTGACAAAGATATCTGATCTCCACAAAAAGATTTCTTCACACATTCAAACTGAACGGGAAATATTCTCTCTCTATATTCAGCCAAATGACATTTTGTTTGTCCCCCTAGAACATTGGGGACGAGAAGAGTTGAATGGTACTAGTGAGGTCGCTAGAAACTCACCGGAGAGTCATTGGCAGCAAGGAACCTGAAACTTGGTGTTGGAGTATTTTTTGCGCCAACACTTGGTATATGCAAAAGCTTGGGAAAATTCTTGGTTCCTTTTCCGAATTCCAGTGGTCTTTCAAAGCCTTAAAAGCAACAGGGAAGAGCTATATAACTTTGATACCGATGAAGGAAAAGCATACAAATTGGTTCTCTAAACCAAAACAAAGGAGTGTATATATACGGATATACATCTTTGGTTTCATACGTAGAAACGATGGGATCGATATTATATTCACAACGGAAGATAATGAACCAAGGCTACATCCCATGTTCCCTAAGCCCCACCAAAGCACACTAAGTGCTTGTTTAGGAATTCTTTATCTCTGATAGCTTATTTGTATAGCGTTTATGAAATTAAATATATAGTTTTTGATAATTTTTATATTAAATGTGTTACAACAAGTTAAAAATTAGTTTTTTTTTTTTTTTAAAAGTACATTATTTGCAAAAGCTGAAATAAAAAAACAAAAAACAAAACTTTTTTCAACAATTTCCAAATGCACATTAAAAAACCCTAGAGCTAGGACTTTGAATTCAATGGCCTGCTTACATTGACGTATTTTGGCTTGCCCAAAAAGTCCACATGCGAACCAAAACAAATTGTTTTGGCTAACACTTGAAATGTTTATTATGTTCTATTACATAACATTTCCATATATAATCTGGTGAGATGCAACTTGTGATAGGTATAAAAATACTTTGTTACAACTAACACGAGCTACATTACAATAGTCCAAGTTTTTATTTTCAGGCTCTTTTATCAGTACCATAAGTGATCTATTGCAATATTTTCTTAAACTACCACTTTTATTAGTCCTATAAGTGATCTAGTGCCATAATTAATTATAGCGGTTTGTAAAACCACAATAAGTTATCTAAATCCGCTGCTGTAGTTGATCTATTGGTTTATGAGGAAGTACATGCAATGATAGGAGAAATATTATATTCATAACATTTTTACAACAAACTCTAAGTAGAATATTGTATTTTCTATTATTGGTGGATAAGAAAGTAATTTTAGTGATAATATTCAAATTAATACTAGTAACAACCTGTCATTTAAGATTTATAGTGAAAATATTGTAAAAATATTGTGGATATAGCACTTTTCGTAATGATAAAATAGAATATGATGGGTTAATAAAAAGCAATTAGCATCCAGCTTTTTTTTTTTTTTTTTTTTTTGGGAGGCCATGACAATTAGCATCCATCTAATAAATGAGTATAATGCCACTATGTGCTTAGTGTGGTTCAAAACTTAATTTGTTACCATTGCACACTTTTGGTGAGTTGGTCACTTCATAAATATAAGTGTTTATGGAATGTGGGAGGGGGGGGCAAAGGCGGAAGTTCAAGTCTCCACGAGAGAGTTTCACACATATATACACTTAGATTAGGGTAAAGTAGAAATTCTATCTTGTATAAAATATATATATATATATAAATTGTTTTTCTTTTCCAAAAATCATGTAGATTGTGCTTAGTAAATAGTAATATGAGTATAATTTTTTTTAACTTAGTTCTAGTTTACCTTCTTTTTACCGTGATTGACTTGGTAAAATTAAAAAAAAAAAAAAAAAAAAAAAAAAAAAAAAAAAAAAAATTCAGGTTATGATCACAGACCATTAAGCAAGACCCAGAAGCGGAATTTGGAGATCCCACCTCATAAAGCTGGTACTTGTAGCACCTGTGTGTGTCTCTGTTTGATCTGGATATTGGCGTTTTTGTTATGCGCTTGAAGTTGGGAATATCATATAGGCACTGTTTCTATATATTGCTATAAGAATAGTTGGTCAGAATCTTTGCGTGTCATGTTGGGTTTCTCATGTCAATTTGTTTTTGGCTTTATATAGTGTCTGCCAGTGAGATTGGTAAGTGGTGCTTTTGCTAACCTTTAATCAGTTTAGGACTTGGTACAGACCATTAATTTAATTGGTAATTCAGAATTAGCACGGCCCTTTATATGCCTCAAGAATAGTTTAATGAGTCCCAACCTATTTTGCAACCCGCGTCAAGTTCTTAAAGATTCAGAAAACGTGATTGTCAATTGTGTGCATTGTCCTTCTACAAGTGCGTAAAAATCAAAATGCGGTGGACTTACAAATTCAATTGGTTGAAATATGTAGGTGATTCACGTGAAGTTGTTGAGTACCTCAATAATGTTTATATCTTTAACGTGCCTTCTCTTTTTAATAGGCTCTCTAACTCAAAAAATCAAATAATCTACTGTCATTTCGCAGTTTTATAAAATCGTCTACTTTTTCATCAATCCAACCTGTGTTTTGTAAATACTATAGTATTTATGAAAGTTGGTAAGTAGTTTGGAGAGATAGAGAACACAGAAAGACCGGTGCATCAGGTTTGTTCCATCACTCAGAGCAGCAGGCAGGCGGTGTTGTAGTGGCTATTTTTAACTGCTGGGATAGACCCTTTTTCTTGTAATACCACATCATATCACAACAACAAGAGCAAAAAAAGTGTTTTTACAGCGCTTTTATTAGCAACGATTTCTAAAACAGTCTGTAGTAAGTGATCTATTGCGGTGGTTTCTAAAACTGCCACTGAGCAAGTATCCATCTAATTAAATAAATGTGTACAATGCCACAGTTGTGTGCTCAGTTTGGTTCAAAATGGTTGAGAGAGGGAACTGTACAAGAGACTGCATTTGTATAGAGACAAAGTATGCATGCAGCACAAATAAATGAATAATATTCGTTCGGTACAAATAACATACCTTGGGCCTAGGCTCATTAAGCTAGCCTCCTATATCTATTTTAACAAAAAATTTGTCATGGAGGGTGTGTGTTTAATAGTGATATCAAATATGAGTATAATTTTTACTTGCTTCAGCAGTGCCTGGTTCTAGTTTACCTTCTAACTGTGATTGAATTCGGAAAATAAAAAATTTCAGGTTATGACAGGCCCTTAGGCAACACCGGGAAGCAGAATTTGGAGGTCTCACCTCATAAGGCTGGTAATTGTAACTCCTCTGTGTGTCTCTGTTTATGCAGTAGAATTAGTGTATGATTGAACTGGATATTGGTGTTTTTGTTACGCGCTTAAGTTTAGGAATATCTTATAGGCAGTATATCTCTCTATTTGTACTGTTAGAATATCTATATTTGGCTATAAGAATCTTTGTGCCATGCTGGGTTTCTCATTTCAATTTGTTTTTGGCTTTATATGGAAAATGGTGTTCGTCAGTGAGATTGATGAGAATAAAGCTAAGAAGTGCTTTTGCTAACCTTTAATCAGCTTAGGACATGGTACGTACCATTAATTTAATTGGTAATTCAGAACCACCTCAGCCCTTTATTATATGCCTCAACAATAGGTCGATGAGTCCCAACTTATTTTGCAACTAACTCAAAGTTCTTAAAGATTCAGAGAATATGATTGTCTACGGTATACATATATATTGCCCTTCTACAATTGTATAAAAATTAAAATGGGTTGGACTTTTAGTGTCGCGGAAGCCTAAAGAAAATACACACAATGTTCCTTTTGATAAAACAAAAACTTATTTTTTGTTTTTGGTAGTAAACCTCGAATCCACGATGAGTTCCTTAAATCCACAAGATAATAGATTTAAAATCTACCAGAGAAAACAATAAATAAAAGTCTGAATTTTTATTAATAATTGTTTGATTTGCCTTTGGAAGTTACAAAATATATAAATACCAAAGAGGTAAAACCCTAGGATGATTGAGAAACCCTAATTCACATAAGTCATGATATTAAGGGGGGAAAATACCAAATTTTACCAAAAATGACAAAATTGAATTAAATGCAAAATCATGAACTACTGATCTTATGAGCTGTCCCAAAACAGGCAAAACCTTATTTGGACTTTTGAGCAAAATGTTATTAAAGAAATAAAAATTATTAAAAATGACAAAATCACTATTTTTGAAACCTAAATGAAAGAATTTTTCAAAATTAAGGTGCACCTCATGACAATGTGACGATATTTGATTAAAAGACCATTTCCCTTGAGCCTACCAAATTTCTACTATTGTCTTTTAACTTTGTGCCGTGAATTCAAGCACTCTTGCAGTTTCAAGAAGGTCATGGTTGTATGTTCTACATTAACTTTTTTTTTTTTTTAATAATAAAATTTGTTGGACTTAGTTATAAAATTGGATGAAATATGTAGGTGATTCAAGTGAAGTTGATGTGTACCTGTCTTTAACGTGCCTTCTCTTTTAATAGGGTCTCTAACTGTATGGTCTAGAAAAATCCAATAATTTAGTGTCCTTTTGACAGTTTTGTAAAATCTTGAAACTTTTCAGTAATCCAACTAAACATAGAATGACCGGCACATTGGGTCTGTTCTATCACTCAAAGACTGGCACTTATAACCGATGCTGTAGAAAGTAGAAACCAGCTGCATAGTCCTCTCAGATATATAGATTGGCGGTTGTTGGTGCTGTGGTTGGGATGGGATAGACCCTTATTCTTGTAGATACTTATTGTTAGAGATATTCTAAAAATATATTAGCGCAATTCTACCTTGTGTGTAAGGTAAGCCTCTTTCTTGTATTATAAGTCTATTAATTATAGTAAGTGTATGGTTAGTTTAAGATTTAGATTGTTATATATACTCGTATTATAGTTCATTGTAACATAAGATTTGTATTAGATTCTTATATATTAAAGATATACTCATTTAAGGTTTTTTCCGTAAATGTAGGCCGTTAAACTGAACTATGTAACCCTCATATTTTTATATTTTCTATTTTATGCATCTACTTTCGAATATATTCTAGCATATTCAACATGATATATTAATGCTAATATATAAGTATACCACTTATAATTGATATAAATTTTCTCAAACGCCAATCATATATAACTCATGATCTTTACAAATTATAAAATATAAATAAAATTTATTTCCTTGTGTAGCAAAAGACAAGCCAACCAGGGAAACAGCCATTCACATTGCAGCAATGAATGGCATTGTTGAAATAGTTAAAGGCATCCTCAGTCATATTCCAATGGCTATTTTTGATGCCAATTCAGAGGCGAAGAATATAGTACTATTGGCTGTGGAGTATAAGCAACCCGAGGTTTATAACCTCCTAAAATCACACTACAAGAATAGAATGGACAGCTTAATTTGTAAAGTGGACCATGAAGGGAATAGTGCATTGCATCTTGCTGCAAAGTTAACAGATTCTAATCCTTGGCCGGTTCCAGGAGCCGCCTCCCAAATGCAATGGGAAATCAGATGGTATGAGGTATTAGTCTTAAACTAGACAACCAAAAATGCGCCTTTCTTGATTATTGATCAGACGGCCCATTGTTTGTAACTTTGACTGTTCTAGGTCTTCGTTCATGCCTTTGTCAGCTTTGGGTTTAAAATTCAACAATTAGTCCAATGACATATAAAATCTCACAATATTTTTCACATTAGTTAAAATAACAGATTATAAGTAGAGTATAATAAAAATGATATTAATCATGATCCTAATGAAATTAATGTTATATGAATTAAAATTTGTCATTTTAACTAACTGTGAAATTTGTTGTATATGAAACTTTAATTACTGAAAGTTTAAAGTTTCTAGGTTTAGGTCTAATGTTCAAATACACAACATTAATTATATATATATATATATATATATATGGAAGCACTACAAGAGTTTTGGAATTTTATAATATTACCCTAACTTTTTTTTTTTTTTTAAAGAAGATTGTTTTTAGAAATCATATTACCTTCAAAATAAAGTAAATTACATTGAAAAAAAATAAAAACGAAAACACAATATTTTTTTTGTTATAGTTATATTATTTCAAATCTAGACATAAATTGGGATGGTGGGAGGTGTAAAGTAACAACTCACTTTGTTGGATTTAAATTTAGAAATGAGGCTTAATCATAGCAGTTCTTACGGCAATTAGTAGGTTTTTATTGGTTTTTCATTTGGGTCTATGTGATATCACTTTATTCTCTACTAATAATAACTTGTCACTTCAATCATTGTAAAATATTTTATGAAAGTAGGTTTAACTCTAAACTTAAAACTTATTGTTATCTTTATAACTTTGCCAAAGGCCTTGTGCCTCTTGTCAAGCATTAAAGGAGAGTTTTCTAAGAATTACATGAATCCACGACCTTAATTGTCATTCTTATTTTTTTTCCGTTCCTTGTTTTTTTCCTTAATCAATGCAGTACATAATGCAATCCATGCCGCGGATGTTCCATTATCTTCGCAACAATTATGGCGAAACCCCAGAGGAGATCCTTTGGAAGACACATAACAATCTTATTGCAGAGCGTCGAGAATGGCTAAGCAGCACATCGAATGCATGCTCACTCGTAGCAGGTCTCCTTGTCACAGTTACCTTTCCCATGTCAACCACCGTGCCAGGTGGGGTGATCAATGAAACCGGCTCTCCCTATCTCAAAGATGAGCCTGCGTTCAATGCTTTCGCCATCTCATCCTATATCTCCTTCTATTCTTCACTCATAGCGGTGGTCTTGTTCCTTTCCGTCCTCACCTCGGCTTACAACAAAAGTGGTTTTCGTAATGACCTACCAACCAAAATGTTGTTGGGTTTAACGGCATTCTATGTGTCTATAGTTTCTACTGCCATATCTTTCTCTGCTGGACATTACTTCATTCTTAGGGAGAAGCTAAAATCTGCAGCTTTCCCAGCATATATAGGAGTATGTCTGCTGGTAATATTCTTTGCTATAATAGAGTTCCCACTCTACTTTCAATTGACATGGGCAACGGCCAAGAAGGTTCCACAGCGTCAATTCAAGGTGATTCAAGGTTGGTTTTGATCGTAAAGATTACAAATTTTTCCATTCCTAGGTTATTCAAGAGCCTGATGGATCAGATACTCAGTTTAATATTGCAATATTTATAAACTCTTTTACACAATATTTCTCATTACATTCATAATGACAGACTTGTATGGTGTGAACTATTTGAATAAAGTAAACTATATCTTTTTTTCTTTTTTTATTCTTTTTGAAAATACTATCTTTCTTTACAATCATGACGTTGAAGATGGTCAAGAGGCTTGTAGCTCAGCCACCGTTTCATGTTTATTAAAAAGGATGAAATGATTTTTTGTGAATGCAAACTATGTTGGATTATACTTATATCATTTAGAATGTCGACATAGGGCCTAGGATTGACCACTTGGCGCCTACTGGACTGTGACTCAATGTAAGGTAAATGAAGTGAATAGAGTTTTCATCAATCATTGAGATTTCAGGATGTAAATGATTACCTATTTTTAAATTAATTTCGACCTAAAAGTTAATTCAAGATGAAAGCTCGAATTTGTGTGAAAATACAAGAGTTTGTTTAGACCCTCAATAAAAATTACAGCTCAATTGCTTTTACTCTAACTTAAACTAAATTCAAAATAAGAGTAAATGAGTGCAAACAATCGATAAAACTACTCTAAGGCATATTCATCCAATATCAACAATAAAATGAAAGTTTAAAGAGTAGGGAAGAAGAATGCAAACACAAAATAATATCGATAGGTGTTATCAAAAAGGAAACCGAAGAATTCAGCGAAAATCTCTCCACCACTCTCCAAGTGGTAAATTGATCTATTAGAGAATAAGTTAGAATACACGAATAACAAAAGACCCTCCAATCCTAGTCTACCCAATGTACTTGAGTCCTCCAAACTCCTGCTACCAACTGGCTTCCCGGAACCTTGTCTTCTCTAGCTTTCCCGCATCCCACAATTTAGCCCAATTGCATCTGCCAATGATTGGCTTCTTCCAATACTTCCCAGTAGCACCAAAATCTCATTCTACACTCAGATTGAGTGTAGTAAGTGTTTGGACTATCAATCTCTCAAGGATTTGGATATAGAGAGGTAGGAGTAGAGGAAAACTATAAGGAAATGTGTAGATAATTGTGGGTATAACAATCTCTAACTCTTAAGTGTATTTTCTAAGGTTTTTTTCTCTGAAAAACATTCTTTACAATATTGGGTAATGAAGATATATATAGTGTGAGTGAAGATTTGGCAAAACAAAACATGACAAAAATAGCCAAACAAAATGTTTCACGAGTATTTCGAGGAAAAGCCTTACCCGTGAGACAGTCACGAAAACTCCAGGCTGTCATGACTCTTTGCATTCCAATCATGTGCTTTACACGTGACTGCTTCATGAGTTAGCTTCTCGCAAAATCCACTTGTTCTTCAATTTAAACTTGAGTCTTCACACTTTCTCACACACATCACTTACAGTTAAAAACCCCCACATAAATAAAGGGAAAAATGATTAAAAAAAATTACAATCAAATTTGGCACGAAATTAAAGCCAACATAAAATAGATGTAAATTACAACTTTACACAAGTGAATGCCAAGATGCTCTCACCTAAATTTAATAAAATATATCTCAATCCAGAAAAAAAAAATGTTTTGAGTAATCAGTTACTCATTGAAAAGATGTTAGCACTCCATAGTCCCGTCATAAGAAGGTATCAAGTTTTGACTATCCTTTGTAACTCTATTCAATATTAAATAAATCAAAGATTGCATTTTCAACTATGAATATTTTCCAAAATTAGGCTTAGCAATAAAATGAAATATGATATTCTAAGTTCTAATGGATTTTTTGATTTTGTATATAAAAAAAAGTAGATTATTTCAAAATCTAATACAAAATCAATCACAAATGATTTTTAAGATTTAAAAGCACATCAAGTTCTTTGCTGTTTATTCTCAAAATTCAAAATAAAAAAACATATTAAGTTTTGTCTTGATAATGGGTTCTAGTTAACTCAACTGATAAAGTTTCTAATAGTTAAATAAAAAATTCAGGGTTCAATCCCTACCTATACCAAAAATCGATTGATGTCTTAGTCTGATGATGAAGAGTTATTGTCAGAAGTAGATGCTATAGATTGAAATTCTCTCTTAAAAAAAAAAAAAGTTTTGTCTTTTATAGACTTCTTACTTTTAGAATATTTCTTACTTTTAAACATCCTTTTCCCCCTTAACTTGTCGCCACCTCAAAGATAAATTTTAGTTGTATCCCTGCATCTCAATACCAATTATGTGTCAAAGTCTTTCAAGGAAACAAATTTCACATTTTCCTTATGGGCCAAACAATCTCAAATCTACATACTAATCAAATTTAGCCATCGACATCTCTCTCCCAATGTCCATCGACCACTTCTAACGAACAACCTACCCTTTATATTTTTTTTTTTTTTTTTTTCCTTCTTCTTCCTCACCAGATCCCTTTCTTTTCTCTAATTAATAACCATAGCTTCTCCTCCTATCACCATTGTTGATTTTACAAATTTTAAATATGCTGCACCCAAGTTACAAATTTTACATGTTTTATGTTGGGTTATAGATTGACCCCGATTAATTAATTCAATTACTCAAGTTGATTAATTATATCAAATTACATGCAAATCTTGGAAGTACCAACAAAGCACCAAAAAAACTAATATGTAGCGAAAATTAAATGATACAATTATTTGTTGATGAATGAAGAAAACCTCTTACAAGGCAAAAACCTCACTGGGTGAATTTCAAATCACACTTGCAAGAATCCACTAATCAAGAATCAAGTGATTACAAGTATAAGAAATCTTACCACTACCCTGGACTATCCTAAAATACCAACCTACAATTTAACTTTTACTCCAATTCTCAATTGGACTTGATTTTGTAGAAGACTTCTTCGCATGCATAGATCTTAGTACATGACTAACTCTCAGAACTAATTGATTGTTGTTAACTGCAAATCTCTTCACTTCAAAGCACGATAAAGATCAAGAAGTACTTAGTTACAAAATCCTAAGGCGCTCAAAACATATTAGTTTCTCACAGGGTGTATGAGTTCTCTAATTAAGTCTTTGTATCTTTGATGACTTTAAAATAAGTCTTTTATATGGTCTAGGGTTATAGAGAGAGAAACCCTAATCATCCAAGTCATCATGGGCTAAATTTCAGATTTGAGAATTTTGAAATTGTAAATCTTAATAGATCGAGTTTGTGTCAAGCTTCTTCATTAATCCTTGATAGATGCTAGTGTTGAGTTTAGTGTCGAGCTTTAATGAAACAATTTTTCTTCACTTATTTCTTAGATAATCTTCATGTCTTTAATGATACCACTTGTTATATTTAAGCAACATACTTCTTGATATATTAAACTAAACTTAGATCTATCCAATTAAAAATAAAATGTGTTTTGTCAAAGAATAAGCCAATACATAGAAAATACCTAACATTTTAGAATAAAAGGAACAAACTTGGGAAAATTGGATCTGACACAATAACTCACTCGAAAATGAAGAAACAAAAATATGAGTATGGATAGAAAATTTTTGGACCTGTGAAAAAATGGGTTATTTCATACTCCACATACAAATTCAACCATTAAGAATATCTAGCTACGGGTGCCCTCTCCTTTCTTTTCAAGACACGTGTTTTTATTTATTTATTTTTAATAAATTAATTAGTAGTTATTATAATTTATTATAGAATATTATTGGAATATTATAATTACTTTATTGTTACCCAATCAGGGTCAATTTCTGAAAACGTCCTCTCTTTGACATAAAGAAATATATATATATATATATATATATATATATATATATATATCTCACACAATTTGAGGGTACATACTTACACTATCTTTCTCGGAGCCGTTTCAATTATTTTGACTTTTGAGTACAACGAAAATATTTTATTTTTCTACCATGTCCTCTATAATTAGAATTGGTAGGGGATTCGGTTGTGTTTGTTTTAATATTATAATAGTGTTTCATTTGCAAACCCAGATTAATCCGAATGAGATTCCTGGAATTTGGAGCTCAGTAAGAGTTCGATAACTACCGAGCCAATAATGGTTTAACATTTCCATTCTCGTAGTTTCAACTCTCTCTCTCTCTCTCTCTCTCTCTCTCTCTCTCTCTCTAAATTTCGAAAGAAGTCATTGCAACTCATTTAGGACAACACATTTCTTACATGAAGCCAATCTAACCAAAATCTAATTATGTACTAAAAAAGACATCCGGGAAGCAAACATATGAGATCATTTTATATTTCATCCTCAAGAGGAAACAATAACTAATTGTTCTATACGATTAGGAATTTCATTTACTCAAGATATTAGAAAATATAAGGTGTATGATTTTGTTTTTGAACGTAACCACATTCTTCATCTCCTAAAAATTGCTCACCTGATTTGATCACAACGAATGATTCATGAAGCATAAAATTTTAAATTAATTTAGCATATTCTTCTAAAATAAATAAACTGAAAGCGACACCTGAATCAATGAGTTGAGAATTCATTGGTGAGCTAATCTTAGCTACATTGAAACCAACTAAAAAAATATTTTTCAAGACTTTAAAGCTTTAATGTGTGACTAGGAGGCTGATGCCATTTAGAATTATCTTTCAAAGATAACATTAACATAAAAATACCATTAACATAAACATAAATATAAACAAGAACATACATGTTTTTGTCTTATTTTGTACCCCCAAAAAAAAAAAAACATTCATTATTTTTTTATTCAAACATAGGCATGAGAATATATGAAAAATTATTCCATCAATATTTTATTAACTAGGCTATTTACAAATAAATTTTAACCATAAGTGCAAGAGACAGTTAAGTTTTAGTCTTTAGACTCTAAAAACTTCCACTGTCTCTCCAAATCATTGTGAACTACAATTTTATGAAGAAAAAATAAAGGTGGTGGAAAATTAAATTTTATACTTACTGGTCACAAGACTTGTGAAATTCTATTACTTTTTGTTATTCTATATTATATATCTGGTTTACACAGAGATTAAGATTCTCCTATAGATCAAGAGAAATTAACGAAATAATTCATAATTCAATATTACTTCCTTTCCCTTTACATTTACCCTCTCACTTGTACCAATGATAGTGCTTATATTTAGCAGGAAAGGGAAAGGCAAACATTCCTAATAAACGATTCACAATTCCATGCATTATTAGATTTTAAGTTTCTACCAATACTAGGGCATATAAACAGAATGACATCTAGTAGCACACCTTGTATCATGACTACTAGTAACTTGGAAAACGGCATGAATTCTTTGGATAGGATCAACATCAATGTTTCTCCAATTTTTTCTATTGAAGAGATGCTCAGAATTACCACGGTGGTTTTGCAAAATGGTATGTAGCTTAATATCAAAATTTTTATTTTCAAATGTTTGTTTTTTACTTCGCAAATGAAATATCTAATACAATATACTTCGTATTAAAAATTGAAATTCCATACTTTCCAAGCATTTGCGGGCTTAAATGTGTTTTACTTGCTATTATTAGTCTAATAAATTATTACTTGCTATATAATTTTATATATAATTAAAATTTTGATAGTGTCATAGGTATATAAAATTTTGAATTATTTTCTGAACATATTATTTAAATAAAAATAATGCTAACATAAACAAAATAAAATATGTTTTTGAATTTATTTGTACCACTGGAAAAATATTTATTTTTTACTCAAAATTAAATATGAGAATATAAAAACTATTCCATCAGTATTTGAGTTACTGAGGCTATTTACAAATTAATTTTTTTACCATAATTGCAAGAGATGCTTAAGGTTTTAGAGCTTTTACTCACTGAAAAAGTGTAGCATCTCTCCAATTTATAATGAAACTATCATTTTTGAAAATGAATTAGTGTCAACTAATTATGCACATATGTATTTTGAATTTTTCTTGAGTTGTGAAATAATACACAACTAGCTTGTAACTCCATGCACATGCAAAGGTACATTAATATATGCAAGTAGATGCATTTTATAATTCATACATAAGCTAAAATATGATCATTACTATATTTTGAAAAAGCCTCGCAAAAATAATTTTAGTAGAAAATGCAAATTTTTCATGGTTGAGTATTTTATTCTAAGAACCCACCAATAATATATTTTTCTCCATTTCTATCTTACAAACCAAACAACTTAATGGAAATTTTTCCCCTTTCTCTTTTCTTTCCTCTTCCTTCTCTTCCTCCATTTCATTTCCTTTCCTTTCCCTTGTTTTAGCCAAATATAGTGTAACGTTTTTTGTTTTGTATGCATTAATATTTTACTATTTTAAGGGTTTTGTTAGTGGAAAGTTTACGTTGCATAATCTTGATCCTTATATTATAAAAGAATGGTTAAGAGTTTAAGAACTCCTGTAGACACCCTATTTCGTACCTCAATTATAATGCATACCTTTTCGCACATGCGTCCCCACTAATGATGGACTGATTGAACAATGTACATAGCTCTCTGATCTCTCTCTCATTTGACACATATTTATTTTATTTTTAACTTTTTTTTTCTTTCTTTCTTTAATAGTTTATTTAACTATCAATCTTTATTTTAAGTGCATTTGAAGCAAAAATTTTAAATCCATGCTTGCTTGTTATTTTTCACCCCTTTTCCATAAAATCCTCAATTTTTGAAAATTATATCCAAAAACATCCAGTCTTGTCCCTCAAGCTCCTTTTGCTAATTTAACTTAAAAACAATTGCATTTTATTCCAAGTATATAGACAAACCCAGTTTTAGTGGTAAAAAAGAAAAGGAGAAAACAAAACAGAAGGTGAGACATACATTGTGTGTACACTGTACAGTGGACAGGCCCCTCCAGCACTAAGCAAGTCCAGTGTGCCCTCATCTGCACCATTTTTTCATGGTTGTCATTCCACTATTCCAGCAGGTGTAGTAGGGTGTGGACCATCCTTAGGAGAACGCTGTTGTCATCGCCATACATCTTGGTGGAGTCATCACCAAACTCATCCAAGGAATTGCTGGGTATATTTTCGACCTTGCCACTCTTTATCTTTGCGTGCCTTTGTTGTTTGAAGCTTGAATGCCTTGTTCTTTTTGGTGTGAATGTTAAAAATTGAAACTTGGGCTGTCTTGTGACTAAAGAACTAAAACTTGGCTGTAATAAAAAAAAGTTAAGAGTCAAAAGTAGAGTTAAATCATGTCAGTCCGCGGCTTCTTAAAATGTGGACCTATACATTAAATGGTTTTGATGAAAGTTGGTGTTTGTAAACCATATCTAATCTATGAGTTGTCTCGACCTACTCAGCTTCCAACAAGCCCTATGCTTTACTTTTACCCCAAAACAAAATTAACCAATTGCATAGACTAATCTGACTAACCCCCACTCTTACTTTTATTTTAAAAGTATAATCCCACAATTTCCCTTAAAATGAACTCTTCTCATGTTGTTCAGATAATGACTTAGAAGAGCTTAAGGGTCTGTTTGGTAAAAAATTTCTTGTAACATTGTTTAAGTGTTGTAAAAATACGTTTGAGTAAAAAAGTGTTGTGAAAATACATGTACTGTTATTTATACAATGAAAACTATTATTTAAACAATAGTACCAAATAAGCCCTAAGTTTACACATGCTTTTTATAATAGTAGTTATATCAATTCCTTGATTTGCTTGTTAATTTCTTTGTCATCACTTTGTTTTTGTCATTAACTTGCTGCCTTTTTTTTTTCTATTTACTGTTATCTTGTCTTATGATTTAGCTTTAGGCTACCATGCCATTTAATTAACTACATGCTTGATTTTATGTAATGAATTCAATTAATAATATTGTGTCCATTGCATGATTAATTGAACATTAAATAGTCCTTACTTATTTAGTAGAAACCGGTAGACATATTGGGCGTGTGTGGGTGCCTCATACCTTCTCATGGTGTAATTTGACCCCCCGAATTTGTCCTTGGTGAACATAGACCATTTTTCTTATCCATTGAGTCAATCAAATAAAATAAAAAAGGGTTTTTATTTCTTGTTTTGTTCTCCCTTAAAAAATAATAAAATAAGTGGTGCCTCCTCAATTTTTTCAATACTCTTGATTTTCTAATAAAAAAATAATTTCAAAATCAAACCTTTCTTTTTTCCTAAAAACCCTCCCCCAGGGGCGTCACATGGTGGTGTCCACAACTCTATGTGATAGACTTTCCCAGAAACTTTAGAGGATCTAGATCCATACATGTCTAGCTTACACTCAGTTATCCACCCTATAAAGTGGACCATAGGAAGAAAGATTAAGCCTCTATGTGTGAGAATACATGATTCTTAGGGAACAAAGGTAAAATTCACATAGAATTAGCTCACCATCTCTAAAACTATGTTTGAATTGGGCCGAAGGTGAGAGAAAGGAAAAGAAAAAAAGAGAAGAGAAGTCATTTCCCTATTTGGTTAGACGAGGGAAGGAAAAAGTGGGAGGAGTGGTTAAATTTCCATAGAGGGAAAGGAAGAGGAATTTTTGGGTTAGTTTAAAATTTTTACTATAAAACTACCAATCTACCATTCTATTCTTCTTACAAATCATATCTTCAAGGGTATAAATGTAAAAAAAAATATTTTCCTTTCCATTCTCTTTGAAAACCAAACAAGTGAAAGAATGTTTTTTCTTTATTTTCCTTCCTACATCCAAACACATAGAGGAAGACATTTTCTTTTTTCCTTTTCCTTCCCTTGCCCTTCCCTTAGTATTTTCTTTTCTATTCCCTTTCCCTAGGTGCCACCAAACATAACCTAAATGAATACAACTCTCGAGACATCCATTCATAATTGTGGTCATTAAACCTTCCACGCTCCACTTACAGAAAATAGAGGAAATCTTGAAAGTATGGTCAAATTGTTTGTATAATCAAATGGTTTGGTCAGCGCTACATCAGTGCCATTCTTAAGTTAGCGGGTTTGTCTTTCTCATGTCTTCCATAACTCATTTGAATAAGTTAACCACGGAGATTATTTGCATCATTAACATATATCAAACTGAATTTTAAGTTCACATAAACCAAACTGAATCTTAAATTCAAGGTTCGTATGTTAGTATAGAACAATAACACAAACATGCATGGGCACAAGAACCCTCTTTTAAGTTTCCCACCATCAAAGAAACAGAAAATACACACACTACCCCTGTTAGAATGCATACAACATGCATATCTAATGTTACGCAAGCCGCAACTCCCTAAACGACAAACACACTAACGCACCAAGATCCTTCAATCTCCGATCATACGCCACACAAGGACCACCTTAATTCAACCGTTGACGTTTGTTGATTTTGATCTTTGACTTTTTATTCATATTCATTGTTACCATAGATTCTGATTTTGGAGTTATTATCTATGTATAATAGTCCAAGAGGCCTAAGAATAGTGTAAGCCGCCAAACAAATCATGTAATTCTCTTATGTTCTCACTTTGCTCTATGTCTTTAATGCTTCCGCTCCTTTTTCCAATTTTTTTTTACAATATTTTCTTTTTAATTTTAACAAAAGTGTATAGTGAATTCTCAATAATTAATGAGAAGAATTTGAATAATAGATGTGTTGGGTGCACGTGACACCCTTACTTCCAGCCCACTTGCTTGCCTTGTCAAAGCTCGTTTATGAGCTTGGTTCTAAAAGTCTTCATGTCAGCATTGCTTTTGCATGAGACTTGACTTAAGCATGTTTAACATGCTAAAGGAAGAAAGAAATTGGGTGAAGCAAAGAAAGCAAGTTCTGACCATTAAGAAGTGGAGACCATACTTCTCTTATTGAGAAGAGTGGCAAAGCGTGTGGGACACGCTGAAGTGAAAAGAAGAAAAAGAAAGAAAGGCCATTCGGCCTTGTAAGGAGAGCTGAAGCAGAAACAGAGAGCTGAAACAGAGAGCAATTTCGGCCATTTTGTGTGTGAGTTCTAGTGAGAGCAAAACACAAAAGAGAGAGCTTCAGCTGAGAGGTGCAGTCCGAAAATAGAGAGAAACAGTGAGAGTGTGAGAGAGTGAAAAAGAAAAAGGAGACATTTTTCTTTGCTCAAGTTTCACACAAAGAAGATAAATTGGTGGAGTTCTTATGGAGTTTTTGAGTGCTACAACCATGGAGAGTTGGAGTATTCAGAGGAAAATTTTGCTACTAGCTTTGTGGTGAGATTGTATTTACTCCCTGAGATTTATTTATTGTGTATCCAATTTATTGTGAACTCAAGTTTAGCATAAACTTGATAGTTGTAATCTCTATTTCATAGTGGAT
Source organism: Quercus variabilis (assembly GCA_030445155.1). Classification (NCBI taxonomy): domain Eukaryota; kingdom Viridiplantae; phylum Streptophyta; class Magnoliopsida; order Fagales; family Fagaceae; genus Quercus; species Quercus variabilis. The sequence continues at coordinate 86,167,451 of CP129449.1, read as the reverse complement.
ATTTTTCGGAGCTGTCCTGTGGTTTTTCCCTCTGCACTAGAGGGTTTTTCACGTAAGATTTGGTGTTCTTGTGTGATTGTGTTTACGTGATGCTAGCTGGAATTTTTTTTGTTTCCATAATATTGCTATTGCTTGGCAGTCATTAATTTTAATTCACATATAGACAGAGGGGATTGGATTTTTCCCCAACAAGATGTATATGCAAATTTGAGCATTTTTCTCATAAATTAACCAAGGATAAAAGCAAAATAAAAAGGTAATATATCAAGAGTTTCCATGCTTACAGTACAGTGTCTGTGATAACATCTTCATTATGATTCATTCTATTCATTTAATCTCTCTGGCAAGCACCTTGATCGTTAGTCCACTGAGCTCCACACCTGCAACCAAATAAACAATAGCTGCTGCTCATAAAAAGAACTTCTTGATTCATTATAATCACATCAGCTAAAACCCGATGAAAGTCCTACTTCGGGCCTCTTAAAATCATAAAATATGTAGCACATAAGTGGGCTAATTAATTGAACGAGGCATCTGTTTATTTATTTATTTTTGGTTAGAATGAACTACCATTAAAATAGTCTAAGAAACAGAGCCCAGGATAACCTAGGGAAACAAACATCAGAAGTGTCCAAAGATAAAAAAGAAAGAACATAATCAGGGGGAAGGCAGTAATACAAAAGGGGCTCCACTTGGCAACAGCCCTTCCTAGCAAGAGAGTCCGCTGTCTTGTAGGCAAGGGAGTAATACAGAAGGGGCATATTTTAAAGCATTGCTGAAGCTTGAAATTACTGAACGATTGAAGGGCATTCATTAATAATGGGGGAGATCAGTATATTTGAAGATTTCTATTTGAAAATAGAAGAATCCCTGCATCTATTTTTAATGTCCCCCTATAGCCAAAGCAAAAGGACAACATCACTATGCCACAATGTCTATGTTTTAAATCTTATGACACAACCAGCTTCATAGTCATCAATACTCTCACACTTGTTTTTTTTACATCCATTTTCATTTATTAAAATGTATCAACCGTGGATATTGATGTAAATGAGTATAAGAGAATATTTTCCCTTAATAATATGGGTATTACACATTAAAAAAATTGCTAATTATTGTTGTGCATGTTGAGTTATATACTACCATACACATTTTAGCTGAAATCATATTTTGAGAGCACAATTTAGTTTATAATTGTAAAATAGTGTTTTTGAAGACACAATTTTACAATTATAACTAAATATCTCATACATACAGTGTGCAACTATCACTACCTATAAGAAAAATAATCAACTACTCAAAGAACTCTAAACACACATGTTAACAAAAAAAAAAATACAAGACAAAACAAAGCCAACATATTTGATGATGCGAAAAATCACTAAGTTGAGGATCTCGTCTCACTGGATGGATGATCCCGTGGTTGGTCGTGTCTCCAGTGCAAACCTGCAAGAAAGCCTGGGAAAGAAGTGTAATACACCGGTGTAATGTTTGCCAAAAACACTCAAATGCTTAAGTCAGAAAGCAAGAGAATGATCCAGAGAGCAAAAATGACTTAGAGTAGTTTTTGGGTGAGTATTTGTGTGTACCTTTAGATTATGTTATTCCCTTCTTTTATAGTTGTTTTCTCGTTTTTATGGATAATGAATTCTGGCATTTATGGGCAACGGCTAGTGCATCATGAATGAGAGCTCTGAAGCACATAGCTCCCTCATTATCAGTGCTCCGTCCGTTACTCTTATTATGGACAAAATGGGGATATACTCCTTTCAACGAGAAGTTCCAGCAAAATGCCCCATTTTTGAAACTATTTAGGGATATAACTCAATTTTGAAACCCAATTTTATTAAAATCGAGTTTTAGTGTAGAACTCGAGTTTCTTGAAAATTTTCAAGTGGAACTCGAGGTCCTTGAATGGAACTCGAGTTCCACAAATTGTTTTTTTTTTTTTTTTAAGTTAAATTTGGCTACAACTCGATCTCTAAAAATAGAGTTTTACATTGAATGAATATTATTGTATTTCTCAAGTAATAAAATATACATAAGTGTCTTTATATAAAAGACAGTGTATGTAGTACAAGTATGTCTATTATACAAGTAAACAAAGTGGGCCTAAAGCCTACAACCTATTACACGTTAACAAATATAATTACAATCTCATCCTATGTATCCTTCTACGTACTCTTCACTCACACCAGTGGTCTTGTTCCTTTCAGTCCTCACCTTGACTTACAACAAAAGTGGTTTCCGTAATGACCTACCAACCTAGCTTGTGTTGGGTTTAACATTCTTTCTGTCTATAGCTTCTATTGCGATAAAAATTACTTCATTCTTAGGGATAAGCTTAAATCTATAGCTTTCCCAGCATATATAAGGGTATGTATGCTGGTAATATTCTTTGCTATAACAAAGTTCCCACTTAACTTTCAATTGGCATGGGCTACATTCAAGAAGGTGCCACAACGTAAATGTAGGGTCATTTAAGGTTGGTTTTGATCTTAAAGATTTCTAATATTTTTGCTCCTTCATTATTTAAGAGCCAGATGGATTAGATACTTAGTTTAATATTATAATATTTATAAACTCTTTTACTCAATATTTCTCATTACACCTATAATAAACAATGCATAATTTTGTGATTGGATTTTAAGTTCTCTACCAATACTAAGTCATATACAAAATGACATCTTGTATTATGTCTTGACTATTAATAACTTGGAAAATGATGTTTGGATGCTCAAGATGGATTTAAAGCTAAAGTTTCTCCAATTTTTTTCTATTGAAGAGACGTCCAAAATTTCTGTGTTGGTTGTGCAAAATGGTTTGTATTCTAACGTAATATCATAAATTTCATTCTTAAATGTTTTTCTTTTTACTTCACTAATAAAATTTCTAATAAAAAATATTTTGTATCACAAATTAAAATTCTATACTTACAAATCATTTTTGTGCTTAAATGTGTTTATTCTTTTATATTCAAGTTTTTTTTTTCTTCCTTTTATTAGTAGTTTGATGAACTATTACTTACTATTTATTTTTATATAAAATATAAAAGAGACTCAATATAAAAAAATAAAAATATCTCGGGTATATAAAATTTTGAATTTTTAAACATATTCTTTAAATAATGTTAACATAAACATCAACATAAACAAACGAAAATATATTTTTGACTTTTACCTATGTGTGTATGTATATTCTTCTTCTTTTTTTCTTTTTTTCTTTTTTTTGAGAAGTTGTGTATTTATATTCAAATTTAAACATGAAAATACGAAAAATATTTTTCAATATTAGAGAAACTTAGCTTATTTATAAATTCAACCATTAAGCATAGCTAGCTAGAAATGCCCTCTTCTTCTTTTTCAGAACATGTATTTTTATATATTTATATTTAATTAATTAATTAGTAGTCATTTATAATTTATTATAGAATATTATTAGAATATTATAATGACTTTATTGTTACCAAATCAGGGTTAATTTCTGAAAATTTCATCTCTTTGACATAAAGCAAAAAAATAAAATATCACAATTTGAGGGTATGTACTTACACTATCATTCTCGAAGACCTTTCGATTATTTTGGATTCAACAACAATGTTGTATTTTACTATTATGTTCTCTGTATTTAAAATTGGAAGGGGGTTCAGTTTTGTTTAATTTAATAATTTAATAGTTTTTTGTGTGCAGACCTACAGTAGTCATAAAGAGATTTCCAGTTAATGAACTTATTAGATGCCTATTATAGACTGTGTGCTCTCATATATAATCTTTTTATAATTCAAATTCTCTCACTCTCTCTTTCTCTTACTCTCTCTAAAAAGATTGAAAGAAGGTTTTGCAACTCATTTAGTACAACACATTTCTTACACGAAGCCAATCTAACCAGAATTTAACTATGTGCTAAAGAAGGCATCCGGAAAGCAAACATATGAGATCATTTTATATTTCATACCCGAGAGGAAACAATGACAAATTGTTCCATATGATTAGTAATTTCGTTAATTTGGGATATTAGAAAATATAAGGTGTATGATTTTGTATTTAAAAGTAACCACATTCTTCATCTCCTAAAAACTGCTTACCTGATCTGATAAAAAAAAAATGATATATGAAGAATAAACTTTTAAATTAACTTATCATATTCTTCTAAAATAATTAAACCTAAAGCAACACCTGAATTGATGAGTTGAGAGAATTCATTGGAGTGCTAATCTTAGCTACATTGAAACTAACCAAAAAACTATTCTTCAGCTTTAATGTATGACTTTGAGGCTAATGCCATTTAGAATCATATTTCAAAGATAACATTAAATAAAACTACCATTAACATAAACATAAACGTAAACAAGAACATATATATTTTTGTCATATTTTGCACAAACAAACATTCATTATTTTTTATTCAAAAATAGGCATGGGAATATACGAAAATTTATTCCATCAATATTTTATTAACTAGACTATTTATAAATCAATATTGATAGGCCAATAATATATTGACCACTTTTAATAAATTAATTAATTAATTAGCCAAGTGAATTAATTAGATTTAATCACATGCAATAAGCGTGGTAGCACAAACAAATCACCAACTAAGTTAAATGCAGCAGAAAATAAATTTGACACAGGTGATTTGTTTACGAATGGGAAAAACCACTAAAGCAAAATCCCACCAGGTGAATTTGAGGTCACCATTCTTGAGAATCTATTATTATCAAAATAAGCGGTTACAAGTAAAAAGAATCCCAGTACCTAATACCAATAGACAGTTGAACCCTTACCCCAATACTCAATTGTACTTGCAATGTAGTGACAATCTCTCCTTTCAATGCACGACTCCCAGTACGTGACTAACCAACTGATGCATGGATCCAAGTATGTGACTAACACACCAACTTGAGAAAAATGTTGGCTACAAAGTTCTTCAATTCATCCAACAATGAAGATCAAGAAAATCCTTGGTTACAAAACCATTGGCGCAAAGGCGCAAAGACACAGCAACTTTTACAAGGAATATGATGAACTAGGGCAAATTCTGTATCCGGTCACAATTTGCAAGCACAATCAATTTGCATTGAGTTGCATCACTTTACATCATCACTGACGGCCCTTAAAATAATCCTTATATATGTCTAGGGTTGTGAAAAAAAAATCCTACACAAATACACTTAGATATGCGTGAAATCAGATCTAGAAATCTGAATTTCATAATTCTAGACAGATACAGCTGCTGTCGAGCTGCTGTCGAGGATCAGCATTAAACCTCTCAATGGATATGAATCTGTCGAGTTTTAATGAACAACACTTCTTCACTTGTTCCTTGAAGTACTAAACTCATCCTAGATCTACTCAATTACAAGTAAAGTGTATTTTGTCAAAGGATTAGCCAATTTACATAATATACGTCTCTAACAATATCCACATATGTCCTAACAAATTTTAACCACAAATGCAAGAGACACTTAAGTTTTAGTCTTTAAACTCTAAAAACTTCAACTGTCTCTCCAAATCATAGAGAACTATAATTTTGTGAAGGAAAAAAAAAAAAAAAAAAAAAAAGAGGATGGCGGCGAGTATATTTAGTTTTATATTTACTGGTCACAAGACTTGTAAAATGCTATTATTTTTGTTATTATATATTATCCGATTCATATAGAGATTAAGATTCTCCTACATCAAGTGAAATTAACGAAATAATTCCTAATTCAATAATACTTCCTTTCTCTTTACATTTACCCTCTCACTTGTGCAAATGCTAGTGCTTGTATATTAGTAGGAAAAGGAATCGCAAACCTTCCTAGTAAACAATTCATAATTCCATTATTGGATTTTAAGTTTTCTACCAATCCTAGGGCATATAAACAAAATGACATCTTGTAGCACTCGTTGTGTCATGACTACTAGTAACTTGGAAAACTGCGTGAATTCTTTGGATAGGATCAACATTAATGTTTCTCCAATTTTTTTCCATTAAGGAGATGCTTAGAAGAACCATAGTCATTTTGCAAAATGGTATGTATCTTTTTGGGGGCCAAAACACTTTTGGCTTGTTCTAAACAAAGATTCTTGATCAACCCAACTAGTTTATACAAAGTGGGTGAGAAGAATCCACAATGGGAAGACTAATTAAGAAGATGACTAAAGATAAAAAGTGACTGAATCATGCATTTTATATATAAAGAAAGAGATGTTCCCACGGTACACAAAGGGGTTCTAAGTGATGAATCCAAATGAAAATCTCTCTCTCTCTCTCTCTCTCTCTCTCTCTCTTGCACTAGATCCCCCTTCTTGTTGCCCTCCCCCTCCTTTTATACCCATTTCCCCTCATCATCCAATTGTCCTGCACTTAGCTAGATTTGGGGGATATTGTCCCATCATCTTTTTGCCCTGCCATTCCTTGATCATAAAGAAATACTTTTTGGAGTATTTTCACTGTTCAGGTCAGTCATTCAGCATTTAATGTGGCTGACATTAGGTGGGGGATCTCATTAATGTAGAGGTGATTGTTACATTAGGCTCTATGTTTTTTTCAACGTGTTCCTCGAGAGAAGTGTGTGCTATGAGTTGCCCCAGTCAAGAGAGAAAGTTGTTCTCTGGACAATCTTTATGATCTTAGGAAGAGGGATTTTTTAGATTACCTTGGTAATGAGCCCTGTTGGGCCTTGGGAAAAGTGGGTATCACAGGCTACCTCGGTCGTGGGCCCAAATGGCCTCTTCTACCAAAACTCCTTTTTATCTCTTGTTGGACTCTAAGATGGGTCCACTCCTCAGATTTATTTCTCGAGTTTTAGTCCTTGGGCCGAATTTAGGTCCACCCCATCCCCAGGAGCTTAATTAATATCAAAAATTTTATTAACAAATGTTTGTTTTTTACTTCACAATGAAATTTCTAATACTATATACTTCATATCACAAATTGAAATTCCATACTTACCAAGCATCTGTGGGCTTAAATGTGTTTTATTATTTTACATTCAAATTTTAATTTTTATTAGTAGTCTAATGAACTATTACTTACTATAAAATTTTATATATAAATAAAAATCTAATAGTCTCAACATATTATTTAAATAAAAATAATTATTTTCTCATAGGTATATCAAATTTTGAATTATTATCTCAACATATTATTTAAATAAAAATAATGCTAACATAAACAAAAGAAAATATTTTTTTGAATTTTTTTGTACCACTAAAAATATATTATTTTTTATTTAAAATTAAACATGAGAATATGAAAACTATTCCATCAATATTTGAGTTACTAGGGATATTTACGAATTAATTTTTGTTTACCATGATTGTAAGAGATGCTTGAGGTTTTAGAGCTTTTAATCACTAAGAAAGTGTAGCATCTTTCCTATTTATACTAAAACTATTGTAGGGGTATTGGGCCAGGAGCTCGTTATTTATATGGATATTAGGCTTGAGGCCCAGTCTAAGGCCAAAAAGTCATCTGAAGAGGAATAGACATTGTCAAGGGAGTCTGCGCTAGTAGATATAGAGGTCAGTCTTGGTCATAAATGCCTAGGATGGTGTGCCGAGGATGAACACCTCCTTAGCTAATAAAGGCCGAGGTGAGGAGATGTGATCTACCATTCAAGAAAACGTCCCAGGAAGTTCTGTCGGTATGGATAGGCATTGCAAAGACATCAGATTAGGAGAAGTCCTAAAATATCTTAGGAAGAAAGCTGCTACCACCACATTAAATGCTCTACAACTAACTTCCTGACTGCATTAATGTGGAGAAGACCCCTAAACAATGCAGCATTGCTGCCCTAACGTGCAGAGGGCCTGAAAGGGTGTCCGATGGGACAAGCACTCAAGTAGTAGTGTAAGATAGAATTTAATCAACCATTCTGTTGGCTTTATTCTATGCCAAATTTGCTTATATTTTAGCAATTAGTAACCCTGTATTTAGGTGGGATTTATGTAAGAGTAGTGTGTGAAAGAATATGAAGAAATGCTCAAGATTGTGCAGTGAAGTAAGGACTCACGGGTGAATCTCGCGAGTGGCTCGCGACTTGCAAGTCGCCAAAGTTGGCACATGTGTGAAGCATGCAAGGGAGTTGAAGAGTCACGCCAACTATTGTACTACAGGACAAAAGTACCAAGCTGGCCAAGCCGTTAGCTTGCAACTTGAACTCGTGACTTATTCCAGTCGCAAGGCCAAGTCACCAGACCACCCTATTTGGGAAAAACTTATTCTTCGCATTCCTTTCTCACCCCAGTATAAATACCCCTTATACTCACGAAATGTAAAGAGCTTCTAAAGAGAATTTTGAGAGAGAAATCCTAAAAGAAAACAAGATTGATTCATCCACAATCTTTATATAGAGATTCTTCAAATTCTTATACTCTCATCCTCTCTATTATTACATCCTTGAGAGGTTTTTACCCAAATCCTTTTCTCACCATACCCACATCTGTGAGAAAGCTATTTGGTGCTTTGGGAAGCAGTTAGGAAGGGACCAATGGTTATTGGTTGATGCTATGGGCTATAGCTTAATCCAGTAAGCTAAGAAAGACAAAAGTTCGACGCAAGCTCGTTGGAGCAAGAAGTTTTGAGGACTTAGGTATACTGGGTAGATTAGGTTTGGAGGGTCTTCTGCTGTTCATGTATCTCAACTTCATTTTTTAGTGGATTATTGACTGCTTGGAGGGCGGCGGAGAGGTTTTACGCCGAGAGCTTTGATTTCCTCTTCGATAACACATCGTTGTGTTGTCCTTGTGTTTGCATCTCTCTTCCCTTAATCTTTGCCATTTAATTTCTGCTGTAGATGTGATTTTATTTGGTTTAGATTGTTTATCAATTCTGATATAAGCTTATATTCATTTTCCGCACATGCATTGTTTGATATTAAGATTGAATTGGTAATTTGTATATTGGGAGTCTAAATGTTCATAGTGTTTTATACACTAATTGAACATTCAAGTATGTTGGATGACCAATAAGTAGAAGGCCAAAATTGTCTAAAGAGAGCTATATAATGAAAGAAACACTTCACGGTAAAGGGGATCGGAAAGTCAAGAGAAAAACACTGTAACAATCTAGAACCAAACCTATAACCAGATCTAAGAACATTATATAAGAACTAGTCTCCTCGGACTTTGCCGAGGACCTTTTTCTTCAATTTAAGCTTGTTCATTTTCACTCTTTTGTCATCAAGACCTACTTAACTTGTTGTTTGATTAACTAAAGCCTAGTTTTCCAACCCATTCTCTACAAATTCATTATTTTGGGCTTTTTAAGCCTAAGTCCATTTATACCTCGGGCTAGGAACTCAAATCTGGTCCTTACAACCATCATTTTTGAAAATGAATTAGTGTGTCAACTAATTATATATGTACATATTCTGAATTTTTCTTGAGTTGTGAATCAATACACAACTAACTTGTTACCTCATGCATATGCAAGAGTACAATTTATAATATGTGATTAGATGCATTTTATAATTCATACATAAACTAAAATATGGTCATTATTATATTTTGAAAAAGCCCTACAAAAATAATTTTTAGTAGAAAATGCATATATTTCATGCTGGAATATTTTATTCTAAGAACCCACCAATAAACAATGTTTTCCTCCATTTCTATCTTCCAAACCAAAACAACTTCATGGATTTTTTTTCATTTCTCTTTCTTTCCTCTCCCCTCTCTTCCTCCATTTCCTTTCCCTTCCCTTTACCTTGCTTTCGCCAAACACAGTGTAACTTTTTTTGTTTTTATGCATTAATATTTTACTATTTTAAGGGTTTTGTTAGTGGAAAGTTTACAAGGCATAATCTTGACTCTTATATTATGAAAGAATTGTTAGAATTTTAAGAACTCTATGTAATAGAGTTTCCCAGGAACTTTGGAGGGTCTAGATACGTATGTGTCTAGCTTACACCCACTTGTCCACCTTGAAAAGTGGACGATAGGAAGAAAGAATGAGCCTCTATGCATGAGAATGCATGATTCTTAGGGAACAAAGGCAGAATTCACATAGAATTAGCTTGCCATCTTAAACGCTTTGCTTGAATTGGGCAAAGGTGAGAGAGAGGTAAAGAAAAGAAGAGAAGGGAAGTCATTTTCCTTGATTGGTTAGATGAGAGAAGAGAAAAGTGAGTTGATTTGGAGTGATTAAATTTCCATGAAGAGAAAGGAAGAGGAATTTTGGGGTTATTTTATAGTTTTTATTATAAAATTACCATTCTACCATTCTTTTCTTCTTACAAATCATATCTTCATGGGTATAAATGTAAAAACAAATATTTTCTGTTCCATTCTCTTTGAAAACCAAACAAGGGAAAGAATTTGTTTTCTTTTTTTTCCTTCCTACATCCAAACACACGTAGAGGAAAACATTTTCTCTTTTCCTTTTCCTTCCCTTGGTGTTTTCTTTGATATTCCCTTTCCCTAGATGCCACCAAACATAACCTAAATGAGCACAACTCTAGACATCCACCCATAATTGTAGTCATGACACCTTCCATGCCCCACATAGAGAAAATGGAGGAAATCTTGGTAGTATGGTCAAATGGTTTGTGTATAAATTCATACCAAAAACTCCCATGCAAAGATATAAGAGAAATTCCAAGAGACTTTTGTGTTTGAGATTTTATTATCAAATGAGCTAAATTAAGCATTGAAAGAGTTTTGGTTAGCGCCACACCAGTGCCATTATTAACTTAGTGAGTTTGTCTCTCTCATGTCTTCCATAACTCATGTTGAATAAGTTAATGACTAAGATTATTTGCACCATTAACATATATCAAACTGAATTTTAAGTTCCCCTAAACCAAACTGAATCTTAAATTCAAGGTTCGTATAGAAGTATAGAACAATAACACAAACATGAGCATTAGTACAAGAACACTCTTATAAGTTTCCCACCATCAAAGAAATAGAAAATATACACACTACCCCTGTTAGAATGCATACAACATGCGTATCTAAAGTTACGCAAGCGGCAACTCCCCAAACGGCAAAAACAATACCGCACCATGATCCTTCAATCTCCGATCGTACACCACACAAGGACCACCTTAATTCAACCATTGACATGTGTTGATTTTGATCTTTGACTTTGTATTCAACTTCATTTTTAGCATAGATTCTGATTTTGGAGTAATTATTTATGTATAATAGTCCAAGAAGCTAAGAATAGTGTATAATGAATTCTCAATAATTAATGAGAAGAATTTGAATAATAGATGTATATGCAAATTTGAGCATTTTTCTCATAAATTAACCAAGGATAAAAGCAAAATAAAAAGGTAATATATCCAGAGTTTCCAATACTTATAGTACAGTGTTTGTGATAACATCTTCATTATGATTCATTCTAGACATTTAATCTCTCTGGCAACCACCATGATCGCTAGTCCACTCAGCTCCACATCCATAGCAAAACTGGGACGTACACCTGCAACCAAATAAACAATAGCTTTTGCTTATAAAAAGGACTTCTTGACTCATTATAGTTACATCAGCTAAAACCCGTTGAAAGTCCTACTTTGGGCATCTTAAAATCATAAAATTATGTAACACATAAGAGGGCTAATTAATTGAACAAGGCATCTAATTTTATTGTCCCTCTCTAGCCAGAGCAAAATGATAACATTACTATGCCCCAATGTATATATTTTAGATCTTATCACACAACCAACTTAATAGGCATAACTATGCCCCAATGTCTCTGTTTTAGATGTTATCACTCAACCAACTTAATAGGCATAGATACTCTTACACTTGTTTTTCTACATCCAATTTCATGTTTTAAAATGTGGATATTTCGTAAATGAATGTAAGAGAATAGTTTACCTTAATAATATGAGTACTACACACTAAGAAAATGCTAATTATATTTCGCACGCTAAGTTATATACTGCCCGTACACACTTTAGCTAAAATCATGATTTGAAAACACAATTTTAGTTATAATTGTGAAATAGTAAAATCATGTTTTTGAAATACAATTTCACAATTATAACTAAATGTCTCATTCACACAATTTGTAACTATCACTACTCTTAAGGAAAATAATCAAGGGCTCAAAGAACTCTGAACACATGTTAACAAAAAACAAAAAAAAAAAACAAAACCAACATAATATACATTTTTCTACTAATTAACATCGCTAATTTATATAAGGTCATTCTAAGCAAATACTTCAGGCGTAATTATGTAAAAATTACATGACAATCCTAGTTTTAGCTTGTTCAATTGGTCTTCTTATCAAATAGAAAAAAGTTGGTTCAACTGGTTTTGTTATCAAATAGAAAAAAGTTGGTTCAACTGATCTTGTTATCCTAGTCTTGTTATCAAATAGAAAAAGTTTTGAATGTGGTCTATACTAAAAATCAACTAATTGGTATTTTATCTTGATCTCATAGATATCAAATCTGATTGTAAATATAAAAAAATGACATGACAGTGAAGAGCAAAACTGACCTGCAAGTCATATGTAAACAACCATCAGTCCTTTCCACAAAATATTTGCAATGGGGACACCTCCTCCATTTCTTCTCCTTAACAAGCTCCCTCAACATGAGATCATCCTTCCCTCTCTCATCCTCGTTCAATCTCTGGAACTCTTCGCAATCCACCCCTGAATGCCAAGGCACATAACACACAGCACAGAACAATCTGTGGCAGAACGGACACTCTGACTCCCTAATCGCTTCTCCTTCTTCATTATCATTCAGCAACATTGCTGAACAATCCTTGAAAGGACAGTAAAACCTCTGGGAACCAAACAGCGCTTCACATAGCGCCTCGTCCCACCTGTCCAACACGTCTTTCGGAAGCACTTCCCTGCAAGCATCGAGTTCTATGACACTCTTGCAGTCCAATCCAGGGCAAGTAACAGTGGTTATGCTCTCTTGGATCTTTGTGGCAACGTGTTTGCCAATGCAATCAGAGCAAAATGAGTGAACACAGCTCTCAGTTTTGAACATCTGGTCACTATCTTTCCTATCCACACAAATCTCACAGAAGCTATGTGATGATTCTCCAGCTTCTTTTGCTGGCTTTGGTTCCGGGGTTGGAAAAATTACTTGTATTGTTGGCGTTGGCGATGACATTAACGGCAATAAGGTTAAGGCTCCATTGTTGGCCAATTTGGCAGTGATGACAGAGCCCATAAGAGCCTCTTGGAACTGCAACTCTTCTGCATACTTCTCATCAGATACAGGCAAAATCACACCTTCTTTTTCATCAAACACTAGTGAGAAGTAGGAATCATCTACCTGCTTAAGATCGAAAGAAGCTGATTCTTGTGCCATATTACAAATTCTGAGTCAATGATCAGCTTCTTAGTCTTTCTCTTTACTAAGGAGAAAGTGTGTATGGGGGTTTAATATAATGGAAATGATCTTAATTTAGAAGTAGCTTCGCTTGGAAGAAGTCATTTCTTATTGGGCCGATTGGGAACTCCCTCATTTAAAATTTAGACTTTTGGACTAAGGCTAAACAGGAAAAATATAAAGCACAGAGAAATTAAAAGGTGAATTTTCAACTTTATCTGACCCAAACTATTTTTTTTTTTTTTTAATTTCAAATTTTATTTTATTCCACTTTTTCTATTCTTATTCCTAAGCCAATCGCAAAAGTCCTAATAGGAACAAGAGGAAGAACTTTCTCGTACATTTCCTAGTGAGTGACACAAAGTGGGAAAAAGGGAAAGAGCAATGGAATCAATAATTTAAGACTTCTTTTGAAAGGAGAACTCAGATCCTGTTCATGAATCCCCGAAGAACGAGAAAATCCTAAATATTTCCTGTATATTACCTCTCTCTTGTGAGAGAACCCCACAAGGAAGTTAGGCTAGTCGTTCTCCTAAAGAACGACCAGCCTAACCCGGCCCAACCAAATAAAAAAAAAAAGGGCCCCTCGCTGAGTCGCTTCCTCCCACCTTACCCAACTATTCTTCATATATTACATTATTACATGCCTTTATTTTATTTTACTTTTTAGATTTTGTTTTAAGGATTAAATGGTTTTGTTAGTTTCAGTGCTGCTCTATGTATTTTGAGGCAAATATTTTATAATTTTTTTATAAAAAATAAAAATAAATAAATAAATAAATAAATAAAAGCATTTTGGGTCCTAAAGCCCTAGAGTGAAGACTAAAAAAAAAAAACAAGTTTTTTTGTGAACTATTTTTTTTTTGGTTGACAGAGAAAAAGAGAAGGAGGGAGAGATTTCAACTTCTAGATTACAAAGAATTTATCTTTTCTGTTTTTTATATATCAAGTATAATTCATTGGCATCCATTGCCCCTCTTTTTTAATTTCTTAGATGTTTGTTTTCCTTATTTTTTTAAATTATAATTTGCAGTTTTATTTATTCATTTTACATTGTTAACCCTTTTTTTTCTTTTTTGGGAATCAAAGAATTAAACTAATTGGATGAAATTTGAGGGCCTTCCGCAATTTGGGGCCTTAGGCTATTACCTAACTCACCTAAGGCAAGAGCCAACACTAGAATTTAGTTTTTAAATAAATCTTATCTACTTATGGTAAATAAAGATATGTTTCTTTATAAAATATATATCATATAGTGGATAAGATTTGTTCAGAAAACAACTTATCAATCTTAATGGAGAAGACGAAATAATTGGATTGAATGAAATTGAAGTTAGACTACTAAAATAAATTTTGGGTAAAGTTAGTGAATAAAATTTTTAATTTAGCCCTAAAAATAGTGAAATCATAATAAATTATACCCATTTTGATGACTTTTTATTTCTAAAACCATATAAGACACCAATAAAGATTTTAATAGCTAAAATGTGTTCCTAAAAAAATAGTGATTTTTAGGCTGTACTTTTGTATAATGGGCGTGCATAATCATTTAAGTAATTTGAAAGCTTTTTAAATGCACAAAAGAGTGAAAACATTTAAATTTATAGTCGCTAATCAAGATCTAGCAATAGAAAAGGCATTAGTTGAGGTGAAGTCAAACCGTGGCATGGATTATGCACTTGGCATATGTTGCAAAAGGCATCAAGCACTTGGGAAATTTGTTAAAGGATCGTTATTTTGTCTTTGAGACTTTAAAGCTTGCATGTATGAGAATGAGGATGATAACATTTAGAAGTATATTTTGAAGATAATATTTGAATTATGCACTTGGCATACGATGCAAAAGGCATCAAGTGCTTGGGAAATTTGATGAAGGATCATTCTTTATTTGTCTTTGAGACTTTAAAACTTTCATGTATGAGTATGAGAATAATGACAATTAGAAGTATGTTTTGAAGATAAATTTGGACTAAAATACCATAAACATAAACATAAACAAGAGTATATATGTTTGTCTTATTTTGTACTAATAAATATAGGTTTGTTTTTTAAATTCAAATATAGATGAAAGTATATGTACATTTATTCTAGTTATATTTGAATTAATTAAGCTATTTACAATTCTTTTTTTTAAAAACAAAATGTAAGGGACACTTAAGTTTTATGGTGAACTATAATTTTATGAAAATTAATTCGTGTCCCTACTAATCATTTTTGTATGTATGTATGTATGAAAAAATTTAGATTATAATTACTAGGGTCACGAGACTTGTAAAATATTGTAATTTTATTATTATATATATTGTCTATATCACACAGACATAAAACGTTAAATATGCTCAGATAAAGTTATCACCATATCATACCTATCTGTTACCACTTCACTTGCATTAATAATAATGATTGACGCAAGTGAATTTGTCAACTATTATATTGAAGAGGAGTTTTGTAGCCTATACTTCGATTATTATTACTCTCTGCGTTTCTAAGGAAGTTGAAGTTCCTTATTATGCTCATTTATTATATACTAGAAAAAGTTTAGAAACACAATTTTTTGTTACAATTATAACATGGTAGAGTGAGATTAGTGAAGAAAAAAATTATAAATTCATGTATAAGTGATAATTAATTACTCATCATCTGCTACCTTAAAGTTGTGACAAAAAAATTGTAAAATAATCTATGATTCTAGAGCTATTCTTTTGACTATAATCAGATAAATTTATTTGGTACAAAATTTTATATATATATATATATATACAAAATAATATATATTATAACTTTTTTTTAAATTCCAAAAAATCTTAAAATGGTACGTTAAAATTAATCTCTATTAAAATATTTTGTTTTTAAACAAACCAAAATAGGTTCCGAAACAAAATTAATGGCATTTTCCTTGAATGCCCACTCACGTCAGCTAATTGCAACAAAAGCTGTGTTATTTGATGTCTCTAGCGTCAGTCAATTTTTGTAACTTATAGCCTATTTGGTATTGTTATTTAAACAATAGTTTTTATTCTTTAAATAACAGTACACTTATTTTCACAACATTTTTTCAATCACATGTATTTTCACAATACTTAAATAACATTACTAGAAATCTCTTACCAAAAGGGTCTTTTAATGTAGTGAGTTGTGAGTAATGAAATTATGAATTCATAATTTTTTTATCACTTACAACTTGTCGTGTTGATAAATTATGATAAAAGTCATGTGATTTGTTACTGTCAAAATAAAAAATTAAAAAGAAAAAACGAAACAAAAAAAAAATCAAGTTTAAACACATGTTTTCAGTTTTTAAACAGTATTACACATATTTCCACACATTTTTTCACCTACATGTATTTTCAAAAAAATTGAAAAATATTGCTTAAACACACGTATCAAACGGACCCCAAATTTGTGTGAGTTTTACTCTAACCGTTTGAGCTTTACCGCTTTAGATAACAAAGACAAAAGACACTTTTCTTTTTGTTTTGTATTTTTTTTAAATCACTAATGTGAGCTGCACATGCAAGGCATGTGCTTACCTATACATTGGGTATTTGTAAATATATCCCAAACTTTAAAATCTAAAGTTGACACCTTATTTTAGTGTTAAAATTTCAATTTCCATCCCATTGTCTATATTAGTGTAAAAATTTAAGTGTAATGGACAACTAACCAATCCAAAATAGCATTTTGATCCAATTGCATTAGCAATACATTTAGTAAAAATAAGCCCTTAAAATCCCATAATAATCTATGTTGTAAACCCATAAGACCCCATAAAAGAAGAAGAAAACAAGATTCTAGTTGATCATTGATGAAACTTAAAAAACCTTGACAAAGTATCACTACCAAATATAGTTAGACACATCCACTACCAAGCACTATGGCTACCTTGTAATCATAGTTGACTTTAGCCAATGGTTCTTTACAAAATCAAACAAGGCATGTTTCCTAGCTAAATTCAACCACTGAGGGTTTCAAATATAGCTCTATGCTAAAAGATGATATTATGTAGTATACATTCACATTCTAATGAGTTTGTTCACATACCTTCAATAGCACAACACTATGATTTTCTATCATTGTGAACCACTTGGTTTTATTGCACTTCACCATCCATTCTAGTAGAAAACCAAACCTTAGTCTCAAGCCAAGGAAGGGTGCTTCCACATCTAATGTGAGAGGAATCTTCTTGATCCTACGCAACTTGGTATGCTTCATACATCAACCTCTTTGCTACTTGTTCCAGCTCCTAGATTGGTTTTAACCAAAGCATCAGCCTAGAAAGGGGGAAAGAATTAGAGAGTTGGAGCATTAACGTTAAGATTAATAGCACGTTTGATTAATTCTAAAGTCAAGCAAACACTTGACACCCATTCAAAAATTGTTAAAATAAGAAATAACATTTTTTTTTTCCCCTATAAATGATAAAAGTGCTAAATTAATCTCCATTGTGTTAGTAATGAGGTAGAGTGCAATGATCAATTTTTTTTAAATTAAGACACAATAACCACTTTTGGCCTTTTGCAATACACAATGATCTATATAAGACAGGAAAACTTAAAAGCAACAATAATAATAATTACAGAATTAGAAAGCATGACAAACCTCATATGTGACAACATCCCATAATTCGTCATCAACAAGGATAAGATAAGAACCTCAAGGGAAGCATCAATCTTTTCCTCCTGCAAGTTTTATAAGGATGTCAATGGCTAATTATTCACAAAAAAACTGAAAATAAGAAGCATGAAAGGGGCACTCTTAACTAGACTAAATGTATCAACTAAAGCTCTCTTAAAGAGGGACTTGTACTACTATTGACATGTGTCAATAAACAATATTCCTCTAGCAAAAAGCTAATTCACATATGTAGGTACATTGAGAAATGCCAGTATAAATTTTGTACATTTTCAAATTAAAAAAGATTATTAGTACCTATAATTATTTTTGCACTCACAAAGATAATTACAATGCAGGCATAATAATATCAGCAATTTCATTTGTTTTTCTTCTTAATAATAATAAATAAATAAATAAGGTGATCTTAAGTTTTCATTTGAATCACCATTTACCATAGTAAGAAAGTAAAACTCCATTTACATAGTAAGCATCAAAAGTCAATGTTTAGAATCACTGCACCTAAAATTTTGGATCAGCAGCTAAATATTACATCAGAGTCTATCACCAAATGCACAAGAAAGCAAGAACTCCTCCAACTCTCAAAGTTGGTGTGATATAATTTTAATCACCAAGACACATGCAATTTAGTAAATCACTAGAAATCTTGAAAATTAATGTATGATGAGCCTACCAACCCATGAAACAAATTCACCAGCATTCCTCAATCCATTATGGCTCATTAGTTTGGTCTAGCTGGTGATCTAAAGAAACAAAAATAGTTGCAGAAATCACAAGATGATAAACAAATGAAATAACAAGTTAGCAGAAAGGAAACATAATATTTTAACCAAATCCTCTCACATTAAAAAGATTTTATTTATTATATATTGTTTGCTACTCTCCATTATTAAATGGCCAATACATCATTTGGAGTGGCACACTTATCAAAGGAACTCAAACAATTAAATCAAGTAAGTCTCCAAGATAATGAGAAACAAATCCTTGAAGGGATTTCAGAGTAGCAACAAATAGCACTCAATTATTCAGAAATAAATAAAAAAGAAATGACACAATTGAGTGTTTTCCTATAGCAAGCCAAAGATTTGGTAGTGTAAGTAGCTCCAAAGAAATTGGAAATTTGGTAGTGTATTTCTCGACAGAATTCAAAATGAATAAACTCAACTCAAGGGATCAAAATGCATTTTTCGCTTTATACTTTTTTGTTCTTCTTTCCATTTGAATAGATAATTAGGGTCGAATTTTTTTTTTATATTAAACATTACCTAAAGCATTCAAACACATATGTTGCACTATTTCTATAGTTGATCAATCTTGATATACCTTAAAAAGTAATAGTGATTTAAGGGTTGAATTAAAAATTTATCAAGGTGGCATAGATGGAAGCTCGCTCCAAACTAACCTATTTGTGATCTCAAAAATCAGCATGGTGAAGCAAACTGCCAACCACCTATTTATTCTCTAAAAACTAGTTTCAAAGTGGTCTACATCACATAAGTCCCAATATTATTAGGAAAAACATTCACATGGATTATAAATTCAAACATAGAGAGATATAATTATATAAAGTTTTCCCCAAATGATAGAATGAGACAGACTAATTAGCTAATACGGAATACCACGTCATCCATTTCTTGGTGGGATAATGTCAGCAAAGATGGTTTAAACACGGTAAAAGCTATTGATTCTAGGTTTTTTTTTTTTTTTGCCCCAATTTTCTTTCGGCTGAAATGGTAAAAATAATAATAAAGGCACATTAAAATTTAATTATTTCTTTAAATCATAAGAAATTTATAACCATTCAATATCACATTAGACATCATAGGGCCTTTTCACTTCAAGTTATATAAAAGTCATGCAACTTTCTCTACATATTGGTAAACTTATAAAATCTTTAATCCCAAAACCATGGGGTTTGTATCAAAATACATAATTTTCAAATGGGTAAAGTCAAGAACAATTACCATATGTGTAGCTATATAATTGGGCACAAATTTTCTCCCTAAACATGGCCACGAACTCATCTAAAAATTCATGCAAGACAAAAAAAATTAGCTCACTAACAATAAAATAAGCTAATACACATCTATTTTTCTAAGATAAAATAATTTAAGTCAAACATTCGGACTCACTATAAAAATAAAAACTTGAAATATCAAATACCAAAATTTTAAGGAACTAAGTTTAGAGCTCACACAACTCAGCATGATATTTGACTCTGTGCACTGTGAATAATGGTTGACCACACTGTCTCTAGTGTTAATCACATTTGAGTTTCGTCTAATTTTCCACCATTTCCATAGCTTGAAGAACAAAGCCTCCTATTTTAACAAATATTTTGTTTAAGGCATGTTGTTTCATTGCACCTTTAATTGTGTTAACACCAAAAGTGAGAAAATTTTTCACATCTTAAACAAAGAGATGAACAAGAAAGAAGTATAGGATAGGAAAAGAAATTCACCTTATAACAATAACTTAAGGAGAGAAAGAAGTACGCCATTGACATCTTAGAGATATTTATGAAGATCTTTTCCTTTGTGTTCTTTGGGGAATTTTGTGAAACATACATAGGACTGGGGTGTTGTCATAAGGTTTTAGGCTTTTGATTTGGAGGATTCCCTGGGTTAATCACGAATTGCAAACTGTGTACCAAAATCTTTGGGCTATAAATATAAAAATAGAACCACCTGCTAGTTCATATTACTCTACTATTTCTTCACAGATCAACAATGGAACCACGGCAAAGCTAGAAGGAAGTGAAATTGAATGACAAAACTTCAGGAAAAATTCAAATACCTGTTAGAATTATTTGCCCTCAAAAACAATATCATGCATTTTTTATTTGATAATAAAAAAAAAAAATTTATTTTCACGTTCATTATTTTATAGGTATATTTCATTGTTTAAATGTGGCATGTGATGTCACTTCTATAGAAAAATCATGTTAATGGTTAAGGAACCAAAGACAGGGAGTAATGATTTTTCATAAATTATTAAATTGTTCTAGGCTGTCTATATTAATTGAATATTACCACTAAAGCGTACACTTGTTGTGCTGCTATATGATAGGATAATTTACTCCATCATTGAGGTAGTGACTTTAAGCAGACAAGTGGGTGTAATGTAACAAGTACATACACTGAATTGGATCCGATTAAGGACACCTTATAGAGCGATCACTGTTAATTAAAAGGTTGTCTTATCACAATTTTTCTATTGTCCTTAAACATGAGGGGTTTGTGTATATTTATTTATTATGCACATAACATTGACAATGTCAATTGGTGATGCTGATTTTTAAAGACTATATACAGACACGTTGGGTTATGTGTGTAATGAGTAAAATATATAAATGCTCAACAATGAATCCACCAGTCTCTAAAGAAGATGGTATATTCAGTTGATTTTCATATTGAAGTTGGACTCAAAACAAAACCGGCCGGTGACATTTTTTCGAAAATGTTTTTTCATATATATAATATTGTATATATATATTTAAAGAGTTTTTAAAGATATTTTGGAGTCCAATAGAAATTACAAAATCAAGAAATTAAGGGTTACATAAGCTAGGGACATGACAGTGATATTAATCCAGTCCTAGTGGCTTGTGGGAATATAGTATGGTGGAAGGACATAGATATAAAATTGTAAGTAATGGGACCTCATTTGTAATTCTTTAATCTTCAGGGGTCAATTGCAATGTGTTGATGGACATTATTGCAATTTGTAGAAGTTCAAATATTTTCTTGATATGATTGAGAAAATTAAGGAATATTTTTGGAAAGAGTTTCAAGAAAAGTCAATAACGTTCAAAAAAGTTATTGATAAAATCCTACGGCTGAAGATTAGGATCCCTAAGGATCCCACGTCCAATCTCTCTCTAGGGTTTTAGAAGTCTACTATAAAATAAGATTTTATAATACCATATTTAGTGGTTGGCCATCAGAACTACTGTGTGATATTTCAGTCTTCTAAAAACTCAAAAGAAACAGAGAGAGAGACGTGAATACCTTGGGATGCAACACGCTTGGGTTGCTAAGAGAGGTACGCAATTTTGTTCTATTTAGAATCCATGGTTGTGTGGTACAACGATCTTTAAATGAAATATGATTTATTTTTGTTCTATATTGCTTCCGCAAAACTTTCAATACCAACACAGATTAAAGAAGGATATCTAAAACAAGAATGAAAAACCTACTGAAATTTCAGAGAACTGGGTTTTGGGGTAATTCCCAGCCTTGAGTCAAAGCTTTCATCAAACATGTTTAAAGGCTCATTACCAGTTTTGTAAAATCAGTATCTCTGTATAATAAACAAAAGGAAAAGAGAGATAGAAATCAATCAAACTATAGAGAAATTTTGAGATAGAAAATACTTGTTGTATGGGCTAAAAGAAAACACCAAAGCCACAAATCATTCCTCTACTTTTCCATTTCCTTCTCTCAAAAAACCATCATCAATATCTGGTGAAAGAAAATTAGTGACTTTGCCTCACTCGGTCTTGTTGCTTCATACGGTGAGTTGTGAGCATTTTCGTGTTATATATATATATATATATATATATATATATATATATATATTTAATGAAACGGCACCGTTTTCGTTCACCACTTGACCATTCCTAAGCTTCCTCACACTTGGCTGTGATCTTGGAAGGAATGGAAGAGAGTGTGAGGAGTCTTGGGACTTGGGAGGGTCCTTTCCACACCTACCCATAACACATATCAAAGATCTAGAAGAAAGAAAAAAAAGATTAAACAAAAAAATAAAAGCAAAGTATAGAAGAAAAAAAAGGAAGAAATGAAATTTCTAATGCAAAATATTTTGTAATTTAAATTAAATTTTTATAGTTACAAAGTATCGGCATACTTAAATTTTTTTTGTTTACTCATATTCATTTTTTTTTTTTAATATTTGTTAGTAGTTTGATGAATTATTGCTTACTATTTTTTTTTATATAATAAAAAAAAAATCTAAAAGTGATACGGGTATAACATTTATAATTATTATATATACATATATATATATATATATATATATATATGTTAGGTAAAAGTAAAATTAACATAAACATAAAAATTGACAAGAGAAAATAATTTTTTTTTTTGTACCAATAAAAGTATATTATTTTTATTCAAATATAAACATGAGAATTATGCAAAATTATTACATCAATAATTGAATCAATTAGGCTATTTACAAATCAATTTTTTTTTTTTTACTATAAATGCAAGAGATGAATAAGCTTTATTGTCTTCAAGCTCTAAGAATGTATTAGTGCTTCTCCTAATTACAACAGAATTATCATTTTATTAAAACTACTTAGTATCTTAATTAATCATGTATGTATGTATGTATATATTTTAAATTTCTTTTGAAATTATGAATTAATATGTAATTTTCCTATCTCAAACCAAAATTCATAGTTTCGTCCTAGTATTTTATGCTTTAGTTTAAGTTTAATAGATCATCTATGAATAAACTTTGGTCACATCCAAAACCATATTTTGGTCATATCTATGCAAAATGGTATACAATCTACCTTTATGAATATCATGATACATGATTGAATCTAATTACTTTTATTTTTGTCTTTTAATTTTACTTGCCCGAAAAGTGTGATACCCTATATTATATGAGTTCAATCTATAAATCTAAAGCTTACCATTCTTCCCTTGAGACTGCAAGTGAAAGGCCGAGACTCTTGAGACAATCCAAGCCAAATGGTCAGTGATGGTGCTCTAAGTTTAGAAAGAATTTGCTACAAATTATCTATATCACTACTGCATGAACCAAACTAATAGAAACTATCTCATCAAGGTTGTCATCAAAAGAAGGCACAGGCTCCTCTTGTCTTTGCACATTCGCGATGTGAGGAGCTAAGCTATAAGAGATAGGATCAGAGGCAGTGTAACACTATGAGGGATAAGGACATTTTGAAACAAAAGCCTTAATGATGACACTAGGAAAGGCAAGGACTAGCCTAGAAGTTGTATATGGTCTCAAACACATGAAAGATAGCACGATATATATGATTATAGGCTCATGTTTTACAATTACTCCAAGCCGAACTGCAAGGTTTCTCATTAGATTTAGGCCTATGATATCATATGTGAGGCCAAAAAAATTCCTCTTTTGTTCCCCAATCCACAATTCGCAAATTTCCCTATTGATTTTTTTTTTTTTTTTTTTTTTTAAATGTGAGCTTGGTTCACATAGTGAGAAAATTAGCAAAGAATTTTTGGGCTCGAGCCTGTTTAATCAAGTTCAATTAGGATCTGTCTATTTCACAGCTTTGGGCTGGGCCAATAATCAAGTATACTTCATCTCATAGGATATCAAGGTTTAGGACTTCGTGCAAAAACGTATCTTTGGGTCTTAATATATGTTTCCTTGTTAGGCACAGACACATCTCGATTGGGCCATTGAGAACTGGGCCTTTGTTTAAAACTCACAGCATGTCTTAAGCCTTTTGTACCAGCTAAACGAGGAATTTATTGAATAAATTTGATTGTTACAAAGAAAGGAGAATTTGATTCTAGGTGTTCAGTAGGAGATATCAGTTTAGCTACAAGAAAAAAGCTATTTTCATGTTTTAAAATTTTAATATCTATGATTTTATTTGATTTTTATTTAATTTAAGGTGTGACTTTCCTTAATAAAAGCTTTTTATTTTTATTTTTTTAATGTGATTAATGCTCAGATTTTTATGATGGATGGATATTTGGATTTATAATAATAATAATAATAATAAAAAGTTCTAAAATCTAGAATACCAACTACTCCAATATAGTTTGTATTAAATTATTAATAATTTATACACGCTTGACTGGTGGCTCAATCTTTAACCAGACTATTCTATTATTTATCCATTCTTGAAACTTCATAAACTAATAGTGTGGTTAATCGAGCTTGAAACTTTCATACTAAACTAATGAACCCACCATCTTAAAACCAATGGGGCATGACTGCACATACTGCACACCGATACATTGATGCAATTCCACCGCTCCGTGTATACACACACACACACACACACAATGTATAACGCCATGCAAAATATACAAATCTTGAGACACGGTCCTCTAATACTAACATTTTTATCAATATTAAGAGCAAAAGGATGAGGTAATATATCCATACTAATAGTACAATGTTTATGATATATAACATCTTCATAATGATTTATTCTACTCATTTAATCTCTCTGGCAACCACCATGATCGTTAGTCCACTGAGCTCCACATCCATAGCAAAACTCGAACGCGCACCTGCAACCAAATAAAAAATATATTACATCATCTAAAACCCATGGAAACTCCTATTTTGGACTCTCAAGTCAACTAATCAAATATATTATATTAAAGTTGAAGTAGAGAGAAATTTTAATTAAAATCTAAATTAGATTTCAGTTAGAAATTTAGAATATAATTTTTCGTCACTTGTCCCTTCTAAGTTTTTTCATTTTTTTATGCCAAGTGAATTAGTCAGTATAAAAGACAAGAAATCCAATATAAATTAATAATCAGAAACTCAATCATATATCTAATTTTATATATAAAATTAAAATCATAAAGAGTTTGGTGGAATGCATGTTGGCTTAGCTCTCTAATCACTGGTTTGATTTTCATTTTTAGCTTGTGATTGTCTTTACAGCACTAATCATAACTAGAGAAGATACTTAAATTTAGAATCTATAATGTTTGATTAGAACCCTTTGTATGATTTTTAGGCTTGGTTGGCTTCCTCGCAAAGATACAAATTCTATGAAGATTGGAACTGTCTTCGTTGCTACAAGATCATTTCATTTCTTAACAAATTTAATACATAAAATTTTGAAAATCATATATATTAGGTTAAAGCTAGAGAAAATTCAATTATAATCCAAATCATCATATATATTATATTAAAGTCGAAGCTAAGAGAAAGTTTAATCAAGAATCAAAATAAAATTCTAATTGCGTTACAATTTCACACCAAGTGTCCCTCTAATTGCCCAATAATTGGATCCCAAGTAGTTTTTATTTTAAATGGGCCTCAATTGTTTTATGTGTCATTCATCTCTATTTTCTTCTTGCTAAGTGTCTTTAAGTGTAGATTCATGAATCTAAACTTAAAAAATATAAAAACACTCATTTAAGATTTTATTGTACTTCTATGTTAAATTTTTTAATGTGTGATACTTCTAAACTATGTTAAACCCATCTAAATTTACTTCTAACCCATTATATTCTAATCCCATTTGAAACCATTTCTAATCCATTTAAAACTAATTCAAATTTTCTAGCAAAAACCTATTTGTTAAAATAGCAAAAGTAGAAGTTTTTTTTTTTTTCTGTAAGTTTAGCAAAAATTGTGTAAAGATTGATGTGAATGCTTTACATAAGCTATAATTGAACATGGCATCTATTTTTTATTTTCCCTCTCTAGCTAAAACAAAACGACGACATTACCATGCCACTATGTCTATGTTTTAGAGCCAAGAATCTTGTAACTTATTTAGTGTTTGTCCGTGCACAAAGTGCTTGGGATTTAGAGGAGAAAGGGTTCGCGTAAGGTTAGTAATGTATAATTTTAGATCTAATCGCACAACCAACTTAAAAATATGGGCACTACACGCTATAGAAAACAATCAAGCACTCAAGAACTCACCCATATTTGCCACTCACAAAAAAAGCATAATAATATTTTTTTTTTCTACCCTGCTAATTATGTTATTTGTATACGGTCAATCTAAGCAAATACCTAATGTAATTAAGTAGCAATTACATGACAATATTGGTTTCAATTTGTTCAACTAATAAAGTAAATCTCTAGTTATCAAATAAAATAAGTTTTGAATCTTGTCAACATCAAAAAGAAAATGTTTGATATCTTATCTCTCGATTGTAAATAATAATCATCTTATCTCATAGATTTCAAATCCTGTTGTATATATAAAAAATTACATGACAGTGAATAGCAAAACTGACCTGCAAGTTATATGTAAACAACCATCAGTCCTTTCCACATGATATTTGCAATGAGGGCACCTCATCCATTTTTTCTCCTTAGCAAGCTCCCTGAAAATGAGATCATCCCTCTCTTTCTCATCCTTATTCAGTCTCTGAAACTCTTCACAATCCACCCCTGAATGCCACGGCAGAGAACACTGTGCACAGAACAATCTATGGCAGAATGGACACTCTGACTCCCTAATAGCTTCTCCTTCTTCACTATCATTCAGCAACATTGCTGAGCAATCCTTGTAAGGACAATAAAACCTCTGGGAACCAAACAGCTCTTCACATAGAGCCTTGTCCCACCTTTCAAACACGTCTTTCGGAAGCACTGCCCTGCAAGCATCAAGTTCTAAGACACCATTGCAGTCCAATCCAGGGCAACAAACAATGGTTATGCTATCTTGGATCTTTGTGGCAACATGTTTGCCAATGCAATCAGAGCAAAATGAGTGAACACAGCCCTTAATTTTGAACATTTCGTCTCTATCTTTCTTTTCCACACAAATCTCACAGAAGCTATGCGATGATTCTCCAGCTTCTTTTGTAGGCTCTGCTTCTGGGGTTGGAAGAATTGCTTGTATTTTTGGTGATGATGGTAATATCAATGAGGATGAGGCTTCCTTGTTGACCAATCGGGAATCGATAACACAGCCCATAAGAGCCTCTTGGAGCTGCAACTCTTCTGCACACTTTTCATCCATTACGTCGAAAAAAATCCAAGCTTCTTCCTCATCAAAAACTGCTGAGTAAAATTCATCGACACAAGTAAACTTTGGAGAGGCTGATTCTTGTGCCATATTACAAGTTGTGTGTCAATGATCTGTGCCTTTACTCTCTCTCTCTACTATGGTCTATGGAAATGGAAACGACTATTATTTTAGAAATGACTTTAGGCTGTAGCATTATTTTTTATAGGAAGATCAGGAACTTCGTCTAGGGGTTGCAACGTTATCTAAAAACCAATTCGAACCCAATTCGAACTTCGTCTAGGGGTTTATTTTATCCCTGTTTTTTTGGTCCCGAGCTACTCGCTAAAGTCCAATTATTTTATTGGAACAACTTTCTCGTACGTTTCCTACGTGATATTTTTTTTTTTTTTTTTTTTTTTGAAGAGTCCTACGTGATATTTATAAAGTGTGGAAAGGGGAAAGAGCAATTGGAATAAACAATTCAAGAGTCAAAGACTTCATTTGCAAGGAGGAGAGATTTCAGATCCTGTTCATTAACCACCCAATAATGGGTAATCTAAATCAGCAAAACTCTACTTTATTTAATTTTTTCATTTTAAGATTTTAGTTTTAGGAGTTTGGAAAATAAATAATGGTGGATAAATTGTTATGTTAGTCTTAGCTTAGGTAAATCTTGTAGATTCCAATTAGCTCAACTAGTAAAATTTTTAATGGTTGAATAAGAGATCTGGGGTTCAATCCCCGCTTACACCAAAAACTAATTGGTATCTTGGTCTAATAATAAAGAGCTATTATCAAAATGCCATAGGAAAAAACTCTCTACTCAACTGGTAAAATTTTTGATGGTTGAATAAGAAAACTAGAGTTGAATTATCAGAATTCAGAAGTATACATCATAGGTTGAAACATTATAAAAATAATAATAATAATAATAATAACAAAATATAATATGAAATGTCGGTTGGGTTTATGCTTTGTATGCATAATTATGTGGCGGCTGTGTCCAAGATGGGTGCTTCTTGGTTTTTGTTTTTATTTTATGACCACACAGTATTCTAAGAAATTGGACTAAAACATGTCATAAGTCCAAATCAAGAGCTCCATTTACAAGACATGGACGTTTTTGTATTTTTCTTGATTCCCTGATTCTTCGCACATCAGATTTGCCTTATGATCCACACTTCTCGACTATGCGGAATATGACACATAATTGATACTAGTATTTCTTTTCACAATAAATTCCTATATTTTTATACAAAATGGACTTCTTTTATCATTTGAGCTTCTGAGTTCCCTTTTTTTTTTTTTTTTTTTTATTAAGAGATAATTATAATATATTACTAACTCCACCAATCGAACTTTTTTTTCTAAATTCAAAGCACTTAATGCATGAAGAGATAACAATTTAGCGACAAGGTCATTAACAGGTTCTGAGTTCTATACATGAAACCCATGACTATTCTTTGAAGGCTCAAGTCCAAGTGGGCAAAATAATACAGTTGGGTCAGTTGGGAACCCAAGTTGTTAAAGGCCACCTCAATAGAAGACAATATATTGATTGGGTATTTGTGAGAGATGATCCAATCCAATGCAATAAACTCAGAGTTCAAGTTTCTTTGAGCTGGACCATTGTTTCAACGTTAACTGGACATAAGGGGAGAAGTTGATCCTGATAGTGATGGACTGTGTGGCTGGGTTTAGACAAGCCCATTATATTTAATATCCGACTATGATATAGGTTGTGCTGGGCCTGGTCCATAGGTCCATAACAGTTTCCCATAAAAACACTTTGTTGTCAATTCTCAATTTCATCTTAAATAAAAAAAAAAAAAAAAATGATATGGTGTTTGTACTCCATTTTTGAAATTAAATAATGCAAATTTGTTTCTTGCACTCAGATGGTTGTGGCTTAGAATCTCACCAAGTGTGCTAATAATTTGTCAACAAAAAAAATAAATAAATAGAAAAATGACAATAAATTTGTAGTATCTAAAATTCCATAAAGGATTAATATCATAATGATTCTTTACAAAAGAACTATAATCCTCTTTCTTAAAAAAACCATTGATTGTAAGGATGGAATTAAAAATTGGCTTGTAATCCTTTGAAGAAAAAGAATATTTGAATATCGTGAAAAACTTGAGAATGGAAGCTTAAAGTCCACATCAAAACAGTATATGCTTAATATGTGAAATTTATAACACCCACACAGTATATACTTAATCAATCTGAGGCATCGCAAGTTTATTCATTTATTTTTATGAGCATATATTCTGAATATGCTTTGGTTTATTGTGTTACGTATGATATAAGTTTAATAAGAGGAAACAAATAGTGCATTGGTCATTTATGTAAAATGCAGTATTTTTTTTCAAATCTAAAGGGACCATTAGCTAAATTTAACATATAAATTTTTTTTTTTTTTAGTATATGCTTTGGTTTTATTAGCTACTTATGATATTCAAGTAATAAGAAAGAAAGAAAAATGATTTATCAATCATGTAAATAAACTTATCTCTTTCTCAAAAAAAAAAAAAATTATCTATTTTTTAGAAAATATACCCTTACTTAGGTATTTGATGAAGGAGGTCAAATCCTATAACCCCTCTAGTCCCACACCCAAGGAGGTCAACTTCCTTAAAATGGTAGAAATCCTTCCAATCATGCTTTTGATATGGCAATACTAGAATTAGCCCCTCTTGACTAATGCATTGATCTATGTGAATGATATCCTCTTGTTTGGTTTATTGTGTTACGTATGATATAAGTTTAATAAGAGGAAACAAATAATGCATTGGTCATTTATGTAAAATGCAATTTTTATTTTCAAATTTAAAGGGACCATTAGCTAAATTTAACATATAATTTTTATTTTTTTTTAGTATATGCTTTGGTTTTATTAGCTACTTATGATATACGAGTAATAAGAAAGGAAGAAAAATGATCTATCAATCATGTAAATAAACTTATCCCTTTCTCAAAAAAAAAAAATATATATATATATATATATATCTATTTTTTAGAAAATATATATATATATATATATATATCTATTTTTTAGAAAATATACCCTTACTTAGATATTTGATAAAGGAGGTCAAATCCTATAACCCCTCTTACCAGTCCCACACCCAAGGAGGTCAACTTCTTTAAAGTGGTAGAAATCCTTCCAATAATGCTTTTGATATAGCAGTACCAAAATTAGCCCCTCTTGACCAATGCATTGATCTATGTGGATGATATCTTCTTGTTCTCTTCTTCCACCTTTGGTTTTGTATTTGTCATAAACACATCCTCTTCTTATACACAGAATTTTCCTCCATTGGAAAAAAAAAATATTATATATATATAATATATTTTTTATTAGTTCAAAATATCTTTAAGAATATTTTTACACGCTTTGATCACAGATCAGTCCAACCTAAAAACACGTCAGCCATCCCAAAACTTTTAGTTATAAAGTTAGTGATTCAAGAAAAAAAAATAGTAAAGTTAGTGATGTTAAGTTTTTTTTATTGATTAGACCCTTTTGAATATACACCACTATAAGTTTCTTTAAAAAACCTTCTTCTCTCTCCTTGTGTGTGTGTGTTAAAAATACTTAGTATTCTAAATTTTAAAAAAAAAAATTATTGATTAAGTAGATACTTAGTGTATTATTTATACATGAATGAGTGTGTTAATACAATAACAGTGAGTTGAGATTTGTCAATTAATTTAAAATATTTTTATAAAAATAATGACAATTACATAATGACAAATGCATAAAAATAAAAATGTTATACAAATTTAACAAAATAAAATAGTCACACCTACCCATATTGAAAATAATAGATAATGACAATTGATAATGAACTATCATATAACAATTTCAAAATATAAAAACTCGTAAAAAAAAATTGTAAAACTTCATGTATTTCTATTTCTTATCAATTACTCAATATATTTAATTTCTTTTTTTATTAAATTTTATTTAAGTTTCTTAATGGCCTCTCTGAAATAAATTCTTGAAGCCGCCACTATATATATATATATATAGAGTTTTTAAATCTTAAGGAATCATTAGATGAAATTAATATATAGTTTTTATTTATTTTCATAAAAAAATATTGTTCTGTCAGACCTCATGGGACATAATCAATCTTGCCTTTACTTTATTTATTTATTTATTTTGTATTTTTGATGCAAAGATACGTAATCAATCTTTTATGGGTAAGACCGTAATATCCTTCTAAAGAATCTAAACAACAAAAATCTCCATTGCCCATCAATTTTGCATATAGTGTTGGCTTTTTTCTTTTAACTTTATCCACAAACAAGAATTAACAAAGATGCAAACTGACCACTTTTTTATTGTTATTATTATTTTGGTGAAATACGGTCAACATCTCTAAAGTTTAGACAAATATCAGCAAGATTTACTACATTTCAAAATTGACCAATTCAATTACTAAATTGTTACTTATTTTTTTCTTCTCTCTAACAATGATTAATGATAAAATTAGTTAGTTTTTAAATGTTTTAGACTTAACTGACATTAACTCAAACTCCAGCGATGTTAACTGAATTTTACATTTTTTTTTAACTAATAAACTAATTATAATTGAAAATATTTTCAATAAGTGAAAACGAGTAACACATCTTTTTAATTTGTCCAAGCAGTCAAAAGAATCCCTCATGTTCAAAATGTTTTTTAATGATCTTGCGTTTTACTTTTTTCGCAGCATACAAAGTACAAAAAAACAAACCACGCCAATTGCTGGTAGTGTTCTCAACAAAAGTACTGTATGTAAAATTAAATATTTAGGCTAATGAAAAACATTTTGAAATGTTTATGTGGATTAAAAATATGTGCATGTGAAAGATTATATTATTTATTTTTAAAATGTATAAATATGAACAATTGTATTAATCAAACACAAAATAAATTTTTTTGCTAAACAAACACAAAATAAATTAGCATAATTACATTTCAGTATCTTTTAACATATACGAAATAGTACTAATTATACATCTTATTAGTGTGTTTTGTCATGATTTATTTTGTTGGAATTCATTCTCTCAAAACGATAGATTGTTTCCACTCCTTACGTAAGTCGATCATATTAGCAGAAAGAAATATTGTGTTTAATATGATTGACTGATGAATATTGAACCTTTTCCACTTGGATGCATATTTTTGTTGAAAATTTGCGTATTAGTGAGGTTTAAAGAAGTGAGGTTTAAAAAATTGCGTATTAGTAAATAAACTAAAAAGTTAAAAGAAATAATGGTCAGCAAGTTTGTAAAAAGAAATTTTATACTACATTCTTATAGAATATAAACTTTTGTAAAAAATGTTGTAAAAATTTTGTAACTCTCAGGAGCGGCTACACATGTACTCGAGGAGGTTCATTTGAACCTTCTGACTTGAAAAAAAAAATTATATATATGTAATATTTTTTTACTAATATAAACTACCCTTAAAAATATATTTGCATATTCTAACATAAATCTTGCACATTCTAGCTTAAATCTTGCACACCCTAATCACAGATCAACTTAGCACAAGATCAAACAACAATACAGATTAGCCCATCCAAAAACCAATCAACAACACAAATCACAAGTCACTCTCCCTTTTTCTCATAAATTTCATCTCATCTCTCTTCTCTATTTGATTATCTCTGCGTCTTTGACTCTAAAAGTACTAAAATGTGAATGTTTGTGAGTTGTAAATGTCTCTTTATATTATAAATTTATAATTTTTTTGTGTGTGTGTGTGTGTGATATTAATTGTGTGCGTTATTTTTTTATTATAATGTTATTTGTGTGAATGTGTGCACATGTATGTGTATAACTTTATACAATTTAATAATTAGGGAATAGGGTTTGTTACATGTATAGGTATTGTTATCATGTTATAATAATTATTTGTTATAAAGTTAATATTCAAGAAAAAAATAGTATTTTTTTTTAAAGAATACTAATATTTTAACACACTCATGGAAAGAGGGAAGAAGGTCTTAAAGAAACTGACAATAATGTATATCTAAAAGGGTCTAACTCTTGGATACATATTATAGGTTTTAAACCTCTTTAACTTACACTCATTTTCCTATGTGAGTGTTAAAATATTTAGTATTCTCTAAAGAAAAAACAGTGGGTTAATCCCACATCAGAAAATGAGTGTGAGTTAAAGAAGTTTAAAATCTGCACTATGTATCCAAGAGTTAGACCCTTTTGGATATACATCACTGTTTATTTCTTTAAGACCTTCCTTCCCTCTCTTCGTGTGTGGGTGTTAAAGTATTTAGTATTCTAAAAAAAAAAAAAAAGTAAAATTAGTGATTGTGTATGTATAAAAAAATAATTAATACCATGCCCGTATAGTATAAATAGAAAAATAGTATTATTTATGTTAAGTTAGTGAATGTGTGCACATATATTATAAATAAAAAATAGTATTATTTATGTATGGATGAGTGTGATTGTGTGGGACAATAATTAATACCATGCAAGTGAGTTAGTTTTTATCATTTAGTTTTAATTTTTTTTTTTTATAAAAATAAAGACAGATAAATAATGACAATTTCTTAAAATATAAATTACTTAACAAAATGGAATGGTCCAAGAGCGGCGTTACTATATGCTAAGGGGTTCAATTGAACCCCCTGACTTGAATATATATATATATATATATATATATATATATATAATTTTTTATTAGTATAATTTACCCTTGAAAATATGTTTGCACGCCCTACCTTAAATCTTGTACACCCTGACCACATATCATCTTGGTCCAAAGCTGAGCAACAAAAAGATTAACATCCTAAAATTAACTAAACAATGAACATAAATCACAAGTCTCTCTAAGAGTAAAAATAAAGTATTTGTGAGTAGTGGGTGTCTCTTTTTATTATAAATTTATATTATATGTATGTGAGTGAGTATCTAATACTGATTGTGTTCGGTATTTTTTATTTGTTATAATGTTATTTGTGTGAATGTATGCTATATACTATAAATTTATATAATTTAATAATTAGAAGTTCAAGCATTTGATTAACTAAGTAGACACTTATTGTATTATAAAGTACAGTGCCAATAGGTTGAGTTTTGTCATTTAATTTAAAATATTTTTATAAAAACAATGACAAATAAATAATGACAACTTCATAAAAATAATAATATTATACAAACTTTAAAAAAAAAAAAAAAAAAAAAAAGTGGTCACATCTACCTACATTTACAATGTGACAATTGATAATAAACTATCTTGTGATAATTATAAAATATGAAACAATGACAAATAGAAAATGCAAAATATATATATATATATATATATTCTTTTTTTTACATCACCGGATGCTAGTGCTTACATTGCTATATATGCAGCTTTGCAGGCTGTGGTTGCTTATTATTGGTTTGGGCTTACATCAAATTCAAGCACACTTGGGCTTAAAACCTCAGAACAATAATATTTTTTGCAGACATGGGAGTAGGTAAAGGAAGACACTTGGTTCTGGTCCAGCAGCCGTGAAAGGTCTGTGAGTCTCTGTCATGCTGTGGAGCTGTGGTAGGTAAAAAGCCTACTTTAGTAAAGAAAAGAAAAATAGCACTATCTCAACTACATATGCCAATAAGACCCCACCACCCAAACCAATCTCACCAACCAACTTCATAGTCTCCTTCACCAACCATGATGCTTATTATTCAATTTCCGCCGTTCCCACTTTCACCCTCAAAACAATTCCATAATCCCCATCAAGTACCCCCATTTCACCAACCCCCAACTGAAGTTATCAACATTTATACGATCGATGTTTTCCTTTCCATCTCAAATCAACAACACCAAAAATTTTCCTCATCAATTCCCGTTTCCCAATCTCCCCATCCCTCTCATTTCCCCAAATGGCTCTCCAAACAAAGGAACAGGAATTCATTTTCCGATCAAAACTCCCTGACATCTACATACCAAAACACCTCCCTCTACACTCCTATTGCTTTGAAAACATTTCCAAAGTTGGCTCAAAACCATGTTTGATCAACGGTTCAACAGGGGAGGTATACACATACTACGATGTTGATCTCATTTCTCGCAAGGTTGCCTCTGGCCTTAACAAGCTTGGCATTGGACAAAGAGATATTATCCTTATCTTGCTACCAAACACGCCTGAATTTGTCTTTGTTTTCCTTGGTGCGTCACATTTAGGTGCTACAACCACAGCTGCCAATCCTTTCTTTACACCAGCTGAAATAGCAAAACAAGCAAAAGGGTCCAGCGCAAAGCTCATTATCACGCAAGCTAGTTACTATGACAAAGTCAAGGACTTGGCACATGAAAATAATGTCAAGATCATGTGCATAGACTCACCCCCACAAGGCTGCTTGCATTTCTCAGAGCTAACACAAGCCAATGAAAGCCAAATTCCTAAGGTCGATATTAGTCCCGATGATGTGGTTGCACTGCCTTATTCTTCAGGTACAACAGGGTTACCAAAAGGGGTCATGTTAACACACAAAGGGCTTGTCACCAGTGTGGCTCAACAGGTTGATGGAGAGAATCCAAACCTTTATTTTCACAGTGAGGATGTGATACTATGTGTGTTGCCTTTGTTTCACATTTACTCACTCAACTCGGTGTTGCTTTGTGGGTTGAGAGTTGGAGCTGCTATTTTGATCATGCAGAAGTTTGAGATCGGTTCTTTGTTGGAGCTGATACAGAAACATAAGGTGAGTGTGATGCCTATTGTGCCGCCAATCGTGTTGTCGATTTCCAAGTCCCCTGATCTTCACAAGTATGATCTATCGTCCATAAGAATGCTCAAATCTGGTGGGGCACCGCTGGGGAAGGAGCTTGAAGAAGCTGTCAGAGCCAAGTTTCCCAATGCTAAATTTGGTCAGGTACGGGTTCCCTTTCATCTTTTGACTGTTATCTTAACGCAAAATGCCAAAGATAATGCATAGGATTTCCCTTCTAACGTGTCATTGACAATATGATTGGTCCGTAGATTTCAATAATATAATACATTAATGTTTAAATTGATTTTTTTTTTTTTTTATTGATTGGGTAAGTGTTTTATAATAAAATTTAAGTTAATGGTGTCTTTAGAGTAATTATCAAAAATAAGGAAGATTTGACATTATTATTATAGAAAATGTAAAAAGCAGTTAAAAAATTAATTTTTTATTAATTTGTCATAAAATATTTTTAAAAATAATTCTTAAACCAATATTTTTAGGACATTCATTAACATTTATTTGTCTATAATATCATTTTACCACATTCTGAATCATACAGTTACTACTCCACCAATGTTGGTGTCACCACGTGTTCTTTTATTTTTCATTATAAAGTAATAACAAAAGTTAAAAAAATAAAAATAAAAACAGGCATGTGACTTATTGCAGAATTTAGGGATGACCAAACCCAGAGGTTAGCAAATACTTTATTCTAAAGTGTGCGGATTTTACTCTACCCAATGGGAATTCGGGTATTGAGTATGGGTATTTCCTATGCCCGAATTTGACAGATTGGGTAAGGTATTACCCTACCTGACCTGACCCGATGGAGTTTTTTTTTTTAAAATAAAAAATTAGTAATAATAAAATATTTTTTCCCCATAATGATTTAGCAAAGACAAAATTAGTTGATTATGATACTTTTTCAAAAATTAGCGGGACTTAAAACTATCAATTTCGTATTTTACTAGTTTATTGTAATATATCTTTCCTTATTAAATGTTATGTTTTCTAGCTTTGCATAATTTTTAATTTTAAACAAATTAGATAATAAAAAAAATTGGATTTGGGTCGAGTCTAGATATATCCATGGTAAGAAATCAGGTAGTTAATGGGTATGATTAGTAATCAAGTTTTGGGATTCCAGTATCCTTGGGTAAAATTCTCGGGCTGAGTTAGGATATACCTGATCCATTGCCAACCATAATTTGTGAATAATAAAAAATAAAGTGAAATTTCTCCCATTAATGGAACAAGAAAATTTTTATTCTCATATATTCATAAGACACCTTCTCATCATCATTACTTCTTTCTTTATAGCTAGGCACTTTAGATATCACTCAATCTTCAAACTCGATGATTTTGTTTTATTTTCAACC
Organism: Quercus variabilis; assembly: GCA_030445155.1. NCBI lineage: Eukaryota > Viridiplantae > Streptophyta > Magnoliopsida > Fagales > Fagaceae > Quercus > Quercus variabilis. Next base: position 86,129,725 of record CP129449.1, on the reverse strand, counting down.
CCTCGTGATCGTGTGTTTTAGTTTGAGAATTGAGATGGTTCCACTATTAATAAAGACATAAAGATATAATGATTTTACTAAAACTTCTTTTATTTTTTAAATATGTGAATGGCACATTTTTAGTTTCTTTTTTTTTTTTTAAAGAAAAAGGTAAGGGCAATAAAAATAGAAGATAAGAACTTTTAATTTCAAAAGACACATATATATTAAGATATTAAAGGGAAAACACATGTCTATGGTTTTTATTTTATTATAAATCAATAAAAATAGGATATACCAAAAGCGCACATGATAAGAAATTATTGTCCTCAACCATATTTTTAATAAATTTATGGACATGGTTAGTCCAAAAATGAAAGAAAGGGACTTCAACCCCACCTATTACCAAGCCATGTGACAATTCTTTAGCTTCTTACAAGTACAATAAACCTTTTGTTGTGTATTTTTTGTTTATAACAAGTGGAAAGGGAATTCGAATTAAAAAAAATTAAAAAAAAAAAACTTTTAACAAAAGTATTTCTTTTTTTTTTCTTTTTTTTCTTTTTTTTATAGGAGCAAGAGTATTTGTTGGTCATATAATATAATAATATAAGATAAGAAAAATTAGTAATAGGGACAATTAAAAAAAAAAAATTGGTGCCATATTACAATTTTCAAGGTACAAAAGACAACTCTTGATTAATCATGCGTGCAGTAGGTGGGTGGGGCTGGTTCCTAGTCGTACATGACGATGGATCTAGACTAAAAAGAATATGGTGTTTAAAGGCGCCACTTGATTCTCAAATAAAATGATTGCTTTGTTCCATTAATTTTTTTTGCCTTCTCAATTTTTAAATTCTATAAATGAGTTGGCGGATCAATGCTGCCGGCAACGTGAATAGAGAAAAATAAATAAAATTGATGGAAGATGTTTTAAATTATTTGATTTGGATGGTGAAGATCGCTGGAGTTTGGAGGATATAGAAAAGTCAATAGTGGAGGCTCATACTTTTCTATTTCAAGGTTATTGTTTTAAAGATGTGATGCATTTGTAAATTCATTTGGTATTAGGGATTGAGCTCTGTCTAAAATCAAAAATTAATTAATATTTTGCTTTGATGATAAAGTTAGAGCAATTATTAAGATCAGATATTGTAGGTCAGAACTCTTTAAAAAAAAAACTAGTTAGTAAAACTATAGATAAGGTCCAAAAGTTCACTATTATATTATTTTCCAAACCTAGTTGTAAAAAGATTTTCAATTTTTTTTTTTTTTGGTTGAGAATATTAATTAGGGTTAGAATAGTCTTATTACAAAGACAATTGTTTGACAAACAGTAATAAAATAGGAAGATTATAAATGAAGCATAATACAATAATTGAGGGAATAAGATAAGGGATCATTCAACATATATAAAGGGATTCCCTTAGCACATAAATGATATTCAACATTTATAAAGGGATTCCCTTGGCACATAAATGATATGTCATACTTCTTAAATTCTTTAAAAATAATTCTCTTCATTTGAAATGAATTATTTCATAATTTTAATTAAATATTAAAAATTTAAATGTGTACACACTGTCACATCCAATTTAAAATGGATTTACCATTATAAAAAAAAATAAAAAAATAAAAAATAAAAAATAAAGAAAAAAAAATGGAGAGAAGCTTGTATCACATTTTTTTTATTATTAACATACAATATGAGGCCTACGCATGGTATACTTGTCACAAAAATCTACATTATACAAAATAAGTATTACTTGAATAACTAATTTATTATACACTGTACTTTTTTTTTTTTTTTTTTTTTACCTGAGCTCGAGATAACTTGTTTACTTACCAAGTGCAACACTAATTAGAGGGCAAAAAATTGTTTAAAACACAGGGATATGGTATGACAGAGGCAGGTCCAGTGTTATCAATGTGTTTGGCATTTGCCAAAGAACCATTTGAGGTGAAATCAGGAGCATGTGGCACTGTTGTAAGAAATGCAGAAATGAAGATTGTTGACCCTGAAACCGGTGCCTCTTTGCCTCGTAACCAACGAGGAGAGATTTGCATTAGAGGAGACCAAATCATGAAAGGTATAATATAATACTATCATTATTTATATATCATACTTAATTGTACGTGCAACACTACAATTGTGTCTTGAAATTATAATAATGCTTTTAAAAAATAAGTGCATTCAAACGAGCCTAAACAATTTGTATTTTTAATTGTATCTGTTGCAGACTTAACACGTTATTGTTATGGAAATTACAAATTAGCTTTGTGAATGTACAGGTTATGTTAATGATCCAGAGGCCACGGCTAGAACCATAGACAAAGAAGGTTGGTTACATACAGGAGATATTGGCTTAATTGATGATGAAGACGAGCTCTTCATTGTTGATAGGTTGAAGGAACTTATCAAATACAAAGGGTTTCAAGTAGCCCCTGCCGAGCTTGAGGCAATTCTACTCACCCATCCTAACGTCTCCGATGTCGCTGTGGTCCCGTAAGTTTTTATTTTTTTATAATTCAATAATTACAACAACGAGACAATAAGATTTAAGTTCTGAACATTCTAAGAAATATCAATTAAGTTACTAACTATATATATACATAGTTAGTAATAATTAAATGAATATAGGTACTTAGTATTGGGTTGTGAAGTAGTCTTAATTATGAGACTGACATGAATAATGTTCCACCATTTTTAGCATGAAGGACGAATCAGCAGGAGAGGTCCCTGTTGCATTTGTGGTGAGATCCAATGGTTCTCAGGTCACAGAGGACGAAATTAAGCAGTTTGTTTCTAAACAGGTGACTTTCTATTTTAATCTTTGGAAATATTTGACTGTATTCTCATTTTTGCACACATATAACATTTTGTTAACATATTTTTTTTTCCATGTATGTTTATCAATAGTTATAGACTTTTAAGAATTCTTCTGTTAACTGTTAATAGCAAGAGTTTCTAAACAATTTCGTCACGTTGAAAAAATCAGCCAAAAAATTTAGTCCCTCATAAATTTCCAGGGTTTTAATTAATAAAAAATATTAAAGATACTATCATTTATATATATTTTTTAAAATTGATGTATTGCTGATTACAAAAGTAATGATTGTACCATTTTAATAATATAATGCATAAATATCTAAATTATTGATGTAGTTTTTTTTTTTTTTTTTTCCAATTTTTTCTAACATAAGCCCTGGTGTTATATTGTGCAGGTGGTGTTTTATAAAAGAATAAATCGGGTATTTTTCATCGATGCGATTCCCAAGTCGCCATCAGGAAAAATCTTGAGGAAGAACTTGCGTGAAAAACTGGCAGCCGACTTTTCAAAGTGAATGAATGAATACACGTATTGCAACAAGCCTTGATGATGATGCATCATACGTAGCTATATGAAAGCTATTGAACTTTGCTACCGCGACTTTCTTTAATTAGTGTGAATTTGGAAAGAAATCATGTATAAAGGATCGCAATTGCAATTTTCATTGCAAGAACACTGTTACTTTAATAATTAACACATAAGCCTCCATTTGGATACAGATTATAAATAAAACTTCATTATTCAGTTTATTTTTGCTACTATTTATGATCCCATTGCATTTTTTGATTTTATTCATGAGTCTCACTGTACTATTTTAACTAACTTTTACCTTTATCTACAATACTTTCCAGCAATAAGTTTCAGTTTCAGCAAAATAAACAGTATTCAAACAAACTTTATTAAGTATATCCTTTTTTTTTTCCTTTAATTTTTTTGTGTTGCATGGGAAAACTAGTAGTACTCAAAAAAAAAAAAAAATTTAACTTTATCTTCCAACTTTGATCCATGTTTTCAAATATCAAAAAAATAAAAAATGAAATCGATCCATGCTTTATTTTTGTCTCTATACCTTTTAATATATAAATTTATTCCCTATAAATTATGTTAGATTTTAAATTATTACCTGAATTTCTATATCTAACGTAAGAGTTATACTACAATAATAATAATAATAATAATAATAATAATAATAATAATAATAATAAATTTTTAGTCCCAAAACAACCATTGTTTATGGAGAGATCGAGTGAGAGGTATATATATGCATGTATGCATGTACCTGTGTGTATAATATTTTGATAATTCTATTGTTGGGTGAAGGAATTTAAATCTTAAGTGTTTTTGTTGAAAATATTAAAAAAATATCAATTGAGTTTCAATGCTCTTAGTTATAATGGTTATATTTTAAGAGTTATGTTAACGATAACAAGCGGTCTTAGGTCAATAGTTAATAAACCAATTTTAAAAAGTTTTTAAACGGAAAATTGAAAAATTTGTCAAAACATTAATTTTTTTTCTTTTTCCATAAAATTTTTCTAAAAATAGTTTGCTAACAAATACCCTAAAAACACTCATTTATTTTTTTATATTTTAATTAAGTTTTGTTTATATTAACTCAAGTTAAATAAATAAATAACAGCATTGAAGAATTCAAGTTTTAGAAGACTCGCTCAAAAGAAATTATTCTCGCTTGTTCAAAATCACTTTTTCACAAGTGAAATTCACATAGGAAGTTTGCAATACCTTCAGTTGGCATGGGCTCAAGCGAAAATTTCTTGAATAGTAGCCAGCCCCGCACGTTGTGCCGCCTATATAAGGTAGTTTTTCCTATACAAACCAACCATTGCAACAAAGAGAGTGAGAGGTTGCCATGCAAGAGTAGTTCTAAGAGTGAACTATTTTTCCATTTCTAATTACGACCTTCAACAAAGATTTGAAGAAATAATGAGTCAACGACCGAGTACTTTGGATGGCAATTCAAGCGAGAATATTGTTGTGTCCTGATAATTATTTATTTATTTATTTAATTTCTTAATAGTATCTATCTTTCACTTATAAGAGACTTTTAGGATAAAATTTTACTTCAAACCAGTATAAAAGAATCCCCTCCAATCCACTATAGTATTTAATATGATCAATTAGACAAAATGGAGATATCACTGGGTCAAGTTGAGTATTGCGCATCTCCTACATTAACATGGTCGTCCTCACTAAGGACGGGTTAGATTGGATTGGTTTTGGGATATTTTACAGCCTATTTCAACTTTCTTCAACTTAAAAATCACAAATTCAACTCAACCCAGCCCCTAAGGTTTAGGCTAGGCTGGGTTGAATCGGGCCGTTGGCATTGAGTAGGTTTTAACTTTTCTTCTTCTTCTTCTTCTTCTTCTTCTTCTTGGTTAACTGGAACTTTTATTAAGAGAAACTAAGGATTACAAAGTCTGGAGCAGACAATGCCCCAAGCATTAGCTAAAAGCTGGTACAAATAGAGAAAGGGGGTTGAGAATGAAAAACAACAATATCATTAGATAAATTTCACTCCTTTGCCAAAAGATCAGCACAATGATTCTCTTCACAGTAAGTATGGTTGATGAGGGCTTCCTCAAAATGCTAGAAAAGGTACCTGCAATCATAAATTAGTCCACTACATGGATGAAATGCATCAACAAACTTTACAAGGAGATGTAATAATATTCACAAGTGACATAACATCAATTTCAATGGTAAGATATTGAGGTTCTTTGCTAGATTAAGACCATCACGAAGACCCCATTTTTTTAGTAGCCATGGAGTGGATGAAACTAATACTTCTAGAGAAACCTCCATTCCAAGTTCCTCTGGAATCTCTACTCTCTAATAAGACCATCTACACTAGCTCTACCCGGATTTCCAATGGCGGAACCGTTATTGTTGAGTTTAAAGAAACCAAGAGGGGGTGGTTTCCAACCGATTAGGATAGAATGCCTCTTGATTTTCTTCATCTTAGAGGGAAGGGAGAAGCAAAGCACAGTTGCTATTGGCTCACAAAGTCATTCCTTTAAGCCCATGGCTCATTTTTGCCTCCATAGCCAAACTTTTAAATTGGTTAACTTGGTTTCGTATAAGGTAAAAAGAAAATTACTATTGAAGATGAACTATAATAGAGGGCGGCAAAGATAATGACAGGAACTAAGGGCCCCACTGTGATGCTATTTAATTTAGAGGTCCTTTGAGTTAATGTGAGAGAGAGAGAGAGAGAAAATTTAATGAGGTCCTTTGAGTTATCAATAGTGTTTTGCTAAGAGTAATTACATAGTCAAACCAAAATTTATGATTCCATTGCACCCTTGCTTATACACTAAACATCCATATTCTAGCTAGTGAAAAGCCACTGACCAAATAATTTACAAATCGTGTATAGCCATGACTTATTTGAGGGGTTCATTTAACTAGAAATCACTAATTATTATATCTGACATTATTGCCAACAGTCACAATTTTAGGACAACTCTTCTTTCCAATCAAGTCTTTCTCCAACTAGAGAGAGATGTGTCACTGCTTTAGTTGTTCCTAAGGGAGATTATAAATTGATGAATGCTAAACACAATTATTTTCAAGAAAAAAAATTCACGACAGTTGAAATTAGTACTCTCTTTAACTAAAGATTTCAAATAACACATGCATAGATCCTATAAATTCTGGTTTTATATGTAACTTTCTCGTTAAGCTGGGGAGAGAACACTACATGCATGGATCATGGATGGAATTATTATGAGAACACTTGTATTCATCATGATTCTCCTACCTGTAGTGCAAGCAGATGAGGATAGTACTCTAGATCTTTACTCTGTTCAACCCTATGCACTTGAGCGCTTTCTCTCTTTATTAAAACTAACTCATAAAATAGATTTAGCCTGTAAGAGGAGGTGTGAACTGCAGTGCCATTGGTATTTCTGTGTGCGTTACGGCAAAATGTTTTGTCCCATCGCAGTAAAATGTTGGTATCTCTCTCAGGTGTCATCAATATATAGTTCTACACTTGTTTGTGCGTGTCCAGGAGCACTATAACTATCAATCGGGTATGTAGTCTCTTTCTCTCTTTATGGTTAAGCATTGTACGCATGCATGGCTACAGCCACAAAAATGATAGCGCAGAGAAAGATTTACTCTTCCCAATTAAGGGGATTTATTCGTTCGTTTACCTGGTTTTTGTCTCAATGATATCTTCATTTTGGGAAGAATAGAGATATCACAACTGTGTGATACTTTTCCAACGATTTTTTGCGTTAAAAGTTTTTATTTTTTATTTTCAAGTAATTATAGGTTGCAATTGTATTTGCACTAATAATGTAAATCTTACATTGTGGTCTAACAAATATTGTACACATTTGCAAAAAGTGTAAAACGTAAACTAAAAATTTTATTTTTATTTTAAAGAGAGATTTCTTATTAATATAACATTTACCCTGTTATATTGCACATTGTCATGCTAACGATTTCTGGTTGGCCCACTTGTGACGTGGGCTTTAATTATTGGAAAATATTAAAGATATTATCATTTGTTTTAAAAAAAAAAAAAGTTGATGTATAATGAAGGTAATTAATATCATTTTAATAATATAAATAAATATTTAAATTATTTTTTGGCAAAAATGCAAATTGTGCTCTCTAAATTTGATCAAAATTAATTTCAAGTCTCTAATTTTACTTTCATTCAATTGATTTTTCTAAGTTTCAAGTTTATTTAATTAAGACATTTCCATCAATTTTCATTAAATGCTGTCATTAAATGTCCAAATTTTTATTTGTTTTAGTGGCGATGAAATTTGATGGAGAAATCTTATTTGATACTAAAAGGATTTAATTAAACAAAAGTAAAATTAAAATACTGAAATGAATTTTGATCAAACTGAAATGATACAATTTGCATGTTTGCCTCTTTTTTTTTTTTTTTTAATCAATGACAACGACACATTAATTAGTGCAATTTTTGTAATAAATTTAAAGTATTTCTTGCATTATATTAGGGCTATGCAACAACTCACTCAATCCATCCAACCTGCTCAACTCCACACTGCCTCACATGGATATGATATTTTTCAAGCGAGTTGGGCAGGTTCAACTATTAAAGTTGCAAGTTAGGTTAGGCTAGGTGGCAGATTGAGTTTTTTTTAACCCACCAAAACCCGACCCAACCACCTATATATATATATATATATATATATTCATCTCATATAAAATTTAATTTGTTTTTTATTAATTGCATGATTCACATATGTGAATATGGAAAATTTGATACTTTTCCAACATATTTGTAAGCATACATAATAATATGGATTTGCTTTAAAAAAAATAGAGAAAAAGTTAGAAAAATACTCCTATTGTTAGGTTCTAAGTACTTATGAACTAATGTATTAAAACTCTAATTTGTATTGTTGACAAACCATGATCAAAACAGGTTTTTAGTCTTGTTTTAGACTTACTCAAAGTATGTGTTTTATATAAAATTGGAATCGAGCGGCTACAAAATTTATTGTGAAATTTGGTCTGGCTCGACTAGTCAAAAGTCAAGCAGAATGTTTTTTTTTTTTTTTTGCAGAATTTTCAACTTAGCTCTAAGCCCATATGACGTGTATGGTTTTATGTTTTACCCTAGGTATAAAAGGAAAACCCTAGCCACATTTTTGAGGTTGCTCTATTTGCTGTGTGTGTAAATCTCTTGTGAGATTTGAAAGGTGATTGCCTTCACACATGCTTAGGATTATCAAGAAATAGATTTCATTGAGAGCTTGATGATTATTCAGTTGCTATACTAAAGAGCTTAAAGATACACAAGCGGGAGTGCTTGTACTTGCTAGAGAATCCAAGAAAGAAGAAGTCCATGGTTTCGGAGCTTGCACGTGATCATGTTAATAAGTTTTTTACATGAGGTAGCGATAGGATGTTAGTGGTCTAAGTCACTATTGTAAAACTTCGATTCTTTCATAGTAGATTTAATTTTACCTTGGTGATAGTTAGGTTAAATCCTCTCCAAGTTTTTTACCAGTTTGGTTTTCCTGAGTGATCATATTTTTGTGTTCTTTATATTCCGCTCTTTACATTGATATGATATATGATTGTGTTAACCTAGATCTGGAATTTGAACTAAGTAATAACTTGGCTTATTAACTAAGTTAATCCAATTGTGTTTTTAAGGAGTCTAAAAATAAACACATATCTCATACCATGTGTACTGTGATCTATGAGAAAGTGGTCACTTCCTATGATTTCCTATAAAGATTTATATTTTGTTCCAAGTCCTTTAATTGTTTAAGGATTTATAAAAGATAGTTTTTAAATTTATTTGTAAATGATAAAATAAATTTTGAAGTTTAATATGCAACACATAATTAAAACTAACTCATCCAATCTAACGAGTGGAAACTGCCAAAATTTTCAACCAATTCATTAATTTTTTTAATTTGATGGGTATAGCGGATTGGTTAGAAACTTTTTGGGTTGGTAGTGTTTTTTCCAATGCGCCAATAGCGGATTGGCTAGAAACTTTTCCACTCAACCCACCCAATCCAAAGTCCAAACACACCCTTAACAAACCCCCAATCCAAGACATTTGGCAATTGGTCTAGACCCTGGACTTTGGTAACAGTTATTTCCAAATGAGTATGACTATTAATTAAAAGAATAATTGGTCTAATTTTACCACAAAAAAGGAAATTTCAACTTTATTTAACATAAGCCCCGGTGTTATATCAATTACATTGAATACTCCCTCTTTTGTGATATGCTGCAGGTGATGTTTTATAAAAGAATAAATCGCATATTTTTCATAGATGCGATTCCCAGCTTCCCAAGTCGCCGTAAGGAAAAGTCTTGAGGAAGAACTTGCGTGAAAAACTCGCAGCCGACTGTCAAGTGTCAATGTGAATGGAAACACATATTCCAAGGCTTGATGATGCATCATAGCTATGTGAAAGCTATTGGACTTTGCTACCCCCATTTTCTTTAACTAATGTGAATTTGGAAAGAAATCAGATTAATTTGAATTGCAATTGCAAGAACACTATTACAATTTTTTTTTTCAAGTTAGAAGAAAGAACACCTTTACTTTAATAACTAACACATATATCCTTCTTCCTCTTTTTTCACATGTTGCATTAGGCAAGTGGTACTCAAATTCTGTATACAATTTAGCCCAAAATAAAATTTAATTACAACTTTGGTCATCCATGTTTTGAATATTAAAAAAAAAAAACTATCCATGTTTCATATTCGTCTTTACACTTTTCAATATATCAATTTATTTTCTATAAATTATGTTAGATTTTAGATAGTTTGCTAAGTTTTTGAATCAAAACAAAGTATTGAAAAGGGTATATTTTATTATTTTTTGTTTATATTAATTAAAGTCAAGATACAGTATTAAAAAATTCTAAGTTTCCAAAAAAATTGGTTCAAGCAAAATTATTCTTGCTCATGCGAAATCACTTTTTATCAAGTGAAATATAGGAATGAAGTTCAGGAGACTTTCGCTTAACATTGGCTTAAGCAAAAGAATAATGTTTGATGGGAGTGACGAAGTAGATCATGGAAGAGGCAATCTGGACCGACGAGACAAGCCTTCAATGACGAGCATCCACTTCACTGACGACTCTAAACATTTCATTCAATGCCATCAATAAACGTCAAGGACGGTTACAAAACCAGTCAAACAGACCGTTAGGACAAAATTAAAGCCACATGATGAGGCCAGAAAACGTTACCCAGAGGGATATTAAGAACCACCATAATTACCCAACAGCTAGAGACTACAACAACATATATAAAGCCCTCACACGCCCAAAGAAAAGGTATGAACATATTGAGATTGATACTATTTGATTTCTTTGATTTCGGTACCTTATATTGCTTACTCTTGAGTAATTTTCGACACTGACTTTGGCATCGGAGACGTTGTGGCAGGCACCACACCGGTGACCATCCTCGAGAAAACATCTTTGCAAGAGGCCGAAGATCATTTCTGTCTACATACATTGACTGACGAATTCACACTCCATCAGTTTGGCGCCGTCTATGGGAAGATTTTTTCATGCTCAACCCAGAAAAAGTAGTTTCACATGGAGGCTAATCCAGATTCTACAGCTTTAGCTTAACAAGTTCAGGCTCTCGCAGCCACCGTTAAAGAACTGACCAAGCAAAATCAGGAGATGAAGCTACGGTTTCAACAGGAGGAGAATCAGTCTAAAGGGAATCGAGATGATGAGGGGGATAACCACAGAAGAAATGACCATCAAAGGCCCGATACTCCAACCGAGCATAACTCGAATCTTTTCCAAGAGATGAGGAGAGAGATGGACGAACTTAGAAATGCCATCAAGGAGAAAACGGATCGAAGCGTAGATCGAATGGTTAGGGCAACAGATTCACCGTTCACCCCAGCAGTCCTTGATTGTCCAATCCTGTCAAAATTTCAGTTGCCCCAGCTTGAACCATTCGATGGGCTGAAGGACCCTCAGGATCATCTGAACACCTTTAAGACGACCTTAGGGCTCCAGCAACCCCCAGACAAAATACTGTGTCGCTCCTTCCCAACCACCCTCAAAGAAGCTGCAAGGGAATGGTTCACAAAGCTACCAACATCGTCCGTTGACAATTTTGAGCAGTTGAGCAATGCCTTCTTGCGTCACTTCATTGGAGAACAACATCCTAAGAGAACTGCGGACCACTTACTTGCCATCAGGCAGGGAGAAAAGGAAATCCTGAGGTCATATGTGAAACGCTTTACTCGCGAGACACTGTAGGTGGATGATGCGGACGATAAGGTGCAACTGACGACCTTCAAGGCAGGGTTGAGATCCAGAGAGCTAGTTTCGTCACTAGCAAAGAATTCCCCTAAAACGATGGCCGAAATGCTCCTAAAAGCGCAGAAGTACATGAACGCTGAAGACGCATTAGCGGCCATCGGGGATGCAGGGAGACCAGTGGAAAAAGAAAGGAAAGATGACGACCGCAGAGGGCAAAAGCAGGAGCGCCCAAATCGTTGGACCAATGACGGATTCAAGAGGAAGGATGACAAAGGACCGCAAGGGGTAAAATTTACCCCTCTTATTATGCCAGTTGATAAAATTTTAAGGGTAAAATATTATTTTCGTCCCTAAACTATCACAAAAGTTCGTTTTTTGTCCCTAAACTTTCAAAAGTTCTATTTTCGTCCCTAAACTATCATAAAAGTTCATTTTTCGTCCTTAAACTTTCAAAAGTTCTATTTTCGTTCCTAAACTTTCAAAAGTTCTGACGGGGTGCTGACGTGGCTTAACAGAGTGCTAATGTGGGAGGGACGAAAATCAATACGTTTGGAAAAGTTTAGGGACGAAAATAGAACTTTTGAAAGTTTAGGGACGAAAAACGAACTTTTGTGATAGTTTAGGGACGAAAATGATATTTTACCCAAATTTTAACGCAAATTAAGGATGAGCATTAGCTTAAGTGGCCACGACCATTGCACTCATCCCCTAACATTCGCGATAAGAGCAAGTACTGTCGATTTCACAAGGACCATGGCCATTACACTAAAGATTGTCGAGACCTCAAGGAGCAAATAGAGGAACTGATATAGAAAGGAAAGCTACAGAAGTTTGTGAAGAAAGGGGAATACAGTAGGTTCCGAGATGGAAACAAGAGTCAGCACGAGTCCACATCCGGGGGCAATAACCGTCAGTACTAGCCCCCTCAAAACGTGATAGGAGAAATACAGACGATCGCAGGAAGGCCCATTGCAAGTGAGTCATTCAAGTCCCTTAAGAAAGCGCACCAACGACAGGTGAACAGCGTCCACATGACACCCCCGTTGAAACAAAAACGAACCAATTAGGACATGATTTTCAATGAAGGAGATGCATGGGGAGTAAAGCAACCTCACAACGACCCCCTAGTCATAGCACTTACAATAGAAGGTTTCAACACAAAAAGGATCCTCGTGGACAATGGAAGTTCTGCTGACATCATCTACTTCCCTGCATTCCAACAATTGAAACTGGATCCAAAAAGGTTGCGTCCATTTGACTCCCCCCTCGTCAGCTTCAGTGGAGACAGGGTATATTCCAAGGGCATAGTGACGCTGACGGTGACAATGGGAACTTACCCAAAGCAGTTGACCTGTGATCTTGAATTCTTGGTAGTAGATTGTCCCTCGACCTACAATGTAATCATTGGAAGACCAGCGCTCAACAAGTGGAAATCATCCACGGCAACATACTACTTGAAGGTAAAATTTCCAACGGAGAATGGGGTAGGAGAAGTCAAAGGAGATCAAGTTTTAGCTCGGGAGTGTTACTAGGCCGTCGTGGCTGCAAAAGAGAACCATACATGGACGATTGAAGAAAAGGAGGAAGAAAAGGTAGAGGCCTTGGAGATCGTAGAGTTATCCAATGAAGATTCAAATAAGACAACCAGGATAGGGACGACCCTAAGTCCTGAGATGAGGACAAAGCTGGTTCAGTTTCTTAAAGATAATCTAGATGTCTTTGCTTGGAGCCACGATGACATGCCAAGTATATCTCCAGAAGTCATCCAGCACAGGCTGAATGTAGACCCGGAAAGGAAGCCCGTCAAACAAAGGCGAAGAGTTTTTGCACCAGAAAGAGATCAAGTGGTTACAGACGAAGTTAACGAGCTCTTAACTGCAGGCTTCATCCGCGAAGTATATTATCCAGACTGGCTCGTTAACGTCGTCTTGGTGAAGAAAGCAAATGGGAAATGGAGTATGTGCGTAGACTTCACAGACCTGAACAAAGCATGCCCAAAGGATAGCTTCCCTCTTCCGAGAATAGACCAGTTGGTAGATTCCACAGCTGGGCACAAGCTTTTGACGTTCATGGACGTTTTCTCTGGATACAACCAGATAAAAATGGCAGAAGAGGATCAGGAGAAAATGGCCTTCATCACCAGCCAAGGACTCTATTGCTATAAGGTAATTCCCTTTGGACTGAAGAATGCAGGAGCCACTTATCAGAGATTGGTAAACAGAATGTTTAGCAAGCAGATAGGCAGGAATATGGAAGTGTACGTGGACAACATGCTCGTTAAGAGTAAAGAAGAACCCATCCATCTAGACGACCTCAAAGAGACATTTGCTACCCTTAAGCAATATCATATGAAGCTCAACCCCAATAAATGTGTCTTTGGCGTGGCCTCAGGGAAATTCCTAGGATTTATGGTGTCCCAAAGGGGAATCGAGGCAAATCCAGAAAAGGTACAAGCCATAATCAATATAGCCTCGCCCAAGACCGTCAAGGAAATCCAGAAGCTGACAAGAAGGATTGCAGCGCTCAATAGGTTCGTCTCTAGAGCGAAGGACAAATGCCTTCCCTTCTTCAAGACATTGAGACAGGCTTTCGCCTGGACTGACGAGTGTGAGGCCGATTTCCAGGAACTTAAACGTTACTTAAGCAATCCACCCCTTCTAAGCCCGTCAAAAGAAGGTGAAAACTTGTACTTGTACCTGGCAGTGTCAGATACGGCCGTCAGTGGAGCCTTAATCCGAGAAAAAGATAGGAAACAACTCCCCGTCTACTACATCAGCCAAGCCTTCCAGGGAGCTGAGTCCAGGTATCCTCAAATCGAGAAGATCACATTCGCACTAATAATAGCTTCACGCAAACTCAGGCAGTACTTCTAAGTGCATCCTATCCTAGTAATGCCGGACCAACCAATCAAGAAGTCCATATGCAAACCTGAGGCGGCAAGGAGAATGGTCTAGTGGGCAATTGAGCTCAGTCAGTTTGACATTGAATACCACCCTAGGATGGCCATAAAGGCACAAGCTTTAGCAGACTTCATCGTGGAATTCACCCATCCGGACGAAGACAACTTCACTGTTAAACACAAGCAATGGACAATACAGACCGACGGCTCGTCAGCCCATAAGAGAGGAGGAGTAGGGGTAGTCGTAATCACTCCCGATGGAGAAAAGCTAAAAATATGGGGTTCAGCTGAAATTCCCAGCGACAAATAACGAGGCCGAATATGAAGGAATTCTAACGGGATTAAGGCTTGGAAGAGAGCTGGGGGTTAAGAATCTGTTGATCCAGAGCGATTCGAAACTAGTAATTGGGCAGGCCAGAGGAGAGTACGAAGCAAAAGAAGAAAGAATGCAGAGGTACCTCAAATTGACGAAGAATCTTGCTCGAGAATTCGAAAAGGTGGAGTTCGTGCAGATTCCCAGGAGCCAGAATGTGATAGCAGACGAAGTCTCAAAAATAGCCTCGTCAGATGGAGAAGTGGTGGAAGAAGGCCTGATGATGGAAGTCCAAAAAATCTCCAGCATCGAAGAGGTTCCAGTATTTGCAGTCCAGAGCACAAACAGCTGGATGACATCCATTGTATCCTTCCTTCAAGACGGGCACCTCCCACAGAACATAGAAGAAGCCACGAAGATCAAACAGAGAGTAGCCAGATTCATGATCCACAATGACACCCTATACAAAAGAGGCTTTTCCATGCCTTACCTAAAGTGTGTGGACGAGAAAGAAGCAACGTACATCCTGAAAGAAATCCACGAAGGTGTTTGCGGGGATCATGCTGGTCCTAGATCCCTGGCAGGTAAAATAGTTCGAACAGGCTACTTCTGGCCGACTATACAGGTAGACGCAGTAGAATTTGTCAAGAGATGTGATAAGTGCCAACGGTTCGGAAATGTTCAGCGACTTCCAGCGGAAAAATTGACGACGATTGCATCGCCATGGCCGTTTGCACAATGGGGAATCGACATCGTCGGTCCGCTACCCCAAGGTAAAGGCCAGGTAAAGTTTTTATTAGTTGCCATTGATTACTTTACAAAATGGATTGAAGTAGAGGTGCTGGCAACCATAACCGAAGCCAGAATCCAGAGCTTCGTATGGAAAAATATCATCTGCAGGTTCAAGATTCCAAAGACGATCATATCAGACAATGGACGACAATTTGACAGCCAAGGCTTTAGGGAATTTTGCTCAGGCCTAGGCATCAAGAATCAGTTCTCGTCCCCAGGTCATTCACAAGCGAACGGACAAACGGAGGTGACGAATCGAACATTGCTCAAGATTATCAAAACGAAGCTGGACGATGCGAAGGGAGCCTAGCCAGAAGAATTGCCCAATGTATTGTGGGCCCATAGGACAACAGCAAGAACACCAACAGGAGAGACACCCTTCAGACTCACCTACAGCACTGAAGCAGTGATCCCGGTCGAAGTGGGAATAACGAGCATCAGGCGAGAGACATTCATTGAAGATGTCAATGACGATCAGTTGCGACTCAACCTGGACTTCCTAGACGAAGTAAGAGAGAAAGCCCGAAGCAGAATGGAGGAATATCAGCAGAAGATGACTGACTACTACAGCAAGAGAGTAAAGTTTAGGCAACTTGAGATTGGTGACCTCGTCCTACGTAAAGTAACCCCAGCTACCAAGAATCCTTCTCAAGGAAAACTCGACCCCACGTGGGAAAGGCCCTACCGAGTCATCCATTACTCCAGGAAGGGAAGCTATCATCTGGAGACATTGGACGGATAAAGATTCCTCAGGCCGTGGAACATAGAACACTTGAAGAAATACCATCAATGAATTCAGTCGTGAAATGTATTCATTATCCCTTGTTAGAACTAATAAATGAATTATTCAGCTAATCTTCCTTTACACATTTCTTTACAAGCAGGTATGAAAAAAAAAAAAATATATATATATATATATATATGGCTAAGTAGTAAGATTCCGCACTGACGGATGTAAACTACTGACGATGACAAAATCCTGAAAAAAGGTGTAAGTTATAAAAAGCCGAAAAAATGGCTAAGTAGTAAGATTCCGCACTGACGGATGTAAACTACTGACGATGACAAAATCCTGAAAAAGGTGTAAGTCATAAGAAGTCGAAAAAATGGCTAAGTAGTAAGATTCCGCACTGACGGATGTAAACTACTGACGATAACAAAATCCTGAAAAAGGTGTAAGTCATAAAAAGCCGAAAAAGAAAAATGTGGCTAAGTAGTAAGATTCCATTCTTACGGATGTAAACTACTGACGATCACAAAGTCATACCGTGATAAATATAAACTACTGACGCTCAACGTTCCAAAGAAGGTGTGTCTCATAGAAACGAAAAATGCTTCACCAAACACATCACATATGTGATTAAAAGCATATACCCCACAAACATAGGTAAGATGCAAGAAGTAAATTAAAACTACCATTGTTTCTTTACAAACCCATAAACACTGGGCTTAAACATTGTTCCCCAAAAAAGAAAAATGTTTCTGGATAAGATTTACAAAAAAAAAAAAAAAAAAAGGCCACAACGGGCAATGATCAACAGACAAAAATATTTTGAAAAAAAAAAAAAAAAAACTTAAGTAACAGGTTCAGGCTTCAGAAGTTGGAGGGACATCAACAGCCGCAGCATCGTCAACAGGGGCATTTCCTGGAGTGTCATCAGCAGGGACCACAGACAGAGCAGCTTCGTCAGCGGCCATCTCTTTGTCCATTTCTTCCAGGTCTAGGTTTCCAATATCAACACCAGTTGGATGCTTGACCATATACCTTCGAAGAAGTTCAAAGCCTTTAAAGTACCAACTGAAGAGCACAGTATTGTACTCGACAGTGGTTTGAAAGGCCTCAACGAACCTAGCCGCGATGGTTTTCAGAGATTCCTTAGAGCTTTGAAGCTGCTCGTCCTTCTCCAGGTTCAGCTGGCGCTCAACTCTGAGGTCGTCACCCAAAACCTTGACCTTCTCCTTCAAAGTAGTAGCTTCATCCATGGAGTCAATGAGGTTCTTCTTCAGCTTTGAGTTTTCACTCTCTAAGGCTTGCACCTTTGACGAAAGGGATGCCAGCTTAGCCTCTTGAGTAAGATACTTAGAAGCAATATGTAAGCTTTCTCCCAGGACCTGAAAAGATGTATCAGGTCTTCAGTAAAAAAAAAAAAAAAAGAAAAAAAAAAAAAGAAGAGGAATGCTTATGAAAGAAGTAAAAGCACGTCACTTGGACGAGCTTGTGGACGTGGCCACCAGCTACTGTGTTGAAGGGGACCCCAGAAAAAGCCTTCAAATCGTCAGCCGTCACGATGCTATGGGCCCTTTCAACTGCCAGCCTTTCATCCCCCTAGATTATAGAGCAACAAGCATCCCCTTTCTCCTTCTCCTTCTCCGACAGGCGTGGCCTTTTAGAGACGGGCGTAGGAAGCTCCTCCATTGAAGTAGATGGAGAAGTAGTCCTCGTCGTCTCAGTGCCAAAGACAAGAGGAGTGACTGAGGCAGGCGGGGTGGCAGAAGGACCCCTCCCTACTACACGCACGGTCTTTTTTCTTATATTCGACAAGGGCTTATCCTTCTTTGCCCTCATCTTCGCATACATATCTTTGTTGAACTTGGATGTCATTTCTGTCAAAAGAAGAACGTTAATCCCGAATAGAAACACAAGAAAGAAAGGAAAAAAGGACCAACACTGATGAAGCTGGAACTTACTCTTTTTTCCTTCTATCTCAAGATTTTTCAAGACTAAAGCAGAGGGCTTAGGCCCGAGGCAGTAGAATGCAAGAGTTTTGGGATCAACGAGATCGTCCCAGCTCTCGATGGTTTGCGAGTACTCAATAGCCTTCTGCACTCGTTCCCTATACTTGCTCTTAAGCTTTGGTCGTCTTTTCACTAAAAAAAAAAAAAAAAAAAAAAGAGAGAGAGTTTAGCAGCCATAATAGTAAACACAATAGAATTCAAGAAACGAAGAGGAAATATTGACGCACCTAAAGTCGGGGTTTCCCACCACCGACGTAACCTCGGGAGATCACCCCACAACTCACCCGAGGGTGTCTCAAAATCGTCCTCAGACACAAAGAAGAACCTGGACTTCCAGTACCTGAAAGAGGACGGCAAACCCTTGACAATCCTAGTCCTTTTTTCCCAGGGCACCAGTTCATAATACCCATACTCCTTGGATAACTTCAGACGGTAAAGATAGACAAGCTCGTCAACCCTGAGCATGTCCCCGTCATTGGCAGCCAGCCAAATCCCCACACAACTCACCAGAATCCTCCACAAGTTGGGCATTAGCTGCCCGGGAGCAATACCAAAATGGTCTAAAAGCTCCATGAGGAAGGGATGGACCGGGAACCTCAATCCACAAACGAAGGCAGATTCATAAAAGCATACCTCCCCGGGAAAGAAGTGACAGGCCCGATCCCCCTCACCAGGTAGACGAACCCTAACCCTATCTGGAAATTGAAATCTGTCCCTAAATCTACCTAGGGTTTCCGCGTCCAACCCACACTCCTCCTCCAAAGCATAAAAAGCCCTAACCTCTCGAGGATTAGAATGGGTTGTATCCTCCTCTATTGGGTTACAGCTAGACGATAACCCAGTCTCGAGCTCACTAGACCTGATGCCTGACGTCGTCCTCCCTTCCTTCACTAAATTTTCAAACCAATCAACTGATTGACGCAAAAGAGGCAATAAATCAGTCAACGCAACGACCAAACTACTGCCCTAGTAAACAAAATTTTCAAGATGAGGAAAAGTTCCTAAAGCCCCCCCTAATCGAGCAAAAAGAAATGAAATCGAAGGGCAATCTAACCTAACCTCAGAGCTACTGAACATGGAAAGCTAGAAAAACGCAGAAAATAAAGAAGGATCTAAAGTACCCCAAAGCCAAAAAGAAGCCAAACAGAAGAGAGACAGCAAGGAAAGAAGAAATGAAAGATCAGAAATTTACAACAATGTGAATAGGCAAGATAAAAAGAAAGCAAAAAGAAGAACATACCTCGAAGAAGAAAACCGTTGCACTGCGCAGGGAAAAATCGCTAAGAAGAGAGATAAAGAAGATGAGGACCAGAGCAATAATGGAGGTGTTTTTTCGAAAAAGTGAAAAGAGAATGATGAGAAGAGGGGAAGTTTAAAACCAAGGATTGGGAAGCTGAAAAACCAGCGGGAAAATCAATGAAACTCATCATATGAAGCATTAACTCCCCCAATCAAAAGGTGCCACGTAGGCCACAACCCAAAAGGAGCCACCGCAGCGCATTAAATACGGCTCAAAAACCCAACCGCTTACAACTCAAAAACCTTTCCCCTTCCTTGGTCAACACGACATGTCATGACGACCACGGAATCCGGGGGTAACTAATGGGACTGACAAAGTAGATTATGGAAGAGGTAATCTGGACCGACGAGACAAGCCTTCAATGACGAGCATCCACTTCACTGACGACTCTAAACATTTCATTCAATGCCATCAATAAACGTCAGGGACAGTTACAAAACCAGTCGAACAGACCGTTGGGACAAAATTAAAGCCACATGATGAGGCCAGAAAACGTTACCCAGAGGATATTAAGAACCACCATAATTACATAACGGCTAGAGACTACAACAACATATATAAAGCCCTCACACGCCCAAAGAAAAGGTATGAACATATTGAGATTGATACTATTTGATTTCTTTAATTTCGGTACCTTATATTGCTTACTCTTGAGTAATTTTCAACACTGACTTTGGCATCGAAGACGTTGTGGCAGGCACCACACCGGTGACCATCCTCGAGAAAACATCTTTGCAAGAGGCCGAAGATCATTTCTGTCTACATACATTGACTGACGAATTCACACTCCATCAATGTTATAGATACAAACTATTTTACAATATTTTTACAAACTGTTGATGTAGCTTTAGGATTTTTCAAATAGTTATTAATAAATAAAAATATGATATTAGTGATAAACCCATAATAGAAGTAATAGGATTAACCACATTAATAATTTGTAAAAATATCATAAAATAGTTTGTGAATAGAGAGCATTACTCTAAGCAAACTCGACTTTTTGTATATCAACTACTTAAAGTACTTTTCCCTATAAAAACCAACCATTGAGAGCAAACCAAGTACAATTTTATATTTCCAATTATGACTATCAACAAAGATCAGAAGAAATGAGTCAACAACCAAATACTTTGGATGGCATTTCGCGCGAGCTTCTTCTTCTTTTCTTTTTTTTTTTCTTTTTTTTTTTTTTTTTTTTTTACGATTTGGACCAACTCCTTCTGGAGTTCTAGCCTTGGTTCAAGTTCCATAACCGGTGGCATAAAGAAACAATACATGAACTGAAAGAGGCTATGCTGTAGCAATAGGAGGAAATGGTACAAAAGCAAGAAGTTGAAAAGCTAGTAACAATTTGGAAGATTTAAACTCTGAATGTCTTTATTAAAAACATCACAAGTGTCAAATGAAGTACAAGACTCCTAATGTACAACTAGCAATATTTGTTCATGCATTTTCATGAGTAATAATGCTACAAGCACAAACTATTTTCAATTTTTTACAAACAGTTGATGTGAACAACTTCTTATTGGTTTTTATCTAAACCCGCTATTAATAACACTTTTTCATTTACCAATAATCACTTATCACATCAGCAATTTTTAAAATTTTTTGTAAAAAACTTTGTATCTCTAGTATTATTCTTTTTCTATTTGAATAATGCTACATGCACAAACTATTTTACAACATTTTTACAAAATATTTATGTGACCAACCTTTTATTAGTTTTCATCTAGACTCACCATTAATATCACATTTTTATTTATCAATAATCACTTATCACATCAACAGTTTGTAAAAAATTTTATAAAATAATTTGTATCTCTAGCATTATTCTTTTTATTTACCAATAGTTACTCACCATTTCAGTAATTTGTAAAAAAAATTGTAAAAAAGTTTGTATTTCTAACGTTATTCAATACTTTTTTTTTTTAACCAACGTTATTCAATACTACAATGCTTTGAATTAATGAGATATGATTGGTAATGTCAGAAAATTAAGTAGTAAGATATGCTTGGTAATGTAAGAAAATTCTTGTCTCTTGTTGTTTTATAGTTAATTAATGTGACTGGTTAATTATGGCTTGCTTATGAAATATGATTAGAAATGTGAGAAACTAGTGTATCTTTTCTTTTTAAAGGGTCATTCTACGTTCTCCATATTTTTCTTAAATCTTAGTTATAGATATTACTTGTTTTAATTTGGTCTGTTTATTTAATTTTAATAAGATACCTGCTACCAGTCATCTAAATCTTCTATAAAACCCAAAAAAACAAAACATACGAGTTCTTCTTTTGTCGAGTGCTTTAGACAGATCTCTAATTAACTAGTTCTTCCCTCTAGCCGCTACTCTCAAACCTTCATGGCTCTACCTCCTTAAGTTTGTGTTTGGTATTCAAATTGTGATTTTGATTATTAATCTTTTCCTATTTATTGATTGAAGTCACTAGAAAACCCTAGCTAGAAAGATTAAATCTTACACCTAAATGACCTTCTTTGAGTCTTGAAGAATGGTTAGATACTTTTTCTTTTACTCAATCATTTTAATTTAATTTTCAGGTTTGATTTTTACTCTTCTATGATCTATTGTTTGCTAAGTGGCACAATATGGTTTATATTCCTCTAACTGTTAATTCTTCATCTTCTTCTTCTTCTTCTTCTTGGTTCTTGGTTCTTGGTTCTTGGAGAAAATCTTTGAACCTTTCACACAAAAGGATCTCTCTTTGTTCACATGTCTTTTTTTTTCCCCTCTCTGCTTTTCACTCACTTTGAATTCACTTTTACTTTATTAAGGCACCCTATAACATGTTACTTTTATTTCTATGATTTGTAAATATCAAATATCATTTGTGGTTTCATTAGCAATTTCTACTATTGTTTTATAATGTTATTAATTTCTATGCATAGATTTGGTTAAGGCGGTTCCTAATGAGCAGAATTAGTTTTTCCTGATTTGGCTTGGGTGCATAAAGAGGTCAGTATCACTTTTGTTGTTCTTCTTTCTTATTTTTGCAAACCCCTAATGGGTTTGTAAACTATTGAGAATAAAATCTTAAATTTAATAGGTGCTTTTTTTGAGTCAAATATCTTCCATTTAATTTGTGTTTCTTTTAGTCCAACTTGTATGTATTACTCTGTGTGTGTGTGTGTATGCGTGTGTGTGTGTGTGTGTGTGTGTGTTTTTAATCAAACTATGATATTTATTCATACACACTAAAAATTTTATAACTTTGTGTTATTTAAGTTGCAATGTTTTAGTGGGCATGCATGCTAGGTGTTTGAGAGAATGACTAAACATGTATACTTGCAATTAGCATGCTCTGCTTCTGTTTTGTTAAAAAATAAAAACTCTGTGGTCATTGTGTGGTATAACATTTTTAAACTTCATTCAAGTAATATAGACCTTGAAAGAGATAGTGAACCCCATCTTTTGTTTTCATTTTAAACTGGTTCCTATCTAATCTTTAGGATGTTTTTGGTCTCCAAGTCAAGAATATTTCATAAGGGTCTTACTATTTTTTTGTTTTTTTTGACTTTTAAAGATAAATGAAAATGATTTATATTTCAATTTTTTTTTTCAAAAAATTATAAAATTGAATGAAAAATATGATTAGATTGAAGTTTAGAAAATATTTCTGAAGCTTGAAGTTTGTGTTTGATCTATTGCACTTTATTAGTTCTTAGTGAGACGATTTGAAAATTCTTGAAAACAAAAAGGTTTTCTTTCTAGGAATTTTCAATTTATTTTATTCTCAAGAAGGTTCCTTTTAGTTCTGAACACAATAATTTAATTCCCAACCTTTGATGACACTGATAATAGTTTTTCAATCTGGAAGAAATAGGAATAGAGTTTTAGAATGGTTAGCTTACTCAATCCAAGTAAGGGAAAAATGGAGATGCTATCTTGCAACTTGTTCATTAGTGTTCCAGGTCATTTACAAAAAATAAGTGCTTTAAATACTCTTCACTTGAGAATTAGCAACTGCATGTACTCCTTCCAATTGATTTCAAGGGAAGATGACTGCCTTCTTATCCCTTGCCTTTCAGTCTCAAATTAATATATAATAAAAAGCCCCATTAAAAATTGGAGGACAACCACCTTCTGGTGGTTCTTCATTCACACTAGTGATTGCGAAGACCAATTTTCTTTTTTGGAGTTATTGTCATTGTTATTCCTTTTACTTTTCCCTTCTTGTTTAAAGTGTTTTTACTTTCCACCTGTCTACTCAAGCATAATAAAATGATATGCTATCATCAGTATCATCCCCAATATCATCATCAAATGATGATTCATCAAGACTATGCAACTCCTCATTGTCATAATCAGAGTTCATTACACCAACACCCATTTGTTCTAGTTCAATAACATCCTCCTCACAACCATCCCAACTATCACTACTGTCCTCCACAAACTCCCTCTCAACGAGATTCACTACATCTTCATCCTCTAGGCCACTTCCTTCACCATCACCTCATCCACTGTCACTGCTATCAACTACATTGTTGTCCTCAGATGGGCACTGAGTCACAGGTTCCTTACCTGCTCTCCTATAATACACCTCTGCAGCATCAACCTCAACAACATCATCATCATCAACCTCCTTAACCATTGGTGTGTTACTTTCTATCCTATAGTAGGCTTGTTCAGCATCTACTTCAATGTGATCCTCATTATTATTGTTATAATCTTCACTACCATTTGCATCATCATCACTACCTTCGTCATTACTGCCATCATCATTACTGCCATGTCCTAAAAGGTTTTGCTCCACTGCCAATGGCTGCACATCTGCCCCAACATGCTCACCTTCACCCACTAGTATAGGATTATCCACATGGTGCTCTAAAAACACATGAATTTCTTCATAACCAATCACTAAATCTGTCATAAACATGGCATCATCATCATCAACTATCAAATGGAAATTAGCCCTCTCTAGATCACTATCTGGCATTTTATACTAAATCCTGCTCACAGAGGTGTACCCAAACTCCCTGCATATACCCTCAATCTCTGTCTTGGACCACCTATCAAGGTCACAATTGTCCACTACATCCATTTGACCTCCCACATATTTTCGAGGGTTATCACTAAAATACCCACCATGATGCACAAACAAGCTAAATAGCTTACTCATGCTGCATGCAAAACACATATAAACTACTAGTTAACAAAATATTAACCATTAGTTAAATAATATTGACTACATTCCAAAACAACACTCATTAGTTAACAAAATATCACACATTACTTATTTACCAACTCAGCACTCATCTTTCCACAATCCACCTTAGCTGTTTTGAATTATATAATATGGTAATGCACATCATCTTCAACAGGGGAGTAGAAGGACCACGTTGGAAAGTACAAACAAACACATATTAAACAATAATATCATAAAAAAAAGACACGTGCATAGTAATCCACAAACAAACACATGTTAACATTATATATCATATGCATTTTGGCCTACTAATTCAGTATACATCACACACTGAATTAGCCATTATCTTCAACAGGGGAAAACGAGGACCACATTGAAAGTCACAAAGAAGCACATACCCAGACAAGGACCAACAAATAGTCAAAAGTAACCAAAAAAAAAAATCGATAAAGTCAAAACCCAAACAATGAATATACAAAAGCAACATTATGGCCCCTACGCATAATATAAAGCTAGCTATATATAAGGACATACAGAGAGAGACAGAAAGAGCTAATAACTATGTGTTTGGTCTCTATCTTACAGAGATAGATCTCACGGCTTTTCTTTTCTCTACTATTCCAAGAAAAATGGGTTTGGGTATATCTATTTCTAGGTTTGTTTGTCTGCGATGGTGGTTTGTTTGTCTGTGATGGTGGTTTGATGGCTATCTCAAATCGAAAGAGAAGGCGGACTAAATTGGTTTGGGGTTTCACAGAAAGAGAAGGTAGAAGGTGAACCGATTTGGGGGTTCAATTGAAGCCACAGGTGGTTGTAGTGAGAGTCACATGCGAATAAAGGGGCGTGAAACCCATGTGGCATAGGTCAAGTGAGCCACAATGTATTTTTATTAATATTTTAATCAGAAATATTAAAATAACTGGTGGTTGACAGAAATGACTAAAATAACAAGCGTTAATTGGAATATGGACTAAAATTGGTAAAATAGAAATGTAGGGACCAAAATAAAAATGACCCCAAAATATAGGGACGAAAAGAGCATTTACACCTAATTAAAATTTAGATTGTGGACCGTGGACCGTGGACCGTGGGTGATTTTTCTTTTTCTTTTTTTGTATGGTACATTACTTTCAAGAAATCAAGTACTAGATTTTTTTTTTTTTTTTCCTTTTGTAAATTTTATATTATTAAGTAGATTATAAATATTTAAGATAGTAATTAGTATTTAAAGTATGGAATGTCGAGTGATTTATCTTTATCCATTTTTTTTCTTTTTCTTTTTGAGTACTTTCCTTTCAAAAAATAAAGTACTAGGTAAAAAAAAGTTCACTTTTTTTTTTCTTTTATAAATTTTATATTATTATGTAGATTATGAGTATTTGATATAGTAATTAGTATTTAGAACGTGAACCGTGTAGTGATTTATCTTTATCTTTATCTTTATCTTTTTTCTTTTTTTTTTTCTGTATTTGTATGGTACTTTACTTTCAAGAAATGGATTCTCAAAAAAAAAAAAAAAAATACTTTCAAGAAATGAAGTATGGGATAAATTTTTTTTTTTTCACTTTTTTTTCTTTTGTAAAATTTTTATTATTAAGTGAATTATAAATATTTAATATAATAATTAGTATTTAAAGTATGGACTGAGAAATGATATATATATATATATATATATATATATATATTTCTTTTTTGTATAGTACTTTACTTTCAGGAAATAAAGTACTAAGTAAATTTTGTCTTTACACTTTTTTATTCTTTTGTAAATTCTATATTATTAAGTAGATTATAAATAATTAAAATAATAATTAGTATTTAGATTGTAGACTGTGATGTGATTTATCTTTTTTTTTTCTTTTTGTATCGGTCTTTCATTTCAAAAAATCAAGTACTAGGTAATTTTTTTTTTCACTTTTTTTTCTTTTGAAAATTTTATATTATTAAGTGGATTATAAATATTTAAAATAGTAATTAGTATTTAGATTGTAGACAGTGAATTGTGGAGTGATTTATTTATTTTTTTTTATATATAGTACTTTACTTTTAAGAAATCAAATAATGGGTATTTCTTTTTCACTTTTTTTTTTCTTTTGTAAATTTTATATTATTAAGTGGATTATAAATATTTAAGATAGTAATTAGTATTTAGAGTGTGGAATGTTAAGTGATTTATCTTTATCCTTTTGTTTTTGTTTTTCTTTTTATATGGTACTTTACTTTTAAAAAATCAAGTACTGGGTAATTTTTTTCAACTTTTTTTTTTTCTTTTGTAAATTTTATATTATTAAATGGATATTAAATATTAAGATAGTAATTAGTATTTAGAGTTTGGACTGTGGAGCAATTTATCTTTTCTTTTTATTTTTAT
This sequence comes from Quercus variabilis, assembly GCA_030445155.1. Lineage (NCBI taxonomy): Eukaryota > Viridiplantae > Streptophyta > Magnoliopsida > Fagales > Fagaceae > Quercus > Quercus variabilis. The sequence goes on along the minus strand of CP129449.1, from coordinate 86,102,564 downwards.
TTTTCTTTTTATATGGTACTTTACATTCAAGAAACCAAGTACTGGGTAATGTTTTTTTTACTTTTTTTTTTCTTTTCTAAATTTTATATTATTAAATGGATTAGAAATATTAAGATAGTAATTAGTATTTAGAGTGTGGATTGTAGAATGGTTTATCTTTTCTTTTTCTTTTTCTTTTTGTATGGTGCTTTACTTTTAAGAAATCAAGTATTGGAAATTTTTTTTTCGCTCTTTTCATTTGTAAATTTTATATTATTAAGTGGATATAAATATTAAGATAGTAGTTAGTATTTAGAGTGTGGACTGCAGAGTGATTTATATTTTCCTTTTCTTTTTCTTTTTATGTGATACTTTACTTTCAAGAAATTAAGTACTAGGTATTTTTTTCACTTTTCTTTTTCTATTATAAATTTTATATTATTAAGTGTATTATAAATATTTAAAATAGTAATTAATATTTAAATTGTGGACCTTAGAGTGATTTATCTTTATCTTTTTTTTTTTTTTAATCTTTTTTTGTATGGTATTTTATTTTAAGAAATAAAATACTGGGTTATTTTTTCACTTTCTTTTTTTTTTTTGTAAATTTTATATTATTAAGTTGATTATAAATATTTAAGATAGTAATTAGTATTTATAGTGTGGAATGTGGAGTGATTTATCTTTATCATTTTTTTTTTTTTTACTTTTTCTATTGTGCTTTGGTTTCTAGAAATCAAGAACTTGGTTTTTTTTTTTTTTTTTTGTAAATTTTATATTATTAAGTGGATAATAAATATTTAAAATAGTAATTAGTATTTAAATTGTGGACTGTGAAGTGATTTATCTTTATCTTTTATTTTTTTTTTTGTATGATACTTTACTTTTAAGAAATGAAATACTAGGAAAAAAAATTTTCACTTTTTTATTTTTTATTTTTTAACTTTTGTAAATTTTATATTATTAAGTGGATTATAATTATTTAAGATAGTAATTAGTATTTAGAGTGTGGAATGTGGAATGATTTATCTTTATTCTCTTGTTTTGCTTTTTCTTTTTGTATGATATTTTATTTTCTAGAAATCAACTACTTGGTAATTTTTTTTTTTTACTCTTTTTGTAAATTTTTATATTATATAGTGGATTATAAATATTTTAGATAGTAAATAGTATTTAGATTGTGGATTGGGAAGGGACTCATTTTTATCTTTCTTTTTTTATTTTTTCTTTTGTATGGTACTTTAATATCTAGAAATCAAGTACTGGGTAAAAAAAATTTCACTTTTTTTTCTTTGTAAATTTCATATTATTAAATGGATTATAAATATTTAAGATAGTAATTAGTATTTAGATTGTGGATTATGAAGTGATTTATCTTTTTTTTTCTTTTTCTTTTTGCATAGCACTTTGTTTTCAAGAAATCAAGTACTAGGCAATTTTTTTTCAATTTTTTTTCTTTTGTAAATTTTATATTATTAAGTAGATTATAAATATTTAAGATAATAAATAGTATTAAGATTGTGGACTGTGAACTGATTTATCTTCTTTTTTTTTTGTATGGTACTTTACTTTTAAAAAATAAAATACTAAGGTAATTTTTTTTTTCACTTTTTTTTTTTGGTAAATTTTATATTATTAAGTTGATTATAAATATTTAAGATAGTAATTATTATTTCAAGTACGGAATGTAGAGTGATTTATCTTTATCCGTTTGTTTTTCTTTTTCCTTTTATATGGTACTTTACTTTTCAGAAATCAAGTACTAGGTAAAAAAAAAAAAATCATTTTTTGTGAATTTTATATTATTAAGTAAATTATAAATATTTAAGATAGTAATTAGTTTTTAGATTTTGAATTGAGGAGTGATTTATCTTTATCTTTTTCTTTTATATGATAATTTACTTTTAAGAAATGAAATACTGGGTAAATTGTTTTTTTCACCTTTTTTCTGTTGTAAATTTTATATCATTAAGTGGCTTATAATTATTTAAGATAGTAATTAGTATTTAAAATGTGGAATGTGGAGTGATTTATCTTTATACTTTTTTTTTTTGGTACTTTACTTCCCAAAAATCAAGTATTGGGTAATTTTTTTTTTTTTTTCTTTTTTATATATTTTATTTTATTTTATTAAATGGATTATAAATATTTAAGATAATAATAAGTATTTTGATTTTTTACTGTAGAGTGATTTATCTTTTTTCTTTCTTTTTCTTTTTGTATAGTACTTTATTTTCAAGAAATAAAATACTGGGAATTTTTTTTTTTCACTTTTTATGACTTTGGTAAATTTTATATTATAAAGTGGATTATAAATATTTAAGATAGTAATTAGTATTTAAATTGTGGACTGTGGAGTGATTTATCAATTTTTTTTTTCTGTTTCTTTTTGTATGTTGTTTTATTTTCAAGAAATTAAGTACTTGGTAATTTTTTTTTCCACTTTTTATCTCTATAAATTTTATATTATTAATTAAATTACAACTATTTAAGATAGTAATTAATATTTTGAGTGTGAAGTGTGAACTATGGTGTGATTTTTCTTTATATTTGTTTTCTTTTTCTTTTTGTATTGTACTTTATTTTCAATAAATCAAGTATTGAGTAAATTTTTTATTTCATTTTTATTTTCTTTTTGTAAATTTTATATTATTAATTGAATTATAAATATTTAAGATAGTATTTAATATTTAGAGTGTGGACTGTAGGGTAATTTATTTTTATTTTTTTTTCTTTTTGTATGGTACTTTACTTTTAAGAAATCAAGGATTGGGTAATTTTTTTTTTCTTGTTTTTCTTTTCTTCTGTAAATTTTATATTATTAAGTGGATATTAAATATTAAGATAGTAATTAGTTTTTAAAATGTGGACTGTGAAGTGATTTTTGTTTTCTTTTTCTTTTACTTTTGTATGGTACTTTACATTCAAGAAACCAAATACTGAGTAATTTTTTTTCACTTTTTTTTTTCTTTTCTATATTTTATATTATTAAATGGACTAGAAATATTAAGATAGTGATTAGTATTTATAGTGTGGATTGCAGAGTAGTTTATAATTTTTTTTTTTTTTTTTTGGTATGGGACTTTACTTTCAAGAAATTAAGTACTGGCTAATTTTTTTTTTCACTTTTTTCTTTTTTTAATTTTATATTATTAAGTGGATTATAAATATTAAGATAGTAATTAGTATTTAGAATATGAACTACGAAGCGATTTATCTTTTCTTTTTCATTTTCTTTGTGTATGATACTTTAATATCAAGAAATCAAGTATTTGACATTTTTTCACTTTTCTTTTTCTATTGTAAATTTTATATTATTAAGTATATTATAAATATTTAAGATAGTAATTAATATTTAGATTGTAGACTTTAGAGTGATTTATCATTTTTTTTAATCTTTTTTTTTTTGTATGTTACATTACTTTTAAGAAATAAAATACTGGGTATTTTTTTCACTTTTTTTTTTCTTTTGTAAATTTTATATTATTAAGTTGTATTTAGGATAGTAATTTGTATTTAGAGTGTAGAATGTGGAGTGATTTATCTTTATCCTTTTTTTTTTTTAACGTTCTCTATGGTACTTTAGTTTCTAGAAATCAAGCACTGGGTAATTTTTTTTTTTCCCTGTAAATTTTATATTATTAAGTGGATAATAAATATTTAAGATAATAACTAGCATTTTGATTATGGACTATGAAGTGATTTATTTTTATCATTCTTTTTTTGTATGATACTTTACTTTAAAGAAATGAAATACTGGGAAAAAAAATTTCACTTTTTTTTTAGTCTTTTGTAAATTTTATATTATTAAGTGGATTATAATTATTAAAAATAGTAATTAGTATTTAGAGGGTGGAATTTGGAATGATTTATCTTTATTCTTTTGTTTTTCCTTTTCTTTTTGTATGATACTTTATTTTCCAGAAATCAAGTACTTGGTAAATTATTATTATTTTTTTTGTAAATTTTATATTATTAAGTGGATTATAAATATTTAAGATAGTAATTAGTATTTAAATTGTGGATTGTGGATTGATTTATCTTTATCTTTCTTTTTTCTTTTTTCTTTTGTATGGTATTTTAGTTTCTAGAAATTAAGTATTGGGTAAATTTTTTTTTTCACTTTTTTTTCTTTGTAAGTTTTATATTATTAAGTGGATTATAAATATTTAAGATAGTAATTAGTATTTAGATTTCAGACTGTGGAGTGATTTATATTTTCTTTCTTTCTTTTTCTTTTTATATAGTACTTTATTTTCAAGAAATAAAATACTGGGTAAAAAAGATTTTCACTTTTTTTTTTCTTTTGTAAATTTTATATCATTAAGTGGATTATAATTATTTAAGATAGTAATTAGTATTTTGAGTGTGGAATGTGAAGTGATTTATCTTTATCCTTTTGTTTGTTTTTTTTTTTTTTATGGTATTTTAGATTTTAGAAATCAAGTACTGGGTAATTTTCTCTTTTTTTACTTTTTTTTCTATTGTAAATTTTATATTTTTAAGCGCATTATAAATGTTTAAGACAGTAATTAGTATTTAGATTGTGAATTGTGAAGTGATTTATCTTTATCTTTTCTTGTTCTTTTTCTTTTGTATGGTACTTTAGCTTCAAGAAATCAAGTACTAAGTAAATTTGATTTTTTTTTCACTTTTTTTTCTCATAGATTTTATATTATTAAGTGGATTATAAATATTGAAAAAAGTAATAAATATTTAGATAGTTGACCGCGGAGTGATCTATCATATTCTTTTTCTTTTTCCTTTTGTATGGTACTTTATTTTCAAGAAATCAAGTATTGGAGAGTTTTTGTTTTATTCTTTTTTTTTCTAATTTTATATCATAAATTGGATTATAATTATTTAAGATAGTAAATAGTATTTAGATTGTCAACTATGGAGTGATTTATCTTCTTCTTCTTTTTCTGTTTCTTTTTATATGGTATTTTATTTTCAAGAAATTAAGTACTAGGTAATTTTTATTCACTTTTTTTCTCTATAATTTTTATGTTATTAATTGAATTATAACTATTTAAGATAGTAATTAGTATTTTGAGTGTAGACTGTAGAGTGATTTTTCTTTATATTTGTTTTCTTTTTCTTTTTGTATGGTACTTTATTTTCAAGAAATCAATTACTGGGTAAATTTTTTTTTTTTTTTTTTTTGTAAAATATATATTATTAAATGAATTATAAATATTTAAGATAGTAATTAATATTTAGAGTGTGGACTATGGAGTGATTTTTTTTTTCTTTTTGTATGGTACTTTGCTTTCAAGAAATCAAGTATTGGGTAATTTTTTTTTTTACTTTTTTTTTTCTTTTGTAAATTTTATATTATTAGGTGGATTATAAATATTTAAGTTCAGTCACTTTTTAAGTTATGAGGTCATTTTAGTCATTTTTTTGGTTTCAAGGTCATTTCGGTCAATTTCTAAGTTTCAAGGTCATTTGTTTTTGTTTTTTTTTTTTTGGTCCTAGGGGTATTTTGGTCATTTTCTTAGGTTTCATTGTTATTTCAGTCATTTTTTTTAGGTTTTATAGTAATTTTTTTTTAATAGTTTTAGGGTGATTCTGTCATTTTTTAGATTGTAAGAGTATTTCGGTCATTTTTTAGATTTTGGAAGTATTATGGTAATTGGTGAGAAAAAAAAAAGTGAAAAAAAAGGATATTAAATGTGACAAAAGTACCATCGATTGTGAGAAATGTCATTAAGATGTAATTGGTATTTTTAGATATATAATTTTAATTTCCCATTTGAGATGTAGATGCTGTTACGAATTCATATTATGTCATTAATTATGTGTCAGATGACTTACCATTTTATAAACATAAAACCACTTTAATACTATAGCTACAATTAAACATAACCTCCACATACTTTTAACAACTTTTTTACCATTTAATTATATAAAATATATAAATATTTACAAAAGAGAACCTGAGATTTCAGGTAAGATTTTGAAAGAAATATTTAAGTAAAAGAAATTATGTTTTTACATTGTAGACTAAATAAAAGTGTATAACGTGTACATATTTACATGAACAGTTTATAATATTATACATTGTTCATACAAATGTGAAATGTGTACAATTGTGTACACTTTACATGAATAGTAAATGTAAACATATCATTTTCTTTATGTAAATTGATAGTTGATTGCCACTTAATGAGCTACTCAAATTAAGATGGGTAAATTACATATTTGATCTCTAATTTTTACATTGTGTGTCAATTTGGTCCCTAATATTTTAAATGTAACAAATTGAGTCTGACTCTTTTGGTATTATGTCAAAATAGGCTTTCATTCATTCAGGATTTTAGCATCTAGCTATTGCTCCTCAAACTTTCAGAGTTCCATCTTCTTCTTTACTATCACAAAAATGGATTCTCCGTTCACATTCTAAGTGTGCGTTTGTGATGTAGGACACAATTTACTATTTAATTATTGTAATTTATTATTTTTGCTATTTTTATGTAAAAAAACGTTATTTTAGGTTTAGGTGATTTATTTCCTTGTTTTTAGGCGCATTTAATGTTTTTTAGGTCAAATTTGATTCCTGTCATGGTTAGGTATCAATTAGGAGTTATTTTAGATTATATTTTCTTGTCAATCAAGTTTTAAGGAGCCCTTAAATAGGCCCTTAAGTCTGTAAACGTTTTTCATAATTTATTATCAATAAAATTTCAGACTTGTGTCTTTTGTATTCTCTGGTGGATTCCAGACCTATCACCTTGTGGATTCAAGGAACCCCTCGTGGATTCGAGGTTTACTACCCAGGAACTAACAGTTTAGTTTCTGTTTCATCAAGAGAGCATCGTGTGTGCTCTTCTTCAGGCTTCCGCGACATCAGTTGGTATCAGAGCCTTGACTTACCCTGGTCTGATTGCTAACCGGCGAGACGTAACCACCACCACAACAACGACGAATAACTTAGCGAGTATTATGTGACGTACAACAAGCACTCACAAATATCTATGCTAAGATGGCGCCGTTGAAGAATGGAAACAATAGGGATAACTGCAACGGAGACATAACTCACGGGCAACCTATTGGTAAGCAAATTTCATATAGACCTTATAAGAAAATTGCAAGTTTTAATGGTTATTTTTTAAAAGAAGATTTTCTTGATTGGTTACTTGATATAGAAGATTTATTTGACTATGAGAATATTTGTTATGAGAGAAAAGTTGGACTTGCTTTGTATAAACTTAGTAAGTATGCCTTATGTTGGTGGGAACGAGTACAATCCGATAGAATTCGACAAGGTAAAGACAAAATTCGATCGTGGCCAAGGATGAAAAAGATGCTTGCTATCAAATTTTATCCTTTGGATTGTGAAGAAATCTTGTCGTATACAATACAAGATTATTATTGGCCAAGAAGTTCATACTTGAATTATTTTGAAGAGCCAAATATTCCGCCATTAAAGGAAGACTTACATGTTGAAGCAAATATTGTTCTTGAAGAATATGGAGAAGTCAAAGAAGAATCTGAAATCAAGATTGTAGAGGAGATTAATGAAGACCCCATTATAGAGAAAGATCTTGAAGTTGAGATAGTGGAGACCATTAAAGAAGAAATTATAGAGGAAGTTGTCAACGATCTCGATGAAATCAAGTTAGATGATTGCAACATTCAAACTCCTATTATTTTATTGGGCGACACCAAAACACAGTTTATTGATTTTATTGGGGTGGAAAGATTTGATTTTATCATTGACTCTTATTTGGTGAATATTGTCAATTACATGAAGATCAAGGGAGAAGAAGTTCAAGTTGCCCAATTAATGACTTTCAAGTTTGGCAAGAAGACAAAGAAGATGAAGTATTCAAAGTATTTGTTCTCTTGGCATGGGAGATTTCAGATTTCAAAGATGAACTCGAGGACGAGTTTGTTTCAAGTGGAGGGGTCTGATGTAGGACACAATTTACTATTTAATTATTGTAATTTATTATTTTTGCTATTTTTATGTAAAAAAACGTTATTTTAGGTTTAGGTGATTTATTTCCTTGTTTTTAGGCGCATTTAATGTTTTTTAGGTCAAATTTGATTCCTGTCATGGTTAGGTATCAATTAGGAGTTATTTTAGATTATATTTTCTTGTCAATCAAGTTTTAAGGAGCCCTTAAATAGGCCCTTAAGTCTGTAAACGTTTTTCATAGTTTATTATCAATAAAATTTCAGACTTGTGTCTTTTGTATTCTCTGGTGGATTCCAGACCTATCACCTTGTGGATTCAAGGAACCCCTCGTGGATTCGAGGTTTACTACCTAGGAACTAACAGTTTAGTTTCTGTTTCATCAAGAGAGCATCGTGTGTGCTCTTCTTCAGGCTTCCGCGACATCAGTTTGTCTAGCACTGCATTTGCATTTAAGCTACGTTTGCCGTTTTTTAGGCTGGTCCCGTGACATTGTTCATGGACCAGCCAAAGCACAAAAACGCATGAACAGTGTTTTGATTTTTAAAAAAATATTTTGCTATATTGTTTTTAGTAATAAGTTTTCAGTTTTTAGCAAATAAGCAGTATCCAAATAGACCATAAGCCCAAAATGCAAGATTTTCCTTCTTTTTTTTTTTTTTTTTTTTTTCAAAGATTGGTAATCTTGAATTGAAATTCATTTTAGACTCTGCCACCTAATGTTGTTCCTCGAGCCCTACAAACGACATTGCCACTTACTCCCTTGGGCTCTCCTTTTTCCCTCCAATGTTTAGATCCAAGGATTAGGAATCTTGTCTAGGATTCCATTCCAGGCTTTGCAACTTAATAATTGTTCCTCAGGCCCTAGTAGGCTAGTATGCCATCAACTCTTATTCGATTGTATATGGGCTTTTCCTTCTTCTCCAAAAGTCCGATGAGCAAGTTCGTTCAAGAATCAAGGAGGCTCTTGCTTGTGAACAAGTTTTATTCTTATTTATAAAAGAAAAACATTGTGAATAAAGTTTCTCAGTTTCCATCATTGTTTCCTCTTGCTTCTAGTATTTGGAGGTATCCTAGACAAAGTACAACAGACTAAAACAAGGAAAACAAAACTAATTCTAATTTTCTAAACCATTTCATACCATATAACAAATTTTGACTTCATTTTGGGAAAATGAAAACTTTTTTCCCCTTTTTTTTTGGTATCTCTCCTTTCAGATAGGTAAGACCAACAAATAATCTTTTCATTTTCTCAAGAAATCTGAGAAAGTGAGAATTCTTGACGTGATGATTAGAACCTGTTTAATTTGCCTTATTTCCATCATCCATCCATCACTCATTTTCAATTACCCATTATTTACTTTTGGTGGGTCCCACGCATAAGAAATCTATTTGACCAAGTTTTCAATCCTAGTTCTCGTCACCCATAACTCAACAAATTGAGTGATGAGTATTAGAAAATGAAAACAAATTTTAGGTATTTCCAAGTTATGGAAAATGAGTTACGATGGTACTATTGTAATTACACTCATCTTATAGAACCCATTGTTGTGTCTTGTTTAATCATGACATCCCACAATTACTCCACCCCAATGGCTCTATCCCTCTCTCCATGCCATACTCTTTTTTTTTTTTTTTTTTCCCTAAATAGCTCTCATCTCTTCCAAGAACTGTAGAATGCCCTCTCGATGGTCATGATCTGATAACACAACCGGTCTCCCAATCTTGTGTCTAGGTCTCAATTTGCTTCTCCGACTGAAGCTCAAACTCTCAAACGTCTAGTCTCCGTCTCCATCTTGATAGTGACTCTCGTAGTGGGTCTCTAATATCGAGCTATGGGTCTCTCATCTCAATGGCCCAAAAGGTGGAATTGGTCTCTCTTCTCGGTTTTGGTCTCCATAAGGTAGAACATCTCCTCCTTCCATCATTTGTGGGTTTCGCAACAAACGGATCCAAGCACTAAATTAGAGATCTTATGCACAAGTAAACACAAAATGGCTTAGAGATCAAGTGATGAGTTTAGAGTGATTACATATGAGAATTGAGATACCTCCAAACCAAACAGGCTCTAAACCATCCCAATTGACATTCTCTTTAAGATCTTGCTAAAGTATGTTCAAGATCTAGACAAAGGATTTTCAATACTTATTTAACCATACACTAGTGAAGCACTGTCATTAATTTCTAACTTCTATAACTAGCAACACCCATCTTATTTTATCAAATAATAGAAAAAGTAGTGCAAAAAATTTGGTCCTTCGATGTTTTGGGCTATCCTCATGTCATGGCATTTGTAGCTCCACGGCGACACCCTCAGCGACATTTCAACTTCATGCACAAACCCACAAAAAAAGGTTTACCCCATTAAGGCAATAACCACTGTTTAAAATCAGGCCTAAATAAAAAATAAAATAAAATAATAAAAAAAGGTAGAGTTTTCATTCAACTATTTAAGTTGACTATTCAATAAATGATTAAACCTTAGTCCGATATTCCAATTTTATCAAAATTAGGTATCCAAATAAATCAAACTAGAAATTTATATAGATATATTTGAAAACCAATACGTGAGTTGTGAGTTATGTCAGGTCTGGAAATGTCACCAAATCCAATCCAACCCAGCCCAAGCTTCTCTCCTTTTTTTTAAAATAATCTGAGATATCCAGTCGTGTTAGATCAGGTTTATCAGATTGTTGGGTTATATGCACTCCCCTTAAAAATAATCATGATTAAATTTGTGCAATCTCGAATGGGTATCTACATAGACTCATAGTGACACAGAAAATACAGTAGATTCTATTCTAGTTTCCAAGCAAGAAAATTGCAAGACATACAAAAAAAAAGTCTCAATAGGTACGCTTGACATTTCTGTAAATCCAAATTCAATCCATAGAGCATAGGCAATTTAAAAAAAAATTAAAAAAAAATAAAAAAAAATAAAAGGAAAAGAAAATGGTATATACTATATACACTCAAAACCAAGCAGCCAAATTATCGGTAGCAATATAATCATTAGACAACATTTCCCTGCTGTTTCCTAAAATAAAACCTCATTCTACAATCTCATCCAGTCCTATCAGAGAAAAGAAACAAATAAAAGAACTAATTGTGTGTTGGAAACACGACTAGATATTACAGAGAGTTCCAATAGAAAAGGAGAGGAGGAGAAAAAAAAAAAAAGGGCAGGCATCGACAGGTACTGTTGGGAAAAAAAAGGAAAAGGAGCATGCTATAATAAGATCCATATGGTCCTCAAAAGATGAAACACGCATATCCTGCACCCTTTTTATCATATGCACATCCTTCTTTAATTGCTTTGACAATGATAAAGCAAAGCCAAGAAGCTCCACATTTACACAAGTGATAAAGACACCCATTTAATAACTTTCATAATTTAATACCCAAAACCAGCCATTACTTTGCTTTTATGCATGGTCAGCAAAACCAATAACCCTCAAGCCATCTCTCTCTCTCTCTGATGCAAGTTGCATTCAAAGTCAAAATAAAAAAAAAGAATATTCAATATATCATAAACAAACCAATGGTGAAAATGTGAACACACCAATTGAACATTCCTACAAAGAGTAGAAAACATAAACATACAAGCAACTTTGCCCTTTTTTCTGTGTTCCCACCATGATGATAATACAAAATGAAAGAGATTCATCCCTTATATATTACCAACGCAACTCTTACCAAAAATTGAAAGGGAAAAGGATTCACATTAATAAGTTGAAAGGTAAAAGGATTCACATTCCATCATTGAAAGTCAAAAATGGAAAAAATTGAGAAACTCATGGCAAAAACCAGAGAGAGAGAGAGAGAGGGAGACAGAGTATAAGCACCTTTTCCTTTTTCTGTCCTCCAACCATGATGATACAGAAAAGGAGAGATTGGGGCTTTATATATATATATATATATATATTACGAAGGAAAATCTAATCTTACCCATGTTCCCCACCTTAATAAGTTGAAACGCAAAAGGATTTGCATTCCATCCTTTGAAATTGAATCGACACTAGAGTTAAGAGTATGATAACCAATAATTTCAACCAAAAATGGCAAAAATGCAGCCACCTCATGGCAAAAACCAGAGAGTACAAGCACGTTTTCCTTTTTCTGTGATCCCACCATGATGATAGACAAAAAAGAGAGAGATTAACACTTTATATATTAGAAAGGAATATTTAATCTTATCCATGACCCCCACCTTAATAAGTTCAAAGGCAAAAGGATTTGCGTTCCATCCTTTCAATCACCCCTTGAGTTAAGAGTATGATAACCAAAACTTTAAAATAAAAAAATAAAAATGGCAAAAATTCAGCCAAGCAACAATAAATCCACAACCCTTTAGTTTGTTTGACAAATACCCCAACAATAATTTCAACCAAAAATAGCAAAAATCCAGCCACCCAACACCCCCCTTTTAACCAATCCCCACATCAATAACCCTTGAGTTATAGTATTATAACAAAGCTTATAACAAAAACTTGTGCCTCCTCATTCACAGAAGATAGACTTTCATTTCCTAGTAAACATTATCAAAGACGTAATGAGATTCATTGAAACTAGAACATGGCCCCCCAATTCTTTTCCCCCTAAATGTCAAACCCTTAACCATCATATCAAAATTACACAAAATCCTAGTCATTCTTGAATTGAACAAATAAATAAAGCAAAATAGAAATTTCAAAAAACCCAACAATAATTTCAACCAAAAATGGAAAAAATTCAGCCACCCCCCAAATCAAAAACTTGTGCCTCCTCATTCACATAAGATAGATTTTCCTTTTCTAGCAAACATTATTAAGGACATAACGAGATTGATTAAAACTAGAAACATACCCTTCAAATTCTCTACCCCCAAAAAATCAAATCCTTAGTCATCATATCAAAATTACACAAAATAGCTCCGTTCATTTTGATAACAAGGAACTCCAGAGACTGTGCAGGGCATCGTGTCTTTTTACCCTGTTAAACCCTAGACACATGTAACATTCCCACATCATGTGGATTAAGCTATTCATTGACTTCGCCAATGGAACGTGGCCCCAAGAAATTGTTTGCATCCAAGGCAATTCAAACCTTAGACTTGGAAGGAGCATACCACCATTCCACCAAGACCAAGGCCTTGACCCTAGGGGTTACCAAAATAGTAACCAATCTTGAAATGAACAAACAGATAACAAATGAAAGAAAAATAGAAGTTTATACAAAAAGTCTAATAACCCAGCATTAATTTCAATCAAAAATGGCAAAAATTTAGCAACACCCCTTTTAACCAATCCTCACACTAATAACCCTTGAGTTATTGCATAATAACAAAGTTAGAAAAGAACATTCATAATGGTTCAAATCCTTAAAAAGACCTCTAATAACCCAACAATAATTTCAACCAAAAATGGCAACAATCCAGCCACCCCAATAAATCCAACACCCCTTTTAACCAATTCTCACTCTAATAACACGAGTTATGATAATGAAAAAGGGCATCGTGTCTGGGCGGAATGGATGAGTACTTGAGTTATTATATGATAACAAAGCTTAAATTGACCTCTAATAACCCAACAAAAATTTCAACCAAAGACGCCAAAAATTCAGCCACCCCCAATAAACCCAACACACATTTTAAGCAATCCTCACACTAATACAGCTTTCAAAAGATGGCTAACTCAATTGACAAGTCTCTTGTCATTAAATAAACAACTTGTACTAAAAGTCAATTGGTGTCTTGGCCTATTACAATAAATGACATTCATAATGCTTTCAAATTTTTGAAAAGAACTTCAAAATTATAAAAACATTGTGCCTCATCATTCACATAAGATAAGATTTTTTTTCCTTTTTTTTTCTTTTTCTAGTAAACATTACAAAAGGCATAACAAGATTGAAAATTGAGTGACTTAAAATAAAAAGACTGAAGAGACTGAGATTGATTGAAACTACAGAGACATAACCAGCCCAATTTCTCATCTCAAATTCTTTAACCTTCCCCTCCACTAAAAATCAAACCCCATCCCATCATTATCAAAATTACATCAAATCTTTTAACCATTCTTGAATCAAACAAAATGAGAAAGAAAGAAAAAAAAAAAAAAAACAAAAATTTAAGACTTTTTTTTTTCTTTTTTTTTTTCTTTTTCTTACAACTACAACTACTACAACTACTACTGAGAATTAAGCGGGCGTGGAGGAGGTAAAAGTTGATGAAGATTCTGATTCACCTGATTGTTCAGCTGACCATTGTGTTGCAAAATGAATGGGTGCCTTAACAACTGCGAAGCCGTCCACCTTCGGCTCGGCTCTCTCTGCAAACAACAGGAGATAAAGTCCCTGAACTCCCTCGACGCATTGGCCGGCGCCTCCGGCGGCTGCGACATACAAATGGCGCACATCAAGCTCGCCCAATCCCCTTGCCTCGAAACCGCGAAGGGGAACCGACCCATGTAGAACTCGAGAATGCTAACCCCGAAGCTCCATATGTCCCCGGCGTACGCATTGTACTGCCCGTCGTTCAAATCGGTGTTGATCCTCTCGGGACTCATGTAGGCGATGGTGCCAACCGAGGAGTTGCACGGGTCCATGGTCTGCGCCAAGATTCTCGAGACCCCGAAGTCGGCGATCTTGACCTGGTTCCTCGTGTTGAGCAGGAGGTTGGAGGGCTTGATGTCGCGGTGGACGATGTGCCGCCGGTGCAAGTAGGCGAGTCCGGTGAGGATCTGGCGGGCTAGATCGGAGAGCTGGCGCTCGTTCGCGATGTGCATACCTTCCAGCGAGCCCCGATCCATGAACTCCAGCAGGACCTGGATTTCGCCGTTGTGGTCGAACATGTCGTGGCATTTGACCACGTTGGGGTTGTCCACGTCGCGGAGGATCTCGATTTCGGTGCAGATCTGGCGGCGGACCGAGTCATCGTGGTTCCCGTATATGACCTTGAGGGCGAAGACCCTGCCCGTGGGCTTGTGGATCACTCGGTACACGGTCCCTCCCGTGCCGCTCCCGATTCGATTGGCTCGCTCGAGCTGGGAGTAGTGGAAGCATAGAGCGTTTCTGTTTCTGTGATTCGAGGTTTCTTCGCTGGATGACGTGGCGGCGGCGGAGTTGGAGTTGGAGTTGGCGGAGGAGGAGGAGGAGGAGGGGAGAGATGTTGGGGGGAGAGGGAGGGGGACGGCTAGAGCTGGGTCCCGTATTGGGAGAGGGAGGGTTAGATCTGGGCGGCGGCGTGAGCGGACGCTTTGTTTTGATGTGGGACCCACTGGGGGTTGGGGTTGTGGGGGTTGGAGTGGCCTCATATTTTTTTGATCAATCGACAATTTTTGTTTTGGTTTTTGGTAAAAGGATTAATCGAAACGAATAAAATCGAGAGAGAGAGAGAGAGAGAGAGAGAGAGAGAGAGAGAGAGGTGGGTTGAGCTAATAATAGGATTAGAGAGGAAAGGAGGAAGAGAGGAACAACAAGGATGAGTTGTTCTTTGGAGAGGAGAAAAATAAGACCAAGTATAACAAAGTTTGTTGTGAAATGAAAAGAGGAGAACACAGGAGAGGAGAGGAGAGGAGACTTTTTTTTTTTTGAAGGGAGAGAGAAGGTTCTTGGAAGAAGAGGAAGATGGTTTGTGTAATTGAAATTTGGGTTTTCTTTTCTTTTTTTTTTATTTTTTTTTTATATTTATAATTTAGAGAAGGAGGAGAAATGAAATGATGGAATAAAAATTTGGGATTAATAATGGAGATATGAGAGGGGAGGGATGGTTGCAATCAAAAGAGGGGAATCAAGGATTTTTTTTTTTTTTTGAAAGGCCGACGCGTTGAAGAGAGATTGTGAAGCACAGACCAATGAGAATGGAGAAGAGACGGGGCCCCAGTTTGGGGTCACGCGGGTCCGTGAGTGTTGGGACGCACCACTTGAAGACATTGGGCATCAATCTTGTGGAAATTTTGGAAAACCCACAATTGTTTGGGGTTCTGGACCCCACTTATTTCACTGCTTGGATCCTATGGAGATAATACTCTTTTAAAAATAAAAAATTTGTTCATCCTTGTTTGTTAAGAGTTGTACTTAGTGTACATTTAGCTTTA
Source organism: Quercus variabilis (assembly GCA_030445155.1). Lineage (NCBI taxonomy): Eukaryota > Viridiplantae > Streptophyta > Magnoliopsida > Fagales > Fagaceae > Quercus > Quercus variabilis. The sequence goes on along the minus strand of CP129449.1, from coordinate 86,086,586 downwards.
ATTAGCCTTTTATTTTTTTATAGTATTAGTTTAATGAATCACTAAAATATACTAATGTACAATGAATGAAGCATTTAATTTTTGGAATACCTAACAGTAGTAAAGGAGCAAGAAAGTGATTGTTATAATAAAATACTACTTCATGATCTAACCTAATTTACCTACATTCACTTGTGTGTGGTTTAGTTATTAATTCAATGAATAAAGGATCTTATCTTTAAATAAGGAAATTATATTAAAAATTCTCAAAATAAATATATTTAAAATTTTCCTATATAAAAGGTCAATAAATTTTGATCTATAATAAAAAAATATATAATAATTATCATGAAACAAACCAAATCTAAAAATAACTATTTATATTTGTTTGGGCATAACTCAACTTGAAAAATAACTACTTATATTCATTTATTTAATAAACAAGTCAAATCCGAAAACAAGGATAGGCTCAAGGACAAAAATGAACACATGTCACAATTGTGATGAGTCTAATGTACTGGAGTAGTAGAACTAAGCCAAATTTTAAGCTCAATTGCTAAATAAATTAAGTTCAAGTTTAATAATGTATTCATGAGCAAACTCGTAAGTATAAAACTTGATTTAAGTGTATACAATATTATATATTAATAAGTATACATGTATATAAATATTATTATATAAACCTCATATTGGAGTGTATAATTTTGTAAATTAAGAGTCATAAAATATCAAATTATTATTTGTAATTTTTTAGTAATAAAAAAAATTAATTTTGTTGTAAAAATTCACATATAATTTATAACAATATAAAATTAGTGAATTTAATATTTATAAACTCAAAATAGCTAAGAGTCCGTTTGAATTGAGAGGGAAGAAGGGAGAGTAGAGTATAGTAGAGTAAAATTGGTTAAAAATTAGTCTATTTTCAGCCAACTCTACTGTACTATACTCTACTCTACTCTACTCTACTCCACTCCCTCTCTCTCCCCTCTCAATTCAAACAGGCTCTAAGATTGGTGAATCTAATTTTAACATGTGATTAATTATTTTACACATGTGCTAGCTATAGTTTGTTATATTTTTAAGTCAATAGTCTTTACACATGCTAGTTACAATTTGTTTTATGATTTTAACACATGTGATTAATTGCTTTTACCCATGTGTTACAAAGGACCGTTTAGGGAAGCACATATAATTAGCCAAGATTGACTATTGTAAACTCAACTTTAGAATCGAATGAAAATTTTATTTTAAAATCAGAGGTGAGATTAGAGTTTCTTTCTCTCAGCTCAATGTATATTCACTGAGCTCCTCTTCAACTTTTCTGGCGAAACCTTGAAAAAAGACTTCCAGTGCCAAAACCAAAAACAAGTTAAACACATCCCTCCTCCTTCAAATAATACATCATGGGATTTTAGACTCTATGAAAAATTACAAGCCACTTCAGTTATTCTAGGAGCACCCCCAAAATAATAGATATGTTGGATCTCCAACCAATACTCTGTAACAACAGAAAAATAATTGATTTCTGATTGTACCATCTTTTGCCCCCACTTCTTTGCTAAGCGTAAATCTACATCTATAGTGTAAGCCTGTGTTTGGTTTAGCTTTGTTACTCAAAACTATAAGATAGCATCCCAAGCCTTCACTAGTTTTTGTTTTTGATTTTTAAACAATTCAATAGTTATATTGGGAGAGTGGGTATTTGAACTCCAGATGCTTCTGTTTAAAATGCTAAGAAATGTTAATTAAGCTATAAGGCTCTTGGCAAGCCTTTACTAATCGATCATTATTAATCAATTTTATAAACTTGTTTAGGCATCTCAATTTTCAGCCAATATTTAGTGGAAGTATAACTAAAAGCCAAGAAGATGCCTCATAATAAAACCTATTTTAATGGTCTACTTAACAAAGTAAAAGAGATTATTCTCAGAAATCAACCATGTGTTCACATCCAATATTCTGTTTTAAAAGCTTTGAAAACATCATGAACCAATCACCCGTGAGAGGGAAATAAACCGTTCCATTAATATTTTACTATATGTTTTCTGTTTGTATTATGTACGTAAAGTAAAATAACATAATATAATAGTTTTTTGCTGTTTGTATTATGTACATAAGCTAAAATGTTTAGAACAGAGTTTGCTTTCATAACTAAGGATCTATCCGCAGTCAAGTGCCAACATAGGGTCCACGAGCAGAGGTAGGTGGACCGTACGAATATCGCCATTCTCCACAAGCTAAGCATCTCTCCAAATTAACACTGTTGTCTAGGGTACAAAATTTGCAGGACCAAACCTTGAAATTAGCAGTCTCCTTAAGCTTAGGTGTTCCACAGGCTTCACATATAAGTGCCAAGGGCTGCAATAATGTTGCAATATTGTTAGAGCATAGCACACACATCCAAAATGCAATGGTGACAAATGCGCACACAATTTCATGCCGGTCTTAACAGGCAACAATGATGTATCTAGAAAAGAGTAGAAAGAGTTGTTTGTACCATAAATATTAAACAAATTCCTTCCAATCATTTTTTATAATAAGTTTCGACCTAAGGGATAATTCTTGGTTGATTGAAAGAACTCCTTCCACTCATTCATAATCTGAAGACACAGTAACAAGAGAACATTAACTAGTGTCTTAAAGCTAATTCTATTATCCAAGCATTAATTTGGCAGTGTCAAATGATGCCAAGGTAACTTGAGAGCTTGAATAGGCTTGTTAGCAGATCATAAGTCTTTATTTATTATGTATTCTGGCATTAATTGCTTTCTAATCAGGTTTCTTTAATTTTATTTATTTAGTTTCAATCGCTTGTTAAGAGGCAATTATTATTGGTTTTTTTTTTTTTTTTTTCCTTCTGGATTTTATAAAGTAACTGGGTTTTATACGGTATCTAGGTGTGCCCCTAATTGCAGGTAAGCTCTCTGAGCGTGGATGCAAGCCTCTCATTGATAAGATTACTGTTTGGACTAATTGTTGAATAGTCAAAAACCTATCATTTGCTGGTAGGTTACAACTTTTGCAATGTTATATAGCATCCATAGATTTTGGACTTTATCTTCATTCTTCCTAAAAGGGTGATAAGAAATATTGACCACAAATTCAGTTCCTTTATTTGGAGGTGCTAAAGTGGCTTGGGAGTTGGTATGTTCTCCTATAAGGAAAGGGAGGCTAGGGTTGAACAGAGTAGAGGACTGGACTAAGGTGTGCTAAAGCTATTTGGAATCTCTTTATATAAGCTGGTTCATTGTGGGTTGCTTGGGTTTAGTTGAATGCTAAACTCTCTTATGTTATTTGTGATGGAAGCTGGAATTGGATGCCAGCAAGGTCTAGTAGTATGGTTTCCATTCAAAGCAAACCGTTTGATATATATATATGTATATATAGGGTTTCCATTCATCAAATAGCTCCTCAAAAATAACTCCAAAAACCAAATAGTATTCAAGGATACTGCTCACAGCCATTGTAAAGTCACATGCAAGGTCACAAGATCAAATCCTAGAACAAGCATGGATTAAGAAGACAATTAATGATTTTAACAAAGTTACCTCAGCTACTTGAGAGGCAATATAGTAGATGGAAGAAATGTCAAATAAAAACTCAACAACTTGGCCTTAACCCCCAAAATTTTGCGACTATAACAATTGCATGTATGTGAAAATACTATTCATCAAAATAATAAAAGTGAAAGATAATGCCTGTGGCTACTATGTGCCAACAATGTTAAACAAGATTTCAAGAAGACTACCTGATTTAAAAGAGTACATGTGTTGCATTTCCATGTTGCTTGACCATCTACTGTCCCCTGACCAGGCATGGATGCCATAGAGGAAGTTCGGGTAGATACACCATCAAAAGGCCCTAAAGATGATCCAATACCTTTGTTCAAGTCAGTGTTACTCTCCAAAGACTTGGACCCACACCATAAATCATCATGTAGTCTCCTTTCTGCAGCCATGGCTGCAGCTTGTATAGGGCTGAGAGCTGCCTTAATGTTACTATCACCACCTACACGGTTAGGTCCTGATGGCAAAAGAGCTCCACGCCGGGCTCTGTTTTCTGCTGCAGCCAAGGCAGTCTGCCGCAAGGATGCCAAAGGGGGTTGATAAGAAAACCCACCCAAACGTTTCCCAGGAAGATCAAATCCTTTCCCAGTTCCTGTAATCCCTTTAGCTAACAGTTCGTCACATTCCTGCAGAATAGCTTGGAGGCAATCAATTAGGTGATAGATAAAATATCTACAAAAAGTTCATAAGACAGTTAAGAAAAAACTAAAATACATGATAATCTAATGACATGACAGGATTTAAATTTATCAAATCTATCATACTTAGCTCACATGAATGACAGATCAGCATGCCCCAAATAATTCCAACACAAAAAATCACAAATTAGAGTATGGCATACATTAATTCTGTTAACATTTGAAAGAAAAATTACTCAACACCACCACCCCCCCCCCCCCAAAAAAAAAAAAAAAAAAAACATTTGAAAGATAAAGGAATATGTTCATGCATATACTCTACCAAATCTGAAGGGTAAAGAAAAGCAAAAGGCCAAACACAAATTTGGATATCAAATAATCATATATTATAAGTCTGATTGCTAAGTGATTCCTCTCCTTTAAGAGCTTGAGTTAGTAGTCATCCAAAAAAAACCATGTAGTACCCTTCAATATACAGAATTCTATATTTTGAAATGACACAAAGAAATTCAATGATTGTTTTGCTGATTTTATTTCAACTTAGATTTTTTTTTTCCCCATCAAAACAAGTTCCTACAATTAATGGAAACCTATATTCGAAGGGAAATTTGATGTTTATAAATTCTGTACCAAAAACAAAATAAGAAGGCAATTTATGGTGTTGGACTTCTCAAACACCCAGCAGAACAAACTTCTGTCTTGGGGAGAAAAATACTGCAAAAACTAAATCATTTCTGACAGAAATTGACTTTATAAGTGATTTGAAGGTGTTGGCACCTCAATACTAAATACCTTTTTTTTAGGGGGGGGAGGTGTTGGGAAACCACAAGCTAAAAAGGAGGGGAATTAAGTGTAAACTACACAGAAAGTATTTTGATAAACAAGGTTAAGAAGGAAATTTGGTCATAATGATTCCCGGTGACCCCGTAAATAAACAAGCCCAAGATATGTTCAGATGGAATTTTTCACAAGGGATACTAAATTAATAACACAATTGTGCTAATACCTATGCCTCGGTCATCTTAGCAAATGAGAATTTTTCCGCATTTTTGTTGCTACAATGATTAAACCCTATCATTAAGATGGTATTTTGCAGTCAAGTGGCACTTGAGCAGTTAAAGTATATCTTTCAATCATAACAGTGTAAATAATATGTGTATCCTCATTTTATACCAAAAAGCATTTGAGACAATCAACTTGGAACATTTAAAATTGATTAAAACACAAACTCACTTTCTCTCTCAAGTTGGCTTTAGAATTCTACCGAATTCCAATCCAATGCAGTAGAAATGAGTGTGTGTCCGTACACATGTTCATGCTAGTGTACATTCGTATGTAATCTGACTATAAAATGAACTGTGATCTATACTTGGTGGAAGATTTTCAAGTTCTAAACACTTGTAGTTAAGGCCATAAATCTCCTAACTCAAAACAATTACCAAAGATAGTAATATAAACGATAGTATTATCTTTAGCATGAACAGGAAATAAAACAATCACCTTTCTAATTTCATCCAAGAGGTTGTAAAAATCAGTGTTGTGAGGGCCATACTCATTGTGGCAAAGCTCATGAAGCATAGTATCAAGAATCTGTTCATAAGGGAAGAAATCCCATTCTCTGTTTGGCCTCCGCAATCTAAGCTTAACCTCAGCACCTCCTCCTATGTTCAGCCCTAGAAGAGATGGATTGGCAGGACTGCATTTTCAAATTCTTTATGAGAAAAGAAATATACATAGTTTTATTAAATAATAAAACTTCGTTGAAAGAAAAAATCAACTACAAATAGCCAAAGCACACAGGAAGTGTGCTGAGGAAAACATAAAAACAAATAAACTAAGATGCATAGAAAGTACAACTATCAAGCAAATCAGGTAAAGAAGCGAAATTGAAAACACCCAATGTGTTTGTCCACCCAAGCAAAGTATGCAAAAAGAATAGCTTCAGCTCATGAATTGATCATTCGGTTCCTTAAAAAATCCGAGTATTCTGCTCCAGCTAAATGCTCCATATTAGGCAATGAGGGATCATATTCCAAAATATTAAAGCATTAGTCACACTTTACCACCCAAAGTTTAATCATATTTGTTCTTTATTCCTTAAATCTAATATATTCATACTATAATGAAGGTTGCAACTTTGTTTTTCAGGAATACTTTAAAGATAAATTGCAAATTTTTTTTCCCCAATATTATCATTTACTTACACCTATCCAAAAAATTGTAACTTTTTTCTTTTTCTTTTTTGTGGATAGATTTGATAAGCTTTGAACCTATGACATCCACTCTATAATGATTGCTTGTTATCATCAGTCTAGACACCATTTGGTTTTGATTTAACTGAAACCCATGTAACAGAAATTGAAACATGCGATTTTATAATGATTTTGGACTAAACTTTTACTAAAAAAACACACACATATGTTCAATAATCGAATTCGACACAAACCACAGGTAAAGAGAACAGGAATATATATATATATATATATAAACAATGAAAGGATGAGAAAAAAGTGAGTACCAGAACTCAGAAAGGATATTGACTTTCCATTTACGTTTGCGCATGATTGGTTGAACTTGTTTGGCAACTCGCTCAAGAATTAATCTGGCTTCATCCTCCCCAATCTTCTTCAGAGGTTTGATTTCCCAAACCTTGTTAAGATCATTAAGGTCCATGTTTTTTGGACTGGACTAGAACCAGAGCTGAAGAAACAGTTGTACACTCCAAAAGTTCTTGGCCTTATTATATCTGCATTAATTAAGAGAATTCATGAGTGTTCAAAGTCGATATAGAAAGAGAAAATTTTGATGAAGAGATAGAATTAAAAGAATAGATTTTTAATCTGGAAAGTGGGTTCTTGCTCTTGAACCACAAGAATGTACGGAGAGAATATCAGATTGTTAATTTACAACACACAGAGAGAGAGAGAGAGAGAGAGAGAGAGAGAGAGAGAGAGAGAGAGAGAGAGAGAGAGAGAGAGAGAGAGAGAGAGAGAGAGAGAGTCTATGGCCTTGTTTGGCTGAATCTGGGATAAGGAAAGAGAAGGAGAAAAATAATCAAAATATCATCTTTTGCGTTTAGACCCAAAAACACATGTTTAGATTTTACGAATATTTTCTTAAAAGTAGTAGTAAAAAACACAATTTATTTCACAATTTATTTGCCATTACTTTAAGTGGTAGTATTTGTTCATCATTTATACATAAATCTATAATTTTTTTATTTGCCAATCACACTCAAAATCTAATCTACTACGTCACAGTTGTGATAAGAAATTATGAAAATTTGAGTTTTTTTTTTGGGCCATTTAGCATGATTTTAGCAACTAGTTAATAGGTATGTTTTTCTAGTAAACTAACATTTTAAGTTTTTTAGACTCAGAAGGAACTCGATTCTCATACACTCGATTTTGATACATTGGTAGGTTGATGTGGATATTTCTATACAGACGTAGAACTTGAGTCTTAAAGATTTGAGTTCTATTTTTACTGATCTAGAGAAATAGAGAATAAGAAAAACAAAAAGAAAGAAGAAGAAGAGGATTTGAAGAGGAAAATTTTAAGAAGAAGAAGAACAATGGCAAGAACTCAAGTCTTAGAGACTCAAGTTCCATGTGGATTTTTCTTCCACATTAGATTGCCACAACTTGGAACTCGAGACTTAGAGACTTGAGTTCCTACATTGAACTCGAGATGCTAGTTTGCAAAATAGTTTTGAAAACTTAACAACTAACTAAATTTTTCCAAAAGTAATGCTAAATGACAAATTTCCCCAAAATTTTATGGTCCTGGACTAAATTGTAAGTTACAAGAACCATTTCAAAGATTAATTATAATTTTATAAATTTAAAATTTTAACAAGAGTCTTGTAAATTTTAACTTAATTAGCATCTCATAATATTTGTAATGTAGACGTTGAAGGTTCAAAACTTCTCCTCCAATTATCGAATCATCCAAAACAAATTTATTTAATAATTTTAAATAATGAAACACTTTATAAGATATAGGAAATTAAGTTTTAACACATAATCTTTTCATTTTAAGTCAAGTGAAGTGGGTTAGAATTAAATATAACAAATCAACATTTTACTTGATACTAACAGAGATGTGCATTCAACCCATCAACCTAATGAAGCCAACCTAACAATACCTCGATTTGAATTTTTGTGGATTAATTAGTTGGATTGAGTTATAAATATTTTTTTGAAGCTTGGGTAGGATAGGTTTATGTTGGCAAAACTTTTAATTCAACTAATTTGACCTAATCTGGGCTATTATTAGTTTGAAATATATATATATATATATAATTTTTAAAATTTTTATTTATTTTGAATTTTGAGAGTTTGATTAAATTTGTTAATTTGATATTGATCTGATTTTAATAAAATTTAAATATTAGACTTAATTATGTAAATAGTAATTATTTATTAAATAATAAATTTAAATAGTTGAATAAAAATACAATTTTTTTATTAGATATGATAATTTAATGGATTAATTCAACCCAAGTAAATCCAACATAATCCTTGGGTTGGGTTTTTAAGAAGCCTAAAGGTAGTGGTTAAGGTTGAGTTCTTTTTATTTAAATAGATCAAGTTTTTGGGGTGCAGTTGTATAGGGATCAATTAAAAAAGTATTGGCAAAAATGCAATTTACACCTACTAGCTTTGCCTGAAAATCATTTTGGTTCTTAAATTTAAAGTTAGTCATTTTAGTCTTATAAGTTTGAAGTTAGTGGTTTTAGTTTAATAATTTTACTCCAAAATCATTTTAGTACAATAACTTTACCCAAAAAAAATTATTTTAGTCATTTTAAGTGGTCATTTTGACTTTTTGAGTGATTTTTGGGCAAAATTCTAGGACTAAGTGAGTCCCTAAAAAGACTAACATGATTTTTAGAGAAAGTTATTGGACTAAATTGACAAACTTCAAACTTATATGACTAAAATGATTTCTGGGCAAAGTTACCAAACTAAAATGACAAAATTCAAATTTAAAGGATTGAAATGATTTTTGGGCAAAATTAGCGGATGTAAATTGTTTTTTTTTTTTTTTTTTTTTTCATTAGGTTGTGTGTGTGTGTGTGTGTGTGTTTTTTTTTTTTTTTTTTTAAATAGAGAATAACTGTAGATGTCCTCCATGGGGTCAATTTTTCTTATTAGATTGTGTTCTCTGACGTGGTTGGGTAGGGCTATTCCTATTTCGCCCATAAGGAGATTGCGTTTTATGAGAAGGCCTTCCAAGCGGGCTTAAGATTCCCTATTCAGCCTGTCACCATTGAGTTATAAGATCATCTACTCTAGCTCAGGCCTTAGCCATGAATGTTTGGTATGTCCTGATAGGGTGTATGACAAAGATTTCATATACATAAATCTTTTGGGCCTTCGTCCATCATAAGGCTAAGAGCTTCCTTGCCCTCGTTTAAAGTATAAAAAGACTAGGGATGAAATTAGGAATTTTTGCTTGAGGCGACAAATTATGTATTAGTTCAAAATCAATAGAAATTCAAAATGCATACATACATGATTAGTTGAGATAGTAATTTTTTTTTTTTTTTTTTTTTTTTTTGAGAAGGAAGTTGAGATAGTAATTAGTTTTCAAAAATGATAGCTCCAATATGATTAGGTGACACGCTTAAAAACTTTCTCACAACTTAAAAGCTCTAAAACCTTGAGCATTTCTTACATTTATAGTAAAAAATTAATTTGTAAATAGCCTAAATAATTCAAATATTGATGGAATAATTTTCATATTCTCGGGTTTAAATTTGAATAAAAGAATATATATGTTTAGTGGTTCAAAAAGTCAAAAATATATTTTATTTTGTTTATATTAACGTTTTTTTTATCTAAATAATTTGTTCAAAAAATAATTCAAAATTTTATATGCATGTGACACTTTTAGATTTATTTCATAATCATATAAAATAAATAGTAAGTAACAGTTCATCATACTACTAATAAAATGAAAATGATTAAAAAAAAAATTTTTGAATGTGAAAAAAAAAAAAACACATATAAGCACCTTGGTAATTTTGGACATCTCTTCAATATAAAAAAAAAAAAAAAATTAGAAAAACTATGGTATTGATCCTATCCTAGCATCCAACACCATGTTCCAAGTTACTGATAGTCATGACACAGAGTGCTACAAGATGTCATTCTTTATATATGCCTTAGGATTGGTAGAGTACTTAAAATCCAATAATGGAATTCTGAACCGTTTATTAGGGAGGTTGGTCATTCTTTTTTCCACTAAATGAACAAGTACTACCATTAACACAACTGAAAGGCTAAATGAAAAGAGAAAAGAAGTATTGTTAAATCATTAGTTTTTATTTTTATTTTTATGGCATTTGAATCATTAATTACTAAGTTAATTTCACTTGATCTATAGGAGAATTGTTAATCTAGGCATGAATTGAATAATATACAATAACAACAATAATAGCATTTTACAGATATTGTTGCCTGAGTAAGTATAATGTAGATATTGCTTTTCATAAAATTATAGTTCACTATGATTTGGAGAGACTCTAAACCTTTTAGAGCCTAAAGACTAAAGTGTATCTTGCACTTATAGTTCAAAATTGATCCTAATTACTTTAAATATTAATGGAATAATTTTTCATATACCCTCATGTTTATATTAATTTGAATAAAAAGTATCGTATGTTTGTTGGTACAAAATAAAACAAAAACATATATGCTTTTTTTAATGTTTATGTTTCTGTTTATGGTACTTTAATTTAAATGTTATATTTAAAATATAATATAATTCTATTGTACCAAGTGCATAATTCATGCCAAGATCTAGCATCATCTAAACTAGTTCCTTTGCCATTGTTTTACTCTTGTGTGCATTTAAAAAAAAAAATTGAAAAAAATTACTTAAATGATTATGTAATTGTATAACACAAAAATGCAACGACAAAAATCACTATTTTTCAAAGAATATATTTCAGTGCCTAAAATTGTTTTTTGGTGCTAAATGTTGTGTTATAAATAAATACACCTCAAAAATCACTTTTCCGTGGAGTACATTTCAAGGCCTAAAATCGTATTTAGGTTCCAAATGTTGTATTATAAATAAATACATCACAAAAATGAGAACAATTCATTATAATTTCAGCATCAACCCAAAGTATATTTTTTATTTGTCCCTCACTATCTAAATGTATTGCATAATGAAATGATCAATTATCAATAAGTAGCTTGTTTGTTATTGAAAGTATTTTGTTAAACTGCCTTGTTTACGATATATTATGAGCGTACACATTAAACTTTACAATAGTTATAGTGATATAAGGCAGGAAACATGTCCCTCTTAAAAATCACTATGGAAGCCTACGTAAAAAGTTACTACTGAACTTAATAAAATAAAAACGCCCCTAAAAAAAAAAGACATAAATATCATTAAATTGTGACTCATTCTTTTGCTTAATGTCCTCTCATAAATTAAGGACGTTAGCAGAAATCAATTATTATTTACTGTATAATATATTATAAAAAGTAGTATTATGTAACTATATAAATAATAAATTATATGACAACCACGATAACGGGCTGAAGAAAAAATGTTAAATATATAATTTTATATTATTAGCATTTCATGTTCATGGTCATAGCCTCAACCCAGTTCAACAAAACCTTTAAAAATTAAATTTATATTATTCTCTATCAGTCAAGTTCAACAAATTTACGTAGGTTCCAGTTAGCTCAACTGGTAAAGTCTCTGATGGTTGTATAAGAGATCTGGGGTTCAATCTCCGCCTACACCAAAAACTGATTGGTGTCTTGGTCTGATGAGAAAAAACTATCATTAAGAGCGAACACCATAAGTTGAAACTCTCTCTAATAAAAAAAAAAAAAGTTCAACAAATTTATGAATAATTATTTTTATTTTAGAACCTAGCCAACCTTGCCAGCAAATCCTCCACTTTCCCCCAAAATAGCCCCGGCCCAATCCCCGTCCAACTGAATGAATACTAATTAATGCATTAATAAGAAACAAAAAATAAAAACTCACCTGTCAAGAAAAGGACGAAGAGGACACCTCTAGCTAGCTGTACTCGGGAGAATAATTTGTAAATAGCTTAATTAACTCAAATATTGATGAAATAAAGTTCATATTCTCATGCTTAAATTTGAATGAAAATAATATATATTAAGTGGTAAAAATAATAATTTTTTTAATGTTTATGTATATGTCAATGTTACCTTTATTCAAATAATATGTTTTTTAAAAAATAAAAAATTTATATATCCATGACACTTTTAGATTTTTAATTGTGTGCAAAAATAAATAGTAAGTAATAGTTCATCGAACGACCAATAAAAGGAAAATAATAATAAATAAAATTTGAACATGAAAAAATAAAACACATTTAATTAAGCACACAAGTGATTAGTAACTATGAATTTTAATTTATGATGAAGTATTTTATATTAGAAGATTCATTTATGTTGGTTCAAAAAAGAAGTTTCATTTGTGATGGTAAAAAACAAAATTTTAAGAATGGAATTTGTTGATAGTAAGTTAGATTATATACCATTTTGCAAAACCAACACAATAATTTTGGACATCTCTTCAATAAAATAAATTGGAGAAACACTAGTGTTGATCATATCCTTAGAGCATTCACATTAGTCTCTTCAAATTTTTAGCTAAACTAACCCCCAAAACTCTACTTTTCTAGTTTACCTATCAATTTTTATACATATACATCAGCATTAATACTTTATCAAGAATTAATATTATTTCCTCTAATTTGCATTTTTAATCCCAAATTCTACATCCACCTGCAAGGCTACATCCATTGAGCACAACCTGGCCATCACAACCATAACCCAATAAGGTCGGCACACCCACATCCAGCAAATGCCAAAATTCATTCTCACAAAGAACCCAAATCATAAAACCACTAAAATCAAAATAAAAATATCAAAAAGAAGAAGAATAAACTAGTTTTGATTGTCACTATAACCATCGGATCACACCACTAGAACCACCAAATTACCCCAACACACCACCAACGAAAACACCCAAAACACCAGATCTAATTAAGAAAGAGAGGAGAAGAGAGAAATACTAGATCACGCCTCCACCATACCAGCTTGCACCACCCTCGATCCCTTATCACGCCTACCAAGAACACAACCACACCACCACCAAATCAATGACTCGACCACTAGAATCTCCTTAAAAAAGACAAAGAAGAGTGGTAGTCGGACTAAGCAAGAAAGGAGAGTTAGATGAAGAGAGAGAGAGAGAGAGAGAGAGAGAGAGAGAGAGGATGAAGGGAGAAGAGAGAAATGGGGAGATAAACTAAGAAAGTATGCAATGGAATAAAATATATTCTTTTTTAATGTAGCGATGCTTAGTGCCTCACTGCTTATAGCGAGGACACTATGCATTGATGATGCCAAAAATTGTCAGTGAGTCATACAGTCCCCACGTGCTCTTTGACAAAACTTGTGAAACAAAAAACAGAAGACCTTACAGAAAGTACCGATGTGGTAATGACCAAATACCATCCGAAGGTTAAGTTAGAGAATTTCTACAACTTTAGAGTGCTAGAGCTGGGAAAATTACACGTACCTTGATTTATGAGGGTTTTAGGGTTTTTATAGTAGTGTAGAGCTGACCTCTGTTTCTTGGTGGAGAAATGTATTTCCTTGTAGAGGAGATTCTCATTAATACTCGTATTTTATGGGATCCTTTTCTTGTAGTGATTTCCTTTGATTATGGTTGGGCATAGGATGAAAGATATTTCCATACCATGATTCTTGGAGGCCATTCATGTCATGAAGGTGCCACGTAGATGCCACATAAGTGCCACGTGGCTTCAACAAACTGTCTCCCTTGTGTTCGTCTATCTTAAGGAATCCAACCGTCACCCGTCCTCTCGGTCCATGTTATGAGCCCATCTACTAGTTCTTTGGTTGGTAGAGTACTTAAGTTGTCTTTTATGGCGACTCCGTCAGTAATGTTTGCCCCCGTTATTTGTGTTTGTCTGCTTAGGGATTTTATCCCTATCATGCATCGTTAAATTAGCGAGACTAATGCACACATATTTTGGTTGGGTTTAGACAAATATTTGTTGAAATGCTAAATGGTGAGAGTGATGCGAATGATCTAAGCATCCAACGCCATTTTCCAAGTAACTAGCACTTATGACACAAGGAGTGTTACAAGATGTCATTATTTATATGTGCTAGAGAACTCAAAATCCAACAACGGAATTATGAATCATTTATTAGGGAGGTTGGTCATTCATTTTCCCGCTAAATGTACAAGTATTATCATTGACACAAGTTAATTAGAGGGTAATGACTAAGGGAAAGCATGTACAAGTATTATCATTGACACAAGTTAATTAGAGGGTAATGACTAAGGGAAAGCAAGTATCGTAGAATCAATTTTTGGGTTAATTTCACTTGATCTATAGGAAAATCATTAATCTCTATGTGAATTAAAAAATATAAAATAACAAAAATAATAACATTCTACAAGTCTCAAGATCTTAGTTGATAGGCCAAGAATGTATTGATTCCTTATGATAAATTAACCAATTAATTAGTCAAGTGAATTAATTAAGTCAATTAACATGCAATACGCGTGGTAGCACAAACAAATCACTAACTAAGTTAAATGCAGTGGAAAATAAATTTGACACAGTGATTTGTTTACAAATGGAGAAAACCTTCAAGGCAAAAGTCCTACCAGGTGAATTTAAGATCACCACTCTTGAGAATCCACTACTATCAAAACAAGCAGTTACAAGTAAAAGAATCCTAGTACCTTATATCAACCTACAGTTGAACCCTTACCCTAATACACAATTAGATTTGTAATGTAGTGACAATCTCTCATTTCAATGCATGGCTCCAAGTATGTGATTAACCAATTGATACATAGATCGCAGTACGTGACTAACCCACCAACTTGAGAAGGATGTTGGCTGCAAAGTTCTTCAATTCATCCACACAATGAAGATCAAGGAGCTCCTTGGTCATAAAACCCTACGGTGTACAAACGAAGTAGCTTCTTCAAGAGAAAAATGAACTAGAGCATATGTCTCTGGTTACAATATGCTTGAATAAAACCTTTGCATCAGGTTGCATCAAGTGAGACAGCCCTTAAAATAATCCTAATATATGTCTAGGATTGTGAGAAAAGAAACCCTATACCAATACACATGGATATGCGTGAAATCAAATCTGAAAAACTGATTTTCGTAATTCTCGATAGATACAGCTGTCGAGCTTATCTGTCAAGCTTTAAAGAACAACACTTCTTTACTTGATTCTTGGACAGATTTGCATGACTTCAATACTTGGACTTGAACTCTTGTTCCTTGAAGTAGTAAACACATCCTAAATCTACCCAATTACAAGTAAAATGCGTTTTGTCAAAAGATTAGCCAATTCTGAATAACACATATTCTTAACATGATCCATATATGTCCTAACACTAGTAAATATAATATAAATTTTTTTTTCCCATAAAATTATATATAGTTCACTACGATTTGGAGAAACACTAAAAGTCTTTTTAGAGCCTAAATACTATAAAACTTATTTGTTATTTGTTCTTCACTATCTAATTGTACAACATAATAGAATGATGGAATCTGCTCAAAAGGGAAGAAATCCCATTCTTTGTTTGGCCTCCGCAATATTCTAAGCATAACCTCGACACCTCCTCCAATGTTCAGCCCTAGAAGAGATGGATTGGCAATACTACATTTTAAAATTCTTTATGAGAATAGAAATATATATAGTTTTGATAAATAATAAAACTTCATTGAAATAGAAAATTAACTACAAGTAGCCAAAGCACACTAGCACATAGGAAGTGTGCTAAGGAAAAAATAAAAACAAATAAACTAAGATGCATAGAAAGTATAACTATCAAGCAAATTAGGTAAAGAAGTGAAATTGACAACACCAGAGGCATTTATCCACCCAAGCAAAGTCTGCAAGAAAAATAGCTTCAGTTCATGAATTGATATTTTGGTTCCTTAAAAAAACCAAGTGTTCTGCTCCCACTAAATGCTTCACATTAGGCAATGAGGGATCATATTCCAAATCACCCCATAGTTATATATTAAAGCGTTAATCACACTTTATCCACCCGAACTTTAATAATTTTCGTTATTTATTCCTTAATTTGATATATTCATACTGTAATGAAGATTGCAACTTTGTTTTTTAGGTTTACTTTAAAGATAAATTGCAACTTTCCCCCCCAATATTATCATTTACTTTCACTTATTAAAAAAAAAAAGTTGTAACTTTCTTTTATTTTTTATATATTTGATAAGCTTTAAACTCATGATGTCTACTTTATAATGATTACTCGTTATTATCAGTTTAAAACATCAGTTAGTTTTGATTTAACTAAAACCCATGTAAGAGAAAATGAAGCATGCAATTTTAAAATGCTTTTGGACTAAACTTCTACAAAACATATATATTCTCATGCTTAAATTTGAATAAGAAAAAAATATATGTAAGTTGGTACAAAGAGTCAAAAACATATATTCTTTTTTGTTAGGATATATGTGGATCATGTTAAGAAAATATGTCATTTAAAATTGGCTAATCCTTCGACAAAACACACTTTACTTGTAATTTGGTAGATTTAGAATGTGTTTAATACTTCAAAGAATAAGAGTTCAAGTCCAAGTATTGAAGCCATGCAAATTTGTCTAAGAATCAAGTGAAGAAGTGCTATGTTTTAAAGCTCTATGGATAGCTCGACATATGTATCTATTGGGATTTAAAATGTGAAGCTCGACAGTTGTATCTATCAAGAATTACGAAAAATTAGTTTTTCAGACCTGTTTTCATGCATATCCATGTATATTTGTATACGGTTTCTTTTCTCATAACTCTAGACAAATATAAGGATTATTTTAAGGGCCGTCACACTTGTTGTAACTTGATGTAAAGGTATTATTCAAGCAAATTGTGACCAGAGACATATGCCCTATTTCATCTTTTTCTTGAAGAAGATGCTGCGTTTATATGCCGTAGAGTTTTGTGACTAAGGAGTTTCTTGATCTTTATCGTGTAGATGAACTGAAGAACTTTGCAATCAACATCCTTCTCAAGTTGGTGTGTTAGTCACGTATTTGAATCCGTGCATTGATTAGTTAGTCACGTACTGGGAGTCGTGTATTGAAAATGAGAGATTATCATTATAGAACAAGTCCAATTGTGTATTGGGGTAAGGGTTCAACTGTAAGTTGGTATAAAGTACTGGGATTCTTTTATTTGTAACCGTTTGTTGTGATAATAGTGGATTCTTGAAAGTGGTGATATTAAATTCACCCAGTGGGGTTTTTGCCTTGGAGGTTTTCCCCATTTGTAAACAAATCACCATATCAAATTTATTTTTCCGCTACATTTAGTTATTTAGTGATTTGTTTGTGTTACTACGCGTATTGCATGTTGATTAACTTAATTAATTCACTTGACTAATTAATTGGTTAATTTATTACAAGGAGTCAAAACATTCTTGGCCTATCATTTTTATTTGTGTTAACACTATTTTTATTTAAATAATATGATAAAAAAATAATTCAAAATTCTATATACCTGTGACACTTTTAAATTTTTCATTACATATAAAAATAAACAGTAAATACTTCATAAGACTACTAATTTTTTTTTTTTTTAAAAAAATCAAATTTTAATGTGAAAAGAAAAACACATTTAAGGACCAAATGCTTAGTAACTATGGAGTTTTATTTGTGATATTTTGTATTAAAATTTTCATTTGTGAAGTAGGAAAAGAAACATTTTGTCAAGTTAAGATAACTTGACCCCGGTTAATTAAATCAATTATCTAAGGTGTTTAATTATGTCAAATTACATACAAATCGTGAAGGAACCAAAAAATCACCAAATAAACTAATTTGTAGTGAAAAATAAATCAACACGGTGATTTGCTAACAAATGAGGAAAATCTTGCAAGACAAAAACCCCCACAGTGTGATTTTAAGGTCACTATTCCTAAGAATTTATTAATCAACAATCAAGCGATTACAAGTATAAGAATTCTTATCAACTACCTTTGACCTATCTCGAAATACCAACTTACAGTTGAATCTTCACTCCAATACCTAATTGGACTTAATCTTGTAGTAGTATTCTTTCCCCTTGATGCACAAACCTCCAATTTGTGACTAACTTTTTACACGGATCCTAAGTACGTGACTAACTCTAGCAACTTGAACAGATGTTGTTCGCTACAAAATTCTTCACTTCAAAAAAAATGAAGATCTGGAAGCGCTCGGTTACAAAACCCTATAGCATACAAACGCAGTAGCTTTTCACAAAGAAAATAAGGGCTCATTTGGTTTAGCCATGACTCAGTTTTCATAACTCAATACTCATAACTCATAACTCAAACTCAAAACTCATAACCCAAACCTCACTTTATCTCAAAAACTCCAAAAAATTATTGCACATAACTTACTTTTTGCCACCATAACTCATTTTTCAGAAACTGAAAACACTAAAATTCTGTTTTCAGTTTCCATCATCCAACACTCAAATTTTTGAGTTTTGAGTGATGGAAACATCACCCAAAAACCAAGCCAAACAAGATTTTTTTGGTGGGATCCACGCATTTTGGAAACTCAATGATGAAAACTGAGTGATATCACTCATCATAGTGATCCAAACAAGCTCTAAGTCTCTTGGTCTCTGTATTCATGTGTGACGGCTTTTAAAATAAATCTTTTATATGTCTAGAGTTGTGAGAAAAGCAATCCAAAACAAATATGTAAGGCTGGGCCGAATCTTAAATCTGGAAATTCTGAAATCATAATTCTCGATAGATTGAGTTGTTGTCGAACTATCTATTAAGCTTAACATTAAGTCTTGATAGCAGGCTTCTGTCAAGCTATTTGTCGAGACTTAATGAACATCTTTTCTTCACTTGTTTCTTGGACCAATTTTCTTGTCTTTAATACTTGACTTGAACAACATGTTTCTTGAAGTATTAAACCTATCTTAGATCTACCCAAATACAAGTAAATTGTATTTTGTTAAAAGATTAGCCGATTACACAAAATATGACCCTAACACATTTAATAATGAAATTTACGATATTAAGTCAAATTACATATTATTTTGCAAAAACCACCATGGTCATTTTGCACATCTCTTCAATATAAAAAATTTAGAGAAACACTAGCATTGATCCTATCCTGAGCATCCAACGCCATTTTCCAAGTTACAGATAGTTATGATACAAGAGTGCTACAAGATGTCATTCTGTATGTATACCTTATGATTGGTAGAGTACTTAAAATCCAATAATGAGACCTAAAATCCTATAATGGAATTATGAACCATTTATTAAGTAGGTTGGTCAATTCTTTTTCCACTAAGGGTACGTTCGGTACACTGAATGAGAATTACAACAGAAATTGTTATCTTTATTACTAGGAATAAAATGTGTTGTAATGTAATAACTAAACTTATTCATTAGTTTGGTTGTAAGTTATAACATTAAAATGAAACTTAACATTTATTTTAGGAAATTTCTTACTCATATAATTATATTTTCTTAAAAATTGTTATTTTTAAATTTAAGAGAGATATGTGTTATTTTTTATGATTTTTTATTTTTATAATTCTTAGATGTATATGGAAAGTTTGTTTACTTAGAAATATATTAAGTTTTGAAATTATTGCACTTACTAAGGAATAGCTAATACAAACTTCTAAAGAGAAATAGTTATTCTTCATTTTGAAGAATAGTTATTCATAAGGAATAATTATTCATTCTAATAAAAACATAACCAAACTAAAGAATAACTAAATCATAGAAATAACTATTACATTACTGTGCTTATTACAGTCTACCAAATATGTTCTAAATGTACAAATGCTACTATTGACACAAGTGAGTGGGTAAATGAAAAGGAAAATGAAGTATTGTTGAATCTTTTTTTTTTTTTATGGGAGTTGAATCATTAATTATTAGGTTAATTATACTTGATCTATAGGAGAATCATTAATCTCGATGTGAATTGAATAATATATAATAACAAAAATAATAGCATTTTGCAAATCTCGTGGCCCTAGTAAGTATAACATAGATTTTTTTTTCCCCTTAAAATTATAGTTCACTATAATTGGAGAGACTCTAAAGTTTTTAGAGCCTAAAGACTAAAGTTTCTCTTGCACTTATAGTTAAAAATTGGTCCATATTTAATTCATATACTGATAAAATAATTTCTCATATATTTTTCATGTTTATATTTGAATATAAAAAAGTATGTTTGTTGATACAAAATTAAAAAAAAAAAAAATATATATATATATATATATATGCTCTTGTTTATGATTATGTTATGTTCTTTCTCAAAACAAAAAAACGTTTATGTTTATATTTATGATACTTTTATTTAAATATTATATTTGAAAATAATTCTAATATGCCAAGTTCATAATTCATACTATTGTCTAGCATTACCTTAACTAGTGCCTTCGCCATTGTTGGATTCTGATAAGGGAAAATAAAATAAATTTTGTTTTTTGCTTTACTCTTGTGCGAATTTTAAAAACTTTCAAAAATCTACTTAAATAATTATGTGGCTGCATAACACAAAAATGCAGCCACAAAAATCACTATCTTTTAAGGAAACATTTCAGGGCTCAACAATTGTTTTTGGTGCCAAATGTTGTATTATAAATAAATACATCACAAAAATGAGCGGAATTGATTATAATTTTAGCATCAACCCAAAATATATGTTATTTGTTCTTTACTCTCTAATTTTATTGCATAATGATCTAATAAAATATTAGTAAGTTGTTAACTTATTTTTAAAAGGTTTTGTTCACCATTAAAAGAGTGATTTTGTTTTGGTGAAAGATAGTATGTCTACAATTTGAACTTCATTTCTGTTATATGTAGTTCTACAAAACATGTCAGATGAGCTTTCTGTAGAAATTCTAAACTATCTTGAAGAAGAAGTTACCAATAAAATAGAAAGATTCTTAAAAAAAAAATGGTGTAAGTAACATTAGATTGAGAATCATTCTTCTTCTTAACGTCCTCTCGTAAATAAAAGATGTTACTTAAAAATTAACTATGATTTATTGTATAATATATTATGAAAAGTAATATTTGTAACTATATAAATAATAAATTATATTACAATCAAGGTAATAGGTTGAAGAATAAATTGTTAAAGATATAATATTATATTATTAGCATTTCATGGTCATGGTCATAGGCTCAACCTACTCCATCAAAATCTTAAAAAGTCAAATTAAAATTATTCTCACTCATTCAAAGCCCGACCAATTACTAATTAAAAAATTAATTAAAAGGAAAATAATTACCAATTACCTCTTTAAGAATTTTTTTATTATACATTTTAAAATTTTTAATTACATATATAAAAATAAACAGTAAGTAATAGTTCATTAGCCTACTAATAAAAGGAAAATAATAAAAAGTAAAATTTGAACATGAAAAATAAAACACATTTAAGCAAGCAGATGATTAGCAAACATTTAATTTTTATTTATGATACAACTCGACTGCTACACAACTATATAAGTTACACTTTCTCAACGACTCAACCAAACAAACATTATATACTTTGTGCGTTTATTCAGCCCTGTCCCAACTCCAAAAGTTCTAACGCAAGCAATTACGACTGCCCAAGGACCCATTTGATTTGTTCCTATAAACTATAAAGCTGTTCCCATCTTCTTCATACATATTATCGTATATCAATTAGCTAGCTGCATTTCAAAAAAGAAAGGGAAATGGTGAACAAAAATCAACAGAACTCGTTGTCAAAGATGGCAACTGGCAATGGTCATGGTGAAAATTCTCCATACTTTGGTGGATGGAAGGCTTTTGAGGATAATCCATTTCATCTTACTGATAATCCTCATGGGGTTATCCAAATGGGCCTAGCAGAAAATTGGCCTCTTGAGCACTCTTATAGGCAGCTTCCAATGCTTCTCTTGTCACCTTGAAATCGTTAGAGCGTTCACATACAACTGGAACAAGTTGTGCTCCTGTTCTCCATCTCAAATCTCTATCAAAACTGCAATGAAAAGGCAAGATTGTGAGACAATGTTTTGAATATTGCTAGAGGTCTTGCAAGAAAATATATGAAAAAATACAAATACTTTTCATCATTTTAAGGCCATGGGAATCATATAATTAATTGGGTTCCACCTTCTTTATCATGTAATAAACCATGTAACCATCAGAGCATAATTAATTGCCTTCCTAAATGATTTGACAGAAACATTCATATATTAATATGGAATTTGAAAAAAAAAATAATAATAATTTCTTAACCTTCTGACCTCAAGCCAGAGGGCAGTCAACTGCGTGTTCTTATCTTGGGCTGATGGAAAATTGGTAATTCACTCACAAATGGGAACAAGGGCTGGTCTTTGAGGAAGATGGGCCTCATTTTCCTAGACTATTTTTTCCAATTTTGTCAAGATTCAAGATATGGACTTAAGTTTTTTATATTAAAGAATCCTTTTACTTGAAAACTTCTTTCTTCCTAGTGTAATAAATTGGTTTGTATTAACTGATGCCCCCACCAAATTTTTTTTAGTTGGTACTTGTGGTCAAGGCACGATGTTGAAAACTTGGAATTAAGAGCTTGGGATGTTGAGATTAGAGAAATCATTCTCAGCACTCAAGCAGTGTCGCGGACTAAACCAATCTTTTTTAAAGTGAATTCTCCATAATAGTATATCATGATCCAAAGTAGATTTAATACTCAATCTCTCTCTCTCTCAAGAATCGTTATGAATATGAGTAAAAAAACAGCTAAAAGGCCAAGTCAAATAGCCACCCCAATATGCCTCTAAGGTCTAACCTACATTGTTACATCATTTTTAACTTAATTTTCATTAAAAGAGAAATTTATGAAGCATAAAGAAGTAGAAAATTGAAATGGAAGAAGAGGTATCGATTATATTACCCTGGATAATAAGGAGTAGGTACTAGAAATGCATCCCCAGGGTCAGCCAAACAAAAGACAGTCATCTCATGAGCTCCGGTTGGTCCTCCACTCATAACAATGCGGTCTGGGTCGAATCTCACCCTATTTCCTCCAACTTCTTCATAAAATTGGCCACAGCCTGTGGAATATACATAAGAAACTTCATTAATTAATCTTTTATGTGTGTGTGAGACATGAAATGGATAATAGAGTATGAGGAACTTATATATGAGATTAGTACGTTACTTACATTTCTGAACTTTGTCAAGCCATGATAATCCTGAAAGATAGCTATGTCTCTGAAGTCATTTACTCCTTTAGGTGTGCAAATGGAGGCTTCTGAGTTTTTCATTAGCCACTCTTCAACCAAATCAAAAGAAAGCTACAAATTGAACAAGACATAAAAACCATGAATATATATATATATATAATGCATCTAAACTCTGTGACTCAAGTGTACTTCAAATTAATAAAATGCACACTAAGAAATTAAGTTATAAATTTTAGTTACCTGATTTTCTGCTAGGCCCATTTGGATAACCCCATGAGGATTATCAGTAGGATGAAATGGATTATCCTCAAAAGCCTTCCATCCATCAAAGTATGGAGGATTTTTACCATGACCATTGCCAGTTGCCATCTTTGACAACAAGTTCTGTTGATTTTTGTTCACCATTTCCCTTTCTTTTTTGAAATGCAGCTAGCTAATTGATATACGATAATATGTATGAAGAAGATGGGAACAGCTTTATGGTTTATAGGAACAAATCAAATGGGTCCTTGGGCAGTCGTAATTGCTTGCGTTAGAACTTTTGGAGTTGGGACAGGGCTGAATAAACGCACTAAGTATATAATGTTTGTTTGGTTGAGTCGTTGAGAAAGTGTAACTTCCAGGTCTTTATATATAATTGGGAAGCAGTCGAGTCGGCTACTTTTTTCTAAGTTGGATTCTATTTTTATTCTCTTCTTTTTTAAGAGATAGAAAATTAACTAGGTAGTTCGAATGTCAAATGAAGGTTCATACGAAGGAACAATTTTGAAAATTTGGTGAGACTTGGCATGCGCTTTGAAATTTATTTACCTATTATATATACTATTCTTTTCCTTTTTTTTTTTTTTTTTGGAAGGAGATATGGATGTACTATTTGATTGGCTCAAAGTAAACTAACATGGTGAGCTCTTCGAGCAGGCAAAGAGGCAAACTTTCTTAACTGGCTTACCTGAGGTCAAAAAGTTTATTAGGTACCCCATGACCTATCAAATCTGGCCACCGATACGTAAACTGCCTGGGTCCCCGTATGAATCACTAAAAGTCTAAAAAGAGTAGGTTTAGTACAACAATTCATTTCACAATTTTGCTCTATGATGATTGGAAGCGGTGGAATTATGCACTGCTATGTCTGCAGTACACGTGGAAGCTAAGGGAACAAGTGATGCAATTGAAGTTGGACTCTAGAAGTGGCCTAAGATAAAGCAGAGCAGCTAAAGATAAATGCCTCTATTGTCGTATTTGAATTAATTGATAGTTTCGTATTTAAATTAGGATGTTGTCATTAATAAACTTCCTGGTGATAGGACTCATCCTATTATCTTGGATAGACTTAGCTATTAGGTTGGTTGTTATCTTTTTAATTATGGTTATCCTTTTATTTGAGTAGTTGTGGTTGATGTATTTAAACTAAGAGTTATGGAATAAGAGGCAAGCTGATAGTATTTACAGAATTCCTTTCTTTTCTATTGTTCTTGGAGGGTTGTCGCCTTGAATACGACTAGTTATTTCTATTCATTCAACTGGGTCACAGCATTTGGTATCAGAGCCAAATGACTTCCAACCCACCACCATCCACACGATCAACTACCAATGATGATCGACTGTCTGCTCTAGAAGTCAGTAACCATTCACTTCGAAGGCAAGTCGATGGCCATAAGGAAGAGTTGACAGCAATACGTGAGGGTATAGATGCCCTCTCCAATGCTGTAGCAAAGATGGGACGACAACTCAAAGCAAGGGGGGATCGGACCAATGAAACCAGCCAGAATGACAATCGTGGGGATGGCTCCATCAATCGAAATCGTGGAGAAGGCAGTGGAAGACCTACGGGAGGCATACAAACTCGAATCTCTCGATTAGACTTTCCTCACTTCAACGGGGAAGACCCAACCGGGTGGATTTACAAGGCTGAACAATTTTTTCATTATCAGAGGATAGTAAGGGAGGAAAGAGTGGTGCTAGCTTCATTCTACTTACAAGATGATGCCCTGCAATGGTATCAATGGTATGAGAAGACGCAGCCTAACGTGCAGTGGGAGGAATTTACGCAAGCTTTATGTGTCCATTTTGGGCCTTCCGACTACGAAGATTTTGATGAAGCACTAGCCAAAGTGCGACAAACAGGAACTGTACGTGAATATCAATCATTGTTTGAACGATTAGCTGCAAGGGTACAAGATTGGCCTCAACGGGCTTTGGTTGGAAGTTACATTGGCGGCCTTAAGGAGGAAATTCGTTCGGAAGTCAAGCTTTTCCGACCGACCACCCTTCTTCACGCCACTAGTTTAGCCCGTTTGCAAGAAGACAAGTTGCAAAGGCTTAAACATGTGTCATTCCATTCCAAATCTGCACCACTACCAACAACCCAGCCAACTCTTTTATCAAGTCCCCCATCTAGATGGAGCAAGGCAGGGACATCACCATCCTCTAGTTCACGAACTCAAAGCAGCCCCTCATTCAAAAAGCTTTCTTGGACAGAGATGCAAGCACGAAGGGATAAGGGATTATGTTACAACTGTGATGAAAAGTTTGGACCGGGACATAGGTGTAAGACACAACAAGTGTTTATTTTGGAGACAGTAGTAGAAGCAGAAGAATCTTCGAAAATGGAGGAAGCAAGAAACGAGGAAGAAGAATCAACTACTACTCCGGAGATCTCGCTTCATGCTCTGTCTGGTATAGCCACTCCCCAAACTATGTGAGTGACAAGTTTAATAAAAGGGAGGCGCTTGCACATTCTCATTGATAGCGGAAGCACTCACAACTTTGTTGGACGGAAGTTTGCCAAACAAATGGAATGTTGCAAGGCACCGGCAGCAGCTTTTCAAGTGATGGTAGCCAATGGAGAAAGGCTACAATGTGAAGAAGTCTATCAAGCAGTACCTGTGGAAATTCAAGGCTTCCAATTTCGAACCAACATGTACCCATTGGATTTGCAAGGATCAGATCTTGTCTTGGGAATACAATGGTTACAAGGCCTTGGAAAAGTTTTGCATGATTGGAGTAATCTCACTATGGAGTTTTGGAGTAAAGACAAGAAGTATGTTTTACAGGGTGAGCAAACAGGTAAAGTGACACATGGCTCTATTCAATCCATCCAAAAGCTTCTAGCCAATGGGGTGGAAAGCTATGTCCTGACTATCAACAAATCCATTGAAAACACAAAGGTTGACTCGGCCCAAGTGCAAACAAGGGAACTAAAGGAATTGCTGCAAAAGTACTAGCCCATATTTCATATTCCCAACATGTTGCCTCCCTCACGGGCTCATGACCATAGAATTATTTTGGAGCATAATAGTGGGCCTGTCAATGTTCGGCCATACCAATATCCCCACACTCAAAAGAATGAGATTGAAAGGGCAGTTAAGGAGATGCTTTCCACTGGAATAATACAACCTAGTTCTAGCCCATTTTCTTCTCCAGTTCTACTAGTAAAGAAGAAGGATGGTTCCTGGCGCTTTTGTGTCGACTATAGAGCTTTGAATCGTGTGACTGTGAAAGATCGATACCTAATTCCTGCCATAGATGAGTTGCTAGATGAATTGCATGGCGCATCATATTTCACCAAATTGGATCTTAAATCTGGATATCATCAGATTCGGGTACAACCAGAGGATGTTCATAAGACTGCTTTTCGCACTCATGATGGTCACTATGAATTTTTGGTCATGTTGTTTGGGCTCACCAATGCCCCTGCCACATTCTAATCACTGATGAACGACATATTTCGAACCTTACTACGGAGGTATGTGTTAGTATTCTTTGATGACATCTTAGTTTATAGTAGAACTTGGACAGAACATTTATCTCATCTTGAGGAAGTTTTTTCAATCTTGTTGAGCAACCAATTGTATGTTAATCAATCTAAGTGCCTAATTGGAAAGAGAGAAGTGGAGTATCTAGGCCATATCATTAGTGAAGTAGGGGTCTCAGCAGATCCTAAGAAAATTTGTAGTATGGAAGCTTGGCCTGTCCCAACCAACACCACTGCTCTCCGCGGATTCCTTGGGTTAACCGGTTATTACTGGAAATTTATTCAAGGATACGGTGCCATTGCAGCCCCTCTTACCAAGCTCTTGAAGAAAAATGGTTTCCAATGGTCAAAACAAGCAGAAGAATCTTTTCATAATCTCAAGCGAGCCATGACACAAGCACCGGTACTCTCATTGCCAGATTTCTCTAAACAATTTGTTGTGGAAACAGATGCGTCAGGGAATGGTTTAGGCGCTGTCCTTATGCAAGAAGGAAAACCTCTGGCTTACTACAGTAAGGCCATCACGGGTAGAGCCTTGGGCCGATCTACATATGAAAAGGAACTCATGGCAATTGTTCATTCAGTTCACCAATGGCGTAACTATTTGTTGGGGCACCGCTTTCGTATTCGAACTGATCATAGCAGCCTGAAATATCTCTTGGAGTAACGAATTACGACCATGGACCAGCAGAGATGGATTGTGAAACTTATGGGGTATGATTATGAGATTGAATATCGACCGGGGCGAGAAAATAAAGTAGCAGATGCTCTCTCCAGGTTACACGGGGAGCTAAGTGCGGTCACCTATCAACAACCAGCGTGGTTAGAGGAGATCCGCAATGAAGCATGCCACGACCCCAAATTATCAAGCATTAAGGAAGCTTTAAAAAATGGAGCTCACAATACCCACGGGCTGGTGGAAAGAGATGGGTTATTATGGAATAAAGAACGTTTGGTTTTGCCACCTAACTCTCCTCATAAAGAAGCAGTAATACATGAGTTCCATAACACACCTATGGGCGGACACTCTGGTATACTTAGAACTTACAAGAGAATTGCCTCCAATTTTTATTGGGTCGGCATGAAAAAAGATATTCAGGATTATATTCGGTGTTGTGACACTTGTCAACGAAATAAGGGTGACACACTGACCCCTGCTGGGTTGTTGTAGCCATTGCCAATACCTGACCGTGTTTGGGAAGATGTTTCGATGGACTTCATTGATGGACTTCCGATGTCCAATGGGTTCTCTGTTATTCTTGTGGTGGTGGACCGGTTGTCTAAATATGGGCACTTCATCGCCTTGAAGTATCCTTACTCGGCAAAATCAGTAGCTGAAGTCTTTGTGAAGGAGGTAGTGCGCCTTCATGGCATGCCACGATCAATCGTGTCAAATAGAGACCCAGTCTTTACAAGTCAATTCTGGTCGGAGTATTTTCGGTTACAGGGATCTAAATTGAGCATGAGTTCCGCATACCATCCCCAAACCAATGGGCAAACAGAGGTACTTAAACGCTGCCTTGAAACTTATCTGCGTTGTTTTGCAGGTTTTAAGCAAAAACGGTGGCTAAAATGGCTTCCATGGGCTGAATATTGGTACAATACCTCCTATCACACTGCCACTCGCATGACTCCATTTGAAGTAGTTTATGGTCGGGCACCTGCTACAGTACACAATTATGAACATGGGGCCACTGCAGTAGCGTAGGTTGACCAATCCTTGAAGGAGCGAGACGAGATGTTGAAGCTTCTGAAGGAAAACTTGGTGACAGCGCAAAATCGGATGAAGCTTAGTGAGGATCGACATCGACGTGAGTTGGAATTTGAACCGGGTGACTTTGTCTATCTCAAATTGCAACCATTTCGGCAACTCACTATTTGTACCAGAGGCAACATGAAACTTTCACCTCGTTTCTATGGGCCCTATCAAGTGTTGGAGCAACTTGGGAAGGTAACTTATCGATTGAAATTGCCAAAACAGTCAAAGATACATCCTGTTTTTCATGTATCACAGCTGAAGAAGAAATTGGGCGATCTTGATCACGTCGCCCCAAAGTTACCTCCAGTTAAGGAAGATGGTATGGTGCTGCTTGAACCTAAAAGAATTGTGGATTTTCGCTAGACTAAGTCAGGCAAGAAGGTTTTGCAAGAAGCACTGGTACAGTGGACTGGTCTTGCTGAAGAGGATGCCACCTGGGAACCTTTTGAGGATTTGCAACGTCAATTCTCTTATCTGAATCTTAAGAACAAGATTCATCTTCTAGGGGAAGGGAATGCTATGTCTGCAGTACACATGGAAGCTAAGGTAACAAGTGATGCAATTGAAGTTGGACTCTAGAAGTGGCCGAAGATAAAGCAGAGCAGCTAAAGATAAATGCCTCTAGTGTTGTATTTGAATTAATTGATAGTTTCGTATTTAAATTAGGATGTTGTCATTAATAAACTTCCTGGTGATAGGACTCATCCTATTATCTTGGATAGACTTAGCTATTAGGTTGGTTGTTATCTTTTTAATTATGGTTATCCTTTTATTTGAGTAGTTGTGGTTGATGTATTTAAACTAAGAGTTATGGAATAAGAGGCAAGCTGATAGTATTTACAGAATTCCTTTCTTTTCTATTGTTCTTGGAGGGTTGTCGCCTCGAATACGACTAGTTATTTCTATTCATTCAACTGGGTCACAGCATGCACCCACATAAACCCATCATTTTATTTTCACCATTTACAACTCGTTATATATAACGTAAATTGCGGCAAAAATAGTGAAAATTATTGAAACGCTAGACTTACTTCACTTAAAAGTAGGGACATCCCCTTATATCATATTTTGACAATATTTACGGCATAGGAATCAAACACTTTATTGAAAGAATTACGAATACACCACATTTATTCCTTGCAAAAACTTCATACTACATTGCAACATGTCTTTTTAAGAACAACTTATCTTAGTTTTTATTGAATTTTTTTTAAGTGTGCTAAAATATATTTGTATCTTAAAAAAAATGAGGAAAAAAATAAAGGTTTTAAATAGTTGTATATACAAATTAAAAGTTAAAAGCCGAACTTATAAGCTGATGCAAAAAAAACACGATCGATTTCCACATAAGATTTATGTTCTAAAATAACAATTTTTTTTCATAAATATGATGTAATAAATTATAAGTGATTGCCTATCATTTTTTCATAAACTTACTATATTTTTCCACCACTTGGTCTATGGCATCAAAAATTCAAAATTGTGACAAAGACATATATATAAACATGGAAATTTACCGAATTATTTCTAGTTTTCTTGATTCGCACTATCTTAGAAAGTAACCAGAACTTTAATTGTATGTATGTACTATGCAACAGACCGCGTAATTTGTGCATTGAACTCTTTGCTTCTATGTACTATGTGACTAACCGCGTAATGTACGGCTTATGCTATAGTTTCAGTGTTTCGCTTCAAATTTTTATTTGCAAGAATTTGTAGCCGATTGTCACTTTTCCGACAACATGATTACTGTGAAAGATCATACTCAAGGAAAGGCCAAGAATGCAACAAACGATACAGAGAAGACTAGGAGGGTGTTTGGTTCACCTGTTTCCATAACTCAATTTTTAAAAATGGTGGGACTCATAGCAAAATACTTGTTTGGCTGCACAATTCTCTGTTTCCATAACTCTATTTCCATCACTCAATTCTCTGATTTTTGAGTTATGAGTTATGGAAACTGAAAACACATTTTGGCTGTTTTCAGTTTCCATAACTCATATCTCAATGGCAATATTGTAATTAAACACACATAAGGGACCCACAAACAGTACCAATCGTACCTTTTGACCACCTTTTGACTTCTTCTTTTTTTTCCATTTCTTCTTCTGGGTGGGTTGGCTGTTTGGGATTTTTTTTTTTTCATTGGTTCGGTCTGTTCTGGGTTTTTTTTTTTTTTTTTTTTCTTGCACTGGTTCGGTCTTCATGTTCAGTTTTTTTTTTTTTTTTTTCACTGGGTTCTGTGACGTTGGGTACTGAAAAAAAAAAAAAAAAAAAAAAAAAAAAAAAAAAAAAAAAAAAAAAAAAAAAAAAAGCTGCAACAGTGATAGGTATAGTGCCCACAAATAGTGTAAAAAATATTGAGTAATGGGAAGTAAGTGATGGTGCCAAACAAACATGGTATTTTAGAGTGATGGGTGATAAGTGATGGAAATTGAGTTACGGAAATTGAGTGATAAAAAAAGTGGTGCCAAACAGCTTCTAAGAATCGAAGGGAATCAAAATTACCGCGTACAATGTCATATATATCTTAAATATATAGAAGAGAAAGATGAAATTATTGAGATATATGAGACGGATCAACAAGAATTAAAGAGTTCAAAAGATGAAATTATAAAAGAGATATAATTCAAGCAATTTAGAAAAGGTGGGAATATATGTTAGTTCATGTAGAATATTTTGATAATCTTAGTTACCTTGAATTCATCCTAGAAATTGAAGGGATTATTGCGGATATTTACAACAATAATAAAGTGGTAGTCAAAAAAATTGTGGGTGACTAATCCTCAACATATTAGTTAAGTCAATATCATTATCAACTGTTCATAAGTCCTCTTGAGGACAACTAAATCTAGGTGGTAAATTCAAATGGACTTGAAGAACGTGCCATAAATTTAAAGGTCCTAAGTTTTATTAGACATTCTTCTAGTTCATAGGAGGATTTTTGGAATATCTCATTAACATGGAGTGAATAGTGTTGGGCATTAAGTTCACAATTAATGTGTATCCCCATTAAAAGGATAACTAATCGATATTATGATAAATTTTTTTGAGAAGAAATGTGTATCCCCAATTTATGTAAAAATGTTGTAAAATAATTTGTGACTGTATCATTACTCTTATGATAAAGAATAATGCTAGAGATACAAACTATTTTACAAATTTTTTTACAAATAGCTGATATGGTAAGTGATTATTGGTAAATGAAAAAGTAATATTAATAGTAGCCCTAGATAAAAACTAATAAGAGATTGGCCACATCAATATTTTGTAAAAATGTTGTAAAATAATTTGTGACTGTATCATTACTCTATAATAAATTGATAATGCTATAAACTATGGTGTGGTGATATCAATATCATATGCAGTTTGAGATGTCTTGCTGCAAGAGCTTCCACCTAATCTCTTCAAATTTCAACACATAATCTCTTCAAAGTGGGTTTGGATGGAAGATGTACCACCAAACATTTCAAATGTAGTTCAGGCTGATTTTAGCCAGTAAGATCCAATAAAAAGTTCCAGCTGGTTTCTCAAAAAAAAAAAAAAAAAAAAAAAGTCAAGTCAAGTCAAGTCAAGTGGGTTAAAATTAAATATTATAAATCTCCATTTTACTTATACTAATAGAAATGCACATGCAACCCATCAACCCAATGAAATCAAATTAACAATACCTCAAGTTGAATTTTTGGGGGTTGATTTGTTCAATTGAGTTATAAATATTTTTTAAACATTGGGTTGGATTGGACTTGGATTGGCAAAATTTTAATTCAAGTAATTTGACCTATTCTAGGCTATTAATAATTGATGAGTGCCTAAAGGTAGTGGTTAAGATTAATTTTTAATTTTATCATAATGGATCAGGTTTTTTTGGTGCAGTTGTATACAGGTCAGTTAAAAAAACCATTGACACCTGCTAACTTTGGCCAAAAATGATTTTAGTCATTTAAGTTTGAAAGTAGTCAGTTTAGTCCAATAACTTTACCCCAAAATTATTTTAGTACAGCGACCTTACCCAAAAACCATTTAAGTCCTTTAACTTGTCATTTTGAATGATTGTTGAGCAAAATTACATAACTAAGTCCTTAAAGGACTAAATGATTTTTGGGCAAAGTTACTGGACTAAAATGACCAACTTCAAACTTAAATGAGTAAAATTATTTTTGAGCAATGACACCAAACGAAAATGAACAAATTTAAACTTAAAAGGACCATAATAAATTTTGGGCATCTAACATGAGTAAATTGTATATTTACCATTTTTTTTTCATTATTAGGTCGTGTTATTTTATGGAGAATGTTAGGACATATGTAAATCATGTTAGGAACATATGTCATTTAGAATTGGCTAATCTTTTGACAAAATGCACTTTACTTGTAATTGGGTAGATCTAGAATGTGTTTAATACTTCAAGAAACAAGATTTCAAGTCCAAGTGTTAAAGCCATGCAAATCTGTCTAAAAAACAAGTAAAAAAGTGCTGGATTTTAAAACTCAACACCTAGCTCAACAGATAGCATTTATCGAGGTTTAAAAGGCTGTTTAAGCCCGATGCTCGACAGCTGCTCGATACATAACCTATTTATCAAGATTTACAAAAATCAGATTTTCCGTTCTTATTTCACTCCAATCTGTGTATATTTGTTTAAGCTTTCTTTTCTCATAACCTTAAACATATATAAGGATTATTTTAAGGGCCGTTACAGCTAATGCACCTTAATGCAAAAGTTTTTTACAAGTATATTGTGACCGGAGGAATATTCCCTAGTTCATCTTCCTCTTCAAAAAGCTGCTGCGTTTGTACGCTATAGAATTTTGTAACCAAGAAGTTTCATGATCTTAATTATATGATGAACTGAAGAACTTTGCTGCTAACATCCTTCTCAAGTTGGTGGTTAGCCACATATTTGGATCCATGCATCGATTGGTTAGTCATGTACTGGAAGTTGTACATTAAAAGAAGAGATTGTCATTACAAAACAAGTTCAATTGTATATTGGGGTAAGGGTTCAACTGTAGGCTAGTATAAGGTACTGAGATTCTTTTACTTGTAACCGCTTATTGTAATAATAGTGGATTCTCGGGAATGGTGACCTTAAAATCACCCTGTGGATTTTTGCCTTGGAAGTTTTCCTCATTCGTAAACAAATCACTATGTCAACTTTATTTTTCGCTGCATATTAATTTGGTGATTTGTTTGTGCTACCACGCGTATTGCATGGTAATTGGATTAATTAATTAACTTAGCTAAATTAATTGATTAATTCATCACAAGGGGTCAATACATTCTTAGCCTATCAGAGAATAACTATAAATGTCCTTCTTCAAGTCCATTTTTCTTAATAGATTGTGCTTTCTATCGTGTTTGGGTAGAGTTATTCCTTTCCCTTTAGTAGACACAGTCGTTAGTGCCCTCCAATACCTTAGTCAAATGTTATATGGTGATGGAAATGGGCCATTGGTACACTCTGACGAGCTTCCAAGTGGTTTGAGCACAACTTTTATGGTCTTCAATTTTGACGAGTCATCCTCTGATTCAACCTAACCCACCTCCACACCATCACAACAAGCTAAGGCTGAGCACTAAATACATTGCTCTGCACTGCCTAGATGAAAAGGGCTTGCTCTTTAGCCCAAAGGGACGTCACGTTTAATGAGAAGGCCTTTCAAGCAGGCTTATTCAACCTGTTGCCTAGGAGTTATTATGTCGTATACATTAGCCTGAGGATAGTTAACCTTGAACGTCGAGTATGTCCTGATAGAGTGTATTGTGACCTAGAAGACAATCAATATCCGACGGTGTCCCTTTTTTTTTTCCGCTTCTCTGACACGACTTCGACATGGCGCCGACGCGGCTTCGACTCGGCACTGACGCATCCGACACGCTAGCAGTGAAAAAAAAAATCATAGATTCCACCCTCTCTTTGACCTCTGCCCGCTACCGCTGCCGCTGCCCTCTGTCCCTTGCCGGAGCTAGATCGGGCCAATCAGCGAACTCCATAGACGTCGACGCTGTGCCGGCGTGCCCTGTCGCTTCTGATCGGCAAGCTCCTCCTCTCTCCTTCTTCTTCTTCTTTTTCTTCTTCTTCGTTTTCTTTTTCTTCGCAGACCCACATGCCTTCTGTCTTCTTCTGTTCATTTTAACTTTTATAATACTTTTTTTTTATATTTCCTCCTTGTTTTGTGTGTCTTGACTGTCTATTGCCAACCCACGTGAGAGTCACTTCCAAACTTTCAATTTCAAATTTCAACTTTTGAGCACCATATGTCAATGCCATGATGTCATTAAGATGCCATTGGTCCAAAAGAAAATAATTTATATTATTATTTTGACTATTATTTTTAGTATTATTATTAGTATTTGAACGTAGGCTATTTAAACTTTTGGTTTGTACTCTAAACATTTTATGTGTATTATTGTACTAATTTGGGTGTTAATTTATTTATTTGTAATTCTTACATAATTTAAATTCTAGACATAAACGTATTTTATGTCTAAAAATATTAAAAAATATGTCTAAATATAAAATTTAATTAATTATTTAACCGCCGTGTCCCCGCCATGTGGTGTCCTTATTTTTCAAAAATTACCGTATCCCCGTGTCTGTGTCCGTGTTCGTCCAACATAGCTAGCATTTCGCCGAGCATGACAAAACAACATGCGTAGTGGTTGGTCTTTCCTCATCCAATAGGGATTGGACTGAGGGTTTCTTCTTTATGCAAGGAGATGATTAAAAGAGGTTCCCTTGGAAGGTGGAGGGTGGGCAAGGATTTTATATGCATCAACCATTTTTGGGGAGTTCCTCATGCTTAGGATGGGTGTCACATAACCCCCCTCCCGCCTTTTTTGTGTGTGTCGGTTGTCCACTTTGCTTTGTATATTTCTATGCCCTTATAGCCTTTGTCCATCATAAGGTTAAGGGCTTCCATGCCCTCATTTAAAGAATAAAAGATTAGGGATGAAACTAGGAATTTTTGTTTGAGAGGAAAATTTATACATTAATTCACAACTTAAAAGAAATTCAAAATACATACATACAAGATTAGTTGAGACAATAATTAATTTTTTAAAAATGATAGTTCTAGTACGATTTGGAGAGACACTTAAAATTTTTCAGAGCTTAAAAACTCTAAAACTTTAAACATCTCTTACATAATTTCATTTATAGTAAAAAAAAAATTAATTTGTAAATAGCCTAAGTAATTCGAATATGGACAGAATAATTTTCATATTCTCATGTTTAAATTTGATTAAAAATTAAGTGGTACACAAAGTCAAAAACCTATATTCTTTTTGTTAGTGTAAACATATATGTAAAGTGGTACAAAAAGTCAAAAACATATATTCTTTTTGTTAGTGTAAACGTTATTTTTATTTAAAATATGGTAAAAAAATAATTCAAAATTTTATATACCAGTGGAATTTTTAGATTTTTCATTATATATAAAAATAAATAAATAGTAAGTAATAGTTCATAAGATTACTAATAAAATGAAAAAAAAATTAAATCAAATTTGATTGAGAAAAAAAAAACACATTTAAGCACCAAATGATTAGTAATGTGGGGACCTGAGGACTGAGGAAGACTAAGAATGCTATGACCATCATTCGTTCATTAGGTGAAAGCACCTTAAACCCAAGGAGTGGGTTTACTCGCGAAGAAGGTGGGAGAAAGGACGAAATGTCTCCGGGAAGCTCGAGTGGA
Organism: Quercus variabilis; assembly: GCA_030445155.1. Taxonomy (NCBI): domain Eukaryota; kingdom Viridiplantae; phylum Streptophyta; class Magnoliopsida; order Fagales; family Fagaceae; genus Quercus; species Quercus variabilis. The sequence goes on along the minus strand of CP129449.1, from coordinate 86,049,901 downwards.
GAAAATAGCATTCTAGGAGAAGGTCAAGGTGTTTGAAAGAAGTTTTCTGTGAAAGCTCACCTACTATCTCCGCATTAAATGACTGGCAACAGTTTTATCAACTGCATTGATGAGAAAATGACACATAAACAGTGGATTCACAGCTAAACAGCCCCTTCTACCACCTACAACAGGAGTTTAATGGAACAAGTGTCCTAAGGAGAACCTAGAAGGATGCAGGTGGAGGGTTAGGATGTAAGAAGCATATGAGTATATAAAGGAAGAGAACTTCCAGGCGAAGGGATAAAAAAAAAAAAAAAAGATTAAGGAAAAGAGATTAAAACAAGAACAGTAGAAAGAAAGAGAAAAAGAAGTGTATATCCTTGTGTAAGAAATTGTCCTCGGGCTGACCTGAGAGAAGCAATAATTCTATTTGTTCTTCGCTTCCATTTCTTCCCTTCTTATTTGAATCTTTGGACTTGTGCCCAAACTCGTTTTCCCCACACTCTTCACAAATTTTATCTATTTGGGCCTAATTTAGTGGTACAAGCCTCACTATTCTAAGTGAGTTTGGGCCCCCAAACTTTTAAGTCCCTACAAGTAACTATGGAATTTTCTTTGCGATACGAAATATTTTGTATTAAAAATTTAATTTGTGAAGTAGGAAAAGAAACATTTAATAATGAAATTTACAATATTAAGTCAAATTTCATACCATTTTGCAAGAATCGTTGTAGATACTGTATTTTGTCTGCTCTCAATTTGCGTGCTAGATGTCAAAATTTCAAAAATATTAATTTTTCCACTAGGGGACCATGGGAACATCGATATAGACATGGTACAACTCATTCGGGTATCGAGCTCTTGAAATGCATTTTTAGGTCAAACTGACCAAAATGCTCCTAGTCAACCTTGAGTTGACCAAATGTCAAAGTTGGTCAAAACCACATTGAAACAACGTTTTCCATGTTTTTACATCAACTCCAAGCTTGTTGGAGATTTTTATCAATTTTGGCTAACTTTGATCAAGGTTGACCTGAGGTTGATCCTTGGAAGCACCCAAAAATATAATTTCGATCCGACTGTTAGAATTTGTCAAAACCAAAGTCATTGAGAACATAATTAAATTCCCTTTCTAATGACTACTCATGGGTTGAAATTAGAGTTAAAACGGTTAAGATATCATTGAAATAGTGCCGAGCGCGTCAACTCGCTTCCCTAGGCCATAAATTTTGAACAAATAATTGGATTTTCAAATTGTTAAGTTTTTTTGGAAAACTAGATGTCCGTACCTTTCCATCAATACCAAAATCAGCTAAATCTGAGTTCAGAAAGGCCTCCAATGAAGCGATTGAAGTTAGAATCAAAGAGTTAGGAGAAAAGGACAGGACTGCTAACCTCAGTAGCAAGTTCCAACGCACCATTAAGGGCTGCCGAAGCTAGCCAGAGAAAGCTGAAAGGTCACAAAAATATCTATTTAACCCCTAGACCCCTTAGAGAGAGAGAGAGAGAGAGAGAGAGAGAGAGAGAGAGAGAGAGAAAGAAGCAATTTTGGCATTTTGGAGCTTTTTTTTTTTTGGTTGTTTCTCTCTCTTTTCTCTTAATTTCTCTCCAAAACACACTCAAAATCTTTGATTTCTCTCTTTTCCTACACATCAAGAGGTAGTATTCTTGCTCTCATCTCCCTCTTCTTAGTCCATCTACCTTGGATTTGAGGTTTAGGGGTGTACATGTATCTTTTCAGCTACAATCTATACCCATTTAACTTTATCTTGCTTCCTTTTGCTTTTCCTAGCATGTTTCTTGCTTTATCTTGCTTTCTAACATGTTTTATTGCTGTTTTAGCATGTCTACTTACTTTCTTAACATGTTTTATTGCTTTGATGTTGTTGGTCTGGCTTTCTTGGGTTAGAATATGTCTATTTTTCTTGTTTGTGCTTCTTGCCATGTTTATATACTTTTGCCATGCTTATGTGCTTAAAGTTGTGTTTGGATGCTATGCCTAGTGTTTTTTTTTTTGTTTTTTTTTTTATAGCTTTATACATCTTGTTTGTGCCTTTTTCTTGTGTTTGGCTTTTGGGTAAGGTGTAGATCTAGATCTAGTGGTCTAGGCTTACTCCATACACCTAAGTTTCAATAAAGGGTTTGGATTAGTTCCTTTTTGCGTGTTTGTGCTTTGTTTGCTCTTTTCCTTGCTTTTGTGTTTGGATCCATGCTTGTATGCTTAGATCTCATTTCTTGCATCCTTACCATGCTTCACATGTTGGTTTTCCTTTGTGGATTCGTGCTTGTTGCTCTTTGGGGCCTCTTTGTTTTGTTTGATTGTATCATTTCCCATTTTGTGGCTTGTTTGGATACAACCATATGTGAGAGTACATCCTAGCAATGTTGGCTTGCTTACCTTTCTCTCTTTGGGGCCACTTGCCTTTCTATCTTTTGTTTAACATGCATGTTAGGGTTTCTTATGTTAGCCTTTGTATGTGCCTTTTAACATCATTAGCTCTCCACTTTGTGTGATAACATGCTTAGCTTCTTTATGCTTACTTCGTGCCATCTTGTTTGGCTTTCTTTGTTTTGTTTGCATCTTTGCATCCTTGTTCACCTATTCATATATGTGTCTTTGTGTGCTTGTTTGTGTCGTTAAGCTTAGTTCCTACCTACAATCTCATGCGGGTTCACACCCATCTTTGTACACGAGATCTAGTGTCCCTTTTTGGTTAGGAGGGCACCCCCCCCCCCCCCCCCAATGATTATGGGTGCTCTTGACCTTAGAATGTGGGTATGCATTTAAGGCAATTGTTGTAGATGCATATTAATACTACATTATGTTCATGATTGTTGCAGTGTGATTTTCTCGATTCATGTCAGCTAGTGACATTGGTTCCCCTGTGTATGCGACACGCGTCAAGGTGTTCAATGCTTTGGTGAGCTTCAGCTTGCCTTAGTATGAACATACTTGTAGACACCACATTTTGTACCCCTTACAACTCAGGCTCTCATTCCCCAATGATGTTGAAATTTTAAGGCCCAAGGTTTGTTTATGGCTCAATTAGATTCTAAATTGACTTAAGGAAGGTTTTTATGGAAAATATAACTTTTTATGAGCAAATAAATCTAATTTTGAAAAATAAAGGCCACGGAAACCCTAGGCTTGCGTACGCAAGTTTGATGCATGCTTATGCAGGCATGGACTTGCGTATGTAGCTAGGGTTCCAGAAAGTTATGAAAGTCAAGTTTTCTACATCATAGCCCAATTATTTTAAACCCCTAAAAGCTAATGCCAATAGCTTGTTTTTAATTGCCAATGCTTGAAATTTAAGATTTTACCAAAACAAAGAACTATCTCTAGGCAGGCGTTGTAGGGTGCCTAACACATTCCCCACACGTAACCAAACTTCTGAACTCAAGAATCAAGATTTGTTTACCATTTGTATTAGATTAGGAAAAATGACCATCTGGCAATAAAATCAAATAGAGTCAGGTGACTAATCACACCTTAAAAAAAAACCTAATGATTGGTGGCGACTTTACAACTTTTGATAATAATAGATTAAAATTGACTAAATTTATTCACACACCAGAGGTCCACCCTTTTTCAACCCTCTTTCATAGCACTCGAGCTCTGCAAAAGCCAAAGAAGCTACGCGAGTGTCATTGCATAAGGTGGTCGACCACTGCAAGACATCGACAACCACCATGGTAATTTTGGACATCTCTTCAATATAAAAAAAAAAAAAAAAAAATTAGAGAAATGCTAGTGTTAATCCTATCCTGAATGACGAGTCAAATAATATATGAGCATCAGTACTCTAGACGAGGTGATATAACTAATAAGTACTAAAAATCTAGGATTGTCCAATCTTTGGTTGACCATATAGCATTGATTACACAGCAATAAATGACTTTGTAATTGACGAGCTACAATGGTCTGAAAGAGAAATTATGAGCCAATTAAGTCTCTATTTAAGCTTATGTTACTGAAAACATGAGAGCCATAATGAGGTTCGCAACAACTACACTTATAATAAGGCTCCCAACAGCTATACTAAGACTATAAATAAGCCATCAAGCACCTAGAGAAAGGTACACACAACAAAATACGCAGAATTATATTCTGATTTTCTAAGAGATATTGAGAACCTTACTAACTTAGTCATTAGAGAACCATTGGTTGATGCCACTCCGGTACCTTTCTCTCACATCTTTGCAGGGAACATCACCTTGTTTAGAGCCTAGACGAGGTCCTCAACTAACGGCCATTATTGGCATCATCACTGAGCATCCAATGTCATTTTCCAAGTTAGTGACATTTATGACACAGAGTGCTACGAGATGTCATTATGTATATATTACGTATATATGCCTTAGGATTGGTTGAGTACTTAAAATCCAATAACAAAACCTAAAATCCAATAATAGAATTATGAACCATTTATTAGGGATGTTGGTCATTCTTTTGTGCACTAAACGTATAAATGCTACCATTGACACAAGTGAATGGGTAAATAAAAAGGGAAATGAAGTATTAAGAATGTACTTGATGTTGCAAAAACCAACATGGTAATTTTGGAATTTCTTCATTAAGACAAACTGGCATGTAACCCACACTATGTGCGGCTACAATTTTACATACACTAAGATTTGTAGATCCTTTAACTGAACAAAAAAAAAAATGTAGATCATATGTTTAGCTATAGCATTTTCGTATTTTTAAGTTGTATTTTTAATTTTAAATCTCTTTCTACTGTAATATTTAACTCAAACCATAATAATTTCATGTAATTTTGTGTGAGAACTTATTTTAAATATTCTATCATACAATTTCAAGGAGGTGCTTTGATCTCAATTAACCTATATGTCCTTACAATTTGATCAATAACAAATATTTATAATTTTTTTTGGGTGATAAAATATCAGTTACCCACATCGTGCTTCTAGTATATTACATAGTCCATAAATGTTACATATTATCCCAAGATCAACCTTAATATGATTTAGATCATAGGTATTTATACAAAAAAGGCCTAAAGTAGGCGTCTGATTGGTTTTTTTATATGGTCATTTTGATATTGGAATCTTCATTTTTTTTTATATAATTAACTTTGCATTAAAAACAAAATTATGAATTGTTTACTAGGGAGGTTGGTGCTAAATGTACATGTATTATCATTGACGCAAGTGAGTGGGAAATTAAAAGGGAAATGAAGTATTGTTGAATCAATAATTGGGTTAATTTTATTTGATCTATAAAAGAATTGTTAATATTTTTTGTGAACCAAATAATATACAATAACAAAAATAATAGCATTCTACAAGTCTCATGACCCAAGTAAGTATAACGTAAAATTTTCCTTTATTTTTTTGTTTCATAAAATTATAGTTCACTACGATTTGGAGAGACACTAAAAGGTTTTTTTAGAGCACGAATACTTTAAAACTTATTTGTTATTTGTTCTTTACTGTCTAATTTTACAACATAATGGAATGATGGATTATCAATTAGTTGTTGTCTTGTTACTAAGAAGTACCTTATTAAACTACCTTATGCACCATAAATCAAGCATCTTTGTTGTCTAGTTTGAAAATTGTTTTTTGGTCAATTTCAATGTAGCTAAGATTACGTCTTCCAAGATTTCTCTATTCATCAATTCATATGTTGCTTTTGGTTTAACTCCATAAGCATGTGATAAAGTAACTGCAAAAGTTTAGTCTTCAAATTTCCTTTATTTTGATCAAATCAATGTAAGTAGTTTTTAGGAGACGAAGAAGGTGGTTATGTTTAGATACAAAATCATACGCCTTATATTATCTAATATTCTAAACTAATAAAATTCCTAATCATAAAGGACAATTAATTTTTGGTCCCTCTTGAGGATGACATGTAAAATGATCTCGTTTATTTGCTTTTTAGATGACTTCTTTAGTACATAGTCAGATTCAGGTTAAATTGAGTTCATATAAAAATATGACATCCTAAATGTAAGAGAAACAAAAACTGAAATTACAAAAAAAATACACATCACACATTTGTCAATAGGTACTGATGGGACAAAATTCCTTACTTGCCAATAGGTACTGCTGGGACAAAATTCCTTACTTGCTAATACATTGAAGAAGCAAAATTTCTTACTTGCAACAGGTATTGAAGGGACAAGACATGTACACATATCAATACAAAAAACATTTCAAACTGCTTTTTAAAATTTGAGATCTTTCTTCTTCTCGAGTCAAATTTTATTATCAAGATTTTGCAGAAAGATGGCTTTAATGAGAAATTTTGGGGAAAGAGACTTGAGAATTGACTATGAGGATGTGTTTGGTTTGACAAAAATTGATTTTCATAAAATATTTTCTGCATTTGCAGGTGTTTGGAATGACTAAAAATATTAGTTAGTTGATTTTTTTTTTTTCAATTGATTGTAAAATAATGGTATTTTCCACTTTACTCAAAACTCATCTACCGAACTTGTAACTCTCACTGTCAGCCACTCGACAACCACTCCCCACTAACGTCCCAAGTCTCCAGTTGCCAGCCTCTGCAAATTGCTGGCCACCACCACCACTAGTCTCTACCACCATTGGTCGCATCCAATCTTTTCCATCACTAGTCATCAATGGCCACTGATTTTTCATAGTATTTTCTAAAATGCAACTAAACATTTAATTTTTTTTTTTTTTGAAAAATATTTTCTTCTGAAATTATTTTACTATTGAAAAATATTTTCTATCAAATCAAACATAACAAAAAGAAGAAATCGGGATTAAATCGCTCGCTATGAGTTCAACGATGCAACAACATATCATTAGTATCTCCATTGGATAACCACATAAAGAGAGTTTAATGTGTCTTAAACTTTGTAATATATTATCTTATTTTTCTATATTTTGTTCTTTAAACTTTGAATCATTTCGACGTGATGTAGGACGGTAGTAGTAATATAGCCATATAGGATGCTTAATACATCTTTCTTGGATGTTTACCAAATAGTACAATTAATACATGGACTCTAATAGTATTACATATATTTCTCTCTCTAATGGGCCAACGCCCGGTAGCCTTCGGCCAGTGGGTAGCCTACTGGCCCAATAAGTTAGGCCTTGGGCTATTGAGCAAAAAAGAAGAAGTTAGGCCTTGGGCTAAATTTTTTTTCCCCATGAACACTAGCTGGTCAACCCGTCGATCAGCTAGGCCCGTTAGCCAGCAATTTTTTTCCCCATTCTCTGTTTGGCCACAGAAATCTAAGATTAACCTCGGCACCTCCTCCTATGTACAGCCCTAGAAGAGATGGATTGGCAGGACTGCATTTTAAAATTTTTTATTAGAAAAAGAAATATACATTTTTTCTATAAATGATAAAACTTCATTGAAAGAAAAAATCAACTACAAACAGCCAAAGCACACTGGAAGTGTGCTGGGGAAAATATAAAAACAAATAAACTTAGATGAATACAAAGTACAAATCAAGCAAACCAGGTAAAGAGGTGAAATTGAATACACCCGATCCGTTTGTCCACCCAAGTAAAGTCTGTAAGAAAAAGAGCTTCAGCTAATGAATTGATCTTTCGGTTCATGAAAGAATCCGAGTATTCCACTCCTGCCAAATGCTCCACATTAGGTAATGAGGGATCATATTCCAAATCACCTTATAGTCATATATATATTGAAGCGTTAATCACACTTTAACCACCTGAAGTTTAATCATATTTGTTTTTTATTCCTTAATCTAATATATTTATACTGTAATGAAAGGTTGAAACTTTGTTTTTTAGGTTCACTTTATAGATAAATTGTAACATTATTTTTGGGATAGATTTGATAAGCTTTGAACTTATGACATCTATTCTATAATAATTGTTCATTATAATCAGTTTAAGACATCAATTAGTTTATAGAAACAAAAAAAGACACTAGTTGGTTTTGATAACTCAATAAGAGACTTTATGTGTTGAGTTAACTCAAACTCATATATGAAAAATTGAAACAAGTGATTTTATAATGATTTTGGACTAAACTTTTACTAAAAAAAAAAAAACACAGACTCAGCTCGTGGCCCTAGTAAGTATAATGTAGATTTTTTTTTTTTTTTTTTCCTTCAAATTATCGATCACTATAATTTAGAGAGACACTATAGTTTTTGGAGCCTAAAGACTAAAGTGACTCTTGCACTTATAGTTAAAAATTAATCCTAGTTAAGTTCATAATTCATGCCACAATCTAGTATTACCTAAATTAGTGCATTTGCCATTGTTATATCTTGATCAGGGAAAATAAAATTAATTTTGTTTTGTGTTTTTCATTTTCTTTTACTCTTGTGCATTTTAAAAACTTTAAAAAGTGTACTTAAATGATGTTTTAGCTACATAACACAAAAATGCAGTCACAAAAATTACTATCTTTCAAGCAATTCATTTCAGGGCCCACTTTTTTTTTTTTTTTTTTTTTTAATTTGGTGCCAAATGTTGTATATAAATATATTTATTACAAAAATGAGCATAATCAATTATAATTTCAACATTAACCCTATGTTATTTGTTCTTCACTTTCTAATTGTGCGGCATAATGAATTGATAAAATATTAGAAAGATGTTGGTTTTGTTTCTGGACAACATTATTATCCATTAGTGGAATAGCCTTGATTTGAAAAAAAAAAAAAAAAAAAAAAAAAAAACTGATTCTTAATTAACTTAAATATTTAACTTAGAAGAAACTATAATATTTAACTTAAACTATGATAAGTTAATGCAATTTTGTGTGAGCACTTATTTTAAATATTCTATCATACAATTTCAAGGAGGTTTTTTGATCCTGTTTAACCTATATGTTCTTAGAATTTGGTCAATAATAAATATTTATAAATTTTTTCAGTAATAAAATGAAACTTATCAATTTTTCACATAGTGCTTCTAGAATATTACATAGTGCATAATATGTAACATATTATCCCATATTATCCCAATATCAACCTTAAGGTGGTTTACATCATAGGATTTTATACAAAAACAAAAAAAGGAGTACAATAGGTGTGTGATTGGTTTTATATATATATATATATATATACATATAGTCCATTTAATATTGGAATCTTCATTTTTTTTTCAATGAATAATTAACTTGGCAAAAATAATCAAAAAATTAAAAATTAGATGCAAATGGCAAAATTGGACCTCAATTTAAATCCAATTTAAAAACTAATTGGATTTTCTTTCAGTTTATTCTTTTAAATATAATTGGAGAAACACTAGCATTGATCCTATCATAAGCATCCAATGCCATTTTCCAAATTACTAGTACTTATAACACAAGAGTGCTATAAACATGTTTCCACTTTCCAATAAAGCCTCTCTCCTCTCCTTTCCCCTCCTTCATTGCTCAAAATCCACTTCTCCTAACAATGAAAATCATATTGATCCTCCCTTCCTCCTCTAAAGAAACTCTCCGACCAATTGTCGTGGGAAGCCAAAGACTTTGAAGGGAATGCCTATCTCTACAGGCTTGATAAAGAGGCTGATAACATGATCATTGCCATAGGTGATACTGTTGGCGCCATTGACGATCTCTTCATCAGAATATTTCTCAACTAAGATTGGATGTATATAACTATATTCAATTAAAATTTTCAAATTTCACATCCTTCATTCTTAATTATCACCATGTTTGGTTCCTCAGTAATTGAGTTCAGATATTGTTTTTTATTATCGTTAGAAAGTGAAAAGGTCGTATGAGTACTGTGGACACAACGGGGAGTCGCAAACTAATTTTTGCAATGGTCTTGGAACCATATATATAGCGTCCTCTCGAGGAAGGACCATTGATCTTACTACTAGAGATATGGGTTCAGAGTTAAGGTATGGTCTTGGAAAGGTGTTAGGCACCCAAAATCGCTCAACCTTAAGGTTGGCTTCCTCTCATTGAGTCATATGTCTTAACCCTATTAAAGGCACACTCAACATTGCATTCTAACTCACACACACACTAGCATACATCTAAGCACATAACATGACATCAATCATCCCAAATAGACCTAATCATTCATCTATCATGGCATACCCTAACATACATCTATCATGACATATCCCAACCCAAACATAGCATACATGTCATATCAATCTAGCGTCCATCTAGCATGGAATCTCATGTCAACCTAACATTCATTTAATCCTGCATATCATTACATATTACATCATTCGAGGCAGCAACAAAACAAAGCAGAAAGATAGGCATGGCAAGCAAACATAGATGATCATTACATGTATTCCAAACTTTTAGACATGAAATCAAACATCAAACAAACATATTACATCATTAAAATGCATGTTCATACCAATATATAACTTACCTCACTTACATAGTAGTAACTTAGCACCTATGACATAAATGCATGAACATGTGAATGCGTATTCATGGCATTAAAACAAAGACACAAGATAAACCCTATTTCTAAAAAGATGTGAAAGACAAAAAAACAACTAAACATGTGAAACAAAAGCTTAAAAACATGGACATATAAAAAGGATCTAAAACAGAAGTATTATATGTGAACACAGAAGTAAAAACACATAAAACAAGATTAGAGTTTCTAGGCTGGATTATGCGCATGCATGAACAAGCCTGTGTGCGCATAATTAAGCTTGCGCATGCAGCAGCACACATAGCCAAGATTATGCACATGTAGGTTTCAGTCTAGAAACCCTAGCAACACAGCAAACAGAGTAGAACTTCAAAACACTAAATCCAATATTCTAACATGCTTTAAAACATACAACCATGTAAACCTAGACTACATAAACATATTAAAGCATATCACAACAAAGAAACTGAAGCAAATAGAAAGACTAAATTACAAAAAAAAGAAAAGAAAGGAAAAATAAAGTTTTAGACTAATACCTCAAAAAAAGCTCTTCAAACTTGATTTTTGATTGTTCCCCTTAGTCAAATCTATTCACAATTAAAAACAAGAGCAATTAGTAATTTTAAACTCAAAGATCAAGGCCAGAAAAGCCCTAATAAAAAGAAAATTAACTTGAGAATGTTTTGTGAAAAACTCCCTCTTTGATTCATTATTTCTAGTGAGTATTAGTGTTTTCCCGTGGGATTTTTCCTTCTTTTTGAAAATGTACCATGTATGGATATTTATATTGAGAAAATAGGGGTTTGGAACAACTCCCAGACGACGTGGGATTCATTCCAAATCTCAACATTAATGCAAAAAACTTTCCTTACATAGTTTCTGGAATTCGCCATGTGTGCGCAAGATCATGTCTATGTGTAAGGGTGGAAAAATTCGACACAACTTGTGAACACGACACGACTTGACACGAAATTAACAAGTTATAAGTTGAGATTTAACGAGTTTGTGTCATATTCAAGTTGACATGATTGATCCGTTTAATAAATGGGTCAGGTTAGTTTCCAATCCATGGAACCCATTTGATCCACCTGACCCGTTTAATTAAATGATATTTTAACAATATACCCTTCAAACCCTAGGCATATAAATTTATTAGTTCTTGTGGTTTATTTTCTTTAACATATTGTAATTGATTATTTGTGATATTGAGATATGTTATAATCTTAAATGATTATTTGTGATGCATTTACGCGTTAGTTCCTAATTTTACATTAAAAATATATATATATATTTTTTTTGGTTCTTTATAATTTAGATCAATTTGGTTAATACTAAAATTTGTATTTTTTTTTTTTTTTTTGCTTTGAAAAAATATGATAAATGGGTTGACACGACTGACCTGTTAACAAGTTGTATTAAGGTTGGGAAATCTTAACCCATTAAATAAATGTCTCGGGTTAGGATTGACCCATATAGTCGAATACTCATTAGTTGACACGACCTGAACCTAACACTCAAACACGAATTGCCACCCCTACTTGTGTGTGCATGTCGAGGGTTTTCTTGGGTTACTTTTCTAAAAATAGACTTTTTTGCTCATTAAAAAGTGTATCATTTATTTTAATATTTCTTAAGTCAATTTAACCTCTGATTAGGCACTAAACCAACTTTAGGTCTTGGAATTCAACATTATTGGAGAACGAGGGCTTGAGTCGTAAGGAGTACAAAACGCAGTGTTTACAAGTACCTTCAAGGCTATTACTATACTGTTTCCATCTTCTTGGTAAAATATTCCATTTAATTTTTTTGTTATCGTATTTTTTGAAACTATTTTTAATCAATTAATTGTGCCCTTGTTATTGTTTTGTATTAAAGTACTCAATTTAAATTGATATCAATCACTAAGATTACAATAAAAAAATTCAAATCGGCCACGTGAGAGTAGATACTTCTTTTTTTTTTTGGTTGTAAATTTTGCTTATTAACTTATTCTCACTCCTTTAAAAAAAAAAAAAAAAAATCTTATTCTCACTCTCTCTAATTAATATTTCGCGTATCTTGCTTTCTAAGTCCTAAGATTCAGGCTTAGTCACGAAGGCGCTACAATTATTTATTTTTAATTTTTAAAGCAATGTAAAAAAAAGGAGGGGGGAGGCTAAAATATAGTTTTTCGTCTTAAAAAAACATGAAATATTATACTTTTGGTCCTTTAACTTCAATATATATATATATATATATATATTTTTTTTTTTTTTTCATTTCTAAATTATTGAAAATAGTTATTCTTCATTCTTTTTATTTTTTTATATATTTAAAATCTATATACAATTAAAAAAAAACTTTTTAAAACTTTTAAAATATTTATATATTTTTTTACGGTTTATGGATGAAAAATGAAATTCACGCAAACATTAGGGATATATACAGTATATTAGCCTCAAAAAGTTAAAAACAGAAACTTTGTAGATCATACAGTTGGGGAGATATTCTCTTGACGTACGTTAGTTTTCTAACATACGCTGGTGATTTCTCTTTGTAAATAATGTATATCCTCATTTTAAATTAGAAAGCATTTGAGACAATCAACGTGGAACATTTAAAATTGATTAATACACAAACTCACTTTCTCTCTCAAGTAGGCTTTACGATTCTACTGAATTCCAATCCAATGCAGTAGAAATGTGTGTGTGTGTATTCTGACTATCAAATGAACTGTGATCTATACATGGTGGAAGATTTTCAAGTTCCAAACACTTATAGCTAAGGCCATAAATCTCCTAACTCAAAACAATTACCAAAGAAAGTAATATAAACGATAGTATTATCTTTAGCTGAGCAGCAAATAATTTAGACAACACCTTTCTAATTTCATCCAAGAGGTTGTTAAAGTCAGTGTTGTGAGGGCCATACTCTATGTGGCAAAGCTCATGAAGCATCGAATCAAGAATTTGTTCATAGGGGAAGAAATCCCATTCTCTGTTTGGCCTCCGCAATCTAAGCTTAACTTCGGCACCTCCTCCTATGTACAGCCCTAGATGAGATGGATTGGCAGGACTGCATTTTAAAATTCTTTATGAGAAAAGGAAATATACATTTTTTTTCTACAAATAATAAAACTTCATTGAAAGAAAAAATCAACTACAAACAGGCAAAGCACACAGGAAGTGTACTGAGGAAAATATAAAAATAGATAAACTAAGATGAATACAGAGTACAGCTATCAATAAAATCAGGTAAAGAAGTGAAATTGAAAACATCTGATGCGTTTGTCCATCCAAGTAAAGTCTGTAAGAAAAATAGCTTCAGCTCATGAATTGATCTTTCAGTTCCTTAAAGAATCTGAGTGTTCCACTCCTGCCAAATGCTCCACATTAGGTAATGAGAGATCATATTCCAAATCACACTGTAGTTATATATATATATATATATATATTTGAAGTGTTAATCTCCCTTTATCCACCCGAAGTTTAATCATATTTGTTTTTATTCCTTAATCTAATATATTTATACTGCAATGAAGGTTGCAACTCTCTTTTTTAGGTTTACTTTATAAATAAATTGTAACATTATTTTTGGGATAGATTTGGTAAGCTTTGAACTTAGGACATCTATTTTATAATAATTGCTCTTTATAATTAGTTTAAGACAACAATGGTTTATACCAAAAAAAAAAAAAAAAAAAAACAGTTCGTTTAGATAACTCAATAAGATACTTTATATGCCAAGTTAACTCAAACCCATATATGAAAAATTGAAACAAGTGATTTTATAATGATTTTTTACTAAACTTTTACTAAACAAAAACACACACATGCGCGCATCTCATGGCCCTAGTAAGTACAATTTAGATTTTTTTTTTTTTTTTTTTTTTTTTGGTTTCTTAAAATTATAGGTCACTATAATTTAGCGAGACCCTAAAGTTTTTGGAGTCTAATGACTAAAGTGTCTCTTGCACTTATAGTTAAAAATTGATCCTAGGTAATTCAAATATTGATGGAATAATTTTTCATATATTATCATACTTATGTTTGAATAAAAAAATAACATATGTTCGTTGGTACAAAATAAGGAAAAATCATATATGTCCTTGTTTAAGTTTATGTTCTTTCTAAAAATAATGTTCATGGTACTTTTATTTTTAATGTTATATATACAAAATTATTCTAATATGCTAAGTTCTTAATTCATGCCATAATCTAGTATGACCTAAACTAGTTCCTTTGCCATTGTTATATCCTGATATGGGAAAACAAAATTAATTTTGTTTTACTCTTGTGTGCATTTTAAAAACTTTCAAAAATCTACTTAAATGATTATTTAGCTGCATAACACAAAAATGCAATCACAAAAATCATTATCTTTCAAGCAATACATTTCAGGGCACTTTTTTTTTTTTTTTTTTGCGGCCAAATATTGTATATAAATATAATCATTACAAAAATGAGCATGATCTATTATAATTTCAACATTAACCCTAAATTAGATGTTCTTCACTTTCTAATTGTACCACATAATGAATTGATAAAATATCAGTAAGATGTTGGTTTTGTTTCTGGATGACATTATTATCCATAAGTAGAAGAGCCTTGATTTGAGAAAAAAAAAAAAACTGATTCCTAAACCACCTTGCTAAATAGAGTCATAGTTGCAACCAATTTGCCTTCCGTTTAAGTTGTGACCATTGAAACTAATAATATAGAAATGCGTAAGTAACATTAGATTGAGACTCATTTTTTTCGTTCCTATGCTTGACTTCCTATGGTAAATAAATAACGTTATTCATAAATCAATTCTAATTTATCTTATAATATATTATGAAAAGTAATATTTTGTAACTATATGAGTGATAAATTATGTAGCAACCCAGATAATATGTTGAAGACTAAATTATTAAAAATATAATTATATATTATTAACATTGCATGGTCATGGTCATAGGTTGAACCCAGTCCATTAAAACCTTAAAAAAATTAAATTAATATTATTCTCTCTCTTCAACCCTGGCCAATTTATGAGAAAATTATTTTTACTTTAATAACTAGAATAACCCAACTTAGCCCAATCAACAGATCCTCCACTTTTACCCAAAAGGCCCCAGCCCAACCCCATCCAACTCTAGTCAGTACCAATAGGTTACAAAAAACCACTAATTAATAAATTAATTAAAAATAAGAAATAAAAATTCACGTGTCAAGAAAAGGAAAAGAAGGGAACCTCAAGCAGCAACAATTGATGAATAATTAGTAAATAGTTAAAAAGAGATAAAAACATTTTATTATGTTTATTTTTATGTTTATGCTAACTTTGCACATAATATTATGTTTAAAAAATCGAAAATCTTGTATACCTGTGACACTTTTAGATTTGTAATTTTATATAGAAAAAATAGTTAGTAATAGTTCATTAGGCTACAAATAAAAGGACAATAATTGAAATTAAAATTTGAACTTAAAAAATAAAACACATTTTACCACGCATATGATTAGTAACTATGGAATTTTAATTGATGATATGCAGTATTTTGTATTAGAAGTTTCACTTGTGTTGGTTTAGAAAAGAAGTTTCATCCGTGAAAAAAAAAATTAAGAATGAAATTGATGATATTAAGTTAGATTAAATACCATTTTGCAAAATCAACAAGGTAATTTGGACATCTCTTCAATAAAACAAACTAACATGTAACTCACACTATGTGCGTTGGAAAAACATGGTTTGTATTTCATACAAAACATACATAGCGGAAAAAAAACGAATTTACTTCATTCGTAATTGATAACATGTACTATGTAAATTTTAAGATTTAAGAAAAAGAGAGTGTACCTTGGTGTAGTGAAATTCAAAACCAAATATTAGACGTACTTAGGAACACTTTTAATTTTTACTCCAACTCCACTAACGCTTAAGAAGTATGGTCTCTCAATCAATTCAAGGGAGAATAAGAGAGTGGCTTACACTTACATACACACCATTTCACATACCATGTGTCTCTCTCACAAAATTTTGTATGTTTCTCTCCTTATACATAATTGATTATCTAATTGAGCTAACCTTTTGAGCCATTTCAAATGGGCTTTCGTAGATGACTTGGAGTGGGACCAAACGGGAACCAATAAGACACTAGCTCCAATGGGTTTTGAGCATTTTTGTTAATTCTTGATAAGCCCAAAATTACCATTAACTATATTTAATACCATTATATAAATATAGTTGCACTTTAGGCTTTATTTATAAATTATATCTCAAGACTAGGGGTGTCCAGGACCCGCTCGACCCGTCGCCACCCGAACCAAAAGCCGACCGACTCGAGCACCACCACGGTTGGTGACCATTTTGTCCAACGAAACTCGACCCTCGTCGGTTCGAGTTCGGTTTCACTCCTCTTAACTTGCCGGAACCGACCCGACCGAAGAATAGGTAGATTTCGCGAGATTTTCCTTCTTTTCTCTCTCAAATTAGCCCAGTTTTGATGGAGATCTCCCTTTCTATGCCTAGATCCGGTGGAGATCTTGAGTTCTTCGCCCAAATCCGGTGTAGAGCTTGTGATTTTCGCCAAAATTGAGTGGAGATCTCAAGTTCTCCGTCCAGATGCAATGGTGATCTCGGCAATTTTCGGTGCAAATGGAGTGAGTTTTTGCAGATTCCGGCGAAGTTTTCGAAGATCCCGGCGACATTTGTAGGATCCAGCAACTTTCTCCACCGACCGAACTGACCCGATCATCATCAAACCCGTAACCAACTCGACCGATGGACGCAGGTTGTCGGTTTCGAGTCCCTCCGCCTCCCACCTGACGCCGGCGGGTCGGTTTTGGGTTGGGTCCAAAATCGACCCGGCCCAACCCGTGGACAGCCCTACCCAAAACTTTATTATACACTCAACCCCTTCATAAAATATTTGTAGTAATACAAAGTCATGAATATTGACTGTCATTTTTAAAATTACTACATCTTAATTCTTGAGTATCCAGTTTAATTCTTTGAGTTATTCATCATATATTTACGAAATCCAATTTCATAAATATATACTTTAGTAACTCCTTACTAAAGTAGTTAAGCTTAGTAGTCTGAATAACTAAACTCATTAAACTTATCTCAAATGAATATTTTATATTTTCATTAAGAGATTATGAATTCTATATTGAGAATATATGTTCCTTTAACATTAGATGTGGTTGGCCAACATATTGAGATTTTGATCGTGGCTTTAGATCTCAATCTTGATATATCAAAGTAACCTATATTTCATGATCAAGTTCATTATTTTCTCAGGATTAAGAGTCGATATAAATAGAAGTCGTGAGATTTATTATTCATTTAACAGTTGTTAGGAGAATAATAAATCTCACAGCGGTCTAGTTTAATATATCTTAACTCTTAAAATATATCAATATACCGACTAGAAGTGTCCACTTCCATGATCAGGACAAATCATCTTAGTTGATATGTTATAGTTTTCGCAATTGAAATGCTCAATTTTATTATCGACTATGAACTAAAATTCTGAATTTACAAAGAACTTGTGATGTATATCTTCTATGACTAAATCACATAAATCACATACTATGCATCTCGTGGACTATATGATAATATCCAAATATTCATGTTATCATTATTTTAGATAATAATAGAACAACTTTATTAATCACAACATAATGTCATACATAGCATCATATAATAGGATTTAAGGGCACAAATCCTAACAATGTGCGGCTACAATCTACATGCACTAAGATTTGTAGCTCATTTGTCTAAAAAGAAATTGTTGATAAGATGTTTAGCTATAATATATTAATATTTTTAGGTTGTATTTGTTTATTTTAAATCTCTTTCTACTACAATATTTAAATTTTTTTAGAAGAAACTATAATATTTAACTTGAGCCTTGATAATTTAATGCGATTTTGTGTGAACACTTATTTTAAATATTCTATCATACAATTTCAAGGAGTTGTTTTAATCCTAATTGACCTATATGTACTTAGAATTTGGTCAATAACAAATATTTATAATTTTTTCGGTAATAAAACGAAACTTATCAATTGCCTACATAGTGCTTCTAGAATATTACATAGTGAAAACTATTTCACAATCCAATTCCCATAACCACTGGCCAGCCATTGTGACCACAACCCAAATCTACAAAAATTCAACCAAATTTTCAACAAAATAATCTAAAAATCCAACCAAAATCACAAAAAAAAAAAAAAAAAAAAAAAACCAAAACCCCCAAATCCTTACCAAAAAAAAAAAAAACCATAGAGACAATTGAAAGAGAGATTTAAAAAACCACATTCCATCACCCCACAACCCTCCACTATCACCAGGGACACCAAAAGCACTACATCATAACACCACATAACACCCAAACCAAACCCACTACGAAATCCATCAAAAAACCAAAAACCATAGCCAAAAATAATTTCATACTAAGCTACAACACAGCCACAGCCCAAAATCACCATTGTTGCAATTCCTAGCCACAAACACCACAAGACCCAATTCAAAAACCAACCCAATCAATCCACGAAGCCATCACTTGAGAGAGAAAAGAGAGGTTGAAGGTTGGTGGTGACGAGTGGTGGCAGTTGGGTTGAGAGAGAGAGAGAGAGAGAGAGAGAGAGAGAGAGAGAGAGAGAGAGAGAGAGAGAGAGAGCAAAACAAAGCAAATAAAATAGCATTTGAGACTGTTAGACTGGCAATGATGGGGGCTTCATACTAAGGCAGCAATGGCAGTTTTAGATTAATGAAGAAGGCATAGAGAGAGAGAGAGGGTGGATAAAACAATAATAATTTTTTTAAGACATTGCTACAGTGTTGTTCTACTATTAGAACGGCAACGCGTGTTGCAAAAAAACAAATGGCATTTGGAACATCTCATATAGTATGTTTTTTGGTGCTCACTATGCTAAATGCTAAAAATTAAGCATTTAGCATACTCGATGCTAGAACTTTTAGATTGTATTTTCTTATTATATCTTCCGCACTTGCAAAATATCAAGAAAATTAAAAATCATTAACTATACCATCAATTAAATATTTAAGTTTCAAATTTTTGTAATATTAAATTATACATTAAAAAAATAAAAATACTGTTATGGATGAAATAACAATTAACATTCGATTTCAACAAAACTTGACATATATGCTAAAAATATACAATCTATTGGTTAAAATTTTAAGATATATAATCATGTTATTTATTTATTTATTTGTGGGAGTTTTTATCAAATCATATATTCGGTCAACGTAAATACCTAGTTACCAAAGTCTCCCAACAAAACAATCTCAAATCATAAAACACCAACCATTTTTTCCCAAAATTTTTCAGTCAGTCAACTCAAGACTTCCAACTCTGATTCTTCGGACCACCGCTCCGCTTCACTGACATCGATCACAGCTGCCGACCGCTTCACAAATCACACACCAACACTTTGGCTTCTCCACGTCTCGATCCGATCATTGTTCATAATCACACACGAGTCGAATCGGCTGAGGTATGGTCATAGATCTCCCTTCTCTAATCTGATATCTCTCTCTGCGATGTATTGTGACAGAGGCTCGGCGTTTTTTTTATTTTTTTTTATTTTCATGAAATCTCTCTCTTTTCTCTTTCTCTGATTTCTCCCTGATCTCTTGCTTCTCTCTCTTGAATTGAATTATGATACATGCTTTCATGCTGAATAATAAATGCTAGTAACTGTGACAAACCACGGCGCACATCATGCCAACCCTTGGCATAATAGTCACTCCACAAGAACTTTGTTCTTGTGGGATGGGGGCAAGGGCTGGGTTCAAGTATCCAAGGGGGATCAGAACAAAATTGTAATTGGTGTTGTAATTGTTATTATATGTTTCACTTGACCCATCAGTAGAAAAATTATAACTTTCTTATTGTGCAATGAATTATTAGCATTAGTTTTAATGTTTAATAAAATAAAAAAAAATATTATATGGAAGTATGGAACTAATTTTTGGTACAATAGATTTATAAGATAGGGAAATAATGAAGCATCTTAATTTTTTTTTTAAAAACCAACCAAGTGAAGTGTACTACAGTGGCACAAATCAAGAACCCAGATTAGAACGATCTATAAGATCGGGGAGAGAAAAACAAGAATAGGAAGGAAAAACTAAACTCCACTCAAGGAGAGTACAGAAAAAGAACAACTTAATGTCAAGAATAGACCTTTCACAATCCTCAAAGCATCTAGCATTCTGCTCTTGCCATAATCACCAAAACAAACAATGTGGCACAAACCTCCATAAACCTATATTTCGATGTCTACCAAACTTCCCTTGCCAAGAAGATAACACCTCACTAACTTTATATGGCATAACCCAATGTATACCAAACAAACAAAAAACCATAGACCACAAGTCATATGCTATAGGACAATGAAGAAGAAGATGATCCACCGATTCCCCACACCTTTTACACATTAAACACCTCTCTAACACTGCAATATACCTCTTCCAAAGATTATTCGTAGTTAAGATCTTACTTAAAGCAGCAGTCCAAGAAAAGAACGCTACTCTAGGATGAACCTTGGATTGCCACACCATTTTCCAAGGAAAATCAATGACAGAAGAAGGAGATAAAGAGTAATAGAAGCCTTGAACTTCAAAACCTCTCCTCATTGTTGGCTTCTAGCAAAGTTTGTCATCACCAACACCCCGCACATTCGTGGAATAAAGCACAACCAAAAAAAGATTAAACGATTCTAACTCCCAATCTTGTGGTGGACGAAGGTGTCCCAATGAAGCCTCCCACTCGAGAAACACATCACCTCTGACACAAAAACCTCCCTTGTTCGACTAATACTATACAATTTTGGAAATGCTTCCTTAAGAGAACAATCCCTACACAATACATCCTCCCAGAGCTTTATACTAGTACCATCACCCACATCAAATCGAAGAAATTTAGAAAAGTCCAGCCAACCACTTCTAATGGATTTCCACACGCTAACACCATAGGTCCCTAACACCGGTTTGGTACACCAACTACCCCCCTTCATCCCCATATTTAGCCTCAATGACGTTCCTCCGAAAGGCATCTCTCTCCGTTCCATATCTCCACAACCATTTGCCTAACAAAGCAGAATTAAATCTTCTCAGCTGTCGAATCCCTAAACCACCATTCTACACCGGCAGACAAACCTTAGCCCATTCCACCAGAGGAACCTTAGGGGCATCAATACCACTCCAAAGAAAATTTCTATGTATTTTCTCCATACGATTAGCCACCTTTATTGGAATAGGAAGGAGAGAAAGGAAATAAGTAGGTAAACTGGACAGTGTACTCTTAATAAGAGTTACTTTGCCCCCCTTAGATAAAAACAACCTCTTCCACCCAACAAGACGCTGCTCCATCTACTCCAAAACAGGGTTCCAAATTGTCTCCTTTTTATGGGAAGCACCCAACAGAAGGCCTAAATATTTCAAAGGAAGTGAAGACTGCTGACAACCCAGAATCTCCACTAATTCCTCCATATTAGGCACGTTACCAATTGGTACCAATTCTGACTGCAACAATTTAATTTTTAACCTTGACACCACTTCAAATCTGGCTAGAATCCCACGCAAAGGAGCTAAATGATGTGAGTTAGCATTACAAAAAATAAGTGTATCATCTGCAAATAAGAGATGGGATACCGTTAGCAACGTACTAGCTAAATTACCTACTGAGAAGCCCAAAAACTGTCCCAACATAGCAGCCGCATCCAACATATGACTCAAAGCCTCCATGACAATATCAAAAAGGAGCAAAGATAATGAGTCCCCTTGACGAACACCCCTAGTTCCAAAAAAATCAATTGGAATACCATTGATTGGAATAGTAAATTTGACAGTTGATATACATCACATCATCCACCTTCTCCATTTTTCCGAGAAACCACACCGCTTAAGAAAATTCATAAGAAAATTCCAATTCACATGATTATAAGCTTTCTCCACATCCAACTTGCAAATAACCCTTGGCACCCCGTCTTCATCCTATTGTCTATACATTCAGAAGCAATTAAAAAAAAATCCAAAATCTGCCTACCTTAAACAAAGGAATTTTGAGAATCTGAGATAAGACTATGTGCCACCCTTCGCAAATGATTGGCCAAAACCTTAGTTATAATCTTATACATCCCTCCCACCAAACTAATAGGATGAAAATCCTTCACTTCCATGGCATCAGATTTCTTGGGAATGAGGGCAAGGAAAGAAACATTAAGACTCCTTTCAAACACACCTTGCTCATGGAAATTATGAAGGACATCCATAACGTCTGATTTTAGAATGCTCTAGCAAGATTGAGAAAAAGCCATGGAGAAACCATTTGGAGCTGGTGACTTATCACCATTGAACCCACTAACCACCCCAAACACTTCATCCTCTTCAAAAGGTCTATACAACCACAAAGCGTCTTCCTCAGAAATTCTTCCAAACTGCACATCATCCAGAACAGGGTGATGAACCTCATTTTCAGAGTAAAGCCTTCTATAAAAATGAGTAATACATTCCGCAATGGATCCCTGGTCGAAAGACATCACCCCATCCACCTTAAGCTTATCAATAGAATTAAATCATATGCGAGAGTTGGCCATACGATGGAAGAATTTTGTGTTCCTATCACCTTCATTAATGCAAAAAACTCTTGATTTTTGCCTCCAACAAATTGCTTCCAATAGCGTCGTTCCTTAAAATTAAATAAATAATTAATGGAATGAAAACTCAACAAAAAAATTGAATGAAAAATTAAAACATTAATTTTATTTGAAATTATTTGAAATAAATAAAACATTAATGATAAAGTATCATGACTTTACAAGTCAAGAAATTATTTGAATTGTTACATCGATGTAAGATAAATCCCTATAAGTAATAAAGACATTTTTGTTATAAAAAAAACTGTAGAGTATGGGGAAGTCACCTGTCACCTGCAATGTTTGATTTTTTTCAAAAGAAAAAATACAAATAATTTAGAATGTAATGGTGATGATTTAACGTTGCCATCCTCTAGAGCTGATGTCCTAATTTCTAAAAATCCTCAAAACAAAATTTTGAAAAAATACCACTGATAAAAGTCGACGAAATTACATTAAGCGTGGCCCTCCCTCCCCTAGGTTCAAATCTTGGTTCCGTTCCTATTCCTACTCCACCCCTTTTACCACACAAGTCCATGGAGAATATGGTCCTCTTATAGAACACACATCCAATAACTAATCTAATGTTGACTCTACATACATATCTCAGTAGACAGATTTAAAGTGCAACTCACCAAGCCTTGTAAGGAGAAAATCCGAACACAATCCACATTCAATATTCCAACAAGGACATTCTAAATGGAGCATAGATCAAATGGCTATCACTCCAAGAGTAATCTGCAGAAATTGGAGGCGACAGCAGTCTGGTGATAAAAAGAATGGTGTAATCCTGCAACAATTATAATCTTAACAAACTAAAATAAATATAGATAGACAGTACAGGACCAGCGCCAAAACAGATACACAGTCCATGAAACAATTTAAGCCTACTGAAATAACAAACTGAGGTAGTGTCAACAAGCCATCACAATCACCCAATATGGCAAGCTGGTAACTAATTCCTTGCCATGCTTTCCTAGAACCTGTTTTTCTATCCATTGATTGGTAGGGCTGTGTTCATTTTCATCAATAAGTTGACATTCTTCTTCCACAACAATATTAGCAACCACAAGTGTCGAAATAGACAATAACATGAAAAAGCATGTATCTAGGCGAGGCACAGGACCCTCACACGGATTCCTTTTCCTAAAAAGAAGTAAGATGAAGGCTGTTCAATGTAAATATCTAGAAACAGAAGTTATATAGAACCACAGGTAAATCTTTAGAATGATTCTTCCTGAGATCCAACTGCATTCTAGTGTCTCTGATTCTACCTTCCGAATATATTAAATGCTATGATTAGAACTGAGTGATGTATTTCAACAGTAAAAATTGGTATTGCACTTGGCAATTATGGTGCAAGATGTGCTAGGCTGGAATGATTATATAAGGAATCATGGTGCAAGATGAGCTAGGCTGGAACAATTATATTAGGAAATCCATGAAATATCATCACAATTTCAGACAAGATTCAATAAAGCTCACTATTTGGTTTTGAAAGTTCAAACCCATCTGCGTATTGAAACTAACAAGTAACAACTTTAAGCCAGGAACTTATATGAAGTAATGAACAGTAGTGTATTCCCCAACTCTTCTGTATAACAGATCAAGAGTCAAGACTTCTTACAGCATCCTTTTCAAGCTGGAAAAATGATATAAAAATCTGAATCAACACTAGAGAGAGATAAAGAGACTGCATTACATCAAATTTTATTGAACTCATACTATAGTAGTAAGATTTATGACGAACAAATAAAAGGACATGGGAAAGCCATGTGCTGAAAAGGAAAAAGGAGTTCCCTATTCTTGCTTTAAAAAAAAATTACAGATTAAGAGGTCTAAAGTAAATTTTGTTAGACATATCTAGTAAAACCTATGACCAGTCAATTAAAAGCCAACTGCTCTACCATTGAGCTACTGAGGAAAAATGAGAGATTAGATATCATAGATTTTTAATTTTTATTCTCTACCAATAGATTTTAATTTCCTGGAGTTACAGGTATTGTGTTGGATTTCAAATTGAGATTGAGATTGAGATTGAGAGTTTAACAGTCTTTTATTTCTCTTTTTGTTTGATACCTTATTCTTTTCTAAAGGAGAGAGAGCTCCTAGAAGAAGAACTTTAACATTCTCTTTCTCAGATTCAAAAGTGTTATGCAATTGAGAGTAACTTTGGTCATCACAGTCCCTAATCAAATAATGATGCCTTGCTCATTAGAAATTGCAACTCCTACCAGCTTCTATAGTTTTTTATTTTTATTTTTTGGGGATAAATTACCAGCTTCTATAGTTTGAAAGACTTGATTACTATTTTGTCTTGTGTAGCACTTCTTCCCTTATTCTCTTTTGCTTCATGAGAAATATTTAGTTGAGAGTTTTATGCTTATAAATTCCAGATTCATAAATATTGTTTTCTTCAAACTCGTCTAAAAAACAAACTTTTTTTTTCCCAAAAAAAAAAGTGGTAGTATAGGCCTTTAGTACAAATCTATGAGCAAAACTGATGCTGAAGAGCAATAAATACTCCTACACGTATAGAGAAATTTATAACTGTAGCCATTAAATTTGAACATTACAGTAATCAGTGATTGCACATTAACATAATAAAAACAATTTTGCAAAACATTACAGTATTACACTACAACAACATTGCATTAGAAGAAAAGCGCAAAACTTAGAGACAACAAAAGACCAACTTACATCCTGTCTAGCTAGATCAAGGCAATTATGACCATTAGAACAAGCTCATTGAGTTCTCATTTCTCAGCAGCTTTCCTGCATATAAAAAAGTTAATCGTGGTGCCTATGGTGTGAACAAAATGCTAGAAGCTTTGAAGATCAAGAAAGAACTATTCCAGAACTAAAGATGTTTTTTCTTACTTCTCTTTTTGCTTGGCTGCCTTCTTTGGGTTTGGGTTTTTATTCTTTTTCCTCTCTATTAGATTTCATTGATCATTGTTCTCTACACGATGATTGATGGTGTCTCTAGTATATGTCCTGTATACTTTTTTTTTTTCTTTCCTAAATTACGTTATTTATCAAAAAAAAAAAAAAAAATTACATTCTCATTACTTTAAAGCCTTAATCTCTTGACATATTAAACGATTTATGAGGTAATGGCTTTGATAATTTACATTCTGATTACCTCTATCACTTCTTCAGCAGCTCTGATGAAGTTTGAAAGTTGAAACCACTCTCCGTGCTTTTCTGACGTCTTCTTCTGGATACCCTTTCAAGTGTGTGCTAATCTCACGATACTCTTCAACCTTTCTTTCCTTTTTTTTTTTCCTCTTCCTGTTGACGTCTTCTATGCAGCTACTTTGTCTTTCCTGCTGCTGCACTTGGCATTCCTAACGTAGAGGTTAATGCCAGCTTTCCAAATAGTGCATATCAGAGATATTACATGAATTCAACATAACAAGATTGTAGGTTTTGTATTCAGGCAACATATATACAGAATGCACATGGTCTTCCAATACTCATAAATCAGGACATGGACGATAAAGCTAGGCCAGTGATCTGTTCAATCGGGGGATTAACTCATTAACTGTAATCTGAACAAAAAAGCTATAATCTAGTTGAATTACTTCTAAGTATTTTCAGCTACAGTATCTAATACATCAGATTTAATTTTGAAGGACATAGACAATGCAATAATATTCAGAACCAAATTTTCTTAGCTAGTAAATCTAACAAAAATTTCTTAACGCATAATAGTTGGCCGAGAAAAGAGCTTCATTTTTTAACTTGCAAGTCAAATTGTTAATTGCGATTTCAGAAAGGCGAAAACTCTGATTGCTCAATGTTGTAAGCTATAAAGGCATTCTGTTAAGGATGTTATAGAAAGCACTTCAAATTGACCAAGAGTGAGTCAACCATAACTTAAGCTATTATGATGTTTTTCATAGTAATACAGATTCAAGTGTGACATAACCCTGTATGATGTAATTTTACAAACATAAATCTTAAATGTCATTATTCTCAGAACCTAGTAAAACATTTCTTTGGGAGGTACAAAATGATTCCAACCCACACATTTTCTGTAATTTTATTTTGTGTTAGAAAATTCCAAATTACTAAGTCAGGACTAATTCTTGGTCCTTAGGTATCAGCTTGAAAACAAATCAATAATTCCCACTCTAATAAATTTCTTTAGCAAATGTATACATAGAGAAAACCATTAACCATTTGATGCCCTCTCTCTCTCTCTCTCTCTCTATATATATATATATATATAGACACTCAGAAAAAATTGGTGAATCAAGCAAGTGGGTCCCCTAACTTCGATGCACATTTACTGAAGTTTATATTATATACAAACCTTTCCTTACAAGGTTGACTTCAGTTTGTGCACTGCAGTTAACAGAGGAGTTTCCTTTGCAGATTTCTATTAATACCATGGTCCTCTTCTCTCTACCACTCCTCTCAAGTCTCAAGTGGGGAACCAACATGTAGTCAATATCTAAAATATGCATGGCTTTTTATGTCAAATAAGAGCCAGCATCCTTCCATTTACATTCCACAATAAACAATTTGAATACTTTTTCCTAATATTGCTTTTTGTAGAAGTACGGAACAACAAAACAAAAGGCAGTGCAAAACTAGAAAACTAGACTCCTTTGTGTTTCATGCCAATTTCTTGGTATCTTCCTTCATCATAAAAGTCATATTGCTATATGATTGCTACCGCATGCACAAAGTTAAATTCGCACTACTTTCTTGCAGAAACAGAAAAAGGAGGAAGAGAGAGAACTTGGAAAACTAAAAAAGAAAAAAGGGAGAAAAGAAGAAGAAGAGAGAAGCCCCAAAGGAACAGTTGGTTCTTGCTCATTTGCTCCATTGTGTTGCAACCATGGCTTGTTCCTTTGCTTCATCCTTATTGGTCCTTGCTCCTTTGCTCCTCTTGAGTTTAGGTAGTGCACTGGTCTTACCTCAGTTAGGTCTATGTGTTGCAACCATGGCTCATTCTGTGGGCCAAGAAAACTTTGCTCCATCCTTATTGACCCCAACATTGACATATGAATATGAGGTCTTCGTTAGTTTTCATGGGGAAGATACCCGCACAAGCTTTACTGGCCATCTCTTTGCCGCTTTAGAACGTAAAAGGATTCGTGCTTATAGAGGGGAATATATTCAGACTGAACTGATGAAGGCAATTGAGACATCAAGCATTGCAGTTATCGTGTTCTCAAAAAACTATGCTACTTCGAATTGCTGCCTGGATGAGCTGGTGAAGATCATGGAATGCAAAAGGTTGTTAAATCAAAGGGTGCTGCCTATTTTCTATGATGTGTCTCCATCCATGGTGCGAAAAGAGGGAGGGAATCTTGCAGAGGCGATCCTGAATGGCCCTGAAGACAAGGTGAACATTTGGAAGGCTGCTTTGACAAACGTTGCAAACTTGGCAGGCTTGCATTTGAAACCGTATCGGTAATATCATATCCATATCGGTAATATAATGTCTACATATGATTTTTTTAATTAAAAAAGGCTATTATTTATGTACAAAATAATAGTATTCTCAAAAATATATATGTACAATCTAAAATGTGTGTGTATATATATATTTACAATTGAAGCTGATTGAACTTTGATTGACCTTACGCTTATGCTATATATATATATACTGTGAACTTGAAACTTCTATCATATATTTAGTCAAAATATTTTCATTTGATTAAACTTTAAAACTCTTATCTATACTATAGCTGTGTATTTTATTAAGTTGTGTTATTATATACCACAATGAAATTGTCAAAACCATTTTTTTTTTTTTTAATCTTATGTTTTACTATTTATAGTAAACACCCTTGTTTTACTAATATGAAAAACTTTGAAATAATTTTAGCAGTTTAAGTTGACATGTGCAGATTTTTGAATGAATTTGTTAGAATAATGGTCTGGTGTAAAATTTTACAGAGTCTTGACTGTTAATGTGCTATTCTCTTAGATTCAACCATGGGAGGTCAGGTAGGACAAGTAGGGCTTTTTATTAGGATCTTTATGAGTATGGATTAATCTCTAGTAAAATGTGTGTAAAATTAAAAATGGCATGTATTCAAGTTCTTTGAAAAATAATTAGAATGTTATTGTCAACTGTGATTTGTCATATATTCATGTGTTTGTTTGTCAATTATAAAAGCTGATTCTATGTTGTAATTAATACAGAAATTAATTTTAACATATTTCATATTCTAGAATAGATAGCCAATAAAAGTATTCAATCAAATGATTTTATTTTATTTTTATAACGCAAATCCCCCATGGTGACTTTGTTGTTGTCATAGGTGTAAATTTTAAAATACTGAGTCTGTTGGTGCCTTTTATTCAGAGATTCAACTGGTGGTGCAGTGACTATTGATTATGAAATGTGTTACCTTGTATTCTGTTACGTGTTGAGCAATGTTAAGTACCTACTTGGCCCTTTATTGATCCATTTTCCTTATTTAGTTAATATGTTACTACAATTCAATAATACATAGTTTTGGTCGTTCAATTACTTAGATTTTTATTGTTGGATGATGCTTCTGTTTATTTTATTGCTCTCTCTCTCTCTCTCTTGTTTGTTTGTTTGTTTGTTTGTTTGTGGAGAACTCGAAAGGGCTTCTTCCAAATCCACGATATAGGGGAGCATAAACTGTTGTGTGAGTTTGAGGAAGTGACAGATGTTGATAGAGTGATTTTATTTATAAACTTTTGTTATTAATCTTGATGATTTTTTCCTTTGATTTATCAAGGTATTTCTATAATTTGATGATCAAATTTTAAAATCATATATAATTTGTGTGCGTATATTCAATAAAAAGGGGAAAAAAATAATTAAAGTATAATAAATAGTTTACTAATTTGATACTTTATGTAAAAAGAAAATGTATTTTGGCATTTCATTCCATTTTTCGTAGCCCATTAATTTTATTTTATGATCACTAACTTCTATTCTTTTATATATAAAAAAACAATAATAATAACAAATAATTGTGGGTGCAGTCCAGAGCCAGAATTTATAGAAGAAATTGTCGAAATCATTTGGGAAATTCTATATGAGGAATCACGTACCAGTACCATTCCACCCTGTCGTCAGGATGCTCCTTGTCAATGCTCTTCATTAATTATCCCGCAAAAAGATGCCTTGTCGGGTCAAAATGCTACTGCTGAGCGGACCCACCTTTTTTTTTTTTTCCCCAAAATCAGAACCGGTCAAGAATCATAATTCATACTTCTAAGCTTCTTCAAAGTCAAAAGTCCTCGGTCCGACTTTCTTTTCACATATCTCAAAAAATTAAAATGATAAATAAATGAATGAAAAGTCTTCTTAATCCCTTCAAGAGTCAGTGGTCCCGTTTTACGCGAGTTCTTCGTCTTCAACTGCTACAAACAAAGCCGAATCGTCCCTTAGACGCCATTGCAGGTGAATCCCATTCCTCGTCCGGTCGATTCATCCCTCTCCCTGCTTTATTCATCGCCATTGCTCATTGTCATCCTCTTTTTCCGAATCTTGATTTCTGTTCTATTTACCAAATTTCTTCTCCTCTCCTTCGCACAATTCAATTCTGTCTTACTCTGTTTTTTCGTCTGTCCTTAATTTGTCTCACTTTCAGTTAACTTTTTGTTTTTTTTTTTTTTTTGAGAAGACCATTGTTATTGTTTCTTAGTCAGGGGTTCCAATGCAACATCAAGTATCTGTAATCTCTTTTATTAGCTCAAGAAAGACAGTTTCATGGATCGTTTTTTTTAGTCTGACATTTGTTAAAATTAAGAACATGCACTTTTTTTGGGTATGATGATTGCATAATTTATGTTGGTTAGAGAAATTTTCATTTTATTTTGTTACTGCTATTCAGAAGTAGTTCTTTGGGATCCACCCCTCCCTTTGTGAAAATATGCAACACTTCCTTCCACTTCCACCTATATGCTAGGACAACCAATTTTATAGTTATCATCGTATGTATCACGTGACTCTTTGCATGATCCATATATATATGGAAGGAGATGTGGAAGCTATTTAGAGTTCTGTTTCTTTCATCGTTTTGTACATTAATTAATTGCTACATTATTATAATCTTTAGTAGAAGTTGAAACAATAGCTCATGCATTTGGTGGAGTGAGTGCTTGCTTGGTACTTGGTACTCTAATCAATCATTCAAACAAAGCTTTAAAACAAGTTCAGGTCTCCTTACAAAATTAGCAAATTGGGGCATCTATCGCAAACAAGAAGAAGGTCTAGATTTAAAAGTAGCTAGGTCATATACAATACTAAGCCACCTATATTCAAACTCTCTCTCTCTCTCTCTCTCTCTCTCTCTCTCTCTCTCTCTCTATATATATATATATATATATATATATTTTTTTTTTTCCTCATTTCAATTTGTGAAATCTTGGATTCAACTTCTTGTGGATGAGATTTGTTTTCATATGTGAGGTGGTAAATTAGCAAGCCTGGAAAATCTCATTCTTAAGAAATTCGGCTGAGCCTATCTAAATAAAATTGGTTCAAACTTTGCTAATTCCTATTGGTTGTTGCTGCAATTCATCCTATATTTGCAATTGGTATTATACAAGGGACATGGAATCAAGTCATTTCTGGCACGTCAACTCGTGGAGTACCTTGAAAGTTTATTTGACACAAATGTTTGGTTGTTCCAATTCAAATAAGATGATCTCGATGATAGCAATGTGGTTTCTTAGTACGAAAGAAAATTCTGGACAAAATTACTATATCTTTCAATGGTTCTCCGTAAAATGAAATTATATCTTGAGGATATTGATAGCATGACATGTGCTTTTTGTCATATGTACACGTGTGCTTTCGAAGATTTTCATTTCATCCTTTAGCACTTCCTTCACCTCAAATTATATCTTGAGGGTATTGATTGCCCGACATGAATTTTGAATTTTCATTCTCTGTTGTTTAATTTGAACCTTAGAAAGGATTTCTTTTGTTCAATACTGACAAAATATAACCATTTTGAGATGAATTATAAATGTATATATTATAACTTGACTGGCTTTTAGTTGGCAAGATGTTTAGCCCATTCAATACTCAAATTTTCTCAAACCCTACAATTATGATTAATTTGCAAAATCTATTTATTCCATCAAATTTGAAATTGAGCTTTCTATCAGAAAATTATTATGCAACCATAAAATTTCTGCTCAAAATTATGTTATTGTCTTTTACTTGTTTTTTCCTTTTGTTTGGGCAAAATCCCTCTTTATATATATATATATATATATATATATGAGAGAGAGAGAGAGAGAGAGAGAGGCTTAAGTTATACCTAGTATAACTTTTGTGAACACAAGGAAGTTGCCCTAACACTTTACTTTCTAGGCCCATTACGAGGCGATAATGGCCATGCATGGCCATGGCAACCAAAAACTAAGGAGCTCAAGGCTAACCCAATTGGGGTTTTATTATGGGGTTAGGCTTTTGGTAGTTTTCTACTAAATGGAAGTTTCAGGTTTTGGATTCATGGGTTGGAAGTTTGGATTCATATGAGTAGTGGGTTTTGGGTTTTTGATAGTGGATAGGTTGTGGGCTTAGGCTTATTTGGTAGGATTTGGGCAACAGACTTTGGGTTTGAAGTTGGGTTGGTAATTATAGGTATAAGATCGGGTTGAAGTCCTACCCCAATAAGAGGAGGGTCCGTGGGCTTTGTTTTAGCAACATGACCCAAGACAATGGCCTTTGGATTCAAGGTCTTACTTTTTAGGTTGTTTGCCTGGCTAATGTTTGGTTGCCTGTGGGGCATACGGGGTTTTCCAAATGAGTTTCGTTTTTAGGCTGGGCTTGAGCTTGGGATCCATGCATGGTTGTTAGAAATTAGGATCGGTGAGAGGGTCCCACAGGTTAGATCAAAGGAATTTCCAATTCTCCTATTAAATTTGGAACCTGCAATTTCTAAAAATAAAAATATCATTATTTGTTACAGTTTCTACAAAGAAGCAAAAGAACGAAAATAAATTTTCTTGTACATCTAATTTCTGAAAAAGAGAGCCTTTGGCTCAATTTTCACAAAAAAATATGGAACAAAATTTATTTCCAAATTAGTTTAATGAGAAATTCTTTAAACTTTTCATATCTCTTTTTTTGGGTGTGAATTTTTGGAAATCTAATTGTTGAATTTTATGTTTTTTATGTTCTTAACATGCATATCAAATTTTATTCAAATCAGATGTTATTTACTATTTGATCAATAAACTTTTTTTTTTAAACACAAATTTAGATCACAAAAACTTGAAATTTTAATATTTATTTGATGACATTGTAATTGATCTTTTGATTTTCTTGAAATTTTGCAAGCATGAATGATATAATAAGAATATGCAATTCAAGAATTAGATTTACAAAATTCACGCATTATAAAGATATATAGGGAGTTTGAAGGATTTCTCTTCAAATTAGTTTGGAGAGAAACTTTGTTAAAAATATGGGTCTTTGACTCATCCTTGAGATTAAATAAAGGGTCTTGTTAAAAATATGGGTTTTTGACTTATCCTTAAGGCATTTTGTAATTTAGGAAAGCTTTAATACTAATATCATAGAAATATAAAAAGTTGTAAAGAAACTAAAAAAGTAAATTGTTTTTTTTTTTTTTTCATAAAAAGTTTCTAAAATTTTTTCCTAAACTAATATCCTTAGGGTATTCATTAATTTTTCTCTTAAATAAATTATTTCACCCAAAAATAAAATTAAGTCAAAACTTAGTCAAATACCAAGTGTAGGGGCTCCTTTTTCGGAGGTGAGCTCCCGACAATGAATTTGTAGAGAGTGGGGCAAAGGGTTTGGCTCCGGCCGGCCTCTCGCCGGTCGTCCCTCGCGTTTTTCCTTTGTCGCTCTTCGTTTGGGGTTGCTCCTCGGCTGGCGTCCAAGGAGGCCCCCTCTTCGCAAGGGGGGTTCTTTGCCTTATATACGCCCTTTAGCTCGATCTTGGCCTTACAGCTGTTGGCCATCTGAGCTACTGGTCCAGGACTTGTCCCATCAGACAGGTTCCTCACCATACTGGGGGTTGTTGCTTCCAAGGTTTTCTAGTGAAGGGTCTTGTTATCATTAATATAGCCTAGAGGGTCAGGCATACCCGTTAAGTGTGGATGTGACCACCTATTCTGGGTTTGCCCCCTACCTGGATTAGACTAGGTGTGCCGAGGAGGGGTGTGTCCTCGGCTCGGGTCTGAGAAGGGCTAAAACCCTTTGGCCGACTATCTGGGATGATTGCCCTCCTCGGCTTGGGCCTTGGGCCAGCCTAAAGGTGGGCCGGGGGTTCTAGGCCCTCGGGCCCCACACCAAGTATTTGACATAAATGTCCATTTAATTAAGAGAAAGTCCTTAAAAGTGGACAATTTTTTTTTTTTGAGTACTTTAATTAATTACAAATTAACAAAACCTTAACTTAAGAATTAAGAATTGGCTTGACCCCATCAAGGCTATATGGGCAAAAAAAAAAAAATTCCTCATAGGCAACCTAAATGTAATATTTAGGTGTAGCCACAGATAAATTAAAACCCGGTGATGGAGGTGGATTTTCAGATCGGTGGTGGTGGTGGATTTTCAGATCAATTGTGGTGGTGGGATTTTAGATCAGATCGGTGGTGAAGGTGGATTTGCAAAGCGGTGGTTGTAGTGGATTTTTGTTTCAGCTAAAAGCTCCTTCTTCTTCTTTTTTGTGCTTTTAGATTTGCTTGCTCGGTCTTGTGGGTTTTGTGTGGATTTTTCTTTGTCGTGGTTGTGGGGTGTTGCTATGGTGGTGAGATGGTTTGTTGCTGTGGTGGTGGGGTGGGTTGTTGAAATGGGTCTATAGGTTCATGCTGGTGGGGGTTTGCCATGGTGGTTGGGGTGGGTTTTACTATGGTGGTGTTAGTTTGTGGTGGCAAGGGAGGCTATGGTGTCTGTGGTGGTTTTTTTGTTTTGGGTTTTTGGTGGTGATTTGTGGTTGGTGGTGGTTATTTGGTGATGGTGGTGGTGGCTGAGTTTTGGTGGTTGGCTTGATCTGGGTTATTATGTTCTAGGTTTGGGTTTGGGGATGATGAAAAAGAGACAGAGGGAGAGAGAAAAGAGACAAGGGAGAGGAGAGAGAGGGAGTAGTTTTATATTTATTTTATTAGGAATTTTATATTATTTTATTTCAATGTATGTAAAAATAGAAACTGGGATGTTGAAAGAGTTGTAAAATGAAATGACAAAATAAATAAAGTAAGTTTGTAGGGTCTAAAATAAAACTTTTTTGGCATCTCGGATTCTAAGAGCATCTCCAGTAGGCTGGCTATCTCTACTTTTTGGAGAAAAAAGCCACTATTCACACAAAAAAACCCCTCCAATAGTCTCTCTATCTCCAATTTTTTTTTTAGATTTGCTACAGTAGCTCTCCAGACATGGAGAGCACTGTAGCAAATATTGTAGCACATCTAAACAATATCCTCCCTTAAAATAATACCTGGTTGAATAAAAAAAATAATTTTTTTCTCTCTCATCCCTTTTCTCTTTTGTTCTTCAATCTTCACTCTCTCGTGCTTCTCTATCTCAACGGTTACAAACTAAAACATACCACAATCAAAACAAAAACCCAATCAAAAGATTTGAAACACAAAAACAATATTTCTCATAAGCATAATGAAATTTGAACAATAAAATAAAACTAATCAAACCAGGAAAAAAAAAAAAAACATGTAGAAGCACAAAATCGACGGAGCTCTCAATCAAAATACAAACTCAAATCACAATTTTAAAACTAATCAAATTAAAACCAAAAAGAAGAAGAAGAAGAGCAAAGTTGACCCATCTGAGCCTCGGTGGGAAGGACATGCGGTGGTGGGAGGAGAAAAAAGGGACCCATCTGACCCATTTGTGTGTGTGTGTGTGTGTGTGAGAGAGAGAGAGAGAGAGAGAGAGAGAGAGAGAGAGAGAGAGAGAGAGAGAGCTTCTTGAATGCTCTGGAGTAGACGAAGTGCTAGAGAAAAAAAGAAAAAAGAAAAGTGAAGAGACGAAATGCTGGAAAAGAAAAGAAAAAAGAAAGAGAAGTGAAGATAGAGCTCCAACAGAAGAAAG
Organism: Quercus variabilis; assembly: GCA_030445155.1. NCBI lineage: Eukaryota > Viridiplantae > Streptophyta > Magnoliopsida > Fagales > Fagaceae > Quercus > Quercus variabilis. The sequence continues at coordinate 86,013,896 of CP129449.1, read as the reverse complement.
GAAAAAAGTAAAGTGAAGATAGAGATAAGGGAAATGTGTGGAGGAGAAAAAAAGAGGAAAAAAGAAAAAGAAAAGAAAAGTGTGGATGAAAAAAAAAAGGGGAAAAATAAAATAAAGAATAAGAAACTAAAATTGAGAAATGCTGTATTATGTGGACTAGCTTGGAGGGTGAGAAATGATTGTATTTGGTCAAGAGACCTGCTGCTCTACATAGTGTTTTTTTGGCTTAAATTCTTAGTTAATACTACTTTTAAAAAATGAAACCAATAGAGACAAACATGGATGTTAAATATTATGATCTCACAAAGAAATTATTATCTAGATGTGTCCTTATGCCTAGATTTTTGGGAGTGGTTTTGACTCCTAGTGTTTATCCCAAATTATCAACTCTTGACATTGAGTTCTCAAGCCCAAGATGTTCCCTTTTGGGCATTTTCATTTACCTTTGGTGCTAACCTGTCAAGTACTACCGTTGACACAAGTGAATACGTAAATGAAAAGGAAAAGGAAGTATTGTTTGAATCGCAATATTATTATTATTATTATTATTATTTTTGTGGGAGTTAGAATCATTAATTATTGGGTTAATTTCACTTGATCTATCGGAGAATTGTTAATCTCGGCGTGAATTGAATAATATACAATAACAAAAATAATAACATTTTACAAATCTCGTGATTCTAGCAAAGTATAATGTAGATTTTTTTTTTTTTTTTTTTTTTTTTTTTTTTTTTTTTTTTTTTTTTTTTTTTTTTTTTTTTGTTTCTTGAAATTATAGTTCACTATGATTTAGCGAGACACTAAAGTGTTTAGAGCCTAAAGATTAAAGTGTCTCTTGCACTTATCGTTAAAAATTGATCCTAGTTAATTCAAATATTGATGGAATAATTTATCATATATATTATCATGTGTAAATTTGAATAAAAAATAATGTATGTTTGTTGGTACAAAATAAGGCAAAACATATATTTCCTTGTTTAAGTGTATGTTTATGTTCTTTCAAAAAAAAATTCATGGTACTTTTATTTAAATGTTAGATTTAAAGAATAATTCTAATATGCCAAGTTCATAATTCATGCCACTGTCTAGCATCACCTAATCTAGTGCCTTTGCCATTGCTGAATCCTGATAAGAGAAAATAATTTTTATTTTTTGTGTTTTTCGTTTTTGTTTACTCTTGTATGCATTTTAAAAACTTTTAAAAATCCACTTAAATGATTGTGTAGCTGCATAATACAAAAACGTGGTCACAAAATCACAATCTTTCAAGCAATACATTTCAGGGGCCAAATTATTTTTTGGCGCCAAATGTTGTATATAAATATATACAATGCAAAAATGAGCATAATCTATTATAATTTCAGCATTAACCCTATGTTATTTGTTCTTCACTTTCTAATTGTACCACATAATGAATTGATAAAATATCAGTAAGATGTTGGCTTGTTACTGGAAGGCATTATTCACCATAAAGGAAACATCCTTACTTTTTGGGAATTCAAATCATTAGAATAAAGTGATTCACAAAATTTTCCAACATACTGTTAAATGATTTCCATCTGTAAGTAAATTACGTTACTCATAAATCAGTTCTAATTATTGTATAATATATTATGAAAAGTAATATTTTGTAACTATATAAATAATAAGTTATATATAATCAAGGTAATAGGTTGAAGAATAAATTGTTAAAGATATAATTTTATATTATTAGCATTTCATGGTCAAGGTCATAGGCTCAACCCAATCCATAATTACCTTAAAAAATTAAATTAATATTATTCTCTCTCGCCAACGAGGGCTTGGCTCAGCTGGGTATGGTTCATTCACTCTGTCTAACATGTTCAGGTTCGATTCCCGCTACCAGTAGAAGTCCGTTGGTGGGCATCCTTAGTGGGGTAACTCCCTGCACAGGTAGTAAGGTGGGCCCCTCTACGAAAGGGAGCTGGCCCTCCCGCTGCCACTTGGCGCCCTGCCCAGGGGCTGGTGTAACCTAGCTAACCCTCTTTTTCCATTCTCAAAAAAAATATTATTCTCTCTCATTCAAGTCCGACCAATTTATGAAAAAATTAATTTTATTTTAATACCTAGTCCAGCCCAGCCAACAAATCCTATACTTTCACCCAAAATGACCCCAACCCAATCCATCCAACTCCACTTAGTACCAACAGGTTATTAATGACTACTAATTAAAAAATAAATTAAAAATAACCATAAAAATTCACGTGTAAAGAAAAGGAAAAGGAAAAAGAGGGCACCTCTAGCTAGCTATAATTGACGAATTAATTTGTAAATAGCCTTATTAACTCAAATATTGAAGAAATAATGTTCATATTCTCAAATTTCATTAAAAATAATATATATTTAGTGGTAAGGTGCAATCTTTGATCAAAGAAACTCTTCCTTCTTGGTTTCTATCAATCCATGGATTAGGGTAGGAAGGTGGAGAATCTAGAGGTATGGTTGCGATGCTAGGGGGTTATGTGCTGGCATACATTGCTGTGCTTTGTGGTACATTTGCTTGGGGAATGGACTCATCATCACCAGCATCACACCGGCGGCCAAAGATTCTTGGGGACCACTTAGAATTTCTTGCAAGTGCACTAGATGGAAAAATCTCTCTTGGTTGGTTGTGCACCGATGTGGTTGCTAGAGGTCAACGTGGATGTGCTAAAAAGGCTGAGCAAAGGATTATTTAAGGCAGTGCAACGAGGAAGAATTGGCTTTGGCCCTGCTGGGAATTGGTGGGTTAGGTGCAATGGGTGCAGCAGCTGAATTACTTTTGTGTTTTATATCCTTGATACTACAGGTAGAGGCATTGTTTGTCTACTAGAATACATCATCCAATTAGTATAGCTTTCTGTAGGATCGTAGGTCATGTAAATTTTGAACAGTATACATAGAAGAATAGATTTTGTGTTTTTGTACATTTTTTTGGAAAATTTTCATGGTTATTTTTATTTTCATTCTCATAAGCCATAACATGGTAATCTGATTAAGGATAAAGCTTTGCACACGCACATGCGTGCCCACACATTTTACAAATGTAAAATACGTGACAAAATCCTACCAAGTGGATTGGTTTTTGCTTCAGCAAATGGATGTCTAAAAGTAGCATTTGGAGGGTATGAGGAGAGATGATGTCTTCGTGTTAGAGTTGGGAATCAAATCTTAGAGCCCAAGTTTCCAATCTTCGTGTGAAAATGAAACGAACTTGATCTTGAGTTTTCAAGAGAAAATTCCAAGCCGGTTAGAGGCCCAATCAAAATTGAGCCGCTCAATGAGTATTTAACCTCGAGTAAAATCATTTGCTTACTAGGCTTGCAAGAAATTTATTGTAACTTGTGTAATTATTTGAGGAGTTTAAAGTCCTTATAAGGGAAATGAAAATCTTCAAAAGCACTCATTAATGACTAAAGAACTTGTCATGCTATTAATACCCTTGAGATATAATTTTATTTTTACATAGAATAATTGAAAGGTCTTGTAATTTGTCCAAATTTACCTTCGTAGTGAGTGACCATGTCTTATTTGGATTGGAGCATCAACAACCAAACATTTGTGCCAAATATCCTTCCAAGGTACTCCACGAGTTAGCTCAACTAGTTTGAATTTTGAAAAAAAAAAAACTAGCCGAAGTCCAGCTTTCAAGTTTCAGGTCCTCCCCCAAGTTTTTGGAGGTCCATTAGATTTATAGGTTACAAGATTAGAGGTAACCTCCATCTTCTTTTTTTTTCTCGGTTTAAGAATGACTTGATACTATGACCCTTGTATAACAACAGTAGTTTCACCGGTTTCAAATTTAAGATAAATTGTTAGCAATAGCCAACAGGATTCAACTATGTTCCATCAAATTTTATTTCGCTAGGGTCAACCCAATTTCTTAAAAATGGGATTTTCGAGGCTTGCTAATTTACTGTCTCACATATGAAAACAAATTTCACCCACAACAAGTTGAATCTTGGATTTCACATATTGAAATGAGAAAAAATATCGTTCGACTATAAGGCTTATGAACACATAGAATATGGCCTAACTATATTTTTTCTTTAATTTATCCAATATTATGTTGGATATCAGATTATAATGTACCAATTAGTGAACTAGTAAAGCGATGACAGACAGAGCTATTAATAGTTTCCACATCTTTCACATATATTACAATGAGACACGTGATATGATGACTATAAAGTTCAGTAACGGCTGTAAATAACTTAGCATATATATAGGTGGAAGTGTTGCATATATTATTTTCAGAAAAGAGGGGATGGGTTGGGTGGATTCCAATTCCCAAGAGCAACAAGCACTAGTATTTGGGATGCATACCAGTTGCTAGTGTACTCTCTTAAAACTCTCTTTATCTATTATATCATCTCACTTTAAACTACTAATATCTCAATTTATATATTTACATGCAACACTTTAAAATAATATAAACTACAAAATAAAATAATATAAAACTACATCCCTATATCCCTACATCCCTTCTCCTATCTCTTTTCTTTGTAATTTCTGTCTTTGTCTCTCTCTCAACTATCCACCAGTACCAAATCCAAATCCAAACCCAAAACCATCACCAACAGCGACAATTGGCACCACCACAACCATGACAATCGAAATCCGCAACACATCAGCCACAACCACAATCCCCTCCATCAACAACACAACCACCACCAAAACCCAAATCAAACCAACCAAAACTGAAACAGCCACCCAACCACCACCATCAACACAACCAAATACGGCATTCACACCACTACCAATCTGAAAACCTACCACCACTTTTGATTTGAAAACCCACTACCACAATTGATCAAATAGTAAATAACATCTGATTTGAACAAAATTTGATATGCATGTTAAGAACATAAAAAACATAAAATTCAACAATTAGATTTCCAAAAATTCACACCCAAAAAAAGAGATATGAAAAGTTTAAAGAATTTCTCATTAAACTAATTTGGAAATAAATTTTGTTCCATATTTTTTTGTGAAAATTGAGCCAAAGGCTCTCTTTTTCAGAAATTAGATGTACAAGAAAATTTATTTTCGTTCTTTTGCTTCTTTGTAGAAACTGTAACAAATAATGATATTTTTATTTTTAGAAATTGCAGGTTCCAAATTTAATAGGAGAATTGGAAATTCCTTTGATCTAACCTGTGGGACCCTCTCACCGATCCTAATTTCTAACAACCATGCATGGATCCCAAGCTCAAGCCCAGCCTAAAAACGAAACTCATTTGGAAAACCCCGTATGCCCCACAGGCAACCAAACATTAGCCAGGCAAACAACCTAAAAAGTAAGACCTTGAATCCAAAGGCCATTGTCTTGGGTCATGTTGCTAAAACAAAGCCCACGGACCCTCCTCTTATTGGGGTAGGACTTCAACCCGATCTTATACCTATAATTACCAACCCAACTTCAAACCCAAAGTCTGTTGCCCAAATCCTACCAAATAAGCCTAAGCCCACAACCTATCCACTATCAAAAACCCAAAACCCACTACTCATATGAATCCAAACTTCCAACCCATGAATCCAAAACCTGAAACTTCCATTTAGTAGAAAACTACCAAAAGCCTAACCCCATAATAAAACCCCAATTGGGTTAGCCTTGAGCTCCTTAGTTTTTGGTTGCCATGGCCATGCATGGCCATTATCGCCTCGTAATGGGCCTAGAAAGTAAAGTGTTAGGGCAACTTCCTTGTGTTCACAAAAGTTATACTAGGTATAACTTAAGCCTCTCTCTCTCTCTCTCTCTCTCTCATATATATATATATATATATATATATATAAAGAGGGATTTTGCCCAAACAAAAGGAAAAAACAAGTAAAAGACAATAACATAATTTTGAGCAGAAATTTTATGGTTGCATAATAATTTTCTGATAGAAAGCTCAATTTCAAATTTGATGGAATAAATAGATTTTGCAAATTAATCATAATTGTAGGGTTTGAGAAAATTTGAGTATTGAATGGGCTAAACATCTTGCCAACTAAAAGCCAGTCAAGTTATAATATATACATTTATAATTCATCTCAAAATGGTTATATTTTGTCAGTATTGAACAAAAGAAATCCTTTCTAAGGTTCAAATTAAACAACAGAGAATGAAAATTCAAAATTCATGTCGGGCAATCAATACCCTCAAGATATAATTTGAGGTGAAGGAAGTGCTAAAGGATGAAATGAAAATCTTCGAAAGCACACGTGTACATATGACAAAAAGCACATGTCATGCTATCAATATCCTCAAGATATAATTTCATTTTACGGAGAACCATTGAAAGATATAGTAATTTTGTCCAGAATTTTCTTTCGTACTAAGAAACCACATTGCTATCATCGAGATCATCTTATTTGAATTGGAACAACCAAACATTTGTGTCAAATAAACTTTCAAGGTACTCCACGAGTTGACGTGCCAGAAATGACTTGATTCCATGTCCCTTGTATAATACCAATTGCAAATATAGGATGAATTGCAGCAACAACCAATAGGAATTAGCAAAGTTTGAACCAATTTTATTTAGATAGGCTCAGCCGAATTTCTTAAGAATGAGATTTTCCAGGCTTGCTAATTTACCACCTCACATATGAAAACAAATCTCATCCACAAGAAGTTGAATCCAAGATTTCACAAATTGAAATGAGGAAAAAAAAAAAATATATATATATATATATATATATATAGAGAGAGAGAGAGAGAGAGAGAGAGAGAGAGAGAGAGAGAGTTTGAATATAGGTGGCTTAGTATTGTATATGACCTAGCTACTTTTAAATCTAGACCTTCTTCTTGTTTGCGATAGATGCCCCAATTTGCTAATTTTGTAAGGAGACCTGAACTTGTTTTAAAGCTTTGTTTGAATGATTGATTAGAGTACCAAGTACCAAGCAAGCACTCACTCCACCAAATGCATGAGCTATTGTTTCAACTTCTACTAAAGATTATAATAATGTAGCAATTAATTAATGTACAAAACGATGAAAGAAACAGAACTCTAAATAGCTTCCACATCTCCTTCCATATATATATGGATCATGCAAAGAGTCACGTGATACATACGATGATAACTATAAAATTGGTTGTCCTAGCATATAGGTGGAAGTGGAAGGAAGTGTTGCATATTTTCACAAAGGGAGGGGTGGATCCCAAAGAACTACTTCTGAATAGCAGTAACAAAATAAAATGAAAATTTCTCTAACCAACATAAATTATGCAATCATCATACCCAAAAAAAGTGCATGTTCTTAATTTTAACAAATGTCAGACTAAAAAAAACGATCCATGAAACTGTCTTTCTTGAGCTAATAAAAGAGATTACAGATACTTGATGTTGCATTGGAACCCCTGACTAAGAAACAATAACAATGGTCTTCTCAAAAAAAAAAAAAAAACAAAAAGTTAACTGAAAGTGAGACAAATTAAGGACAGACGAAAAAACAGAGTAAGACAGAATTGAATTGTGCGAAGGAGAGGAGAAGAAATTTGGTAAATAGAACAGAAATCAAGATTCGGAAAAAGAGGATGACAATGAGCAATGGCGATGAATAAAGCAGGGAGAGGGATGAATCGACCGGACGAGGAATGGGATTCACCTGCAATGGCGTCTAAGGGACGATTCGGCTTTGTTTGTAGCAGTTGAAGACGAAGAACTCGCGTAAAACGGGACCACTGACTCTTGAAGGGATTAAGAAGACTTTTCATTCATTTATTTATCATTTTAATTTTTTGAGATATGTGAAAAGAAAGTCGGACCGAGGACTTTTGACTTTGAAGAAGCTTAGAAGTATGAATTATGATTCTTGACCGGTTCTGATTTTGGGGAAAAAAAAAAAAAGGTGGGTCCGCTCAGCAGTAGCATTTTGACCCGACAAGGCATCTTTTTGCGGGATAATTAATGAAGAGCATTGACAAGGAGCATCCTGACGACAGGGTGGAATGGTACTGGTACGTGATTCCTCATATAGAATTTCCCAAATGATTTCGACAATTTCTTCTATAAATTCTGGCTCTGGACTGCACCCACAATTATTTGTTATTATTATTGTTTTTTTATATATAAAAGAATAGAAGTTAGTGATCATAAAATAAAATTAATGGGCTACGAAAAATGGAATGAAATGCCAAAATACATTTTCTTTTTACATAAAGTATCAAATTAGTAAACTATTTATTATACTTTAATTATTTTTTTCCCCTTTTTATTGAATATACGCACACAAATTATATATGATTTTAAAATTTGATCATCAAATTATAGAAATACCTTGATAAATCAAAGGAAAAAATCATCAAGATTAATAACAAAAGTTTATAAATAAAATCACTCTATCAACATCTGTCACTTCCTCAAACTCACACAACAGTTTATGCTCCCCTATATCGTGGATTTGGAAGAAGCCCTTTCGAGTTCTCCACAAACAAACAAACAAACAAACAAACAAGAGAGAGAGAGAGAGAGCAATAAAATAAACAGAAGCATCATCCAACAATAAAAATCTAAGTAATTGAACGACCAAAACTATGTATTATTGAATTGTAGTAACATATTAACTAAATAAGGAAAATGGATCAATAAAGGGCCAAGTAGGTACTTAACATTGCTCAACACGTAACAGAATACAAGGTAACACATTTCATAATCAATAGTCACTGCACCACCAGTTGAATCTCTGAATAAAAGGCACCAACAGACTCAGTATTTTAAAATTTACACCTATGACAACAACAAAGTCACCATGGGGGATTTGCGTTATAAAAATAAAATAAAATCATTTGATTGAATACTTTTATTGGCTATCTATTCTAGAATATGAAATATGTTAAAATTAATTTCTGTATTAATTACAACATAGAATCAGCTTTTATAATTGACAAACAAACACATGAATATATGACAAATCACAGTTGACAATAACATTCTAATTATTTTTCAAAGAACTTGAATACATGCCATTTTTAATTTTACACACATTTTACTAGAGATTAATCCATACTCATAAAGATCCTAATAAAAAGCCCTACTTGTCCTACCTGACCTCCCATGGTTGAATCTAAGAGAATAGCACATTAACAGTCAAGACTCTGTAAAATTTTACACCAGACCATTATTCTAACAAATTCATTCAAAAATCTGCACATGTCAACTTAAACTGCTAAAATTATTTCAAAGTTTTTCATATTAGTAAAACAAGGGTGTTTACTATAAAAGTTAATTTGCTTCGGTTTTATATAAATTATTATAGATTATAAATATATAGTTTTCAAAATACTTTTTTTTTTTTTTAAATTTTTATATAGACTGTGAGCTTTTTATTTTATTTTATCTTTTTATTAAAAGAAAGCATATGTAATGCAATATTACCGATGTTCCAAATGAAAGCCCGCCAAGTTTGCGGCCTCCATCATTGCAGTTCTCCAATTGTTCACCTTGTCTATGGGGCCATTCAGGAGTGCCTCCGCAAAAACTCCCTTCTGTTCTAGCACCACAGATTGAGACACATCATAGAAAATAGGCAGCACACTTTGGTTGAACACCCTTTTGCATTCCATTATCTTCACCAGCTCATCCAAGCACCAATCCGAAGTAGCATAGCTTTTCGAGAACACAACAACTGCAATCCTTGAAGTCTCAATTGCCTTCAACAACTCGGGTCCAATCTCTCCCCCTCTTGGGAGGTTTCTGTCATCTCTATACGCAACAATCCTTTTACGGTCTAAAGCAGCGAAGAGGTAGGCAGTAAAGCTTGTGCGGGTATCGGCTCCACGAAAACTAACAAAGACCTCGTATTCATATGTCAATGTTGGGGTTGATAAAGATGGATCAAAGTTTTGTGGGCCCTTGGAATGAGTCATGGTCGCAACGCACACAACTAATTGAGGTAAGACCAGTGCAATGCCTAAACTCAAGAGCAAAGCAGCTAGGACCGATAAGGATGGAGCAGAGGAACAAGCCATGGTTGCAAGATGCAGAGGAGCAAAGGAGCAAGAACTGGTTATTTCTTTGGGATTTCTCTCTCTTCTTCTTTTCCTCAGCTTTCCAAGTTCTCTCTTCCTCTTTTTTCTGTTTCTGCAAGAATGTAGTGTGAATTTTTTTAGATGAATTAGAGATAATTCATTACTAAAGAAAATTGAATACAAGTTCTACAACTCAGTGCAACTGTGCACCACACGAACAACAGCAAACCACAAGGCAGTACAGGACAGCAGAATAGCAGATCCTCTCATACACTGCACAATCAGTACAAATAGCAGCAATATAAAATATCAAAGAAGAACTACAAAGAACTTTCAAACAAAACCCAACAGCAAATCATCTTCAGTACTTGAAAACTTTAGAAGAGGTGCTCCAATTTGGACATAAGTCTTTGTTTTGCAGTGAAAACTTCACCTTGTTGCAAAACTCAATACGAGTTTTAACATCCCACTTGATGGAGGTGACAATGACATCTTCAGATTTAACATGCCCTGCATACCCGAGCATTTCTTTGAAGCCAAATATGGTAAACAGTAGCAGCCATGCCCAGTTTACATAATACAGCTTCAGCAAAGTAGTGTGAATTTAACTTTGTGCATGTGGTAGCAATTATATGGCAATATCACTTTTATGATAGTGGAAGATAACGGGAAATTGGCATGAGAACAGAAAGGGTTGACACTATTTTTTAATCAGCAAATTACAATTGATCAAGGCCCAAATCCGTAAACAAAAATCAGTCAGAACAAGACAAGCTTACCCAAAATCAAGACCCATATCCGCTGACAAACAATTAATTGGTCAAAACAACACAAGCTTACCCAAAATTAAGACCCAAATCTGTAAACAATTAATCAGTCAAAACAACAGAAGCTTAGTAGCTTACCCAAAATTAAGACCTAAAATCCGCAAGTCAAGATGCAATTCAACACAAGGCCGATCTACCTCAGGTCTGTGGCTGCTGTTTGGTTTGGGGAGAAGAAAGTGATTTATGATTAAAAAAAAGAAGTAAAAAACACTCTGGAAAAAATTCTCTCTCTCTCTCTCTCTCTCTCTCTTAATGCTACTCATTGAGTCTTAGCATACATGAAGTCTGCTTCCAACAAAGGTATTCTCGTCTTTTGTGTCATTCAACCATCTTATGGCCTATTTGTGGTTTTGATTGGTGTACATGCCCAACTACTCCATCTATCCCCAAAAATAAAATTTCTCTTGGAAGACCAAGAAGCAAACTAGCACCTCTTGCTCCTCTACTTAAGCTAAATATTGTTCCATTGGCCTCTACCACATGTGAACTCATTTTGCTTCAATGGCTTCTCAGGGACCTTGGCATCATCCAAAATGTACTTTGTGACTTTATTGTGACAACAAAGCAACACTCCACATTACTAGTAATCACATCTTCTAAGAGTGCAAAAAACATATCATTTTAGGTTGCTACCCCATTCGTAAAAAGATTTATGACAGACTAATCCAAACTTGTCATGTTGCTTCTATTGATCATGTTTCTAACATCGTCACTAAGCCTCTTGGTAAATATCAATTTCATCATCTTAGTGGCAAGTTGGGATTCATGACATTTTCGCTCTAATTTGGGGGGAAGTATTGAAAGATCCAAGGAGTATCTAGATCTCATCAACCAATATATTAAATATCTAACATCTCTTCCATTAAGTCTCTTAATTTGTATTAAATCTATAAAATCTATTTCCTTTTTCATTTTTTTCATCCTCATTGTCCTATATTATAAAGAGACCTAAAACAGTGCATTTGTATTTAATAAAGTGAATAAAAGAAAAGGACCCTTTCAGTGCTCTTTGTTGTTTAGCAGTGAAAACTTCACCTTGTTGCAAAACTCGACTTGAGTTATAACATCCCACTTGATGGAGGTGACAATAGCATCTTCAGATTTAACATGCTCTCTATATACCCAAGCATTTATTTAAAGCTAAATATGGTAAAAACAATAGCAGCCATGCCCAGTTTACATAATACAGCCTTAGCAGTGCAGTGTGAATTTAACTTTGTGCACGCAGTAGCAATTACATGGCAATATCACTTTGATGATGAAGGAAGATAACAGGAAATTGGCATGAGAACACAAAAAGTTGTGTCTAGTTTTTCATCAACAAATTTGAAATTACAACTGATCAAAGACCCAAATCCACAAACAATTAATCAGTCAAAACAACACAAGCTGAACCAAAAATCAAGACCCAAATCCGTAAACAAACAATTAATCAGTCAAAAAAAAAAAAAAAAAAACAGAAGCTTACCCAATATCAAGACCCAAATCCGCAAGTCAACACAAAGTCTGGTCTGTGGCTGGGGTTTGGGGAGAAGAAACAGGTTTATGATTAAAACAATAAAAATAAAAAGCACCGTGGAAGAAAATTCTCTCTCTCTCTCTCTCTCGGGTCTGTAACTGGGTTCTAGGTTTTTGGGAAGAAAGAAACTAGAAGGTAATTACTGAAAAGTGAAAAACACTGTGGAAGAACAAAAAAAGATCGGTTTTCTTCTTTATTTTTTGATAAGCTAAAAAAAAAATAAAAGAAGAAGACTTTTTCTTCTTTTCGTTAAGACAAAACTCTACGTTTTGTATTTTTGTTGAGAACTGAACTACCCGTTTAGTCCTCTAAAGCGAGTTTGGCCTTTCAATACATGTGGGGGCTATTTGGTCTTTTTAAAAGTACCTTTTTTGACTTTGACATACACAGTGTCACAGACACTTAACTCACACAAGTAAAAAAGACTCCACAGACTGTGAGAGAGAAGAAGAAGAAGAAGAAAAAAAAGGGTGACAGTCCATTTTTAGCTCTCTCTGTAGAGCTTTCATTAGAGAAGGCAAAGGCTTAGACTGGTGTAAAAGCCTTTTTCTTTTTTCATTGCTGTTCTTTTCATTACTAAGGGAATATTTCTGTCATATCTAAGGACATCCCATTACATTTTTTGTAGCATGTAGCAATGTTTCAGAAGTGGTAAGCTGAGAGTTTTGACTTTCCCTTAATTTACTTTAGACCTCTTAATTTGTAATTTTGTTTATAAGCAAGAATTGGGAACTCCTTTGTCCTTTTCAGAATATGGCTTTCCCTTGTCCTACTATAGTTTGAGTTCAACAGAATTTGGTGTAATGCAGTTTCTTCTCTCTAGAGTTAATTCAGATTTTTATCTCATGTTTCCAGGATGAAATGGACGCTGTAAGAAGTCTTGATCTGTTATACAGAAGGGGCACGTCAGCTTTCTAACATTCGCTGGTGATTTCTCTAAAGAATCCACTGTTTACTTTGCAATTTTGGGAAGGTAATTGGGAAAACGATAGTGTAGTTTTGAGGGGTTGAGAGCTCAGTAGAAACCTTTTATTATTTTCAAAATTTAGTGCAATGCCTTCATGTTGTTGTTTGATTTCAACATGTCATGGTGTAGAAATCTAATTTACTAACCAGCCAGGTGATCATGATGTCTCCTATAATTTTTTTCATTGGTAAGTTACACACAGTACCACCCACAACCTCACCTTCCACACTCTTCTAGGAGGAGGAAGTGTTATTTAAGCTAGAGCTCATTGGTGTCTCTCTCTCTCTCGTTACTTTCGATGGAATGAGGGTTTTTTTATTCTCTTTGTTCAGTTTTCTTTTTTAATCTGTTGAGTCTACATAATATGCTATCAAATGTTAGTCAATTTCATCAAATACTAACAAAATTTGTAAAAAAAAAAAAAATGTATATCTGTTTATGCATGTTTAGTACGCCCCAGTTAGTTATCTACCAAACTTTTTTTTTTGTTAGTCTATGTTGTACATCTTTTAATTTCTGAATTCATTGTCAATTGTTGCTTTGGAGATCGGATATGTTAAAACCCTTTTCTCTTTCACTTGTGTTTGTGTGTGTTTGTTTCTCCCAAAAAAAAAAAAAAAAATTTGGGAAGGGTGGTGTTGAAAGTGAAATTTCCTATTTGATGTTCTGCATTGTCCTTCCTTTTGTAGTCAAGATATATACTTTACGGTTTATATGAAACGTTACTTATGCCTACACATGAATTTCATCTATAACTCCTTTGTGAAATTCTCCATCCACTGCACGGTAATTAATACATGGAAAATATTTTATGTTAACTATTCATTCAGATATAATCAATGTTAGTGTTTGCTCTCATCCTAATCAAAATTTCCTTACTATTTATTTGAAGTTTTTTATTATTATTATTTTTTTATGCAGTGCTTCTAATCCTAGTTCAGTGGTGTGATTTTCTTTCTTTTCCTTTATAAATCTAAATGGTTAATGTGAGGGAAAAGGGGGCCAGGCCCAAGGTAATGGGCCGAAGGCCCACGAGATGACTATTTTATATCCGAAAAGAGAGAGGAGAAAAAGGCAGGGTCCAACTGGGAGTGGGATCCTCAAAATGAAGAATCATCGTAATCCGAGGAGGATATCTCCTGTCCGAGGAGGATGTTTTCCTCTAACATGATATCATAGATTAATTGAGTACGGGAAAAGCCAGAAAAACTGTCCGAGAACTCCACTTGATCAAGATAAGCTCAGAGCATGTTCTGGAACGATAAGGATGGAGAAATATCTGAGGGAAAGGCTGCTGCCACCGTATTCAATGCATTGCAACAGCTTTTCTGGCCGTATTTATGTGGAGAAGACCTCTGAACAGTGCATCCTAACCTACCGCCACTCACACAGAGCTGAAAAGAAGATGCCTGACGTGACAGGTACTTGAGCAAGTTCATGGATGAGGAGCACGTGGACGATGGAGATGAGGGTAGGAGTGACTATATAATAGAGGGGAGCACCTGTCAATTGGCCCCCGGAAAAAACGGAGAAAAAAGAAAAACAAGAAGAGTGCTCTTCGAACTATCAATGTATACAGACTGATCAATATTAATCACTGTTTAAAGGGTTATGACCCATTGTTGTTAATCCCTTACTGAATCTAGTTCTTTGACCCATACTCTACAAATTAATTGTCCTTGGGTTTATGCCACAAATCTGAACCCTACAGTTAAATATACGTTTCCATTTAAATGCCTTATCTTTTTCAACCTACTCTATATAGGCCATGAATTGCCTTTAGTTTAGGGTATCAGCTAACAAACTTTGTTTCCAGGGGCTCTGTTTATGACAAAAAGTTATTGATTAACAAACAGTATTTCCTACATTGCCAAAAGTATATCAACCAATTTGGTTTTAGTTCCTTAACCTAGTTTAGCACTTCAAGCATAACAAAGTGGAATGGCATGGATCAAGTCCACTCTTGATTAGGCAATCTGCAATGTCCTAGTCAGACCATGATAACTAAGGTTTTTGTTAACAACATCTTCTATAGGTAAAGAAATTCTTTTGTGATCAAATGGGCTAACTAGAGCTTTGATGCCATACAAAATTGATGTAGTCACTTGTATTTCTCATTCATAGATGTCTACAAAGTTGATACTTCTTGTATGTTTTGGTGTTCTTGATTTTAAGAGGTAGTGTTAAATGGATACAACCTTGAATTGCTTTTATGATGGAATGGCCTAGAGTTTGGTGAATGTACATAATTGGTAAAATTGTACTTATTCTTTGCCATTTTCTTTTCTTTAACTTGTATTTTAAACACTTGAGGAAATGACACTCAATGTTGACCCATGTATGACACTCATTGTGGGACTTATAACTTTCAATTTCATATACTTTAAACACGTTTAATGTCCTAATTAAAATTCCATTGTAAGATTCATGAAGGAGCTCTACATTGCAATATTGGATTCGCAAGACCTTTACAAGATTGGGAGCTAGAGGCAATTGACACCTTTTTTAGGATTCCCTGCACTTTAATCTAGTTGGTGAATTATGAAAATACAATGTGTTGGAGGCTGTCTAAGAAACGTGGTTTTGAGGTTTCTTCATTTTATGAGACTCTTGAAGCTCTTCATTGGTTGATTATCGATATTTTGAGAATAAAAGAGGAAAGAGTCTACATTGTGTCATGGCCAGAGAGTTTTAATTATTAACTCTGTGTTTATTTGGGATGCATTGGGTGTTAGTGACTCTGATTGAAGTGTTTGCAAGTCAAAAAGGGAGATCTCATTATCATGACCATGGTGAGATTTTGCGGCTTACTCCTTTCTGTATTATGTGTACTAGCTTGGAGGGAGAGAAATGACTGTATTTGGTCAAGAGACCTGCTGTTCTACATGGATGTTAAATATTATGATCTCACAAAGAAATTAATATCTAGATGTGTCCTTATGCCTAGATTTTTGGGAGTAGTTTTGACTCCTAGTGTTTATCCCAAATTATCAACTCTTGACATTGAGTTCTCAAGCCTAAGATGTTCACTTTTTGGCATTTTCATTTACCTTTGGTGCTAACCTGTCAAGTACTACCGTTGACATTTCTCAAAAAAAAAAAAAGTACTACCGTTGACACAAGTGAATACGTAAACAAAACGGAAAAGGAAGTATTGTTTGAATCGCAATATTATTATTATTATTATTATTGTGGGAGTTAGAATCATTAATTATTGGGTTAATTTCACTTGATCTATTAGAGAATTGTTAATCTTGGCGTGAATTGAATAATATACAATAACAAAAATAATAACATTTTACAAATCTTGTGATTCTAGTAAGTATAATGCAGATTTTTTCCTTCTTTTCTTCTTCTTCTTCTTCTTCTTCTTCTTCTTCCCTTGAAATTATAGTTCACTATGATTTAGCAAGACACTAAAAATTTTAGAGCCTAAAGACTAAAGTGTCTCTTGCACTTATCGTTAAAAATTGATCCTAGTTAATTCAAATATTGATGGAATAATTTTTCATATATATTATCATGTTTATATTTGAATAAAAAATAATGTATGTTTGTTGGTACAAAATAAGGCAAAACATATATTTCCTTGTTTAAGTTTATGTTTATGTTCTTTCAAAAAAAAAAAAAAAATGTTCATGGTACTTTTATTTAAATGTTAGATTTAAAGAATAATTCTAATATGCCAAGTTCATAATTCATGCCACAGTCTAGCATCACCTAATCTAGTGCCTTTGCAATTGCTGAATCCTGATAAGAGAATTTTTTATTTTTTGTGTTTTTCGCTTTTGTTTACTCTTGTGTGCATTTTAAAAACTTTTAAAAATCCACTTGAATGATTATGTAGCTGCATAATACAAAAATGTGGTCACAAAAATCACTATCTTTCAAGCAATACATTTCAGGGCCCAAATTATTTTTTTGGCACCAAATGTTGTATATAAATATATACCGCGCAAAAATGAGCATAATCTATTATAATTTCAGCATTAACCCTATGTTATTTGTTCTTCACTTTCTAATTGTACCACATAATGATTGATAAAATATCAGGAAGATGTTGGCTTGTTACTGGAAGGCATTATTCACCATAAAGGAAACATCGTTACTTTTTGGGAATTCAAATCATTAGGATACAGTGATTCACAAAATTTTCCAACATACTATTAAATGATTTCCATTTGTAAGTAAATTACGTTACTCATAAATCAGTGCTAATTTATTGTATAATATATTATGAAAAGTAATATTTTGTAACTATATAAATAATAAATTATAT
This sequence comes from Quercus variabilis, assembly GCA_030445155.1. Lineage (NCBI taxonomy): Eukaryota > Viridiplantae > Streptophyta > Magnoliopsida > Fagales > Fagaceae > Quercus > Quercus variabilis. The sequence goes on along the minus strand of CP129449.1, from coordinate 85,996,343 downwards.
ATAATCAAGATAATAGGTTGAAGAATAAATTGTTAAAGATATAATTTTATATTATTAGCATTTCATGGTCAAGGTTATAGGCTTAACCCAATCCAAAATAACCTTAAAAAAATAAATTAATATTATTCTCTCTCATTCAAGTCCGGCCAATTTATGAAAAAATTATTTTTATTTTAATACCTAGTCCAGCCCAGCCAACAAATCCTTTTCTTATACCCAAAATGGCCCCAGCCCAATCCATCCAACTCCACTTAGGACCAACAAGTTATTAATGGCTACTAATTAATAAATAAATTAAAAATAAACATAAAAATTCACGTGTCAAGAAAAGGAAAAGGGCAAACTACATATTTGGTTCTAATCCTTTACACTATATGTCAATTTAGTCCTTAACTTTTCAAATGTGTCAATTTGGTTTTTAACTTTTTGTTGTTGTGTCAAAATAGTCATTGCCGTTAAGTGATGGATAAAAAATACTGACGTGGCTAACAACCAAAATAAAGTATAATTTTTTATGCTACATAGACTACTATGTGTACTGCCATATCAACATGAATTAAAATAAAAATGTAGATCAAACAAAATCCCTAAATCTCAAACAAATATCTTTGATTTTGCCTCATTAAAACGAAAAATTATATTATGTTTCGAGTGTATATGTCATTTTTCTCACAATAGCTGGGTCTCACACAGTTGTGGAACCTAGTTATTGTGAGAGAGATGACATATACACCCGAAACATGATATACTATCTCAAATTCAAAGAACATTAATAGAAAAACATAATCTAACACAAAAATTCCAACTTGAGCATAAATGTGTAATAACAATCGTCCATAAATGTTGTTAAATCAAATGGGTAATCTTTCCATTAGAGTTTCCGAGAAAAAGAAGAAGAAGTAATACCCAAATCAATGGAGACATGGATGAAGAACAACATTGGAGTTTTTTTTCTTAACAAAAAAAGGGGTTTCTTTTCCAGTATTTTCTTTGGAACCAAACATAGCAGAATCGATACCTAAAAAACTTGAAAAGGCAGATATGGAAGGTGAAAACACAAGGGTGACGGAGGTAGAGAGAACATTCACTAAGAAAAGAGAAAAGGGAGACCATCAAATAGCCTAAGCCTCTAGTTTAGTCCTTACTGTGATAGACCCAGCAAGTCGTCTCACCTCTATGTACTCACGCCACAACTTTACAACAAAACCCAACAGGGAAATTTGGCTATTCAACTCACAACCATAAACAACATGACTTCATTGCACGCCTCTTATATTAGGTAGTCCCCACCAAATGATGGACAATAAATGTTGGGATAGTGATTGTAGGTTTTAGGATGCCATTGCAAAAATAGGCTGACAGAGAGAAAGTCAGAGTAATCCCTGGGTTGTCGTTTGATAGATTTTCAGATATCTTTATTTTTGCTTGATGTATTTTGCTAATGGTGACACGGTAGATTGAGAGGTTCCATTCTTTGGCAAGGCGGAGAGATGGGGATTGATTAAGTATGGAAACAGAGAGAGATTTTTATTTTGTATTAGTTTAATCTTTAATCATGTGGGGATCTAAGTGTCAATTTAATTACGTGGTTTTTTTTAAGGTTCTGTTGATGTGGTAGTCCATGTAGCAGTTATGTGGTAAAAAAATTATACTTTATTTTAATTGTTAGCCATGGTAGCATTTTTCATCCATCACTTAGCGGTAAAGACTATTTTAACCCAGTATCAAAAAGTCAAGGACCAAATTAACATATTTGAAAGATTAAGAACCAAATTGAAATATGATAAACGTTAGGGACTACCTTAAGAAAAAGGAAGGCACCTCTAGCTAGCTATAATTGATGAACTAATTTGTAAATAGCCTTATTAACTCAAATAATGACGAAATAATATTCATATTCTCTTTTTTAAAATTTCATTAAAAATAATATATATTTAGTGGTAAAAAAAGTTTGGTGCAATCTTTGATCAAAGAAACTCTTCCTTCTTGGTTTCTATCAGTCCATGGATTAAGACAGGAAGGTGGAGAATCTAGAGGTGTGGTTGCAATGCTAGGGGGTTATGCGCTGGCATACTTTGCTGTGCTTTATGGCACGTTTGCATGGGGAGTGGACTCATCATCGCCAGAATCACACCGGCGGCCAAAGATTCTTGGGGCTCACTTAGAATTTCTTGCAAGTGCACTAGATGGAAAAGTCTCCCTTGGTTGTGATTGTGCCGCTTGGCGGGCATACGTGTCAGGATTTGTGAGCTTGATGGTTGGTTGCGCACCAATGTGGTTGCTCGTGAAGCCACGATACTGAAAGGTAATTTCCTCGGGGAGCTCATGAAAGGACAACTACCACCTTTGCGGCCCAAACGTTTATACTCAAATGCCGTCGAATAATGAGGCAGAAGATTTAAACCCATTCACTATCCTATATTAAAATCTTCCCATTTCATTGCAAAATACAGAAAATACAGAGGAACAATGATAATGAGTACTTCCAGATTACCACTTCTCTTCTTTTATGCGATCCTCCTTGTTCCCCTTTTTAGTCACAGCTTCACAGTATTGCAAAGAGATGACTACGTTGTCCATGATTGTTCAACTAGTGGTAATGTGAGCAGTAACAGTCCCTTCAGAGATAACCTCAAAAACCTTATCTCCTTTCTCTCTTCCAACACCAAAATCGAAAATGGGTTCTACAATGGATCTTTCGGAGAGGGCACCGACAAAGTTTACGCCACTGGGCTTTGTAGAGCTGACCTTACAGCAGCTGATTGCCGTATCTGTATCAACTTTTCAGGTCAGGAGCTCTTACAGTTGTGTCCAAACGAGAAAGAGGGTATCGTGTGGTACGCGAATTGTACAATTCGATACTCCATCAACTCTTTATTTGGTGTTATGGAATCTACACCCAATCAAGCTCTTGTAAATGTTGGTGTCTTGAACTTTACTGAGGACCATAATAAGGTGCTAAACTCATTATTTGATGATCTAAGAGATAACGCATCAGCTGGAGGTGGTTTTCGTAAGTTTGCTGTTGGAAAGAAGAACTATCAAGACTTTACGATCCATGCCGTTATGCAGTGTAGTCCTGATTTGTCAGAGATTGATTGTAGCAGTTGCTTAGTTCATGCTCAGAGCTTAAATCTAGCTTGTTGCAGTGACAGGCTTGGAATGAGAATTCTTGCGCCCAGCTGTAACTTAAGAATGGAGCACTATATATTCGTAGGAACTGTGGTTCCTGTGCCTGCACCAAAATTAGCTCCTCCAGTGCCTGCACCACAATTAGCTCCTCCTGTGACTGCAAAAGGTACGTTACCCAAACGCACATCTTCTGAATTTGTTAAGAAGAAGTAAGAGCTTGATGCAGCTACAGCTTGCATCTGTCTAAACTGCAAGTCGTACGTTTAGATTATTTGATCTTTGTTTTCTCCGCATTTACTAATTAATAATTTCCATTTCGAAAATCGACCTCAAAATGTTTTATTGAGAACAAATTTAACTTCTTTTTTAATTATTTGGGTTTTTGTGTTAGTTTGGTGATGTTAATTCCAATCTTCAAGCTTTGAATATTTAATTGAGAGCGATCTCTGATATATTACAGAAAAAAGGAGCAACTCCTCTAAAACTATCATCATTATCGTTGTGGCGGTGGTTGTTTTCATGACGCTAATCATCTGCATCTGCTTCTCTTTAAGGGTGAAGAAACAAAGAAAGAAAGTAGAAAGTAAGTTGTTCCTATGACCCAATCCTTAAGGATTTCATTTCTATAAAGTATAAGAATAAATACTATATATATATATATATATATAGGTGGATTAAATGGTAAATAAGGTTTGATTAATATAAAACTCGGCGTACATCTTACGAATAGAAAGAGCATTAATTAGCATATAAATTAATAGTGAGATTTTTAAAATATTAAGCTAATAAAACATTATTTAATTGTGAAATATTGAAGAAAGAAAAAAAGTACTCAAGACTTTCAAGGCAATACTGATGATAATTAGATATTGACTTTTGATGCATATTTTTTGCCTATAAAAAGTTAGGTAAAAGATCTATGACATGGGCACGTTGCGTATTTGTCAATGAGGTCGAGCCGTCTAATCTAGGAGTTGTTATTGTGTAATCCCATACTATACTCCCCCCTTCTCATAGATGGGTGGGCCAGACCCACCATGGGGCTCACTCCTTTGTAAGAGGGCAAGTGTATACTCCTAGACTATATAATAATTTTTCTTAATCCAGATGCCAATTTTTGCTTTAATAAGAGAAATGTGGAATATTAAGTTGTGTGCTCAAATGTTCATGATTTAATGGATTTTTTTGTAATTAGCAATAAAAGAAGTTAAGGGTATTTATGAAATAGGATTAAGCTACCATGAATTCAACGTTACATCATAATTTCTAGTAATATAAACGATTGAAAGAGTGAGTGTTCCACTTAAAAATAACTTCAACTAAATAAAACAAAAGGATATTATGATAACATACACAATTTCTGTGCATTAGGGATTTTGTAAGATGGCATCAGTAATTTGTGTTGGTGAACCCTAGGACCTACGCCTCTGTGAGATAGAGGGTAGTATAGTCCGGGATTGCACAATAATTTTCTCTAATTCAAATGTCAAATTTTGCTTTCCTAAGAGAAATGTGGAATATCAAGTTGTGTGTTCAACTTTTTCATGATTCAATGGATTCTTTTGTAATTAGCAATAAAAGAAGTTAAGGGTATTTATGAAATAGGATTAAGCTACCATGAATTCAACGATACATCACAATTTCTAGAAATGTGAACTATTCAAAGAATGAGTGTTCCGCTTAAAAATAACTTCAACTAATTAAAACAAACGGACATTATACTAGCATACACATTTTCTGTGCATTAGTGATTTTGTAAGATAGCTTCAGTAATTCGTTTTGGTGAGCCCATTAATGAGGTATGCGCATAACTTAAAATTGAACCAATCTTCTTTAAGCAATTGACTTATCTAATCCCGATTGACTTGTTCCACATGTAAAGCAGTGGATGAAATCAGCAAGACCGAATCATTGCAATTCAATTTTTCAACAATTAGAGTTGCTACAGATAACTTTTCTGATGCAAATAAGCTTGGAAAAGGAGGATTTGGTTTTGTCTACAAGGTAATTTGACAATACCGTTTGGTCAAGTATATCAATTAATGTTTGTCATAACAACTTAGACTCATAACTTTTTTATTATTAAGGGTTGCATATTGAATATTTTGATGCATCTATAGGGTAGACTCTTTGATGGACAAGAAATAGCTGTAAAAAGGCTATCCATGAATTCTGGACAGGGTGATTTAGAATTTAAGAATGAGATCTTGATAGTGGCTAAACTTCAACACCGGAATTTAGTTAAACTCCAAGGTTTTTGCTTTGAGGGAATTGAAAGGCTTCTCATTTATGAGTTTGTGCCAAATGGAAGTCTCGATCAAGTTATATTTGGTACGGTTGCAATTCTGCAGTAAAAGATATATTATTCATAATATTTTTCAGGTTTCACATTTGCTTGAACACACTTTGATTTATCTTTTACATCGGACTTATAGCTTGAATGAATAATGTAGATATACCTAAGCGTGCAAATTTGGATTGGCATATGCGTTACAAAATTATAGTAGGCATTGCTCGAGGTCTTCTTTACCTTCACGAAGATTCTCGACTTCGCATCATTCATCGTGATCTCAAACCTAGTAACATTTTGCTAGATGCTGAGATGAATCCCAAAATTGCTGATTTTGGCCTGGCAAAATTAGTTCTACTAAATCAAACCCAGATCAATAAAAATAGAATTGTTGGGACATAGTAAGTATCCTAGCTAGCTAATAATTATCATAAGATTACATTTTTTTTTATTGTCAATTACAAGAATTATATTGCATTAAATTGTAAAAATAGTTCCTGACAAATATTTAACCATCTCCTATAAATTCGAGAAAATTAATACATTTTGAAAATTATAGTTAACTACTCTATTATCATTCAAATTAAACTAATGCTTCTAATTTTCATGTGCCGTTAGCATATAAAGTAATACTACTTTTTTTCTTTCTGTGTAGCGGATATATCGTTCCAGAGTATGCATCTTATGGACAATTCTCAGTAAAATCCAATGTGTTTAGTTTTGGTGTGTTAGTTCTTGAAATGATATGCGGAGAGAAAAACGGTTACTTCCATAATAGCGGCGAGTATCTTCTTAATTATGTAAGTACAATATCTTTGTATACATTTCTTGTTTAACTTAAAGTATGGTACTGCTTTTTCACGTAATATTGTCACAATAAATCAAATTTTATTCTAAAATTTGTGTGAACCATTTAAATCATTTTGCAGGCATGGAAAAATTGGAGGAACATGACTACTTCCAATATTATAGACCCCATTTTAGGAGTTGGTTCAACAACTGAAATAATCCGGTGCATCCACATTGGATTATTATGCGTTCAAGAAAATGTAGCTGATAGACCAACCATGGCTTCAGTCATTCTAATGCTTAATAGCAACTCTCTCACCTTATTAGTACCTTCGCGGCCTGCATTTTTTATACACAACAATGTTGAACCAAACATGGAGTCAAATCAATCTCTTCTAGCCTCGACAAATGAGGCTTCAATTACTGAATTATACCCTCGCTAAGGTTTGATTGAAGTAACTATTGTTCTTTATATGAGTCTTGAGAAAAGATTTTATGGAAGTAACCACGTTGAATAATTTTGAAGCCTGGGCTACGTACCCACGTTTCTTTTAGCAGTCTGGGCTGCTGCTATGTGATGTTTGTTGTAAAATAGTAGAAGCTCTAAATACCAAGATTATTTTTTTGGATATCTTTTATATATTATATTAATCTCTCCAGTGTTATCTCCCCAGTGTTATGCAGCACATTACGATGAGTATATTCAATGATGGTTCAAAATTTACTTGCTCTAATATTCTAAAAATAACAATTTACACCAGTTGGCAGTAGCAAACCTGTGCATCATTTAAAAATAAAAATATATAGAATTTTCTACTACTAAACAAAATGTAAATGTATTAAGTGCACTCGTAAAGTTATGCCTAATTCATATGTTTAATTTAATGAAAATTATGGTCAAATTCTTCAATTCTTTGTTGTAAATTATAAAAGAATAAAAAAAATGATAAGGTGTTTACAGAGGCAAGCGGTAATACTTAAATAATAATTCTGATGTCACCTGTAATATGTCAGGCAATAAGGATGCCACATTGCCAATAAAATGAAATAAAAAAGAAAGAAGAAGAAGAAGAATTATTTGTGTTTAAATTGTTAAAGCGTGTGCTCAAAACAAGTGTTCATCTATTTTCCTCCATCAATCATACATTGAATTGCATCCTTAGAAAAAAGAGCAATACATTTACACAATTGTATATCTTTGTGATATTCTTCCTTGCTAATCTTTCTTATTTAAAGAGTATATTATAATATTAACTTTAATTTAGTTGTGAAACTTTGTTTTTATAATATTTAAAATTTAATATGCTCGTTCCATAGTTATAATAAATAGCAAAAGAATAAGTACAAGTACAACCATTTTATAAATAAATTAGGAGGGTATGTGTCTATAAAAAAAAATTAAATTAAAAAAGAACTGTGTACTTTTATTAAAAATTTATGTAAGATCTTTTAATTTCAAATTTAAAATGAAAAGGTTTCATGAAGTTTTGAATCACTTTTTTTTTTTGGTAATTGATCGTACCATTAATTTATAAAAACTAAATAATAAAATTTATAACATACCTAACAACGATCAATTTTGAATAAATAAAATGGGTGACATCAAATTTAGAGGGAAAAAAAAATCATCAATTTAGAAAGAACGTGCCTGAAACGAACAAATGGCATAGACATGGTCGGGAGGAACGACCATTATTTATTTGATGAAGGGAAACTTCTTTAAAAGGGTGATTCATTAAAACAAACTAACAAACTACAACTTGCTCAGGGCAGAGCCTATTACAATACATGCCATCTAAGTCTTTCCTAAAGAATTCCCACACGTCCACAGGCGGACTATTAAAAACACAAAACTCTTAACTGCTGTTCAGCTCCCTTCCTTGCCACCATGTCTGCGCAATGATTTACTTGTCGAAAGCAATGCCTAATCTGAACTTGCTGGGAGTGAGTCAGCAGCTGCCTGCAGTCATCAAAGATAGGGGATATTATATTGTTTGCATAGTCTGGTTTTGTCAAAGCATCCACAATCATGCTAGCATCCAGCTCAACTACAAGGCATTGTATATTCAGATTTTTGCATAAGACTAGCCTATCCCTCAAACCCCACATTTCTGCTACAATACTACTTGAAGTCCCAATATATCTGGAGTCAACATGGATCTGTTAAAGAGGCTGAGCAAAGGATTATTTAAGGCAGTGGAACGAGGAAGAATTGGCTTTGGCCCTACTGGGAATTGTTGGGTTAGGTGCAATGGGTGCAGCAGCTAAATTAATTATTGAAACTGAGTTTTAAAGTGCCATACACATGTTTGGAGGCCAAAATGGGACATTTGACCCTTTCGCCAAAACTTTTTAGCAAAATGCTCATGTTTTGAAACTATCTAGTAAAATGCCTCTGTTTTAAACTCGATTTTTAGAAAATTGAGTTATGTAAAAAAAAAAAAAAAAAAAACATGGAACTTGAGTTCCATGTAAAATTTCTCACATTACTCAATTTTTATCAAATCGAGTTTTTCATTGAAACTCGATTTTCTAAAAACCGAGTTTCAAAACAGGGGCATTTTGCTAAATAGTTTCAAAATATGAGCATTTTGCTATATCTTTTGAGCGAAATGAGCAAATGCCTATTTTGGTCCATGTTTGGAAAAATGCCTGATTTATTTTTGTGTTTTATATCATTGATATACTACAGGTAGAGGCATTGTTTGTCCAATAGAATACATCATCCAATTAGTATAACTTTTTGTAGAATCGTAGGTCATGTAAATTTTGAACAGGATACATAGAAGAATAGATTTTGTGTTTTTGTATATTTGTTTGGAAAATTTTCATGGTTATTATTAATTTCATTCTCATAACATGGTGATCAGATTAAGAACAAAGCTTTGCACACGCACATGCATGCCCACACATTTTACAAATGTAAAAATATGTGACAAAATCCTACCAAGTGGATTGGTTTTTGCTTCAGCAAATGGAGGTCAAAAAGTAGGATTTGGAGGAATTAGTATGAGGAGAAATGATGTCTTCGTGTTAGAGTTGGGAATCAAGTCTTAGAACCCAAGATTTCCAATCCTCATATAAAAATGAAACGAACTTGATCTTGGGTTTTTGAGAGAAAATTCCGAGCCGGTTAGAGACCCAATCAAAATTGAGCTGCTCAATGAGTATTTAACCTTGAATAAAATCATTTACTTAATAGGCTTGCAAGAAATTTATTGGAACTCGTGTAATTATTTGAGGAGAATAAAGTCTTTATAAGGGAAATGAAAATCTTCAGAAGCCCTCATTAATGACTAAAGAACTTGTCATGCTATTAATACCCTTGAGATATAATTTTATTTTTACATAGAATAATTGAAAGATCTTGTAATTTGTCCAAATCTACCTTGGTAGTGAGTGACCATATCATCTTATTTGGATTGGAGCATCAACAACCAAACATTTGTGCCAAATATCCTTCCTAGGTACTCCACGAGTTAGCTCAACTAGTTTGAATTTTGAAAGAAAAAAAAAAAAATATATATATATATATATATTTATATATAATAAAAAATAAAAAATAAAAAACTAGCCTAAGTCAAGCTTCTAAGTTTCAGGTCCTCCCCCAAGTTTTTGGAGGTCCATTAGATTTATAGGCTACAAGATTAATTAAGCTAGCTAGCTACAAAAAACTGGACCTATAGTGGCGTTTGTGAAACGCCACTATAGGCCCATTTTGGCTATAGTGGCGTTTGCTATAGTGCCGTTTGTAAACACAACTATTGTACCGCCATTATTGACCTATAATGGCGTTTTCATAAAACGCCACTATAGGTTGGCCTATAGTGGCGTTTGCAAACGCCACTATAGACCCTAGTTTAAACACCACTATAGCATTTTTTAAAAAATAAAAAAATTAGTCTATAGTGGCGTTTGCAAACGCCACTATAGGTCTCTAGTGACGGTACAATAGTGGCGTTTGTAAAACGCCACTATAGACCCTACAAACACCACTATAGCCAAAAAACCACCAAAAAAATATTTGATTACTAAAAATTAATTTTTGGTAATCAAAAGAATTTTTTTTTTTTGACGTGAAAAAGTTTTTTTTAGTTGAATTAAGATTATAATTAAATTAATATTATAATTTTAATTAAATTAAAAGATACAAAACAAAATACATAAAACAAAATACAAATCCTATAGCAATCTCAGCAAATTCAAAATGAGACACAAACCCAACGTGCTCACATCCAAAATTTTTTTTTAAAAAAATAGCAACTCCAAATACAAACACTAAACCTATCCCAGCAAATTCAAAATGAGACACAAACCCACCTAAAAAAATTCAAAATCAAACACAACATGCTCACATCCAAAAAAAAAAAAAATAGCAAATCCACCCCACGAAGCAAAGTTGACAGCAAACAAAGAATAGACCAAAACTATTACCAGAAAATAAATAGACCAAAATAATCATAATTTTTTTTTTAATAAAAAAAGCTTACCTGCAACTATACAACCAATGGCTTCAAACACCATCTACAAATTTGAACAAAATCAGTAAGCTACAACACCATCTGCAAATCCAAAACCCACAAACATTAACACCACCACAAATAAAACGAAAGAAATAAAATCAAAATGGAGAGAAACAAAAAAGAATCAATTCAAGTGTGAATTGAAAGAAGAGTGAAAGAAAAAGTAAAGAAGAAAGATGGAGGAGTGGAGAGAAGGGAGAAGAAGAAGGAAAGAAAAAAAAAAAACAAAAAAACAAAAGAGAAAGGAAGTATGCTGAGACTTGGCGTGGAGAGTTAAGGGAGAAAAAGAGAGAAATGAAGAAAACAAAAAAGGCAAAAGAGAAAGGAATTTGTCTGAGGCTTGGCGTAGAGATAAGGGAGAGATATGGGAGAGTGGGGGTAGGTGGGGTAGGTGAGGGGCTTTAATGTTTTTTTAAATTTATATATATATATATATATATATATATATGATATATTCATAATATTTTCACAATATTTTTATAACAAATTTTAAGTGGTAGGTTGTTACTGATTGTTATTGTTGGGGCAAAAAAATAATTTTAGTGTTAGGTTCAAATTTAAACCAATAACAATTAACTACCTATAATTTGTTGTGAAAATATTGTGAAAATGTTATGGATGTAGCATCTCTCATACATAAAAAAAATAAAATATGTATATATATATATATATAAAGAGAAATGATATGTCAACAACATTTTTACAAGAAATTTTAAGTGGTAGGTTGTTACTAATTGTTATTATTGGGGCAAAAAAGTAATCTTAGTGTTAGGTTCAAATTTAAACCAATAACAACTAACCACCTATGATTTGTTGTGAAAATATTGTGAAAATGTTGTGGATGTAGCATTTTTCATACATAAAAAAAATAAAATATGTATATATATAAAGAGAAATGATATCTCAACAACATTTTCACAACATTTTTATAACAAATTTTAAGTGATAGGTTGTTACTAATTGTTATTGCTGGAGTAAAAAAGTAATTTTAGTGTTAAATTCAAATTTAAACAAATAACAACTAACCACTTATGATTTTTTGTCAAAATGCTGTAAAATTATTGTGAATCTAACATCTTTCAATTAAATATAAATATATAATAATATATACATTTAAATAAATATATATGTTTATAATATATTCAAATATTTTGGAATATGCCATAGAATATTTTAGGCATATTCTATGGCATATTCCATTTCTTTATGTACGCTGGAATTCTTTGAGTTGGTTTTTTTTTTTTTTTTTTTTTTTAATATTGTAGATATATATGCATTTTTGGACCTATAGTGGCGTTTACTAAACACCACTATAGGTCCACTCTTTTATTTTTTTTTTTTTATTGTGTGCTGGATTCTTTTTCTTAAATTTTTTTTTATTCTAGGCTATAGTGGCGTTTGACAAACGCCACTATAGGCACCTATAGTGGCGTTTGTCAAACGCCACTATAGGCCCCCTCTTTTATTTATTTATTTATTTTTTTTCTATTTGTGCTGGATTTTTTTTTTATTTTTTTATTATTTTTTATTTTTTTTATTCTGGACTATAATGGCGTTTGACAAACGCCACTATAGGCATTTGTAATACCAAAACCTATAGTGGCGTTTGACAATATAGGCCCATAACCTATAGTGGCATTTTGAAAACGCCACTATAGGTCGTGAGAAACGCTGCTATAGACCCATTTTTTAAAACGTCACTGTAGGACCTTCCAAACGCCACTATAGATATGGCTATAGCAGCATTTGTAGAAAACGCCACTATAGGGTACCTATAGTGGCGTTTTTTACAAACGCCACTATAGGTCAAGTTTTTTGTAGGTAACCTTCATCTTTTTTTTTTGCCTTGGTTTAGAAATGACTAGATACTATGACCCTTGTATAACAATAATAGTTTTACCAGTTTCAAATTTAAGATAAACTAGTTGTTGACCCGCGCGATACGTAAGAAAAATTGATATGAATATGTTTTATTGGATAATTATAGAATTAATATATTAGATTGTATATTTTTAAAAGTCAATATGCGTTATTTGAAATTATGTTTTATATTATAAGTTTTTTTTTTAATTTTTTTTTTTTTTTGTGGTGTAACAACTAACAAATTAAATATATTTTGTAGTTGGGTATTCCATATAGTGAGATATGTATGAAAATACAATGCATTATTTTTTTAATAAAAAAAATTACAGTGTGAGAACTATTAGACTAAGTTTTAACCATGTATACTTTGTTTATTACTATATAGATGTATGCGATTCAACACTTATAGGTATTTTTTTCTCCAAAACATAGATCTACATCTCTTTCTTCCATAAAATTGAAACTAAGTGAAAAAATATAAAAAGATAACTATGCAATTGATCATATTCAATAAATCATATATCATAGAGTGGAAACATAAAATAAAATAAAATGCAAAGAGAAAATTTTATTTCATCATATGAACATATGAACAAATCTCGCAATATATAACTTTTCAAATTCATAAACCACATGATCACTTAGATTTTATAGTAAAATAAAACCAATTCATCCATGATGACATTGCAGTATAGCCTAGATATAATTATATAAAAATCATGTTTTGTTGATCATGTTTCATAAACCAAAAGTGCCATCTATACATCTAATAAAATCTTTAATTTAAAGAGTAACACATGAGAATTCTTAATTTGAATAGCTGATTATATATATGTGTGTGTGTGTGTGTGTGTGTGTGTGTGTGTGTGTGTAGAGAGAGAGAGAGAGAGAGAGAGAGAGAGAGACATATGTAAATGGTGGTGGATGAGGGATAGTGGGGTTTGGAACCACAAATAGGGGACACCATAAAGAATGTTGCTAGGCTGTCACTTGAACCCCCAAAAATTAATCTAAGAAGCTAGATGTAAGGATGATAGGAATTCTAAGAAAAAACTAATCAAGTTCCTTAAGTATCTATATATAAAAACATTAATAGCATAATGATGCTCTAGAGTAAATTATATTTTGTCTTATTTTCTTTTTGGCTTTTTCCTTAAAGATGATCAACTAAACAAAGTAAAAGTTTACCAAGAAAGCTTAAATTAACTAAAAATTTGAATGAACAAAATAAAAATCACAAATAGATTTGAGAAATACGCATAAGATTTCTAAAAGAAAATTTACCAAACACATGGGATGCAACAATAACAAAATTACTACACTGAATAGTTTTTGACTTTTGACACAATACAAATAAGCACAAAAAATGTTCATTATCAATATGTTTCATATCAACACTAGGAATTTCCAAAACAATGATAGGCCAAATAAAATTGCATTAACAATTATAAGTCAATTAAAAATAACAAAAGTCAATATCGTTGAAAATTTTGGAAAGGAAAACAACAGAATCACTTCAGAAAATGCAAGAATACTAAAAAAAAAAAAAAAAAAAAAAAAAAAAAAAAAAAGAGGAAGATCATTTTTTATTGTGCTTGTTTACCTCAATGGTCTTCCTATTGTTGCCTTAACTTTGAAAATTTCAAACAAAAATAATTGATGTCTTCTCAAAATGGTGAAAACTTAAGCTTGATTGAAAAATATGGAGAACAATTAGTATTGTGCTAAATTTTTTGTTGTAGATGATGGGTGATTGTATCTAAAATGTGTATTGGTATATATATAACATTATAAAACTTAAATAAATAATCAATGTATGAGTGAGAGAGAGATAAAGTTGTGAAAAATTGAAATTTTGGAAGAGGAAACACTATAACGGTAGATAAACAAAGGGACACTTAAAATGTTAATTTTATCTTAAAAAAAGATAATGAATTATTCAATTTTAAAAAGTACTTGACATTATAAAGAAGAAAATGAAAAGTTGAAATCAATTTAGGTAGCTGAATAGTCAAATATTTGTATATAATGAATAACAATATTTGTCCATGATTTGTATTTAATTATTTTATTAAAAAAAACTAAAAAATCATAAAGAGAAAAATGATTTAAAAAGAAAAAGAAAAAGAGTATGATGTGGCTGATGAGGTAGCTCAACATGAGTATAACAGCATTAAATGTTATGTCTTAACTTTTAGATATATATAGATTGTTAGCAATAGCCAATAAATTTCAACTATGTTCCATCAAATTTTATTTTGCTAAGGTAAACCCAATTTCTTAAAAATGGGATTTTCTAGGCTTGCTAATTTACCATCCCACATATGAAAAAAAATTTCACCTACAACAAGTTGAATCTTGGATTTCACATATTGAAATGAGAAAAAACATCGTTCGATTATAAGGCTTATGAACACATAGAATATGGCCTAACTATTATTATTATTTTCTTTAATTTATCCAATATTATGTTGGATATCATATTATAATTGACTAATTAGTGATATGATGACTATAAAGTTCAATAATGGTAGTAAAGAACTTAGCCAAGGTTGTCAAAATCGGGATCTTACGTAGGATCGTGGAAGGTAGGTAGGATCTTGGATCGTAGGATCGGATCGTGGATCGTAAGATCCTACCTATTTTTAGATTTTAAGCAAAAAAAACCTATTAATAGTGACTTTGTATGTTATATAATCACTTAAAATATGAATCCATCCATTAAAAAAAAATTGCATAATAAAATGTAATTTGCACACACTACATTGTTCTTATGTCATTCTATCGAAACAAAATATATTTAACTTTTGACATAATGTATCTAAAAAGTTTAGTACATGTTTAATTAGCAACTAAGTACCAAAATATTATCTACACATATGGAAAATATTTTCCAAATCCAAAATAAGTTAGGCTTTGTCAAAATCATATACACAACACAACAATCTGGAATCAAGCTATCAAAGTACAAATAAATGATAAACTACTAACTACCAAAACAAATTACTAGAAAGCTTAAAGGCAGCGTTGGGATAGCTCACGGCAACATCATTGAGAGGCCTAAAGGCGCTGGGTTTTTGATAAAGGATTGAGGAGGTGCCGACCGAGGTGCTAGCACTGAATGTTTCTAAATATTTTAGGTTTTGTTTTTTAAAACATTAAACTTAAGAAAGCTCACCATTGAGAGGGCTGAAAGGGGCTAGGTTTTTGACAGAGCATTGTGGAGGCACGGGACAGAGGTGCTAGTCTGATGGAGCTTAGTGTTTCTAAAATATTTAGGTTTTGAAAATGTTTAACTTAATACTAAAGGTTTTTTTGAGATTTAATGTTAAGATAGGGGTAAATTTGGTTCAATTTATTATTGGGTTTTGATGGGCTTGTGATACTGGACTTACCCAAATGACCCAAATGAAGCCCACTTAAAAAAAAGAAAAAAAAAAAAAAAAAGAAGGAAGCCAAATGGTAGGATCGGTAGGATCCCATACGATCCTACGATCCTATGCGATCCTACACGATCCTACCTACGATCCTAACATTTTTGCGATCCTGCTACGATTTTAATCTTTTTGGTGAGGTGGGATCGTAAAATCGTGCGATTTTACGATCCGGATCGCGATTTTGACAACCTTGAACTTAGCATATATATATATAGAGGTGGAAGTGTTGCACATTATTTTTCGAAAAGAGGGGATGGGTTGGGTGGATCCCAATTCCCAAGAGCTACGAGCACTAGTATTCGGGATGCATACTAGTTGCTAGTTTACTTTCTCAAAACTTTCTTTATCTATTATACTATCTCACTTTACAATACTTCTAATATCTCAATTTTTATATTTACATGCAATACATTAATAATAATATAAACTACAAAATAAATAACATAAAACTACATCCCTATATCCCTTCTCCCATCTCTCTTCTCTATAATTTATGTCTTTGTCTCTCTCTTAACTACCCCCCACCAAATCCAAACCCAAAACCATTACCAACAGCTACAATTGGCACCACCACAACCATCACAATCGGAATCTGCAACACATTAGCCACAACCATAATCCCCTCCATCAACAACACAACCACCACCCAAACCCAAATCAAACCAACCAAAATTGAAACCGCCACCCAACCACCACCATCAACACAACCAAATACAGCATTCACACAACCACCATCTAAAAACTCACTACCACTTTTTATTTGAAAACCCAATACCATTGATTTGAAAACCCATCAGAACCACCAATCTGAAAACCCACGACCACCATTGATTTGAAAATCCACCACCACCACCGATCTACAAACCCACCTCCACAACCACTGATTTGAAAACCCACCTCCCCCACCAATCTGAAAACCCACCACAACCACCGATCTCAAAACCCACCACCACCTGCAAATCCAATACAAGTTTTATAAAGGGGTGAGAAAGGGAGGAGATGGATGAGAGATAAACAAGAGAAGGCTGAGAGAGAAAGAAAGGGAGGTAGAAAGAGTTGATACATCTGAGTGAAAGAGAAAGAAAGAGAAGCAAAAAGAGAGGGAGAGTTGTGAGTGAGAATTGAGGGAAAATGTTAATTAAAATAATATTATTAAGTTTACAACTTTGCTATAGCAGGTTGCAAATATAAGATCATTAGCATCCAGAATGCCAAAAAAGTTCTATTTTAGACTCTAAAAATCTACTTTATTTATTTTGTCATCTCATTTTGCAACTCTCTCAACATCCCGATTTCTATTTTTACATACATTTAAATAAAATATGTAGGGGCTTGGGCCCGAATGGACCAAAACGGCCCATATGTAGGGGCCTAAGCCTAAGTGACTCAAAACGGTCCACATGACCAAGGCCCAACACTATTGGGCCAGGACCAGTCCACTGGTAGACGTGCTAAGGTCTAGTTGCAGCGTTTGAGGAATTGTACTACGCTCGGGACCATGTTAGGCCTAATGTAAATTGATAACCAAGGGGATCCAACAAGAGGATAGGGTCGATTTAGGTCGATAACTGATCATAGTTAATGCCTTTGGGAAATCCGATGTCGAGCACTATTCGGTGTTAAGAACAAGTTTCAAGAGAGTCTATAGAGGACATGATTTTTCTGGGGATTAGAGATGAAAGTGGGATTGCATGGAAACTAGTGAAAGGTAATGATTTTAGTCCCACTAAGGAGACGTTATATAAGGTATCAAGGGCACACAAATAAGGGGGGTGGGTTTTGCTGAAAAGAAAGAGAGTGAAAGTGTAAAAAAAGAGGGAGTAGGGTGAGTACAAATGGGAGGGAAGGTCAGGACAAGGGAAGTAAAGGTAGTTAGAGGTTATGAATGGGAAAAAGGGTGTTGGGCCTAAATCGTGAGGGATGCTTTATTGGTGGGCCGTGAAGGCTACGTTTAAGGCACAACCTACAAGACAGTGAAGAAACCCACCAACAAATAAATTGGAAGCCCAAATCCATCATTTCTCATAGTGACTTTTCCAAGTTTGGATCACTACAATTGGCGCCGTCTGTGGGGATACTACTCATTATGGGGTTTTGAACTAGTTTGATACTGTCTAACTATTAAGGGCCTACATGACGGAGAAGGTTCTGTTAGAGGAAATCATTCAAGGGCCTTATCAAAGGGTTGTAGGAGGTTAAAAAGGGAGCGCAGGAGGGAGCAATAGCACATGCAAGATAGGCACGAGACGAGAATAGACTGATGAGGGATCTTCACAGGGTGAACAGACTATATCCTATATTCCCAAGTGGTCTCATCACAGCGATCAAGTGAAGGAATTGGAAAATCTACGAAAGCAGGTTAATGACTTAGAAATTGAGCTAAGAGGCCAACACCATAGAAGAGAACGGGAGGATTAAACAGACAATCCTGACTACATTGCAGGAGAGTCATCTCGAGGTAGTGGTTTGCATCGGTTAAGGGACAGATCCCATGAAACTATGGGGCGTTATCGCGAATCTCCTCATCGTAAAAGGTTTGAATGCCATAATGCTGCTATGGATGCAATGAGTCGGGTACTGAGGAGAGATACCCAATCACCATTCTTGGATGTGATCGAGCACATGGAAATGCTGAGACAGTTTACACGACCTCAGTTCACCATCTATGATGGAAAAACTGACCTGGTAGAGCATGTAAATCATTATATACAAATGATGTCACTTTATTCTCATAATGATGGGTTGATGTGTAAGGTGTTCCTGTCTAGTCTCGGATCGACAGCTATGAGATAGTTCAATGGTTTAAGGAAAAGCTTTATTTGAAATTTTGGGGAATTGATGCAAGCGTTTGGTGCCCAATTCATACCATGTAGTAAAGTACCTTAGCCGATAAATGCCTTGTTGTCCATGAGGATGAGAAGTGGAGAAACCCTCCGATCTTATGTGAATAGATATTGAGAACTGTACAATGAGATAGGTGGAGGGAACGAGCGGGTAGTTGCCAGTACCTTCTGACTGGGTCTCCTCAAGAAGTCTGAGTTGAGGGATTCATTGACCATGTGACCTTCTGAAGGCATGCTTCAACTGATGAGAAGAATTAAAGAATATAAAAGACTAGAAAGTGATTGGTTGCAGGCAAAGGCAAAGCCCCGACACCTTCACAGTATCGTAAAGAGTACCATCCCAAAAAGTTTCAGTAGAGGACAAGGAGGGAGCTGAGAGCCCCTGGGAAGGGTTCAGTGCAACGTGCCGAGGGGGTCAATGCGATGTTCAAGGAGCCTGTCTATAAAATCCTTGAACGAATTAAGAATGAGCCTTATTTCCGATGGCCGGGAAAGATGGGTGGAGATCTGGCGAGAAGGAATCAAAGATTATATTGTACCTATCACTGAGAAAAAGGTCATGCCATCGAGCAATGCCGTGTCCTTAAGGATCACTTGGAGCAGTTAATTTTTGGTTGGCCAAGAAGATCGAGTATTGGCTAGGGATCGGGAAATTGAAATGATCAAGCCCTGCCCCCTCCTTTAGGAATTATACCTCTCGGGGAGTAAGCCTGAATAGTAGGAATTTAGGATTGTGGTGGAAGGATATGCAAGGAGCTCTTTGTCACTTTCAAATTTAGCCATGTCTTCCTCTTTCAAGTGAACCCAAGCCTCTATTCAATCCCCACTATTGGTGTCTATAAATATAACTACATTCTTGAAAGGCAAGCTAATTAACCCAACCAATCCATATGGGATTTCCCCAGCCAAATTTATATATAGGGAACCTGCACAAACTAGATAAAATGAATGGAACTACATCTTCCATGTATTTTTCACCAGCAACACCTTGAGTGTTGTCTAATCATACACATAGATTGTATGATCTATTTTTAGACAAGTTTATGTTCATGTATTTGCCAACAAACATATACAAATATAAAACCTAAAAAAAAAGCTATATGCAATGTTTACTTAATGAAAATCATTATCACACCATTTTGTAATGAAATATAAGTTGGCTTGATAATTATTAAGCTGTGCTTATGCAGGTTATTGACCCTTCATTTCAAATGCAATGAACTTATCTTGTAAAATAAACTTGTGAATGTCAGCGATATGGACAAAAAAGCTATGATAGAGCTGTGTTCCAACCGTGGTTGAGACATGAGAGAAGAAATTCTCCATGGGCACACTACAACAAAATGTATTTTTAGTGACGAAAATTAGTGAGGAAATATTTTTCGTCATTAAAAATACAGATTTAGTGACGAAATATGAATTTCGTCACTAATAATGAAAAAAATTATTACATTTAGTGACGAAAAATAAATTTCGTCACTATTGTGATCTGAAAAATAAGCGCCAATGGAGGGAAACTTTGGCGCCAACTGAATTAATATAGGTATTGCTGTGGATAGTTTTAGTGACGAAATTACTTTCGTCACTAAAAGTAAGAATTAGTGACGAAAAATAGTCGTCACTAAAAATAATAATAATTTTGCACTTATATGTTTTTAGTGACGAAATCACAATTCGTCACTAAAAGTATGATTTAGCGACGAAATATAAATTTCGTCTCTAAAAGTCTTAAGAAAGCCGGGGTCTTTAGTGACGAAACTGAAATTCGTTGCTAAAAACTTAAAAGCCTAATTTCAATACAATACCCAGCTAACCACAAAACATTTCAACCCAAGCATTTCGGTCAAAAAAAAAAAAAAAGCCCAAGCTGAACCAAAAAAACCCAAAGCAAAAAAACCCATCGTTGCCGATAAGCTCCGTTGAGCCAACCGTCGCCGATGAAGCTCAACGGCGACGCTTCGGCTCGCCTATGAAGCTCAACGGCAACGATCGGCGAGCCGATGAAGCTCAACGGCGACGATCTGCGAGCTAAGCGCTCAACGGCGACGAGATCCACGAGCTCAGCGCTCAACGGCGACGCGATCTGCGAGCTCAGCGTCGTGATCGACGAGCTCAGCGCTCAACGGCGACGTGATTTGCGAGCTCAGCGTCGCGATCGGCGAGCTCAGCGCTCAACGGCGACGCGATCCTCGAGCTCAGCGTCGCGATCAGCGCTCAACGGCGACGCGATCGGCGAACTGAGATGAAGCTCAACGGCGATGCTTCAGCTCACCGATCGCGACGCTCAGCTCACTGATCGTGGCGCTTCTGCTCGCCGTTGGCGACGATTCAAGTCGCCGATCGTTGGCGACGCTACAACTCGCTGGCGATGTTCAGTTAGCGACGCTTCATCCTTCAGTTCGTGACGCTTCCGGCAACCCTTTGCCTTCCACCCAGCCGGCGACCCTTCGCCTCCCCCAAACGTGTAAATTTTTCTTTAACCAAGGCGTTGAATATTTTTGTATATTTTCTTTCATTTTTTCTTAGCAACCAAATAGACCCTTTTTCTTTTAATGTTATTATATACAGGCTTTTATGGAGATTCAAGGTCGCATGATTGAGACCACTGGAAAACTGAAGCAGGTCAGTCACTTTGTTTCACATTTTGGATTATTTATTTATTTGTTTGTTTTTAGTTTTTAGTTTCAATTTCAAATTAAAGTTGGGTTCTTTTTGTGTTAAATCATATGGTATAGCATGAATTTGGTAACAAAATGTGAACTGGGTCTTTCATGATTTAGTAAATACAAGGTGTGAACCGGGTTTTTCATTATTTAGTTGTATAAGGTGTGAGCTATGTCTTTTTTTTTTTTTTTTTTTTTTTTGCTTAATCATTCATTTTTTAAGTTAGAGGTTGCTGCTTAATGTCATGTTATATATGGATCATGTGCTTTGTTTTGTGTTACTTGGGAATGCAAACCTTATGCAAACTTAATTATCAAAAAAATTATTATACTTAGTATTCAACACCTTGCAATTAGTGGTTGTTGAAAACTTTCTAAATTTTTCTTTAACCAAGTCATACTATAAATTGGAAATTGGTTGTTAGGTTTCTTATTCTAACATTCATTTTCCATTGTAGGTAGGTGATTACAATCAGTCAACTGTATTGCGCGCACAAAAAATTAAAAGGTTTCTGGCAGCAATGGGAAACTTGGGGATTCCCAGCTTCAAGGAGTCAGACTTAGAGAAGGTATTTAACTAGTAAATGCATACAGACACATGTTTGCTTTGTGATATAGTGATGTACACATATCACGGTATTAGGTTGTGAAGAAAGTTTCTTATATATGTACTTGTCAATTGTTGTAATTCTTTTTAATTTCTAGGTTCTTATTGTTTGGATGATTCTAGTTTTGGATCCTCACTCTCTTGGCTTGGTTTCCACATTGATACCAGTGTTAGATATATGTAGTGTGCAAGTTCATATACATTAGGTGTAATGTATGAACTCAAAATGAGATTACCCATCTTCTAAATTTTCTTGTGTTGATTATTGCTCAGGTAATGATACTCTGATTTCACAATGGGATTGTGTCCTCTGATTGTTATTTTACTTGATTTAATGGGGGATTGTTCTCTAGATTATGTTTTAGATACATTGTGCTACTCTATTCATATTTCTTGCTAATTGCTAGTTTTTTCTATCATCCATTTTGATGACAAAAATGAGTGTTCAATCTGAGAAAGGAATATTAGGATGGCATTGTCTCTAAAACCAGGTTGATGAAGGTTTTTTTTTTTGGGGGGTGGGGTCTTTTGTTATATATATTATCTTTTAGGATTAGCATAGAATGAGGATATAGACTATAGAGATATATGAATGACATTACAGGTGAAGTGAATGGTTTTGTGGAATTAGAATTTAACACTACTATTGATGAGGATCATGATGGCACTAATCAGTTTAAACAGAAGCACTTTAATGTTACTTAAAATACTGCCAATGCACTTTAAGGTAGAAGTTTAAGGATTTGGGTATATATGTACTTAACATAAAAGTTTAAAATTGATGCATAATAGGTGTAATTTGAGCTTTCCATCTTGATTGAAAGGTATTGTGAGATTTGGTTACGGTCTGATATTTAATGAGCTTTTACAAGCTTTTCTTTAACTTTTGTACTTATAAATTAAATTTTTCTTTTGCAGACTAAATATACATTGTTTGCAGTAACTTTGGATTTTTTCTGAAAGTTGTAAACTTAGCTTGAGCAAAGCAAGTAAATTCTAGTAAAAAACTTACAAAACTGTATACTTGTGATGTTGGAAATTGGATTTGTGGTGGTATGTTGTGTTGGAGCAAGCGGATGGCTTGCATGGTATTATAAGGTGGTTTAAACTAATATTGGGAGTGTTTTTCATTTCTTGCAAATATGAATGAGTATTGTTGATTAGATGTGAAAAATAGTATTTTCTTTGATTTAAATACTTGTAAAACCATATGTGTAACACTTCATGTAGCTTCCTGTTTGAGCTATTTATTTGATGAGCACTTTTGGTTACACACGTGTGTGTATACATGTGTTTTATAACTAAAACCCATGATTTCATGTTTGAAATCGTGGGTTAAACCCATGTTTTTGGTTACAAAACACGTGTATACACACCTGTGTAATAAGATTTAGCTTTATTCAATATGGGTGAAATTTTTGATTGATCTCTAACTCAATTATGTTAATTAAGGTTTGGAAGTTGGTTTAACTTGCATTCATTGGTTTGCTACTTGCATACAATTTTCTTTTTCATTGACAATCTCAATGAAACACCATAAATGTGGTGGATAGATATTGTATTTAGTTAGGGCATCAATCAATCGAATTAAGTTCTTATTTTCTTTTTCCATTTTGGTGCCTTTGGTAAACTTTTAATGCTATTTGGTTTGTGATGTCTGAGGTTGTAAGGCTGAATTTTCTTTTAGATCTTATAGTATACCTCTATTTTATAAATTATTTATTATTAGTTTCCTTCTCTTGTTTACTCATACAGTTCTTCCATAAACATATAAATTCTTATATTCTGGTTCAAGAAAGAATTTTAAAGTCCGACACAAACTTATGATCTAGAACATGGTTTGCTAACTACTTAAAAGCTGGTAATTTATTGCCAGTAAACCAGCAAGGCGGACTCCACCAAGTTTATTTTCCCTGGTTTACTTTTTTTAGTTGTCTTGTAATAGCAGCTTAAGCAAATATAGTTAAGGTTATCTACACTTCTGTCTTTAGAACATCTAATGCATTGTTAGAAATGAGACTACTCTTAATACATTGTTAGAAATGTTTCTTATAACATAGTTAATGTTTTTACTTTACGATTTTAATATAGTATTGTTTTTATATTTGTGCAAATTTCTTATTGGTGGCTTTTAGGAGATTTACTTTTGGCATTACTTGAAGACATATGAGGACATTTTCTGTTAGTTCTAAAATAGGGTTTAGGTAGAGTTATTGTATGTATTGCAAACAATTATTGTATGGAAGGAGTTTGAATTGGATACTTGTTTTATTTTTTACTTGTGGAATGTATGGATATTTTTTTATAAATGTGTTGTTGAAATAAATGTGTTATTCAAATGTGAGGTTTTAATAATGTAATGACAGGTTACAGGTTAATATCTAAGCCATAAAAAAATAAAAACAGAAAATAAGTTTTAGTGATGAATTTTTTCGTTACAAATATAGTAACAAAAAATTGTTTTAGTGACGAAAATTTTGTCACTAAATATAGCAAAATTTTGTAAGAAATAGTTTTAGTGACGAATTTTTTCGTCACTATATGTACCCGAACATAGTTTTAGTGAGGAAATTATTCGTCACTAAATATGATTTAGTAAACTAAAGTGTTTTTAGTGACGAAATATTTTCGTCACTGAATAATGTTTTTAGTGAGGAAAACATTTAGTGACGAAATGTTTTCGTCACTAAAAGTTTTTTTTTTTTTTAAAATCAAATCAGACTTTTAGTGACGAAATTTTTCGTCACCAGGACTTTTAGTGACGGGGCTACAGTGACGAAATGAGTTTCATCACTAAAAGTCCAATTTCGTCACTAAAGGTCCTTAGTGACGAAAAACTGGACTTTTAGTGACGAATTTTTTCGTCACTGAAAATACATTTTGTTGTAGTGGCATTCTGAAATCTGACCCTAATTTACCGGGACGAAGAACTTCTTTTAATTCTTGTTGGGATACTATGGTATCATTTCATTGTCATTTTTAGTTGTTTAGAATTTTTATTTTTTTATTTTTGGTCTTTGTGGGTCGTAGGGAGTTTACGGATGTAGCAAGCATAATGGATATATAACCTATGATTGTGGGATTGAGTGAATATTTTTAGTAACATAGGATTTGGGCGGTGCAGAGGTTTGTGTGGGTTTGTAACTCTTTGATGAAATACTAGATCCAAATAGCTTCAATTAACTTGCACATATAGTCCTTATGTTCAAAAGAAAAAGAGAAGTGTTACATTCACAACATTTTTATAACAAATTATAGGTGGTTAATTATTATTGGTTCAAATTTGAATTTAGCACTAAGATTACTTTTTTAACCTAACAATAACAACCAGTAATAGCATGCTACTTAAAATTTGTTGTAAAAATGTTGTGGGTATATCATTTTTCAAAGAAAAATATTTCAAGTTTAACTAATATTTGCTCACTCGAATTGATGTAAAAAATGAAGTTGTAATATGTGCTTACAATAGTAATGATGCTGTGGTTTTACCTAGATAAGTGAGGTAGATCGTATTAGCTTTCATGCTGAGATCTTAGTCTAATCATTGTTATTCTTAAGCTATTTCATATATAATTTAAACTTACTATAAAACAATTAAAAAAAATCAATAAATAGTCATTAATGTATGAAATTAAAAACTAGTCTAAGGCTCTAAATATAAGATATTCAAACAAATAATGTGAATACTTAAAACGTAAAATGGAAAAATAAAATAACTTAGAAGTATTAACAATATGATCATATAAATGAAACTTTTAAAATAATCTATATACACTTTGATTTTTTTTTTTTTAAGGTAAAACTAAACTATTGATTCTTGAAACTTACTATGTAAACATAATTAATTCCTTAAGTTTTAATTGAACGCTATTAATCTTTCAAGTTCTAAAAATAAACATTGTTAATCCTTTTGTTAACTGTCGTTAGTAGTATTTCCTATATGATTAATACAACAATGACATAAAATCTTTTTAATTGATGTGACAATTTTTTAATTAAAATATTACAGGAACATATGCAATATGACCAAGTGAACCAATAATAAATTGCAAGCAAATTTAAATAAACACATCATCATTCAGTCATCGATATGAACCGTCAAGACCAAACTACAAATCAAAACAAAATCTGACATTACTTATGTAACCAATCAATTCCAAATCATCATCACTAGTCAAAATCTAGCCGGCTGCCCACAATTCCCTGGCGAAATCACTAGTGAACAACTTTGTTAATCTTCTTCTCCTTCCCTTCCCATTTGAGGTTTTCTCTTCAGCCTATTGCTCTCTTCATTTATTGGGATCTTTCTGTTGTAGCCTTCAGATTTAGTTTTAAGTCCAGATCGGCCAATTTACTTCATCTCTTTCCTTGATACTCACAATTAGGGGTCATATATCATTATTCAAGATTCAATCTAGGTCATATAAATAAACACTAAATGGTGTGAAATTGGTTAAAGTTATTCTAGGTGTAACTTGATTCTCTCTCTCTCCCTCTCTTTATATATATATATATATATATAGTCCCAAAATCATATGACAAATTTATTATCAAATCAAACCAAAGAAAAAACAAAATACTGTTGGAGCTTTACCAAATTATTACGTACAAAACAACATAACACGATGAATAATTGAAATATATTTAAGAAAAGGTAATAACTAATGTAAGCACGCTATTTTAGTATTTTACACATAAAACTTGTAATTTCAAATCACGAGTTCAGTGTAAAAATATGGAAGCTTGTGACTTCCTTTATTTTGCTTCACGATGGAAGCTAACAAAGAAACTTTGAAACAATATCGCAGCACCAGTCATTCAGTAATACGCATGCTTATACGTACTTTAACATATCAAACGTTCAAGGAGTTTGCGGAAGCATATGCAAGGAGCTCTGGGTCACTTTCAAATTTAGCCATGTCTTCCTCTTTCAAGTTAACCCATGCCTCTATTCCATCCCCACTTTTGGTGTCAATAAATATAGTAACGTTCTTGAAAGGCAAGCTAACTTGACCAATCCACATGGGATTTCCCCAGCCAAAGTCCATTTCATATATAGGGAACCTGCACCAACTACTGAAACTGAATGAAACTATATCTTGTTTCAGGACTTTTTCACTTGTTTCTTTGAGAAAGTCCAAGTGTTGAGTGTGGTCTTGTAATTTTTTCACATACTCATTGTCAATCTTTCTTATCGCAGCTCTCAGATTGCCCACAAGGCCAATCCTCTCTTCACTTGACAGAATGACTGTTGCAACCCGGAAGATATTTCCAAAAAAATTTCCAGACAACGGGGGATCCATCCTCGTCCGTAAGTTCACTGCAAAAAGAACTAAGTTGAGCTTCTTATGCCCACAGTTTTCTTGTGTAGCAGCTACATATCGGCTCCATATAAAGGCTGACAAGGCCTCAACACGGCTTGGGTGTAATGGGCATTCTAAGTCTGAGCTTTCTGCGTATTTTTCCTTAAGAGTCTCTATTGTAGCAGAACTAAACACAAACCTCTTTAATACGAGCTTCTCTTTTATCATACCAGTTTCTGGTTTAAACCCAGATAAAGTACTTGTAGGCGGAAAGAGAGTTGATGCTTGAAATTGTGGATAAATATCAGTCTGGCCTCGAGCTGTGGCTGCCCAATTTTTCATAAACATGAAAAAGGATGTGCCATCGGCAATCTTGTGGGAAATGCATGCACCAATGGCAATTCCGCCACAAGTGAAGTAGTTGACTTGAACAGCAAAGGTTAAATTGTGCGTGCCATCAATATCGCATGGAAGAAATCTCTTGAACTCTGCAGGATTTGGATTTCTAACAATATCTGAAAGCATGCACTTGACTTGGGCTTCGCGAAACAACACCCCTTCATCGTTGCAGTCGACGGTAAGATTGTCTTTAATGCGGCCAGCTAATGGGTAGTAACGCGTTAAGACGTCAGACAATGATTGCTTGAGGACACTAGAGAATGATTTGGTAGTATCAGTGCTGATTTTGGAGTAGGCATCATTCTTTGTGTAGAAGGAGAGAGATGAAGTATATACAGGAGGGATTATTTGGTCAAGAAAGGAAAGCTGATAATAGCGAAGATGGGTGGGAGTTGGTGAAGACGGTTTGATATTCACGTTGGAGAATACTTCCACTTCAACCTTCATTTTCTCTTGCCAAAGTAAGTTCACCAGTGCTTCTATGAAGGGTTCTTATGCAAATGGTAGCATCTATCTACGTATTTATAAAGCTTCTGCAAGTTGGTTTGATAATACGTGCATGTGCGAGGTCTTGACTTCATTACATATTGGTCAGCAATTTCCGCATTGGACATAAAGCCATGATAGTGCCGTGTTCCAGCTTGTACATTTCGAGATATTCGCATTAAGTGTGATTAATTTCTTTTTTTAAGAAGATGATTAAAGAAATTTTGTATGTGCGTACCCAGCGGGTTGTTTATAGAAAACTTAGACGTCCCCATTGGATTACAATGATATTAATTTATTGAACCATGTAATAAATTAATTTTTATTTGTGCAAGTTTAGATTTTAAAATATAAAGTGGTCACAGTTTTAAAAAATTTGTAATAATTAATTAGTAATTTTCCATCTAAGTAAGAAAAATATATTTTAAATAAAAAAATTTAATAAATATTTAAATATAAAAAAAATCCCATTTAAAATTTTCGCCTAAAACATCCATTTAGCCGGCCTTGATCTACACTGGGTATTAGAGAGTGCGCTAGTGACAACTAGTTAAGGCTATTGGGACTACATTAATGGCTTGTTTGGAAGTTTAGAGAGGGAGGAGAGTAGAGGGGAGTAGAGGGAAGGGGAGTAGTGGGGAGGAGAGTAGAGGAGAATGATTCACCTCCACCTTATTTGGATGTTTTTAAAATTAGTAAGGGGAAAGGAAGTAATTAGCTCTTTCCCTTGTGTAATTTTGTTAATATAATAAGGACAAATTAGATAATTTATTTAATAAATAGTTTATGTACTCTACTCCCCCTCCAAATCTCTCCAATTTGAGGGAATTAAAATTGGGGGGCTAGAGGGAGTCCAAACCCCTCCAAACTTCTCCAAACCCCTCCCCCTCATTCTTTAAAAAACTTCCAAATAAGGTAATTGCATTACTCTCTCTCTCTCTACTCTACTCCCCCTCCTTTTTTAAACATCCAAACATACAATAAAGGAACTAAAGTCAAGACTCTGACTTATAACCAATGCTTGAGTGAGCACTCGTCCTCTAGCATTGATTCCTCAGCAAGTACTGTGGTCCATGACTGAAACATAACGTACCCCTTAGGCAATGAGAGAGAGAGAGAGAGAGAGATGGGATACCTAGCTACGTGATTGTGGGATGCAAACTTTTACAAAGAAATTACAATAACTTTTGTTAAGAACTTTCCACCAAATTTAGAATATGGCTACGAAGTGAACATAAATGAGAGGTATGGGTAGTTTTGTGATTTTCAATAGGCTTAACGGTCTAATACAAAAGATACACCTACTATGAGTTAAACAATATATATGTTTTCAGAGGCAAATGTTGGGACCTAGTCAGAGGCAAATGTACGTAACAACAAAAGTAACAAATATGAACAAATTTAGGAATATTAATATTCTTAATAACAAATCTAATCTCAAATTTTGGTTTTTGTCTCCACAAAAAACAATTTAATCTAATGTAATCTCAGATATTTTATGCACTATTGCCAAATATGTCTCTCTTTGTTTTTTTCGAAAAAACTACACTATCCTTTCTCTCACTCTCTAGGACTTTACATAGTATGTTATAATTGTTAGGTGCCCACATCTCACAAAATAGCACACACCCAACCCTTGACCTTCTTTTATTTCTTGAGCTTTTTCTTTCTTAACCTAGGACTTTTTTTTTTCTTCTTTTTTTATTTATTTATTTATTTTTTTTTTTTTATGAATTTCTTAACCTAGGACTTAGGACACCCACAAAACAGCTCACACATCTTCATAAATGTAGCTGACTTTGTACATAATCTCTATTATTATTATGCATGGGCAGCTCTACTTGTGTGTGAGGGTGGTCCTAGGACCACCCTCACTTGGAAAAAAAAATTATATAAAAAATTATTTTAAATTAATATGTTCTAGGACCACCCTAACTTAAAAATATTGATATATATACTTCAAAAATATATATTATTTACTAAATTAATTTATTTTGACCACCCTAATAAAAATGTTGAACACTTTTACTTAAGACTCATAAGAATTTGAGTTTAATAAATATAAGAGTAATGCTACATCTACAACATTTTTACAATAAATTTTATGTGATAAACTATTACTAATTCTAATTCGAGTTCAATATTGACATGTTTTACCTACCAATAATAGGCTAACAACTTGTTGCATAAAATTTGTTATGAAATTGTTGTGTTCATTTTATTATTCTCATATAAGCATTTTCAATTTGCACTTTATCTTTTATTAGTTCATTTTTTTTTTCTTATTCTCTTTACCAAAGAACTCGACGAAAAACCTTTTTGTGACCCTCTAAGTCGAAATGATCCACTAGTAAATAAGTTGAAGTACAAGAAAGCTAAAAGACTCTCCAAGCCTAATGTACCCAAAGTACTTGAGCCTTCCAAGCTCTAGCTACCAACGAACTTTCAGAGTCTTGTCTTTACTAGTTTCCCGAATCCCGCAATATCACCCTATTGCATCCGCCAAGTTTCACCGGCTTATTTTGGCAAATTCCCAATGCTTCCCAAACTCCAAATCTCTCTCCACATGCACTTTGAATAGGTGTATGTTGTGTTTAGGTACAAATCTCCTCTCAAGGTATAACAATGAGAGCGGGAAAAGAGAAGAGACTATGAGGATTTCTCTATTGAGGATGGGAAACTCTCTCTAACAAGGTGGGTGTATTGTAGAAACCTTTCTAAGGTTTTCTTCTAAACAGCCCCATTGTAATTTTGTAGGTAATGGGGGTATATATAATATGTGTGAAGGATATAAGAGTCACACTTAAAATCTTAGCTGTCAGTGCATTTCACGGGTCATCTCGCGAGTTGGCTAAGTCGTGAGATGAGTCGCGAAACTCATTGACTCTTTAGCTTCCGACATGTGCTCCTTATGTGATCTTCAATTGTCTTAATCAGATTTTCACCAACTTAATATTAAGAGAAATGATATGTCTACAACATTTTTATAATAAATCCTAAGTGGCAGGTTGTTAGTAGTTGTTATTATTGGGGCAAAAAAGTGATCTTAGTGTTAATTTCAAATTTGAACCAATAACAACTAACCACCTGTGATTTGTTGTAAAAATGTTGTAGACATAGCATTTCTCTAAATACTAAACCCATTATAATAAAATCCTACAAAATACAAGGAGCTAAATTAATGCAATTAAAACACTTTTTTTTTTTTCATGAAATAAAGCCAGCATAAATGTTATGTGAAAAATCATAACTTAACAATTAGTAACTATCGAATTTTAACCATCGCACACCCTTGGTGTGATAGTCACTCTATAAGTTAAAGTACTTGTGGGGTGTGGGGGGCAAGGGCTGGGGTTCAAGTCTCCAAGAGGGAGCTTCACACACGTATACACTTAAATTATACTAAAATAGAAATTCTATTTTATATCCAAAAAAAAAAAAAAAAACTATCGAATTTTAATTGATGACATGCAGTATTTTGTATTAGAAGTTTCACTTGTGTTGGTTTAGGAAAGAAGTTTCATTTGTTATTAAAAAAAAAAAAAAAAAAAAAAAAACTAAGAATGAAATGGATTATATTAAGTTAGATTACATACCATTTTGCAAAATCAACACGGTAATTTTGGATATCTCTTCACAAAACATACTAGCATATAATTGGCACTATGTGCGGCTACAATTCTACATAGACTAAGATTTGTAGATCCGTTATCTAAAATAAATTGTAGATCATATGTTTAGCTATAGTATTTTAATATTTTTTGGCTGTATTTTTTATTTTAAATCTCTTTCTACTACAAAATTTAACTTAAACCATGATAATTTAATGCAACTTTGTGTGAGCACTCTTAAAAAATAGTTTATCATACAATTTCAAGGAGATGTTTTGATCCTCAATAACCTATATGTACTTAGAATTTGGTCAATTGCAAATATTTATAATTTTTTTGGGTAATAAAACGAAACTTATCAATTGCCCACATAGTGCTTCTAGCATATTACATAGTGCATAAATGTAACATATTATCCCAAGATCAACCTTAAGGTGGTTTAGATCATAGGTATTTATACCCAAAAAAAAAGGGTACCATAGGTGTATGATTGGTTTTTTTTTTTTTTTTTTTTTTTTTATATGGTCCATTTAATATTGGACTCTTCAATTTTTTTTTCAATGAATTAACTTGTCACAAAAATTAAAAATTAAAAATTTGACATATACTGCAAAATTGGACCTTACTTTAAATCCAATTTAGAAATTAAATAAATTTTCTCTCAATTTTTTCTTTAAATATATAAATGATTGGAGAAACACTAGCATTGATCCTATCATAAGCATCCAACGCCATTTTCCAATTACAAGTACTTATGACACAAGAGTGCTACAAAATTTCATTCTATATATATGTTAAAGAACTAAAAATCCGATAACAAAATTATGAATTGTTTACTAGAACTTGGAATATATATACCTGTAAACTAGCACTTGTACAAAATACATTAGACCCTTAAGGTAAAGCAAGTAATAAAGGGCAAATATAAAGTAACTAATAAAATGCGACAAAGTAAACATCATGTGAAATATATGAGCAACTTGATCAAATACATGACAGTCATATGAAAATAACTACAATGATCATATAGCAATGCAAATGTTCATCCAAATAAGCAATCGATAAAGCACAAGGCATGAAGAATATATGCATATCCAACACATAAACATGATGTGATGAGAACAACAAAGCATAGGTACTGATAGAAGCTCAAAGCACCATAAAGATAACAAGAAAACAAACATAATGTAAAACAAACAAAACAAGGTTTGCTTGTAAAATATGTCTTCTCTCCCTTGGAATATGCATCTCCCCTATAAAATTTCTCCCCCTACGAATGTGCATGAGTCCAATAGACTCTTTAGTATACTCTCATCCTTTTTGACATAAATAAATAAAAGGGTCAAGAAGAATGAGGAAAAAAAATGAAGATATGAACAAAGATAATAATGCATGAGGGTACAAGATAAATGAGAAAATGAAGCTCAAACAAAAAACAAAACAACTTAAAAACACAATACTACAAAGCATAAAGTAAACATGACATGCTAAGGAGATGAGGAAACAAGATATAGACCAAGGCTTGGCAAGAGTAGCAAAGATGTGTGCATGAGGTGACTATGTGCAATGCATGAACAATGCATGAGAAATGCACATATGATACAAGGTGTGTAAAATACACAACCAATAAACCAAACATGTTCCTGATGAAGAAACACGAAAACCCCCAAAATTTAGTACCCATCAGAGTCCAAATGAGTGAGAAAATGCCTAAAAGACAATTCATCAAACACCTAACATGCACACTTGTGAAAAAAAAAAATTAAGAATGAAATTTATAATATTAAGTTAGATCACATACCATTTGGCAAAATCAACATGGTAATTTTGGACATCTCTTCAATAAAACAAACTAGCATGTAACCCGCACTATGTGCGGCTACAATTCTACATACACTAAGATTTGTAGATCCGCTATCTAAAAATAGATCATATGTTTAGCTATAGTATTTAAATATTTTTAGGTTGTATTTTTATTTTATTTTAAATTCCTTTCTACTACAATATTTAATATTTTAATATTTTTATTTTTTATGTTTTTGCCCCTCAACACTTGCAAGGCTCGTTAGCCCGCAATATATAAACATAATTTGAGGGGTGTGGCGTGGTGTGGGGGTAGACACAAGAGCCATGACTGGTCTATTAGGATACTTAAAAAGCGTAAAAAAAACACACACACAGAGAAGAAGAGAGAATGAAGCTAAATTTTTTCCTTATAAAAGTTGGAGAGCCCCTATTTTATTTATTTCAAAAGAAACTGTAGCCTTATTATACATTAATTATCAAGTGCTCAAAATGGTAACCTAACCATCGATAACAGGTATCCACTTTAACACATATACACCACATAATTGCGTTAACTTAGACTTTAAATGTGTTTCTACATTTTAAATTCAGGTAAAAACTATTTTTGTTTATTTGTTTTTGCCAGTTCCTCTTCATTCTTCAACCAAAAAGGCCGGGTCGGTCGGGTTAAAAGACCCGATCATACATAATTACATACGTGGCGCCAATTCCAACAACTTTCCTCTCATTCATTCCTAAACGATAACCACAATCCATTCTTTCCCAACAATGGCTCTTTCCTCTTCCTTTCAAATTCCCCTCCATTTCTCTCCGCTTTTCCCTCCTCCTCTTCCTCTCACCACCGCCAGAAAACCCTCTCTCCTCCGCTGCTCAAGCTCCTCTTCTCCCGAAAACGACAGTCGCACCGATCCTCCTCCTCCAAAGAAAGTACTCTCCGACCAGTCGTCGTGGGAAGCCAAAGACTCCGAAGGGAATGACTATCTCTACAGACTTGGCAAAGAGGCTGATAACATGAACATCGCCGTCGGCGCTAGGGCCGGCGTCATCGACGACCTCTTCGCCGGAAAATTTCTCGGCCGTGACTGTATGTGTATTCAAATTTCCACCTCCTTTGTTCTTAATTAACGCCTTGTTTGGTTACTCACTAATTGTTTTCAATTCTTTTTTTCTTCGGCAGCGGATATTGTGTTTGATTATCGTCAGAAAGTGACGAGGTCGTTTGAGTACCTTCAAGGCGATTACTACATTGCTCCTATTTTCTTGGTAAATTATATTTCATTTCCTTTTTCATAGTCAATTTGAATTGGTGTAGTTTTACTTATCAACTGGCATGAGTTATTCCCGCTCTCTCTGATTATTATTTGAGAAATGCTATGTACACGAACAAATCTAAGTGGCAAGCTGTTACTAGTTACACTGTTAGGTAAAAAAAAAGTAATTTTAGTGGTAGTTTAAATTAGAATCAGTATCAATTTATCATTTAGGATTTGTTGTAAAGGTGTCGAGGATGTAGCAATGTAATAATAAATTTTTTTTTAAAAAGAGGCTAAAATATCCTTTTTCATTTCTAAACTTTAATGAATTCATTTTTTGTCTTTTAAGCAATTGAAAATGTTATACTTTTTTACCCTTCAACTTTAAAAAATATCTTTTTTAATCCCTAAACTACAGGAAAATTTCTTATTTGATTTTTTCATCCCTTGTTTTTTTTTTTTTTTTTTGAAGCTATTAATGAAAAAAAAAGCTCTTTAAAAAGTTTTGGTAAAAAACGAATCTTTTTACAGTTTAGGGACGGAAAAGAGAATTCATGCAAACATCAGGGATATAAGCAATATTTTAGCTTTTAAGAAAAAATTTAGAGATCATGTAAGGTAGGGGCACATGGTATTCTCTTGGTGCATATTAGCTTTCTAACATATGCTGGTGATTTCTCTGAAGAATCTCACTGTTTACTTTACAATTTTGGGAAAGTAATTGGGAAGACAATAGTGTAGTTTTGAGGGGTTGAGATCCCTATAGAAACTTTTTTTCATTTTCAAAATTTAGTGCAATGCCTTCATGGTGTTGTTTGATTTCAACATGTCATGTTACTCACCTTCCACCTACTCTTGTGGGGGGAGGAAGTGCCATTTAAGCTAGAGCTCATTGGCATCTCTCTCATAATTTTAGATGGAATGAGGGCTTTTTGATTCTCTTTGTTCAGTTTTCTTTTCTATTTGTTGAGTCTACATAATATGCTATCATAAGTTAGTCAATTTCATCAAATACTCTACATAATTTGTAAAAAAAAAAAAACAAAATGTATATCTGCTTATGTATGTTTAGTACCCCTCAGTAAGTTATCTACCAAACATTTTTTCTTGTTAGTCTATGTTGTACATCTTTAAATTTCTGAATTTATTGTCAATTGTTGCTTTGGAGATTGGATGTGTTAATTTTGTTACCTATTTTGTTGAGGCTACTGCATTTTCCTTTTACATTTCTTTTCCTTTTCTCAATATATTTTGATTTGATTCCCTGTATCTTACCAATTATGACATACGTTATGTTTTTAAGTTTTTTCATTTGCTTTTCTTTTGACAGGATAAAGTTGGTAAGTTCTATGAAACTGGGCAAAGCTAAAAAAAAACTGTGATGAATCATGTTAAAGCTGTAAGGAAATTTGGTAAAAACAACTAAACTCTAGTCAGTTCCCACGCTAGATGCATTTTCTATGATTGTTAACAGTCATGTCACTGTCTATCTACTCTATATATATATATATATATATAAATTTTCAGTATAATAAATTGGGAAGGGTGTTTAGAGTGAAATTTCCTATTTGATGTTTTGCATTGTTCTTCTTTTTGTAGGCAAGATATATACTTTATGGTTTATGTGAAACATTATGACTATACATGAATTTTATCTATAAGTGCTTTGTGAAATACTCCATCCACTGCATTGGTAATTAATGTATGGAAAATATTTCATGTTAACCATTCATTCAGATATAATCAATGTTTGTGTTTGCTCCCATCCTAGTCAAAATTTCTTTACTATTTATTTGATGTTTTTATTTTTATTTTTTGATGCAGCACTTCTAATCCTAGTTCAATGGTGTGATTGTCTTTCTTTTCCTTTATAAATCTAAATGGTTAAATGGACGTTTCCATTTAAATGCCATATCTTTTACAACCTACTCTATAAAGGTCATGAATTGCCTTAAGTTTAAGGTATCTACTAACAAACTCTGTTTCTTGGGGCTCTGTTTATGGTAAAAAGTTATTGACTAATGGTATTTCCTACATTGCCAAAAGTTATTTGTCCTTCACATTAACAATTAGTATATCAACCAAGTTGATTTTAGTTCCTTAACCTGCTTTAGCATTTCAAGCATAATAAAATGGAATGGCATGGATCAACTCCATTCATGATTAGCAATCTGCAATGTCCTAGACAGACCATGCTAACTAAGTTTTTTGTTAACAAAATCTTCTATAGGTAAAGAAATATTTTTGATCAAATGGGCTAACTAGAGCTTTGGTACTATGCAAAATTGATGTAGTCTCTTGTATTCCTCATTCACAGATGTCTACAAAGTTGAAATATGTATGTTTTGGTGTTCTTGATTTTAAGAGGTAGTGTTAATGGATACAGTCTGGAATTACTTTTATGATGGAATGGCCGACAGTTTGGTGAATGTACATAATTGGTACAATTGTACTTAATCTTTGTCATTTTCTGTAACTTGTATTTTAAACTCTTGAGGACATGACACTCAATGTTGACCCATGTATGACACTCATTTTGGGACTTATAACTTTCATTTTCATATACTTTAAACATGTTTAATGTCCTAATTAAAATTCCATTGTAAGATTTGTGAAGGAGCTCTACGTTGTAATATTAGATTTGCGAGACCTTCACAAGATTGGGAGTTAGATGCAATTGACACCTTTTTTTGGATTCACTGCACTTTAATCTTCTAGCAAGTGAATTATGAAGATAGAATGTGTTGGAGGCTATGTAAGAAATGTGGTTTTGAGCTTTCTTCATTTTATGAGACTCTTGAAGCTCTTCAGCGGTTGAATTCCATAAAGGAATATTTGGTATGCAGCGTAAAGTAGCCTTTTTGGATGGGGAGCTGCTTTGGGCAAGATTCTGACTATTGATATTTTGAAAATTAAAGAGGGAAGAGTCTGCATTGTGTCATGGCCAGAGAGTTTTAATTATTAACTTTGTCTTTATTTGGGATGCATTGGGTGATGGTTGGACTCTGATTGAAGTGTTTGCAAGTGGGAAAGGGAAATCTCATTATCATGACCGTGGTGAGATTTGGGCCTACTCCTTTCTGTATTATGTGGACTACTTGGAGGGAGAGCAATGACTGTATTTGGTCAAGAGACCTGCTGTTTCACATGGTGTTTTTTGGTTTAAATTCTTAGTTAATAGTTTTTTAAAATAATGAAACCAATAGAGACAAGCATGGATGTTATATATTATGAGCTCACAAAGATATTAATATCTAGATGTGCCCTTACGCCTAGATTTTTGGTAGTAGTTTTGATACCTTGTGTTTATCCCAAATTATCAACTCTAGCATTAAGTTCTCAAGTCCAAGATGTTAACTTTTGGGCCTTTTCATTTTCATTTGGTGCTAACCTGTCAAGTGTATGTGTCTAATTATTGTGTTTTTATGGTAGGATTACAAACTTGTTTTATTTTTATAGTCTCTTCTGCTTATGCAGCTTATCAAATCATTTTATTTAGATACATTGAGACTTATGTTCTTTTGTATATGTTTTGCTTTTGATGCAGTAACACACATTGTCAAGAACTACATTGCTCATCTTCTTGATATCAAGATTCCTTTGATCCTTGGTAAGTACATCGATTTTTTCACTAGTTTGTGATAGTTTCCATCAAGGAGAAAAAAAAGTTTGGTAAATAATTATTTTATAAAATTCATTTATGGGTGCTTCCTATTGCAAGTGCTCTTTGTTATCATTTTTCTCTCTTCTTAAAATGTAAAGACCAATAATGTTTTACCGGCAAGCTCATTCATACTTCTGTTAATTACTTTTAGGCCATTTGTTATGCTGTCTAACTTTTGCATGCCTTTTTTTAAGACAATTTTTGCATGCCTTTTATACCATTATAGTCAAGAAACTTTTTAATGTTTGGAGTTTTAGTATGATAAGAGGAGTTCTATTTTACACCATACGTTTGTGATATTAATTTGAGATTGCTTAGCATGTTAAAAGAGGGGGAAAAATTATGCTCTTACACTTGCATTGTTTTATGGTACATCTTTATTTTTTTGGAAATATGGTACAGGTATTTGGGGTGGAAAAGGGCAAGGGAAATCATTTCAGACTGAACTTGTATTCCAAGCCATGGGAATTGAACCCGTAATTATGTCTGCTGGAGAGCTGGAATCTGAAAGAGCTGGTATGATGGGTTTCTTACCCTTGTTTTTTCATGTCACTACCTTAGATGCAGCTCAAGTGGCCAAGGGTTACGCTAAGGTTGGGTTGGGTAGGGTAGTTTCTGAGTTTGATTTATAACAAACGCTTATAAGCATATATGTGTAGATAAATGGGATAAACTTTGCTAGGTGGAAGAATGCAATAAAGGCAGCTTCTGAGATGAACCTTTTAGTGATTAATGCAATAAAGGAAGCATTCAGAGATTTTTTGAATATACATGTTTTAGGGAATTATTTGAACAGTGCCATAATATCTACATCCACCACCCTCCTTCAATGTTGGAAGAATGTCATTGAGTTATACTTTAGATATTATTTATTGTTCAAAGATATCACTCATTTTGTCCACCAGTTCATAAAAATTGAATTTTGTAGTTGTTGGCTTTATTATCTGTAGATCTATTTAATTTGGATGGGATAAATATAGTCTTCCATAATATATAAAAAAAATTCCATTGACTCATAAATTTTATATTATTTATCATTCTAAGATATCATTCATTTGGTCCACCCATCCATATATAAGTACTTTTTTGATAATATGTGTAAACTGTACTTTTAATTCTTGGATTTGTAATCTGTTGATCTATTTGATTTGATTGGATCCATAAATAGTCTTCCCATATATAACAATGGATGGTATCATATCAATCATGATAAGGTGATGCATTGTCATTCTTTATCTCATATGAATATAGATACATATATGTATAAGTATTATTTGTTGCTGGCCTTCCTTTGAAGCTAAAAGAAGAGGAAAAAAAAGAAAGCAAAAAGAAAAAATGAAATGTGTTTGTCACATGTAAAGTCATCATGCTTTTATTATTGGTGTTTCCTTCAAAAATTAACTAGGCAATTTTTTAGCTGTGGGTTAGTTTTAAGGTTTGAAAATGATTTCATATGTATTTCCTTTTACTTAAATGAATGGTTTTATATTTTGATAGTTTTGAACAATAAATGGTGTTTATACATTTCTCTTGCAAATTCCTACGATTTGTCCTCGAGGTAACAAATATTGAGTTGTTGTATTCTGTGACAGAGAATATTTTAACTTTTTTTTTGTTATAAAAAAAATTTAATGTTAATCATAAATTAACTCTGTTTGAAATTTATTTTCAATTAATAGGAGAACCGGGAAGACTGATTCGTGAACGCTATAGAACGGCTTCTCAAGTGGTCCAGAACCAAGTTAGAAGCTTTGCCACTTTCACTGTTGATATATGTATGTCTAGGGCTATGAAGCTGAATAGTGTTGTTTGATGTGATCTATTGTTCAATACTTGCATTTCTTGTTTTCTTATTGTGATTTTGTGATGTCCAAATGCATTCACCTCCTTTATTCATTTACAGCATAATGGGCCGGGATAAGATCCCTTCCAATTCCTCCAATTTTTATTTAAATCTAAGACACGTGGCATTCAAAAATTAAATAATACCATGTTTCACACATCAGGCTAAAAATAGGAGGGGATTGGAGGATTCTATTGGCGGCGATCCTTTCCCTTTTGGGCCTTGCTACTGAGAGTTAATTCAGAATATTAAGAAAAATAGTGGGAAAAAATGGAGAAAAGTATCAAGGGAGAAATGAGTGTGTTAGGTGTAACTAGGGGAAACTCATCTCAAGACTGAAAAAAGCTAGCATGCCTTCCATTCCTTCTCTGGTTCTTGTTGAATTCCAATCTTTATGATGCATTTGTTTGAAATATTAAAAAATAGGACTAGAAAAATCTGGTAATTCACACTTATCATTATCCATTAATAACATCATTAAAAAATAATACATT
Organism: Quercus variabilis; assembly: GCA_030445155.1. Lineage (NCBI taxonomy): Eukaryota > Viridiplantae > Streptophyta > Magnoliopsida > Fagales > Fagaceae > Quercus > Quercus variabilis. Next base: position 85,955,337 of record CP129449.1, on the reverse strand, counting down.
TTGTAGCTATAATTATTAGACTATGATTTCTCAAAAAAGAAAAGAAAAAAGACTAGACTATGATTCATCATAATGACAATTTCTTATTGTTAAATTGAATGAAAATAAGTTTGAATTAATATAGATTGAATAAATTCATAACTTACAGGGATGTTTGGCTGCTAGGAGTTTACATGGTTTCTTTCGTGCTTTGTTAGGTAAATGGCATCAGTGGATTGCCATGGACAGGGGCAGTTTAGGGAGAAGGGTGGTAAGTCTGAAGTATAGAAAAAAGTAAGGGAGGTGGACTCCTAGATGATGGGCTAAAGGAATAGGAACAAGTGGGAGTTTCCAATGACTTTTTAAGGCTGTAGATGGGGCTAAACTGCTGCCTTTTTTGTTTTTGTTTTGGGGGGGGTGTTGAGGGGGACGGGGCTGGGGGCAAGAGGGAGGTGTGGATGTGTGGTGTGGTGAGGTGAGATGCAATAGTTCCCTTGATTTAAATCCTATTTCTTCTTGTAAGAGAGCAACTGTGGCTTTTGTATGGGATGGTTTGCTGCAACTTTAGACTTGCTTGGCTGGTGTGCTAGAGGGTTGAATCAATTAAAACTCTTTTTTCTTTTACGTGCTGTACAAGGGTATGTTGTTGAGACAGTGTAACACGTAGGAACTAAGTAGGACTCTTATGTTTAAGCTCAAAACATATTATTAAGGAAAAATCATTAGAGATGTATGATAAACCCTAGTAAAGTTTCTTTCTTTGTGTATACTGCAGCTTTGAGTTGTATTTTGACTATTGAGAATTGGTGAAGTGTAAAATGTTTTTTAGTGGATGGTCCTACTTGTCCAAAGGGATGAAGAGACTGTGGATCATTTACTTTTACGTTGTTCTGTTATTAGTGCTCTTTAATCGTTTGATCATTGACATCATGTACTTCAAGTCTAGTTGTCCTCTGCCTGAGGTATGAAATGTAAAGTTGGGTTTTTGCTATCCTTGTCAAAAATATGTTCCCAGTATATATAGTTTTCCTCTTTTGTTGTGTTCCATTAATTTGCTTATACAATCTAATGCATTCAATGCCTAGATGCAGTCGTGATCCGCTTCTTTATTCATGTCGATACACTGATGGATGTTTTTCATGCTTTGTTCTGGTCTTCTCAAAGTTATCGTTGTAGTTTAGTTTCATTTTCCTGACTACTGCAGGGCAAGATGAGCTGCTTGATGATCAATGATATTGATGCTGGCCTCGGTAGATTTGGTGGGCTACTGTTTGATTGGACTAGAAAATCATAATTGAAATATTTGGGAAAAAAGGGAAATCATATAATAGTCTTTGAATATTCCAACTCCCAATTTTCCTTTACATTTTTTATCAGTTCTTGTCTTGGAGCTTTGAAAAACTTATATCACTATAGTGAAAGTCTGTTTCTGTTCTTATCTAGGAAACACTCAAATGACAGTCAACAATCAAATTGTTGTTGGAACTCTAATGAATCTAGCAGATAATCCTACAAGAGTGAGTGTTGGGCAAGATTGGCAGGAATCAGATTTCACAAATAGAATTCCCATCATTTTCACAGGGAATGATTTTTCAACTATATATGCACCCTTGATTCGTGATGGAAGGATGGAAAAGTTCTACTGGTATTGTGATTATTTTTTGAAGTGGTACTATGTTTTTTAATTTACTAGTTTGTTTTAAAATAAATTATATTAGCTACCTACGATTGGAAGGACATTTATTGATGACTAGCATGTTAAAACATGAAGCAAATCAATTTGGGAAATGTCCAGATTTTGTCAATTAATTTTTTTTTTTTTTTTGGGGGGGGGGGGGGGGGTGGGGGGGTGGGTGGGTAGGATCATTTATTAAACAAGCTTAAAACTAAGGCTTGAGCTTGGCTTGTTTATAAACAAATAAACATGAACGAGCTTTTTATCCGTTAAAAACCTGAACGTATCAACAAATTCCTCAATTTCTCCTATGTTAGTTCTTGTAGTGGTAATGCATGCTTCGGGCAAATGGGTTTTGGTTTAAAGGGGAGATGGCAACTTCTGCCAGTTTTAGCTGGTTCATGGGTCTTGTTCATGGCAGCGATGGGTTTGATTGGGTGGAAGCTTGGGAACTTTGATGGTGGTGTTGTGAGGTGGATTGGCGGCTGTTTTGGATTTTTACAGCTTTTTATAGGGCTCTGCATGGATCAATGTGCGTCTGTGTGTGTGTGTGGGTGGGTGTTTGATTCAGTTTAAGTTTGCTGTCATTGTTGATATGCTGGTAGTGTTGTGTTGTGAGGCTTAGATGGTTTTGAGCTTTGGTATGATGTATCTTATATTCAAATTTGAGGTATTGAAGTGTGCTTGAAGAGTTGAAGGTGAACTGTGTTGGTGTGGCTTTCAGAATTGTGGTGAAATAGAGCAGTGATATTTGGTGATAAGATAATGGTGGATATGAATCTTGGAATGGGGCTGAGGGTGAAATGTGAACATTTTCTTTTTTGTTTTTATTTATTTATTTATAATTACTATAGAATTTGAACTCATGGCGTCCATTCCATGATGATTGCTTTTTATCATTAGGCCAATACGCCAATTAGTTTTTGGAGTAAGCAGGCTTCAAACTCAGGTTCCTTATGCAAAGACATGAGACTTTATTAGTTGAGCCAACTAAAGCCCTCGTGTCATAACATTTTTTGTCTATTGTGCTCATGGAAGTGAGACGAGGACTAATTTAAAAATTTCCTTAATTCTAAGGATTTTAAATTTCAAAGTAGAACATCAGAGGGTCAATTTGATTTTGACTTAAAATTAGGGGGGCGTTTTTGCATTTCCAACCCCCCCCCCCCCCCTTTTTTTTCAAAAAATAGTAAGAAAACCTTGCTGCCTCAGAATATCATGTAACTGTAATCCAATTTGACATTCAATCTTTTCCAGCCTCTATTTTTAATCCCTTCATTTACCTACTTTTGGTGACTGCAAATTGCTAAGAAAGTGACCAAAATGCCCTCTTTTCTGTTGTTATACTTAAGTGATGTTATAAATTACAATGTTCAGTTTATTTTTAATCAAGTTTTATTGACTACTGGCAATGTAGTTGTAAATTTAGAACTCTGTTTATCATGGAAGTATGGAACTATGTTACCTAACCCTTCTCTGACATATTTTTTGTGAAACAGGCAGCCTAACCGCGAAGATATTGTGAACATTGTTCACCGGATGTACGAGAAAGATGGAATTCCTAAGGATGATGTTGTAAGAATTGTGGATGAATTTCCTAATCAAGGTAATTAGTCTGTTTTTCATGTCCTTTCTGGATAGTTTACTTCTGTGGATGTTTTATAATGCTAGAAGTCATGGGAATTTTGAAGGTAATCCTGTAACAATTAGTTTGAATGCTATTATGGTATCTTACCAATAAAGGCAATCGGCTTGCATAGTTTCTTTACATTATGGTGAATATCATATTATCATTTCACCATTACTGTGATTCTTCACATGAAACATTAAGTTGTGGGTTCTTGTCAAATTTGAATATTTTATTCTTTTTCATTTTACCATTTTATCTACTTTTAAGGTTTCTTTGTGGTAGTTTTGATGGTTTTTGTCGCATGAGTGTATGTTCTATCACATTGTTTTGTTATGATATTTATATGAAGAGATAAATTTAGCTAAGGATATCTAACGGTGTTATGTTTCCTTATGTACTTAAAGGTGCACTTAATCAAATGAACATAGGGCCTAAGCAATTTCTTCCCTCAAGTATTTGGATCACTCCTTCATATATATTTTATATGCTGCTGCTGTTGTGTTTAGGCTATTTTACACTTCTTGGACTTTAGTGTTTGCACGCATATTTGAGGCCCTTTTATTGTTCTCTCATTGATAAAAAGTTAAAATTTAAATTTGTACATACGTCTTGTAGGTTCCTTGCTTGCTGAACAGGAGTAAAAATGTATGATTTCATTATTTTTATTGTAGTTATATTAATTTATGTATTTGCTTTGGTGATTGGGCAGCTTTGGACTTTTATGGAGCTCTTAGGTCTCGAACATATGATAGGTCAATCTCTAAGGTATGTTACATCCTGATTGAAATTGTGAGGGACTTTCTTGACCCATTTTGATTTTTTTTTTCTCTCTCTCTTTTTGTGTGTGTGTGTGTGTGTGTGTGTGTGTGTGTGTGTGCTTGTTGTTTTATATGACTTCTTGCACAAGATTTTAAAATTCAATAGCCTTTAGACCTTTGAATTCAGTTGAATTTCTGTGAAAATGGAACTATTCTTTATTTGGAATGTAGTTAGACACTACTTTACTCTGTATATACAAATGTTTTATTGTTGACATATAATTTATGAGAATTAAAATGTGGTGAAAAAAAATAAAATAAAATGAGAGACTTTATGAAGGGAAAGGAGTTTGAGAGGTGCGCTCCATGTTAATTTCATTTTGGTCAGACACCTGGCAAGTACGTATGATTGCCCTACAGTTATCAATATATAGCTTTCAGTCACTAGTAGTAATGTTTGTCTTTTGCTTGATGTCACCAATCTCTCACTTGAAGAAAGTCCTGTAGTGTTTGGTATATTTTCAACAGGATCAGTTTAATTTGCTTATATTTAGGCCACCACCTTTAAGTTGTTACTGCTTCTAAAACATTAATTTTTTTTATAATTATAATTTTTATAGGATCCCAGAAAATGGGCTGGATAAGGATCATATTCTGTCATATTAACATCTTTTATCAAACTCAAACCTCTTCAACTATATAATGAGCCTATTTGGAAATACTTTTCACTATTTTGTCCATTTTTCTGCTACATGTGAATGACATTGTTCTGACAGACTGATCAGGAGGAAATACTTTTATATAAAGTCATATTGGTTGGGATTTTCAATTGAAGGGTCTTGATTTATCAAAATATATTGTAGATATTAAGTTGGTAAAGTCAGTTCAGAATTAGTGCTTTTCAATTTTCATGTAGGTATATTAATGCTTCTGAAGCTAGCATGATAATCTAGGTCTATCGGGTTGATATGCTTAATTATGACTTAAACAGATGTGATTGGAAATTTGAGCTAGTTGTTAGCTAAATCTGGAAGTGACATGCCATGACGCATTAATTTGTTCATCAGTGACGATGTGCTCACAGAAGAATATACAATACAGATACATGTAGAAAGACACTCATTTTAGGTCATATCTTTTAAATAAACTTCTTTTTGGGATTACCTACTCTACATGCTCTGTTGGATCTTAAAGTTTGACTTGCCCTCCCTAATGAAATGAAACTCATGTTGGATAATTATGGGTCATGATTTATGGTTTTAATGATCAACTATTACTTTTCACTATTCACCATTGACTAGAACGCCTTTAGAAATAAAGGAAAGGGAGGGGGAAAGTCAGTGGGGGGGGGGGGGGGGTTGGGTTGTGAGGGATTTAAGGGAGGTGTTATTCTATATCACCGGGATATACAACACCCCATTCACATAGGGGTGCATCCCTCACTTTTGGGGTCCACCCCTATATAAGTGGGGTGTTGTGTATCCCTGTGATACTCTCAACCAGGTAAGAATTTGATGTTTCCTGCTATCATGTGAAAACTTTTGCCATCATATAATGTAGTCCATTTTTAATGGTTTAAATATGAATTTCCCAGAAATGCTTTCTTTTATTTATTTGTTTATTTTGTGAAAGTTGGTGTTAACAAGTTATGCCCATTTTTTATTTTATTTTCTTTACATTTTAGTGGATTGATGAAATTGGAGGCGTTCAAAAACTCGGGGACAAACTTCTCAGAAGAAAAAAGAATGAAAAACTTCCTGTATTCACTCCACCAAAGGTAAGCATTCAATCACAACCGTATTACTGGCTTTTGAAATCAGCCTTTTTTTTAATAAAAATTTTGCAATCCTTTTATTATTGAAAAAGTTGTAGTTGATCAGTTTATTATTGGTTTGGATTATTGAGCTATGAGTTCATTCTGTTCTGTCAAACTGAAGATTAAAAGACAGCATACATATGCTAGAGCCCTATAATGGATCTGAGAAAAAAAAAATTATATAGAGGAGTGAAGCCTTATGCTTGGAGGGTTCTGGAGGATTTGTAAACCAGAGAGACATGCCATATGCATGTGATGCTGCTATGATGCAGTTACACAGATTGGAAACATAATATTAACTGTTGCATGTAGGAAAGGAAAAGGGGCTACCTTAATGCCTCTTGGTATAGTTGTTTTGGTTGATACTAGGATGATGTCAGAAAAGGGTTTTGATGATAGAATGGAACTTATATCTCTTGTCTTCTTAGGTACATGCAACCATAATAGTAGTTGTCACAATCATGTTACTGTAGGTCCCAATATGTTTAGATATTGCAAATGCTACCTCTTGCCCTACCTGTGTTACAAGTGAAATTGTACTGTGTAAGAAATAAGACTTACGGATGTCTCGTGAATGAATTAAAAATACTGGGAATGATTGTTTCAATTGGTTTAATGATTTTTTTTGTTGAAATGCCACTGAGCTTTCATCTTCAGGATATTATCAGTGGTAAATGATGATATCATAAAGTTATATAAAACTTCTTCAAAAAGTTCTGGTAACCAGAGCCACATGACTGTTTTACTGATTTCTTCCCTTTAAAGTATCTTTTTTTTTTTTTCTCTCTCTCCCCACTTTGTACTGCTATTTATGTAATAATAATAATAATTATTATTAGCATTGTTATAATTCGTAATTGTTACTTTTTGCTTCAAATGTCAATTGATTTTATCTAAAATTTGTGATAAGTTGGATTACATTGAGTTGCTTTTGCATGTGGTTGTACAGCAAACGGTGGAGGCCTTACTCGAATCAGGGTATTCTCTTCTCAAAGAACAGCAGCTGATAATGGAGACAAGACTCTCAAAGGAATACATGAAGAACATGGATGACTAGAAAGTAGACTTTGTTGAATGTCTTCTGTTGTACTACTACTTGGTGGATCCAATATTATTGGCTTTCTGTGTTTGCATAAATGGAACTGTTAATAAAATTCATTATGTTGTCATCTCTATTATCGACCATTAGTACAGGTTTATTGGTTTGTATAAATGCAAGACCACATCTTCGGCCCCATTAGTAATCAAATTGAATGTTGAATTTTACCACTATACAGTGCAGGCCATGTTACATTCAATTATGACGCAACACCTAGTTATAGCTTTTCTGAACCATATTGGCAGATTTGAACTACTCATTGCATTCCTAAATAAACTGGCAATATCATCCTAAAAGTATTGGTGTCATAAAAAATGGTGTTGGAAGTCACAGTAGTGTTTCTTCGGTATTCTGCATTAGGCTGAACTCTGCATAGTTTCAGAAGCCAAGGATGAAATTGGCCTTCTAAAAGGAATTTGTAAAGGACCCTTGGAAGTGTATACTGTGTAATGGTCTTGGGTTGAACTCAGTGCTGTGATATCCTTTAAAACTAGCCAAGAATTAATCTTTGATAAAGCTTCTGTACTATTTTACAGTGGTTCAGAGAAACCAAAATAAATTTAAGGTAAAATTTTCATTTTTTGTTTTTAAAAATTTGGGTTAAATTCCGTATTGGGTTCTCAACATTTAATCTTTGTTTCAAAATCATTCTTATACTTTAAAATGTAACAGTTTTGTCCTTATACGTCCTTATACTTTCAAAAATGTTTTTACTTCTTACCATCATCTAATAACAAATGGAATTCATGTCGCGTCTTAAGTTCCACGTCATTGAAGTGGCTTTAGTTTCATGAATTCCATTTACCATATTTGTATTTTTCATTTATAACATGATGGTTGGGAGCTCTTAAACTTTTTATTTTTTTATTTTTTTTATACAAAATAGAAATTTTATTCTAGTTTAATCTATATGTATATGTGTGTGAAACTTCCTCTTAGAGACTTGAACCTTGTCCCTTACCTCCCACACTTCACAAACACTTATACTTATGGAGTAATCATCACACCAAGAGTGTGTGATGGCAACTCTTAAATATTTTAAAGGGAATACATGGCATGTCACAAGCTCCACGTCATTAAAGTGACTTTGGTTTCATAAATTTCATCTACTATGTTTACATTTTTCATCTATAACACGATGGTTGGGAGCTTTTAAACATTTTAAAGAATAAGCACGATTTTGAAACAGTCAAAGTTTTGAGGCCCAAATGTAGGTTAGATAGTTGGAGTTTGCAGTGGCTAATTAACACTTGATAATGACATCTGAAGCCTCTTATGACCCTCACTTTGACTATGTTACAGGGACCATCTCACTGGAATTTTCTGTTTTTAGTACAATCACAAGAAGTATTATTGGTGTCAGTCCATCATTCCCATTATCCAGTCCAGCCATGATGTTGCACCATGACCACTGCTTCCACATAACACTGGTGGCTCCCCTTAGAATTCCCATTTTTTTTAGTATTTTAATCTTCTAGGAAGTAACATAAATGAGGAAATAAATGAAAGGTCTGGCCGTCTGGGTGAAAGAGGACAGTTGCACGATTGCATCTTCTTCACAATAATTGGGGCAACAATATCAATATGGCCTAGGGAGGGACACCTTGGTTTGACTCTAACCCCTACCCTCACACTATGCATTGGTTGAAGACAATAACAAGTGTGCTTCAAAGGTCAATTGTGAGAATCAATACCCCAAAATGCGACAGATTATATGACGACACAGCTGAGGAAGGGAATGGGGGCATTATGGGCCCTAATGGGAAGAGAACAGACAAATACATTAATTATAGGATGTTGATATTCAAACTACAATGTTAGTTTATGGAGCCTAATAAATCACTACCAGCATTCACACTTTTACATTGACGTTTTTCTATTCAAAGTTCCTTTTTTATTTATTTTGTACTTGGTTGGATGTACATTATTTGGCTACGTAATGTATGCTCTTGGAATTTAGTTACCATTTGGTTGGTTTTTAATTCTTTTCAATCTTTCATATTCTTCTTCTTTTCTATATTTTATTTTATTTTTTGATATCTTGTTGTAGTCTGCTTCACTAAGTTAACTTTCTAGAATACGTGATGAAGCTAAAATGAGTTGTATAAATTAATTTAAAAGTTATAATAATGGAGGAGAGAAATTCAAACTTTGGCTTTTTTTCCTTTTTTTTTTTTTTTTTTAATTTTATTTTTAACTTTGGTTCTTTTTATAAAAGAAAGCGAATAAGACAAAAGTTTATTTCTAAATTAAGAAGGATAATTTTGTCAAAAACATACTTTCCCCTTTTCTCTTTCATTTTCTTTCAAATTTGGGGAGATTAAGTTTTGGTGGGCTTAGAAAGAGAATAACCAAGCCCCACCACTTTTTTCTCCCTTCTCCCCTTCTAACCAAACACCCCTCCCACCTATTTTCTCTCCTACTTTCCACTCATTTTTTTTCCATCCTCTCCAAAATCATCCCAACAAGACATTCCTTTTTAACTCTTTTGCAAGTGATAGATACTTGAACAAATAGGGTCATTGATAGAAGCACTTAAAATGGGAGTCATGAATACCACGATGCCTATTGAAATTAGTGAGTTTCCCAAGATGGTAAAAGAAAAAATGCAAAGTTTCCTGTTCTTAAAAAAATAATATAAATAAATAAAAACCCAAATTTATTTCATGTTGTTTGCGTTGTCAAGAGTGACGTAACCCTCTTAATCATCCATTTAGATTTCTAACGTGGGAAGTTTTTTCTAGAGAGGAATGGTGGGGTTTACAACTTTACGTGATATTCTTTTCATCTTTTGAACATCTTTAGTGGTAAAGACAAACCAGATTGTCTACATTTTGTGGAATCCAATGCTTAAACTTGATCATGGGATTGTTTTTCTACTCTCACCAACTCAAACTATGGCATCTAAACCCGTTATGTATCTTTCAAAAGTTCTAATATGAGTGAACTTTTTCAGTCACTTGCACAGTGCAAAGAGCACTGTGGAAGAGAATATATAAAAAAGATTAGTTGCTTGTAAATGATAAAATAAGAAACAGCACTATAGATCTTATCTTGTCTCATTAGATTTGAACTAAAGCATGGTTGTGTGATAAAGAAAGATGCTTATTACTTCATAAATGTAATATGTGTGGGCAAGATATTCTATATTTGTGATCACAGAAAGCATCATGGCATTTTGTGTCTTGAATAAGCTTGCACTTCTTTGGTGGGGGTTCCACTTGATGTTCTTCAGGCTGATCATGTGTTTCATTATAATTCAAAGCAATACCATTGGCTAGCATTGTTTGCTAACTCTATGTTTTGACCAAAATTAAGGTGCTCTTTTTCATTATATGCTCTCAATTGTTATATTGGGCTACCTACTTTTACACCTTATTCACTCTTTTCTGTTGACATTATTCAGTCCTGGAATAATCCCAATAGGGAAAGTTAATTATGATTAAGAATTTGAGCACCCAATTCATTTCAACTTTTCTTTGAACTTGAAAGCAATACTTTTTCTTTATTTTTGGCTGAAAGTTGATGAGGGTAATACTTACATAACCTCCTATGAGTCTCTGACATGTATTCAATTAATTTCTATCGTTGTTGGTTTAGCAGTCGCTATTGTTGTGGTTGGTTAAAATCCTTGGCTGAATAGATTGAAGGAAATTGTGGATAAGAATAGTATGATTCCAAAGCCACATCAAAAGGTATAATATATTTTTGGCCAAAACTTTTTAAATATTTTTAATAGAAACATCTATGATTTAAATCTTTTTTCTTCTAATAATTAACTTATAAAAAATTAAAATTAAAAGTTGTATTTTTTTAATTGATGTTAATTGTTATAGGCATTACGCCAATAAATATATAAAAATCAGAAAATTTATAGTTTATTCACTTTATTGCACTAATTCTCATCAATTATTCACCTGTCGTTATGGTTACGTCCTAAACTAATAAGAACATATTATAATCGTAACGGTTTTGAGTCTAGTCAATAAATGACATATTCTATCAAACCATTCTACACCTTAGGTTACGTCCAAAACTCATCAAAACACACACCATCAAAAGTTCACAACAAATATCTACTAACATAATATATATATATATATATATATATATATATCTTGAATATATGTTTGGTTTAGTTAGTTAGTTCGTTCGTTCGTTTTTTTTTTTTTTTTTTTTTTTTTTTTAAGCACGACAATAAATGATATATCCTATCAAACCATTCGTCAACTTAGGTTGGGCCATTCGTCAACTTAGGTTGCGTCTAAAGCTCGTCAAAACACACCAAGGCAAAACACACAAGAAATTTGCTTCTCAACAAGAGGGCACATCAACATTTGTTCCTCTCCATTATAACAAGCATTAATCCCATCAAGCACGAGTAAGGTCACAACAAAAATCCATTCACATCAAAGCATATATATCTTGAATATTTGTTTTATCTTGTTATTATTATTTATTTTTATTAAAGGATGTCTTTGTCTCCAGCATATTCTTTATTTCACCCCCTCCTTATTTTTTGTTGCACAACATCACGTCTTATCCCTAAAGTTCAATAATTGGGGAAGAGCTGATTACATTTTAGGCCCTTTTGCATTTTTCTTTACGGGAATACGTATTTCTACAAACTTTTTTTTTTTTTTGTTGAGGAAATGCTTTTGGCACACTTTTGCCTTAAGACAATTAACAATTCCTTAAAGACTCTTTAAGAAGATTGAATACTCAGAACTAAAAATTTAAGGGCAAATTGAAAGAAATGCCTTCTCAGGGAAAATTGAAAGAAGTTTAAAAACGCAACGTGGATTTAGAGACAACGGGATATTCATGAGAACAACAAAAGTCAGGGGATGATGAGACTTTTGACAGACACTTGACTTGAATACAAGAATTCGAGCACTCACAATGGTTGGCCAAAAAAGAAGGGTACCTTTCAAATCCAAATTTGATCGAATGGGTTTGTGTATTATTGTGTCTTCTCTTAGAATTTAACTTAGTATGACTTTCTTATCTTTCTCATTAGTTAAATCAAATTAAAGTAAGAAATATTTATTTAACTTTTTTTTTGAAAAAGAGCAGCCATGTTTTTTTTTTTTTAAGAGAATTTCAAACAATGACACTCGCTTTTGATGATAACTTTTTATCATGAAATCAAAAAAACCAATTAGTTTTTTTGTGTAGGCAGAAACTACTAGAAATTTTACCAGTTGAACTAACTAGAATCTATAATATTTATTTAACTTAATTGTGTTTTATTGAGTCATTCATCAACCACCATATGGCCCATTTGGTATGGTTGTTTTAAAATGGGCTACTTAAAGTTAAATATTTGTGGGAGTTTTTATGGTAAAAAAAGAAAAAGAAAAAAAAAAGGAGATACTCTTAAGAGTAATATTTCCTTTCTCATAACTATTTGTATGTTTCAATATAAACAAATTATGGTGGATTCTAGTTATTAGCTAAAGTAATAAAATCCGTCTTTAAATAATAGAATTGAGTTCAAATATCACCTACACAAAAAGAAAAGGAAAAACCATTGAACCTAATATTCAAGACTTTTTTTTTTCTTTTAAATAAGAGGAATGAAAATTACCTAATCAGATATGTAAACCGAAAACATTATATTTTGTTCTTTCTTTTATGAAAGAATTCTTTCCAAAATAGAGTTTTTGTTTTTTAGAGAATTTTAACATATGATGTCTGTTTCTCATACTCTTTATCATTAGACTAAAATACTAATCAATTTTTAATGTAAATAAGTATTAAACCTCATATTTTTTATTCAACCACTAAAGACTTTACAATTGAACATTTGAACTAATTAGAACACACATTTCCAAAATAGAGTTGGTACACTACACGAGAAAGAATAGAAATGATGGATAGTATAAATGAAATGTGATGGTTGTGAGAGGCTTCTATGTTTAGCAATCATTGTACCACATTTTATTTTTTATGAGTTCTCGTTTTGTTGAAGTACGAATATCATGGTGTACGAATTTTGGGTAGCCTAAAATACCTCTGATATTTTAATGCAACTTGTCAAGAATAATGATGAATATCGTACTAAGTCATACCATAATGATCAAATGAATAGGTTAATACTATACAACTAACATGAACTTTCATTGGAAACAAGACAAGGGGCTAAAGGTTGGTATTTACTATTTAGTAATATGTCGGTTATAGTGACCTGATAAATTTGTCTTAGAGCACATATAACAATTCAGTAAAATATATAGTTTCAATCCTTAAAATTATATGGACTTTGTTTTCCTTTCCTAAACTTCATAAATATTATTTAAGATGGCAACTTTTTAAATTCTTTTAAAAATTAATTTTTTCTTAAAATCATTTTTTCAAAACACGATTTTAATTTTTGAAAATTGAAATGAATACTTTTAATAATAAATTTTAGAATTAAAGTTTTTAGGATGGATTGCTTACATGGCCACTCCTTTAGGCCCAAGCATGGCCCAATACCAACTTAGAAATAATTATTTTAGAGTTAAGATTTTTTAAATTTTTTATTATTATTTTTTTTAAGATGGTACAAGACATTAAGATTAGAAAAAGATAGATGGGATAAGAGATATGGGCCACATAGGACTAAGAATTAAATATAGCCTTCTATGTGTATACCAATAGTGATGTTTATTTGGTTTAATTAGGTGCAGAGCATGGCAGACTTTAAAAAAAGTATAGAAAGTACCACACCCACTCACCAAACTTTCCTTTAGGTTTTTTTTTTTTTTTTGGTAAGAAACTTTTCTTTAGTTGAAGTTAACGAAATCCACACAAGAGCCAAAGAGCTTTTAAGCTCATCGGCATCCAATTCCTTCACAATGAGTCATTCAAATCCTTCAATACTAAGTTCTTATCCACATGTACAGTTTGGAATCCAACTAAAACAAAATAACTAGTTAGACCTGTCTAATGAGTGTACATATATGAGTATAACTAAAATAATTTTTATTTTTTAAACTAGTGGTATTTCAATTTTTGGCTAGATTATTCTACTCACTAGCATGAGATATCTCATAAGCTTTACGGATCAATAATATTGTAGATTAAACATAGAATCTTTGCATATATATTACATTATAGACCAACGAGCCTATAACCTAATACTTCAGTGAAAGATTTTTTGTGTTATAATAATATGAGAGAAATCAGAGAACTCACATTTGGTTTTTTATCAATTTTGGGGAAGTACATTACGGTTGAATCTCATGCTCATTGAATAATTGTCGGTGGTGACAAGAGACTATTCTTGCAATTGATTTTGATATTCTACATACTTTGGGGATTGTCGTTATACATTCAAATGTTTAAAAATATGGTCATATGATGCCTAAACTAGCCACGACAACCACAAACAAATCTAAGTAGTTAGGCCATCATATCCATTGAAGTCATCGTTCACAAATGCACTATCCTACGAAGTTAAATAAAAATAAAAGTAATCTTTTTCAACCTCAATTTCTCAATAACAAAATTTTTTATAAGTTCTAAGAACATGATTGTAGAGGTTCCATTAATTAAAGACTTCTGCTTCTACAAACAACTTTAATACAGGGAGAGAAAGAGAGAAACTCACTTGATCCCCCTTCTCTAGCCAAGTCTATTGCAGTCCAAGTTTTAGAATATTTAGAAGCTAATTTTGAAAGCATCCTTTGAGTATTTGTAAGATTGTCTTGCTATTTTTTATGTAATCCTTGATATAAATTTGTATATAAACACTGTATTATTTGTTAGGGAAAGAGAAAGCTTAGTAGCTGTTATAATCATGTAGAAACTTGGTTTCTTTTTTTGAATAAAATTCTGCCGTTTATGTGTGTGAGAGAGACAGAGAGACAGAGAGAGAGAGACTCACTTTAATACTGCTAAACCATGAAATCATGTAATAATCTTTTGGACCTACTTGGGAATGCACCATCTAAGATGTGTCCATATTTTCTTTATTACTTTTTGTATTTATTTATTTTGTAAACCAAATTGCGACTGATAGCTTTGGCGCAAAAAATAAAATGACGGATAGTTCACAACTACCAAGATTTATGTTTTTATCAAATATTCATAAAACATATATTGCCTAACAATATAAAATATATTCTGACCATATTTTGATGATATAAGAGGTTTTTGGAGTTTACTTGTTTAAAAGATTTAAAATAGTACCAAACAAATATATGATCATTATATTGGTTTTCTTATCAAGTCTAGATTCTAGACACGACAAATTGTGTTGAGTAAGGTTTTGATTTACCCATACTTGACCTAATTTTTTTGTTTTTTTGTTTGACTGAGTTTGAATTTTCATACTCCATTTTGTATTAAAAAATATTTATTATAAAATGACGAATTGAAATAAGTTAAAAATATCAATTAAAAAAAGTGACTAATTCTTTACTCATTAAATGATGGTCCCTTGGGAGATATTTAATAAAATTAGAACAATACTTATTTGACAATTCTGAGCCGACATAATTTGCCGATTTAACAAATAAGAACCATGTAATTTAGTAGCATTATTTTTACTTAGAATCGGTTTGGTTCAGCTTTATGTTTTTAGGCTTTTATAAAACTTGCTTTTATAATTGTGCTTTGCAATTTCAACTTGAAGGGTGCAATACAGAAACGTGTAAAATCATGATGGCGAGGCCATTAAGTGCGATTTTAAAAACTTACAAAATGCTAAATTATGTGTTTACAAATCACTATCATGTTTTTTCTTTTACAAAGCGAAACCAAACTGGCACTTGTTCCCTCTCATAAGAAGATATGAAGTTCAAATCCCTTCGATTTTTTTAAATTATCATATTATTTTTAAAAAAACTGCTACTCATTTATTGTATATGACTTTGAATGAATAGGAGGAAGAGTGAGATGGATTTTGTCAAATCTATGACCTATCATTTCAAACCACAATTACTTTTTGGCTTTTTGCCCTAGAACAATAACCATATAATGTAAAATTAAGTAATAGCTTGTTTCTATGTTAAAATTACTTAGAGGATGCAATCTGTGTTTTTATTCATACCCAAAAAAATTGTTCCAAAACTTCAACTTCTACGGTTCTAACCCATTTTATTTTTTTATCTTTTATTTTTTATTTTTTTTGGAAGCGGTGACATAAAACCCTTGACAAGGGAAGAGGATAAAGTGCCAGAATCAATGAAGTTTAAGAGAAACCCATAATAAGCAACTTGAAATTCAAATGTTGGATTGGCCTTTGTTTATTTAATTAATTAAATGTTTTGCAATTATTTTATATATTTTATAATTTACTTTTTTTTGGCGGGGTTCCATGAATCAAAAAATTGATTGATGGTTCAGATTTAGAAAAGGAAAGTAGAGAAAGCGGAATAAAAGACAAAAGCATCCAACGGTATGCATACGTGTCATCATATAATTGGTCATACATCCCTTTCGCATAAGCTTACCAATCTTTTTTGCACCTGTATCCGTTGGCTCAGATTGACCACGTGGAGCATAACCTTGCCGACAAACGTTATATAGAGGTTTGATAATAATTTAATTTTTTAATTAACTAAGACAAAGAAGTAAATAATTTAGTTTAATTATATGTGTGACATACTTTACTATTATTAGTTATTAAATATATTTTAAAAAATTTATCAGCATCAAAATTGGAATTATTTAGTTGAATATTTTCCCACTTGGATTGAAATCCGACACATTTGAAAGACACAAGTCAATAGCTTAACCAAAAAATTAAACTCCCGACAAGAAAATTTATACCATAAAATTTCCAAAAATTAGAAAAAAAGTCCGTAAGAAATGCACCACGTATTCACTTTGTATTATAATAATAATACTAATCAAAAGTAAAGAATGTCTTTTGATGCCCAGCATTTCACATTTCCTTTAAAAGAAACTGTTTGATACCTAATTAAAGTTTTATTGATGTATGATAAAAGTTGTATTAATAGTAAAATCATGTAATGGTAATGTTGTTTCGAAACCTATTACTAGCATCTTAGGACTACCCTTATGAGATTTTCTCATTGTAATAACTTGGTGCGTGTAAGACGGGAGAATTGCATATACTTAAAAGAATAGTCAGATATTCAAAGAGGTCTGGATAGTCTTATTTGTCTCCCAAAAAAAAAATACACAATTTATCATCTTAAATAATTGTAAAAAATCTATGAAAATTTTGTGTCTTTAATAGTACTTGTTTTCTTGTGCACATCTCATTAGGTTTTACAAAAGTTTTAATTTGAAAAGCAAAGATTCTATATTCTAATATTCTCTCTAATTCTTATCCAAAAAAAAAAAAATTCTCTCTAATTCATAGTAATAGATAAGAACCTTTTCTTTTATAGTTGTTTTTAAACATAGAACCTTCATTAAGTGGAAGTTCAATTCTCTATTTTAACTTCATTTTTTTTTTCAAATATAAAATAGTATTTAAAAATAAAAACCACCTGTTTTATTAACTTTTTTGAAAGATCACCATATTCTTATTTTTTATTTATTCTTTATGTATCATTTTCAAATGTTTTATCTGTAGGAAATGAAGAGAATAAGTGCATATACATACATACATATATATATATATATATATGATGATTGTAAACGTTTTAAACAAAAAAAAAATTCTAGATTTATTATTGCTTTATCCAAAAAAACACTGATATTACCAAAACAAAACTAATTTACCTGATGTACATATAGTTTTTGCATATGAGATTATTCAAGTATGAATTTAGAATTAGTAAGTTCTGAAAGGGATCAATTTCTTTGTCATACTAAAAACAAATTAGCAAACTTTTTCTTTTACTTTTTTTAAAGCCAAATGTTAAATCCCAGCAAAGGCAATTCCTCTAAATTTCATTCATGCTTTAAAATTTGATGTCGAACACCTTTGCATTGGTACAACATTTTTTTTTTTATAAACCTCAAACTCACACGCCACAGCTGAAATTGCATGCGGCAGTTAGTTACACACATTAGTACAACATTGATCAACTACAATACCATAAAAACATAGCTAGGCTTTTCAAGTTTATCTTAATTTTGTTACAAATAATACATGAAAAAAGACATTTCAATTATTTTAGGTAAAAAAAAAAAAGTAAAATAAAAGAAAATTGGAAAAAATGGTAGAACCCACTATAGTTATTGGATAGAAATTCCACTATTAAGTAGTATTATTTAATGTGACATGTGTCACTAACCAATGTGACAAAGATACTAATTTACTATCATTTGTGATTATGTTATAATAATATGTGAGTTATATCAATTAATGTGACAAAATTAATATGACTTTTTATTTTTCTTTCAAAACATGTGATGGTGATGTGTAATTATGTTAGTGTTAAAGATTCATACTTATCTAGAAATTCTTGTAGTTTAGTGACATTACTTTTTTAGTTCTTTATAAAAAGAATCATAGTTTGAATTGCCCATCTTTCACTATTATGTCTATCAAATTAAAAAAAATAGTATGATTTTTTTTTTTTTGAGAATTAAAAAAAATAGTATGATTTGAATCGTAAATTTACCATTATTATGTCTATCAAATTATATAAGAAATAGTAGGTATTGGTATTTGTATTTGTAATATTGTAGGTGTTTAAATTGCAGAAATATATATAAAAAAAAAAAAAAAGTAAACAAAAAGTCCGAAAGAGAAACAAAGAATAAGACACTGTTTTTTTTTTTTTTTTTTTTTTTAATTACCGTCACGTGTCGGTGCAGTGCCGAGAGAGTTATAACAGGCAAACACGGTTGAAGCCAATATCATACATACACAAACACTTTAGAGTTGAGAAGAGCTGAGCAAGAACTCTCTCTCTCTCAAAAGTTTCAGGGTTTTCATAGAGACTGTATATAAATAAAGATAAAGCTATAGGAAACAAGAAGTGGATAGAGATCAAATACAGGTCTGGCCGGGTTAAGAACCGTAGCGGTTCGACTTGGAGGAGGTTGGAGAAGAAAAGCAACAAGGAAGAAAACTGTGAAGGTCAAAGAAAAGTTGATGGATTTATGGCACAAGATGATCTTCCCTGTCAGACGTGTTTGGTTTGCTGTTTCTGCTCGCGTTAAGGCTCGCAAAGATGGTCAGTCTTTTCTTTCTTTCTTTTACTACTGCTTTCTTCTTCTTCTTCTTCTTCTTCTTAATTAAAAATTATGGTTTTCCTGCCAAGAGTTTTATATTTCAACTCAACAGAGACGTTTGGTTCAAATCCCTGTTCTCCGATTGTTGAATTATCGAAGAAAAATACTTTTCTCTATTCGATTGAGTAAAGTTTCTTTTTGTCAAATAAAGAACTTAATTTCAAATTTCACTAACATGAAAAAAGAAAAATGATTTGCTTTCATAAAATATGATTCAAATCATATCATGTCTATAAAAAATAAATTTTTTTTTCGATTATATTTAGAAGAAAGAAAATTAGAATTCCCTGATGAATCTGTTTTTTTTTTAGACCTCTAATGACTGTCATGATCAATGGATTATATATATTTATTAAAAAAATAATAATAAATTTTTTTTTCCCTTATAATAAGTCCCAATTTATCAAATGACAATAACATTTGTTCATACTTGATCACCATTCATCCACTTTAAGTCCTATTTTTCTTTTTCTTATTCATAGAGAAATTAATTTCACGCAAAATTGTTAGGATGAAATAATTAAAAGTTATGGCGAAATAGAAGCTATATAATTCTAATTTAATCACCCTTTTTCAAATATTTTATTTTGTCCCTCTCAGTTATTCTTCTTCTTTTCCTATTTATTCCTATTCCTCTCTTTTATTTTTATTTATTAATTAATATATCCGTCCTATCTTTTTTCACTTCTTGCGTAACAAAGGAGTTTTATACTAGTTATATGCTTTTATTTCTTTTGGGATGATATATGAATCTTGGATTCTTTGATGTTATTCTATTTATTTTTGGAACAAGTTGAGGACATGGTACTTTTTATAATTTGTTAAGAGGTTTATTAACAAAAATTTATTGCAATTAAAAAAAAAAAAACACTCACACACAATTTGTATTATGCACTATCAACAATTTTAATTGTAAAAAATTTAAGTGCCCCTTGAATTTTAGTTTATTTGACTGATTTTCATACTAATTAATGAGCTATATCTATAAGTCTATAACTAGGCTCTTCTATTCCTGCCCAACATGGCCCCATTCATTTAGAGACTTAACTCTGATCCAATACTTTTGTACACATGGCTGGTCTAAATCATGACATGTAGCCAAAAGAAAACATGTCTTATAAATCTAACAATTCAATGCATAGGAGCATACCCAATATTTCTTTCATTCAGTAGGTGTCTTTTTTTTTTTCTCTTCTCAAAATTGAAAAAATTTTGGTTTGGCTATACCTTCCTCTTTTGGCACTAATTAGCATGATTTTCAACATTTTGTACTTTTATGAGTTTATCGGTCACACGGAATGTCAAATGGAAAGTCGGTGGTAGGCTAAGAATTTCCACTAGAATATTTTCCCTTATTTAAGTGGGAAAAGACCATTATACTATTTTGGATATCATGGTTAGAGAAAAAAAAAAAAAAACATTTAGCAAATTTAATAAATGAAGAAAAGACTTTAATATGGGTGTTGTAGAAATCTATCATGTGATAAATGATAAATTTTCAACCTTACCAAGCACTTGGTTTTGCCTTTTCTTTTGAGTGAACCCAAAATAATTGTCATTTCGAGCAAACCCAAAATTTTGAACTTTCTTTTGATTTTAATGTTTGATAACTGTCTGGGACCCAATTGATCCAACCTGATATGAGATTTCCACACATCACATTAAAACACTATTTGTGAAAACATATTATATATACTATGTCTAATTTGAAAAAAAAAAAAAAAAAAAAAAAAAAAAAAAAAAAACCCACTGCCTGGGGAATTCCAACTATGAGGGGATCCCACAAGGCTTAGAAAATGTGTATTCGTAATTTCGTACGAAGCAATCAAAATCAAATATGGTTTCATAAAATAATATAGTAATCTCAATTCTCAACCAGGACCACCACCAATAATTTATATCATGAACAGAAAATGGAGGGTAAAAAAAATGTAATAATTGAAAGGTGATCTTCAAATTTGCTATGGTTTTTCATTTATAAAAAAAAAAAAAAAAAGAAATTAACTATTTAATTAAAATAAAAGTGTTGTATGATTGTATCCCTTTGTCTAGGAAGTGAACCTCACAATGTCATCTACATTATCCATATGCATATTAGATCAATTATCAAGGGCGCATGACTCGAGAAATTATTCTAGCAACTGGTTGGACCATACACATGGTCCTCCCAAGAAATAAAAATAAAGTATTGTGAGTTCTATATGAATTGATAGGATCACAAAACAAAATTTTTTTTTTTTTATTTATTGGTTGGTTGGGAGGTTGTCCTCCCTATGGATTGCATAAATTCTCACTTTTCTGAAAAAGAATTAAATATTCTACTAGTGGTGGGCTACCTCCACTAGTTAAATGAATCCACTTCTAGTTTTTCTCAGTACTTCTAGTTTTTCTCAGACAATTCAATAGATGGGATTGAAAGTCTGAAGGATTCAAATCTTGCAAGTTTGTGTCGGAAATATCAAGAATATCAATTAAACTATATAAGATTGTTTGTGTCGGAAATACTAAGAAGTATCAATTGAACTATACAAGGCTGTTGCCATTTCTAGTTATTCTGGAGTTTAAACTGGTCATGATTGCTATATTCTAAAATGATGAACCTTCTAAACAACACTTTCCAATTTCTAATTTTTCTATGTCACCATTCCTCTTATAAAGTGGTCTACATTCTAAATTGATGAACCTACCTACACTTTCCTATTTCTAATTTTTCTATGTCATCACTCCTTGTAAGTGCCTTATTAGGAATTAGGATAGGATCAACATTTTTTTCCGTGAAACTTTAAAGCCTAGTCACTTTAGCAATGGCCTGACAACATTGCAATAAAGTATTCTATGAACTACAACTTTTTGCACAAAAAAAGCCCAAAAAAAAGGTCTGGGACTCAGATGATCTTTGGGACAGGACCACCACTTGGGGCATCAAAGAATAAACGCTTCAATAGTATACAACAGAAAGGAATCTTTCATCATATTCATATTCTAACTCAAATTTGATTTGTCCACCCTTTGGGGCATCTCTCTCTTTTTTTTAAAAAAAAAAGAGTAATGTTAGTGACAATTTTATTCACAGTTGCCGATATGGCCTATTGTGATTAGAGTAACATCAACACTACTTTTATCATGCACCAATCAACTACAACTATCTGGGATTCATTTAAATAGCAATTCTAGCATCTGATGGTATGTTAAATAAAAGCTTATCACTTACAAGCTGTGGCATTGTTTTGGGGTGCAGGTGCTGGACTTTTGAAGCTTCACAATGATGTACAGACGTGTGGATATCAGGATGTCCAGGTGATGTGGGAAATGCTGAGAAGATCAGAATCAGAGCTGATAAGTCACCCTCCAAAGCGCAAGCAAAGGCCTTTCTGGAGGTTTTTTCTGTGGTCTAACCATAATTCAGCCTCATCCTTCTCTGCAAATCATGCTTAAGACAACATCACTCAAAGTTTCATGCTATAATGATAGTGATAATTATAATTACAATAATACGTTGCTATTGTCCTGCGACATAACATGGCATCCTCTTTTTACAACCAAATTGCCAACATTGCAGTGGAATGGTACATAGTTATTGCACGTATCCCCAGATCAGTGTAATATGAAACATGTATCAGGTGCACCTTTATTGAGTGAAAAACAAAAATGCCACCGAATCACAAAGTTGTTTGTAAATATTATAATAATAATTTTTGTAGATATCCACAGTTAACTAATTTGGAACTAGCTTATCAGTGAGCAGTTTTACTCATTAATAGTGTACTTACAGCAAAAGCATGCAATTGATTAGTGGACAATAACATTATAAAGGGAAAGAATGTGATCATAATTTAATATACATGCAGCAAAGGAATTGAAAAAATTAATTACCATACTTTGCTAGTTATACTAAAATCTTTGGCAGAGTGTCAGCTGTATGATAAACAGACAATGAAAATAATGATCATTGACAGTTCAAAAATAGAACACATTCTGTAAATCTGCTGTTAAATCTGGAGAGCACTGCATATTTTAAAATTTCCAGGAGATAAATCACAAGTTTTGGTATGTGCAATGCTTGAAAGAAATATCATACATAAGACAGCGTGGTTTGCAAGTCCAACGGGATTGTTCCTATGTATCACAATAAATCCAATATAGCTGGTAAGACAATGGTTCCAAATGAACCCAGCAAGACTGCTACAGTCGTGTTCATTTCCTTAATCTAGACGTCAACAAGAATCCCATCTACCTAGGAAACTCAAGTATATTTAAGCATTCTAATTCACTTAATGATAATCCAAAATATAAATTCACCAAAATATTTTATAATGATGACCAAGAGCTACAGTCAAAATCAAAATTGTACTTCCATTTTCTTCACCTAAAGGGGATACTTTTACCAACTACCCTTGGCTCCCAGTTATTCAATTCACCAGCTTAAGTTTGACTTCTTAGAGACCTTAACAAGGATACAAGCACTGAATATTAAAGATGTCCATGGATTTTCATACATGTGATAATTCAGTCAAAGAAGGGTGAGGGATAGATAGACATAGAAATCAATTGCATAATAAACTAATATTTTATTTTGGATTATCAAAAATTCAACAAAAGACAATCCCAAATCAGCCGGCTATGCCGAGTTAATTAATACCTAACGCTAGTTCATTATGAAGAAATTTTCCAAGCTTTGATAAGAGCACATCCACAGGAAACATACATGGAAACTTCCCATTTCAAAATTCAAAATTCATTTTCTATCTAACTTTTGACTGAGAAACAAAATCATCCAAATTATGGCATCCCACATCTATTTTAACTAGTTCTTAAATAAATGTTTCAATTTATCTCATCAAGAAAAAAGGGAAGTGAATTTAAAATACCAAAAAAAATACTAAAATAGTGGTCTTCGCCCCAGCAGAAATGTTAGGTGATTATCATGTGCTAACAAAACACCTGTAAAAGTCTCCCAACAACTCTCAAGTTTTACATTTGCCGTCATAATTTCATAGCATATAGATTAGTCTAACATCAAAATAATTTTGATGAAAGAGATATTTACTACCATCTAAAATTTTAGGTGATTATCATGTGCTAACAAAAAACCTGTAGAAGTCTCCCAACAACTCTCAAGTTTTACATTTGCTGTCATAATTTCATAGCATATAGATCAGTCTAACATCAAAATAAATGTTGATGAAAGAAATAGTTACTACCATCTAACAACACAAAGATCATTACAATTTGTTTTTATAGTGATTGAGATGTCAATGTTTGGGCCCCCAAGCCAATGCACCACTTCAATAATGAGAAGAGAATCATAATCACTTTGGTCCATAGAAGGGACTTATATTTTCTCAAAATTTAATGTGTGCATGCTAAAGAAACTACTTACTAAAGCATTTAGATTTTAAAACTCAGACCTAGATAATCCCATTATTACTTAAGAAGAACGAAATAGCTGAACCATGACCAATGCAAAAGGTAATTTCAGTAAATAGTTTTCCCAGCATAATCCATTGGAGGAGTATGTTCACCAGCAGTATCTACACAGCATATCTGCATGGAGCCAACACTTTAGGAGAACAGTATCTAAGATAAGACTCTGTGGGAACTGTGTATTCCATAGCAAGCTTGTAGACTATAGAGAAAATGGATTTAAATATGAAGGAAAAATATTAACACTTCAAGAGAAGGTCAAGGCTGCAAAGAATCACGGTCAGAAAATTCAAAAGGCAAGGGACGTACAGACAAATAAAAGATAGGAATTATGTCAATAGCACTCATTATAAATAAGTGTTTATAGTGAGTAACACTTTAAACTGCCTATGCAGTAATTTTTTGTACTTGAACCAGTATGGCAGTTTGTAAAACTTGGGTGTTTGTTAATGAACCAAATATGAAATCTTTGACTTCACGAGTCCTCAAATTGAAGAAATCAATAAAATGAAATGAAAATCTTATGACCAAGATTGAATAGTAAAAAAATGTAATCTATTCTTTGCATAGATGGGAGTCTGTAATCAAGGGTGAGAGATCTTGCATAAAGCAGGGCTTCTTATGCCTCAAACAAGAAACAATCATACATTTTAAAACCAAGAAGTAACTTATCCTTACAGGAGAAACTTCAAAAGATGTTATAATTTAAGTGCACAGTTGTTTAGAAGAAACTATTTAAAATGAAATGCCACTCAATTCAACATTTGGAAGTAAACACATAAAGAAGAATCTTGTGAGAAAGCATTGTTAATATCAAGAATTCAACAAAGTTTAAGTTTTAAAATACATACACAAGAGCTTTTACATCATGCCTTTTTACATATCTATTGAGCTAGACATATTACAAATTATTCTTGCAAAACTGATTTAAAATTCTACTCTCAATGGCTGTAAATTACAAAAAAAAAAAATAAATGCTAAAGATAGGTAGAAAGAACAAAACTAAGCTAAGTTACAACAAGGCAATCAAACATAAGATTCTTCATTCAACACCATTCAGGCTGGTTGCTAATAGAAGGGGTTGTTGGGATCGAGAACTAGGTTTAAAGCAGAAAATATCCTGATTTGGTTGAACTCGTATGGAGCATTATGTTATCATGAGAATTACTGCATCATCAGTACCAAAGCAAAGCTGTCATCAAGCGTCTATGACCATTCAAACCAGTCAGTAATTAAATCAATCACATATTAGAGACCAAGAGTTGCTCCAGAAATGTTATTGATCAAATACATGTATACATATTTTCTCCAGCAGAAATGCCCAGTCTTCCCCAAGCTGCTGTGGGTTAAGCTCCATTGCCACCTTGAAATCTAACAATGAAATTGGGAAATGCTTCCCATCAAACTGGTGCTTGTAACTATTATTCTTTGACAAGTCACGTCCACATCTTGCCCCTACCAATTCGACACAGGATTTGATCAACTTTTTCAAGTAAGCATCCAACCCATTAATCAACAAATTGGCACATTCCATTGACACGCCCTGAAGGCCCTGTGCTGCAGCAATGAGCTGCATCCGTTCCCTTAGCACATCAGTATCAAGCTATCCACCACTATCATATGAGCCAGTACTATCAGTCCTTGCTAAAGGAAAAGCCCTGCAGGCCCCACCCACACTAACAAAGCGAAAAGGTATCCCAGGTGGAACCTGAAGTGTACTTCTACTGAGTACTTCTTTTCCATCTTCAACAACTAATACTTCTTTCTCATCTTTAATGTAGAAACTAAACTACCTGTTGATCCCTTTATTTGTGTTAATTTAGCAGGGTTGGAAAGCAAAACCTCTCCTTCACACTCTGCATTTTCTGTGAGTCTTAGATGATGCTGCACCGCCTTCCATATATCACAATCCCCATTTCCTAACAATACATTATCACCAGTAACCGAAAATTGGTGGGAAGCAAAACCCACCTTCCCGACTGGCCTAACAAGAATTTCCGACTGTGCCTTTAGAGGTGAGGATGGCAAAACAGCCCCATTCAGTAAAGGACAGAGCCTGCTCTGCCAATATCCATCACTCTTACCTGATTGAACTTCCTTCTTAGGTGTTGGTGGGGGCGGTGGTGGAACTTTTGCATAATAAGCATTTTTCAAAATCAAACATATAAACTACACCTGGCTTAGCTTCAAACTCAACAATCTGCTCAAATAAAAAAAATATTTCTTCAATCTTCATCGCCCAAGTCTCCTAACTGACTGAGCTTTTAAATCCGCCAGATTGATCCGTGAATTCTAATGTGATGGTAGTCGCATTTCTCATCAAATAGAATCCATACACAGTGGCCTCTAAAACTCCAAAATTCCAAACCCACCAACTTCCACTTCCTTTGAACCCTAAAAACGTAAGCTAAATTTGGGGTTTTCACTTTTTACTCCATATCCAAAAACCCATTTATTCAAATGCCTAAAGACACATATCATCAACTTGAACAAAGCCCATCAAAGCAAATTCACAATACAAATACATCTTATCTCAAAGATTTGAACTTTCCCTCCAAAATTATTAATTTTGGCAAAAAATTTCTCCAATTCAACAAAGAGAAACCTAAGTGTCCCTAGCCATAATAATTACAGTTTGAAGCTACAAAATTCACACATATTAGTTGATGAAGAAGAAACCCCAATGCAAGCAAAGCAAAACACTCACTCTTGTATTGAAATTGGAGAAGCTAAAAGTAGAAAAATTTACAGGGATTTCTGGAAATGTCGTTCAAACTTTGCAGAGATTTTGAAGGAATACAGATGGAGTGAATTGGAATTCTGACCTGTTTGAAGAGTGTTAAAACAAAACTTTTCTCAGAGAAATAGGAATTGGCAGTGCTGACCAGTAACAATGAGCATTTAGCTTCTTCCTTCTCTTCTTGCATTTCACCAACTCTTCTCTCTCTTCTTTCTTCTTGCTTCTTCGCTCTCTGTGACTCTGTTTGTGTGTGTCGTTTATGTAACCGTTTCAACTAAATATTTTCGTTTAACTATTTAGTGTAATTTTGGAATTTTATTTTATTACACTAGACTTGGGTATCCTACCCATTGTCTACATTCTATGGCACATAATCCCCGATCATGGGTTCTCCTCTAAGTATTGCTTAGCCGTAATGAAACAAAATGATATATGTGACCATTACTGCTAGCATTAAGAAGTCAGTTATCAAATATTTGTTGCCTCTACATATCAGACTTTTCTTGTTTTCCCATACAGAGGTCTGGATCTCTGACGAAATTAATGTGAACATAGCCGCTGCTAGTTGCTACAAAGCAAACACGAGCTCAAAGATAAAGGAGACAATGTTTGGTTCCAATTTTAAAAACCAGATTATTAGAAAAAACTACAAAAATGAGAGGTTTGAACTTTGATGTAAAGAAGTCCCAACTGCATGTTGGAACATAAAGTGATCAATAATTTAAATATTTATTTATAAAAAAAATGTCCATTGAAAAATTTTCAATTGATAGAAATTAGAAATTCAAGCAAGGTCGTATATAAGAAACAATCGAATACCAGTGAAACACTGGACCTAGCTATAACATTCAACAGGTTGAATAGAAATTGACCAGGCCGCATATAACTCATTGATAGTATATAATGCTTAGATTCTGAGGGTTGCAAGCCAATTAAGCAACATCATGTGTAAATCAAAATAAGTGCAAAGAAGACAAGCTCGCAAGAATTTTAACCAACTGATCAGTATCACAACATGCAGCACACTGACTGCCCAATTAAGCAATTATGCAACAAAAACTTCAATGATTTATGAACCCAATAAAAACAAAACTGGAATTGGAAAATTCAAAGCAAAGTTCAAACATAAAAGGCTTCAAAATCACAGAAGCTACTAACTCAACAAAAAAGCATACGTATGATACTTCTATATTGGCCATGTGATAAATTATTCAACAGCAACCGGCATATTTAATAGAGCCAAGAGCAACCCCAGATATAATCTTACAAAATCATCAACAAAAATGCCTGAACCATTGTGTTTAAAATACGGAGGAAGAAGGGTGGTGGTGAACTTGTAAAGGGACAATGAGAGAGTAGGACAATGGATCAAAAGGTTCCGATCATCACTCCCTCATTTGATCATCTTCATCTTCTGCTTCTGCTTCACTTAGATCAAGATCACCAAGCAACTCATCCAACGGAATAGAAGGTATGTCATCTCCATCAGCCACAGATGTCATCTCTGATGGCTGGTAGTCTTTATTACGGTACAATGATATATTGAACCTCAATTCAGGGTTCTCCTCCAGATCTTTCAAGAACTGTTCATACTCCGAGTTAATCTTTTCTTGATCAGTTCTATTCTTATCATCAACTTCCATGTCAAGGGATTTAAGCTTCCAGGCACGAGGCTTCCCACGCTTCTTCTGACGCTTCTCTTCATAGCTTTTCCTTATAAGAATCGCTTCAGGGATGACCAGACCTTTGTGCTTCTCTATCTCAATATCATTACTGTTAGCCCCATATAAGTCATAACCAAGGGCATAATCTCCAGGGTTCAAAAGATGGCCTAGATGTGTTCTTATGTTGAAAATTGTATCATTTTTTCCAAAATCTGATACTCTGGCCACTTGTGCATCAGCTAAAACATACTTGGAACCACCAACATTAACTTCGGAAGAAATTTTCTCCACATCTAACACAATATACTCCACCAGCTGCCTGCTCGTAAGTAGAGACTTAAACGGTAACCTCCAATACTGATCAGCATCCAAGTAAGAAATCCTTAACGTCAACGGGTCAAGCAAAGCAATGCTGTTGGTCACTTTGGTGCAAATCACCAATGGGCCGAGATTTCCCAAGCTAGCAGCAACTTTGAGCGGCAAACAGATCAAATCCTCACGACATATTGGGCAGATTTCAACTGAGAAAGTATACTTGTAATTATAGTTGTTACTCTTTATATCATGGGAAACAAGCTGTTTGTCATTGCGACTCTTCATTGGAGCAACCTTACCAATAAATTCCACAAATTTAACACCATGACTCCGGTTAGAGAAAAAGAAGTCGATACCTTGTTCCATCTGCTTAATCTTTATGGCCGAAGCAGCAGCACCGTGCTTTAGAATTAGCTGCTCCAAATAAAAGAAAGTACGCCTGTGAGAAACATGCTGGCGCAGTTGCACTGCCGCAACCCACTGGTCAGGATTGGCCTGAACTCTTGAACAGGATTCACACATGTGCTCTTGCTGAACATATTCAACCACATACGATTGTTCAAGTATTGCTCCATTAAGAACCTCTTTCTGAACTTTCAATTTGACCTTGATCCTCTTGGAATGGGGTTCGGTCCAAATGAATTCCGCATGTACCAATCTTACCTTGTTCAAATTCTTCAGCCTCTTCACACAGAATGTCAACAGCTCTTTTGATTCCAATTGAGCTCTGATCCAAGTTCTTGGTGGCTGCAAGTAGCTATTGCACTCAGGGCAATGCATTATGATCACATGCTTCTGTAGACCTTCTGTGATGTCAACTTCAGAGCGCAAACACTTTACGCACATATTGGCAGCATTCGGTGCCATTGGAATACCGCATTTGCAACATAAAACAGTGCCAACGGTTTGTGGAACCACAAACATACCTGCTTCCTCTGCCATGGCTGTTGATTGTAACAATAAAATTTTATAAAACGTAAGTACTTTAAGGTTAAGGACAAGAAGGACAAAACCAAGAAAATAAATACATAAATAAATCTGTATAGATCAAGTATGGCTTCGCAATTTAATCACATATGCTTATAATAAGACAAAATTAAAATCACATGACAAAAATCAATGGTAAAAGAAACAATTGTATCTCCTGCACAGCTAATTTATACTGAAATATTTTATATCACAGATTACAATTTCTTTTAGTTCTTTATGCACAAAAGAATTATAAAAATACAAAAGAACTCCATTGACTATAGATAGAATATAATTCTGGACTTTGCAAGTGAAACTCACCCTTATAAATGGGTTGGAATATTTGCTAGATCTTCATGGCCATAATGTAGCCAAATTCTAAGTTTGTTCTTCGAGTCCACATACTTATTTTATTGGGAAAAAAGGTCTAAAACTCAAAGGGATCCATGGAGGAGAGCAGTTGACAAGTTCTAGTAAATTTAAGAGTAAAAGAGCTGATATCAAGCTAAATCAAAATTCAGAAAAACAATAAATTAGACGCATTCAAAGAGACGTCAAGTTATAAGCTAAAACAAATTCATCAAATAGTCCCAAACCATTAGAAAACCATTATGCAAAAAACAAAAGCATTCTTACTAGTTATATAACAACAAGAAATAGACCAAAACTATCTCCCTCGTTGTGCCACCACCAACATAGCTAGATATTACCAAATTAGATTGTAACGAGCTAATGCACCAATCAATTTGCTTTAAAAGATCACAACCATATTCAACAAATTTTCCAAAGAACACTCAACTTTGTTAACAGACAACTCATATATATTTGCAAGAAGAATCTGAAATTGTTGCATCTATGAATGAAATCTTAAAGAACCCATTTCCAAAAAAAAAAAAAAAAAAAAAAAAGGTCTTGCTATATCAGTAACATCATACAAACAAAACAAAACAAAACAAAAGTCCTAAATTTATGCCTCTGTGAATTAATCTAGAAGAACCCATTTCAGAAAAAGCCATGCTCAAACAAATTAAACTAAACCCATTTTTGTGAAAAGCTTTAACACAAACACATTCATAAACAACAAACCCAACTCTTTGTTAGCTCTCCTCTGTCTCTTATTTACAATCAAAACAGAGTAGCAGAACAAAACAAACCACCAAAATAAAATTTTTAGATACATCGAAAAACAGAGATATTTGCATCGAAAAGAGATACATCGAAAAACAGAGTAGCAGAACTCTCAACTTTGTTAACAACCAACTCACATATATTTGCATGAAGAATCAGAAATTGTTGCATCTATGAATGAAATCTAAAAGAACCCATTTCCAAAAAAAAAAAAAAATGGTCTTGCTATATCAGTAACGTCATATAACCAAAACAGAACAAAATAAAAATCCTAAATTTATGCCTCTGTGAATTAATCTAGAAGAACCCATTTCAGAAAAAAGCCATGTTCAAACAAATTACACCAAACCCATTTTTGTGAGAAGCTATATCAAAAACATAATTATAAACAACAAACCCAACTCTTTCATAGCTCTCCTCTCTCTCATTTACAATCAAAACAGAGCAACAGGACCAAAAGGTGCAAGTACCCGTGGAATTAGAGAAGGGAGAGAGGCTTACCGGCGGTGTTACGGCGGACCGGCAGTCGGCGGCGGCAGCTGACAGGCGAGAGAGAGAGGGTTCTGAGGTTTTTTTTTTTTTTGGCTGAATGAGTGCCGAGTTCGGTTGTGTGAAAAACAACGATTTATAGTTATGTAACCCTAAACTTGTCGTTTTACTTTTTTTTTTTGAACAGCCCCGTGAAATAGTCTACTGGTGATTCAAGGTTTTCTTAATATTTTTTTTTTTCCCGTCAATGACTAATTTTTGTGTAAATAAAGCTTTTATTTTGAAGTAAAGTTGTGAGGTGGGCCTTTAACTTTGATAGAGAGTGTTGTGGGCTTTAAGCCTAATTCGTGAGGTGAAGTATGGGCATTTCAGACCCAACCTGTAAGCTAGTAGATATTTGTGCAGTGCAGAATGATTGGGCTTCTAAGCCTATCTTGTGTAGCATTAAGCTTCAGGATTTTATTCTGGCCGCACGGGACGGTAGTATTTATAATTGGAAATAAAATATGTTGTAATGAAATAATATTAGTTTGGTTGCGAGTTGTTACATTAGAAGAAATATTATTTTATTTAGGCCAGCTTGCTCGTTATAGTAACCAAATGCAAACTCCAAGGGTCTACCATGTCTAGGAAATATTAGCCCATGAATTTAAACTACTTCATCTCCCTAATTATGCAAAAAGCAAGTCAATCCTCTTACCCAATTAAAGCAAATCTGATTATATCCTCTTTGATTGAGACATTGGGGTTCAAAGCCTCTTTTATTGATCAAAAACCAATCACTTAGAACACCCCAAATTTAATACAAAAAGTCACAATTAGATTTAAAAGGGACCAACCATGTTTTACTCATAGAGCTGAAACTTTAGAGCAAAAGCACATTCAACCAGCTAACATTCTCATATTTCTGAAGTCAGGGGGTATAAATATGAATACAAGGAAACCCTCCCTCTCTTCCTCACAATCTATCTTAATTTCTTCTTTTCGCTGATTGTGAGTCAAGTTTCAGACCTATGTACTTTTTCTCCATTTTCTTATATTTCAGTTATGGCATTTTGATTTGTCTCTTGTTAAAACACCATTAGCTTTTATTCATTATACATTTGGAATTTTGGACTTAATTCTCCATAAGTAATTACTTTTATAGAATCCAATGGGAGATTTGAGTCATTCTCGCATTTTTTGCTCTTGTTGCAAAAATGTCTTTGATACTATTCATAAGAAATGACTATTACTTGTAATAAAAATATAATCAAAATATTAAATAGCTAAATTATAAGATTAACTATTAAATTATAATATCTATTACAATAGACTAAATATGTCTTAAGTAATAAAGATCAATTGACTTTTATTTTTTTTTCAAAAATGTAAGTCCCTAAGGCTGGGACTTTTTTGGGACTTAAACTAGTTCGGCCCATGGCCCAATAAATTTTTTTCTTAAAATTTTTGGTTGTATTTTTGCTGATGTAAATCATGTAATGTGGGGTGCCTAATAAATTCGTTAAATTGAGCCACTTGTCCTGAAAATCATAAAGATCCCTTAACACAGTTCAATGTTGGCTAGCTTCCAGGATGGATACTAGTTGGTGGCTAGCTAGTGGTTTGACTAGAAGAGCGATCAGAGCATGAATTAAGTCCTCGGTGAAATTTATAATAGGCTAATTATTGTTGCGCACAACTTATTACACACTTTAATACACACCGCCTATAAAATTATGTTTTGAAAACACTATTTTATCGTAATTGAGTTTTTAGAAAACACAATTTTAGCTTTGTGTCCGGTATATACATGGTGTATCTATCACCATCATTTAGGGTCCGTTTGAATAACACTTATTTTGTTGAAAATTAAAAATACTGTAGCAAAATAATTTTTAAATGTTTTCAACCCCGATTTTTCTTGCTATATCAGAAACATCATAAACAAAGTAAAGTAAAAATCCTAAATTTATGCATCTATGAATTAATCTAGAAGAACTCATTTTAGAAAAAGTCATGTTCAAACAAATTACACCAAACCCATTTTGTGAAAAGCTCTAACACAAACATGTTCATAAACAACAAACCCAACTCTAATAGGCCTATTTGGTACATGTGTTTAAAAATTGAAAATTATTGTTTAAAAATATTTGTAAAAATACGTGTGGATGAAAAAATGCGTTGAAATACGTAAAATATTGTTTAAAAAGTGAAAATTGTTGTTTGAAAACACTAACCAAACACTTCCTTTCATAGCTCTCCTCTCTCTTATTGATAATCAAAACAGAGTAACAGAACAAAACAAACCACAAAAAAAATATGAGATAAATCGAAAAACAGCCACAAAATCTTGAGAAACAAAAATCAAATAATCAAAAAAAAAAAAAAAAATTGAAAGAGAAAAAAAATCAAACCTTTCGGCGTAGCTAGCGGTTACTTTTCTCTCTGTCTCTCTCGATTTGGGGCTGCTGAGTTATTAGGACAATAATGAATAAACGTTGAAAGCAAATGATTTCTTGATTTTCGTTTTTTTGGGTTTCAGTTAATGGGTTTGGGTCACGGGGCTGACTTAGTAAAATAAAGACACCAGGCTGGGCTCAAAAATTAAAAGCCCAATAGTAAATAATTAAAAATAAAAGTCGCAAATTCGAATTGTTTAGGATCCATGTGGAATAACGGCCCATGCGAACCTAAACAGAGAGGCAGAATCTAAACAATTTTTTTTTTTTAGAATAAAATTTATTTTATTTTCAAAGAGTTTTAATCTATGGTCTTTTTAGCTAATTCTAACAAATCATTATCTTGGGCATATGCCATAGATCTTTCAATTGACTTTAGTCTTCCATCAATTTCTTCCTTTAACCTATTACTCTTCTTGGAATTATCATTCTCTTCTTTGTTGACTAAGTTTACCAAACTATCATTTTCTTTCTCTTTCTTTATCATGTCTCTTTCTTTTTTTTATGTCTTTTTCTATGTCCAACTTCTTACGTATAGTTTGTATTGAACTAGTTTCTTTATTGTTTTTTCTTTCCATTCTTTTTATCCATCTGCTCTTAATGATAGCTCTTTAATCATCAAATTAAAATAATAATCGATTTTTTATGTAGGCGGAGTTGAATCCTAGATCTCTAATACAACTATAAAAAATTTTACCAGTTAAGCAAATTAGAACTCACGTAGATCAACTAAAATCAAAATGTAATGCAAATAAAATTGATATCGATTTCCATGTAAAAAAAAAAAAAAAAACAAACAAATAAT
Source organism: Quercus variabilis (assembly GCA_030445155.1). Taxonomy (NCBI): domain Eukaryota; kingdom Viridiplantae; phylum Streptophyta; class Magnoliopsida; order Fagales; family Fagaceae; genus Quercus; species Quercus variabilis. The sequence goes on along the minus strand of CP129449.1, from coordinate 85,920,255 downwards.
TTTTTCCACCAAAGAAATGCTTTACATTGTTTGTGACTATGAAACTTACCAGTAGTGTTACGGCGGACTAGCAAGGGATCAAGTGTTATAGCAGCAGCAACTGAGAGGCCAGAGAGAGTCAAGTGTTCTTATGAGTTAGGTTATGTGAAAACTGAAAACAACATTTTATAATTTTGTAACCCCTAAAGTAAAACGATGTCGTTTTACTTTTTTTTTTTTTAATAAAAAGATAGCCCTGTGAAACGCGCCGTTTCACTAACACTGTGTTTGGTTGGAGTGAATTTAGAGAGGATGGAAAACATAGGGTGGAAAATAGTGTTTTTCACTGTTTGGCAAAGGGAGGAAAATATTGAGGATGGAAAACCCGGGAGAAAATTTTCTCTCCCGGGCCTACAAATTTCATCCTCCCAAATCAGGAGGAAAAGCCTAGAGAGAAAATGCTCTCATAGCACTTTTACCATAATACCCCATTTTGGAATCAAGTAGGAGAGAGAGAGAGAGAGAGAGAGAGAGAGAGAGAGAGAGCATTGGAGAAAAAAAAGAAGAGAGAGAGAATGAGAGCGTTGGAGTTAAGTAAAAAAAAAAATAGAGAGAGAGAGCGTTGGAGAAAGAAAAGAGAGAATGAGAGCTGTGCTGAATGAGGAAGAAGATAAAAGAAGGGGAATAGGGACAAGGACAACGTGTGTGGAGGAGAAAAAGAAGAAGAAGAAAAAAAAAAACAAAATGAAATGAAGGCTGGGAAAAGGGAAATAACATAATGAATAAAAAATCCTAATTGAGAAATGTTACCACAATATTTTCACAATAAATTTTAAGTAATAGATTGCTATTAATTAATATTGGTGAGTAAAAAAATAATTTCAGTGGTGGGTTCAAATTAAAACTAGTAACAACTTTCTACATAAATTTTGTTGTAAAAGCATTGCGAAAAATGTTGTGACCGTAACACTTCTAATTGAAAAATATAAAGTATAATAGTCAATTTATATAAACTACATTTTCTATCCTCTCACTTTTCTTTTCAACTAAACAAAAGAGTTTTTTACCCTATCACTTTTTCACCCCTCCAACCAAACACACATGAGAAAAAACTAAATATTTTCTATCCTCTCACTAATTTTCCATCCTCTTACTTTTCCACTCCTCCAACCAAACAGACCCTAAGTCTTATAAGAACTGGAGTCACATGAGACCTCTCTCTTCTTTTCCTACTTTATTTATTTATTTTTTTCCTACATCTAATTATATGGCTAATGCGGGGTTGTTTTTGCTTATACTATATATATATATTCTTGGGTCATCAAGATTTAACTAATGTTATTCTATCCATAAACCTTTAATCTACTTCCAATGAAGGAGAGTTTAAAGGAGTTTCACTGTAAAAATTAGTCCAAATTATGTAGCTAGGAAGGATATATAGTTAGCATCATAAGTGCAATACTGGGTAGTAGCCGAACATGTGCTGAGCATAATGAGTACAATGAATTAGCATTTCGCTTGTTAGAATTCATGGTCATGCCTGTCAACTTTACAGAGGTCTGGAACCTGAGTGTAAAAATTTTCGGTAGGGGTATCCATGGACTGTGGCCGAAAGCATAAAACTTTTATGAACAAGTGGAAGCTGCTATTTTCATCTCAATGACACAGTGAAAGAAATTGCATACGATGCTCTGCCAACCCCACTTTTGAGATACTGATTCCCATCTCTATAGCCGCTTATTTATCCAAAAAAGATATTCCATTCAGGCTCTCTCTGGATAGTAAACGAATTAATGGTCATTTGTGAGAGAGAATTTCAATTCAGAGATCGGAATAGGATCTCTCATCAATAAGTGGCTTACTGCTGGATTGTGCCGCCTTTACTTTTTCCCTGCAGAATTCACTTTTCTCCCCTTTTTTTCGTAGCAAGAGAACACTTTCTAATTCAGAAAATAACATTTCAATTTTAGTTGCAAAGAGAGACCATATAACTGAGTTTGAAGTAGAACTTGGAACGCAATAACTAACACTATATACAAGATGAATGAGCCCGATCTCATTGACCATCCACCAACTCTATTCGCTGATAGTTCTAGTATTGCTGGCAATGATGAAGGTCTCTATCCCTGTCCTGTTTTCAACCCCGATTTTTCTTTTGAAGAGGGCATATTTCATGGTTTCATCTCTTCACTGTGTGGAACAGAAGAGGATGATTTCACAAGTAAACCCTGGAACGAGAATGGACTAATGGAGGATTATTATGAGGAAGAACAGATCGATTATGGTGACTATTGGAACTGGTCAAGTTGTTTCAGTGACTGGCAGCGCGAGAATTTCTACTCCCTTGAAGATGGTACTCAGGACATTGGATGTGGCAGCATTTTGGGGAAGATGGAAGACTACTCTCTTGGTGAAGAACAACATGACAATTATTTCAGTTATCATGAAGACACAGATAACCAGTTTGTTAGCGATTATAATCCTTGGTATGCATATGGAGGAGAGGAAGATTCCCATGATTATGGTAGGCAACAGCCCATAGCAGCATATGACTACAATCTGGATGACATGGGACTTTGTGAAGGCATTTTTGGCTACTGGCCTTGCCTGTTTAGGGAAAAACGAAGAATTATCAGGTCAGTAGAACACTACTGAGCAGAGATAATGCAAATCAGTGGAGTTGAGTGCAAGAATTTATGAATCTCATGTAGAGTTGAGTGCAAGAATTTATGAATCTCATGTAGAGTTGAGTGCAAGAATCCTATGAAACACGGTAAACATAGTTGTAGTTACTGCAAACATTGCCCAAGCATGCTATGCAGGACCTTGTTTAATTCTTTGATGTTTTCTCGAAGTTGATTTAGTTATGCATCATTGGTCCTCTATGCCTCCTACTTATGTCATTTCCCTCTATGAACCAATTCTACATATAATTACATTAAATTGTAATGCAATAGCTCCTAGAAAAAGCAACAATGACCGGTGGATGGGCTTCACAGAGGACTATATTGCTCATCACATTAATCCTTAGGTTTTTATTTTATTTTATATTTTATATCTAATTTTTTCTTTCAAAAATATCTAATCTTTATGCATTCTATCATTAAAAAATATATATGTATATATTATGAAGAAGGAGATCTTTTAACTAGAAGTCCCAATTCTAGGATCAAGACAAAACCATTTTAACTAGTTGACATGTTATAGCCTTTGCAAATGAAACACGAATATTTAAAATATTAATTATTCAATGAACAACTGTCACTTGAATAATAAATCATATGACAGCTCTGTATGGGGCTTGCAACATGTGTTGTGGTGTTACACCCCAAACCCAAAAGAGTTCAAAGTATGAGAAACCAAACATTCAAGAGAAACTATAGGGTTTTTTTTCTTTTCTTTTCATATGATAAAATAAATAAATATATTGATCTCTCCACAATATAAGTCAGAGCTCTATAACATATTTACAAACAATACAAATTACAAATCATGTGTCTCCAAGTATACTTAAAAAATCCAAAGCTCCAAATAAATAAACACAAAGTCATGATCCTCTCTAAGATACGTAACCTTGACAAAAAAGTTAGGCCTATCACGCCCAATGCTAACAAACCTTAAGAGCCCAACCTCCAGTAGAATTAGCTATGGCCTCGATAAATTTAGTAAGTTGAGTCACCAACAATTTGTAGTACAAATCTCCCACTTAGCATAGTACTCCAATTACCACCAATAAACTAAACTCCATGCCCGATGTATAGTTAATTTATCTATAAAATTGTTGGAGAGTGAGATGAGCTAAAGCCCAGTAAGTAGCATAATTATTGAGAATGGGGGAAATGCAAGTCTCATGATAATAACCATTTTTTTTACAAAACATGTTACACTTTGGGAATTTTGACTTAACTTTTGCAAAATCAATCTTCATGGATAAAATGACAAGAATGATTGAAATAGTATAGCACAAAGCTTTTTTCAAAATATCTCGACCTGAAACTACATACTATATATACTGTAAGCAATAGTAAAACACCATTCCAAAACCAGAAAATCCAACCCAAGGCCACATGACAATGTCGTCACAAAGATGGAACTCATTTGCCATCACAAAGACAAAACTCATTGCCGACACAGCCGAAACTAATCTGCTGTCACAAAGACGGAACTCAATGTCATCAAAAAGAAGGAACTCATATCCCACCACAAAGACAGAACTAATCTGCCATCACAAAGATGGGTGCTAAGATACCAATGTCACACAAAGTATAGTATTTAGCTATGTAATCACCGGGTAATCATACGTCACGGCACAAGGGTAAACCCTAAAGAGCTCACAAATTCATTTCATAGTAGTTTCATAAAACCTTTTAATATCCAAATATATTCACAAGCTTCTCAAAACCTTCAAACTCATTTTTTGTCAAGAAAATTTTGTAACTTTCCCAATTATCAAAGTATCTTTAAATTTTGTAAATAATGAAATAAATCCATAAAATTCATTCTCAAGAATTTAAGCAAAGATGCTAGCCTTTTCCATGCTAACAAATCATGCATTTCCCTGTATGTAATAAGAAATATGATGCAGTTTCAACGCTTCATGAGTTTTTCATAAATAATTAATAATAATAGTAAACAGTACGTTTTAGGAAAACCATGAACAATGTTCCAAAATGAGTTTAACCATAAAATACTTTAGTGCAATAATGATTCCTTTCAAAAATCTCATTAAGAAGCCACTTACCTCAGCAGTCTAATCCAAATTTACCTCAACCGGGCATTGCATTCAACCAATCAAGTTACTAGGTCCATCACCAAATACCTTGGAACCTAGAAACACAAGTATCAAGCCTATTAATAACAAGGCCTAATATAATTTACTCTATCATATTTGTCTCCATAAATAGGAAAAGATCCTCTCAAAAATCAAACCTAAGGTCTTAAAGCCTAACTTTATCATCTTAAGACAAGTACCTCTACCCAAACTTGAACCAAGCAAGCATACAAGAAACTCATAGGGCTATAACACAACCAAAACATTTTATTTCCCTACAGCAACTCATGTGCATTTACCAACTTGATACAAAGCATGTCAATACCAAACCATGATAAAATTAGCCAAGGTAAAACACTTGTCAAAGAAAACACATATGAACTTATAAGCTAAACCACACAACAAAAGCTTGGAGTAAATTCCTTAAATTCTCAGTATTCTCATCATACTTTCAGATTAAATTTGCAACAGGTTTGCCCTTTTTATAAAATTTTTTTGGTCCACTTAGTGTTATCCAAAAAACTTGAAATTAAATAGGTAGAAGCCCTTATATGTCTAGTATGTACCATCACAAATTCAGCTCAAAATAATTTTTCTGCAATTTATTAAAAATCATGTAGTGCAACTTACTCAAATTTGTCAGTTACAGATTTAGAGACCCAAAAGAAAATTACTGTAATTTTAATACTATGCCAAAAGCTTTTGAGACTTGATTAACCTTAAAGCTACTCGTGTTAGCACATATTAACAATTAGGAGAGTAATTCATAACCTCATATAACAATCATCACAATACAAGAAAGAAATTCAATCCCATAACTCATATAGGCAATTTACCAAACAATTGGCATGCAACAAGCATAATGTTCATATCAATTAAACAATTTCATAGTCAATACCATCAACTTTCACATATTTCAAAATCTTTCCAAAATGCAAAGAACTCACTTTCAAAAATCAATCCTCATCCTCTCAACATAAATCAAAAACCCATATGATTTTTCAAGAAACCCAACTCACATGGTTGCCAAACAAAACATCCAAATCACCTCATTAAATTAAAAGCCTCCAAATAAAGTGTTAAACGTCCTAAAAACTCAATAAAACAACCCCCAAAACAAAACCCACAACATCAAAGAGCAATAAATACAAAATAGGATAATTACACATTGCATTAGAAGATGAGTCTTGGAGATTTTTACCTTAGATTCTTTTTGGGAAATGGCACAAACCATGGGGAGTGATTTGGTGGCCAAAAATCTAGCGATAGTTAACCAAGAGACCAAGAGGTGAAGGGAGATCAAGTGAGAAAGAGGAGGAGGGGATTGGCCGCACATGGAAAAGAGAGGTGAGAGATGTGTGCATGAAAGTGAGAGAGAAAGGAAGGCCTCTCCCATTTTACACTTGGCCCATTCCAAAATTTCTTAAATGCCATCACAAGCTTAAATATTAAAAACACCTTTACAAAAATAATTAACAACCTTACTGAAAAACAAGGAAGCTAAGATGGTGACTACTGGCGTTTCATGAAAGTCCATGAAAGTTATATTACTGCATGCTTTCCTCTTTGTCGTTGTCTGATGTATCACGTAAAATACTGGTTAGAAGTATAATTGTCAATGTTATGTATAATAGTACTGGTTAGAAGTATTATTCATTACATGCACCTGTCATAATCACTGTTCTTAGTCATAGTCATATTATTGAATGTTGCATGTTTTTTGTCAGTCACAAGTATTGTTTGTAGACCTGATTAAGAAGAATATTGAAGAATGTTATGTTATTTGTTACTTGCGTTATGATATGTTGGAAGAACTAACATTGTTTTTTTCCTCTTTTGTGAGATGAACTTCCGGTCATCATCATACCAACCTGCAGGTATTGGGCTGGTTTTTAAATTTGAATGGACACCAAGGGGTTCATGATTGGTTGACAAGAAAAAGAAGAGTGCATTGGAGAAGAAAGAAGCTCCTTTAAAATGGGAACAGAAGCTAGAAGCTGCTGGCTGATGCCAAGGCAAAGGTTATGATTTATGATGACAGCCTGTGGCAGAAATGTTGCAGGCTTGCAGCTCTTGAGAACACAAGAAACTCCACTGCAAGATGTTTGGCGGATTTATTGGATAGATTTTACTAAGTACAGATTTCTCCCTTGCCTTTGCACCTGGACAAATTTAGCGGTGCAAGAATGATTTCTTTGGATAGCATTTAATGTATATTAGTAAATGGTTACTTCGTATGATTGTAGCATGCATATGTTTATCCTAACAAAAATTCCATAAATAAAACAAGGGAATATGGCTTCCTTAATTTTATTTAAAATCCTTTAAGTCTTTTACATATCTAATGCAGATTATAAGCTCCAGTTAGCTAATGTCATTTGTACACAAGATATTTACAGTGACAATGAAAATAATAATGACTAATAACAACAATACTCAAGCTAGCTTTTCTAAGCCTTACTACCAACTGCTATGTGAATACCCTAATCGCTGTAGATCATATCTTTATAATCAGGATCCCTCCGGTCCTGTTTATCAGTAAAAAATTATTTGTATGGTTTAACCTTCTAAATTATCATCATCGTTTTTTTGTTTACTTCACACAACTTTGAATTTTCAAGTTTTTTTATGCTAAGTATGACTTGGGATCAAACACTTGCATCGACAAAAGGAGATGTTCAGAGACTCTGGCATTGCAATTCTTGAGACTCTCTGAGTATAAATTGTATAATAGAGCAACCAATGAAATGTTGGCAGTTGACTAAGCCTGCACAAATGTGTGAAAAGTCGGTTCCATGGAAGGGTGGAAACTCTTTTAGGCTTCCATGGAAAGAAGAGGAACTTACTTTACTCACAGAAATCATATCATCATGGGAAGGCCATAATTACTTTCGTGTATGATAGTTTTTTCTAATGAGAAGAATGGTTTAAACTCTTCAAAATTTAAATTTAAAGAGCCAAATCTAAATTATATCCATCAATCTATTACTGCTCACAATTTTCTGTGGAGGAAGAATAGATTCTGTTTTCACCTATGTCAAGTCCAGAAACAATGTCATGAGAGAGCTTCCAAATAAAATACGAGTCTACGATTGGTCCATACTGATCCTTAAAACTCATGCCTCTACAATATACTGACATTGAAATCTGTTCTTTGCTTCTTCTTTTAGCATTGTTTCCTTTTCCTACTGATATGTCTCAGTTTCAATATCAAGAAAGCGTGGATAATATTGGAAGGAAAGTGATTACCAAAACTTTTTTCAATTAAGCATCTTTGTGACTAATTGCTGCGAATAACTAGTTTAAAATCAGAATTTTTTATCATCACCATCATTACTCTGATTATTCTGAAGTTGATTTAATTTGTCTTTCCTAGAACCAAAAAGGAATATAATCCTCAAATGGTGAAAATAGTTTCTAATTGGAGGAGAATCAGTTGCAAATTTCAATTAACTGAGAGCATTTATTTGAAGAATTATTGTTGGCAACCTTCCATGATGGCATAATAACTGATCCTGCTTTTCACCTATGGCAAGTCTAGAACCAAGGAAGACCAGATACATGATGATTAGTCCTCTCTACCCATGGCCATCACTACTGCTAAACATCCAAAAGCAATAAATTGGCCATTCTACGTTCACACAATGCAGTTCTCGTGCTACATTACAGCCTTCAAATTATGGTATCCATTCCATACTCGGGATGAAAAGTTCCAATATTGCTTTTGTATGGTAGCATATCATGCTAGCCTCCCATTTTATTTCTTTTTGAATACTTTGGTTTTGACTTAAACTCAAAGCACATCTTGGATATTCTTAAGGAGTTCTTTGCCTTGTGAAAGTTTTCTGACTGCCAAATTTCAGTGCTACCTTTCAATTTCACTAGCATTTACAAATTTCATACATTTAAGCTTGTAATTACAAAGATTAGAAAGTTTATCAGAATTTAAATCAAGTTTTATTTCACTGAATGACAATCCTAGATCTCTGGGTCAAAAACTTCAGCTTGTATAACTTTATTGATTCGAATAATCATCTCATATATAAAATCCATTTGACAATGTGAATCGTCAGCAACAAAGAACTCATGAACTACACCGTCTATTTCAATGAAAGAGCATCCGGGAAGCTTTTGGATTCTCTGAAGAGCCATACTTTTCCGCATGTTTTTTACATCAGACCACCTCGATGCTGAAGCATATACATTGGATAATAAAACCCGTGCCCCACACTTTTTTGGCTCTAATTCTTCAATCCTCTTGGCTGAAAACTCTGCCAATTCGATATTCCCATGACTCCCAGAGGCAAAAAGCAAGGATCGCCATATAACAACATCAGGTTGAATGGGCATTGCACTGACAAACTTTTCTGCCTCAGCCAAGAGGTTAGCACGGCCGAGAAGATCAACCATGCAACCATAATGTTCAATACGAGGCTTGAGATTGTAGCTTTGAGTCATGTGATTGAAATAGTGAAACCCTTTATCTACAAGTCCAGCATGGCTACAAGCAGACAAGACTCCTAGAAATGTAACCTCATTCGGCCTAACAATACCACCTGACATTTCCATTTGTGAAAACAAGTTCAATGCTTCGTCAGACAGCCCATTCATGGCAAGCCCAGTAATCATAGCAGTCCAAGAAAACACGTCTCCCTCGGTCAAATTCAAAGCATGAAAAATCTTGAGGGCACGTTGGATATCTCCGCATTTAGAATACATATCAATCAAAGCATTCTTGACAGAGAGATTGAAGTGAATGCCTGACCTTTCACAGTGAGTGTGCACCCACCTTCCCTGATCCAAGGCACCAGAATGCCCACATGAAGAAATTACGCAAGCAATGGTAGCAGCATCTGCTGTAACTCCGCGCGCCTGCATTTCCCTGAACAATTCAATGGATTCCTTGAACAAATGCGAATGTGCATAACCAGCAATCAAACAAGTCCAACAAACTACGTTTTTGTCCGGAATTGTATCAAACACCTTTCTAGCATGTTCCATTTGCCCACATTTCGCGTACATGTCTACTAAAGAGGAACCTAGTATCACATCTAAAACAAATTCATTTCGTACAAGTAATCCATGGATTTTACGACCCATGTCGAGAAATCCAATCCTTGCACAAGCGGTGAGAGCATTGATAAGAGTAACCTCGTCCGGCCTTGCATTAACATCACACTTGAGCATTTCATCAAACACCTTCAAGGCATCCCAATAACAACGTCCTTGTACATACCCAGAAACCATACTGTTCCAAGACACCACATCGCGAACAGAGAGTGGTATTTCATCGAAGACTTGGCGAGAATTGTGAAGCAATCCGCAGAAGGAGTACATGGAAAGCAAAGCGTTTTGGACGAAGACATCGTGTTGGAGACCGAGTTTGAACGTGAGGGAGTGAAGCTCTTGACCTTTGTGGGAAAGTGAGAGACGGGCACAAGCTTTGAAGAGGAATGGGAAAGAATGGCGGTCCGGGAAAAGCCCGAAACGGCGGCGCATGAGATTGTAAAGAGAGATGCATTGTTGTGGTGAGGAAGTAGTGTTACTGTTACTGTTAGTGTTACTGTGTGAGTAAGCTTTGAACATGAAATTCCAGGCGAAGATATTGGGGTTCTGAATTTGAGAGAAAAGGGTGTGAGGGAAGTGGAGATTGTTGGCATTGGAGTGAGAAAGAGAAAGAGAGAGAAGCAGGAGTTTGCTTGATACAAATGGGTCTTGGAAGAGGCCTGAAGCAATGGATTGTGACAGAATTTGATTGAAATGCTTGGAGTTTTTGGATACTATATCATTTTCTATGAGAGACAAACAAAATCTACCAGCACTGTTACGAGTCATTGATTTTCAGCCTGATGACCACTCTAACTCAATGAGAGGTTTTCATTTTTTTTCCTCTCTCTCTCTAATCTGTGTGTGTGAGAGAGAGAGAGAGAGAGAGAGAGGGAGGGAGGGAGAATGAGAAAAAAATAACAAAGAAAGAAAAAATTGGGTTTTCAAATTTTTTATTTTTATTAATTTGAATTTTGAATGTTATTAACATAATAAGAAGTGCCGACTAGTTGAGTTACGGGACTCGCTTAGTGATGTAAAGTATTGTATTTGAAGTAAGAGTATTAAACAATGAGTTGGTTAAACGGGTTTTTAGACCAAATAAATTTGACTAAAATCTCACTGAGTCTAATGTGAATGCTCTTAGTAGTAATAAAATTTCATTCTGGCTACATATTGTAAAGCAGAAATTTGCTTATGAATTGATTAATATTGTTTAAAACCTCTCTTTTTCTTTTTGGTTCTTGTGTTCATATAAATTTTTAGAGGCAAGTCTCATGATAAATTGGACTTTCAAGGATATAGGGAGATGATGGGAGAGTACACTGGAGGAGAATCAAAGATTATTAAAATTTAATAATTACTAGTTATTGACCTTTTCTCCGCATGAATTTTTCTTTAATTGATTATGTTTGCATTCTTTCCTCTTTGTTGATGTCTGCCTGTATCATGCAAAATACTAGTCAGAAATAAAATTGTCAACCTTATGTATGCTGAATTGTTCATTATTTGCATTTGTCATAATCACTGTTGTTGGTCATAGTTATATCAAAATTACAGGCGAGTTGCAAGTATTATTTGTAGACCTGATTGAAAACAATATTGAAATTATGTTCTATTATTTGTTCCTGTCATCATCACACCAAAATGCAAGTTTTGAGCTGACTTTTTAAGTTTGAATGGACACCAATAGGTTCATCCAATTGATTGAGAAGAAGAAAAGGAGTGCTTTAGAGAAGAAAGAAATTCCTTTAAAATGAGAGCAGAAGAGCCAGAGGCAGAAATATTGCAGCTCTTGAGAACACTTGAAACTATATTGCAGCCTAATCTGCAAGAGGAATTTCTTTGAGACAGCCTAATGTATATTAGTAAATGACTAAATGGTCACTTCGTTTGATTGTAGCATGCATATATTTATCCTAATGTATACTGTCACATTTATTGAGTAGTCTTAAACTCATGCCGTCATGCGTCTACAATATACTGTCACATTTATCTGTCTTTCTTTGCTTTTTTTCATTGTTTCCTTTTCCTACTGATAAGTCTCACTTTCGGTATCAAGAAAGCATAGATAATATTGGAAGCAAGTAGTTACTGAAACTTTTTTCAATTAAGCAACTTGTGACTAATTGCTGCAAATAACTAGTTTAAAAGCAGGCCACTCTACAAAAATAGGAATCACAATCTGAAAATTCAACAAGCAAGGTCTGTACAGGGGATAAAAGATAGGAATTATGTCATGGCACTCATAATGAATAAATGTTGATAGTGGTGACAGTAAAATTGATGCATACTTAACAAAAACTCAAATATCAAATAAGGTAATATGGCTTCTTTTATTAAAATTTTGGAAGTCACACGTCTAGAATTTGAAGAGACCATAAACGCCATTCAGCCTAGTTCATGCATAGACAATAACTGCAATTAATAGTAAGAACGTTGTCAATAATAACAAGAATACTCTTGTATTTTTCTCATGCTTGTCATCAGGATACCTCATGTCTTGTTCTTTGAAACAAAAATTTAGTGTATAATTTCAACTACTGCACCTTTTTTGATTTATTACACTCCATATTTACTGTTGCTGAGTATGTGTTAGGATAAAGAACATTTACTAAAGAAAATGTTTACACTGGCGGTCTAGTTCTTGAGATGGAACTAGCAGGTACAGGCTGACGGATTAACAGACTAGCCCAAATTGGTGAAGAGTCACTACCATGAAGGGTGGGAGTGATTCAATAGCTCATAGATGCAGGATTTAGGTGATTAAGCAGTATTCGATAGTTGCAATTGGGAAAGGAATGAGGAAGAATAAATATAGACAAGGAAAAGAAAGATATGATTACTGGATTGTACCAATACATTTGGTTTTAAAGGAAAAGAAAGAAATTGTAATCATCATCGTCATTATTATGTTTAATATAATCCTCATTTGGTGCAAATATTTATTGTTATTACACCCCTATTAATCTATATATCAGCAAAGCAGCCGTCAAATTTGGTCGATTTGGTCCATGTCAACTTTGGTGCACTTACTAAAAGAATGAAAAAAAAAAACAGTTTTGAATTGAGAGTACCTATTCTAAATTCAAATTTATTAAAAAATATAGATCTCAAACTCATTTGAATAATTACGATTGACAACCTTCAATGGAGGCATAACTGATCATGCATTTCAACTATGGCAAGTCTAGAACCATAATGGGCTTCCAAGTAAAATATTGTTCTTAAATTGGTTCAATTGTCTTAGTTTTTACAATATACAATAATTTGTGGATTTCTTCTCATTTTTTTCAGGTATTTTTATCGATTATAAAACTATTGTTAATGTTTCTTTTATCAGAATTGGTTGTTATCATAGGAAACACATCTACCATCCAGTCAATTTTGTTCAACTTAATCACTATCTCATAGCCATATATCTTTCCGGTTAAGAAATGACAAAACTTTCTCTTGTTACATGAATTCAATTTTCGTATCATCTTTGGAAAAGCCATCTTTTTTTTTTTTTTTTTTAATAATGTTTTTGTCATTTGATCCAATAGCGTTCCGTTAGATAGGAACCAATTTGATAAATATTGATAAGTCTTGGATGGAGTATCCATAAAACTAGCGATAAATCATCTGGCAATAAATTAACAATTTGAAGTGCTATTTTGCGTATTCTTGATAAACCTGTATTTATCATAGGGTTGTACAATGTAATAGGGCTACAATCGTTGCTGTTGTGATCAAAGGGCTCTTAAGTGCTTCTGGGTATCAATTAAGCATTGTTGTCATCATAATTTATTCAAACATTCCACACCAAGTTTAATTTCTACTGAAATAACATGTTCCTCGTGTACACAAACATTTAGAACAGATTTAATTTCTACTAAAATAATATGTTCCTCGTCTGAAAACAATACAAAGGTGGCCAAAGGTTGAGAGGTACTTGCTCCAGAATCACTTGTTCTTATCACTAGTATTGAGTCTTAGTTTTTAGTTTTTACAATACACAATAATTTGTGGATTTCTTCTCATTTTTTTCAAGTATGTTTATCGATTATAAAACTATTGTTAATGTTTCTTTTATCAAAATTGGTTGTTATCATAGGAAACACATCTACCATCCAGTCAATTTTGTTCAACTTAATCACTATCTCATAGCCACATATCTTTCCAGTTAAGAAATAACAAAACTTTCTCTTGTTACATGAATTCAATTTTTGTATCATCTTGGGAAAAGCCATCTTTTTTTTTTTTTTTTTTTAATAATGTTTTTGTCATTTGATCCAATAGCGTTCCATTAGATAGGAACCAATTTGATAAATACTAATAAGTCTTGGATGGAGTATCCATAAAACTAGCGATATATTATTTGGTGATAAATTAACAATTTGAAGTGCTATTTTATGTATTCTTGATAAACCTGTATTTATCATAGGGTTGTATAGTGTAATAGGGCTACAATCGTTGTTGTTGTGATCAAAGGGCTCTTAGGTGCTTCTGGGTATCAATTAAGCACTGTTGTCATCATAATTTATTCAAACATTCCACACAAGTTTAATTTCTACTGAAATAACATGTTCCTCATGTACACAAACATTTAGAACAGATTTAATTTCTACTAAAATAATATGTTCCTCGTCTGAAAACAATACAAAGGTGGCCAAAGGTTGAGAGGTACTTGCTCCAGAATCACTTGTTCTTGACACTAGTATTGAGTCTTTACGTTAATTTTTTTCACCAAGCTGTTACTTCCAAGGCTTGGCAAGATGACATGGACCTTGGAATTGAATCACGCTTGAATGCTGCTCCTTTACCTAGTGGCAAAACCTCAATTAGTTGCAAATGAATTTACAGAATTAAGTACAATCCTAATGGTTCTATAGAGATGTATAAAGCTAAGTTGGTAGCTAAGGGGTACACACAGCAAGAAGATTTGGATTATTCAAAAAATTTCTAATTCCAGAATTCTCTTTACTTTTCTAGATATTTTTCTTTTTTTCAAGATTTTATTATGGATTTTTTATTTCCATATATTTTTATACTATCAGTAATTTGTTATTAGTTTCCTCCAATATTTTAATAATTTTTTTCCCTCAAATATTTCAATAATTTTCATTGTAAAAAATTATAATATTTCGTGTTCTATTTTATAGACAAAATAGAAAGATGATAAAAGTGGTATAGTGATTTCATCATAATATATATGTTTACAAATTTGAAAATTGCATGATATAAGGACTAATATGGATAGACATGTTTCATGCCTATCAAGAATGCAAATATTGTTCTATCACTTCTATCTTATCACTAAAAAAAAAATATAAAAAAAAAAAATCAAATATCGTTTTGGTAAAATAAAAATGCAAATATTCTTCTTCTTTGTTTATTTATATTCTTGATTGTATGTTATTAAATTTATTTATTTATTTTGTTGGACTTTGTTTCAAATGTTATAAAAGCAACTAAAGTTGAGCAAGAATACTATATTTAAAATCAATTTTTTCTTATATAAATCTTAGAAAAAAGACATCAAAATTTCATTATACTTAAATAATTAATGTACCACTTAAATGAATTAATATAACAAAATAAATATATTTATCCTTTTAGAAATCTTTTTAATTACAATAAATAATTACTTGGTTTATATATATATATATATATATATGAGATAAGTTCAAGTTATACTTGGTGTAACTTTACAAGAGTTACACATTTTCTAAATCATAAATTTTGAAAAGATCAAACAATTAAAAAAGAAAACATATTTATCCATTATATCATTAAATACTTACCTAATTAATAGTTTCCACATTATCTCTTTCTTCATTAAATATTTCTTCTGCCTCTCTTTCTCTCTTTATTAATTCTTTCTTTCCTTTTTCTTTGAGAAACTTTTTCTTTGCAATCAGTACGGCTAGGGAGATTTTTTTTTTTTGGTTGGAGAAAAAGGCTCTGGAGAAGTTAGTTTCAACTTTCAAGTTGGTGTCCATTTTTTATTATTTTCTCCAACTAGTTAACGTTAGAATTGTTTAGTTGTTACAGATTTACTTGTTTACAGTGGTGTGGCTATTATGAGTTCTTGTTTATTATCTGTTTAGAATCATGATTAATTGTTAACTGAGCTTCCCAAAAATAATTAGTACAAACATGCTTGTTTAGACAAAGAAAATTAATGAAAAGAACAAAATAAAATTTTAAAGGAGCAAGTACTATAGTATCTGAATTCCTAACAATTTTTAACTAGTGATGATTAGATTGTACAGATTAGATAAGATAGAAACTATCCAAATCTGATCAGAATAGAATTTGTTTGTAATTCAAATTCATCTTAATGTTTAGCCTTACATTATAACAATGGTATAGTTAGAAGTTTTTACAAAGTTAAATACCTCTCTCTTGATTAAAGAGGCAATGCCTCTACAGTGCCATTTTGGTTTATTGAGCTTTTTTTTTTTTTTTTTTTTTTTTTTTTTTTTTAAGTTTTGAACAATAGCTGCAGCAACAAGCGGCACAGTAGCTACAATACCAAGTGACTCTGTAGCTATAGTAGCTATAGTTCTTTTTTTTTTAGTCTTCCGTTTGTACTTTTTTTTTTCCTTTTATATATATTGTTATTCTGACATATATATATTATTATACTGATACAACAAATTTCAAAATATTTTCACAATTATTGAGGTGTCAATTTTTTCTAAGTTAAAATAAAATAATAAAATATGAAACTGTGACCAATCACAATTGAAAATAAATGTTTTGTGAAATGTTGTGACACTTGTTAGGTGAATGTGTAAAAGCTATAGTACTTTTGATTTGTTTAATATGTACTTTTTTTTTTTTTTTTTTCTAGCCATTGATTTGTGCTCTTTTTTCTACAAACTATATAAAAAGAGGCAATGCCTCTACAGCGCCCCTTTTGGTGTAGTGAGCCATTTTTTTCCCCCAAGTTTTGAACAGTTGCTGCAGTGCCAGTGTGCCACTTTGGTTTGTTCAAGTGGCACTGTAGCTACAGTAGCTACAGTTTTTTTTTTTTTTTAGTCTTTAGTTTGTATTTTTTTTTTCTTTAAAATATTTATAAGAACCTGCATATATATTGTTATACTGATACAACAAATTTCACAATATTTTCACAATTATTGAGGTGTCAATTTCTTATAAGCCAAAATAAAATAATAAAATATGAAACTGTGACTAACCATAACTAAAAATAAATATTTTGTGAAAATGTTGTGATACTTGTTGAGTGAATGTGTAAAAGTTATAGTACTTTTGGTTTGTTCAATATGTACTATTCATCGCTTTTTTTATTATTATTATTTTTCAGTCATCAATTGTGCTTATTTTTTCTAAATATAAAAAGAGCGAATATGCTCATGAATAGTGTTATGAACAATATTTTTGGTTTAGTGACTTGCCTTTTTTTTTTTTTTTTTTTTTTCCTTCAAGTTCACCAACTTGGTTTGAGTTTGTTTTTTTTTCTTTTAAAGGATCTTTATATGTTTACTTTTTACTTGTAATGTAAGCTTACATTGTATATACACAAAAAGTAGCAAATATTATATACATTTGCAAAAAAAAAAAAAAAAATTACAAATTTTGCAAATGTGTACAACATTTACCAATTTTTATATGTTTAAAATATAAATTTACATTGTAAGTGCAATGTATATTCCTATATATATATATATATATTATAAAAAGAGTGAATGGGAAAATTACAGTAATTTTGCTATAGTAGTTTTGGTTTGTTTAACTTTCACTGTTTGCTGGCCTTTTTTTTTTTTTTTTTTTGGTGAATGCATAAAGTTGTAGTATATTTGCTATATTATTTTTGGTTTGTTCATAATAATTTTCACAACACTTTCATAACAAATCAAATATGGTAAATTATTATTGGTTCTAATTTAAACTTACCAATGAAACTACTTTTTTGCCCATCAATAACAACTTGTAGTAACCTACTATTTATGATTTGTTGTAAAAATATCATGGACATAACATTTTTGTGTGTGAAAAATGTTAGAACATCTTGATGTTGTCACAATATTTTCAAAGCTGTTGAGCTATCAATTTTTTATAAGTTAAAATAAAATAGAACAAAATTATAATGGTATTATGAAAATGTTGCGTCATTCTGTTGTGTTTTTAGAAATTTTTTGTTGGTTTAATCAACTTTGTTGAGCCAAAATTCACTATTCCATATACAATTTTCTTGGGTTGACTTTTTGTATATTTTTTTCTTTACACACTATTTTAAGTAAAAACACATAGTTTTACACACAAAAACAAAAACAAAAACTTAGGAAAAAAAACATTTTTGATCCTTTATGTTTGGGGTAGTTTACAATTCTTCCTTAAACTTTAAAATCAAGTAATTTTTCCCTTAATATTTTGGAAAATGGCAAATATGTCATATTGTTATTCTCTTAGTTAAACTTTAATGAAAACTTATGATTCTTAAAATATTTTATTGTGTAATGTCTAAATTACTCCTGCTAAATTTTAACATTCTAAAATTTTTCTTTACATATTTTGAGTTTTAAATGATAAAAATTCTTAGAAAGTTAGAATGATGATATTCGATGACACAAGCCTTTTGTTATCTTTCTCTCTCTCTCTCTCTCTCTCTCTCTCTCTCTCTCTCTCTCTTTTTAAATTTCTTAGCAAAACTCAGTTGTTTATTGTCGGAAGATGATGATATTCGTTATTGTGGGGTTAGGATTTGTAGCCCAAGTTCAAAATAATAAATTTGTAGAGCATGGGTGATAGAGCTAGGTTGATTATGGAATTAACAATGGTTGATTACAACCTCTGAGTATAAACCAGCATAAAGACATACGTGAAGACGAAATGAATTGAAGTCTGAAGAGGCTTATGATAAATTGACTAGTGATTACAATTCTTAGATCTATAGTGAAGCCTTTTTTTTTTTTTTTTTCTCTCTTATCTTTTTCTCCTCCTTTTTTATCAGGAGCCCTTATTCTTTATATAACATCCTTCCCCATCATCTCCATCGTCTTCTTGTTCTTTCTCTGGGTACCTACTTGAGTGTATGTTATGTTATGTATCTTCTTTAGCTTTTTGTGAGTGGCGGCAGCTAAGGTTACACTGTTCAAGGGTCTTCTCCACATAAATGTGGCTATAAAAGTTGCTACAGTGCATTTAATACGGTGGTAATAACTTTTTCTTTAGACATTTCTTCGCTCTTATCGTCTCCAACCATACCCAAAACTTATCTTTATCATTGGGGTTGCTAGGAAGATCATTCAGACTTTCCACATGTTTGATTAATCAAGACTATTCATACCTGAGGAGTAAGACCTCTTCGGACCACTGGTGACCTCTTCGGATTGTACTCCTCCTTCATTTCTAGTTACCTTTCTTCCAGATGGACTCCATCTCAGCCGGTTCCTTCTCTTCGAACACACAGTAATCTTCAAATAGGGCCCTAAGTCCATTACGTAAGGTTGGGCTTTTCCTCTCCACAGTTATCATTCTTAGAAGTTTTTAGAGAATAAATATATTGTCTTTAGCAAGTAAGTACTAAAAAACTATTATAGTTAAATAAATATTTATATGTTAAATAGCTACCCTTACTTTGTGGTTGATCAAAATTCTTAAACGAATGAGATTAACTTTTTACGACATAATTATCAAAATTCTTAAAATTAATGTCTCTTTTGATTAATGTAAATCTCTATATACTTTAAAAATCAAATGATTCATATATTTGTTTTGTAATACAAATAAAATTTAGAATTGACCTTAATTACTACAGTAGTTTTTTTCCACGGAAAGCACGTGCCTTGCATGTGCTGCCCTAACTAGAAGTATTAAATGAGGAGAGAGAAAAAAATGCTCTTAAATTAAGTTAAATGGCATGGTAGTTGACTCTTTCTAATTAACCATTAGATTTCTCATAAATCTATGATGTATAAAATGTGTAACTTGAATATCAGTAAACCTATTTTTGGAGGAGAGTAATGGAGGAGAGACAAATGTGTAGTAGATGAGAAAGAGAGAGCAGAGAGAAAAATAAACCTATTTTTGGGATTAGAGATAGGTATGAAATGTTATAAATAAGAATAATAAACAAGATTCTTATTAGAATATCAGTAATAATTAGTGCATTTTTTTTTTTGACCATTGGATCTACTTAAATCCAATAGTTTAGAAAATGTGTAACTCTAAAGAGTTACAGTAGATGTAACTTGAACTCATCTCATATATATATATATATATGAAATCATTGAAAGGAATTATGAAATCTAAATTCTTAAGATTAATTTTAGTGAATTTACAAATATTAAATTTTGGTGGTTTTTTATGTCAATTTTTGTCAAAGCAATTAAACATGAGGAAGACCGCTTGTAGGGGCTCCTTTTTTCAGAAGTGTACCCCCGACAATGAATTTGTAGAGAGTGGGGCAAAGGGTTTGGCTCCGGCCGGCCTTTCGACGGTGCTTCTTGCGTTTTTCCTTTGTCACTCTTCGTCTGGGGTTGCTCCTCGGCTGGCGTCCGAGAATGCCCCCCTTTCACTAGAGGGGCCCTTTTCCTTATATACTCCTTATAGTTTGATTTTGACCCTACAGCTGTTGACCATCCAGGCCACTGCCTCTAGAGCCTGTCCCATCAGACAGGTTCTTCACCATGCTGTGGGTTGTGACCTCCAAGGCTGCACTGCTCAGGGGTCTTGTCACCATCAATGTAGCCTGAGGAGTCGGGCAAACTCACTAAGTGGGGATGTGACTACCTATTCTGGGTTTGCCCCCTACCCAGGATTAGACTAGGCGTGCCGAGGAAGGGCGTCTCCTCGGCATGGGTCCGAGAAGGGCTAAGACCCTTTGGACGACTATCTAGGACGATTGTCCTCCTCGGCTTGGGCCTTGGGCCTGCCTAAAGGTGGGCCGGGGATTCCGGGCCCACGGGCCCCACAATAGCCCCACAATAGCCCCTCAAAACCCTGCTGCACGTTTCCTCGGACGGGGAGGAGGGTTTTGTAAACTTCGGCCCTTATGTTCCGGAAGGCCTTCAGCTGGCTGGTTCTTCCTTGAGTGGCCGGGTCAGCACTCAGACTCTTCAGTAGGTAGTTAGTTTCTCCACAGGACTAGGTCTTTGGACCACGCAGCGCCTTGGCTCTGTCGTAAATAGCTAGCTCCCCATGGGCTTGGGTCCGAGGACCATGCAAGTCCATGATACAATTGCTGCCTTCAGAACGAGTGGCCAGCTCCCCGTAGGCTTGGGTCCGAGGACCATGCAAGTCCTAGGTACAATTGCTGCCATCGTTGGTAAGTGGCTAGCTCCCCTAGGCTTGAGTCCGTAGATCATGCAAGACCTAGGTACAGTTACTGCCTTTAGAACGAGTGGCTAGCTCCCCGTAGGCTTGGGTCTGAGGACCATGCAAGTCCTAGGTACAGTTGCTGCCATCGTTGGTAAGTGGCTAGCTCCCCATAGGCTTAAGTCCGTAGACCATGCAAGACCTAGGTACAGTTGCTGCCTTCAGAACGAGTGGCCAGCTCCCCGTAGGCTTGGGTCCGAGGACCATGCAAGTCCTAGGTACAATTGCTGCCATCGTTGGTAAGTGGCTAGCTCCCCATAGGCTTGAGTCCGTAGACCATGCAAGACCTAGGTACAGTTGCTGCCTTCAGAACGAGTGGCCAGCTCCCCGTAGGCTTGGGTCCGAGGACCATGCAAGTCCTAGGTACAATTGCTGCCATCGTTGGTAAGTGGCTAGCTCCCCATAGGCTTGAGTCCGTAGACCATGCAAGACCTAGGTACAGTTGCTGCCTTCAGAACGAGTGGCCAGCTCCCCGTAGGCTTGGGTCCGAGGACGATGCAAGTCCTAGGTACGATTGCTGCCATCATTGGTAAGTGGCTAGCTCCCCATAGGCTTGAGTCCGTAGACCATGCAAGACCTAGGTACAGTTGCTGCCTTCAGAACGAGTGGCCAGCTCCCCGTAGGCTTGGGTCCGAGGACCATGCAAGTCCTAGGTACAATTGCTGCCATCGTTGGTTTCGCCCTCGTCCCCGAGTGTGAGGACACAGTGTTCACCTCTTTGGGCAACTCAGTCTCACATCGGATAGAGGTCCCTTCCATTAACCCCTTGTAGGCTGCTGGGGCAAGAGTTAGTATACCACTACTGCACAGTTGCCTTCAATAGGAGTTCGTCCTCGGATCCGAGAACTTTGCTTTAGTGTGAAGACGTCCACGGGTCATTTTCTGGGAGCTGTTTTTCCTCGGGTCGGATTGTGACTTCGCACGTGGGGCTGATCTTGTCTCTGGTTCGTGTTCCTCGTCTTTCTGGTTTACGAGGCGTCGCTTGGCCTTCCGCGCTCCGTGTTTGACGCTTCGGTGCCCGTAACGCGCCTCCATTAATGCCCTCGTGAATTAACACGAATCAGGCAGTTAGCAATCCACTTGGAATTGGGTGGGAATTAATTCCCTTTGACAATTCTCCATTCGAATTCCGCGCGGCTCAACTCCCACCGATTTTCGCCTTCCATAAAAGGCGTTCTGGGGGGAGTGTTTCTCCTCATTCCATGAATCTTCCACCACGAACAGAAATATACACTTTCACCTCCCTGAGCCCCTTTGACACCGCCACCAGGGTTGTGACCACAATTAGGAGGTCTGGAGTTAAGGGCCGCTGTGACCGCAGCCCCCACTGGGCTGCCGGCGTGGCAGAGTTTAGGCGTAACATTGGCAGGGCCTTGTACGGTGGCTAGGAGGGACGTCGTTGAAGTACCTAACGCCCCTCCCCAGAGCGCACCTCCGACGAAGGAGGCACGTGAACTCCCGTCACGGCTGGTGCCCGAGCATTGCCGTCTTCGACGGTTAGTGCTCGTGCAGTTTGGAGAGGGTCGAGGAAGCATCACGAGGGAAGGTGTTCCGGGGTCCCTGGGTCGGCTCCTCACTTTGTTCAAGCTTTGGTTTCAAGGTGAGCCAGCCCCCAGCCCCCCTTCCCGTGCTTTTACTGTCCAGTTCTCCCATTCTCTAAACGCCGGTAAAAGCACGGGTTGACACTTCCCTCGTTCCTGATATTAATTCTTTGCGAGCCTCTTGCCCGGCCAGTTCCAAGACCGGTCCGCCTGGGCCTCTGATTGTAGGATTAGTTGATAGGATTTTTTGTAAAACATGCCTGTCTGAGCCTCTGATTGTATTTGTAACTTTTCTTTTATGAAATAATAAAGATTGTTGTACTTGTAATCTTTTCTGCAATAATAAAGAACTTTTCCTTTATTTGCTGTTGAATTTTCTTTTCGTACTGTAATTCTTCTCTTCTTCTCTTTTTTTTTTTCTTTTTTTTTTTTTTGCACCGCCAACTTTGCATAGCAACTACTTTGGAACGACCACCGGTTGCGCCGGCCAGTGCTCTAACCCTCCCCACAGACGGCGCCAATTGTAGGGGCTCCTTTTTTCAGAAGTGTACCCCCGACAATGAATTTGTAGAGAGTGGGGCAAAGGGTTTGGCTCCGGCCGGCCTCTCGACAGTGCTCCTTGCGTTTTTCCTTTGTCGCTCTTCGTCTGGGGTTGCTCCTCGGCTGGCGTCCGAGGAGGCCCCCCTTTCACCAGAGGGGCTCTTTTCCTTATATACTCCTTATAGTTTGATCTTGACCCTACAGCTGTTGACCATCCAGGCCACTGCCTCTAGAGCCTGTCCCATCAGACAGGTTCTTCACCATGCTGTGGGTTGTGGCCTCCAAGGCTGCACTGCTCAGGGGTCTTGTCACCATCAATGTAGCCTAGGGAGTCGGGCAAACTCACTAAGTGGGGATGTGATCACCTATTCTGGGTTTGCCCCCTACCCAAGATTAGACTAGGCGTGCCGAGGAAGGGCGTCTCCTTGGCATGGGTCCGAGAAGGGCTAAGACCCTTTGGACGACTATTTGGGATGATTGTCCTCCTCGGCTTGGGCCTTGGGCCTGCCTAAAGGTGGGCCGAGGATTCCGGGCCCGCGGGCCCCACACCGCTTTATTCTAAATTTTTTATTTTTATTATCATTATTATTCCCAATAAAAATAGTTTATTATATAAATTTTATAAAATATTCATATAGATTCCTTTAATACAAATAATTAATGCACAATTGTAAATGGGTTAGGTTCAAGTTACACCTAGTGTAACTCTAAGTAATGTTACACTACTCAATAACTTGTTATTGAATTAATATTTTGAAAATCTAACCATTAAATTACATGTTCTATATGTTCTTAACATGCATGTCAATTTTCATATCAATCAGATGTTATTTACCATTTGATCTATAAGCTCATTTTTTATGCATTATCTTCAACTACAAAAGTTTGAAATTTAACAATTGATTGATGACATGACTATTAATCTTTGATCATCTCAAAATTTTGCAAGCATGAAGAATATATGAAGATAATGTAATCTAACGGTGGATTTGTCAATATTCGCATCCAATTAAAAAATATTGAGTGGTGTAACATTACTTAGAGTTACACCAGATGTAACTTGAACCCAACTCATTGTAAATAAGTAATATATGTATATACTCCATTAGCTAATCCAATGAACTAATACTTTGATATCAATGCAAACTTTGAAAGCCCAAATAAATAGAATCTTCTTCTAAAAATAATAATAATAATAAAGAGAATCTCAAGGCATGAGTCACATGGTAAAACCTCATATTCTCTCACATAACCACATGAGATCTCTCCTTTTATATGATTATTATTTATTATTATTCTAGCAAAAAATAGTTTCTTCTATATTTCTTTTAAAATAATTGTTTCTTATATAAAATTTTTAAAAGTAATCATATAAATTCCTTCAATATAAATATTTGATGCACAACTATAGATAATTAATATATATGTATTTACTCTATTGGTTAATTCAATTAATTAATACTTTGACATTGCAAACTTTATTAAGGTGGAAGCCTATGTAAAAAGAATAAGACATGCACTACATTGCAGAACCTCTCTCTCTCTCTCTCTCTCTCTCTCAAACCATTTGTGTTTTTTATTTAAAATGGTTTTTAGAAACGAATTAAGTTAAACGATGTTTTAACATTTTACTTCTCTATTTTCTCAGTTTTTGCTTTTACATATAGTATATTAGTTTAGATATTGATTTCTGAGAGACCTATTTGGGTGGCCACCATGATTGCCTCCTCTTCTATGGCCACGTGGTTGATTGCTTTTCTGCCACAAGCTATCTCCAGCGCAATTCCAAAACTATAGACATCTGATTCCTTTGTAACCTTACTAGTTGCGATATATTTTGGGGCCATATAACCCATAGTGCCTGCCAAATTAGTGGTTTGTGACCCTGTGACATGGTCCACAAGCCTAGCTAGTCTCCAAGTTTAGCATTAAAAATTGAATCAATCATACTGTTACTTGATTTTATATCCCTATGCAAAACGCATTGTCCCCATTCTTCATGCAAGTAAAGCAAGGACGAGGCCAAGCCTTGAGCAATTTTGTACCTCACTGCCCACATCAATGCAATTTCTTCTTTAAAAATATGTGAATCTAAGCTTCCATTGGGCATGAAATCATAAACAAGCAGAAGTTCTCTTTTTTCGTGGCACCAACCAATAAGTTTCCCCAAATTCGTATGTCTCAATTGACTGATGATTTTTACTTCTGATTTATACTCGTTTAATCCTTGTTTTGACCCTTTTACCACCCTCTTCACAGCTACAAAGGTGTTTTGAGTCCCTTAAAAGTCCTCCATAAACCACACCAAATCCTCCTTGGCCTAGCTTTTCTTTATCATCAAAATCATTTGTTGCATGAACCAATTCATTGTATGAAAACTTCCTAGGTCCTCTGGCCCTTTCAACTTCTTCATCAATGCAGTCATCAAGGACATAATCTTCTTCTTCATTCCTCCTACTCTTTTTCCACAAGGCAAATAGAACCAATGCCAACCCACCAACCAAAACAAATCCACCTGAACCAAGCCCCACGGCTAACCCCAATGCGTTGTTTTTCCCTGATACCGGATCTTTTGTGATGGTTATGTTATCATCAATTTCCAAACTTGAACTAAAATCCCATGAATAAATGGTATGTATTGCAGAAGAATTTCCTGTTGAGGCTGAGAATCCAAAAGTAACCAATTCAGGTAAGAAATGGCTCAAATCAACATTTGTGGAAAGGAACTGCCTTATAGGAACATTGTTTCTAAAACCAGTGAAGAAAACACTCAAATTATGAGAACTAGAATTGTAACTAATCCAAGTTTCATTTCTCTTCCCTTCCTTAATAGCAATATTACTATACCATGAAATATTAGCAACAGATTTCAAGGAGTTGAGATCAATACCTACATGTTCCCCAGAGGGATCCAAATAGTCGTTGCTATAGATATCAAACTCCACTGCGACAAAAGGATTATCCACTGAGTCTAATGCCTGGTCATCGCGAGAAAGACCCATAGTACTACCACCTTTGGTCAACAAAGGAATCTTTGAACCCACAGGTGCAAGGAAGAAGGCAATCCCATCTCCATATACACTTCTATTCTGCGAGTCAATGGAAGAGGAAAAATGGGTGGTGAAATCTGTGAGGTTTCCAGAGTCCTTGTTCCACAGTTGCATGGGTTTGAAATACGTGGCTCGACCTACCAACTCGAACTTGAGCCTGTTGCCTGTGAGTTGGATGACTTGGTTTTCAACAAAAGCTCTCTCATATGTTATGTTCGAGTCAGAAGCGCTAAAACTAGTGAAGTTGAAGGATATAGCACTTGTAAATGTAATTGGGTTTAGTATTGAAAAAAAAAAGGTGATCAGGACGAGATAACAGAGGATAGAAAGCTGTGGAAAAAGGAAATGTTCGATCTTGAAGTTGTACATTACCATGATTGGAGTTTTCAAATGAGATTAGCCAAGAAATTTTTGCAGTGCAGATCTTAATATAAATCAATAAACTTATAATAACTAGAAGTCTTCTTAGAAAAAAGTCAGCATTTTTTTGAAAACTAATGTAATATTTCTTGATTGGAGAGAGAATGAAGAGGAACACAGGACTTTGAATTAGATTCTCTTCAACAAAGGCTGTCAACCACTAAAAGGCGGCCAAGGACCCATGTTTCGTCTTCTATATGAAGTAGCGGCTCCGCATGCAAGGCCAAAAAATGTATATGTATATATATATATATATATATATATTTTTTTTTTTTTTTTTGGATAGGGAAAAAAAAATGTATATATTTACTTGCCGAGAAATGTATATATTGACTTGCTAAAAAAAATATTATATGCTAAATTAATTTACTATAACCATCCTAATAAAAATGTGTAACACTCTGATTTGAGAATTACAAAAATTTAGATACTGATGTTATTTTTTTTTGGTGAAACTACAATGTTAATCCCTCAAGTTTACCTTGTGTGCGTAATTACTTCCTCAAGTTTGAAACGAGCATAATTGGTCCCTTAAGTTTTAAAATTGAGTTGTATCAATTCTTTTACTAACTGCCATTAGTGGTGTTACTTATGTGTTTAACGAAATAATGATTAGTCATTTTTTTATTAAAAAATTACAAAATAAAAATGCAAAATTCAACTCTCAAAGATTTTGAAAAACAGAATTCCAAGCCCTACTAGCCGCCGGCTCCAAATCCTGACAAAACAAAATTCAGCAAGAAGCGAAACTAGAATTCAATTCTCGAATTAAGCTGTTGATCTACACTGCCCACCAGCAAAGAAAAGGTTAACTTTCTATATCCGAATTGGGACCAATGAGAAAGGAGGACTCCACCACCTTTTAAGCTATATTTTAATCACAAATGTACTAATAAAAATGCATTTTTTTTTTTTTTAATAAACATAGGTCATGCAACACAAAGAACCACAAATCTATATAGAAAGACCGTACTGATTCACAGACCATTGCTAAAACTTAGTGTGCAATTCTCTTCAAATTGAAAAACCAGCTTATTTTACTATTCAACTTATTTTTGCTACTATTCATGAGTCTCACTGTACTTTTTGGTACTATTCATGAGTCTCACTGTATTATTTCAGATAACTTTTACCTTTATTTATATTATTTTCAACACAGTTTTCAATTTTAGCAAAATAAGTGAATCCCAAATAGACCCTTACTAGTTCCTTTCTTGATCCAGAAAGGGGGGACGATAATTGTTGGCATACGAACACCAAGCATATCAAACTTGAAGAAATAATGAGTTGACGGTAGCTAAGGCTTAGGTTTCCATCGGCGGTGGCAGCTAGGGCTTTGTACAATCAGAGAAAATACTTTTTATAATTTGGTATTGGGTTGTTGTGGTTTTTTTTTTAATTTTTTTTTTCACAATACCCAAACCCAAGTAGAAATAAGGATCTTGGGCCTAATACTTGTTATTTGGTGGACTGGGCTCAATTTACCGTAGCTATGTTGAGTTGATTACGAACTAAGTTGTGCACAAAACATAGATCCTACAACACATATACAAAATATATACGTAATGTACAGTAAGGAATAGTAAAGCAATAATAAAAAAAGGTAAATAAGACGTCAGGAATCCTCAGAAATATAAATGATATTTCATTATTTTTTGGGTTTTAGTACATTAGGTCCTTTTTCCACTAGGATGTGTCACAAGGTCTAAATAAGTTCAAAAATCACAGACTTAGATAGTTCTGTGCAGACTTCTAAGACTTGTGAGGTTTGAATCTCTTTGAATTCAAGTGTATCCTCTAATGTCTGTTTCAAGATCCCTCACAGTGCTTTCCTACTTTTCTCCCTTTTTAAATTTTGAAAAAGTTTTTAAAAGGATCTTTGTGCTTTGATTCCTTATTGCTAAATGGTTTTTGTTGATGGCTTCACCCCCTTTTATAGTACCTTCCTAGGGTTTTTGGTGTACCACTAATTTCATCTATTTGCTACCTTGAGTACCATAACTAATGTTGTGTTAGCAACATTGGTAACTGGTCACTTCCTTATTTTTTTCATTATTTTCCCCTTTTGAGGTTTCCCCCAAAAATTCCCCAACTGACCTTCCTCTTTTGGGAGATCCCAAGAGCTGACTTTCAATCTTCTCTTCCCAAAGCTTCTAGATGCTTCTTTTCAAACCCACATTTTTGGCTGCTTCACCTTTTGTTGTTTTCTCTAAATGGGTAGATTCCTCTCTGTCAGGTTGAAAGATCCCCAGCCACCTTTCTTCATGGTTCACCTTCCTGCATTCCTCGAGATACTAGGCTTCTTTTCATGAAATGCTGATTCCTAAGTCATCAACCTTTTTCTAAACCATGGGCAGTTGATGGGACATGCCCATCTTTGTTCCTTGTATCCATGAGCATGCTCCCTTGAGCTATCTTAATCCCAGTTGATCTCTTTTTGCTTTTCCTAAGAATCCTAGGTTTTCAGGAATCCCAAAGGAATCCTAGTCCAGTCCCTTCTAGGCTCCCCAAGAAATCTTCCTCACAAAGGCGAGGCTGAGCTTCCTTTTTTCCTTTTCCTTTCTTTTTTAAGGCCCAAAACTTGCCCATTCATGGTTTTGGGCCTCCTCTTGCTTATTTTAAGTGGGCCTTGGTTGGCGGATTATGCCTTGCCCTTTCTTTGAGGGCTCAATTGGGTTTTAGATTTCAATTTTGGTGATGTTTTGGGCCTCAACACAATGCTTGTGATATTTTGGATCTCAACAATTGTAAATATTGTTTGCGTAAATTTATTTTGTAATATTTTAATGAAAAACATGCCATGTCATTAAAAAAACGCGAAGTCATTGTTCTATTAGCCATGTAAGTAACATTACTAATGGCAGTTAGTAAAAGGACTAATATAAGTCAGTCTTAAAACTTGAGAGACTAAGAGCCCATTTGGATTAGCCAATTCTCATCACTCAAACTGAGTTCTCATCACTCAAACTGAAAATTGGCGTGGGACCCACTAAAAATCTGGTGTTTGGCTTGACTTTTTATCTTTGTTTTCATCACTCAAACTCAGTTTGAGTGATGCTACAGTGCCAAAAAATGAAAACACCAAATTGGTGTTTTTAGTTTCTGAGTTACATAACTCAGTGGCTTAGTGGTAAATATTGTGACTTTATGGGACCCACGATCAGACACTCAAGACCACTTTTTCTTCTTTCACTTTTTCTCTCCACCGTCATCTCTTTTCTCTTTTCTTCCTTTCTTTCTTTTCTTCTTCAAGTTGGGTTCTTTCAGCTGCTTCTTTTTTTCTTAGCTTTTTTTTTTTCTTCTTCATGGCTGGGTTCTTTCATCTTCTTCTATTTTTTTTTTCTTTTTTCTTTTCTTTCTTTCTTCTTCACTCCAGTTTCTTTTCTTCTTTTTCTTCACGTGATGATGGCAGAGATGGCAGAGGTCTTCAATTTCAGTTGTGATTTGCGTTTTAATCAGGTTAAGGTATGCTTTTGGGGCTTCGATTTCAAGGCTTTTATTTTTTTTCCTCATCTTCTTCTTTATTTTTCTTTCTTCTTCAGACCCACTCTAAGGTTTTTTTTTGTTTTTTTTTTCTTCTTCTTCTTTCTTTGTTCTTCACTCTGGTTTCTTCTCTTAGCTGCTTTTTTTCTCTTTTTTTTTTTTCTTCAAGCGGTGATGGTAGAGATGGTTGAGTTTGGCTCTCTGATCTAAGGATTTGGGTTTGGGTTTTTTTTTTTGTTGTGGTTGTGGTGGTTTGAGGCTTGGATTTTTTAGTGGAGGTTGTGGTTTTGATTGAGGGCTGTTGGTGGGTTTGGATTTTTGATTCATTCGAATTTTTTAGTGGAGGTTGTGGTTGTGTTGAGGGCTGTTGGTGGTGGTGGTGGTTGTGGTTGTGGATTTCTGGGTTTGCCATTGGTAGTGGTGGTGGTGGTGGAGCTAGGTTGATGGTGGTGGATGAAAGGTTTACTGTTGGTGGTGGTGGAGCTGGGTTTGAAGAGCAGAAAAGAAAAGGGACGCGGGTAGCAACCGTATTTTTCTGTGCAGTGTCAGTGGGTGGGTCCATAATTTTGGCAAAAAGTGAAGTTAAAAACTGAGATAAATGAGTGAGTTTTGTGACCAAACAAAGTGTTGGGATTTTTTGAGTGATGGTGGAGTTTGAGTGGTGAGTTATAGGTTTTGAGTTTGAGTCATAAAAACTAAGAATTGATATATGAAAACTGAGACACCTCTAAACCAAACGGGCCCTAATTGTGCTTGCTTCAAACTTGAAGGACCAAGTGCGCACAAAGGGTAAACTCGAGGGGCCAATATTATAGTTTCGCCTATTTTTTTACCTTCCAATAATAGCTTATTGCATGAAATTTATTATAAAAATATTATGGACATAGCATTAGTCCAAAATTAATTCTACCCCCAAACATAATCCTTAATTTTTTTTTCTTAAAAAACTTAAATAACAATGATAAATATTAGCTCAAATAACAACAAATATTAACCAAACAAAAACAAGACAATGCCCAACAACAAGAAGTGAACAAATTATTCAACAAAAAAGCCCATTATAAAACAAAAAGATAAAAATAGCTAATCATTCAAATCTGTAATTCATTCAACCTATTCAATAAAAGTAATTCCTAATTTCATTTTTCTTTTAAAAATGGTACCAAGAGATATATTGTGGTTATGAGTTCTATTTGATGGTGACGATAGTTATACTCTTTTTGGTTTTGCAACCACAACAATTTTGCTCCCCTTAGTGACTCTTTTTCTTCTTCTCTCTCTTTCTCTCAACTCTTGTTCCATATGTACTCTCTCTCTCTCTCTCTCTCTCTCTCTCCAAAAATAATGATCTTCCATAGAAAAAAATACATTGTCTACGAAAGAAAGTTGAAGTTGGAGTACCAAAGAAATGAGATATCAATGGGTAGCTCATGGTTTGACCAGAACAGGAATTAGAGGGCACAAAATAAGCCCTCAGAGAATTTTACAAGAGGCTAATTATTGATGCACACGGCTTGTTACACACTTCACTACACTCAGCCTATAATAAAATCATGTTTTGAAAACATGATTTCAGCTTTGTGTTTTGTACACAAAGGGTGTAACTATCACCACAATTTACAAAATTTGTTTAGTGTATACCATTATCAAGTCCAATGAATTCTTTTTCTCTCATTTTTATGATGGCAATTCTTCTCAATATCTCTACCAAAGATGGGTGGATCATTAAGGAAAGCTAAACAAACTGCTTAAAGTTGATGCAATTATAAGTACAGAAGGGTCACCACTAAACATGGAACTCTAACCAGTTCAGTCTTTATTTTTTCTGTCTCCGTATCCTCCTCCTTTATTCCATTATAAATTGTTATTTCTGGTTCTATGTAATCTTTCCCTGACTGTTCTAATCCTATTTTTCATGAACCCATTTTTTTAGTTTCCTCATAATCATTCGGACGTTTATTAATCGTTGACACCCTATATGTCTATATGTCTAGAGATCTTCAATTGTATGTTATTCAATACCTTGTCAGATTGTTTAAAAATGTCTTCACATAAACTTAATAATCCCATCACATTCATCTCCAGATTGGGCAGACATCTGAGACATGTATTACTTCAAAAAAGCAATAAATATGGCTTACTCTATAAAGGATTTCCTTCTCATATCTGTCATTAAAATCTGTCTCCTCCATAGTTCCCATCTCTCCTTCCAGCATATCAAGGATCCTATAGACTACCCTATGTACAGCCCTTTGTGTGCTATTTTCTTGGACCATGATGTCTTTTTGTTTAGCATATTAATGAGAAGATCAGTTACCAGAATAAAAAACTCAATCAATTGCTGATCCTGCAGCCACTGCATTATCAAATAAAGAGCCTCACAAAACTCATCATTTCCATCCCACACTTTTTAGTATCTGTATCTCACACAAACAGACCAGTTGACATCATGTTGATCAGTGTTGAATCCCTTCAGCCTCCAAGTTAAAGCCTCAAGTTTCTCTTTCCTTTCCCTAGCAATATCTTATATCTTGTTCCTGCACAGAAAAAACTTCTTTCAATTCCTCAATATTATTGATGAGAACATCAAAATCATCATCGTTCAGTCAATCAGATGTGAGAGGCATCATATTCCAACCTTTCTTCACATCATCTTGATCATTATTCCATGCTTTATATCCTACCATTAAACGCCTTATGTATTACTTTCATTTTCTGTACTGTGCATAAATTCATACATCTTGATCATGACCTTACCCAAGCCCCACTCTGCTTTATCAGTTTATCTCCTGTACCATTCAACACTATTATAAGAAATCTCCATATTAGTTTCACTAAAGTTATTATTCACGTTATCTTTTTCTTCCTTGAATTCTTCTGTCACCTCTTCCATTCTTTCATCTTCATGCACCAATTTTCACATATCACTTGCTGAAGTCCTTCAGTTTTAACCAACAATTTAATGAGTCTCGTCTCCACATTATCTTCTTCTTTCTTGAACCACTTGATTTATATCTTCAAGACCTTAAATCCCTTGCTACTTTGATACCAGTATTCAGAAGCTTGATTTGATTATCATTTTCTGTGTTGTTTTCTTGCATGATCCATTTGTTCATCCTCAGGTCCCCTTTTTTTTTTTTTGAGAATTTGTGATCGCTGTCAATTTTATCTTTCTTAACCATTGTTGTTCCCTTTTTTTGAGAATTTGTGATTACAGAGATCTTCAATTCCATGTTATTTAATACCCTCTCAGATTGTTTAAAAATGTCTTCACGTAAACTTAATAATCCCATCACATTCATCTCCAGATTGGGCAGACATATGGTAGTTTAAATAAGC
The DNA here is from genome assembly GCA_030445155.1 of Quercus variabilis. Classification (NCBI taxonomy): domain Eukaryota; kingdom Viridiplantae; phylum Streptophyta; class Magnoliopsida; order Fagales; family Fagaceae; genus Quercus; species Quercus variabilis. The sequence continues at coordinate 85,886,758 of CP129449.1, read as the reverse complement.
GATAAATCTGCTTTCTCAATAAAGGATTTCCTTCTCATATTTGCCATTAAAATCTGTCTCCTCTGTAATTCCCTTCTTTCCTTCCAGTGTAGAAAGAATCCTATATACTACCCTATGTACGGTCCCGTAAGTCCATAACTCCAACTTTTCATTCCTTGCTTGAAAATTTGAAGCCTTGGACCATGATGTCTTTCTTGTTTAGCATATTAATAAGAAGATGTGTTACTCACCAGAATGAAAAACTCAACCAAAAGCTGATCCAGCCACTGCATTATCAAAGAAAACATAACTCATCATTTCCATCCCACTCTTTTAACATCTCACACAAACTCCTGTTGACATCATATTTGATCAATCAAAGGGCGATTGAATGGCAATTGAAATCTGTATAAGCTGCTTCTCTTAAGCTACTACTTGTACAAATGATCATGATCTCAAATGAACTCAATATAAACTCATTTCACGATTACATTGTTATGGAAATTGCTAACCAAAAAAACTGATGATAGTTTTTCACTATTGGTTACAAATACATGGATTCATAGGAATATATATTCTATACCATGCAACTGGAAAGATAATAACTTTTTCTTTTTCTCTTCTTTTACCTTTGGTTATAAATTGATGGATAATAGTTATATATACTAGAACATGTCACCTTAACTTCCAGTATATTTATTGCATAACTTTATTATACTCCCTACATTTACTCCACACACATTCAATTAAAAAAAAAAAAAAAAACCTCTATTTATTAATGAAAATTTATTAAAACAAGTCTAATTTCTAAGTGCAATAGCAATGCAAATGGAGAAACAACAAAGGAAGAGGTAATTGTGAGGAATTGGTGTTGTAACTATAGCTTAAAGATTAGTTTTGTCCTCCCCAAGAATCAACAGTATCACTAAACGCTGTAAGCAAAAATAGTCTATTCATTGTTGGAGCAACATATGTTGGCACAGACATTTTTGATGGGAGAATAGGCAATGGAGCTTCAAAATTGAGCACATGATGAACTACTTGCCTTATTGAAGGTCTGAGGTTGTAATCAGGATGAGCACACCAAAGGCCAACAATAATCAAGCACTACATTTGTTGCTTGTCAAAATTTCCACCTAGCCTTTGGTCAGCTGCTTCAAGTACCTGTCCTTTTTTTAGAGCTCTCAAACCCACTCCACCTTGACTACCTGGTCTTCTATGGCCATGGGGTTGGTTGCTTTTCTGCCACAAGCTATCTCCAGTGCAACAATTTCCAAAACTATAGACATCTGATTCCTTGGTTTGTGACCCTTTGACATGGTCCACAAGCCTAGCTAGCCCAAAATTCCCAAGTTTTGCATTAAAATTTGAATCAAGCATAATGTTGCTTGATTTTATATCCCTATGCAAAACACATTGTTCCCATTCTTCATGCAAGTAAAGCAAGGATGAGGCCAAGCCTTGAGCAATTTTGTGCCTTACTGCCCACATCATGCATTTTCTTCTTTAAAAATATGTGAATCTATGCTTCCATTGCGCATGAAACGTAAACAAGCAGAAGTTCTCTTTTTTTATGGCACCAACCAATAAGTTTCACCAAATTCCTATGTCTCAATTGACTGATGATTTTTACTTCTGATACATACTCCTTTAATCCATGTTTAGACCCTTTTGCTACCCTCTTAACAGCTACAAAGGTGTTTGAGTCCCTTAAAAGTCCTCTATTAAACTCACCAAATCCTCCCTGGCCTAGCTTTTCTTTATCATCAAAATCATTTGTTGCATGAACCAATTCATTGTATGAAAAATTCCTAGGTCTTCTACCCCTTTCAAATTCTTCATCAATGCAGTCATCAAGGACATAATCTTCTTCTTTATTCCTCCATACAAGGCAAACAGAACCAATGCCAACCCACCAACCAAAACGAATCGACCTGAACCAAGCCCCACGGCTAACCCCAATGTGTTGTTTTTCCTTTGGTTGGGGGCTGGAATATTGGGGCTTGATACCATATCTTTTGTGATGGTTATGTTATCATCAATTTCCAAACTTGAACTAAAATCCCATGAATAAATGGTATGTATTGAAGAAGAATTTCCTGTTGATGCTGAGAATCCAAAAGTAACCAATTCAGGTAAGAAATGGAACAAATCAACATTTGTGGAAAGGAACTGCCTTATAGGAACATTGTATCTAAAACCAGTGAAGAAAACACTGAAATTATGAGAACTAGAATTGTAACTAATCCAAGCTTCATTTCTTTTCCCTTCCTTAATGGCAATATTATTATACCATGAAATATTAGCAACAGATTTTAAGGAGTTGAGATCAATACCTACATGTTCCCCAGGGGGATCCAAATATGCATTGCTATAGATATCAAACTCCACTGCAACAAAAGGATTATCCTTTGAGTCTAATGCCTGGTCATTGCGAGTAAGACCAATAGTACTGCCACCTTTTGTTTTAGGAATCTTTGAACTGACAGGTGCAAGGAAGAAGGCAAGCCCGTCTCCATATACACTTCTATTTTGTGAGTCAATGGCAAAGGAAAAATGGGTGGTGAAATCTGTGAGGTTCCCAGAGTACTTGTCCCACAGTTGCATGGGTTTGAAATATGTGGCTCGACCAACATACTCTAATGTGACTATGTGAGCCAATTTCCTGTGAGTTGGATGACTTGGTTACAGCGAAAGCTCTCTCATATGTTATGTTAGATTCATAAGAACTAAAACAAGTGAATTTGAAGGAAACAGCACTTGTAAATGGGGTTAATATAGAAAAGAAATAGGTGATCATAAAGAGATAACATAGGTTTATAAGCTGTGGAAACAGGAAATGTTCGATCTTGAAGTTGTATACAACCATGATTGGAACTTTCAAGTGAGGTTGGCCAAGAGATATTGCAGATGGTAATATGAATCAATACGTACATAAATAATAACTGGAAGTCTTCTAAGTACAGAGTCAAGCAATATTGACAAGAAAAAAAAATAATTAATCAATGTTGTTTTGCAGGATAATAATTAGAGGAAAACTTCAAATAGATACGGGCAAATTGAATAAATTCAAAATCCACACATCATCTTGAATATATAATTGACGTTGAAATTTTTCATACACAAAACAATGGTATAAGTTAAAAATCTACACATCATCTTGGATAAATAAATTTTTTAGCTAGCTTTTATGAACTTCTCTAAAAGTTAAAAATTCTCATGAAAGAAAAATCAAATTACACACTGTTAGTATTCAATAAAATTAACCTTTCTACCTAAGTCTACCAAAGAAGTTCAAGCCAAATTTAGAATAAATTTAACTTCACTAAGTACAGCTAATGAAGGGAAAAAGAAATAAACCAAAAAAAAAAAAAAAAACATAAATGATGCCCATAACCAAAATCAAATTTCTTTAGCAAGCTTCTATCAGTTCTATGCACTTCACAAAAAGTTTAAAAATTTTCATCAGAGGAAAACCTTGAATAGATACTGGACAATTGTATAAGTTCAAAATTCTCACATGATCCTAGACCAATAACGTGTTGAAAGTTTTCATCTGAGGAAACTTCAAATATATATTAGGGACAATGGTATAAGTTAAAAATCCACACATCTTCTTGGATAAATAAATTTGGTTGACCAGATATAGGACATTGTTTTTTTTACCAAACATAAATATATGACATAGAAAGACTGCTCCCTTAACCAAACTAGGAAAAACAGAAAAAGATTAAAAGTGTTATGTACTTGCAAGTGCATGTGGAAAGACATCAATATCTCCCTAGAATTTAATGCACCCATTTTGATGTAGTATAAGGACTTTTAATTAGTAGGTAAAGATTTCATTAACAAAGAGCTACAAAGGGAAATAAATCAAGTACACAGGAAGTATATAAGAAGTAAATTTCCAATACAAAAGCCATACTCATGACACAAGTACCTATTCATCACAAAAACTATTGAGCAATTTAAATCCTGGAAAGGAATCCATTCATTGGGGTGCTTAGTAAACAATGTTGTCCCACACATCATATGAATGCAAGAGATGTTCTCATGCTCCAGTAACGGTCTTCCATAGAAAAAGTCAGAAACCCTTTTTAAAAACCGCCTTTTCCACCTTTTTCTTTAACTGAATAGTGCTTCAATGACATTATCCTTATAGATAATTCTGCTAATGATGAATCTGCCCTCCAACAAAAAAAGTATCCTGGCAAGAATTCACTGACAGCACCAAATCTTGATTACAACAGAATCCTGTAATTATAGTTACAGTAAGCAGCATTGCAACACTCAATGGAACAAAATTATCATGGTTCATTTGAGAAAGGTGCAAAATCCAATTGATGAATCCAGATTGTGCATTTGGCTGAATACCTATACCATAGGGCATGCCAAAAAATATAATAGCTCAGAGTCCTACATGAAAATAATAGCAAAGAAATAAAAATGCCATGTCCATAAAGAAGAATTAAGGAGCCTAGCTCTACCATTGGGTGAATGATAGCCTAAAAGCCCAAAAGTCCTCGTGTACTAAACTCAACTCGGCACATCAAGGGAAACTCTGAATTTATCTACCCAGGAAAAGCACTGAACTAGAAATTAAATACCCACAACTCAGGACCAAATCAAGCTATCACAATACTCAAATGTATGTAGAATCGTGACTCAAAACAATGCACTTATGTAAAATCGTGCTCCAAATATGAGGGAGCTTGATGCTTCAAACCCATGCTTCATGACTCACACCTCTTTTTGCCAAGTGAAGCTGATGGACACATGAAATATGCATAATCCTCAACATGAAAGCAAGCAAACAGAAACTAAAAACCTGTAACTCAGAACATGCAATACATCCTCAGCCACTCAGGGGAACTGATGTGGGGGCTCCTAATTTATTGAAATAGCAACTCACAGCAGAGATCCTAAAGAGATTGCAGCTAAAGTGGACTTACAAGTGCTTTTTATCCCTTTTAAGATAGATACTATCACAGTTCGATGCCAGAAAAGCAGTAGATAATGTTGAAAGAAGTTGTTGCTAAAACGTTGCTGATTAGCCAGTAAAGTGTGACTGATGGCACAAATGCTTGGTTTAGAAACAGATTACTCTGTTGTTTATTATCCTTATTTATTATGAACTGTATTCATATTTAAGTTTAATAAAATAAAAAATACAAAGTTAAATAACCAATTTGAAAAAAGAGATGTGAATATGAAATTTTATAGTTAAGTCTCAATTTCAAAGTCAAAGAGAGTAAATGATACTGGATTAAGGTAATACTATATTCCCCCTTCTGCAGTTCAGTCACATCTTGAAAAAGATCCTAACTGCAATTGTTCAACTCCACTGCAACTTCCCTAAGCTTTCTTCCCTTTCTGTTTCCAAAAACAGAAATATTCATGAACAATTACATTCCCATTCCATCTGTGGGATATGATAAGAAAACGAGTGTAAACTAGAAAGATGCAGCCAGACAAAACATCAAGTGATTTCACTTCTGGTGCACATACAAAAATAGATACTCAATATGTATTGCTTAACCTGCCACAAGAAGAACTTTGACTTCTTTGCTCATTGCTTGCATGAGAGGGGCTGTCAGATAATGCATATGCTCTAGTGGTGGAGGTGATAAAGAAATTGGTGGCAAATGCTCCAACTCATTGTTATTTTTTTAATACTGAGCCAGCAGGAGCTGTTCAAGATTTGGCTACATCTAATATGGATGAGTTAGGCTTGTTTGGTGAAGCTGTGGAAGCACTCCTCAGTACATCATCTTCTGATGAGCCGCAATCTTAAGGGTTCTGCAGGCATTAAGCTCTCTTGTTGCATCACTGAATAAGAGAGAGAATGATCCACAAATTCTTCCTGAAAAGGAGTATACAGCTGGTATTTCTCAGGTAAGGGACATAAATTTAGATTTGGAGCCTCTATGGCTGAATCTGAGTACTTGCATAAGCAAAATAGAGATTCAAATTCAGCTTTGGACCCTCTTGTATAATAATGCCACTTCCTGCAGGCTCTCAGAATAACTTACCATACATAGAATCTTTCTTTGTGGTGTGTGAGAAGTTACATCCTGTACAGCCAGGCTCTAGTAATGATTTTAGCATTGCTGCAGTTTTAGAGGTTGAAGTTGCCAGAACTGCCCAACAGAAAACCTCAGGGAATGCTTTGAAAGTTGAAAAAAAAAATTGCTTTTGCAAAGTTTTCACAGAAACATTGGAAGCTGCTAAATGCTTTCCTCACGCAAAATCCTGGGTTGCTGGAGAAACCATTCTCCCTGAGGCTGAAGGTTCCTAGATTCATGATCTTGACAAAAAGCGTGCTCACTTCAGATAAAAAAACAAAAATAGGCCACTCTTGTTACCTTCCCCACCCCCCCCCCCCCCCCCCCCCCCCCCCCCCCCCCCTTATATGTGGGAGCTCCTAATTTACCAAAACAGCAACTAACAGCAGAGATCTTACTTGTTAAATCATACAAGACAGCATGCAGTTTGCAGTTGTTGGAAGTGTTGCTATCCAAGATTGGGTATCCAAGTATACACAATTCCCTCAACTATCAGGAGTCAAACAACGCCAAATAAAAAGAGAAACAAAACATACACAGTAATGGAAAAAACAAAAAATCCAACCTTGTTTTAGCAAAAAATGGATGCACATGTATTCAATTATATTTCTAAGAATAAGTACAATTGAATGCCTACTATCTATAGCATACAACGACTACTCTATTAAAATTTGTAACAATATAGAATTAAGCTCCAACAGGTACGAATGAAGTTGGAAACTTCAAATTAGACTGTGATACTGTCCTAAATTTATGGTCATCATCAAATGCAACCCTTTTCCTCTTCTGACCAACAACACCCGCTTCATCATCTGAGCTCACAAAAAATTCTACTTCAAAATCTTCATCATCTGAGCTCACAACGAATTCTACTCCAAAATCTTCATCATCTCCTGAAAACGAACAATAGGTCGAATCATCATCATCCGAAAAAGAAGAAACACTATGCTCAAAATCAGCCTCATTCCAAGAAGAACTAGGAACAGCGGGTAGTTCAGGTTCATCCACACCGGCGAGAAAGGGATGATCCAAAAGCATCTCGGCCGTGAACCTGAACATGGGTTTCCTCACAAGACAAGCCTTCAAGAAATCCCTTGCCTCCTTCGAAATCCCACTTGGAATTTTAGGCAATATGCGCTCATTGCCTATAACCCCCAAAAGCTCCTCTGTATTCAACTCTTCCTCTCTATCCCAAGGCGATTTCCCAGTAAGCATTTCACACACCACACACCCAAAAGCCCAAATATCAGACTTCGGGTCTTGCACGCTGTCAATCACAGTTTCAGGTGCCATATACAATGCCGTGCCCCTCAAGTAATCCAACCTCCCCTTCTTTCTCTGCTCTGACCTCCTAGCCAACCCTAAATCCCCTAACTTCGCCACAAAACTTTCACCAGTAGCAGCACTCACAAGCAACACATTCTCAGGCTTTAAATCGCAGTGCACGTAGCCACAATCATGAACATGATTAAGCCCTTGTAGTATCGACTTCGCGTAGCGCTTAACATCGGACTCAGGCAATCCAGACCCACCAGATTTCTCGATCAAATCACACAAAGTTCCTCCAGAAGCGTACTCGAACAGCAAGTTGTAAACCATGTTCTCGCCATTTTCTTGAGTAGTGATATCTTCCCCGAAGCAGTGAATAACAAAAGGGCAGCCTTGAACATTGTCGTGAACCTCCTTCTCTTTCTGAAGCGAAGCGGAAAGTGAAACCTCGGCGGACTTGACAGCCATGGTTGCAGGGAAACAGTGAAAGCGCGATTTGGGTTTCTTGGAATTGGCAAGAAATACAGACCCAAAAGCTCCTTTGCCCAGCAATGGGCCTCTCACCCAGGTTTCTCCATTGCCATACGAACTTGCCTCTGCCATTGCCTTTGCCTCTGACTCTGCTTTCTTCATGTTTCTTTGATCAAGAAGAAAGATTTTTTGTTTGATCTCAGAAACATAGAAATTTCCTTAAAACACTTTTAGGGTTTGGAAATTGGAAAGAGAGTATATAAGGTAGGGTTCGGTGCTTAGTTTTTTTTTTTTTTTTTTTATATATAAAAGTATTGATGAGGTTTCAAAAAAAGACCAAAGGCGGCACAAGCGAAAGTAGAGCGTAAGTTCATGTGTTGGTGTGAAATCGACTAATTTGACGCGTTTTAACGGTCGTATGTTGCTCGTTCCACTTTGGAGTTTGGAGTTCGGAATGTGTCAATTTGGGATTAGCGGTGCTTAAAAAAATAAAAAATAAAAAAATAAAATCATAGAACAGGTCTTTATTGGCACCATGTGACGATAATACTACGAGTATGAACTGGGTCTTAACGAGGCTAATTATTGCAAGTACGACACATTTGTTGAAACGTCACGATTCGAATAACTCAATTTTGACCAAATATCATATTAAATAATACAAAAATTCTTATGACTCTACGATAATAATATGTGGGTTATTTGAATTGGTGCAAACTATTATCATATCATATGATAAGTGACTCATGAGCTAAGTTTAACTAGAGTTCAAAGATTAGTTTAACAAGAAGTTCAAAATTCTTTCTAGATTGAGTCATATAGTTGGTTGATGCCTTGACTGTTTTAAGAAAAAAAAATGCAAATCTCCTCTCCCATTATAATTATTGAATTATAAAAAATTAAAAAAAATTTGTTCCTTTGGATAACGCAGTAAATTTTGTCTCCAATTTATCTTTTATTTAGTTAATTTATCTAATTATTTATCCCCACAAAATATATATATATATATATATATATATATATATTTAATGAACTAATCTAAAACGTGGTGCATATGGGATGGGATACATATGCATAGCAGCGTAAGTGTCTCATGGTACAAATTATTTTTCAACCGTTATTGAGGTTTTTATTTATTTTTATACATTTTCATTGGGGAGGGAGACATGAACCCTAGACCCCTCTTTTGAAAATAGCAGGCAATGTCATTACCACATTGAATTGCAAGACCTTTGATGAAAATGAGATTATTTGAAAAAGTTGTACCTAGAAAAAAAAATGACATTGATTAAATTGTATTTTAAAAAAGTGTGGTTTAAAATCCCTTTACCAAACACACCCTAGACTAAAATAAGCTATATTAATAGTAGTTTAGTAAAGATTGTGCTAAAATTCAATTTTGTCCCTTGATTTCTTACTTCAAATTTCAAATTAGTACTTTTAAATTTAATTTTGTCAATCCCGTTCATCACTTTGTCAATAGGGTCAATCTGATCTTTCTATCCAAATTTATTAGTATATAAAGCCACTTAAAACAATTCTTTTTTTACTTTAAAATATACTGATCAGACCATAAGATCTATTAAATGTGTATTTGATGAATGTTTTCAGTTAAATTTTTAATAAAAAAAAATATTATTCAAACAACACTAATTGTTAAATGCTAATAAATTTGGTCGGAAGAATCAGATTGACTCATTCTTACAAATTGAGAGATTAAATTGACAAAAATTAAATCTTGAGAACTAATTTGATAATGGATGTAAAAGTCAAGGGACTAAATTAATTTTTTTTCCTAGAGATAGTTATTTTTGTTACCAAAAAAAAAAAAAAAAAAGGTCTATTTACATGAATGAGAAAAGGAATGTTGAAAAATTGAAGGGATTATAATAAGTAGGGGGTGAAAGTAAATGGTCGAGAGAGGTTGACAAAGATTTTGTTAGAAAATTTAAAAATTGAATGCTCTTTTACTATAAGATTGTGTTTCAAAAAGTGTTAAATCTGTTTGAATTTAATAGGCAATTAATAACCGCTATAAAAAATAAAAAGGCAGTTATTAGATGTGCTGATCTGGTACAATGCGGCATTCAAGTCTTCAAGTCCGCATCATCCAAGCTTGCACGGTCGCTTGCATTTATTATCTTTTTCGCTTCAAGGAAATGCAAGAGTTCACAACTAAAAAATAAAAAACCTACAACATTAATGGTTAAAAAAAACCTAATTAATGTTTTCTTTTTTTGAGTAATACCTCATTAATGTTAAAGCAAGGGATAATAAAATATTGGCTAAAATGCAAAATGAACATTTTAAGTTCCTTCAGATTTTATTTTAGTTCTTTAACTTTGTTTTTGTTCATTTCAACTTTTTAACTTTCAAATTTATTCAATTAAGACTTTTTTTTTTTATCAACTTTTGTTATATGTTATGGTCAATTTTTCAATTTTTTTTAATTTTTTTTCAAAAATTTTAAATTAAAAAAATTCAATTAATGATTGAAAAATATTTTCCAGATTAAAAAAAAATTAATAAAGGTTATCAAAAAGACTTTAATTGAATAAATCTGGAACTTAGAAGACTGAAATGAACAACAACAAAGTTAGAGGATTGAAATGAAATCTGAAGAAAGTTAGAAAGTCAGTTTTACATTTTAGCCGAAAATATTTTTAGCCCACCCCAAACTTGACCTGCCACATTTATGCCTCACTTAGATTTTTCTTGGCCCTGAAAAAAATGATGGGCACTCCTAATCCAACCAGCCCCACCTTCATTTATAAGAAAAAAAAAAAAAAAAAAAAACCTTTTGAGGAGAGAAATTTTTACTAAAGGGGTAATTCTTTAGCAAAATAGATTTTCATGCATATCTTAGACTGGAGTATTCAATATTGGCAAGTATTGTTGGTTCCAATTAGTTCAACTGAAAAATCTTTTATCATCGAAAAGGAGATTTAGACTTTGAATTTGTCTTACACTAACAACTAATCGATATATTGGCCAAATGATAAAGAACAATTATTATGAAGTGAACATCATAAGTTGAAATACAATCATATATAAAATTAAGGGAAATATTAACAGGCACTATGAAGTGTTCGTTAAGGATGATTTATATATTGAGGGGTCCACCTAATACAAAATTAGTATAAATTGATGAAATGACTAAAAATAGTATTAAAGTGATAAGTGGAACTCAAAAAAGTTGATTTTATTGACTTTATACCCTATAAAATTGGTAAAAAAATATGACAAAAAATTGACTTTATTTATATAAAGTTGTTTCTTAACGAGCACCTTATGGTGCTTGTTAACACTTCCATAAAATTTATATTGGCAAGTATTGGCCGATAATAGAGCATTTAAGTTTTGCCAAGAATTTTATAACTTAATTAGTTGACACTTCTTGGTGTTTCTAATGGAGTTATGGAGGCATTCAAGAGTTTAAATCTTATAAAAAATAAAAAAGTTTTATCATCAACTTTTTTTTTCTTTTTTTATATAATTATTTTTTATGAGTTAAGTTAAAGTTTATAGATTGAAGTAATTTTACACCGCTAAATAACTTATTATTGAATTTATATTTTGAAAATCTCACAATTGGATTACATATTTTATATGTTTTTAACTTATATGCCAATTGAATATTATTTATTATTCAATCTATAAACTCATTTTTTATACATTATTTTAAATTACAAAAACTTGAATTTGAATAATCGATTGATGTCATAGTTATTGATCTTTGATCATCTTAAAATTTTACAAACATAGAGTATATACGAAAATAATGTAATCTAATAGTGAATTTGTCAAAATTTGCATTCAATTAAAAAATATTGAGCTGTATAACATTGTTTAGAATTGTAGTAGGTGTAACTTGAACCTATTTTTTTTATTATTAAAGGTTTTAATAGCACAATAGTGGCCCTGAGCTTTAACCCTAAATGACATATTGATCTCAGAGTTAGTGTGATTTCCTTCCCTAAAATATAGAGTTACCACTTGATAAAATCATATTGACCGGAAGTGAGGCCTATGCAATACCAAGAAAAGAAGCAACCAATGTTATAAGTTATGACAGTACTTGGCAGTATTAAAAGACACTAATAAACTCCCAATGCTTCCAATTCAAAAAGAGTTCAAATTAAGAACTAGTGTTCTATACATTATATTCTTTCACATCATATGATATAAAAGAAAATTAATATTTTAATGCCAAAAAGTATAATACACTTGTATATTTTCCTAAAAAAATAAAAATACACATGTATCTTTTTCCTAAGCATTAAATATTTTAGGGATACAATTGGGATTAGCTTCAACATCACTGAAATTATTACCATCTTATTAGGCACTTGTAATCCAACACATTACCAATAATTTAATTTTAAGGAATCATTACCATCACATAGTACATGTTATTATGCTAACATCAAAGAGAAAAGATTAAGAATCTTGGAGACAGAATTACAAAAACTTTTTATAATTTGAGATGAATAAAAAAATATGAAAATTAACAAATTAAACTTAATTTCTATCGATATTTTTCTTTTAAATCATAATGGAATTAATCACGTGACATGCATATAATTTCTGTCATCATATCATCATTTGAGAAGCAATAAAATGGTTTAATTAACACCTTTCAGTCTTGCACGTCATATATATTTTTTGAATTCATTAATTCTTTAATAAAAAAATAAAATACTATCATAGTGTTTGAAATGTCAAAAATGTAATTTTCAAGGGGTTAATTGTTTAAATAAAAAAAAAAAAATCAAGGATCAAATTAAAATGCGAAACTTTCAAAAGCTGTATATTAATATGTAAACATAAATTGGATTAATTATGTTCATCTAGAAACAGACTTAAAAAATAAAAAATAAAATAAAAAGTAGCAAGACAGCATATATATTTGGCTAGCGTGGGTCGTCATTGGCTAAAGAATGGATAAAGAAAGGGAATCAGACAAGATATGAAATTTTCTCCCAAAAAAAAAAAAAAAAGAGAAAAAGAATAAGAAAGCTATATATATATATTATTTTTACAAAAAAAAAAAGCACAGGTATATATATAAAATTTAATATAATGACTGTAAGTGCCCTTGGATTTTTGGGTTTTGTTTTCATTTTAGCTATTATATTTAAAATTTTTATTTTAATATATTTCATATTTTTTTATATTAATTTTGTCACCCATTTTTGTAAATTATATGACTATTAATTGCCATTACATAGCGGGACTGTTAATTTCCGTTCATTTTAAAATGTTGTAAAACTCATGAATTTCATTATTACAGACAGATCAACACATAATGAACTGCTAAATCATTAAATTATTTCATAAAATATTATAAGATTTTCATTATTGTAACCCATCAACATATAACAAACCGTCACACATGGTTATAAAAAAAAAATATCAAACATGAAGGTTAAAATATATATATATATATATATAATTTTTTTTTGGAGAAACATACAATTTATATATTAAACCAAATAATAATAATAATAAAGAAAGCCTATAAAAAATAATAATAATAATAATAAAGAAAGAAGATAATAGGGAAGCAAAAAAAAGGAATAAAAAAATAAAATAAAATAAAGCGGTTTTTTGGTTGGCTTTGCCGTTGCGCTTTAACATTTCTCTCTCCGAGTCCCCATCTCCTATATATAGAAGATAACCATATCAAAATTTTCCCATCTCCGAGTCCCGATCCACGAAGCCAATCGAAGCCAAAAGCCAAAAACCAAGAGCTTCCAAAAAACTATTCCGCGAACAGAAAAAGAAGAGAGAAAGCGAAAGCGAAAGAGAGAGAGAGACAGAGAGACAGAGAAGATGACGAATACGTCGTCGTCTGGAGAAATGGTGTACGTGGAGCACAAAAAGGACACCAATGGCTTCTCGAAGGTCATTCTCCGCGAGGTTCGCGGTTGCTCCGCTGAGGTACGTTGCGATCTTCGCTGTTTTTCTTCTGTAAATCTTTCGCTCTGATTGTTTTTGTTACTGTTAAATCTATCAATGCGTTATGAATCTTCGTTTATTCGATGATCTTCGATGAGTTTTCGCCTAAATTTTGCCAAATTGTGAGCCGAAATTTCGGTTGATTAATGCAATGGTCGCACAATTCACACATCTTGAAACGAAGTCTCTATGTTTCTGCAAGAAAACGAAGAGATTAGGATGTAATTGCTGTTATCTTGGTTCTTGGATTATATTTTTGACTAATTGAAACCAAAATTCTAAACCTTTATCGTTTAGAACTTTGTTTTGTGTGTGTAATGCTACCAAATCTTTCTTTGTTTTGTGTGTGTAACGTTTTTATGTTCGTATATAGTTTCCTTGTGTTTGGTTGATGGCGGTTTATGATATGCGCGATCAACAATCTTGAAGTGAAGTTTTTATGTGCAAGGTGTTGACGTTTTGCTCTCTATGTTTCTGCAAGAAAACAAAGAGATTATATTTTGACTGAATGAAAATTTTCGAAAAAAAAAAAAAGAAAAAAAAAAAGACTAACTGAAGCCAAAAAATCTTAAATCTTGATTATTATGTCATTAGTATTACTGCCTTGATAAAGATTTCATATTGGTCTTTAATGCACTAGATTAGAAGTTGTCATTACATGTGTGTGTGAGGACTTGATGGAGATGGTGAGTTAAATGGGATGATTTAATCTTTGTGAGATAAATACATGTGTCTCATATGGCCGAGGACTTTGAGGGTTGTTATGGTTGTCTCTATTAACAAGAGAATATACTTTTTTTTATGTTCATGAGCAGTTTATAAAACTGTGGAACCGTATTTAAGTGCTTGTGTAATTTTCTTGGGTAATATTCATTAGCAAATATTGTGTTTTATCTGTAACATTTTTGGTGAACGTAATTTTTTATCTACTTAGTTAGTGTATTCTCTCTCTCATGTGTTCCTTCACTTGCATACTTTCAGGAACTATTTTGTTGGTGTTTCCTTTATGCAATCTACACCTTATGCTTGGAAGTCTAGATATACAAATGTATACTTATACTTATATGCACTACTTTGCTTTATACAATAGAATTTTTCTGATTTTTGTTTGTTTGTTTGTTTGTTTGTCTTAGTTAAGTCGTGCATGCTGTTCATTCAGACCCAACTGCACTTTTTTATGTTTGGACTTTTCCTTTTTGGAGCAGGTGTACTTGTATGGAGCTCAAGTTACATCTTGGAAGAATGAACATGGGGAAGAATTGCTTTTTCTAAGTAGTAAGGTACTGCAATGTGTTATGATTGTTTGTTCAAAAGCTGTTTAACTGGAGATCCTAAACGACATCAAAATCTTCTTTTAATTTGGCTGTACTATGTACTAATAGTAGTTAGAAACTGTTTTTGCAGCATAGTTGCTCTTTTATTAGTGCATTGATTTGAGCAAAGCTTTAATGATTAGCTTCAAATACATCAGCAAAAATGTTTCCACCACTTTGGTCTAGTTTTGATGCAGGACCATTGGCACCTTCATAAACTTACTTGCTTCATTATTGAGTCTTGGTATTAGTTTTATTATGTTAGAAAGTTGCAGGTTACATAAACTTGCTTCATAAACTTACTTGCTTCATTATTGAGTCTTGGTATTAGTTTTGATGCTGGACCATTTCCATGTTTTCTTGAATGGGTTGTCCTTGGCTGTACCAAAGGTCCTTGAGTCTTATTTTGTGTTTTTAATCCTTTTCCTATTTGGTTTAGAAGTTCTAAGTACTTCTCTGCTATTAGTAATCATAGTCTTCCCAGGAAATGATTTAGCAGTAACCTATATAAGGGCTGTTAATAACATTGTTAGTGAGATTGATATTAATGAATTCCTACAACTTATGTCAAAGTTTAAGGGTGTGTTTGCCTTCTCCTATTTGGGTGTGATTGCCTACGAAACAGGGGTGATTGCCTAGTGTTTATTTTTTGTTATTTCTATTTACTCTTTTAACACCAATCATTTTCAAGTTCCAATCTTTTTATTACCTAAACCCTTAAACATCAAGCCCTATTCAAGAAGCCTTCAAGATAACAAATATATCTAGACAGTCACAAAAGGAAGTGTGGACTATTATTCAGAAACAGAGGAGGAAGTAATGAGTTAATCAAAACCATTGTCTGTATACGCACAACCAACCCAATTGAACAGAATATAGTTGAGCAGTTTAATCATGATCCTTCAAGCCTGTAAGAGTCATGTTTATGGGTTATGGCTTTGTCTCCTTGTTATTTGATATGTATTCTGCATGCTCATCTTTTGAGTGGATAATTAAACACTTAAACTAGGATTTATGATTTTATAAGACATTCAGGAACTTTACATCGTTATGGTGATAATTTATTCCATATTATATTTCAGTCCACCTCTTTGCTTTAAATTCTATTATGCATTAAATCTGCTAAGAGTAAGAGATAGTTGCAGACTTTTTTTTTTTTTTTTTTTTAATATCCTTGTGCCTCTTGCAGGCTATTTTTAAACCTCCAAAGGCTATCCGTGGAGGTATTCCAATATGTTTTCCTCAAGTATGTAGTTTTCTTCTTCAGCTTATTACTCCCTTATAATTGCTTTCCTTTTTCAAAGAATAATAAACAAGTATCTTCTGCTTATGCAGTTTGGATATCATGGTTCTCTTGAACAACATGGATTTGCTAGGAATAGGACTTGGACCGTAGATCCTGATCCCCCACCTTTTGCAACAATTAGCCACAATAAGGCTTTCATTGATTTAATCCTTAAGCCCTCTGAAGAAGATGCAAAGATCTGGCCTCACAGGTGCATTACTATTTTTGTAACATGTTTAATTCTTGAAGGTACCATGTAATCACTTGCACAGCAATGGCAGAAAGTATGTTCTCTCTCTTCCCCCAACAACCCCCCACCCCCCCCCCCCCCCCCCCCCCTCTCCCCTTTTATTTTTGGGTGTTTATACAAATGTGAGACTGGGAAGGGGATGGAATAATTTAGTGAGGTTGAGCAAGAGTTTATGGAGTGTTGTGCAATCACTCTTACAAGGCATTTGAAGCAAGTTATTTCTGCTCCATTCTTACCTTCTTTTTTTTTTTCTTTTTTTTTTTTTTTCTTTTTTTTCCGTCCTTCTTTAATATAAATGTGGGGTTGGGAAAGGGGAGGGAATAAAATATAGTGAGGTTGAGCAAGAATTTTCTTCTTTATTTGTGTAAAAAACTATTTAGTTTATTAGATTAAATGTTCTAATTCTTTATGGAGTGTTCTCAGAACTCCTAAAAGTATGTAACCTGTGCATTTGAATTCCCTTGGCAATCTGATCTTTCTATTGAATGAAGTATTGAACTAATATATAATACATCGCTGTTGTGTGCAGATATGAGTTTCGCCTAAGGATAACTTTGGGACCTGGAGGAGATTTGATGTTGACATCCCGTATTCGCAATACAAATATTGATGGAAAGTCGTTTACGTTCACATTTGCCTACCACACATATTTTTCTGTCACGGACATCAGGTTTTATAGTGATACTAATTCTTGTTTATTTGAGTTATTACATTAAGTAGTTTATGCCTCCACGCCCTGGGTTGACATGCATTATGCATATTTTGCATTTCTCTCCTGCATCTAGTTTCACTCTCCTGTTTGCTTTTATAAATTCTTATTACCTAGAATTACATCGTGGATTAAGATTTGATGAAATTATCTGGGAGCATCTTTTCTGTGAGCTGAATGTTATGAAATTTGTATATTACACAGAAAAATATGTCCAGCAGAAACCCTCCTTTGTGGTATTATAAAGTTGAATGCATTGCAGTATTTATGTTTAATAAAATCCTATCTATGTAATCTAAGGAATGCTGTGCGCTATTGGTTTCATGCAAAATGTCAATTTGTGGTTTTGAGTGTCATATGCATCCTCTGAAATATTATGAAGTTTGACTGCATTGCAATATTTAATGTTTAGTAATGAATTTATCTATGTAATCTAAGGAGTCCTCTGTGCTATTGGTTTCATGCAAAATATTGATTCTGTGGTTTTTTCTTATATTTAAAAAAATTTTAAAAAAATTGATTCTGTGGTTTTGAGCTTTCGTATATATCCTATGAATTTTATAGATGTATTAATCTGTGTATTATGCTGAGGATTATTGTTCAATCCTTGTTTATTGTAGAAGTAGACTTCACCTTATCAATACTGATACTATGACACATGACTAAGGCACTTCTTTTTTTCTGTAAGCAATGGTGCATTGCTGGTATTTTCTGAGATAGGCAAACCTAATCCATGCTTCAGATTGTATCTGAATCAATTCGGAACAAATATGGTTTGCCATTATTCATGCTAGCTGTGTCTCTTACATGAAGTCTAATTATAAGCTTCTTGCATTCATAATTTTATATCCACTTACATAAAACACCAATTATATTTGTCTCCTCATGATGACAGAACAATTAATGTCTGGAGATGAAACAAAACAATAACGCAGTAACATTGTCAAATGGCTTCATTTCTGTCTTTTTTGTTTAACTACTTGCAGAATGGCTTTTCTTCTTTGAGATATATTCATTATGGATTTTGATATACATGCTTTATTATAATACAAGATGTTTTCAGAAGCAAGTTTTGTTTGATTCATTATATGTCACTGTAGATCAGCTGTTGATTACTTGCTAAATTGATGCACTAAAAAGAGTTCAGAACAATGTGCATTTTGTATTGTTTGCGAATTAACTCTCATGTTCTTCTGTTTAGTGAAGTGCGGGTAGAAGGACTAGAGACCCTTGATTATTTGGATAACCTGAAGAATAGAGAGCGAGTTACAGAACAAGGGGATGCAATAACGTTTGAATCAGAAGTTAGTACTTTTTGAACAGAAATGCTTTGTATTGTTCACTTTCATTTTGTTCAAATATATATTAGTTGCTCCTTCAATTACTTATTTTATTTATTATTTTATGGTAAAGGTGGACAAAACATATCTCAGTACACCAACAAAAATTGCTATTATTGACCATGAAAGGAAGAGAACATTTGTATTGCGAAAAGATGGACTTCCAGATGCTGGTGAGTTGAGTCCCATCCACATATTTCCTTATGCTATTTTTGGAAGTTTATGAAGAACAGAATAGAATAGAATGGAATAGATAGATCATAAAGGAATGGAATGGAATGTAATTGAAAGGAATATGGTTGTATCTTTTCTAGTGTATTTGGTAGTTTGTAAAAGAAGGAATGGAAAGGAAATAAATAATAAGTTTGCTAGCATACCCTTCACGATTTATATGCATTTTCTCAAAATAGAACTAAAACATATTTCATCTTCACCTTTTTTTTTTTTTGGGGGGGGGGGGGGGGTGGGGGGTGGGGGGGGGGGATGGAATGAAATGGACATTCCCTTGTAGCAATTCCATTCCTTCTTACTTGACCCCAAACAAGATAGATATGCCTTAAGATCCTTTCTACTCCCTACCCACAATTTCCCATCTCCCAAATGGGCTGTTAGGCTTTGAGTTTGCCATTTTTCCTATGATAACATAATATAGAAAGTATATAGTTAGGGGCGGGGCAGATCATGAAAAATAGAGTTGGTAGAACCTCCAAGCTACTGTTCTGAAATTATGAGCCAGCTGTGGTTGGTAGGCATGTTTTCTTACTGTTAGGATACCTATTGATGAAATTTTTTTAATTTTTAAAAACTGATAAATCTTAGAGTTGACCTACTACTGCTTCATTTAACAGAAGAAGATCTAAGTTTGGATCTGTAATGCTGTATTTTTATTCAGCTCAGGCTGTGTCTTATGATATAGAACCTCAAGGATTTAGAATGAGGAAAATGGCTTTAATCTCTGTTATTTGGTTGAGCTGCCTCATCCATCTCCCCCATCACCCCTTCTCTTTCTCTCTCCCTCCTTAAAAAAAGAGATAAAGAAAGTCCCACGTGAAAATGGAGATTTTCCACTAATAAACACACAGGATAATAGATAAACATAGTAGGCTTCTAGCTAAAGATATCGCATTCGTTATAATGCCTTTTGGAAGTGCTGCATGACCAGATTCTGTGTGCAAATTAGATAGCTTTCTTGTTTGCTATGTAATCCTCACCTTTTTTACATGGAAAAAGGGGTGGAGTCCTATCGATGACAATGGATGAATTCATCCAACCACTAACTTACAATCAAGTTAGCTACAGCTAGTCTTGAAGGAGGCAAATGTAAAAGGCATTGATTTTAGCGTCATTAACATAATCCTTTTCCTCTGCAGTGGTTTGGAATCCATGGGATAAGAAAGCAAAGGCAATTCCTGATTTTGGGGATGATGAGTACAAGCATATGCTGTGTGTTGAAGCTGCTTGTGTGGAAACGCCCATTACATTGAAACCAGGTGAAGAATGGAAAGGAAGGCAGGAACTATCTGCCGTTCCTTCCAGTTATTGTAGCGGACAACTTGACCCACAAGTGGTACTCCAAAGCGGTTAAAATTCAACTGTCTGGGTGCATATCTTGTACAGGTACTTTACTAATTGGAACAATCAGTACCTGCAATTTTAATTACAAGCATTCATGGTCTTAAAATTAGAACATGTTCGTGTATGAGTTTCCCTAACTAGCTGGGGATGTGTAGTGGAAGTTCTGCATTACAGTATCTTAGTTTCCATTTGCTTGCTTTCATGTTGAGGATTATGCATAGTATATATCATAGACTTTTATGAGAGGTACCACGTGTCCATCCACTTCACAAAAAAGAGGTCTAGGTCATGAAGCATTGGTTTGAAACATCAACTCCCTTATATTTGGAGCATTGTACGAGTCAGTAATAGAGTGGGGTAGTTACATGCTTACATTTGACTATTGCGATAGCTTGATTTGGTCCTCAGTTTTGGATATATAATTTCTACTTTAGTGCTTTTCCCAGGTGGATGAATTCAGAGCCTTCCTTAATGTGTTGGGTTGAGTTTAGTGCTTGCGTATTTCTGGGCTTTTAGGCTATCGTCCACCCAAATGACAAACCTAGGCTTCCTATTTCTTTGCAAGTTTATTTTCATGTAGGTTTCTGATCTATTATATTTTTTGTCATGCCCTAATGATATAGGTGTTCAACCAAATGCACAATTTGGAAACGTGAATTGGATTTTGTATCTTTCTCAAATTAACCATACTTATTTGGTATCAAATGTTGCGTTTGAATTTCTTTTGTTCCATCAAGTGTGCTAATTGTAACTATAACTGCAGGGCTCTATTGCAGTCTAGATTTGGTGTTGTCAGTGAATTCTTGCCAGAATATTTTTTG
This sequence comes from Quercus variabilis, assembly GCA_030445155.1. NCBI lineage: Eukaryota > Viridiplantae > Streptophyta > Magnoliopsida > Fagales > Fagaceae > Quercus > Quercus variabilis. The sequence goes on along the minus strand of CP129449.1, from coordinate 85,865,720 downwards.
TTGGAGGGCAGAATCATCATTACCAGAATTGTCTATATAATGTCATTGAAGCTTTATTTGGTTAAAGAAAAAGGAACACAGAAGGCAGTTTCAAAAAAGAGTTGCTTTAACAATTGTATATTACTAGATTTCTACCAAAAAAAAAAAGTGGAAGAGAAGAAAGATGACACATCTAGGCTTCTCATTTGTTTGGTTTTTGTTCCTCCACCCACTTCATCTTCTTTTGTAGACATGTATTTGTTATTTGTATGGAATATCATTAGTTTTTGGTGCATGAGACATCTCTTGCATTCATGACTTGTTTGGGACACCATTGTTTACTAAGTACCCCAATGAATGGATTACTTTGCAGCATTTAAATGCTAAATAGTTTTTGTGATGAATGCCTAAAGGGTATGTATTTTTTTGATGAATATGACTTTTGAGTTGATACTGTATTTCATGCTTACTTTCCTTAGTATTGCTTCGTTAATATAACCTGTTACCTACTTTTCAAAAAGTGATTATAAGTCATCAAAATATACAATTCTTCATGCTAAGCATGTTTCCGCATGCACACGCAAGGTACAGAACACTTAAAACTTTGGCTAAAATGCACTCTACTCTTTACATCTTTTAACTTTGGGTCGCTTTTAAATTGGTCCCTCTTTTAAAACTTGCATTATACTCTCGAGTCTCGACTATTAAGTTTTAACGTGTTGTCAGTGTGCCTCTTCTGACATACTACTATAAATTCTTGTCCTTGATTAGTTCAGAAGTTCCATGGAAAAATAATGGTTTACTTATAATATTTCTTGTTCATCATTGTTTAGTTCATGGTTATACTAAGCTCCAATTACTTATCGTATGATATGATGATGCAGTAAAAGAGGCCTAAATTCATAAACACTGTGGTTCGGCTTGTAATTAAAAATGGAAAATTGGTTTTACAAAAAAAACCATGGAAAATTGGTTGGGGTCAGATGGGATTGGATTCAATCCAATTGGGTATGACTAAGACCAAATTTGGATAAAAAACGAGCTGGACTAAAAAAAAAAAAAAAATTAAATTAAATTAAATAGTGCATAATTCTTAATTTTATCATCCAACTCTAATAAATCCCAAAAGAATAAAAGAAATTTTTTTTTTTTTGAGAAGTGCTACATGCACAACACTTTCATAACAACTTTTATGTGGTAAGTTGTTATTAGTTTTGATTTGAACTCATAATTAAAATTATTTTTTGCCCATCAGTAACAATCATTAATAACTTATCACTTATAATTTGTTGTTATTGTAAAAATATTGTGGACATAACATTTCTCTAAAACTAAACTTCAAGTTCAAGTGCACATATTATTTTATTTAAAATATGAATTAAAGTTAACATAATGATAACTAACATTTCCAATTTTAGGTAGGTATTTGTTTAGTTAAAGTAATTTAAGAAGTTAAAGAAGAGTTTTAAACAAAATAATGTTACAGAGGAACTAACACTAGAAATATAATTATACAAATTTTATTGAAAAAACTGTCATAATTTGTTTGAGAGATAGGTTCCAACTTCTAACCTCATTATTGTTAGACTATTGTTTATTACACACAAACGGTTTTACACACCTTCAAAAGCAATTGAAATCTTGACAGATCTTTGAAATACTTTAATAAAATTGTTTGTGAGAAATCCTCACCGGTACTACAAATGTTTTGTTTGGGTTTGCAACTTGCAATGCACCAATAGTAAAACGAATTAGATCCCAATTTTCAACTCTATATCTCAGTTTTCGAAAACTGGAAACAACATTAACATATTATCGTTAAAACGCGTCAGTTTTATAGTAAAGATACGAAACAGGTAACACTTTTGTTGTGCCGCCTTAGGTACAACAGTTATGAACTGAGACCCTATCAAATCTTTCATATAAAAACCACAAAACCCTACATCTTTTCTTTACCCTAGTTCTTGAAACGTAATGTGTTTTTTCTGAGAACAAACACACAAAATCTTTCTTTCTTGCCATCCAAGAAACATGAGGAAAACAGAGTCAGAGGCAAGCTTGTATGGCAATGGAGAAACCTGGGTCAGAGGCCCATTGCTGGGCAAAGGAGCTTTTGGGTCTGTATTTCTCGCCAATTCCAAGAAACCCAAATCACGCTTTCACTGTTTCCCTTCAACCATGGCTGTCAAATCCGCTGAATTTTCTCTTTCTGCTTCGCTTCAAAAGGAAAAGGAGGTTCACACCAACGTTCAGGGCTCCCCTTTTGTTATTCACTGCTTTGGCGAAGAAATCACTACCCAGCAAAACGGTGAGAATATGGTTTACAACTTGTTGCTTGAGTACGCTTCTGGAGGAACCTTAAGCGATTTGATCAAGAATTCCGGTGGGTCTGGATTGCCTGAGTCCGATGTTAAAAGGTACACAAAATCGATGTTAAAAGGGCTCAGTCATGTTCATGATTGTGGTTATGTACACTGCGATTTGAAGCCTGAGAACGTGTTGCTTGTGAGCAGTACTTGTGAAAATTTTGTGGCAAAGATAGGGGATTTAGGGTTGGCTAAGAGGTCAGGGCAGAGGAAGAAGGGGAGGTTGGATTACTTGAGGGGAACGGCATTGTATATGGCACCAGAAACTGTGATTGAGAATGTGCAAGACATGAAATCTGATATTTGGGCTATAGGGTGTGTGGTGTGTGAAATGCTTACAGGGAAATCTCCTTGGGATAAGGAGGAAGAGTTGGATACAGAGGAACTTTTGAATCTTATTGGTGATGAGCGGGAATTGCCTAAAATTCCAAGTGGGATTTCGAGGGAGGCGAGGGATTTTTTGAAGGCTTGTCTTGTGAGGAAGCCCATGTTCAGGTTCACGGCTGAGATGTTGATGGATCATCCCTTTCTGGCCGATGTGGATGAAGCTGAACCACCTGCTGTTGTTCCTAGTCCTACCTGGACTGAGGCTAATTTTCAGCTTAGTGGTTCTTCATTTTCAGACGATGATGATTTGATCACTTGTTCGTGTTCAGAGGATGATGAAGATTTTGGAGTAGGATTAGTTGTGATCTCAGATGACGAAGCGTCTGTTGTAGGTCAGAAAAGGAAGCGGGTAGCATTTGATGATGACTATAAATTTAGGGCAGCAGCACAGGCTAATTTGAAGCTTCCTGCGTCATTCGTACCAGTTGGAGCTTAATTGTATATTGTTACAGATTTTGATAGATTTAGAGTAGAATAGTCCCTATATGCTATAGGAAGAAAGCGCATTCAATTGTACTTATTCATGATATATAATTCAATACATCAGCATCCAATTTTCCAAGTCGGATTTTTTTTCCCTTGACTATGTATGTTCTGTTTCATTTTTTTATTTTTTATTTTGTGGTGTTTGACTCCTGATAGTAAAGAGGATTTGTATATTTAGCTAATTATACCTAATTTTGGATAGCAACAACTCCAACAACTGCAAATTGTATGTGCTGTCTTGGATGATTTAACAATTGATATCTCTGTTGTGAGTTGCTGTTTGCTAAATTAGGAGCTTCCAAATAAGTTTAGGAAAAGTAAAGGAAAAAACACAAGAGAGAGAGGGAGTATTAGAGAGAACTATTTTCTTATTCTTAAGGGTCCTGTTTTTAAACTAGGCAATTGGGGCAATCAGTCTCAAGTTGCCTCTAGGAAAAGCTTCGGTAACTACTTTCTTCCAATCTAATCTATGCTTTCTTGATATTGAAACTGAGACATATCTGATAGAGAAAAGGAAAACAAGGGGGCAGAGAAAAAGAAAAGAAAGATAACTGAGACAGTAGGTTGTAGAGCCATGGGTTTAAGCATCAAATACATACCTGGACTTACTACACACAACTGCTTTTAAATGTATGATAATATTGCAATCAATAATTGTTTCTGAAAAGATCATTTTCATCAATCTTCATAATACCATGCATCTCCAAAGACTAAATTAGTCCAGATACAAGTGTAAGTGTTTTTCTCCCTTCCATGATCATTGATCTCAACCAAGGTTTTGCTAAAATAATATCGTTTATAAAAATTTATATGGCCACACTACAATAGTAAGATCTAAACCATATTAAGACCAAATCTCAGTTGAAATTCTTGCAAGTAAGCAAGAAGAAGTGTTCTAAAAAGAAATGGAAAAGAAAATGAAAGTTACCTTCTTTGAGGACTATGACTTTTTGAGCTGTAACTTGACTTTGGGAATGATTCAATAATCCTACCTTTGTGTCTGCAATAGAAAGATATAAACTTTAAATCTAGGTTGTAAACAGTAATAGATTGATGGCATATACAATTCATATGTATGGTATTAAGGCTTAGAAGAGCTAGCTTAAGGATTGTCACTATTATTATGCTTGTCATTGCTATTGTTGTTTATCTTGTGTATGCATCATGGCATTGGCTGAATGGAGCTTTTTAATCTGCATTAATTATGCAGAAGACTTCAAAATTTCAAATAATTTAAGCAATATTCCCTTATTTAATTTTTTTAAATTATTGTGAGGAACGAATTAATATACTACATTAAAATGTTGTCTAAAAGAATTCTTCTCGCACCATCAAATTTTTCCAGATGCAAAGGTAAGGGAGAAACCTGTACTTAGTCCAGTCTGCAATGTATCCACTATATCCACCTAACATGTTGCAATACTGTGTTCTCAAGAGCTGCAACATTTCCATCACTGGCTGTCATAACTAACCTTGCAATCTCAAAATAAGAAACCAAAGCCTTTGCCTTGGAAGCAGCTTCTAGCTTCAGCTCCCATTTTAAAGAAGCTTCTTTCTCCTCTGAAGCTCTCTTCTTTTTCTGCTCAACCAATTGGAAGAACCCCTTGGTGTCCATTCAAATTTAAAAACCAGCTCAGAAGAAATAAACAATGCCACTTCCATCACATCATAATTCAACTATGGAAGTAACAAATAATAGAACATACTTCAATATTCTTTGCAGTCGAATAATACTTGCGAATAATGCTGACAATGAACATGCAACATACGATTATATGAGTATGACCAACAACAGTGATTATAACAAGGCATGCAGTAAATAATACAACATACATAAGGTCAACAATTATATCTCTAACCCGAATTTTATGTTATACATCCAGAAAACAACAAAGAGGAAAACATACAATAATATAAATTCTATACATAATAAGTAATAACACTAATGACAAATAAACATGTCCAGAATGTTACTGGATACAATTCAACAACTGTTTTAATATGCTAAGTAACTTGAATCACTCTCCATAGCTTATACTCCATAAGACTCTGAACTAAAAAGGCTTATTCATCCTCCATTGCACTCAAAACAACCTTTTTCCCATCCTCCACAGTGTTGCCACCACTAGAATTGACCAACCTCATTGGAAATCCAAAAAGTTCATCATTTTCAGACCAAGTTCAGTTCCTTCGCACATTTGATTCAATCAAACACTCCCTAATAAGTAATCAAGTATGTTTTTTCTTGATTAGAGGTTCAGTCTTACTTATATCTTATTGTTTTTATTGGAAATAGGACAAACACCAAAGTTAAGGATATGTTTAGGGCTTCATTTGGGGGTTTTTATGTTCTAGTCATATTTTCTTTCAGTTGATCAATAAATCATGAAATCTAATACCAAAATTAATTATTTAAAACACCATTAAATCAGAATAGTAAATCGTTAACAAACTATTAAAGATTTTTTATGTTTTAGGATTAGGGTTTCATACCTACATTGGAGCTTTTGTGCTTTGGCAGTTAGAGGGTCATAATTAAAGTTTGGCGAAAACTACATTTTAGTCCCTACATTTTCACCATTTTCCATTTTGGTCCCTAAGTTTTTTTTTTTTTTTTTTCCCACCGCTTTTAGTCCCTATCTTAGAAAACGCGTCTCATTTTTGTCTCTACCGTTACATTAGATATGAAATTTGCACAGCTGGCAAATGGCATTAGTTAAATATAATAAAATAATGCCACATAAACCACGTGGCTTTCCATGTTAGCATCTAAATTAAAATAATAATAAAAAATTTTAATTGACATTTAAAAGGTCCATGTCAGCAATTATAATGAATTTAAAATCAAACCATTTTCTTTTTAAATTTGTCAATTTTAAAAATAAAATAAAATATTTTTAAAAATATGAATGGATTTTACAACTCTCTCTAATCTCAGATTCTCATCAAATTCTCATCAGATACCTCTAATCTCAAACTTCCTTCCTCTCACCTCCAACATCGCTTCACCTCTAATCAAAACCATCTCAGATTCTTACACCTCAAACTTCCGTTTCTTGATCTCACTTTATCCCTCTGTACCCATTGGCCGAAGCTCCCACCGTTCATCTCCTTTAATCGCCGTCGCCACCACAGCTATCAAGTTGGTAAGATCCTTCTAGTCAATGGGTTCGGCAAGGTTCACAAGTGATGGGATCGGTAAGGTTCATCGGCAGTGGGTTCAGCAAGGTGGTGGGTCAGTTTTTGGGAAATCTGAAGGCCTATGTTTTCCTCTCCTCCTCACTTTCTCATCTCACTCTCTCTATCTTGGAATTGAATTTGAAGAGGATCTGAAGCTGATCTTGGGTTTTTTTTATTTGTTTCTGATTTTTGACAAATTTGAAAAACTCATTTGCTATATCTGTTGAGAAGGGATATTCTAGGTTTGTGGGTTTGTGAAAGGACTATTTGTTGTGTGTGTTGAGAAGGGATCTTCTGGGTTTATGAAAGGGATTTTTTTGGGTTTATGAATGAGAATTTGTTGGGTTTGTGAAAAGGGAATGAGAATTTTCTGGATTACCAATTAGGAGAGAAAAATGTTCAGATCTTGAGATTGACGTTGCCAAGAAAATGCTTAATTAAATTTTATTTCATTTCACTGTTATTGATGTGTTTGGCTTTAAAGAAAGTACAAGAAAGACAGATAAATGAAAAGAAACTAAGAATTAATTTGCTAAGAACATGAATATGAATAGTCATGTTCTTGGGGAAGAACACAAAAACCACATGTAAATATGTTCTTCTAAAGAAAATAATAAAAGGAAAAGAAAATTTTATTTTAATTATTTTATTTGATTTGGTTTTAAAAATCACATGTTTAGAATTTTGTTTTAATTTTTTCTGAGGTGGCTTTTTTTAATATTTAAAATGCTGATGTGGCATTATTTAAATGTTAATTAAAAAAATTTATTATTATTTTAATGGCCATGTAAGCGCCCCATATGCCAACTGTGCATTCCGTTCACAAATTCCATTTTTGATGTAACGGTAGGGACAAAAATGAGATGTGTTTTTCAGGATAGGGACTAAAAGTGGTGGAAAAAAAAGTTAGGGATCAAAATGGGAATCGCGTGAAAATGTAGGGACGAAAATGTGGTTTTTGCCCTAAAGTTTTAAATTTTCATTTTGTCCAGATTATGACCGGGTTGAAAAGATCTAACAAAGTTTTTAGGGATTGTACCTTTTATGTGAAATTAAGGCTTTCCAATCTAGTATGTTGCCTACAGTACTAGTTTTAGTGAAGTGTAGGGTTGGGTTTTTGCATTGGTGAATTTTAGTGTAGTTTTATCTTTTCTCTATGGCTTTGGGATGTTACGAAGGCTACTGTCTTTGTTTTGTTTGTGGAATAAAGTTCTTACCTATAAAAAAAGGGAGCAAAGTCCATTACTTGCATCAACACAGAAGGTCATAACGGCAACTGGAGGTGAGAGCAAGATCCCAACCAATTTTTGTGATATATAGATTTGCTAAATGATTTAGTTAGTTATATTAATGAATCACAAAAGTGGATAAATTAGGGGCGAGGTGAGAGCGGAGGATGAATAGTTTCTATTGGTGCTTCTAGACACAAAGGATGCTAATTATAGCATATGCTTTTCTTAGATTTAATTACAATATGTTGCTAGCCATGCAGCTTGAATCCTTTTCCCTTCTATACCTCTAAGCACTTACACTGTGTTTGGTTCAGCAGATTTTAGGAGGGATGGAAAATATAGGAGGGAAAATGGGATAGAAAAGTGGGTTTTCCATTGTTTGGGAGTGGAGGGAAAAGAGGGGGAGTGGAATGCCCGGGAGAAAATTTTCTCTCCCGGGCGCACAAAATTTTTCCTCCCGATTTGGGAGGAAAAGCAATGAGGGAAAACTGCAAATGATGCAGTTTTACGGTAATGCCCTCCACCAACCCGCATTTATGCCTTCCACCTACACCCGTGATGACTTTTGCCCCCACAACATACTTATCACTTTTCTCATCTATCAGCGACCATCTTTTCCTGTCATGTTGTGATCAATTAAATAGTTGGCATTTGTATATTTTGTATTCTAATGAAGCTTCGTTCTTTTCGCATTATGGGAAAGCACATATTTTTATAACAACTTTTCTTTTATTTGTATTTTGTATTCTAAAGAATTTACATTATAATAATAAAAATAATAATATAAATTTATATATATGATGTGGTAAATTTTATATTATTTAATGAGTACAAATAAATCGATTTTTTACATATTATGTACCAAGGGTATAATAGTCAATTTATATAAATTATATTTTCCATCTTTTCGTTTTTCTCTTCAACCAAACAAAGGAGTTTTCCACTCTCCCACTTTTCTACCCCTCTAACCAAACACATAAGAAGGAAAACTAAATATTTTTCATCCTCCCACAATTTTCCATCCTTCCAATTTTCCACTCCTCCATCCAAATGGACCCTTAGTGCATGCAGAGGTACCGATTCAGCTATAAGATCCTTGGCTAATTATAGCATATGATGAATGTGTTATACACAAACTTTTTATAGAGGAATTACAAAAATTAACTTGAAATTATTTTTTTTCTTCTTGCCAATTTTGGTGCTCTCACAATAAATGTAGCAGATAATTTCACTAGTGTGTAGATGTCTTCATAGGATCATGTGCTCCAATCTATATCCTACTTCTCACATCTATATATCGAGTTCGCAAGTTGTATTCCCTGGTTTTTATCATGTTGTGTGCAAAAATGCTAATAGCACCCTAGCATATATTTAGAACATTATACCCATTTTTATAGCTTAATCACTTTAGTCTTCAACTACAAATTAGCCAAATATAAGTGATTAACCAATTTCCATAGATGAAACACGGAGCTACTGTAAACTAAACAAGTAATTAGCAATATGGAAATAAGGAAAATGAAAGAAAACCAAGGCTAAATACAAGGAAGTGTTTAGGAAGAAGAAAACCTAAGACCTAGACAAAAAAACCTCTCACTTGACCACATCGTCAGAAATCTCCACTAGGTAAATAGTTGTAGTACAATAGACATCATGAACCCTCCAAGTCCGTACACCTAAGGTACTTTAATCCTCCAAGTTCCAACTAAAAACCAACTACTCTGAGTCTTTTCTCCACCTATCTTGCTGGAGACACCTCCATTGCAATACCAACAGACAACCACCATTAAGATTGTATTTGAGATAGTTTCCTATATTTCCACAACTTCACTCATATCTCACAATGATCTCTATGTTTGTATGAGATGAAGGGAATAAAAATCACTCTCAAAGGATTAGAGGGAAAGAGAAGAGAGGAGGAGAGTTTCTTAGCTCAAAACTAAAAGATTTCTCTCTTTTATTACGAGGGTGACTTCAAGGATGGATAAGAATGATGTGTAGATATTAAGTTATACTCAAATTATTCTCTATTGCCATGCTCAACACTCATAGAATGTGTGTATTGGCATAGTTACAATGGACAAAAAAAGATCAGAAAATAGAGTAGTCAGATCGTGTAGTTCATGACCATGTGGCGACCTGGCTGGTTGTGAAATGGTTGCAACTTGCTTAGTCAGCACTCTGATCTTGTTCTCCTGTTGTGTGTCACTTGTGAGCTAAGTAAGTCATCTAAGGTCATGAGTTGAAATTCTATTATAAGAAACAAATAATGATTTTAGACGTCCCTTAAATGTGTTTCTTGAAAAATAGTGAATTTTGGGGCTGCACTTCTATATATATAATAATAGGTGAAGCAGAGAGAGTGTGAAATTGAATTACAAATTAGAACTCTAATTGTGTGCCACGTGTACACACCAAATTAGAATTTCTAATTAGAGTTCTAATTTTGTGCCATGTGTCTAGAATCTAAAATTGAATTTTGCATCATGTGGCTAAATGTATATGGGCTCATTCTCATTAAAACCACTTTTATGTATCAGGTCAAGTGAGTTACTATGTTAATTAAGATTTTCCTTGATTTTGCAGTCAAACGTGAAAACCAAAGAGATTGATATCGGTGATAAGTACTTGGTTTGGGTACATTGCATAATTTCCAAAAAGATAAATGTATGTGGGCTCATTCTCATTAAAACCACTTCTATGTATTGAGTCAAGTGAGTTATTGTGCTAATTAAGTTTGTTCTTGATTTTGCAGTCAAATGTGAAAACCAAAGAGATTAATATCAGTGATAAGAACTTGGTTTGGGTACATTGCATAATTTCCAAAAAGATAGCAAAGCCAAAGTTTGCATCTTTGTTATAAATTGCTTACAAAGTTTGCATCTTTACATTTGCACTGAGTTTCAAATTAAAGTGCTTTCTTCTTGGTTCTGACATTGAGTTTTGTTTACTATTCACTTACAAAGTTTGCATCTTTACTTTTGTTATAAATTGCTAATATGTGATTAGATGCACATTATGCCTAAAATTCACTATCCTTATATTTAGCTTTTTATTCAGGTTTGGCACCTATAACAATGAAGAAAGCACTGCTGTGGGCCGATAGATGATACTTTTTGCAGGCATTTTTTAAGCTACGAAAATTTCAATCACCAATAGAGATTGAAGATTCAAAAGCATGAATGAATCTTTTGAATAAACATTGTCACCAAGGTTCATCTTTCTATGTAAAATATATATACTGCTAAGTTTTGTTAATAAAATTTTCTGGTTAATAAGATGAATTTAGACTCCTTTTAAACACGAACAAACTCATGATTAATAATATATCCATTCCCGTGCAGTAGCATAGGGCTACATACTAGTTTGTATAATGAGATAGCATAATCATTTAAGTGGATTTTTGAAAGATTTTTAAAATCCACACAATAGTAAAAGACCTAATTTATTTTCACTAATTAGGATCCAATTTTGGCAGTCATTAATAGAGGTGATGTAAAGCCACGGTATGATTATGTACTCGTCGTATGATGCAAAAAAAGATCGAGAACTTGAGGTGTTTGATGAAGGATGGTTATTTTATTTTATTTTATTTTTTTATAGAAAAATAGCATTTAATAAAAGCATCATGAATAAAAACATAAACATAAAAAATAAATATAGCTTCCATTTAGTATTCCTCTTCTATCTATGTTATCTCAAAAAAAAGATAAGTGGTCTAAAGTACCACATCAGTTAGTTAGTGAGTGAGTTTTCGGTTTATAAGTCTCGCTAGTACTTACAAGGGTTAGGCTCTTTTGTAAGTGATAGTGTTGTAAATCTTGTCTTCCCACTCCCTCCTTTCCCATTCTCTATGTCTTCTGTCTATATTATCTTAAAAAAGAAGAAGATAAGCGGTCTAAAGTATCACATCGGTTAGTTAGTGAGTGAGTCTTCGATTTATAAGCCTCACTAGTACTTACAAAAGTTATGCCCTTCTGTAAGTGTTAGTGTTGTAAGTCCTGTCTTCCCACTCCCTTGTTCTCCATGCCCTATGTCTTTAGTCTATATTATCTCCAAAAAAAAAAAAAAAAAAAAAAAAAATTTGTAAAAGGTCCTTTTCCTTATGCGCAGATATTAAAATGCATTGGTACTAACCTTAACGGAAACCTTTCCTACTGGTTTGGAAGGAGGTTGAAAATATTGGTTGCTATTGTAATATATTTTATTGGTATCGTAATGATGGTGTGACCATTTTTCTTGACAGCTTTACTAGGCCAATTTTTTGTTGGGACATGAATTGGCTTGGCATGAATTTGTCTCTTGCCCACTTTGTGTGGAGAGATTGTCTCATCAAGAATTGGCTTGGCTACACTTTGTTGGACCATTTTATATAGAGGGAACCTGATTACATTTTGGAGGGAGGATCAATATAAAACTAATTTTTTAAATTAATTTACACACTTGCAAATCAAATAGATAAATTGTACCTATTAGTGTCTCTTGTTGATAGAATCTTAATATTAGTATCCTTGAACGATATCAATGTTGAAAAAGGAAAAAGAATAAATAATTATTAAAAAAAAAAAAGAAAAAAAAAAAGCTGAATGGCGAAAGCTTGCGTTTTAACCCCCTTACTATCTATTATTATATGGAGGGAATTTTTTTTTTTTAGAAGAAAAAATTTGAACCATTTTATATAGAAGGAGCTTGATTACAATAAAATAAGGAATAATCTAGATTGGGACAATGGACCCCTTAGAAACTTCCTATAACCTTCTTCATCCTTTCTAGAGGGATACTACCCATACAACATGAGTTTACAACCCATTACAACATTTTTCCTATGTCTCTAACACTCTCCCTCAAACTAGAGCATATAAGTAATATAAGTCTAGTTTGGAACATATAGACTCTAAATGACCCCTAAATAATTCTTTGGTAAATATGTCAACAAATTGGTTTTTAGACTTCAAAAACAATATAGTAACATGTTCACTTAGAATGCTGTCTCAGAAAAAGTGGTAATACATAGTCTTAGAAATTGGCTTGATTATCAAAAGAGTATGTATGAATATAAACATAAATATACACATTTTCAAAAATTTCCCTCTAATGAGAGGAAGATATTATAATTTTAGATCTAGATAGTATGTAATATATTCTTTCTATTTTCAAAGTGTAGAAGGTTATTAAAGGAAATAATCAAATATTAAATATCACCAAATCACGTAAAATATTTTATGTCTTTACTTTGTATAATATTACGTTATTTTTTTTATAAAATACTCTCGTTCATATACATTTATGTTTGATTGTTTTAGGTATGGTTGGATAAGTAGTCCTCTTGATAAACTCTCTTGGCTACTTGTGATGGTGTAGGCACATTGGTGAAGTTTTATTCATAGATATAAGTCGCTTAAGTCTAATCTCATCTTTCTCATTAATGATTGGTGCATTCCTCTTTAGATTTGAAAAAGTCCAAATTTTTGAAATGGAAAGATTTTCCAAAGCAATGGTGGTATATCTGTACACAACTACAGTAGGTTATCTTCCTTAACTATTAAATGTGAAGATCTATCCTATTCCTTATAGGTATATTGATGGCAGTATTAGAACCAAAGAAAATTGGCAGTCCAATCTTACGATTAATCACCTCATCAAAATAATTAGTGTGAAGGATATCACATTTATCATTTCATTATTATCCCCATTTTTATCATACTTTTTTATATATATTCATTTCCTTGAAATGAATGGAATGCCTGTAACGCCCCAAAGTCATAAGCAATAAAAGTCTATTTAATTTGAATAATTCATAAAAATATTAAATAAAAGAAACTAGCAATCTTGAATCTTATCTCAAAAGTCAAAGCTCTAATTCACCAAATACAAAACATCCTCAAAATAATTCTCCAATACAATGTTTAATGTCATAAAATAATAATAAAATCCTTAGTTCTACAAAAATAGTTCGTAGCTGCTGTCTCCCAAGAATCTCTACTCCAGTAATCCCTCTAATGTATCTATAATGGGAAATAAAGGGGAGTGAGATAACTCAATAAGTGGAATTCACTAACATTGGGGTGTGGGAACAAACCTTTCAAATAAATAATTCTTACAACAATTTCATAAATTGTAACTCATCAATATAAACAAATATACTTATATTGTGAGCCATCATAATATATATATATATATATATATATATTAATATCATTACATAAACAATTTCCTAGACTTTTCTTGTGGTCAACGTTTACACCCCGTTGACAGTGTTGTGCTGTTCCCTTTTCGGGACTGGAACCTTCTTTTCATCTCCTTTCTTAAGGATGGTTCCTTTGGAACCTAAATGTGCACTCCCTTGCTAAGAAGCTTCCTTTTTGGATCCTCAATAGTATACTCCCTTGCTAAAAAGCTATCAAATGTGCTCTGTCCCTTTTTGGGACCGTCCCTTGCTAAGGACTAGCTACAGTATGGTTGTCCCTTGCTAAGTACTAAATACCATACTGAGCTTCTAATCACGACTTGCCATAAGTTTTCAAAACATATACAGGATGCTCACATAAATAATCCATCCAAGATGCTCACAAAATAATCCAATCATAATTCTCGTAAATATAAGGGTATATCGCACATACAAATTTTAAATAGATTTAGGTTGTCCAACAAGTTTTTCATAAAACGAATAATTAATGTGCACATCAAGAATTTATAAAATATCCATTTATATGTATAGAATAACAATATATTTCTTATATATATATATATATATATATATATATATAGTTTAATAACCAACGTTGTTTGGAAAAAACCCCCAAAATTAGTAAACACCACTTACCTCTTAGTTGCAAAAATAATGGAAATCGACCTCCCTTGAATCACAACAATTCAGTAGAATTAGAACCTAGCAATACCAAAAATAGGTTCATCAATACACAATTTTCCACTTAAAAATCTATTTTCACACTTAAAATGGTTTTATCCTAAACAATATTGATTTATCCAAAATCCTTTATTTATTCACCTAACTATCCAATATACTTTCAGCTTTGATCAGATTTCTGGACTTATAAATATTGTTGCCTGATCAGAATATTCAAGAAGATTCAATATAGCTAAAAGATAGCTAGTGCAATAATATAGCTCAGCCAAATAAATCTTAGAGCCAATAGAGTCCATATGACTATGCATACTATTCATACATAATCAATTTTCAAAGCCTAGACCGTACGGCTATATAACAATTCCTATTATAATATCGTAATTATCAACCCAAAGACCCAAAATCTAGCACACGATTGAACTAGTGCGAATGCATATTAACCGGCCAACAATTGAGGCTGTGTGTGAAAGCAAATTAATCCACAAGCACCCTTTGCCCATTAAAATATTCATAGTTTTTAGATCCAAGATGGCCATATACGAATATACATATAAACCCACAAAGCAATATTTTCCCTTTCATATGATGACAAAGCAATTGATAAAGTCCAAGCCTATTAGATACAATATCAAAGCTCTTGACATGCAGCCATATTTAACCATCCCTTATCTAATATAATAACAATCTAGGAGCCCTTTTTCTATCAGTATAAACATAGAAACCGTACTTGTAATCTCTACTCATAGCCACAGTGAAGAGAAGTGGAGTTCAGTAGTGTAATGCGGCTGAAGCAAAAAGAAAGTCTCATAAGTATATGCGAGGTAAAAGACTAGGGTTTTCAAGGCCTATATTTTTATTTATGCCACCTCACTTGGGCTTCATATTCTAATTGTATTTATCTTATTTTTAATACCTTAGGCCCAAATTTATTTAATCCATTTAATTATAGGCCTCCTTTAAAATTTACGTATAATAATTTAATTGGTATCAAAATTATGGGGTGTTACAATGCCAATAGAGGATGCATGGACAATAATTGACACAACGGCTCTAGAAAAAGCACACACTACTCGAATTCTAGAAGAACCATACACAACAACATGAACCTCCATTCAAGGATACTTCCAGCTTCATTGAACATTCTCCATGTATAACCATGGAGCATGGTGACAGCTACAGATGACGCTCCTAATCTAAGCCAAAATGATAAGCATAGTGATAGCATCTTTGATGAAGGATGGTTATTTTTTTTATAAGAAAACATTTAAATGAAAGTAGTATGAACATAAACATAAACAAGAATATATATGTGTTTTTTATTATTTTCTACTAAAAAACATATGTTATTTCTTATTTAAAAATAAGCAACGAGGCTCTCCCCCGTGGAGCTTTCTCTCTCGTGTATACGAGTCTCTTCCTCCCTTGACTTAGGTCTAAGGTATCTTTCTTGCTTAGGGTTTTGGCCGTGTGAGTGATCTTAGAATACCATGGCTGATGAGGTCGTTCATAGTATGGAGAACATGAAGCTGACTACGGAAGAGGAGGAGGTGATTACCATCCCTGATGAAGGACGTTTGGAAGCTCTTGAGGACTGCACCCTCAGTTTGATGGGTAAGTTTTTGACGTGCAAATCGTTTAATAGGCAAGCAGCAAAGAATACTATGAGACGTTCTTGGGGATTAGAGGATAGACTACATATCACAGAAATAGGGCCAAATCTTTTTCAGTTTAAATTCAATTCTGAATTTGATCTAAATTGTGTCTTGAGAGGAGGTCCGTGGACTTTTGATAATCAATTATTATTGCTTAAGCGCTGGAGGAGAGGTATGACTGTTGAGAATATAAGATTAGAGATGGCAAATCTCTGGGTTCAAATCTGGGGGGTGCCGCTGGATATGTTTACACCACAGGTTGCTAAGGAAGTGGGGAGTAGACTTGGGGAGGTTGAGGAAGTTGAGCAAAGAAAAGGGCGGGACGAGTTGCCATATTTCATGAGGGTTAAAGTGGCATTGCCTATCTCGAAGCCCATTCGAAAGGGAAGCTTTATTGTGGGGTCTGATGGAGAAAAACACTGGGTAAAGTTCAAATATGAACGGTTGCCACTATTTTGCCATTTTTGCGGCATGCTTGGCCATGATGTAAAGAATTGTGCTGAGCACTTTGCGGCAACGAAGAAAGGAGGAATAGTGGACTACCAATATGGAGACTTTTTAAAAGCCATGGGAGGCCGAGCAAGAGATGGTCCATTTGACAGGAAAACAGGGGGGGGGGGGCTGAATATGGTCAAGAGGGTGGTAGTGAAACAGTCGGCGTTGGTTTAGTCAAGGCTAAGGGAGGTCCGATTAGCTGTGAGGCACTGCTGCAACAGAGTAGAGTTGTGACGGCGGCAGATGAGTTGCACAAAAACCCTAGCAATGATGATGAAGGACAATCCGGATTTTCAGGAATCATGCCACCTGTTCAGGAATGTAATCACTCCCATGCAGATTACGTGGTGGGTGAATCTGTTGACGTGCATAGTGCAGCAAATGGGCTGAAGGAGAATCCGATACAGTTGGGGGATGGTTTACTTAGTGGGTTGGAAGGCAAGGCACGTGAGAGTAACGTGATGGGCTTAAGTGGTTTTGAAGCTATTTCTGGAAAACAATCAATTGGGCTAAATAATGTAAAGCCCAAATCATCATGGACTAGATTCAATAGGATGGACTTTGGGCTTGGTAATCTTCAAAAGGTGTTGTTGCTGTCTAGTGGAAAAAGGCCACTACCAGCAGAATTTGATGGGAACCAAATTAGTAAGGGAGAGGAAGGAAATCTTAAGAGAGGGAAATTTGAGTATGAGGAAGTTTATAACTTTGAGAGATCGGCGGGGGTGGATGTCCACCCTTGCCGGAAGCAATGAGACTGTTATGCTGGAACTGCCAAGGGCTTGGGAACCCTTGGACAGGTCTAAGCCTTCGCAAACTTGTGAGGGAACAAGCTTCCATTATGTATTTTCTTATGGAAACACGTCTGGATAAAGAAGGATTTGATAATTTGTATGGAGATTTGTAGTTTTAGAATAAAATTATAGTTAAACAGCCAAATACAGGGGGTGGTTTAGCCTTATTATGGAAGAAGGAGGTCGTGATGGATTTGATTAATTATTCACCTAATCACATTCTAATGAAGGTCACTGAAGTGGATGGGTTTGTCTGGTTCTTTACTGGATTTTATGGTTGGCCTGAGGCTCAGCATAAAGAAAAATCCTGGTAGCTGTTGGAACATCTGAGGAGTTTTGTAAATGGTGCATGGCTTTGTGCGGGAGATTTCAATGCAATTCTAAATAGTGCAGAGAAATTAAGTTTAAGGCCACCTAATGATGTAGAGATTGATTCTTTTAGAAATGCTTTAGACTCTTGTAATTTGGAGGATTTGGGATACAGAGGGTATACCTACACGTGGTCTAATAAGAGGCCTGGTGATGCTAATACCAAATTGAGACTTGATAGGGCTGTGGCAACTATGGAGTGGCGGGCTAAATTTCAGGTAACTACAGTTTCTCACCTTCCCCCTCATGCTTCGGATCATTTGCCAATTTTGGTGCATGTGAAGTGTCTTTAGAGGTCTAAGCAAAAATTCCAAAAAGGGTTTAAATTTGAAGAAGCCTGGTTACTGTGGGAGGATTGTGGCGCAGTGGTTAAAGATGCTTGGGATATGGTGGGAGGGGGAGAGTTTGCTTTAGCTTCAATAAAGGAGAAGATTAAGTTTTGTGGTGAGGAATTGCAAGCTTGGGGGTCTTCAAAGTCTGAGTCGAATGAAGTAGCCATTAAAACTCTTTAAAACCGGTTGGAGGCTTTAAATAAAGCTGAAGTGGTGACTGAAGAATCTAAGGCTGAATATTTGAGTGTTAGCAAACAGTTGGATGACTTGCTATTGAAGCAGGAAATTTACTGGGCACAACGGTCTCGGATTTCGTGGCTTAAACATGGGGATAAGAACACTAAATTCTTTCACTCAAAAGCCTCCTAGAGAAGAAGGAGAAATTATATTACGGGGATTCAAAGTGCACAAGGAAATTGAGTGGAGGAGATGGAGGAGATAGCTAATGTGGCTACTAGTTATTTTGAAGATTTGTTTTATATAGGTAATTATGATCAGATGGAGGAATGTCTCAATGCTGTTCCAAGGAAGGTGACACCGGAGATGTATGATACCCTGTCCAGTGAGTTTACTGCTGAAGAAGTTAAAAGGGCGTTGTTCCAAATGGGACCAACAAAGGCACTTGGACCTGATGGTATGAATGCTTTATTTTACCAAAGATTTTGGCATGTTGTGGGTGATATTGTAATTGATGTTGTGTTGGACTTCCTGAATAATGGTCATATGTTGCCTGATATTAACCATACTTACATTGTACTTATTCTCAAAGTGAAGAACCTGGAGAAAATGTCTGATTTTAGGCCCATAAGTCTGTGTAATGTGATTTTCAAATTAATTTCTAAAGTATTAGCCAATAGACTGAAGCAGGTGTTACCTAATATCATTTCTCCCACTCAGAGTGCTTTTGTCCCTGGGCGCCTTATTATTGATAATGTGTTGCTGGCATATGAAACACTACACACTATGCACTGTAGGAAGAAAGGGAAGAAAGGGTTTTTGGCTTTGAAACTTGATGTTAGTAAAGCATATGATAGGGTGGAGTGGCCTTTCCTTCAAGAGTTTATGTAGCGGTTGGGTATTCCAGAAACATGGATAGAAAGGGTGATGAGTTGTGTCACAACGACTTCATTCTCTGTTCTTGTGAATGGGCGACCGTTTGGTAATGTTCTGCCTTTAAGGGGAATTCATCAAGGTGATCCTCTCTCACTTTATTTATTTCTGTTATGCGCTGAAGGGTTTACTTCGCTATTGGACAGGGCAGTGGTCAGAGGGAATTTGCATGGGGTGTCTATATGTAGAAATGCACCAAAGATTACTAATCTTCTCTTTGCAGATGACTCATTGATTTTAAGCAGGGCTTCATCAGTGGAGATTAATTCTATTGCTGAGATCCTTCAAGTTTATGCTAAAGCCTTTGGACAATGCATAAATTTGGAAAAGTCTTCGGTGTATTTCAGTAATAATACCACCGTTCGACAAAAGCAGGAGGTTTTAGGGATTCTTGGAGTGAAGGCAGTGTCTTGGTTAGACTCATATTTAGGTTTGCCTACTTTAATTGGAAGGGCTAAATACCATACTTTTTCTTTCATTAAAGATAGGGTGTGGAAAAAATTACAAGGGTGGAAGGGAATGATGCTTTCTAGAGCGGGGAAAGAAGTTCTCATCAAGGCGGTTGCTTAGTCTATTCCAATGTATACAATGAGTGTTTTTAGCTCCCATCGAAATTATGCAAAGAGTTGGAGAGTTTAAGCGCTAGATTTTGGTGGGGCCAAGTTGGGAATGAAAGGAAAATTCATTGGAAAAACTGGGATAAACTGACATTGTCAAAGAAGGGTGGTGGAATGGGTTTTAAGGACCATAGACCTTTCAATTTAGCCATGTTGGCCAAGCAAGGGTGGAGGCTTTTAAAAGATACAAATTCTCTTCTTTATCAATGCTTGAAAGCAAGATATTTCCCTAGAACTTCAGTACTTGAAGCTACAGAGTCACCTAACTGTTCATTTGTGTGGAGGAGCTTAGTGGTGGCCTTACCTATTTTAAGATTGGGACATTGTTGGCGAGTTGGTGATGGACTATCTATTAATGTCTATCGGGATAGGTGGATTCCAGAGTACCTTACAAATAAGCCTTTTTTGTCTGTAAGGGATGATGAAGAGGAATTATGGGTGTCAAGTTTGATCAACCAAGACCTCCATGTATGGCGACATGACTTTATTATGGCCCACTTCAATAGGGAAGAGGGGGAAGCTATATGTGATATACATCTAAGTCGACGGCAAGTCTCCGACTCTGTTTATTGGAAGCACAATAAGGACGGCATATTCACAGTGAAGTCGGCTTATAAGGTTGCAAGAGCTCTATTAAAGAAGGAGGATTGGGCTGAATCATCGTCAGGGAGGGGAGGTAGTAAGGTGTGGGCTACTATATGGAAGCTACGGATTCCCAACAAGATAAAGGTTTTTGGGTGAAGGGTGTGTCATGATATTCTCCCAACTAAAAGGAACCTGAAGAAGAAATGGATTCTGATGGATGAGGTGTGTCCGTTATGTGCTTTAGTCCAAGAATCAACTATTCATGCTTTATGGGAATGCACAGTGGCGCAGGATGTTTGGCATGGTAGTGTAAGGGCTTTGTAGAAGTGTGGGATGGGCCAACTTGATTTTGTTGCTCTATTGGAGTACCTGCTGGATAGGTTAAGCAAAAAGGAGGTGGAGCTTTTGCTGGTGCAGGCATGGTTGATTTGGAATCAGCGGAACCGAGTAGTGCATGAAGGAAAATTACTGGAACCAGGCTGGTTGAATAGGCATGCAGCTGAGTTGCTTGAGGAGTACCAGCTGTCACAGGCCAGCTTACAAGCAGATGCGGTGGTAAGTGCGACTCAGCAGGTATTACAAAATGATGGAACACGTTGGATACCTCCACCACAGTCAGTGTACAAGCTTAATTACGATGCCACGGTGTTTGTGGATTCTGCTAGTTCTGGGTTTGGGGCTGTGATTAGAAACTCCACCGGCGAAGTTATGGCATTGATGACAGTTAAGGGGCCGGCAGTCCAGAGAAGTGAAGTGGCTGAACTACTTGCATGTCGTAAGGCGTTGGAATTCGCCATTGATGCTGGTTTTACGAGGATTATTGTGGAAGGTGACAGTACAAATGCTACGAGGTGTATTGCTTCAGGTACGGACTACCAGTCAGCTATCGGACATGTTGTTGGAGATATCAGGCATCTGCTTGGAGCGTTGGAGTGGTCTTTGGTGAGTTGTACTAAGAGAAATGGTAATAGGGTGGCACACCGGCTTGCTAGATATGCCCAAAATGTTGATGTTGATTTATTTTGGATGGAAGAGGTTCCATCTGTTGCTGTTGAGCTTGTAAACGTTGATGCATTCTTGTTTTAATTGAAAGCTTTTGCCAGTTTAAAAAAAAAAAATATATATATATAAGCAACGAGAATATATGAGGTTATACTCACTAATAGCATTAGACTTTTAAAATGTTATTATTATTATTATTATTATTGTTTGCATAAAGTAACTATTCTCCTGTAGATCAATTGAAATAAATCAAATAATTAATTATTTAATAAAACATCCGTTTACATTTTAGTCAATCTCTCACACTAATCAGTTCTGAGTTATATTCTTTTTTGATAAAACAAAGTCAACTATCTCACAATCATTAGCTAACAGGAACAAACTAACAACCACTATAATTAAGAAACGACCCAAAACAACATACCATCCATTAGCCAACTATAAAAATAAAAATTTATATTCAATCATAAAAATAATGATCACTCTTTTAACCTATGTATTAAAAATATAAGTTGTATCCTTGACTTATGGAAAGTAGTCTCTAAAAAATTGGCCACCCCTCAAATTTTGATATTTCATGAAGAGAGAAAAAAGAGTGTAGAGAAAGAACCTCAACCTACTATAGGATGATGGATGTAGATGATAATTGGATGATAAAATTTAGGTCTGGTTTTTTAATTTGAAATGGTAAAGAGTTTAATTTTTATTTTATTTTATTTTATGCATGTCTATTAATGAAAAATACTGCCATACACAAGAAAGAAATCATGTTCTTCCCATCATTAAGTGATCGGTGTGAGTGAAGAAGTTCCTCTTCTTTCCTTGAAAGAAAAATAGATGGCTGTTCTTTTTTAGCGTAGCAAGAAAAAAAGTAAAAAACAAAAAAAGAAAAAGAAAATGAAATTCTTTTTAAAGGTTCTCCTCTTTTCCCAAAAAACCATGTGTATTGGTACAATGTTGATGTTAGCTGGAGGTTATGTTCTTGATGTAATTATCTCTTTATCTTTATTTTCTTTTTTAAAACCTTTTCCACATGTTTTTTTTATCCCACATGTATTCCCCTCAAATCATACACCTATGAGGTGCTGATTTCCAGACCTCTACCTATACAAGGTTACTTAACATTAATTTATTAAATCGAAGAAGGATCTACCATTCTTTTTATCCTCCATGGTAGTGGCTTAGCCTGCCAACATTTCATCTATTGGCCTATTATACTATGGGTATTCACATATCAGACCCTTCGTATTAAGGCTAAGAAGATTTAGATAGAGTATTTTCATTCTTATTGGTAGTTGAAATTTAGGCTTAGAAGAGCTAGCTTGAGTATTGTCATTATTATTGTCCTTGTCATTGTTATTGTTGCTTGTTTTGTGTATGCGTAACATTGCCACATTGGACGAATGAAGCTTATAATTTGCTTTGAATGAAAGAATCCATATTCCCTTATTTAATTTTTGGAATTTTTGTGAGGAACGAAATCAATACACACACATATATATACTACTGCTACTACTACTGCTATTATTACTACTACTATTATTTAAGGGGATTCCCTTGTTTGGGATCTCATTTTTTTGTTCAAAAATGCTCCTACACTCTTATTTTTAAGTTGAGACAAAACTAAAGAACAATTTGGTAAAAATATAGGTTTATTTAGGATCCGTTTATTTTGTAAGAATTGAAAACTTTTTATTGAAAGTACTATAGATAAAGGTAAAAGTTAGCTGAAATAGTACAGTAGGATCCATGAATAATACCAACAAGTACAATGAGGTCTATGAATAGTAGTAAAAATAAGTTGAATAGTAAAATAAGTTGACAAAAAATAATCTATCCAAACGCAACCTATATCTTTAACTCACTAAAATATTGCCTAAAAAATAGGGTCACTCTCATGTTGATTTTTAAATTGCTTTATTCACTTATAAATTAAATTTTCAAAATAAAAATTATATATAAAAAAAATAAAGACACAAGTATTTTTTTGCTAGTGCATATATATATATATATATATATATATATGAGATGGATTCAACTTACACTTGGTGTCATGGTTTTTAAATTTAGACCGGACCAACCGGGTTAATTGTGAACTAGTAATGAAACCAGTTTTTTATATGCAAGAACCGAACTTTTAATAAATCTGAGAGAACCATATGAATTGAGGTTCAACTCGGAAAACCATTACACTTGGTGTCATGGTTTTTAAACCCAAATCAAACCAGTTAGGTTAATTGTGAATCGATCATTAAACTGGTTTTTTATACGCAAGAACCAAACTTTTAATAAACCTGAGGGAACCATATGAACTGAGGTTCAACTCGGAAAACCGGCCAAAACTAATTGTATTTAATTTGAAAAAAAATCTGATAAAGGAGTTACTAAGTGTTGAAAAAATCTAATGAAGGTTTTGTGGTAAAGATAGGGGATTTAGGGTTGGCTAAGAGATCAGAGCAGAGAAAGAAGGGGAGGTTGGATTACTTGAGAGGCACGTATATGGCGCCTGAAACTGTGATAGAGAATGTGCAAGACCCTAAATCTGATATTTGGGCTTTAGGGTGTGTGGTGTGTGGAATGCTTACTAGGAAATCTCCTTGGGATAGAGAGAAAGAGTTGGATACAGAGGAGCTTTTGCGTCTTATAGGCAATGAGCGTGAATTGCCTAAAATTCCAAGTGGGATTTCGAGGGAGGTGAGGGATTTCTTGAAGGCTTGTCTTGTGAGGAAACCCATGTTTAGGTTCACGGCTGAGATGCTGTTGGATCATCCCATTCTCGCTGGTGTGGATGAACCTGAACTACCCGCTATTTCTAGTTCTTCATGGATTGAAGCTAATTTTAAGCTTTGTGATTCTTCTTTTTTGGATGATGATGATTTGATCTCTTGTTCGTGTTCAGAGGATGATAAAGTCATGAAGATTTTGGAGTAAGATTGGTTGTGAGCACAGATGAGGAAGCGCCTATTGTTGGTCAGAAAAGGAAAAGGGTTGCATTTGATGATGACAGTAAATTTAGGACAACATCATAGGCTAATTTGAAATTTCCAGCTTCATTCGTACCCATTGGAGCTTAATTGTATATTGTTACAAGATCTTGATACAGTAGTCATAATATGCTAAAGGTAGTAGGCATTCAATTTGTTGGAAATTTAGACCCCTTAAACACACAGATTGTGTAGCCTAGATAAATTAGCCAAGTTGTTACTTAGTCAAATTATGCAATTCTAGGTTAAAGCAATCAAATAATCATATCAAGATATAAAGCAGCGGAAAATAAATAAACACAAGATATGATCACCCAGGAAACCACTCGGTAAAAACCTGGGGAGGATTTGACCCACCGATCCTTAAGGCATAACAGAATTCACTATGAAAGAATTGAAGTTCTTACAGAAGGACTACAAGCTCCCCGCTCGACTTCCTAATGCTACCCACCAGTAAAACTTCCTGACACGACCATGCGTAGGCTTCGAATCCACGGACTACTTCTTTCTTGAATTCTTCAATCAGCTACAAGCTCCCCGCTTGCTTTTCTTTTAATCTCCAATAGTAGCAACCTTGTTAATCATCAAGATGTTGAAATAATCTCTACCTTAAAAACCCTAAGTTTATGTGAAGGAAAGCTCCTCAAGGATCTCACAAGAGATTCACATAAACCGCAAATATGAGCAACAAAAACTTAGAGAGGTTTGGGTATAAAACCCTAAAAATAAAAGGAGGCACAAGAGGCACTCTAATCTCTCTCTCTGAAGTCCCAAAAACGTTCTAGGGTTTTCCTTATACATAGGAGTGTTTTACTTGATCCCCAAGACGTTTAAATAGAGTTTGGGCTGAACTGGAACTCTGCAGAAAAATAAATCTGTACGTGGTTCGATCGATCGAGTCTAATTTTCGATCGATTGAGCCTTACAGATTTAGTCCAATAAATCTGCAATTACTCGATTCCAGTTTTACAAATAAACATACTTTGAGCAAGTCTAAACAAGACTAAACATATTATTTTGATCATGGTTTGCCAATATTACACATTAGAGTTCTAAATACATAAAATCCTAAATCTTTAGAACCTAACAATCTCCCCCCTTTGGCAATCCGTGATAAAACACAAATTAAAAGCTCAAAGTTTACAAAGTAAAAGCCCATTACAAAAATAATGCTCATAACAACAAATCCAATTTTAACTACTATCCATCAGTTACAAATATAGACAGCAGCTCAATTGGATCAACCTGTATATTTCCTGAAACACTCAACAAACGCATAAACACATGTGTGGAAAAAATATAAGTAAATCAAAATTAAATTCTTGACTTCACAAAACACAAAACAAAGACATATATCATGAATAACTCATAAATATAAATCAATGAGCAGTGAACAAGAAACAGAAATAAAAACATAAGTAAACTAACTCTCCCCCTAAGTTAGATACAACAAAAAGTTTTTATTTTCTTCCTTTTCAAAAATAATTTCAACTCCCCCTAAACAAGACAAACATGATTCCCATAAATCAATAATTTCTCCCCCTTTTTGTCACGTATTGACAAAGACAACTCGTACAAAAAGTAAACAGTCAACATACGCAATAAAGGATAAAAGAAAATAAAGAATCAAGGGGACACAAAACAAATCAACTCTATAGAGTATAGAGACAACTCCCCCTATGAACAACACAGGTAAAACAAACTTTTCTCCCCCTATAAAAATAGGAAAAACACAACAAGTTGTGGGAAAAACAGTTTTGGGGAAAAATAAAGGAGGGGCGGAGGGAATCAGCAATAGCAGCAGCATCACCAACAGGATCAGGAACAACCTCACCAGCAGAACCAAAGTTAAAAACACACAAACCAAAGTTAAAAAAACTAAGGTGAGGATACACATGAAGAAAAAATATTCTCTCTTTCAATAAAATGAAAACATGGCACTATGTAACCTATAAACAGTTGCATGAGTAGAGAAAATATTTGCACATTGATTATCCATCATATCTCTTAAGAAAAATATTGTCTACAATTCACACATAAAAATAGCATATACTAGAAAGTACGTAACTCAAACATTAATCAATCAATTTTTAGATCAAGTTGAGTACCCAATTTAGCAAAGTGTATGCATGCTATGTATGAAAACAATGAGAGATATGACTGCAAAACTGCAAAATGGATACAGAAATCAATGCAATGCATGTGAATCCTAAACACAAACCAAGGGCAGAGTGCAAATTAGCACAAAAACAATATAGAATAAAAATCTATATGATGCATGAACAGATATAATGCCATGATACATGTACTAATGTAGTGAGCAATTAAGTTTAATTGAGATTAAATTGACAAATTTGGTTTGAGCATAGAGTTTCTAACAAAAATCCAAAAATTTGAAAACCACTTGTTGAATTTTTAAACAAATTGATGAATTGAGCATCACATAACACAATCACAGAGTATAACGCTTAATTACATCTAAACAACAAGCCAATTTCATCAAATTCAACTCAATTTCACAAAAGCCCCAATTCAGGTCAAGAACAAACCCTGTTTTTAAAACCTGATTCACGACTTTCGATTGATCGAAAAATATATTCGATCGATTGAATGAAACAGTCATTTTTAAACAAATTAAAGCATTTTTTCGATCGATCGAAAAACACACTGGATCGATCGAATTGGGTAAAGGCTCACAAAATTTTTGAGAAAAAACACAGTTTTGAAAAACACAAACCTAATTTTTAAAACAACTCTTCAAAGCATTAAACAACAAAAGCAAAATACATGAGTATGAGATGGAATGCTTTTTCAAAAACCTAAATTTTAAACCCAATTTTCTCAAAAACAAGTTTCAATCATTCTCCCATTGAAATTTTCTTAAGCAACAAATATGTTCTACACAAATCTCAAGATATTTTCAAAATTTTCAAACTTGAAACACATTTTGCATTAAGATCAAGGAACTTTTAATCTTAGATGGCCACAACAAAATCACACACAATAAAATGTACCAAGTTTAACAAAGAGTAACTTGTGTAGTGTGTGCAACTAGCAAAAGCTTGAGATACATGTGAGGTGATATGTGAATGACAATCAAACACAAAGTCTACACAATTCATCACATAGAATTTAAAAGAGACTATCACCTAAAGAGTTACATCCTATAACTCCCACATCTCCTAGAACAAAAGCTTGCAATCATGTAAATTTCTTGTATTTTTGCCTCTTATTTGTATGAGATGACATTCAGCCTAATAGTACACACCGGTTTGAATTAAGTGAATTGGCATTAAGCCTAATAGTACACACCAGTTTTAATTTATTTTGAGGCTACACCTTATGTTCTTTTTGTGCATGTGCTACATTTCTCGAGCACAGAATCTTATGATATGCACTAAGGTGTTCATGATTGGTTAGTGAACAGTGGTGAGATGGTTATTTATGCCTTTCTCAAAAGAATCAAGTCCGACAGTTAAATAACATATGACTTCATGATTAAGACAAGGAGAATAAAAACCAAACACATCTTTCCCACACAACATGCACTACAAAGTTTCAACTAGTCAAGTGCAATGAATAAGCTCATCAAAGCTAAACAAGGTACATAAACATGTTATGTAAAGATAATATGGCCAATCCTTGATTATAAATCCAAGATATATAATACAAAACACAAAAATCTTTTTGGTTTTAACAAACTTTATAACCAAAAACAAAAAAACACATATTATGCTGAATGAACAATGCAAATGCAATGCATGACAGTGCAAAACTAAGCTATAAAGGGTACACAAACAAGAAATATCAATTTCTTAATTAACCCTTGAGTACATGTACAAACTAGTACATACTCATTTAAAATAAAAAATAGCTTAGCACAAACTATTCAAGTTTCTCCATAATGTCAGACATGTTCTAAATCAAGAGAGATATAACAATTCATGTAATCCTCAAAAAGAAAAACTAGACACAAAATAAAATATTTTTGTCTTTTTGAAATTTTTCAATGTTTTTGGATTTTTTTTTATAAAAAAACAACCTAAAAAAACAAAACAACCAAAAAAAAAAAAAAAAAACAAAACATGTCCACAAATAATTGAAAGAATTAAATCAAGGACAAGTTAGCAACACTCACCTTGGAGAATCTTTTCTCACCCATTTAGCACGAGTATTCGGCTTTGTAGGTGAAAATCCATGAGAAGTAGAGTGCATTTGAGGAATTACACCAATCTTTTGAGAGAGACTGAAATCCTGCAAATTCCTTTCACAAACCAACAAGCTCAAATTTTTCAAAAGCATATGAAATAATTTATTTGAACCTATGGCAGAAGAAATATCATCACATATCCTAGATTGAAACATAGAATGCTTAAATTTTAATTTATGACAATTAGGACGAATGTGACCGAAGACACCACAAAAGTGACAAACAGGAACAAATTTAGGAACATCAGTATTCCTAATAGCAAATCTATTCTCAGATTTTGGTTTTTGCCTCAACAAAGAACAATTTGGTCTAATATGACCAACAACACCACAAAGGTGACAAGTAGGCACAAAAACATATTTATTATGCTCTCTAACAGTAGGATTAGACTTAGGTTTAGAAACTTCAGCATCTACATCAGAACTTTTACCTTTGTCTAACCTAGCAAAATAAGCCTTCTCTTTATTATTCCTCTTAAAAGGAGGGATATAAACTTTCTCAGTTTTAGGCTTAAGAGAAACAGAAACACTTCTGTTATCATCAACAAGTTTGGTATTAGACAAATTTTCCAATTTAGCTTCAGCCTCAGCTAACTTTTGTTCCAAACTTTTCATCTTCTCATCTTGAGAGGAAATTTGATTTCTCAAAAATTCATTCTTTTTATTAGACTCATCTAATCTCACAATCAAATCCTCTTTTTCAAGATTAGCCAATTTTAACTCTTCCTTGAATTTCTTAGAAATTTTCAAAGATTTAGATAATTCCTTACGAAGAGTTTCAAAAGCATCAAAAAAATCAACAGAAACAATAGTGTCCTTTTTATTCAAAACATCACAGGCATCAATAAAATCAGTAGAAGCATGAGCAGAAATATGATCAGAAAGACACTTCAAATTATCCATGACAACAGGGGTCAAGGATCAGCTCTTAGATCAAAAGATCTAAAACAGAAGAGCTACCTGCTCTGATACCACTTGTTGGAAATTTAGACTTCTTAAACACATAGATTGCGTAGCCTAGATAAATTAGCCAAGTTGTTACTTAGTCAAATTATGCAATTCTAGGTTAAAGCAATCAAATAATCATATCAAGATATAAAGCAGCGAAAAATAAATAAACACAAGATATGATCACCTAGGAAACCACTCGGTAAA
Organism: Quercus variabilis; assembly: GCA_030445155.1. Taxonomy (NCBI): domain Eukaryota; kingdom Viridiplantae; phylum Streptophyta; class Magnoliopsida; order Fagales; family Fagaceae; genus Quercus; species Quercus variabilis. The sequence goes on along the minus strand of CP129449.1, from coordinate 85,835,921 downwards.
AACTTGGGGAGGATTTGACCCACCGATCCTCAAGGCATAACAGAATTCACTATGAAAGAATTGAAGTTCTTACAGAAGGACTACAAGCTCCCCGCTCGACTTCCTAATGCTACCCACCAGTAAAACTTCTTGGCATGACCACGCGCAGGCTCCGAATCCACGGACTACTTCTTTCTTGAATTCTTCAATCAGCTACAAGCTCCCCGCTTGCTTTTCTTTTAATCTCCAATAGTAGCAACCTTGTTGATCATCAAGATGTTGAAATAATCTCTACCTTAAAAACCCTAAGTTTATGTGAAGGAAAGCTCCTCAAGGATCTCACAAGAGATTCACATAAACCGCAAATATGAGCAACAAAGACTTAGAGAGGTTTGGGTACAAAACCCTAAAAATAAAAGGAGGCACAAGAGGCACTCTAATCTCTCTCTCTGAAGTCCCAAAAACGTTCTAGGGTTTTCCTTATATATAGGAGTGTTTTACTTGATCCTCAAGACGTTTAAATAGAGTTTGGGCTGAACTGGAACTCTGCAGAAAAATAAATCTGTACGTGGTTCGATCGATCAAGTCTAATTTTTGATCGATCGAGCCTTACAGATTTAGTCCAATAAATCAGCAATCACTCGATTCCAGTTTTACAAATAAACATACTTTGAGCAAGTCTAAACAAGACTAAACATATTGTTTTGATCATGGTTTGCCAACATTACACATTAGAGTTCTAAATACATAAAATCCTAAATCTTTAGAACCTAACACAATTGTACTTATTCTTGAAATATAATCCAAGCAACAGCACCCAGTTTTTGCAAAATCATGCTGCATTTTTTCCATTACTGTTATGTTTTTGTTCCTCTTTTTATTGTGTTCTTGTTTGACTCCTGATAGTTGAGAGAATCTATATACTTAGCTTGTTTCCCCTAATTTTGTATAGCGACATTCCAACCATTGCACATTGCATGTACAATCTTGTATGATTTCACAGTTAAGATCTCTGCTGTGAGTTCCTTTTTTGGTAAACGAGGAGCTCCCACATATATTTGGAAAAAGAATAAAAAATAAAAGGAAACAAGGGAGAGAGAGAGGGAGTATTAGGGGAAACTATTTTCTTACTCTTAAAGAGTGCCCTGTTTCTAAATTAGGCAATTGCAGATCAGTCTCAAGTTGTCTAATTAGAAGAGGTTTCAGTAACTACTTCCTTCCAATATTATGCATGCTTTCTTGATATTGAGACTGAGACCTATCTGTAAGAAAAAGGAAAACAAGGGGAAAAAAGAAAAGAAAAGAAAGGTAACTTAGTATTTTGTAGAGGCATGGGTGTTAAGGATCAGTATTGGCCGATACTAGACATGTATTCCATTTTATTTGGATGAACAAAAATGATTTTAATCCCTGTGTTCTACATACCTGGACTTACTACACACCAACTGCTGTTAAAGAACAATAATATTGCAATCAACGCTTATTTATGAAAAGATCATTTTGCGTCAATCTTCATAATAACATGCATCTCAAAAGACTAAATAGTCCAGTTACAAATGTCATTGTTTTTATCCCTTCCATGACCATTGACCAAAATCAATCATTTGCTAAAATAATGAAATTTTTATAAAATTATATGGCCACACTACAATATCAAGATCTAAACCATATTTAAACCAAAAGCTCAGTTGAAATTCTTTGCAAGTATTGCATGAAGAAGTGTTTTAAAAAGAGATTGAAAAGAAAATGAAAGTTAACTTCTCCGAGTGTACATTTTTAGACCCCTTAAACACAAACAGATTAACCTAGTTATTTAGCCAAGTGATAAACTTAGGTAAATTATTCAGATATAGGTTAACATAGATAAATCATATCATTGAAACAATGCAGAAAATAAATAACAAAAAGATATGATAACCCAGGAAAACCAAATCGGTAAAAAATCTAGGGAGCATTTAACCTAGCTATCCTCAAGTTAAAACAGATCCACTATGAAAGAATTGAAGTTTACACAACAGCGACTTAGACCACTAACATCCTATTATTACCTCAAGTAGGAAACTTACTATCACGACCACGTGACAACTCCGAGTCTACGGATTACTTCTTTCTTTGATCCACAGTAACCACAAGTACTCCCACTTGTGTTTTCTTAAGCTTTTTATGCAACAGCTGAATCGATCATCAAGCTCTTGACATAATCGATTCTTGATAACCATAAGTATATGTGAAGGCAAACATCTCAAGATCTTACAAGAGATTCACATACACAGCATAAAACAACAACTATAAAACGAGGTTAGGATTTTTTCTTATATACTTGAAGCAATACATAAAACCCTACACGTCATATGAGATTGGGTTAAGTTGAAAAATTATACAGAAAAACAATTTGCACGAGCTTCAATTTATCAACTCTAATTCTCGATCGATTGAACGAGGCAGATTTACACAATAAATCTTGCAGTACACTTGATTCCAACTTTACACATAAACATACTTTGAGCAAGTCTAAAACAAGACTAAACATTTTAATCATGGTTTGCAACAATACAAAATGAAGTTCTAATATATTTAAACCTAAAGTCTTAGAACCCAACACTGAGGACTGCAACCTTTTGAGCTATAACTTTGGAATGACTTGATAATCCTACCTTTGTGATTGCAATAGAAAATATAAACTTGTATTCTAGGTTGTGAACAGTAATAGATGTATGGCATATAAAATTTATATTTGGCAGTTGGGATTAAGGCTCAGAAGAGATAGCTTGTCACTATAATTATCCTCGTCATTCTTATTGTTGTTTATCTTGTTTATGCTGAATAGAGCTATAATCTGCATGACTTCAAGAGTTTTAAATAAATGAAGGGAGCCATATTCAATTATTTAACTTTGGAATTCCTGTGAAGAACACATCAATATGTGTGTCACAATCAAACAAGTAACCATTTTTCTCGTACAATCAAATTTTTCCAGATGAAAAGGTTAGGGAGAATTAGATCCACCTCACATATTGCAGTAGAGTTTCCTATGTTCTCAAGAGGTTTAAGTGCAACATTTCTCCTCCAGCTGTCATAAATAACCTTGCAATCTCAAAAATTAGAAATGAAAGCTGTCAGGATATCATCGAGAATCACATTGCTGGACAATGTATCACAGTGTGTGACTAACTTGGGGGTGATGATGCAGATAAAACCTACCCTTCATCTATGTCCTTGCGAACATTGACCCTTTCAATAGGAATAGAATCTGAAGAAGCTGAACGAAAATTTGGCACTTAGTTCATATAGAGTTTGCTATCCGAAATCCCAGTAACTATATAGGTAAGAACAAGTGCCTTAAAACCAAGCAGACTTAGTGCTTTTATAATACTTAACAAATTCCTATTACAGATTCTCTTATCAAAACTTTTCATTCTCTATTATAAGTTAAAACTCTGCTGAGCATTTCATAAGCAAAGCACATCTCCTTTTTTCACATTAATTACTGCACTTTTGATTTAATTATTAATAAACATGAATTAGTTTGTAATGAAAGAGTTATAGTTAACAGGAGAGTGATCTGTTGCCATCAATAAAACCTTGCCTATCTAATTAGCAAAACTTTGAGGCTTTGAGCAACTACTTTCTTCCAACATCATTTATAGCTTTCCTTGAATTGAATCTTGATAGTATCTATTTGAAAAGGGGTAAAAAGGAAGACAAGAAATGGAAAAAAAGAAGTGGGGTAGGGGAGATGACCAAAAATAAACTGAGACAATATGTCGTAAGCATGTCTCACAAGATCAACATGAACTAATTTAAGATTATTATTTCACTTGGAAGCCTTCTTGTTTCTAGATTTTCCATACGTGAAAAGCAAGATCAGTTCTACCTCCATAGAAGGTTTTGAACAATAATTTTTCAATTAGATGCTCTCAGTTAATTGATATATGTAACTGATTCTCCTCCAAGGAGAAACTATTTTCACCTATCGGGGGCTATTCCTTTTTGGTCTTATGAAAATCAAATTAGGTACAGTCAAACTAATGATGATGATGATGATGATGATGATTGTTAAATATTAGCTATGATATATTCTATGTTGAATATGCTTGAATATATGCAAAAGAGAGAAGCATAAAATAGGAACACAAGAACACAACCTATGTTCACGAAAGAAACCCTTAAGGGCTACATCTTTATTATATAAAAGTGTAGTACAAAACCTGTGTTACAATGAACCATACATGTGTATATATAGTAGACTAAACTCTATACTAATAGACTTCTAATACAAATAGAAGACTTGGCTTGCACACAAAATATAATTAGGCTTGGGCTTATGCTAATAGGCTAATATATCTCTAACACCCTTTCTCAAACTCAAGATAGAAACTTGATGAAACCTTGAGATTTGATAAGGTTGAGAAGATCCCTTGAATGAAGCTTGGCTTTGTGACGATGGATTGAGGAAGACAATGGTCTTGTAGTGTTGATGCGACTTCTAATGGTGGCATGACTATACAGGAGAGTTTTGATGGTAGTAGTGGGAAGCCAAAGAAGATGAACGCAGTGAAGAAACACTGAGGAAGACAAAGATTGCTCTTAGTACACTGTAAGGACAAAAAACTATAGTCACAGGAAGGTGGCTCTGATACCATGTTATATATTAGCTATGATATATTCCATGTTGAATATGCTTGAATATATGCAAAAGAGAGAAGCATAAAATAGAAACACAAGAACATGACCTATGTCCACGAAAGAAACCCTTAAGGGCTACATCTTTATTATATAAGAGTGTAGTACAAAACCTGTGTTACAATGAATCATAACATGTGTATATATAGTAGACTAAACCCTCGACTAATAAACTTTTAATACAAGTAGGAGACTTGGCTTGCACACAAAGTAGAATTAGGCTTGGGCTTATGCTAATGGGCTAATATTTCTCTAACAATGATGATTAACGTTTCTTCTTCTATCTCCTTTACCTTCTCTATGTTCATTCTACCCCTCCCTGTTCCTCATGGCAACTATAGAATAATGCTTAATCCCACAAATCTTGACTATGAGGTGTTGAATCCTTAACCTCCATGGCTCCAACTTAAGTGGTGGTGACCTTTCACCAATTTGGGCAGGCCTAGCCTACTAACAGTCATATCTTTTGGCATGTACTTGCTAGTTCCATCTCAAGAACTATACTGCCAAAGCCTTAAAACATATTCTTTCATATAAGTTTTTATATTTAACCACATACTCAAAACCCGAAAGTTTGGAGAAGTAAATAAATCAGAAAGTGCAATGGATGAAGTTATACACTAACTTGAAGGTGTGTCTTTTAGGAAACCCATGTTCAGGTTATGGCTAAGATGAATCTTATGATGAAGACATATCAGTTGTTCCTAGTTCTTGGACAGATACTTGATAGGCCAAGAATGTATTGATCCCTTGTGATGAATTAACCAATTAATTAGCTAAGTTAATTAATTAATTAATTCAATTAGCATGCAATACGCGTGGTAGCACAAAAAAATCACCAACTAAGTTGATATGTAGTGGCAAATAAAGTTGACATGGTGATTTGTTTACGAATGGGGAAAACCTACACAGTAAAAACCCTACTGGGTGATTTCAAGGTTACCACTTCTGAGAATCCACTATTATCACAATAAGCGGTTACAAGTAAAGGAATTGCAGTACTTTATACTAACCTGCAGTTGAACCCTTACCCAAATACCCAATTAGACTTGTTTTGTAGTGACAATCTCTCATTTTAATTCACGGCTCCTAGTACCTGACTAACCAATTGATGTGAGGATCCCAGTACGCGACTTACACACCAAATTAAGAAAGATGTTGGCTACAAAGTTCTTCAGTTCATCAACACAATGAAGATCACGAAACTCCTTGGTTACAGAACCCTATGGTGTACAAACATAGCAGCTTTTTGAAGAGAAAGATGAACTAGGGCAAATTGTTTCCAGTTCACAATATGCTTGTGAAAAACTTTTGCATTGATGTGCATCCATGTGATGACCCTTAAAATAATCCTTATATATGTTTAGGGTTGTGAGAAAAGAAAGCCCAACATCTATACACAGATTGGAGTGAAATCAGGTCTGAAAAACAAATTTTCTTAAATCACAATAGATACCTTATCTATTGAGTAGTTGTCGAGCATTAGGCTTAATAGCCTTTTAAACCTTGATAGATACTAGCTATCGAGATAGCTATCGAGTTTTAAAATCAAGCACTTCTTCATTTGATTCTTGAATAGACATGCATGGCTTTAACACTTGAACTTAAAACCTTATTCCTTGAAGTATTAAACACATCCTAGATCTACCCAATTACAAGTAAAGTGCTTTTTGTCAAAGAATTAGCCAATTCTATATTGACATAGATTCCTAATATAATTCACATATGTCCTAACAATCTACCATTTGGCAATCCATGACAAAACCATAACAAACAAATGAACATATGAGAGAAGTCATAAATTACTCAACTCATACTCACTTGTTGAATACAATAAAATCTATCCTAACACAAACCCTTGAAAATCTTTGCAAAAAGAGAGTTTATGACAAGAAGACTTTGATAACCTGTATTTCTAAAACACTTTAAATAAAACTCATCATGACATCTTAATGTGAAACAGAAATAAAAGATTGCATAAAAATAATAAGAAGCATGTACATAAAGAGAGAAAAGAAATAACACATGAAAAGATAAGTGAAAGAACTGTACTAACATTCTCATCATATATATATATATATAACATCATAAGTACATGGTTCGTTATCACAAAGTAAGAACACTGTATCTAAAAAAGAAGAAAAGAAAAAAAAAAATACATAAGTCCTCACTATATCTCTCAAAGTATAAACACTCCCCTTAACAAAAATCTCCTATGCTAACTCTCCCCCTATGTACATGACTACTTTCATATTCAAAACTACTCCCCCTTTTCGTCATGAGTGACAAAGGGTAAGTAACTCAAGCAATCAACATGTCATCATCGGAAGAGCTAGCATCCTCATCCTTATCATTATCATCGTCGTCGGAGTCACCATCATCATCCTTGTTTGCAAATGCCTCTAAAGAAAGAGAGGGAGACTCTACGAAGCCACCAAGGCGAGCTTGTTATTGAGCAATACAGCTGACACGAGTGTTCACTTGACATAACTTATCACTAAGTGTGTCAAGGCGAGTACCCATGCACTGCAACTGCACCATGACCGACTTAAGAGTCACACCATCCATCAATGAAGAAGAAACAGATGTGGAAGGAGTAGAAGAAGCTAGAGGAGTCGCTGTCTCTGTCCGTGGTAGCTTCGATCGAAGCTGGGCCTCGCTCCGTTTGACAGTAGCAGCGTCTATGGCACACTTAACCAAAAAACGTGTAGACTTAGGATAGGAGACAGAAAAGTGGTGAGAATCCGTGTGATAGCCGAAGGAAAAATGAACTTCTCACGGGTCACCATATCCTTATAGACATCGATGAGGGAAAGAATGAAGTAAGAAGGAAAGTCTATAGAGAGTTCATCAAGGAGGGACAATAAAAATCGAGCACGAGGCTTTGTGATAGAGTTATAGTGAGACAAAGGATGGAGAACGAATGTCATCACCATGTTAAGGAACCTCGGACCTTTCGCAAAGTCCAAGCAAGGGGTGTTTTGACGGTCACCCCAAGAAGAAGGTTTCTTACAAAAGCTAGATGAGAGCTCATCTTTGGACACAGTCCTCGGACGCTTATAATCGGGGTAGTCAGCAAACTCTACTCTCGGTACATGTAGCACCTCGAATATAAGATCCGGAGTGACTACGATGCGAATACCTCCAGCGTGAGTGATAAAATGAGGTATTGTATAATCGAATCTGTGCATATTGGAGTAGAACTCTTGTATGATCATAGAGGGACAAGGGATTGGGATGCCACACAATGACTGCCAACCCTTACTATAGATGACAATGGGAAGGTCAATATCGGAAAAGTCCGATAGAATGACTTAGCATTCCTTCGGAACACCAAGTCGAGAGAAGTTCTCTAAAAAGTCCTTACGGGCTTTATCATCACGAAACTATATGTGAGATGGAGTAGAATCAAAGGGGGAAGAAGAAGAAGATGCCTCGGAATGAAGAGGGTTCTAGGATAGAGTGGATTTTTCGTTTAGGTGCAATAGAGCAACTAATGAGAGAGAGAGAGAGAGAGAGAGAGAGAGAGAGAGAGAGAGAGAGAGAGAGAGAGAGGGACACATAGAAAAGCACCAAACAATTCAATTTAAGAGTTTAAAGAAATAAAGATACGTATGCATGAAAAATGCATGAGCATGTGATATGCAACAGTAAAAACATCATGGGCTCAGCCTAATCCAAACCTACCAGCACACATCATTTCAACATAATAATCACACATCTAAAATGCATGAATCATAGTTAAAATGCACATGTGATCAATGTATGATAATTAAAAATTATTTAAACAAAAACCCGTCCCAAAAATTTCACAAAACCCACATTAAACTTGAAAAACCCCAAAAACTTTTCAAAAACCCAAAACTTAGGTCAAAAAATATGAAATGCATGATAGAATAGAGAAAAAGGATCATACAAGATGAAGAAAACTTGATATAGGCCGAAGATCGAGTAGGGTAAGTGAAGAGGTTTAGTTTGAGGTGTTTGGGAGTGAGAGGAGAGAGTTTCTATTGAGAGAAATAGGAGAAAATGAGAAAAGAATTACGCTGACCCTTTTTATAGAAATCTTAGTTTCTCGATGGATTGAGAGGTGTCGAGAGCTATCGAGAATTAAAATGGCTAGAAGGAGCTATCGAGGAGCTATCAAGAGGTGTCCATAGCAATGTGACCTCGATTGATCGAGAAGTTATCAAGAATTTATCGAGCATATAGGGACTTCCTCGATGGATCGAGAATCAGTCGAGAAGCTATAGAGCTTGGTTCTCAGAAACCTTGATGGATCGAAATTGTGATAACATCTATCAAAAAAGGAAGCTCAAAAGGCTCGATAGATAGCCTAGCTGTCAAGAGGAATCGAGAAGCTGTTGAGATTACTTAAAAACAGTTTTTGAAAGAATAGAAAAACACATACATGAATGCAATCAAACATGGTACTCAACCAAAGATCCAACCAATATTTTAAGCTCTTAAAAACATCTCTCATCAAGAAAAATGTCAAGCATTAAGATCCAAAACACACACATGCACTAAACAAGTCTAACCAATTTTCTATTTCAAAAACAAGTCAAGATAGTTTAGTAAGCATACATTAACACATGTATTCATTATAATGGCCAAATCATATTGTACCTGCACATGTATCAAGAGTAGTAAAGAATATTACGTGTTGTGTGTGAAAAACATCGGAAGATTGCATAAGTATCCATATGTTATGATGATTTGAGATATGAGAAAATCACTTTAACTCACACACAATCATAATTGTTTGATGGGGACTATCACTTTCGAGTACATCTTATAACTCTCACATCTCCCAGAAGACAAGCTTGCAATCATATATAAAGCATTTTTATTCTTTTTGCTTTTATTTTTCTTTGCATTTTCTTTTGTTAAGCATATCATGCATGGGCATATAAGAGAGAGAAAAAAAATACCCAATGATGTTAAGCTTTTGACATTGCACTTTTGCTATGTCGAAGAATATAGATATCATTTCATGATTGGTGGGCAATAGTAGTGAGATGGTTATTTATACATTTTTCTTAGGATTTTCTAGTCCTTCCCATCAAAAAGAGTGATATGAGTGTTAAGTACAAGAGATTACTTAATCTTATTCATCGCAAACACGAGCCACAAAGCTCACTTGCTTAGTTATGCATAGAGATGCTCATCTAAGCTACAAATGATACAAAATTTACAATATTTTGTTTTAATAGCCATCCAAGGAACACAAGTACCAATGTGTACAAACACACATTGTTTTTGTATTTTTATGTTTTTTCAATCTTCTTTTTTTTGAAAAACAAAATAAAACAAAATTGAAAATAAGCAAATAAAAACATGTTAAACAAAGCAAAGTATAAACTAGACTGACTCAAAACAAGAAAGCAAAATACATAAGTAGTGCAAACTCAAAAACAAGAAAGGGAGAGAGAGAAAAAGTGACTAAATCACTTGGAGCCTTTTTCCTTCCACACCTTGGAAGAACCTTTCCGTTTTGCAAACCCTTGATCCGGCGGTGAGGGGGAAGAATTGAAACTATTCAAGTTCGAAAGGAACATGAAAGCTTTGAGTAGTTCTCCAAAAGGAGAAAAGAAGGATAGAAACTGATTTTGGTTTCCCAATAAGATCATACTATTATTCTGTTGAGTGGCTAACCACTTATAGCAATTAGGTTGAGAATGTCCAGTTGCTCCACAGTGATGGCAGAGATGCTCCTTCTTTTGTTTAAGCTTTTGAATGTTTGCCTTCTTAGCCTTAGGGTTTTTAGTCTCTTTCTTATCCAACTTGGGGGGGTGCTTCTAAGATAGATTTTCCTTTGTCTATGTTTTCACTAGCTAAAACAGTTTTGACATCATTATTCTCAAATTTAACATTATTAGTAGAGGAAACAAAAATAGTAGTACTAACAGAAGCAATACTAGGGGAAGAGAAATCATACCCTAAACCGGTTTGATTAGAAGCAGATTTCTGAAGACTAAGCATCTTATCAAGCTTTACACTTGAAGTTCTCTCCAGCTGAGCTTTGACTTGAAACAACTCTACCTCAAGCTTCTTGGTCTTCTCAGCCAAGAAATTATTCTCAAATCTTAGTGCTGCAATGGTCTGATTGGCTTCATCAAATTTCATGGAAACTTTTTCTCATTCAAGCTCCACTTCACTGAGCTTCTTGGTGGCCAACCAATACAACTTCCCATACTTTTTCGAGACCTTGTATAATTTTGCATAGGCTGTGTGGATGTCATCTTGTTTATCCATCTTTTCAAATTTAGACTCCACTAAGTTCTCTTCTTCATCCATATCTTCTACAATTCCATCAGCAGGATTTATAGTGGCAGTGAAGGCATTTAGGATTCCATCATCCTCATTATTAGAATCATCCTCAAGCTCGATGTCGCTCAAGGTAGCAGCAAGTGCCTTGCTTTTCCTAATGGTCTTGATATGTAGGGCACTCTTGTTTCATGTGACCGAAGCCTTGACACCCAAAACACTTTGGTTATAAGGGAACTATGTACTGACCGCCATCCCTAGCATCCTTTTTTCCTTTGTCCTCATTCTTTAACTGAGACAAACTGGACTACTTGTGGTCTTTATCAAATCCTTTAGTATTGGCATTCTTCGTAAAATTTTTGAACTACTTGGTGATATAGGATTTCATCTTAGAATCTTCATCGTCTAAAGACCTATTAGTGTCACTACTCTTACCCTTCAATGCCATGCTCTTTCCTTTACTAGATTTCCCTATCCTTGTCAACCCTAACTCATAAGTTTGCAGATTACCAACCAGCTCTGTCAAAGGAATTTTATCAATATTCTTTGATTTCTTAATCATGGTGATCTTGGCATGAAATTTCTCGAGTAGATATCTAAACACCTTTCCAACAATCTTGGGTTCGGGAATAGTTTCCCCAAGATTAAAGGTTGAGTTCACTATGTCCTTGAGCTTGGCATAGAACTCATCAAATGACTCATCCTCTTCCATCTTAATTGTTAGGACATATGTGTTTCACTTGTTAAGAAAATATGTCATTCTTTTATGTAATTGGCTAATTTTTTAACAAAACGCACTTTACTTGTAATTGGATAGATCTAGGTGTTTTTAATACTTTAAGAAATAAGGTTTCAAGATCAAGTGTTAAAGCCATTCAAGTTTGTCTAAGAAACAAGTTGAATAGTGCAAATTCATTAAAACTCGACAGCTGGCTCGACAGCTGCATCTATCAAGCTTAAAAAAGCTGTTTCAGCCTATGTGCTTGACACCTGCTTAACAACTCCTATTTGTCGAGGTTTAAGAATTTCAGAATTCTGATATGATTTTCTTGAGATCAGTAAACATGTCTTTGGGCCTTCTTTTCTTCTAACCCTAGACATATAAAAGGATTATTTTAAGGGCCGTCAAAGGGTACACAAGTTGCATAAGCATTGAGCAAAGTTTGTTCAAGCAAATTTTGACCGGAGACAACGTTTTGCCCGAGTTCATCTCTTCTGAAGAAGTTACTGTGTTTGTACACCGTAGGGTTTTATGATCAAGCATCTTCTTGATCTTCATCATATGGATGAATTGAAGAACTTTGTAGCTAACAAACTTTTCTAGTTGGTGATTGAAGTCACATACTGGGATCCGCACAATTGATTAGTCACATACTTGGGAGTCGGACATCAAAAGGAGAAATTGTTACTACAGAACAAGTCTAATGCTGTGTTTGTTTCGTGTAAAATGTTTTCCGAAAAATATGTATTTTCCGGAAATGCTATTTTTCGGAAAAGGAAAATATTTTTAAGTGTTTGGGTGAATTATGAAAATTGTTGTGAAAAATATTTTCATGTGTTTGGATGTGTTAGGAAAATGCTATTTTCCAAAAAATTTTTTACATTTTCCGGCTACAACAACAACACCAACAACAACAACAACAAAAAATTCCGGCAACAATAACAACAAATTCCGGTTCCGGCGACAACAACAACACCAACGACAACAATAACAAAAAATTCCGGCAACAACAATAATAAATTTTGGCTCCGGTGACAACAACGACAACAACAACAAGTTCATTAAAAAAAAAAAAACAACAACAACAATCAAATTAAAAAAACAACAACAACAGCAATCAAATTAAAAAAAAAAAAAAAAAACAGAGAGATCGAGGAAGAGAGAGCGTGGAGGCGATGGGGCGCGATCGCGATGGGCTCTGGGCTTGGAGGCGATGGCGCGATCGAGGAGACGACGTGCGATGGCGCGATCGACTGGTCGACGACGTGCGATGGCGCGATGCGATCGAGGAGGTGACGGCGCGATGCGATTGAGGAGGCGATGGCGCGATGCGATCGAGGAGGCGACGGCGCGATGCGATCGAGGAGGCGATGGCGCGATCGACTGGTCGACGATGTGCGATGGTGCGATCGAGGAGGCGTGACGACGAGGTGCGATAGCGCGACTCATGGGTCTCGCCGACGCGGTGCGACTGGTGGGTTCGTGGTTCGAAGGTCGCCGGCGATGGGCTCTGGGCTTGGAGCGCCGGTTCGTGCTTCTCTGGGTCGAAGCTCTCTCTTTGTGCTTCTCTGGGTCAAAGCTCTCTCTTCGTGCGCCTTTCTCCCTTTTCCGGAAAACATTTGAAGTGAAAATAACCCCGGAAATGAATTTCACCCGTTTTTGGCCTTATTTTCGGTCAACCGGAAATGGTTTTCAGTTTGACCAAATTTTTCGGGACAGCCAAACACCCAATTTTCCAGAAAAAAATTTCCGGAAACCGTTTGAAGTCGAAACAAACGGACCCTAATTGGGTATTAGGGTAAGGGTTCAACTGTAGGTAGGTATAAGGTACTGGGATTCCTTTACTTGTAACTACTTGTTGTGATAATAGTGGAATTTTAGGAGTGGTAACCTTAAAATTACCTGGTGGGGTTTTTGTCGTGTTGGTTTTCCCTATTCGTAAACAAATCACCGTGTTAATTTATTTTTCGCTGCACTTAGTTTAATTGGTGATTTGTTTGTGCTACCACGTGCTTTGCATGTTACTTTGATTAATTAATAACTTGGCTAATTAATCAATTAATTTAATCACAAGGCGTCAATACGTTTTTGGCCTATCATTAATCTCTTTAAAGCTTGAAATAAGCCTTTGAAGTTTCGAATCTTTGACAGCCTTAGTTCCTTCATAGGTTGTCTGGAGGATGGTGCATGCTTCCTTAACAGTTTCAATAGAGGATATCTTCTTGAACTCTTTATTTGTGACTGCACTGAATAAAGCATTCAATGCCCTACTGTTGAAATTTGCCGCCTTGATCTTAGCATCATCCCAGTTAGTCGGCGCTTCTTTTGGCTTAGTCCAGCCTATCTCCACAGTTTGCCACACTTTTTTATCTTATGACTGCAAGAAAGCTCTCATGCGTACTTTTCAGTATGCATAGTTTGTGCCATCAAATAAAGGAGTTATAATAAGAGACTATCCTCTATCCATGACAAACAAGGGTCAATGGATCACATAGCAAATATTAACCCCAATTAGAGTATGCCTGCTCTAATATCACTTGATAGGCCAAGAATGTATTGACCCGTTGTGATGAATTAACCAATTAATTAGCTAAGTTAATTAATTAATTCAATTAGCATGCAATATACGTAGTAGCATAAACAAATCACCAACTAAGTTGATATACAATGGAAAATAAAGTTGACACGATAATTTGTTTATGAATAGGGAAAACCTACACGACAAAAACCTACTGGGTGATTTTAATGTCACCACTCTCATGAATCCACTATTATCATAATAAGTGGTTACAAGTAAAGGAATCCCAGTACCTTACACCAAACTACAGTTGAATTCTTACCCCAATACCCAATTGGACTTGTTTTGTAGTGACAATCTCTCTTTTCAATGCACAGCTCCCAGTACATGACTAACCAATCGATGCGTGGATCCCAGTATGCGACTTACACACCAAATTGAGAAAGATATTGGCTACAAAGTTCTTCAGTTCATTAACACGATGAAGATCATGAAGCTCCTTGGTTACAAAACCCTACAGTTTACAAACACATCAGCTTTTTAAAAAGAAAGATGAACTAGGGCAAATTGTCTCCGGTTCACAATATGCTTGTGAAAAACTTTTGCATTGATGTGCATCCCTGTGACAGCCCTTCAAATAATCGTTATATATGTTTAGGGTTGTGAGCAAAGAAAGCCTAAACATCTATACACAAATTGGAGTAAAATTAGATATGAAAAACTAATTTTCTTAAATCTCGATAGATACCTTATCTATTGAGCAGCTGTCGAGCATTGGGTTTAAATAGCCTTTTAAATCTCGATAGATACTAGCTGTCAAGTTTTAAAATCCAACACTTCTTTACTTGATTCTTGGATAGACTTGCATGGCTTTAATACTTAAACTTGAAACCTTGTTCTTTGAAGCATTAAAAACATCGTAGATCTACCCAATTACAAGTAAAGTGCATTTTGTCAAAGGATTAGCAAATTCTATATTGACATACGTTCCTAACATGATTCACATATGTCCTAACGATACTGAATCTGAGTTTAGTGGTTCTTCTTATTCAGGTAATTGGAGTTTGCTATCCGATAATGATTTGTGGTCTTTTCCACGTTCAGAAGATGTTGAAGATTTTTTAGTAGGATTCTTTGTGAACTTAGATGATAAAGTGTTTGTTGTAGCCTGTAGGTAAGAAAAGGAAAATGTTAATGGTGCATCTTTGTAGTTCGAACCTTATCATTGCTAAATACTTATAAATTTACTAGTAAGTTTTCCAAGCGATGCACGGATAATGTTGTAATTTTTTATGTAAATTTTGTTTTGAAAAATGTTATACATTATTATAGTATTTATTATAAAACCTTGTTAGTAATGATTTCATCATAAAAAGTAACAATTATAAATTGCACACACATATCTATTATAATTATTTTGCTCAAGTAATGAGCAATAATTAAAACAATTTGGAGTAATATATTGCATAATAAAAGTTGATAGAAGCATATTAATTCATTCTTTATTATTGATTTTTATTACGGGATTTGATAAAGAGTTTCATTACGACATCTTGTTTTTCTGGTTTCTTCAATGCTTTGTCATTGTAGTATGATGACGCTTGTAAAACTTGTTAAGGGTTCTATTATCATCAATTGTTTCTTCATCTTCAACGTTTGAAGTTTAGTCCGTTCATATTTGTTCAATTTTTGAGCTTTCATCAACTTTTTCCTTTTGTTGCATCATTTGTGTTTATTACTAATGAATTGGCACTGGGAGATTCTTGATTGGATTTTACAAAATTTGGACTTTGTCGTTAAGATTTTTTATAGGTATTTGCATTTATATTAAATTTCAATGATGGGACAGTTTTTTGTAAATGTTTTAATATATGTTTTTTTTCTTTAAATTTTGGAATATTGCAGCAAAAAGACTTAATATAGCATATTGGATTATGTTTTTTTTTTTTTTTTTTTAATTCTTTTTTTCTTCCATTCCTTTTTGTCATGTGAAGGTACATCAAAAATCTTAGCAACTATGTAATTTTTAAAACCATCCTTCAGATTGAATTCATTCAAATGAAATAGGAAAATCCATTTTTTCCCTATTTTTTTTTTTTTTCAAATCATGTGGGATTTCTTCTCCAATATCAATAGTTTTACAATAATTAAATAAGTTGTACTTTAGTTTGTTTTTCAGCAAGATCTCTTGTAGATTTATTTAGGATTTTCTTGGCATCTCGATCAAATATTAAATAAATTGATTTGTCAGTTGCATCAAAAATTTCAATTTGAATCCTGTATTTGAAGTAGTTTGCAATTGTATATATATAGTAATTATAGTGAGATGAATATATTATAAATATTCGGAGAGTATGTAGTTAATGTGAGTGCCTCTAACCTTGGGATAGAAATATTTATTTTTGTTAATGCTTTGTTATCTTAACTATTGTCTTCATATTTTTTTAAATATAAATCCTCCAATGAAAATTGTTTTGCATGTATTTTTTGTATATCTTGTATAGGCTCATGCTTTTTTTACCATACCTATTATTGAATTTTTTAAAAAGAAATATTAAGTAAATGGCATTTTATGAGATAGTATATGCTATTTAATAGACTTTTTTGTTACTATAAATTTTAGAAATATGCAATCAATTATTTCAGCAACTTCTGGGATCTCAAGATTTATATATATACTTTCATTGCATTGGTTGATGGCAAAGAGAATTTGTTTGTATAAATTGCATAGAACATTATCAATAGAGAAAAGCTTATTGAATTGAAATTGGGGATGTAAAGTTATGATTTACAACTATGTTTTATGTTGGCTTTATTCCATAACAAAAGGTGATGTAATTGCTTTAATTTTGTTTCTTGTATTTTGTGGGATTTTATTGTATTGGGTTTAATATTAAGTTGGTGAAGAATCGAGCATGAATTGAAGAATCAGTGGATTTTGCGAGTGTTTCTCTAGAAGCTAACCCGCGAAAGAGCCACGTGAGAAGTACATGTTGGAAGCTAAAGAGTCATGCTAGCCTGGAGGATTTCGCGAGTGTCTCAAGGGTAAGGCCTTCCCGCAAGATAGTCGCGAAACATTCTGCTTGGAGGATTTTTAAGTGTGATTTTCTTACCCTTCATCTATACTATATATACCCTTACTAACTACAAATGAAAACATAGCCATTCAGAGAGAAAAAGCCTAGATAGGTTTTCTACAACACATACACCCGTCTTTTAAAGAGAGAGCTACACATCCTTAGTAAGAAATCATTCTAGCCTTTTCTTCTTACCTCTCCCATTGTCATACTTTGAGAGGAGATTTATACCCAAACACAACCTACACCGATTCAGAGTGTAGAAAGTGCTTTGGAGCTTAGGAAGTTTTGGGGATTTGCCAAAAGAAGCTGGTGAGGCTTGGCAGATGCAATTAGGAGAATTGCGGGATTTGAAAAGCTAGACAAGACACAGTTCTAAGAAACCTTGTTGGAGTAGGAAGCTTAGAGGGCTTAGGTACATTGGGTAGATTAGACTTGGAAGGTCTCTAGCTATTTTTGTATCCCAACTTAATGTTTAGTGGATCGATTTACTGCTTGGAGGGCGGCGAAGAGGTTTTTCGCTGAGTTCTTCGGTTTCCTCTTTGATAACATATCGGCGTGTTATCTTGTGTTTGCATTATCTCTTCCCTTACTCTTTTACCTTTCATTTTACTGCTGTGTTATAATGATTATAGATTAGAGTAGCTTGTTTGTTAATCCGCTCGCATTTACTCTATTTCTGCACTTAGTATTAAGTTAGAGTAAAATCAATCGAGCTGTAACTTTAATTTGAGGGTCTAAATAGCTCTTGTATTTTCACACATTTTCAAGCATTCAATTGGTATTAGAGCGAGTGTGTTGTTTTGGTTTTATTACCTAAGTGTGATCCTTGATCCCTTGTGTGTTTTGCCACAGATAGTATTTTGTATGCTTCTATGGATGTTTGTGAGTGTAACATGCCATGTGTTTGTGAAAATGCCTCTATGAGTGTTAATTCTCTTGATTGTGATGACATGTTACATGAATCATTGGGTGTTGTTGATATTCTTAACATCAAACTCATGAAGAAAGAGGCTATGAAGTTTCATAAGAATTTGAGCAAGTTTCATTGTGAAAATGATGATTTGATTGCTAAGCTCAATCTCGGTGAGAAGATTAAGGATGCTAAGGTGGTAAGAAAAATTTTTAGATCATTGCTGGAGAGCTTCCGAGCAAAAGTCACAGCTATAGAGGAAAGTAAAGACTTGGATAAGATCAAAATCCAAGAGCTCATTGGATCTCTCCAAACATATGAGTTGTGATTGCCTTCTCATAAGTCGAGCAAATCTCTTGCTCTCAAAACCATCACCGAGAGAATGGATGATTCCTCTAAAGAAGATGATATGGAGAATGAGGTGGCATTCCTTGCAAGGAACTTTCGAAAATTTTCGAAGATGAAGAACAGTGGGAAACTGTTCAGCAAAGGGAAGTTTTAATCCTCTAAAGGTGATAGAAAAGAGTTTAAGAAGAAAGATGGGAAGGATTCTCAATCTCCTCAAGGCATCATGTGTTACAAATGTAATGGACGTGGACATCTCAAGAAGGAGTGTCCCAACTATTTGAGAGGGAAGGGTAAAGTGTTTGCCACTACCCTTAGTGATTCTGATAACTCAAATTCAGACGCTGAAGGAGAATGTGATAGTGAAAGGAATTATAGGGCCTTTATGGCTATTGCCTCAGTTGATTCAAAGGATGATTTGAGCAATTTGGTTGAAGAACTTGGTAATATTTCTGAGAATGAGGAAATTGAAGAATCGGAAGATGAAGACGTGTGCCAAATTGAAGGGGATAACAACCTTCAAGAAGTATATGATTCTCTGATGGAAGATTGTGGCAAATATGCCAAAGTTGCTAACCTTGTTGTGAAAAAGATGAAAAAGGTTGAAGAAGAGCATAAGTGTATATTGTGCAACTTAAGGAATCAAAGTGTGAAGAAGAAAGACTCAAGGGAGAGTTGGTTGAAACTTACTCTAAGATCAAGTTTCTTGAACTTGACATTATTCAAGCAAATGTCAAGGTTGAGTGCATCTCCATCAAGAAACTTGACAATGTGCTGTCTTCTAAAAAATCTTCAAACGATAAGACTGGTTTGGGCTATACTAGAGAAGGAAGTTTGAGCAGTGAACCCAAGAAGGAAGTGAAGTTCGTTTCAACCAAGAATGTTGAGAAACTTAAAGAAGTGAAGCTTGAGATTGAGACCCCTGTTGTAGTAAAGAGAACCATTGGTGCAAAGGCAAAGGAAAAAGGGTATTCATTACCTAAATCAAAGGGGGCCTCAAGTAAAGCACTTGTGTCATCATTGTGGCACACAAGGACATACCAGACCAAATTGTTTCAAGTTTCATGCACTCAAGAAGGCTGATTCTATGTGTGGTCTAGAAAGTTCAAGGAGAAGACCAAAGGGAGCACAAGCTCAGGGAGATAGAGAAGGACATCTCATTGGAGAAGTTATGGAAATGTTGAAGAACATATTACTATGCCTTGCTAGCTTCACTCCGAGGTTTGAAAGTTATGTTGGTTGTACCCTGCCATCTAAGGCTCTCACCCAAAACACTCGTAAAGTGTGGGTGCAGAAGGGTACTTATGCATGATCACGTCCTATGTCCATGCATTAATTCTTTCAATGTTTAGGATCATAGGTTCATGCATCATAACATGCTTAATTCATTTTGTGTCAATTGCTTTCGGTTTTTAGCTTGTTTCTTTTACAAGTTTTGTTTTGTACTTATTTTTGTTGATCTTACTTTGCTTGTTTTGTTTTTGAGTGTGTTCAAAAATTCGAAAACTCATAAAAAATTAAAAAATCTACAAAAAGTTTGATCGCTCGTATTGTGTATATCACATGTGAGTTTGACCTAATACCTTCGTACTTATGGCATAGTGCATTTATGAACTTAGCTTGTTATGTATGCATATCTATTTTTGTGGGAAAAATCTGAAAATCTGTGTGATTGCTGTAAATCGATCTTCAAACTTGTCATGAATAATTGGTCAATAGTCTTGTTGTTTTGATACATGCATAGACTTGTGCAGATATATCTTCCTACATTTTTTATGTTTTTGCTTAAAAAGCACAACAAATATAAATCTCAAAATGAAAAGAGATAATGAGCTACAACAGCCGTCGCACATACTAGTATTTGACTAGGAAAAAGGGAAATCAACATTTTAAATTATAATGTATGGTGCCGCAAAAGCCAAAGACTTATTCACAAAATTGAAATATCAAAAATTTCAAGCACCGATCTCAAAATGAGATATAGTGTTAAAAAATGATAAAATGTTATGTATTGTAAAGAAGCCAAATGAAAAGCTTTAAAGATATGTAATCATTTTTGTGGAAGATCATATATTTTCATTTTTATAATTGAGATGGACCTCTTGACTTAGTACTAGTTGTGTATAACTTGATTGAATAGATTATTGAATCTTCACTCTAGACTAAGGACTATTCTATATTTGATATACACACACAACACACAAGTCTAATGTTCAATGAATGTCTATTTTATTTGTGTGATGGTACATGTTTAAATGTGATGTTTGTGTGCTCAACCATATATGGATCAAACCAAAAAAAAAAAATTTGTTCTTTTTGTTTGCTTTTGGAAGTAATTTGTATCACCCGTATTTTTCAAAGTTTTTCATTTTTTTTTTTGTGTGAAAAACATGTTTTTTAGGTGTTTTTTGAGTTAAAGGGTCCAATTCTCAAGTTTTTTAGCTTTGGACAGAGAGTTTTGTGACTGTTTCGTGAGTAAGGTTTACTAGCAAAGTACTAGCGAAATTTTCACGGGAAGCTAACCAGTGAGATACTAGCGAAAATTTCCAGATCAGTTTTTTAAAGGGCATTTCGTGGGACATTTGTTTTAAACATCTCCAATCTTCTCCCAAACCTTTATTTTTATGTTTCTACATAAAAACCCAACTAAATTCAATTGTTTTTCATTCCATTAACATCTCTAAGGTAATCTTTAATTCTTTTCATTGATTTTGATCCTTAGATTATGTTTTTGGAAATTTTATGTTCATAGTTGGGATTTTCTCAAATGTTAGAAAACTTATTTTTTGTCAATCTTTTTGATTGAGTTTTGTTTTAAATGATGATTTTCTTTGAATGTTGGCCCCTTGTGGCAAAAAATATCATGTATTTATGCAAGATTTTCATATGTTCATGCATTGTTTAACATACATGTGTAGTGTGTGTATAAGTGTTTGATAAAATGCCCAAATGACATTTTCTCATTGTTTTGGACTCCGATGAGTACCAATTTTTAGGTATTACCATGATTATGCATGTTTATCATGTTTTGATCATTGGTTATGTGTTCTACACACTTTGCCCCGTGATTGCTTGCTTATGCATTAGTCATGCATTTCACATGCACACTAGATGCACCTTTGCTGCACACACTTGATCACTTTACATGTTTTGTACTTCAATAAGGCAAGCAATTCAAGTCCTCAATTTTGAAGCTCTATTGCCTCTTCTCCCATTAGATATGCCTGGGCCAACATAGCTTGCTACAGTAGGGAATAGATTTGTCTTTTTGCTTTCATTGTTTGATGTTGCTATTGATCCTTGGGGATGAATCCAATTTACAAGACGGGTTTTTTTTTTTTGGCTGTTTTTACATGGGCAATTTTGTTGTTGTTGTTAGAATTAGAATTATTTTAATTAACTTTTTATTAAGAACAATACTTCCTTTCTTTATTTTTTGTGTGTGTATTGAATGAATAATAGAGTAAATGTGGAGAGCATATTGCCTATAGAACTTGTTTTAATAAAGTGTAGGGATGGGATTTTGTATGTGAAATTTAGTTTAGTTTTTTCTTCTTATTGGCTTGGGTTGTGTTGTGTGGGTTTTTTTTGAGCTTTGGCATGTTATTGAGTTCAATGATCTGAGCACATTGACATAGGCCTTGTGTTGAATATTAAAAATTACTAGTTACTGACTTGTACAATGTGTTGAAAAGTTAGTAAAAAGGTGATAAAATTATGGGCATTGTAATTAATAAAACAATTTCTCTATTATCAAATGAAAAACAAAAAAAATTGTCAAGGGCCTTGTAGTTGAAATGGCATCTCCATATGCACAAAGTGTTTGGATATTTAAGTAGAAAAGGGTTCTAACTACTAGGTTAGTAGCATCTTGTAATTATCTCTAAAAGAAATGAAAAACAAGACATTTCTAATAAAGAACTTAAAAGGTTGACATGGCAAACAATCAAGTCTTGTTGGGGTCAGGTTGTAGGTCAAAAATGGGTCAGATAAAAATTCCCATTTTAAAAGGGTTAAAAACAGGTCGGGCCAATCGGGTTGTGAGTTGGGATGGGCCAAACCACATTTTTTTTTTTCACATGAAAAAAAAAAAAAAACTTTAAAAAAATAATAAATGCCAAATATTTAGAAAAAAAGAATCAAATCAATCAAGGAAATGAATTGCACCTAATACCCTTTGTTTTGTTTTGTTTGGTTAAGTGGACACCTGCTATTATTAGACTATTTGTGTCACTATTATACTTGTAAACGGAAAAAAAAAAAAAAAAAAAAACCAAAAAACCAAAAAACATAAAACTTTCCACATCCTTTCAATTCTAACAGTTTTTAAATGACTAAAATTCTTTACAGTCACCACCGCGCACCTTTGGTGTGATAGTCACTCCATAAGTATAAAGTTTTTGTGGGAGAAAGGGGACAAGAGTTGGGGTTTAAGTCTCTAGAAAGAAACTGTACACGCATGCATTTAGATTATACTAGAATAAAATTTCCATCATGTATTAAAAAAAAAAAAAATCTTTACAATCATGATAACAAAATCTTCCATGTTAATTACTCACAATCAAAATGTTTATAACTACAAATTTACAACTTGAGAGAGAGACATATCCTAGGCAGTGGAGTCAATACCATACCATTCTAGCCGGTACAGCCGGAATTTTTCGTACCGGCACCTTGGCCAGTACAGAAACACGGCTATTTCGTACCGCTTTTTGTACCGGAGCTTACCAGGTTGTACCGGAAAAACCGGGAAAAAAATCGGATACCGGCCGGAAAACGAATACCGGAAGGTAAATGAAAAATAGAAAAAATGTGTTCAACGGTAAAAGAAAATACCGTGTAACCCATAATACTGCCATCACCAGCACTGTTCCGAAAGTGACCAGCCATTCTTCTTCTTCTTCTTCTTCTTCTTCTTCACGCCCATCCCTCCATCCGTCTATCTGATGTCGCGGAAGCCTAAAGAAGAGCACACACGATGCTCTCTTGATTAAACAGAAACTAAGTTACTAGTCTCTGGTAGTAAACCTCGAATCCACGAGGGGTTTCCCTAAATCCACAAGGAGATAAAAACTGGAATCCACCAGTAGAGAAAATTGACAAAATGTCTGTGTTTATTGATAATCAACTATTTTGCCTCTGACGGCTACAAAACATATAAATACTGAAGAAAAACGTTTAAAACCCTAATTCACACTAATTAAGCGATTAGGTGACAAATTACCGAATTTTGCCAAAAATGGCAAAGTTGAGTTAAATGCAAAATCATAAACTACTGACCTTAAGGGTCGTCCCAAAACAGACGGGACTTTATTCTGACTTTTAAACTAAAAGTTATTAAGGAAAAACAAATAATACTATAAATAGCAAAAACACTGTTATCGGGGCCTTAACGAAGGAATTTGCCTAAATTTTAGCGACGTTCATGGCATGAATCTGGATCAGAACGTCATTTTCCTTCAACCTGCCAAATTTCATGCAATTCTGACACTGTTACCTCGATGGCCCCTACTGGCACCCCCCTTTGATCTTGCGTTGTGACTTCTTGTGCCCCTGCTGCTCAAGGAAGGCATGTGCTGTCTGTTCTGCATCAGCCCCCCCCACTTGAAAAGAACTCGACCCCGAGTTCCCACTATCTGGTTCATCAGGAGGATGATAGTCATACAAGTCAGCAATATTGAAGGTAGAAGAAATGCTCATGTCTGGAGGAAGAGCAACCACATAAGCATTGTTGTTGATCTTCTTAGTAATCTGGAATGGTCCATACTTCTTGTCCTTCAATTTGTTGTAGGTACCAACAGGAAATCTCTCCTTTCTAAGATAGACTAGTACTAAATCCCCAACATTAAAGATCTTCTCACGCCTCTTCTTATCAGCAGCTTCCTTGTACTTGGCATTTGTATCTTTAAGTTTCTGCCTCACCTCCTCTTGCATAGCCTGAATACGATCAGCCATGTTTTCTGCTGCTTGACTCACTCCTGGAAGCTCAGGTAAAGGTACCAAGTCCAAAGCGTGTTTTGGGGGCACGCAGTAGACGATGGCAAATGGAGACTTACCAGTGCTTCTACTGACTGAGCTATTGTATGCAAACTCTGCTTGGGACAATGCAAGATCCCACTACTTGGGCTTCTCGCCTGAGATACACCGGATCAGATTCCCCAAAGTGCGATTAACTACTTCTGTCTGGCCATCAGTCTGTGGATGACTAGTGCTGCTGTAATTCAAGGAAGTGTCAAAACGCTTCCACAAA
Organism: Quercus variabilis; assembly: GCA_030445155.1. Lineage (NCBI taxonomy): Eukaryota > Viridiplantae > Streptophyta > Magnoliopsida > Fagales > Fagaceae > Quercus > Quercus variabilis. Next base: position 85,811,165 of record CP129449.1, on the reverse strand, counting down.
GTCCGCCAGAAGTGACTAATGAACTTGGTATCCCGGTCAGAGGTGATGGATTTTGGCACTCCATGCAAACGCACCACTTCTTTAAAGAATAGATTGGCCACTCGAGTAGCATCTGAAGTCTTCTTGCATGCTATGAAATGGGACATCTTTGAGTACCTGTCAACCACAACAAAAACAGAATCCATACCTCGCTGGGTTCGAGGAAGACCCAGTATAAAGTCCATAGATAAATCTTCCCATGGTGCTTGTGGAACTGGCAAAGGCATATATAAACCAGTATTCTGAGATTGTCCCTTAGCAGTTTGGCAGATTGGACACTTCCTCACATGATTGCCAACATCCCTCTTGAGCTGTGGCCAATAATACCTTTCTTCCACCAGTGCTATAGTCTTATCTCTGCCCATATGTCCACCCAAACCTCCACCATGCAGCTCCCTAATAATCTGCTTCCTCAATGAACTTTTAGGGATGCATAATTGGTTACCACGAAAAAGGAAACCATCCTGGATGTATATACTATTGATAGCAGTATGAGTTTGTTGACACTTACCCCAAATATCACCAAAATCCTCGTCATTCTCGTATAGCTCCTTAAGGCAATCAAACCCTACAACTTCAGTACGTAGGGTGGTCAACAAAGATGCTCGCCTGCTGAGTGCGTCAGCCACCTTATTAGTGACACCAGACTTGTGCTTCAATGTGAAATGGAAGCGCTGAATATAAGCTACCCACCGAGCATGCATCCTGTTAATGCTACCTTGACTGTTGATGTGCTTCAATGCCTGATGATCTGTATATAATACAAACTCCCTCTGAATCAGGTAGTGCTCCCAATGCTTAAGAGTCCGTACTACAGCAAAGAACTCTAGCTCATAGGCTGACCATTTACTTCGAGCTTCACAAACTTTCTCACTGAAGAATGCTACTGGTCTGTTGTCTTGTGAAAGAACAGCGCCTATTCCGACCACAGATGCATCACACTCCACTTGAAACACCTTATCAAAGTTGGGCAATGCCAAAACCTGGGCTGTGCTCAACTTCTCCTTGATCAAGGCAAAGCTCAGTTCTGCCTCCTTCCCCCATGAGAACCTTCCCTTCTTCAGACACTCAGTGATAGGGGCTACTATGCTACTAAAATCTCGAACAAACCTCCGATAAAAGGTTGCTAGTCCATGGAAACTTCGCACATCACTCACTGTCTTTTGGGTTGGCCATTCTCTAACTGCACGGACCTTGTCCTCATCAACATGAATCCCATCTGCACTGACCACATACCCTAAGAACAGCAACTTATTAGTCAAGAAGCTGCACTTCTTCAAGTTGATATACAACTCATTGGCCTGCAACACCGCTAATACTTCTCGCACATGATTGTAGTGGGCTGCTTTTGTCTTACTGTAAATCAAGATATCGTCAAAATAAACTACCACAAACTTTCCAATAAATGGTTTCAATACCTGATTCATAAGTCTCATAAAAGTGCTGGGAGCATTAGACAATCCGAACGGCATTACCATCCACTCATACAACCCCTCCTTTGTCTTAAAAGCTGTCTTCCACTCATCTCCAGGTCGGATCCGAATCTGGTGATACCCACTCTTAAGATCCAGCTTGGTGTAACACTTGGACCCACTCAGCATATCAAACATGTCATCTAGTCGGGGAATAGGAAATCGATACCTGACTGTGATCTTATTGATGGCTCGACTGTCCACACACATACGCCAGCTCCCATCCTTCTTTGGTGTTAGCAGTGCCGGTACTGCACATGGACTCATACTCTCCCTAATCTGCCCCTTACTCAAAAGCTCATCCACCTGCCCTTGCAGAATCTGACCTTCTTGAGGATTCATCCTGTAATGTGGCAGATTTGGTAGGCTAGCTCCAGGAGCTAAATCAATGCAATGCTGGATGTCACGCATCGGTGGTAAACCTGCAGGCAGCTCTTCTGGAAAAAGCTCTTCAAACTCCTTGATCAATGGCTGAATCGCCTCAGGTATCTCAGCAACCTTCTTTGGCTCACCATCTGTCACTACTAAAACGTATACCTGTTTCAACTCCTTACAATCCCTGTCAAACTCATCTTCATTGTTCACTATAAGGAGTGCTGGCTTCCCCTCCACTTTAGAAGCTTTGGGTCTACTGCCTTCCTTAATAGGACCAAGGACAATTTTTCTGCCATTCTTAAAAAACACATACACATTATCCTTACACTTATGAGTAGCATTTACATCATACTGCCAAGGTCTACCCAATATTAAATGACATGCATCCATTTCAACAACATCACAAACTACTTCATCTACATAATATTTGCCCATAGAAAAAGTAACACGACATTGTTGAGTAACAAGAGTTTCCGTACCTTTCTTGATCCAACCTATCTAGTACGGGGAGGGATGCTTTTCTGTTTTCAGTCCCAGCTTGGTAACTAAACTTTTCGACGCAATGTTTTCTACACTGCCACTGTCTATGATCAAATCACAGACCCTTTTATTGATGGTGCATCGTGCTCGGAAGATCTCATTCCGCTGGTCACCAAATTCCACCCTTGGTGTGAGTAATAACCTCTGAATCACCAAAGATTGCCCTAATGGCACGCCTTCCTCATCCTCTTGGACCTCATTGGGATCATAGGCATACGGATCTGCATCATTATACACCTCTTCGCCCTCCTGTTCACCTTCTACCTCACCCTCTTCTACCACTACCAGATTCACTGCGGCTCGCTTAGGGCAAGTACTAGATCGATGTCCTGGTTCTCCGCACTTGTAGCACTTATTCCCAGTTGGTCTAGCATAGGGGTTGGCATTCGCTATTGGCTGGGCTGCGGAACCTGCTACTGCCACTGTGGATTGGTTGACACCACTATTCTCCCTAACCGCGGGTTGTGACCGTGGTGTAAACATGGGTTGTTTACCTTTGTTGGCAATGGAACTAGAGGACTCCGAACTACGGTTGGAAAACTTCGAACCTGTCCTGAGGTGCTGAAATTCTATTTTCTTGGATAAGGTGACAGCCTCATTCAAAGTATATAGGGTTTGTAAGGATACCTGATCTCGGATGGAAACTCGTAACCCGTGTACAAATCTGGATATCCGTTGATCTTCAGTTTCCTCCAAATCATTGCGATTCATCAACCTGTCAAACTCTTCCATGTACTCATTAACTGTCCGAGTACCCTGCCTGCAATCCTGGTACTGTCTGAACAACTCCTGCTGGTAATCGGGTGGTAAGAACCGATCTGCCATTAATCTTTTCATCCTCCTCCATGACCGTATTGGAAGCTTTCGTTCCCGAGTACGGTTTAATTGAACACGATCCCACCAGGCAGATGCTCCTCCCTTCAATTTGTAGGCCACCAAACACACCTGTTTGTCTTCTGGTGTACCCATATAGTCGAAAAACTTTTCAACCTCACTGACCCAATCCAGATATTCTTCAATAGAGACATTACCATTAAAAGATGGTAACTCTATTTTCATCCGATAGTCCCTCTGCTCCTGATAATCTCGACCATTATCTCTCGCGGGACCACGATGATTTCCAAGGACTCTCTCTACATACTCATCATCTTCACTGTCTTCTTCGTTGTAATCTTGCTGCCTGTTCCGGTTTGGACCACGATAGGGAGGGCCACGCACTCGGTTATCACGTCGCTCTTCATCAACGCGATTAGGGTTTTGGTTAAGCAAAGTGGCAAGTGCTGCTTGAATCTGGTCCAGAGTCTGTTGGGTTGAATCACGAAATTGTTGATTTTCATCACGAAAATCAAGGAACTCAGCCCTAGTGAGGATTGGGTTATTGAAGTCGTCACCGCCGTCATTGTTATGGTGGTCACCGTCTCGCCGGTTAGCCATCAGACCAGGGTAAATCAAGGCTCTGATACCAACTGATGTCGCGGAAGCCTAAAGAAGAGCACACACGATACTCTCTTGATTAAACAGAAACTAAGTTACTAGTCTCTGGTAGTAAACCTCGAATCCACGAGGGGTTTCCCTGAATCCACAAGGAGATAAAAACTGGAATCCACCAGTAGAGAAAATTGACAAAATGTTTGTGTTTATTGATAATCAACTATTTTGCCTTTGACGGCTACAAAACATATAAATAATGAAGAAAAACGTTTAAAACCCTAATTCGCACTAATTAAGCGATTAGGTGACAAATTACCGAATTTTGCCAAAAATGGCAAAATTGAGTTAAATGTAAAATCATAAACTACTGACCTTAAGGGTCGTCCCAAAACAGACGGGACTTTATTCTGACTTTTAAACTAAAAGTTATTAAGGAAAAACAAATAATACTATAAATAGCAAAAACACTGTTATCGGGGCCTTAACGAAGGAATTTGCCTAAATTTTGGCGACGATCATGGCATTTGTCATGAATCTGGATCAGAACGTCGTTTTCCTTCAACCTGCCAAATTTCATGCAATTCCGACACTGTTACCCCGATGGCCCCTACTGGCACCCCCCTTTGATCTTGCGTTGTGACTTCTTGCGCCCCTGCTACTCAAGGAAGGCATGTGCTGTCTGTTCTGCATCACTGTCTCTCTCAGTTTTTTTGTTTCTAAAGGCTTCAGTTGTTTGTTTTGTAGTGACTTTCAACAGTAAAAAGCAAAATGTAAATGGGGTTTACTTATGGCAGTATGCCTTCTGAGCTCTAACACACCCACGTGATTTGCTATCAATGAGATTTCAAATTTGAATTTTTTTTTTTTTTCTAACCCAAAGAAGCTTCAAACGGCATTTTAACTTTTAATAAGTGAAAAATATTTTTGTATTGTCAAACTTTTTTTTTTTTTTTTTGGGTTAACACTGTCAAACTTTACTGATTATGATATTATTACTATTATTATTATTATTATTATTATTATTATTAAAGAAGTAGGAACATTAATTCCCTAATATTATTAATATTACCTAGTTGAAATTTTAACTAGAGATTAACATTTTAAATGAGATAAAATGGATATATATATATATATATATATATAAAATAGCGGTAAACCCGAAACGGTACACCAGTATTGACCGGTATCCGAAATATATTGTACCGCTGGCCAATCGGTACAGCCTCCGGTACAGTATTGACTCCCTTGATCCTAGGTAGCACCAAAAAGTGTATATTTTAAGCCTACACGCTTTGTATTCAAAGTTCACAAATAATATAAACTTTTGGACCTTTTCTTTTACTTTAGTTTTGTTTTGTGCTAGATAGACCTAGTGTTAGTAACTTAGTCTTAGTATTTAACTTTACTACTTAGTAATTAACTTTAGTGTTAGACAGTTAGTAGTGTAGACGTGTAATTGTAGATGCTTTTGCATTTTGCATTTTGCATTTTTTTTTTCTTATAGTCTTTTTTGTTTGTTTTTTGTTTTTTGTTTTTTGTTTTAATAAATGGGGCATGGCTATTGACAGTAGTGGCTACTAAATGGTTAGGCAGTGCCAATGCAATGTTTTGTGCCCTTGTATTTATGTACCTAGCACCTTGGCATATAGTCTAAACATTTTTTAGAAAAAAAAAAAAAATCTTAAAAACAAGTTGGATCACGAGTTAGCCGGGTCGGGTTAGATTGACTGCAAAAACGGGCTGATCGCAAGTTGGCCTATTTTTTATTTGGGTCAAAAAATTCGAATTCATATCAAGTTAGTGAATTTCGACTCATTTTGCCATGTCTTAAAAGGTGTAGCATAAAAATATCAACTCCTATATAGTAATATTTACAATACATCAGCTATGTTAGATATTTAGAAAAATTTCTCAATATCCTAAAACTCTCTCCCTAATATCAAATGCACTAAAATTGTATCTAAAAAATTTATAAGTCGCAAAAAAAAAAAAAAAAAAAAAAATTTGAAACAACTACTCTCAAGACCTAAAATACATCAAAACTGTAATTCCGAGAAAAAAACAAGTCACCTTTAGTACCTAAAATATAGAAAACGTATTTCATAATTTTATAATAAAATAACACAAAAATGAGAATTTTTTTTTTTCCAAAACCATTATTCAAAAACTAAAAGCACCGGAGATTTCTAAGACCAATTAAAATATAATGCTTCTTAATAAATAAATAAATTAAGAAACAAAGTCTCCAGCCAAAAAAATATAAATACAAAACAAAACCTCCCAAATCTCTTTAAAGGCCTCTACAATGACCCTAAAAGATGGTACGAGTTCAATCATGGAATATAAGCGTGAAGTGATGTCATGCTACTTAGGCAGGTGAGAATTTTGTAAGGTACCGGGGTCTCTCATCAGTCGAAATGGAAGGTTGTGCTCTCTAGGTTGCTCGTGAATGGAAGGGTACTAGCAAACTCAACAGTTTTAAATAGGTGAAATGGTGGACAAGTGACATGGTCTACCATAAGGACTATATACTTTCTCCTACTTGAAGCATATTATTGAGGATGTCAAACTGTAAGGAGGGTCCCTTCCCATATGCTCTGTTAGTTGTTGAGGGTTCATAGTTTTGGTGTGGGCAGTGAAAGATCAGTTTGAGTTTTGACACTTCAAAAAAAAAAACTCTTTTTTTTCACTGAATAAAAAAGGGGCTCCAGTATGAGTATGAGTTTTGACTTTTGAGTTATGTTTTCTTACTTTTCTACGAGGCTTTGCTTTATTTCTATGGCTGACAAGTAGCACATGCACAGTCTGTGTGCTGGTATGAATTTTAGAAACACTACAATCATTCCATATCCATGAAACTTTCTACCAATTACTCTAGAAACATTATATGAGTGAATTAGGAGATGTAATTAAACCGAAAACCCAAAAACCATTTGAAACATAGACATAAAAAAGAACGTGTTCTAACAAAGAGGAAGAAACACAGTCAAACAACACCCAATGAAAAACAAATCTCATAATTTTTATTAGGAAGAAAGAAACATGATCAAATAGCATCCAATGAGGTTGATACCGCTTTTATGGAAAATGAAAAATGTTGTCAAAATATATATATATATTTTTTCCCATAAAAGCTTTCTTTAAGTGAATTGTTAACAATTATCTTAAGGGCATCCGTTAGCATTTTCTATACACACACACACACACACACTACTACTACTACTAATACTACTATTTAAGAAACTTTACTTGTTTGGGATCCTCATTTAAAAAAAAAAAATGGCCTTATACTTTTATGTTTAAGTAGAGACAAAACTAAAGGATAATTCGGTAAAAATTCTCCCACTAAAACATTGCCTATAAAATGGAGTCACTCTCATGTTGATTTTCAAATTGCTTTATTAACTTTAAATTAGATTCTCAAAATCAAAATTATATATAAAAAATAAAGACACAGGTTTTTGTTTGTTTGTTTGTTTGTTTTTTTTTTGGTAATAAAATAGGATTACTAAACCCAACATTTTCACTTTTTTTTTTTCTTCTCCTTTTTCTCCCCTTTATCAATACTTAAACGATTCTCCCTCTTGTTTTTTGGTTTTTTGTTTGTTTGTTTGTTTGTTTTTTTTTTTTTTTTTTTTTTTTTTTTTGTTTTTGTTTTTGTTTCCTTTCTTCTAAATTCTAATCTCACGTTTTAATTGAATAGAAGAGAGAAATATCTCAAATTAAGATGAATGAAAAATTATGATACTAAACCCAAAAAAAAGCCTCATCGCATGCGCAAAGCGCGTGTGATGAGCTAGGCTAATGTGTGTGTGTGTATATATATGAGTTAGATTCAGGTTATACTTCATGTTGCTTAAAAATTGGATCGAATTTTGATAAATCCACTATTAGATTACATTATCTTCATATTCTCCACTCTTGAAAAATTTTTAGATGATGAAAGATCAGTAGCCTTTTCATTAATCAGTTGTTCAAATTTAAATTTTTGTAGTTTAAAATAATGCATAAAAAAAATAAATTTATGAATTGAATAATAAATAACATCCAATTGTTGTGAAAATTTGCATGCATGTTAATAACATATAGACCCAGATCCTTTATGGCAGTAAATAATTGGTGCTAGCCTTGGTTGAATCTTTTTTGATTGATTAGGAAGGAGGTTGACAATCTCAGATGTTAATGTAATGTATATTATTGGTTCCATTATGACAATGGGGCCTTAATCTCCAAATACTTTGCTAGGTAGGATTCATACAGGAACAAGAATCGGCTTGGCATTTGTCTCTTGCCACTATATGTTAGAGGTGTTGCCTCATACAGCACAAGTTTATAACTCTTGACAACCTTTTTCTTAATTTCTTTAACACAAGTTTATAACACAAGTTCAATGTGCTTGGTCATCTCATTGAACATGGAATTGGAAGCAAAGAGTAAACATAAACATACACAAAGTCACAAACATAATGAAGAGTAAACATATGAGCATAAACATTAATATAAACAAGAGTGTATATATATATATATATATATAAATAATCTTACATAGGAGCATTCTTTTTTTTTTTATTTACCTCTGATTGTTTATTAGATAAATGAGAGGAAGAGATTATAAATTTAGTCAATTATAGTATGAAATATATTCCTTCAATTTTTAAATGGTAGATTTCTGTTAAAGCAAATAATTAAATATTAAATATGGCAAAATAACTTAAAATAATTTCATTCTCAAAAAAAAAAAAAAAAACTTAAAATAATTTATTGTCTCTTCTTTGTATAATTTTATGTTATTTTTTGGTAATTCTCTCTTTCATTTTCTTTCTTTTCAAGTATTTAAAGTTTTTAATGAAAAAAATTAAACCTGAGACATTTGCAAGAGGTTTTGAAACGAAGATCTCATGGATATTATGAGATATTGGGAATAACTAAGCCAACCCCTTAAGATCACATGACATATTACAATTGGTAAAACTAAAGTGTAAATTAAGATGCAGAATTTATATTAACCCATCTTTTCAAATGAGTTTTACAAAGCAAAGTAGAATTAATTATATTCTGGGATCCCCAATGTGTGAAATTGCAATATTCAATCTACTCTTTGTATCATTTGCCATAATTTTAGACAACAATAAGTACTTGTGATTAAATAGCTGGCATGAAGATAATACCAATGGAAGATTTTATTTACTGAATGTGTACGTATTAGTAGTGGGTTCCACAATAAATACAATGTCCAATTATTTTTAACTAGCCCCGAATTCGCGCGTTGCGCATGATAATTATTTTTATGATAGTTTTATTACAAAAAAAAAATTACAATTTAAACTAATCTAATAATGAGTAATGCATTTTGTAATTATATTTTTACTTATTATAGGAACAATCATAAATGTAATATAGGAACAATCCAAAACACCAAAAAAATGTAAATTAAAAAAAATTAATAAAACTTAACAATGATTAATTGAACCAATATTTAGATAAAATTTTGTTTTTGATAATCTATTAAGGTTATTTTCTTTGTAGAAATTATAATTTCGGTCACCCAAAACATATTATCAAATAAACAATTATTAGCAAAATCTAAGAATTAAATTTCTATACAGGCATTGTTATAAAATAATAATAATAAAAATAAAATTGCAAAAGTTAAAATTTGTCACCTATTCGATTATTTTCGTTTGGCTAACCTTTGCTTTTCTTTTAACGAATGACATTATAGAGTACTTCTAATACAACTATTAAGAGTACTTTGTCCACCACAAATGATTAGAAAATAAACAAAAATTAGTAAAGTCTCATAGTTTAACATCTAAATTGAGCACTATAAAAAATCATGCTATATAACAGAATAAATACCAAATTATCCAAATTATGCTATGTAATAGAATAATATTATATTTAATTCTTTAGAATGGAATAGGATAATATTTAACAATAAAAGAGAATAAAAAATAAAAACAACAATAACAATTTAAAAAACAAATCTAAATCGCATTAACCCAAAATAGAGTTTTAAAGAATATAAAAATTTATCAACCTAAAGTAGAGATGTAAGAAAAATAAAAAAAATCCACCAAAAAATTTAAAGAGAGAGAGAGAGAGCAATTTTTTTTTTTTTTTTTTTTTTTTTGTGAGGGAAAACTATGCATAGAATAGAAGAGATAGTGACAAATTTATAGTAAGAGAGTATGAATAAGAAAAGACAAAAATAAAGGAAGATGAAGGGAAAGAGGAAGAATGATATTAATGTAGAAGGTAGTGGGGAGATGAAAAGGTAGTGGGGAGATGAAATGGTACAAGAGAGAGAAAGGCTGGAGAAGGGTAAATATTAAAAAAATAAATGTTAAAAACAAATATAGGAAAATTAAAAAAAAAAAAAAAAAAAAAAACAACAACAACAACAACAACAACAACAACAACGTTGAAGCCTTTTAAGCTTTAGGGATTTTTTTTTTTTTTTTTTTCCTTTAAGTTGAAATGACTCACATAAAACCCTAAAGCTGAATTGAAAAGGCTTTGGGTTGGATAACTTTAGGGTTGGGCTTGATAGTGGAGCTAAATAAATAAGAGATGAGTTAGATTAATTATACAAATTTATTAGAGGATGATAGTGGAAGTAAATAAATAAGTAGTGAGTTGAATTTATTATAAGGTGATAGTGGAAGTAAATAAATAAGTAGCAGGCTGTATTTATAGGGCTTAAAATTGTAAAAACTATTTTAAAATTGTAGGACAAATTATATTTATGAAGAAAAAAAAAAATGATGTGGCAGCTGATGTGGCGCAACGTGAGAGCAGCAGCATTAAACGCTACGCTTCAGCTTTTAATAATATATAAAAGATATAGATTTCTTTTCCTTTTAAAAATTTGATTATATTTATTTGATTTTTACATTAATTCATTTTGATAGACAGCGTAAACAGTAAAAAAGTGCTATAACAACAAAAATAGTATATGAGAAATCTGCCGTTTATTCTCAAAAAAAAAAAAAAAAAAAAAGTACATGAGAAATATTCTAGAACCTTCTTTACCTTTTCTAATGGGGTTCTACCCGTACAACATATGTCTATAAACTTTTTTTTTTCTGTTTTTTTTTTTCTTTTTTATAACCTATGACAACCTATGACAACCTTTTCTTATTTTTCTAATGCTCCTTAATTTAGAGCATATAAGCCCAACTTAGAAAATATAGACTCTAAACAACTCTTAAATAATGCTTTGGTAAATATGTCAACAAATTAACTTATAGAATTCAAAAAAAGTGTAGTAACATGTCCACTTAAAATATTGTCTTAGAAAAATGAAAAATATTCTTTGATGTATTTGGTACTCTCATGGAACATGTGATTTGAACCAATATCTATAGTGGCTTGATTATTACAAAAGTATATATCAACATAAACATTAACAAGAGAATATATTAACTTAAACATAACAGAAACATTAAATTTAATTTTTCCATTTTTTTTCCCTTACTAGGATAATGGATAGGACGATCATAGATTTTTCGATCTTGAAAGTACGTATTATATTCCTTTGTTTTGAAATTGTAAAAGGTTATTAAAGCAAATAATTAAATATTAACTAATGGACAAATCACATAAAATATTGTAGTCTCCTCTTTGTATCATGTTATGTTCTTTTTCGTTAATACTTTATTTCATGTAATTTATATAAGATAGTATTTGGTAAGGTCGGATAAGTAGTTCTCATGATGGACTGTCATGCCTTCTTTTGATTGTGTAGACACTTTGGTGGGGGTTTTATTCGTGGATATGTTAGGCAGAAGGAACCTAATCCTAATCTCACCTTCCTCATTAATAATAGGTGTGTTTCTTTTTAAAATCCAAAAGTTTTGTGGTTCTTATATAAAAAAGATGTTCCTTGTCCATGGCGATATTATCTTTGCTTTTATTTGTTTTCTACATATTAATATACACTCCCTGCATCGTGGATAGTAAATGTGGAATTTTATTTAATAGCATATAGGAGCATTGGCAATGGTATTGGTGTGTAGTATATAAATTTTACATTATTAAAACATAAAATTGTGATATATAAACAAAATAAGTATTAAATTTATTTTAAATTACTTGAAACTTTTGGTAATAACATTTTAGGTAAATTATAATAATTACTTTATATATATATATACATATATATATATATATATATATATATATACTTATCAAAGTTTTACTTTACTAACAATTTTTTTAGTATAACATATTAGAACTAATTTAATTAGAAAAATAACCTATTTCTATAATTCTTACCACTACTTCCATATTGGAGAGTTGCATAATAACACGTTTTTTTCTCTCTCTTTCTCGTTCTCCATCTGTTTTTACGTCTCACATTTGATTCTTAGGCATATTTGTAGGTGTATTTAGACTTGCATATTTGCTAATTTTGTTGTGTCTCCAACTTGCATGGCAAGCATGTATTTGAAATATTATTTTTCCATTATTTATATATATTCAAAGTTAAACAATAGAAAATATATAGAATTAATTACCTAAATTTTTGAAATTTACATGCTTTCATACATGTATTACACTAAGGTTTAGATTATCATTGTAACATAAATCTCAATATCAATAAAATATAATTTTTTCTCTAACCTATTATTTTTCAATCTTCTTCTCTTTCTAATCAAGGTTGAATTCAGATTCTTCAAAACTGTATTGAAATTCAACATATTAAAACACTATTGGTGGACTATTTTAGTTCACAAAATACTAATTTAAAAAAAGATCAATTGAACTATCATAAATAAGAAGTTCTAAAATTGTACCAACCCTTTTCTTTTTCTTAACAATAATTAAACATCAAATTAATGTCAATATATATATATATATATATATATATATATATATATATATGTATATGATGCGTTTGTAAAGGAAATTTAAGGAAAATAGTTAATAAATTATAACAAATACATGTTTGATTGATGATTGTCCTTGAAACCAAAATTGAGGAGATGGAAATAATATATCACCATTGGAACCAATGTCATAAACTTGTAATTCATATATGATATACAAAATAATAGATCTTCCAAAAGGAGAATAAGAGATTTGTAAAACTTAATATATCAATTCTCGTGGAAGATATATACCACTATGAAATTCATTTTTAACAATATTTAATAATTTATTCTCAAACCATAAGCCAAAAAATTAAATCAACTTTAAGGAAATTAGCTTAGACAAAAGTAACAAATACATAAAACCTATTCATTTTGATTTATGATTAAAAATAATCAGAGTAAACACATACATATATGTAAGGTTGTAGGTAGAGGTAGGAGTGATATTGGGTCAGGTCGGGTCGAGTCAAGTTCATTGTGACCCGAAACCTGACCGATAGAAATCAGGTTTACTTGCTTGAAACCCGACCTGACCTGACCAAAAAATTCGGGTCTATAATTAGGTTCGGTTTTTTGGGTTGCAATTTGGATAGTTTAAAATATATATTGCTAGCTGTTCATATTCCTTCACCAATCTCTTCCAAGAAGCACAATTCCTTAATGCTAAAGTACATAAAAAAAAATTATTGCATTCAAAAGACATAATAATGACTCCAAGAAACATGTTCCAAATAGGTTTCACTTAAACATTCTATGTATTGATATATTGAAATTCCAAACAAGTGTGCCCTTTCAACATGAGCAAAAGGAACAAAACTCACCATTTGACGAGTTCATTTTGACAGATCAAGTATAATAAAGCCGACCTGATTTGATGGATATGGCCTTTTATCTTAACAAAAATGTTATTAAGGTCAAGAAAATGATGTATAGTTTCCATAACAGAACCATCATTCACATCTTCAAAGAAAACCCAAATCATCCAATATTATCAAAAATCAATAATAAAACAACCTGTATTCATCAATTAGATAAGAAGAAATATATAGTACATAGCATCTCAGAAGAAAGAACAGAATAATAAAACAACCTGAATTTATATTCCTTGAATGAAAAATAGATAGTACGTAAATCATCTTAACATTCACCATAACTGGGAATTCGAGGAGGATTCTATATGTAAAATATCAAAACGAAGGCCTTGAGGAGGATTTACAAGAGACTCTATTAGTTGACCAGGGAATTGAAACTGAATTAATATATATTGTCCATTCTGATGATACCCCCACTGACTTGCAAACAAAATCACTGTGAGCAGCAGAAGTCTTCACATGGAACTGTGATCAAGCTTGCATTAACTGGTAGCAACCAATGATTTTATCCTGAAAAAAGCGAAAACTAATAGATTAATTAACATATACTAGATTGTTTTATCTATAATAATCCTCCACCATAAACATTGTTACATGCTTACTTTGTGTAGTCCATCACACCATGATTCCGCATGTTCAGGATTAACAAGAGACAAATTTGGAATTTCACTAGCTGCACAAAGTATGGCTGCGGTAGCAATGCAAGATGGCCCATACTCAAGAAAGCTAGACTGTGGACACATCGTAAAAAAGAAAAAGTATTCTTTCAATTTTATTGTAAAAGAATGACCCTTTTTGTGCCTAAGTTCCTGCCTAATGGTATTGTTAAATATTAGATTGTAACAATTTCCTAATGATCTTATGCTTCCTTCTACAAATCGGTCCATACAACCATGGCAAAGACCTATAACACATTCTAACTTTTACACAAGCATAAAACAAGGTCTCAATTCCAAATTTTCATATGGACCAGGGCAGTTTGTTAGACATGCATTCCACAAGCAAATGCAGTCTGCAATTTCAAAGCATACAATGTTTAAGGGGATTCCTCTTGTAGCAAAACTATTAATCGAATTCAAAAAATGAATTTCAACTAATATCCAAAGATCACAAACAAAACAACTACCACAAAATTAAAACTATTCATTTAACAACAAGATGGAATGATTGACTTGAAGATTTTAGAGATACCCACCAGATTTCAATCAGTAACAATAACAGTTCATTCAGTAACAATAGCAGCTGGTAGTAAATGACACCCAACCCCAAAAAAAAAAAATCACCAAAATATGTAGGCAGATCAGTAAAGATTAGTAACAGTGCTTGATGGTGAAGGTGATGCTACTGAAGGTGAAGCTAACTTCGCTTCCAAAAAAGCTTCAAAACATTCTAAAACAACAATATATAATAAATTCCATTTAATGCACTAACAAGATATATTAAATACACAAGTTAATTAAAGCACAAGTTAATAGATTTTAAGAACATTACCTTTTCCATAATCTTCAAATAGTTCAACATCATCCATGGCTTGTCGAAGTGAAATTTGCATTAAAGATTGAAGCCAATTTTGAATACATATGAGAGATTGTACCATCTTAGGGGCAAGTGAACTACATATTGGGTCTAGTATACGTCCTCCCATATTAAATGCCAACTTAGAAGCCGCAGTATAAATAGGTACAACTAACACATCTCATGCCATTCGAGATAGTATACTATACTTATTAGTATTATACTTCCACCAAGCTAGTATATTGAAGGTTTTGTCATTTTCTCCATCACAATTCTCCAACAAGTATTTTGCAACCTCATTTATACACCAAACAGATTATTTTCCTTGCCTAAAGGCCTTGTATTGAGAGGCAATAAATCTGTCTGGATTGTCATCTTCATCATCATCAACATCATCGCCTTCCATTCTTGATATCTCACTCGCACTTTTTATAGACACATATTATGAATGAGTTGAATTATAATACTCATACAAGCGTTCCAATACACCTTTCATGAGGTTAGTGATATCCTTAGCAACATTCTCCCTATACAAATTTGATAAACAATAACTCAAATAATCCAGCTTCTTTCAAGAATTAAGCACCAGAGCAACATACAAAAGCACATTTCCCTTCTTTGATGAATCCTCCCCGGTCCCCTAAAACTTGTCAAACTTCTCTTTCATTTCTTTTTGCCATTGAGTACAAAAAATGGTCATCACTCCTAGAAAATGATCTATATTTCTTTTAATCATATATATCTCATCAAAGAAAGCATTTGATGTCACATACAAGGAACATGAAAACCTCTTTGGGGCATTATAAAAAAGTTTCAAACACTTAATAAATTTTCTACAAGTCTCCAAATCATCCTCATTTGGAGGTCTTCTATCATAGTCCATATCCTGAAAGAGTAGAATATAATCAAGATCTTCATATTCCATCCGCTTGAATGCATGTTCAAACTTTTCAGCATTTTCCAATGTTTTATAGGTGGAGTTCCATCTAGTGGCCACATCCAAACATAGAATAGCCTTTGACTCTATTTTCACTTTCTCCATACACCTCTTGAAGGTTTGTAACCTATTTGGAGAAGCTTTCACATATCTAACTACATGACGCACCCTATCTTATGATGTTTTAAGCCATCAGTTACAATAAGATTCAGGATGTGAGCACAACACCCTATGTGAACAAATTCATTCCCCAAAATAGTACCTTTCCACATGTTAGTAGCTTCTTTAAAGTAATTAAAGGCTACATCATTTGAGGAAGCATTATCCACCAGCAAGGTGAAAATCCCCTCAATATTCCACTCTTTTAAACAAGATTCAACCATTCTGCCAATGGTTTTCCTCTTATGGTTATCAACAATACAAAAATTCAAAATTCTTTAATGTAGCTTCCAAACATCATTTATAAAATGACAAGTAAGACACATGTAATTAAAATTTTGTACTGAAGTCAATGTGTTAGTGGTAAGGCAAAGCCTATGGCTGCTCGAAGCATTTCTCAACTTATCCTTCTATTCAAAATAAATCTGACTCACATTTTTAGCTACCGTGAAGCGAGATGGGATATTAAAATTAGGTTGGAAGACATTACAAAATCTTCTGAATCCTTGGTTCTCTACAAAACTAAATGAAAGCTCATCCAATATTATCATCTCAGCAAGAACTTTTCTACCCACAGCATTTGTAAAAGTCCTAGGCATTAGATTTTCATCCTCGACATCCTTGGACTATAGGTCTTGTCCATCATGCAATTCATTAAAAAAATATTCTAGACAAATGGGTGTATGGGATTTTAAATTATATGTCCCATAAATTTTGCCATCAGCCATGTACTCCTTGCTACAATATATATATCTTGCCTTAGTTTTACCTTCCTTATCTATAAACTTCTTAAAGTGATCCCAAGCCGATGCTGATGATTTTCTCTTATTAGGATTAGAAGAAGATATCACTTGCAATGGATGAGGAGGTCTCATAGTTGGTCTTGTAGTGGCAATATCAGGTTGTGTAGGCTCCATTGAATCCATGACCTAGTACCACACAAAACAAATCAATCATTAAACAATGCATTCACAAAAGAAAAACATAGAGATATAACATAATGCTCCAAACTTAGCCAATAGAAAATAAGGTTTACCTGTAATGCAAGTAGTCCGGAAAGCAGGGTTTATCAAATAGCTGTGCCAAAAATAAATGCTTTGGATCTTTACGTGCATAATAGAATGAAAGGCTTATATTAGAACCAAGAGATCAGAATGACATAAGTACTATGAAAGCTACAGAACCAACATGCCACCAGCAAGGAACTAATGAAAATCCAATATAATAAAAAAAATTACATAATTGACAATTTAAAAAGTACTACTAGTTACCTAACATCCACTAGTCCATCATTGACAATTCAAAAGGTACTACTAGTTACCTAATAGCCACTAGTTACAGTAAAGACTCATTCATTGTAAGCCCAGCTAAAAATAAATAAAACTACTTCAACCTCTTTCATAGCCATCTCACATTCAAGAGATAGCATTAGTCAAGATATATTAATAAATCACATAATTCACCAAAAATAAGAGTAACGAATAACATTTATTGATGTATATGCATAAAAATTAACCTGCTCAAAGAGTTACAATCATGATGTTTGAAAATCAAGTCGTTTTTCACTTTACATATTTATTTGTAACCTTTTTATTTGAAATACTTTACACATGATATCTAAAGAACTTAAACGCGAACCCAAATCGACAAATACCTAATTTGGGTATTTCCTATTTTCCTTGTAGATCAAATAACCAGTATTACATAAGCAGTCCCATTTGAGTAAGATTCACACCAAACCCAGATCACAAAATGCAAGAAAATTAAACCCAAACAGGATATTCACAAAAAATAAAATAAAATAAAAAATCAAACCCAGGATAGAATCAGAAGCAACCCCATTTAAGTAAGATTCAAGCCAAACCCAGATCACAAAATGTAAGAAAATAAAACCCAAACAGGATATTCATATCAAAAAAATAATTATACCTTAGAATCCAATCTGTTAAAGATATTGCTGAAACCAAAATCCATTGACTTGGGTTTGGTCGGATGGGTCGAGTCCCTACTCAGCCCTAGGTAAAGGGCAAGACTAAACCAAAAAAACGGTACAATAGTTATGAGAATGAAAAAATATGCCAAATAATTGTGTATATATACTCCAAATAAAAGGAATCCATGTAAAAATCAAATACTCTAAACTTATTGAAGAAGTTGAAATGAAAAAAAAAAAAAAAAAAAAAAAGAGTCCATGAGGTATGTAAAATAAGAAAAGGATATAGATGTTCTTGAAGAGGTTGATGTAAAAAAAATAAAAATAAAATTCATGAGGTGATAATTTAAAAAGGATATAGATGAACAATGATTACATATTAAATTAGTTTGCTATTCAAACTGATTAGGTAGGAGGTATAGTTAATTGTATGCCAACAATCAACTAAATTTAATTTAATTTTTTTTTTATAAAGAAATTTAACAATCCTTTTTGCAATTTGCTGCAATCACTGGACACAACCACAATTTTCATAAAATTTCTGCAATTTGGTACAACCACTTAGCTCAATCACGGATTCTAAACCCAACTTTTATTACATGATATGATGTGACAACAATTAAATCTTAAAATTTCTTCTTCTAGCACATGATTTCCAATTACTTGCAACTCACACGTATTAAACATGCAACATACAATTATATGAGTGTGAGAGTGCTTTTTTTCTTAGCCCACAGGCCCAAGTAGAGACAAGGATCCCGGGCCTAAATACTTGTTGTTTTGGTGGACTGGGCTTGGTTCACTGTAGCTAAATGGGGCTGATTACGAACCAAGTTGTACGCAAGTCACATAAAACTCCTCAAGATGAAAAATGCAATTCCTCCTAAGCAATAAAATACCATTATAAGTGTTTTAGTCTCATAAAATGACCATTTACTCTTACGAAATAAGTAAGATAAGTGTTTATAATAGTCACAATGAGAAGGAGATTGAAATAGAGTATTTAAGGCTTATCTTTTATTGTATAAATATTTAAAATAGTTCCTTCACTCGGTACCCCGAGGCGTATTGTTGTGGGATCCCGGGCATACTGTCGCGAGATCCTAGGGCATACTAGGCCTGTAAGAATCCAGAATTTTGGTTCTCTGAACTATGTGATCTTTTTCCATGTTTATTATGCAATAGAGCTTTGTCCTTTCCCTTTACCTCTATGGGTGCTAAATAAAAACACACTATACAATACACATATCTTCAAATAATTGTTAGTTCCTTAGATTAGGATATACATTTTAATACATATACATATATGTAAACGAGTTTCATGAGAATGTTTCAGCCACGAGGATCCTGGCCCCAATTCTCACAGACTTAGTGCTTTTACACAAGACTTGTGGGATTTGGAACTCAAGTCCGAGTGGCTTTGCTTGGGCTTTGCCTTCCAAGATAGTTAGGTGAGAAGGATTTTAGCAAGAAACAGTGAAGGAAGACAATGTAATAAAGAAATACATGAAATAATTGTTAGAGATCCTCAGATCAACATGAGGTATTTCATTATTTTTCTTGATTGTGGATTACAATGTGCTCACTAAGACATGATACAAGGTTCAAATTAACTCAAAAATTGCAGACTTTGATGGCTATTCAAACCTCTAAGACTTGCAAAGTTTGAATCATTTCGAATCTAAGTATGTGCTATAGTGGCTATTTTTTGGGATACCCGGAGACAGTCTTTTGTTTTTCTTTGGGTTTTACAAAGTTCTTTCTATGGCTCTATTGTGATATCTTTTCTCAAATCCAAATGGTGATGAGTGAATGTCCCTCAGCATGGGTTTTCTCTTCCTTTTATAGTGCGACTTTAGGGCTCCAAGGTACCAGCAATTTCTCTCTTTTGCCCCTCAGAGCTTGTATTGTGTCAGTTACCCAGGGGCTGGTCCTTTCTTTTTTTCTCATAATTTCTTCCTTTTGGTTCGACCAAGCTCAAAGCTCTTAGTTAACATTCTATTCCAAGGTCCCCTCAGGTTGCTGATCTTAGCTATTTTGGCCTTCTTCACTTTTTCAACTTTTGGCTGCCTTCCATCCTTGTCATTTTTCCCAAACAATTGGAATCTTTTACTGCTGGGTTGAAAGTTCCTCTCCAACGACTTCTACTTATGGTTTTCTCATTCTTGGTTCCTTGAGGTGCAACTCCTTTATTCATGAATGTTTGCTTTACACCTTTTGACGCATGACTGGGCGCTTGAGACCTGTTTGTCCTTCATCCTTTATGCTTTGAGTCATTTCAATCTTACTTAGAGCATGTTGTGCGTCCTGAGGATCCCGAGCCTCTTGCAGCCTCTAGGGATCCTGGCCCAGTTCTTTCACTGGAATTTGCTGGACTTTTTAATGGCCTTTTTTGTTGGAAATTTGAACATACATAGGGCCTTGATGTCAATTCTTCTTGCTGCACGAATTGGGCCTTCTTTATTTTTTATGGACTGGGCTTTGTTGTGAAATTTTGGACCTCAACATTAGCTGCCCGAGCTCGTGAGTTACCTGTAGCTCACGAGTGAGAAAATAAATTGTTTTTGGACATTTTCCTGCTTTGTAGAACCAATGTGTAGATCAAATAATTCTTGAGGGAAACTCCAAATGAATTGCTACACTTCTTTCGTGGAATGAACTTTCTTTTGTTGAATTGAAGTACCTCTGTTAGGACATATGTGTTTTCGCTTGTTAAGAACATATGTCACTTATTTATGTAAATTGGCTAATCTTTTAACAAAACGCACTCTACTTGTAATTGGGTAGTTCTAGGTGTTTTTAATACTTCAAGAAATAATGTTTGAAGGTCAAGTGTTGAAGTCATCAAGTCTGTCCAAGAAAAAGCAAGCTGAAGTGCAATTTCATTAAAGCTTGACACTTGCTCGATAGTTACCTCGACACCTGCTATCAGTCAAGATTTAAAATTTCAGATTTTCTGATCTGATTTTCTTGGGATCTGTGAATATGCTTTTGGGCCTTATCCAACGTATGTCGAATGACGGAAGCATCTGAAGTAGTCGAGGGAGGAACATCGGCAGCACCAGACGCCTCAGCCAAAGCATCACCTGTAGAAGAAGAAGGAGGAGGTACAGCACTAGAAGGCTCAACATGAGGAGCTCTCTGCCTAAGGAATGTGGCACCTATGAGAGCAATGACATGTATGGGCTCAAACACAAGGAAACCATCTAAACCTAAAAACAGCAAAATCCTATGAAAGAAGATAGGATAAACAAAAGCGTGACCAACATCACTACTCCTATGAATTTCGTTCAAAGAAAGAAGAAACAGATGAGGGAAAGAAATAGAAGCACCAGACACAAGGGCATATAGAAACATACATCACTCAATAGGGATGGTGTGAAGATGAGAGATAGGCTATAAAGAATGACATGCTATCCGAAGAAAAAGATAGGTAATCTCAAGAAGCTTAGCGGACGTGATCCGAGGATCAGAACCCCACTGGATAGAAGACCTAGTGATGTATGATATGACATCATCAAGGGGTGGAGACTCTTTATAAGGATAGATGGGTTGCCTAACGACTGGAACCTCAAGAGCCTCAACCACTACCCTAGGGGTAATGGTGAACTCAACACCTTGTATCCACCTTCTAACAAGGGTGTTGGAATCATAGATGTGGCAAGAGAGGTTCGAGTAGAACTCTCTAATCAGGGCGGTCGGGGGTGGATGATCTACCTCCAATAGAGACAACCAGCCTTTACTGTCAAAGTTTGCCATAATGGCATGATCTACCTCATCTAACACAACAGATCGCTCAGCCCATATCGTTCTCTTATTGTTCAACTTATCATATAACTCTCTGCTTTCATCATTCTTAAACAGCTCACTCCTAGAGGGAGACTCAGAAGAAGTGGAGGGAGTTCTATGGGCTCTAGTCTTCCTAGGCATGGTGCTAAGGAAAGGACAAAGACACAAAGCAGAACTAGAAAGAACAAACAAAAAGAAAAACCAAAGGCAGATTGCAAGTTAGCATCAAAAAAAAAAAAAAAAAAATAGAACAAAAATTTATATGATGCATGAATAGTTAAATGTCATGATGCATGTTTTAATGCAGTAAAACTAAGTTCAATTTAAGTTCAAATTCACAAAATTGGCTTGAGCATAGATTTTCTAACACAAAACTCCAAAATTTGAAAAACCAGTTGTTTGTTATTATAAAAAACTGACCAATTGATCATCACACAAGATAGAATACAGTTTAGAATGAACAAAATCCTCAATTCGGGTTAATATAAGCCTTAGAATTTCCAATTTTTTACAAATCACAAAATTGATCAAATTAAATTATGAAGAACATGTTTATAACATCATATGAACAAAACCAAATGATCAATTTCATAAAATTTGGCTTGATTCATCAAAAACCCCAATTATGAATAGGTCTGAAAATTCCAAACAAATGCATGAATTTATGCATGAAAATGTGAAATAAAATGCAAAAGGAAGGGTATAATGGACTTACCGGCTTAGAGAGAGGAAAACCTTGCAAAAAATTTGGAGGAAAACGAAAAAAATTTGACGTGGAGCCTAGTCCGAATCGGAGAGAGAAAGAAAAGTTGAAAAGCTTTTTGAAACGAATGAGTTAAACAAGTCAAGATCAGATTTTTAAAAACCTAATATCGAAAATCAGTTTCAATTGATTGAAACAGACAGAAATGCATTAAAATTTTTAAAAACAATTTCAATTGATCGAAAAGCAGATTGGATTAATCAAAACAGGCAGAGGCTTACAAAAAACTTTGAGAAGGAATTTTTTTTTTTTGAAAAATCAAAACCACCTTTTGGGCAATAACTCCTCAAAGTATTGAAATTGATGAATCAAAATGAATGAGTATGAGATGAGATGCCTTTCAAAAACACAAGTTTTAAACTCAATTTTCCCAAAAATAAGATTTTCAAACATTCTCCCTTTAAATTCTCAAGCAACAAATATGTTTTGCATAAGACTCAAGATATTTTCAAATTTGGTTGATCAAACCTAAAACAAACACAATAACATGTACAAGATTTAGCAAAGAGTAACTTGTGTAGTGTGTACAACTAACAAAAGCTTGAGATACATGTGAGGTAATATGAGAATAGAAATCAAACACAAAGTCCACAAAATTCATCACATAAAATTTGAAAGAGATTATCACCTAAAGAGTTATATCATATAACTCCCACATCTCCTAAATCATAAGTTTGCAATCATGTAAGTTTCTTGATTTTGCCTCATATTGTACACACCAATTTTAGTTGTTCAGAAACTTATTAAAAGGCCGGAATAATGTACACACCAATTTTTTATTTATTTGATTTATCTTTAAGCTCAATAATATACGCACCAATTTTAAGCATTTAAATAGAGGCTATATCTTATGTTCTTTTTGTGCATGTGTTACACTTTCTTGAGTACAAAATCTTACAATATGCATTAAGGTGTTCATGATTGGCTAGTGAATAGTGGTGAGATGGTTATTTATGCCTTTCTCAAAAGGTTCAAATTCGATAGTAAGGACATGTGACTTCAAGATCAAGACAAAGTGATCAAAAATCATAAACATCTTTCCCACACAACATGCACTACAAAACTTCAACTAGTAAAGTGCAATAAATAAGCTCATCCAAGCTAAACAAGGTACAAAGACATGTTATGTAAAAATAAATTGACCAACCTTGTTTTTTTTTTTTTTTTTTAAAATGAGAATAAATACAAAAAACGATTTGCTTACTTTTCCCTTTATATATATATATATATATATATATTATTTTGAAAAGAAGAGAAAAAAAAAAATCCTAGAATGAAATGCATGAATGTTATGCAATACAAATCCTAGAAACAAAAAGAAAAAAATAGAAACCAAAGCACAATGGTCACAAAGGATAGAGCAATGAAGCACAAGAACTATGTCAGAAAGACTCAATTAGATCGAGCCTTTTGCATCCAAAACTTTTTAGATGCACATTGAGCATTGGAGTTCTTATTCACATTAGAATGATTTCCAACTCCAAGATTGGAATAAAGGTTTAGAGCCTTTACCAATTCACCAATAAGTACCATAGGATATTGTGCTTGAGGTCTAAGTACTTTAGGTTTGTTTGCTCTCTTAGCAGCTTACAGCTTGTAACAGTCTGGACGAATGTGCCCAGACTTTTCACAAAAATGACAAATCCAAGCAGGCTTACCAAGCATCTTGTCCTTAGAGAGGGTAGACTCCTTAGGTTTGGATTCTTTCAGATTAACCCTAATCTTCCTAGGAGGTGTGACCTCTACAAATTTAACAGACTCACTCACAACCTCACTCACAAGGGGTTTAGAGGAAGAAGAAAGAACAAAGTTTGTGAAATAGGTTGCAGACACAGAGATGTTTTCAACAAAACCTAATCTAGATTTGTCAGAATAAGACTTTTAAACACCCAGCATTTGATCAAATTTAGAACTACCAGATCTAGCAACAGATAACTCAAGTTCCAAAGATTTAACTTTATAAAGCAACAACATATTCTCAGTTTTCATATTGTTCAAAAGTTCATTAGCATCAAACAATTTTACAAGCAAATTTTTCTTATCAAGCTCAAGAGATGCAATTTTCTTCAAACCAAGTTCAACATTCCTAGCATCCTTTACAGCAACTTTGCAAAGTTTATTATAGGCTTCTTGAAGATCTACATCCTTAGAAAGTTCCCCATCAGAAGGGTTCTCTTCAACAGACATACTTTCATTGACTATAGCAGTAGCAATGAAAGCAATAAAGTTTCCATCATCGTCATATACAAACTCATCATCAGAAACTTCATTATCACTAAGGGTTACAACCATAGCCTTACCCTTCGACCTCAAGTATGTAGGACATTCAAATTTCATGTGACTATTTCCTTGACATCCAAAACATTGAGGACTCATAGAATTATTAGAAGATTGACTTAATTTTTCTCTAGTTTTTTCATTGTTGTTAACCTTAGTGGGATCATTTTTCCTAAAGTTTCTAGGTTCAGCAGTGTTTGTACCTCTTGCCCTTTTGTTACTATTCCTAAAAAAGTTTCTAAAATTCTTGGCAAGGTAAGAAATCTCTGTAGCAGAGAGCTCATCATCAAATCCATCAACCTCATCATCATTAACTGACTTAAGAGCCATTAACTTGGATTTTCTAGTTTTGGGTAGGTCCAATTTATAGGACTGAAGAGATCCTACAAGTTCATCAATAGGAATGGAGTCCATATCCTTGCTTTCAGTTATGGCAGTTACTTTGGGTCTAAAATCTTCAGTTAAAGATCTAAGAATCTTTCTAACAATTTTAGGTTGATCATGAATTTCACCCAAATTTTATGCAAAATTAACAATGTCATTAAGCTTAGCATAGAATTCATTAAAAGATTCATCATAAGACATTCTAATGCTTTTAAATTTAAAAGTTAATTGCTGCAACTTATTAATTTTGACAGCCTTTGTGCCCTTATGCACAGTTTGGAGGATTTTCTAAGCAATGTGAGTAACCTCAACATTAGAGATTCTCTTAAATTCCTTCATAAAAACAGCATTGAAAATAGCATTCATAACTTTCTATTGAAAGCTGCTGTTTCTTTTTGAGAAGTTTGCCACTCATTTATAGGAGTAGTGGGCTTCTTCCTTCCGTACTTAACGGAGTTCTAGACTCTCTCATCAATAGATTTCAAGAATGCTTTCATCATTACTTTTCAATAAGCATAATTATTCCCATCAAAGTAAATAGGAATAACTAGAAAGTGTTCGTGTTCCATGACAACAGGGGTCAAGGATTAGCTCAGAGATCAAAAGATCTACAACAAAAGAGCTATCCACTCTAATACCACTTATTTATTTTTAGACCCCTTAAAACACAACTGTATTAACTTAGTTAATAAGTCAAGTTATTACTTAGTCAAATTATGCAGTTCTAGATTAACACAAACATATAATCATATCAAGCATGGTAGTGGAAATATAAATAATACAAAGATATGATGACCTAAGAAACCACACCAGTAAAAACCTGGGGATGATTTAACCTAGCTATCTTAAAGGTAAACTTGAATCTACTATAGAAAGAATTGGAGTTTTACAATATAATTTAGACCACTAACATTCTATTGCTACCCACCAATAGAAAACTTACTGACACGACCACGTGCAAGCTCTGAGACCACGGACTCCTTCTTTCTTGAATTCTCTAGCAAGTACAAGCACTCCTGCTTATGTATCTTTAAGCTCTTTTGGCAGCAACTGAATGATCATTAAGTTCTTGAACGAATCTACTTCTTGATAATTCTAAGCCTGTGTAAAGGAAAGGTTCTCACAGATCTCACAAGAGATTTACACAAACCACAATATGAGCAACATAAAAACATAGCTAGGGTTTGCTTTATATACCTAGGGCAAAACATAAAACCCTACATTTTAATGAGTTAGGGTTGAGTTGGAATTCTGCAGAAAAATGCATTCTGTCCGAGATTCGATCGATCGAGCCAAGTCGAAATGCATAGTAACTTCTACATCAGCTTGATTCCAACTTTACATAGAAAACACAATTTTAAGCAAGCCTAAACAAGACTAAACAACCTGTTTTGATCATAGTTTGCCAATATTACATATTAGAGTTCTAAATACATAAATTCCTAAATCTTTAAAACCTAACAATTCTTTCGGAGTTGTTAACTGAAATATTAAAATGTGAGTCTGGGTTAAGTTGTGGCTGATTGGGATGATACCAGTTAAGTTGTCTCTAAAAACATGAAAGGAATTAAGGTTTCTTACATTACATAATAAGGATCCTTGAAGGAAGCTGTTACATGAAAAATTTACCAACTTCAATGTGATGAAGTTTGATATCTCAGGGAAGAAACTTTCCAGTCAGTTTATTCAATGACGAATCATCTCTTGAACATTTTAGATTTTACAACTTGATGAGCTCTATTTATGGAGACACTTCAAGTTGATATTGTGAAGGTTTTTATGAGAAGATAATAAAGATCTATGCATTGTTGCAAAATTGTAGTCTTGTGAAGAGAAAATTATTGTTAAGAAACATATTGTAGAGAGGGAAAATTCCCGACTTATTTTACTTGTTTGATTTATTTCAAACTAAAAATTTAGGTCCACACAGATAATACCCCTGAACCAGATTTCTTAAATTTTCAGAATTCCTACAAAGAAATTGTTATGTAACATATGTCCAGAAAACTCAGATGGGGAAACTTGACATGGTATAAAAAAAAAAGTGTGGATACTACTTGATAAGAACAGCTGTTCTTATTTTAACATCTAATTGATCTCTACAGATTTATTTCCATTTAGAAGATTTTATTTCAAGTTTACCAAAAGCCTATAATTTTTTTTTTTTTTTTAATATGGAGTAATTGAAACAACTTTCAATTAATACTGAAAAACATTGAAGGGAACTCACTCTACAGCCGTGAATTCAAACCAGGAAAATTTTGCTGCAAGAGTGTTTTGTACTTGCACCCAAAAAAATAAAAATAAAAATAAAAATTTATCCACTTGCATAATTATCTGCCTTATCTCTCTTGCACTTATGTTAGAATCTACATTGAATAAAAATCATTACCCCCACTTTTAGTACTTCGCTTTATGTTCCACCAACTGCAATATGCCAAGTGTATGAATTTTTTCTATTTTGGAACTTTAGTTTCTTTGTAAGAAATATGTAATAAACTAGGATTGGTGGAGTATAAAGTGAAACACTTGTAGTGATATATAAGATTTTTTATTCAACCTAATCCTTTATTTCTATCGCATTATTGAACCCACAAGCACAGTGGGAAACGAAATTGTCATAACAACAACTGCAAAACTGATCCTCCCAGACTTAGTAGCTGTGTTCCCATTAGGTGCATCCGCTGCGTCGGATGGAGGACCATCGGCAGTAGGCCCATTTGCCGCACCTGGTGGAGGGGTACCGACTGGCAAATCAGTGGCAGACGCATTACTATCTGCTGGGGCATTTGCCGAAGGCGTCATTGCATTGGAAAGAGAGGGAGCTGTCGTTGCATTGGAAGGAGCGGGAGCAGAACCTGTCGTTCCATTGGAGGGAGCGGGAGCAGTACCTGTCGTTGGAGACGCTGCAGCAGGTGGCTTACTAGAGGGAGGCTGTGCAGGACTTACACGTGGCGTAGGAGAAGGTGATGAAGAAGGTGGAGTCGGGCCAATAAGGGCTGAAGGCATTATGACAGTACTGATTTGCACCACTGAGATATTATAAGGTTGAGACACTACAGCTTTAACTAAAGAAGCACCAACACCTGATCCAGCAGCAGAAGCTATTGATACACCACCTGTGTTTGCTGCCGTGACATTCAAGAAACCTAGTAGGCCTTTAGCTTGGCCACTGGACTGGAACAATGTGGTAAGCATGGAAGTTTTGTTTGGTAAATGTTGGAGCTTTTGGACATCATAGTAATCAAGCACAACATGTAAGCTCAAGATCTTTTTGATAATGTCATTGGATTTTCCAGATAAGGCTGACATTGCTGAATTCTCAACAACAAGGACAGTAATGGTTTGGCGGCTATTGATCTCACTGGCTAGTAGGGCTTGTGTCAAATAGTTATTGAAAGTGCTAAAATCTGGTTGTAGGGAAAGTATTTTGGTGATGTTAAAAGCTTTTGAGGAAGAGAAGAGAAGAAAGAAAGCGAGCAACCTGATGACACACATGTTTGCAATAGCAAAATGATGAGCTAAAGATTGAGACACGTTGCGGGACGCAAATGGGGAGGATTTTTATATCCAAATGAGTGGATTTAAAATGGTTTCTAAATTTGTAGGAAGAGTAAGTCCTCCGCCAAATTTGTGGGCACATATTTGTTTGTTTGGTTGGTTAGAATTGAGAGAGCAGATAGTGGAGTTTTCTGAAAATCTGTAGGTCCATTTGCCACTTTCAGGATGAATTTGCAGTCTGTGTCTCATAATAGGTTTTTTGGGAGGTCCAATTTTCAGAGTAATTACAAAATGTGTTTATATATCATATATGTGGTGGAAGTTAGCTTGATCACTTAAAAATATTTAATTGGTCAAAAATATATATATTCAATTGCTATAACATTTGGCTATATCACACACATCATAAAACGATTCATAAAAGAAATTCTAAATCTATGCAGAGTGACATGCACGCAAGGCCACAGCGGAAAAACAATAGTGTTTTTAAGTGTAATACTGAGCATGACCATGACTTGCGGTACAAAGCACTATAATATTATGCACAGTGCCGGCTCTAAGCAACTAATGCCGTTGCCTAAGACTTCAAATAGAAAAATGACCTCCAAATTTTAATTAATAGGTTTTTTTAAAAAAAAAAAAAATTTATAATAGTATTAATTAAGTCCAAATATTAGCCAATGAATAAAATAATATTTTTTTTATCAAATGAAAAACAAGAAAATAAAATGTTATATCCACAACATTTTTCACAACACTTTCAAAATAAATCCTAAGAGATACGTTGTTACAGGGTATTATTGATGATAAAAAATTAATTTCAGTGATAAGTTCAAATTATAACTAATAACAAATTAATATCTAAGATTTGTTATGAAAATATTATGAATATAGCACTTCTAAAAAAAAAGAGCAATACAAAAAAAAAAAAAAAAAATCACAACATTTTTCAAAAGTGGAGTTGATAAACTTTTACTAGTTTTTATCTAAATTCACTACTAACATCACTTTTTTACTTACTACTATCAAATTATCAATCTGCCACGTCAATAGGTATGAAAAGTTTTGTCAAATTTTTTGTTTATAGACTTTCAAAAAAAAATCTATATGGTTCATATTAATTAGTAGTAATTTTGCATCTAAAATAAAATAATTGAATTTAAGTAATATTTAAATTTTTAAAAATCATATTTAAATATATAAAATGTCTCAATTTTAGTTTTCGCCTTAGGCCCCTAAATATATTAAGCCGCCCCTGATTATGCACATTTAGAACATTGCACGTAGTAGTACTGGCCTTGGCCAAGAGGATGTATGAACATTTGTATTGTACTATCTCCTTCTTTAGCTCCAATAAAAGAAGGGCTTGAAATCGGAAAAACAAATAGAAACATTTTTGAAAGTTTAGACTGGCCTTGTTCATGGCTTTTCCCCTCCAAATCCTCCTGAAAGGTTTTTCCAAGTAAAAATTATGTGTTTTTCTATTTACATAATAAATTTTGACAATATTTTTCCCATAAATGTCAACTCAACGTCAACATAGATTAAAAATAAAATAAGTATTATACCCGAAACCATAACAATTGAATGTTGTAAAAAATAAATTGAAATTTTGTTGTGCCATAAATTTTTTAAAATATTATTGGTATCCTAACTTGCATGTTCTTTTGCAATTGCTTCACTTCCTTACTTGTATTTTCTACCACCATTTTCTTTTTCCTTAGCTTTAACCCAAAACATTTTTGGTAGGGGAGCAGTGCACCCAATTTTACGACTCTCTTTTCCACCTTTTCAGCATTCAAGTGATAATTTTGCATGTGTAAAAATTTCCTAAATGACCCTAACCTTAAAATCCATATCCTCATTCATAAGTAGTCATAGTGCATTTAAAGGTAAATTTCTCTTCATCTTTTTTCCGTGTACAAAATAGTACCGTGATCATTATCTTATTAATACTTAATCTGATTCGTTGATTTATGATCTTATGATAAATATGCATGTATTGGATTATCCTAGGTTAATTTTAATTGATTTATTTTTCTTCTAGAAAAAAGTCCCTGATGGTCATAACCCAATTAAAAGTAAATTGGTCCTTTTTTTTCCTTTGTTCAAAATTATATTAACAGATTAATGTAACATATAGGACATCATTTACACCAAAAGTTTAAGTTAATAAATTTTGGCCTAATTATATTATATTAATCACTCACTCATCACCAATATTCCCTAAAACAACCTCAACATTCAACTAACCACACTTCAACACTCAAAAATATATTAAGAGAACTTTTCGTTAGTATTACAAGCACTTATTTATGCCATTCTCATTGGTCCAAACATTTGAAAAAGAATCTACCAAGGTGTCCGTTTAGATTGAACTTATTGTTGCTGAAATTAAAAACTGAAAACACTGTAGCAAAATAATTTTTAAATGTGTAAATAGTACCGTGGGATTTATTTTTAATATTTTTTATTACATGAATAGTACTAAACAGTGTATAAACAATGTTTTTTGTTTCCTATACAGTAAAATCATGCAATTTTACTGTTCACTTGCAGGGAAAAAGAAAAACGCAAAACGTGGACTCAGCTTTCAGCTAAATCCAAACGCCCTCCTTATCTACATTTATTGAACAATTTGGATCCAACCGACAAATAAAACTTCAAGACAAAAGTTCTGTCTACATCAATACAAAAATGGACTGTCAAACGAATCGTTGATATTATCTTGAATCTTGATCTAATCCTCAGTCAATTTGAACCACACACATAGCTTTCTTCTTTTTGGATGAACATCCACCACTTTCTTATGCCCAACAAAAAATATAAAAATACAAACAAAAGAAATACGAACCAATTTTAAGTTAATGGACTACTACATAGTATTTTTGCTGCTACTTCCCTTTGTATGGGCATCCATTCATGTCTTCACCTCCAATCTAGCAAGTCAGAAGTCTGGCTTGCCCACACTCCCCCCAGGCCCCTACCCTATTCCAATTATTGGTAACATATTTAAACTTGGCAACTTACCCCACCAAGCTATATTGCCAAGCTCTCCAAAACTTATGGACCCTTAATGACTCTCAAGCTTGGCAGCATAACAACCATAGTCATTTCCTCTCCAAACATAGCAAAAGAAGCACTTAAAAAATATGACCAAGCCTTCTCTAGCCGAACCATCCCAAACATGGCCAAAACTTTTGACCACCACAAAGTTTCAATTGGGTGGATGCCCACAAATTCTCATTGGAGGAACCTTAGGAAAGCTTGTGTCATGGAAATATTTGCTCTACAACGTCTCGAAGCCACACAAGCCCTTCGACAAACAAAGGTACAAGAACTACTTGACTATATTAACGAAAGTTGCAAAAGCGGTGCACCCATTGATGTTGCTCAAGTAGTGATCACAACAGTCGTCAATGCCATATCAAACACTTTTTTCTCTATTGACTTGGCCCAATATGGTTCAAATTTGTCCCATGAGTTCCAGCACCTTGTATATGGTGTAGCCCAAGAAGCTGGAAAGCCAAATCTTGCGGACTTTTTCCCAGCACTTAGTTTAGTTGACCCCCAAGGTATACGCAGAAGGACAAGGATTTATTTCGCAAAATTATTTGGTATTTTTGACGCTATCATCAATGAACGAGTACAATTAAGAGCTTCATCAAAGGGTCCTAAAGCAAGCAACGATGTACTAGATTCGCTCCTCACTCTCAACGAAGAAGACAATTCAAAGATAAGCCTCCACGATATCAAACATTTGATTCTGGTGATTGACTATCTCTTTAAAACTTTGGTTCAAAGTAAATATTTAAATAACAATTATACTTAGAATTTCTATTTTGATTTGTAATGGACATGTATATAATTACCATTTTAGACCATTAACTGGTGCAAGTAACCATATTTGTAGGAAGGGGAGGATTACATTTCAAATGCACATTTTGCATCATAAATTATGACTCTTATTACACTTTGCACCTAGACATTAAGTTTTTCATTAACTTGGATGAAAAAATATGACATCATGTGAAAATAAGACCCAATTATCCCTCTTTTCAATCCCTTAAAAACAAAGAAGAAATTACATTTTATCACTCTAAACTATACTTTCAATTACATTTTGCACTCTAAATTTTGGATTTCCATCCAAATTAACGGCAAACTTAACATTAGTGTGCAAAGTATAACAAGAGTCATAATTTATGGTGCAAAATGTGCATTCAAAAAGTTTAGAGTGCAAAGTGTAATTTAGGTTATAATTTTGGGTGGTAAAGTTTAATATCTCCTAAAAGAAAGATCAAATATCTTTGATAACATGGCTAGTTAGGATCATTATTCTTCGTGGGCCTTAACCTTTATTGTCTATAGTAATGTTAAGGACACAACATTTATCACAATTGCAACATAATTTTTATGATTGAAGTAAAATTATTTTCATATGAGTTGATCACTGACATTACTTTCATTATGCACCAATCACAATCAACCTAAACTTAGACAATCAGTTCTTACACTCTTTTATTGTAGGACTTATTTATTGCAGGGATTGACACAACATCAAGCACAATAGAATGGGCAATGGCATTGTTATTACACAACCCCAAAAAAATGGTAAAAGCCCAAGATGAGCTTGAAGAAGTCCTAGGCAATAATAGAAAAGTCCAAGAATCAGATATCTCAAAGTTCCATTATCTTCAAGCTATAGTGAAAGAAACCTTTCGATTGCACCCACCAGCTCCTTTTCTAATTCCTCATAAGGCTGTGACAGACGTAGAAATATGTGGCTTCATTGTGCCCGAAAATGCACAAATACTCATAAATGTGTGGGCAATGGGAAGAGACTTAAGCATATGGCCAAATCCAAATTTATTTATGCCTGAAAGGTTTTTAGAGAATGGCATTGAGTTTAAGGGCCAAGATTTTGAACTGATTCCATTTGGAGCTGGAAGAAGGATATGCCCTGGATTGCCATTAGCTAATCGAATGGTGCACTTGATGTTGGCTTCTCTTGTTTACAACTTTGCTTGGAAACTCCCAGATGAGATGAAGCCAGAAGACATTGACATGGAGGAGGTGTTTGGGCTTTCTTTACATAAGGCAGAGCCTCTCCGAGCTATTCCCATCATATCCTTATAGCTACTATTTTTTGCTATTAGCCCAACAATATATGTGAATTTGTCGGTGTGATTAATTGAATCTCTTCAATATTAGGATTTTACCTAAGCATAATAGGGGAAAATCATTATATATCGTGCATCATTAGTATGTAGTTCTATTGATTTTAGTTAGCTCAATTAATAAAGTATTTTGTTGTCAAATAAGATTTGAATCCCACCTACCTTATAAATTAATTAGTGATTTGGCTTAATGTGGAAAAGCAATCATCATGAGAACAAACATTATAGATTTAAATTCTATCTTATCTATCAAAAAACACTGTGTACCATAATCCAACACAGTGTATTGTAGCTTGATTAAATCTTGTGACTTGGCTGCTAACACTAACAATGATTTCAAATTTTATTTCAACTAGTATTATGCACCATTTAATTAATAGTCATATCTAAATCAAAGAAATTATTTTAGTAACTATAGTTGGATGTGAATCATAAAAATAAAATTACAAAATGTTGAATGCAGAAATAGTATATACAAGTATCTTATGCGTACTTACGTAAACAAAAACAAAAACAAAAAAAAAAAAAAACAAAAAAAAAAAAACAAAAACAAAAAAACAAAAAAAAACAAAAACAAAAACAAAAAAAAAAACAAAAAAAGTGCACATATACAATTATACATCTTCCGTTTTGTTTTCAAATAAACAAGAAAAAAGGGCGCATCTTCTGTTTTGTTTTCAAAGGAACGGAATCTCTGCTAACCTTTGGGACTAAAAATATGTTACATGTTCATGCTGAAATACGTAAAAAACGGTTTGTTATATATGGATATCTACAAAAGATAAACCTTTTTAACGCAAATTTCTTGCGGCCCACAAAGACTCATAAAAAAAAAAAAAAACATATAAAAGATTAAAATGATCTCTAAATGAAACGTATTGGACTCAACTCAAACACAAATAATCAACTTAATATATATTTTTTTAAATAGTACCACAACAAACAATATTTTCAAAACAATTTTACAACAAAATTTTGGTAGTAAATTATTACTGATTTTCATTTGAGTTCATTACTAATATCACTTTTTTATTTACCATTAACCACTTAGAACCAAAGCTTATTCGCAAGATTATTGTAAAAGTTTTGTGTCTTTGCTTTATTCTTTATTTTATTAAACTATGAGACTCACAAAAAGTTAAACACGAAAGCTACCACAACCTAATGTCATGCTTCTTCACCTCACTAGTCAAAGTGCACAATAATGACTTTTTCTTTGTAAAAAAATTTATCTAGTTTTTTGACAAATTTATTTTGTTAAAAGTGTGCTAAAGTATATTAATATGGTTTTAAAAAGTTGTACATAAAAATTTGTTAGGTTCTAAAGATTTAGGAATTTATGTATTTAGAACTCTAATGTGTAATGTTGGCAAATCATGATCAAAATAGGTTGTTTAGTCTTGTTTAGGTTTGCTCAAAGTTGTGTTTTTTATGTAAAGTTGGAATCGAGCTGATGTAGAATTCACTATGCATTTCGGCCTAGCTCGATTGATCAAGCCTAAGCTCGATCAATCGAAAATCGAGCAGAATGCGTTTTTGCTACATAATTCCAATTCAGCCCTAACTCCTAAAACGTTTAGGATTTTATGTTTTTGCCCTAGGTATACAAGGCAAACCCTAGCCACGTTTTAGAGGTTGCTCATATTGCTGTTTGTGTGAATCTCTTGTGAGATTTGTGAGGAGTTTTCTTTCACACAAACTTAGGATTATCAAGAGCAGATTTCTTCAAGAACTTGATGATCATTCAGTTGTTGCCATGATAACTTAAAGATATACAAGCGAGTGTGCTTGTACTTGCTGAAGAATCTAAGAAAGAAGGAGTCCATGGTCCCGAAGCTTGCACGTAGTCATGTCAGTAAGTTTCTACTAGTGGGTAGCAATAGAATGTTAGTGGTCTAAATTCTATTGTAAAACTTCAATTCTTTCATTAGTGGATTCAGGTTTACCTTGAGGATAGCTAAGTTAAATTCTCTCTAGGTTTTTTACCGGTTTGGTTTTCCTAGGTGATCATATCTTTGTGCTATTTATTTTTTCGCTGCTATACATGATATGATTATATGATTGTGTTAATCTAGATCTAAAATTTGGACTAAATAATAACTTGGCTTATTAACTAGGTTAATCCGATTGTGTTTTAAGGGGTCTAAAAATATGCAAGTGATATGCAAGTGGTATTAGAGCGGGTAGTTCTCTTGTTGTAGATCTTTTGATTTCTTAGTTGATCCTTGATCCATGTTGTCATAGAACACGGACACTCTCTAGCTATTCTTCCTCACTTTGATGGAAATAATTATATTTATTGGAAAGTAAGGATGAAAGCATTCCTGAAATCTATTGATGAGAGAGTTTGAAACTCCGTTAAATACGGATGGGAGAAGCCCACTACTCTTGTGAGTGAGTGGCAAACTTCTCAAAAAGAAGCACAGCTTTCAATAGCAAAGCTATGAATGTTATTTTTAATGTTGTTTCTATAGAGAAATTTAAGAGAATCTCTAATA
Source organism: Quercus variabilis (assembly GCA_030445155.1). NCBI lineage: Eukaryota > Viridiplantae > Streptophyta > Magnoliopsida > Fagales > Fagaceae > Quercus > Quercus variabilis. Next base: position 85,774,621 of record CP129449.1, on the reverse strand, counting down.
TTGAGGTTGCTCACACTGCATGGAAAATCCTTTAGACCGTGCATAAAGGCACAAAGGCAGTCAAAATTAATAAGTTACAGCAATTAACTTCTAAATTTGAAAGCATTAGAATGTCTAATGATGAATCTTTTGATAAATTCTATGCTAAGCTTAATGAGATTGTCAATTCTGCATATAATCTAAGTGAAATCTATGATCAACCTAAAATTGTTAGGAAGATTCTTAGATATTTAACTGAAGATTTTAGACCCAAAGTGACTGCTATAACTAAAAGTAAGGATGTTGACTCCATCCATGTTAACGAACTTGTAGGATCTCTTCAGTCCTATGAGTTAGACCTATCCAAAACCAGCAAATCCAAGTTAATAGCTCCTAAGTCAATTGATGATGTTGAGACGTGGATTTGATGATGAGCTCTCTGCTACGGAGATTGTTTACCTTGCCAAGAACTTTAGAAACTTTCTTAAGAATAGTAATAGAAGGGCAAGAGGTATGAACACTGCTGAACCTAGAAACTTTAGGAAGAATGATCTCACTAAGGTTAGCAACAATGAAAAACCTAGAGAAAAAGTAGGTCAATCTTCTAATAATTCTATGGGTCCTCAGTGTTTTGGATGTCAAGGGTATGGTCACATGAAATCTGAATGTCCTACATATTTGAGGTCTAAGAGTAAGGTTATGGCTGTAACCCTTAGTGATAATGAAGTTTCTGATGATGAGTCTGGATGTGACGAGGATGAAAACTTTATTGCTTTCACTACTACTGTTATAGTCAATGAAAGTGTGTCTATTGAAGAAAACTCTTCTGATGAGGAACTTTCTGAGGATGCAGATTTTCAAGAAGCCTATAATAAACTTTGCAAAGTTGCTGTAAAGGATGCTATGAATGTTGAACTTGGCTTGAAGAAAATTGCATCTCTTGAGCTTGATAAAAAAAAAAAAAAAAAAAAAATTGTTTGTTAAACTATTTGATGCTAATGAACTTTTGAACAACGTGAAAACTGAGAATATGCTTTTGCTTGATAAATTTAAATCTTTGGAACTTGATTTATCTGTTGCTAGATTTGCTAGTTCTAAACTTGACCAAATGCTAAGTGTTCAAAAGTCTCCTTCTGACAAATTTTGATTAGGTTTTGTTGAAAGCATCTCTGTGTTTGCACCTTATTCCACAAACTTTGTTCCTTCTTCTTCCTCTGAACCCCCTATGAGTGAGATTGTGAATGAGTCTATTAAATCTGTAAAGGTCGCACCTCCTAGGAAGATTAAGGTTGATCTGAAAGAATCCAAACCTAAGGAGTCTACCATCTTTAAGGATAAGATGCATGGTAAGCCTGCTTAGGTTTGCCATTTTTGTGAAAAGTCTAGGCACATTCGTCCAAATTGTTACAAGCTACAAGCTACAAGCTGCTAAGAGAGCAAACAAACCAAAAGTATCTGTGCCTCAAGCACAAGATCCTATAGTACTTATTGGTGAATTGGTAAAAGCTCTAAACCTTTATTCCAATCCTGGAATTGGAAATCACTCTAATATGAATAAGAACTCCAATACTCAAAGTGCATCTAAAAAGTCTTGGATGCTAAAAGCTCGATCTAATTGAGTCTTTCTGACATGGTCCTTGTACTTCTTTGCTCTACCTTTTGTGACTTTTATTCTTTGGTTTCTATTTTCTTTTTGTTTCTAGAATTTGCATTGCATAACATTCATACATTTCATTCTAGGACTGTTTTTGTTTCTTCTTTTCAAAATAAAAAATATAAATATATAAATATATAAATATATATATATATATATAAGAAGGAAAAGGAAGCAAATTATGTCTTGTTTTTATTCTCTTAGTTTTTGAAAAACAAGGTTGGTCAATTTATTTTCACATAACATGTCTTTGTACCTTATTTAGCTTGGATGAACATATTTATTGCACTTTACTAATTGAAACTTTGTAGTGCATGTTGTGTGGGAAAGATGTTTATGGTTTTTGATCACTTTGTCTTGATCTTGAAGTCACATATCTTTGACCGTCGGACTTGAACCTTTTGACAAAGGCATAAATAACTATCTCACTACTGTTCACTAGCCAATCATGAACACCTTATTGCATATCGTAAGATTTTGTGTTCAAGAAAGTGTAGCACATGTACAAAAAGAACATAAGGTGTAGCCTCAGTTTAAATGCTTAAATTTAGTGTGTACATTATTGGATTTAAAACTAAATCAAATAATTAAAATTGGTGTGTGTATTATCCCGGCTATTTTAATAAGTTCCTGAACTATTAAAATTGGTTGTATAATATGAGGCAAATTCAAGAAACTTACATGATTGCAAGCTTATGATCTAGGAGATGTGGGAGTTATATGATATAACTTTTTAGATGATAGTCTCTTTTAAATTTTATGTGATGAATTTTGTAGACTTTGTATTTGATTTCTATTCACATATCACCTTACATGTCTCTCAGCTTTTGCTAGTTGCACACACTACACAAGTTACTCTTTGTTAAACTTTGTACATGTTTTTGGTTTGTCCAACCAAGTTTGAAAATACTTTGAGTTTTATGCAAAACAGATTTGTTGCTTGAGAATTCAAAGGGAGATTGTTTGAAAATATTAATTTTGGGAAAACTGGGTTTAAATATTGTGTTTTTGAAAAGCATTTTATCTCATACTCATGCATATTATTCATAAAATTCAATGTTTTGAGGAGAGTCTGCATCAAAATCATTTTTTTTTTCAAAAATTTATTTTTCTACAATTTTGATCGATCCAACCTGTTCTTCGATCAATTGAAATTGCGATTGAAAATTTAAGTGAGCCTCTATCTATTTTGATCAATCGAAACTGATTTTCAATCAATCAAAAATCGTGAATCAGGTTTTTAAAAATTAGATCTTGACTTTTTCAACTTACCTTTTTCAAAAGTTTTCAAGCTTTTCTCTTTCTCTCTCTCTCTCTCTCTGATTCGGACTAGGCTCCACATCAAATTTTTGTCGTTTTCCTCCAAATTTTTTGCAAGGTTTTCCTCTCCCAAGACCAGTAAGTCCATTTTACCCTTCCTTTTGCATTTTATTTCATGTTTTCATGCATAAATTCATGCATTTGTTTGGGGTTTTTGGACCTATTAAAAATTGGGGTTTTTGATGATTCAAGCTATTTTTTCCAAAATTTATCAATGGGTTTTTGTGCTAGGATGTTATAAACTTGATCTTGATGGGTTAATTGGATCAATTTTGTGATTTGTGAGAAATTGGATTTTCTAGGGCTTGAATGTACCCGAATTGGGGATTTTGTTCAAATTGAGTTAAATTGGTAAAATTGGCTTGTTAAATTGATGCAATTGATCATTATAATCTGTATTTTAGCTTGTGTGATGATAAATTGCTCAAATATTTTATAAAACAAACAAGTGGTTTCCATATTTTTGGGGTTTTTTTTGTTAGAAAATCTATGCTCAAGCCAATTTTATGAATTTAAACTTAAATTGAACTTAGTTTCACTGCATTAGAGCATGCATCATAACATTTAACTGTTCATGCATCATATAGATTTTTGCTCTATTTTTTTTTTTTTTTTTATGCTAACTTGCAATCTGCCTTTGGTTTTTCTTTTTGTTCTTTTTGGTTTTGCTTTGTGTCTTTGTCCTTATCTTTAACACCATGCCTAAGAAGACTAGAGCCTATAGGACTCCCTCCACTTTTTCTGAGTCTCCCTCTAGGAGTGAGCGGTTTAAGAATGACAAAAGCAGAGAGACCTATGATAAGTTGAATAGTAAAAGGAAAATTTGGGTTGAGCATTTTGTTGTGCTAGATGAGTTAGATCCTTCCATTAGGGCAAATTTTGAGAGTAAGGGCTGGTTGTCTTTGTTGGAGATAGATCATCCACCCCCGACTGCCTTGATTAGAGAGTTCTATTCAAACCTCTCTTGCCACATCTATGATTCCAACACCCTTGTTAGGAGTTGGATACAAGGTGTTGAGTTCACCATTACCCCTAGGATAGTGGCTAATACTCTTGGGGTTCTGGTCGTTAGGTAGCCTGTCTATCCTTATGAGAAGTCTCCACCCTTAGATGATGTCATGTCATACATCACTGTGTCTTCTATCCAGTGGGGTTTTAATTCTCGGATCACGTCCGCTGAGCTTACTGAGACTACCTATCTTTTCCTTATGATAGCGTGTCATTCTTTATGGCCTATTTCTCATCTCCACACCATCTCTATTGAGCAATGTGTGTTTTTATATGCCCTTGTTTCTGGTGTTTCTATTTCATTCCCTCATCTGTTTCTTCGTTCTTTGAACGAGATTCATCAGAGTAGTGTTGTTGGTCACACTCTTATTTATCCTATTTTCATTCATATGATTTTTTTATATTTAGGTTTAGATGGTTTCCCCGCGTCTGAGCTCGTACACATTACTGGTCCCATAGGTGCCACTTTCCTTCGATAAAGGGCTGCTCACTTGAGAGCTAGAGTTTAGTCTTCTGGTGTTGTACCCTCTCTTCCCTCTTCTACAGATGATGCATAGGCTGAGGCATTTGGTGCTGCTGATGTTCCTCCACCGACTACTTCGGATGATTCTGACATTCGGCGTACGTTGGATCATGTCTTGGGCGTTCAGGTGGCTCAAGGACAGGTTTTGGTGGACTTGCTCGATGAGGTTCGTGCTTTGCGTGCAGAGTTGGTGCATTTTTGATGATCTCCTACGCCACCTCCTTTTGATGATGGATTCTGATTGCCCTTTGGCATTCTACCACAAAAAAGGGGAGTAGCTTTTGGAGTACCTTGTAGAGTTTTTGTAGATAGGGGGAGTTTTGATTGTTTGGAGCCTATGGTGATTAGATTGTATCTAGGAGCTGCACTTTGTTTTCACTTTTTTTTTTTTTTTTTTTTTGGCTCTTGGTGTATTTTTGTTGGTCTATTCATGTTTGGGGGAGATACAATTATTTTGTTTCTTATTTCACTACTTATTGACTTATATTTTTGAGTTATTCATTGATATATGTCTTTATTTTGTGTTTTTGTGAAATCAAGAATTTATTTTGTTTACTTGTATTATCTACACATGCGTTTATGCATTTGTTAAGTATTTCAGGAAATACAGGTTGATTTAGTCATGCTGCTATCTACACTTGCAACTGATGGATAGTAGTTAGGATTAAATTTGTTGTACTGAGCTTTTTTTTTTTTTTTTTTTTTTTTTTTTTTTTTTTGTGTAAAGGGCTTTTATTTGTAAACTTTGAGCTTTTAGTTTGTATTTTGTTACGGATTGCCAAAGGGGGAGATTGTTAGGTTCTAAAGATTTAGGAATTTATGTATTTAGAACTCTAATGTGTAATGTTGGCAAACCATGATCAAAACAGATTGTTTAGTCTTGTTTAGGCTTGCTCAAAGTTGTGTTTTTTATGTAAAGTTAGAATCGAGCTGATGCAGAATTCACTATGCATTTCGGTCTAGCTCGATTGATCGAAGCTTAGGCTCGATCAATCGAAAATCAGGCAAAATGCGTTTTTGCTGCATAATTCCAACTCCGCCCTAACTCCTAAAGTGTTTAGGGTTTTATGTTTTTTGCCCTAAGTATATGAGGCAAACCCTAGCCACGTTTTAGAGGTTGCTCATATTGCTGTTTGTGTGAATCTCTTGTGAGATCTGTAAGGAGCTTTCCTTCACACAAGCTTAGGATTATCAAGAGGATGTTTCTTCAAGAACTGGATGATCATTCAGTTGCTACCATGAGAACTTAAAGATACACAAGCAGGTGTGCTTGTACTTGCTGAAGAATCCAAGAAAGAAGAAGTCCGTGGTCTCGGAGCTTGTACGTGGTCGTGTCAGTAAATTTCTACTGATGGGTAGCAATAGAATGTTAATGGTCTAAATTCTATTGTAAAACTTCAATTCTTTCATTAGTGAATTCAAGTTTACCTTGAGGATAGCTAGGTTAAATCCTCCTCAGGTTTTTTACCGATTTGGTTTTCTTGGGTGATCATATCTTTGTGTTATTTATTTTTTCGCTACTATACATGATATGATTATATGATTGTGTTAACCTAGATCTAAAATTTGGACTAAGTAATAACTTGGCTTATTAACTAGGTTAATCCGGTTGTGTTTTAAGGGATCTAAAAACATACAAAATTAAAGTTTTTTTTAGAATAAAAAAAAGTTAAAAGTTAAAAGTTAAGTTTATAAGCTCAAGCCAAACCGACACTAATTGTAAGTAAGTATATATTAATAATTGTGTGTGTGTCTATCTATCTATCTATCTATCTATCTATCTATATATATTGTATTTATCTCACAAAAAATATGTCCTAAATAATTCCGTATTTTTTACACGAACTTCAAAAAAAAAATAAACATTTAATAACACGTGTAATGTTACTTTTCCGATTCCGTATTATTATGCCAAAATTTTGAAATGTACTTTTATATATATATATATATATATAGTATTTATCTCACAAAATATATTCTAAATAATTCTATATTTTTTACACAAACTTTTAAAAAAGAAACGTTTAACATCAACACATGTAACGTTACTTTTCCATTTCCGTATTTTTATGCCAGTACAACACATGTAATGTATCCATCTATATATTTACCGTAACCACTCCTAATGATAGTTTTTTATATCATTAGAGTAAGTCATCAATTAGTTTTTGGTGAAAGTGGAGATTGAACTTCAGATCTTTTATTCAACTATCAAAAACATTACCAGTTGAGTTAACTGGAACCACGATGTGTACTATCAAATTTTTATTAAAACCCAAAAATTATAATATATTGAAATTAAATCAAAATAAATTCTAAGACTTCTTTTAAAATTATTAAAATTGATGATAATTAAGTTTCCAAAGGGAATAGTATTATCATTTTACAAATTTATGGGAATAGTGTTTCACTGAAAGTAAACTACATTAATTAATATATTATAATCTTTTTCTTTTTATACAAATTTGATCGTAAAGTTTTATATATATATATATATATATATAAACTTGCATCAAAATGGCCAGCATACTAGTACCAATAGAAACATCCTATTATCCCCCAATTTACTCTAGAAAGAGCATAATACCCTCAAGAACCCCTACAATCACTATTTAAACTCCAAACTTCACTAAAATATGTATGATTCTTGTTGGACGTGATAAAATTAAAGATTGCGAGAAAATTAAAGCAAAAGTAAAAGAAAGAGAGCACACAAAGGAATTACATAATTCAGCTTGACAACTTATGTCCACATGATAAAATTTTAGGTGCCTACATCTTTTACATTCTCAGCTGTATTTACAATGAACTCTAAGCAGTTATAAACAGAGACTATAGCAATAAGGTTAGCCCTAGATGGATTTTACAATATAATTAGACCAATTGGAATACGAAAGTGATTTTAATTGGTCCTTTCTTTCACCTTTTGCGCATTAGAGGTAGAGTATTAATTTTGTGTGAGTTCACATGACCCTAACCATAAAATCCATATCTTAAGTGGCAAGGGTAAAGCCAGGAATTTGTGCTTGGAGGGAGGGAGATAAAAATATCATATTGATTCCGAGCCAAATGAAAAGTTAGTTTTGTTGATGGTGAGTACCAAGGAAATGCGTTGGATCTAATGGTGGGGGACAAAGGAAAGGGATTGAGAGAGTCAGAAAATGATGAGTTACTAAATAAATAAATAAAAAAATAAAAAATAAGCAAGGCGAAGAGGTTAGAAAAGGGAGGTAAAATAAAAATAAAAAGAAGATGAGAAAGATGACATGCAAGTCGCGAGAGTTAGAAATATCTAGTGCATGGTGATAGAGAAAAAAAGAAGAGAGGATGAGTAATGCGAGACAATAGAAGAAATAGTACCGAGAATTGATAATTATGAAAAGAAAAAATAATAATTAATATTTTAAAAAATAAATTAAACACACAAGTGTTGTACCACACATTTTCTCACAATTGTCTTATATGGTAGATTATGATTGGCCGTCTATCACTATAACACAAAAATAAATCCTATATAAATCCATCATTTTTTCATTATTCATAATCTACTATATAGGATAATTGTGAAAAAGTGTATGTAAAAATGTGTAGTACTAGCATTATTTAAAAAATAATAATAAAGGGAAAAAAATTACAAAGTTGATTTATACAAGGTTTTCAGACCCGGACCGTTCATTGAACCGTAAAAGAGAGAGGTTTAAGGTTTTTGAGGTCGAACCGAGGTCGAACCGGGGTCGAACCGAGGTCGAACCGGGGTCGAACCATGATGACGTCATAACTAATTTAATAATTAATTAAAACCTAAATATAGATATTAAATTTATAAAACTAGAAAAATTGACTAATATATCTATATATGTAAGGGAAATTTAATGATTTTCAAGCATATATTTAATAATTAAATAAGAAAGTTACAAAATAAAATAATAATCATGAAAACATTAAAATTTATGATTAATTTTTGAAGTAAAGTTGAATATCTTTGAAGGATTTTAATTATAATTTTTTTTATTCCTTGTAAGAGATGGATAATTTAATTAAGTAGAATAAAATTGTATTAAGTTGTTTTTATTAAAAAAAAAAATTCCTAAGGGGTTGGACCGTACGGTTCTCACCGGTTCGTGCGGTCCAACCCCGGTTTTAGCGGTTCACGGAATTAACAAAAAATCTGGTTCTTTAGGCTTAAAAAATCGATTTTCATTACGGTTCCCATTTCTCACGGTCCGACCTCCTGGTCCGATCCGGTTCTGAGAACCATGGATTTATAAAGGGGTAGAGATTTTAGCAAACTCTATTGGAAGTTTCCTTTTTTTTTTTTATAAATGTCATTGAACACTTTTTTATTTACAAAAATACATCTTTTTTTTTTTTTTTTTTGGGAAAAAACATACATAACTTGAGATATTAAGGAATGGAAAATGACAATAAAGTGCAAAGTTGAGATTTGGGGGAGCCAAATTCGGCTGACATGTTGGAGATGGGAGACCAAAGCTTTTGTTATTTGTGTTTGAGAGGAGGGGGGGGGGGGGGGGGGGGGAGCCCTTTAAAAAAATTGAGTGGATTTTATTTTTACCTTATTCATGGATGGTTTAAAATAAATTTGGGGGGCCATGCACACAACATGGCTCTGCCCTTGCTAAGTGGTCCTGGTGCAATTAAAAGTAAATTAGTCTTTTTTTCCTGTGTTCAAAACAATATCATAGGTAGAATTGTTTATATGTCTAGACTTCTATTGAGAAATTAATAAAACATACATGACAACATTTTCTCAAAAGTTTAAGTTAATAAGTTTTGGTCCAATGATTTTATATAAAATATTTGTTATTGTCATCAACATCAATGTCTCATACAGACTTCAAAACTTAACTAATCACACCACTCATACTCAAGGGTTAAAATTATTGCACACTAATTAACCATTTTACACATATATAACAACCAATACTCTACCTTTAAATATCTCGAGCATTTATTTTGGCCATTCTCATTTTTTAAAATATTATTGGTATCCTTACTTGCATGTTCTTTTGCAATTGCCTCACTTCCTTACTTGTATTTTCTACCACCATTTTCTTTTTCCTTAGCTTTAACCCAACAAATTTTTGGTAGGGGAGCAGTGCGGATCCAGATCCTCTCCATTTCCCTTTGAAATGGAGAGGTATGGAGAGGATCCAGTACACGGTGAGGATTTGGAATGGAGAGTATCAATGGTCAAAAACGTGCCACCTCATTTAAAATGTTAACACACACTTAACTGGGGTTAGACATTTAAACTAGAGGCTTGTTTAACTCAACCGGACAAAAAACTTTACACCACATCCACACAGCAAACCAAAACTGAAAACACACCTTCATCACAATGAACAAGTGACAAACCCAGAAAATTCACAATACTCAAACCCAAAAAAAATTCACAAAACCAAAACCCAAACCCACCATGGCTCTGATTAGATTTTGCTCACGTCCCACATCCATACCCACAGCCACACCACAACCACGGCCACCACTAGATCGGCTACCCAAAGTCGCAAATAGAGAGTGAGGCATGAGAGAGAGAGGGATGAACGGATGGTGAGAGAAAAATCCAAGAGAGAGAGCGATCGATCTTACCGTTGATGGCCAAAATCAATTTAAGCAAAACTACTTTTGACCCTCTATGTTCGGGGTGGATCAGTCAAAGATTATCTATGGCAACTTGTAGCCAAGTAAAGAGGCGAAAAGATAAAAAGATGACACGGGCAGTGTAGCTGACAGGTTATTCAATTGAAACTGTATAAGCAAAATGAACTCCTTACCTTTTTAACTAGCTAAATTGAAGGCGTATTGGCAGTTGTGAATACCATTAAGTTATAGCAAAACACATGTTTTAAGCTGTTATTGGAACTTGAAGACCTTAAGACTCCTGTACTAACAATTACCTTGACTTTAAAACACCTTCATTGCCAACACAAATTAAGGAGACAAAGGATCACATTGCCAACACATATTCCTCACTTCTCTCTTTAATTTTTTTTGCTTAAATTGATTTTGGCCATCAACGGTAAGATCGATCACTCTCTCTCTTGGATTTTTCTCTCACCATCCGTTCGTCCCTCTCTCTCTCATGCCTCACTCTCTATTTGCGACTTTGGGTAGCTGATCTAGTGGTGGCCATGGTTGTAGTGTGACTGTGGGTATGGATGTGGGACGTGAGCAAAATCTAATCAGAGCCATGGTGGGTTTGGGTTTTGGTTTTGTGAATTTTTTTTGGGTTTGAGTATTGTGAATTTTCTGGGTTTGTCACTTGTTCATTGTGATGAAGGTGTGTTTTTGGTTTTGGTTTGCCGTGTGGGTGTGGTGTAAAGTTCAAAGGTGTGGTGTAAAGATTTTTGTCTGGTTGAGTTAACCAAGCCTCTAGTTTAAGTGTCTAACCCCAGTTAAGTGTGTGTTAACATTTTAAATGAGGTGGCACGTTTTTGACCATTGATACTCTCCATTCCAAATCCTCACCGTGTACTGAAGCCTCTCCATTTCAAAAAGAAATGGAGAGGATCCGGACCCGTGCAGTGCACCCAATTTTACGACTCTCTTTTTTCACCTTTTCAGCATTCAAGTGATAATTTTGCATATGTAAAAATTTCCTAAATGACCGTAACCGTAAAATCCATATCCCCATTCCTAAGTAGTCATAGTGCATTTAAAGATAAATTTCTCTTCTTCTTTTTTCTGTGTACAAAATAGTACCGTGATCATTATCTTATTAATACTTAATCTGATATGTTGATTTATGATCTTATGATAAACATGCATGTATTGGATTATCCTAGGTTAATTTTAATTGATCCAATTTTTCTTCCGGAAATTCCCTGATGGTCATAACCAATTAAAAGTAAATTGGACCTTTTTTTCCTATGTTCAAAATTATATTAACAGATTTTTTTTTGAGGAACAGACACACACACAGGGGAGAAGGAAATGGGTTCTAACAAAAAGGCACACCACAACTCCACTCAAAAGCCATAGTAACTTTTAATGGATGGTGGGACAAGTTATACTTATATTAATAGATTAATATAACATATAGGACATCATTTACACTAAAAGTTTAAATTAATAAGTTTTGGCCGAATTATGCATATTAATCACTCACTCATCGTCAATATTCTCTAAAACGTCCTCAACATTCAACTAACCACACTTCAACACTCGAAAATATATTAAAAGAAAACTTTTCGTTAGTATTACAAGCATTTATTTATGCCATTCTCATTGGTCCAAACATTTGAAAAAGAATCTACCTTATGTGGACAACTCTTATTGGACAATTTGGATCCAACCAAAAACTAAAACTTCAAGACTAAGTTATTTCTACATTAATACAAAAATTGACTCTCAAACGAATGGTTGATATTATCTTGAATCTTGATCTAATCCTCAATTAATTTGAAGCACACCCATAGCTTTCTTCTTTTTGGATGAACATCCACCACTCTCTTATACCCAACAAAAATATAAAAATACAAACAAAAGAAATACAAACCAATTTTAAGTTAATGGACTACTACATAGTATTTTTGCTGATACTTCCCTTTGTGTGGGCATCCATTCATGTCTTCACCTCCAATCTAGCAAGCCGGAAGTCTGGCTTGCCCACACTCCCCCCAGGTCCCTACCCTATTCCAATTGTTGGTAACATCTTTAAACTTGGCAACTTACCCCATCAAGCTGTTGCCAAGCTCTCCAAAACTTATGGACCGTTAATGACTCTCAAGCTTGGGAGCATAACAACCATAGTCATTTCCTCTCCAAACATAGCAAAAGAAGCACTTCAAAAAAATGACCAAGCCTTCTCTAGCCGAACCATCCCAAATATGGCCCAAATTTTTGACCACCACAAAGTTTCAATGGGGTGGATGCCCACAAATTCTCACTGGAGGAACCTTAGGAAGGCTTGTGTCATGGAAATATTTGCTCTACAACGTCTCGAAGCCACACAAGCCCTTCGACAAACAAAGGTACAAGAACTACTTGACTATATTAACCAAAGTTGCAAAAGCGGTGCACCCATTGATGTTGGTCAAGTAGTGTTCACAACAGCCCTCAATGCCATATCAAACACTTTTGTCTCTATTGACTTGGCCCAATATGGTTCAAATTTGTCCCATGAGTTCCAGCACCTTGTATATTGTCTAGCCCAAGAAGCTGGAAAGCCAAATCTTGCGGACTTTTTCCCAGCACTTAGTTTAGTTGACCCCCAAGGCATCCGCAAAAGGACAAGGATTTATTTCGCAAAATTATTTGGTATTTTTGATGGTATCATCAATGAACGGGTACAATTAAGAGCTTCATCAAAGGGTCCTAAAGCAAGCAACGATGTACTAGATTCGCTCCTCACTCTCAACGAAGAAGACAATTCAAAGATAAGCCTCCGCGATATCAAACATTTGATTCTGGTGATTGACTACCTCTTTAAAACTTCGGTTCAAAGTAAATATTTGGATAACAATTATACTTAGAATTTCTATTTTAATTTGAAATGCACATGTATATAATTAGCATTTTAGACTGTTAATTGGTGCAAGTAACTATATTTGTAGGAAGGAGGGAATTACACTTGATTACCCTAAATTATATCCCAGATTTTACTCTACACCATAAACTTTTTTCGAATGCACATTTTATATCCTAAATTATGACCATTGTTATACTTTGCACCTCGACGTTAAGTTTGCAGTTAACTTGGATGGAAAAGTATGACATCATGTGAAAAGACTCAATTGCCTTTTTTCTCAATCCCTTAAAAATAAAGAAGAAATTACATTTATTTACCAACCTAAACTATATTCTTGATTACATTTTGCACCATAAATTTTGGATTTCCATCCAAGTTAACGGCAAACTTAACATTGGCGTGCAAAGTGTAACAAGAGTCATAGTTTATGGTGCAAAACGTGCATTCAAAAAATTTAAGGTACAAAGTGTAATTTAGGATATAATTTAGGATGGTAAAGTGTAATTTATCCTAAAAAAAGATCAAATATATTTGATAACATAGCTAGCTAGGATCATTATTACTTTGTGGGCAATAACCTTTATTGTCTATAGTAATATTAGGGACACAACATTTATCACAATTGTGACATAATTTTTTATGATTGAAATTACATTATTTTCATACGAGTTTATCACTGACACTACTTTCATTATGCACCAATCACAATAGATCTAAACTTAGGCAATCAGTTCTTACACTCTTTTATTGCAGGACTTATTTATTGCAGGGATTGACACAACATCAAGCACAGTAGAATGGGCAATGGCATTGTTATTACACAACCCAGAAAAAATGGTAAAAGCCCAAGATGAGCTTGAAGAAGTCCTAGGCAATAATGGGAAAGTCCAAGAATCAGATATCTCAAAGTTCCATTATCTTCAAGCTATAGTGAAAGAAACCTTTCGATTGCACCCACCAGCTCCTTTTCTAGTTCCTCGTAAGGCTGTGACAGACGTAGAAATATGTGGCTTTATTGTGCCCAAAAATGCACAAATACTCATAAATGTGTGGGCAATGGGAAGAGACTTAAGTATATGGCCAAATCCAAATTTATTTATGCCTGAAAGGTTTTTAGAGCATGGCATTGAGTTTAAGGGCCAAGATTTTGAACTAATTCCATTTGGAGCTGGAAGAAGGATATGCCCTGGATTGCCATTAGCTAACCGAATGGTGCACTTGATGTTGGCTTCTCTTGTCCACAACTTTGCTTGGAAACTCCCAGATGAGATGAAGCCAGAAGACATGGACATGGAGGAGATGTTTGGGCTTACTTTACATAAGGCAAAGCCCCTCCAAGCTATTCCCATCACATCCTTATAACTACTATTTTCTGTTATTAGCCCAACAATATATGTGAATTTGTTGGTTTGATTAATTGAATCTCTTCAATATTAGGATTTTACATAAGCATAGTAGGGGAAAACCATTATATATCGTATATCATTAATGTGTAGTTCTATTGGTTCTAGTTACCTCAATTAATAAAGTCTTTTATTGTCAAATAAGATTTGAATCTTTAGTGGTTTGGCTTAATGGGGAAGAGCAATCATTATAGAATAAACATTATAGTTTAAATTCTATCTTATCTATCAAAAAACACTGTGTACTATAATCCAACTCATAGTGTATTGTAGCTTGATTAACGATCTTGTGACTTGGCTGCTAACACTAACAATGATTTCAAATTTTATTTCAACTAGGATTATGCACCGTTTAATTAATAGTCATATCTAAATCAAAGAAATTATTTTAATAACTATAGTTGGACGTGAATCATAAAAATAAAATTACAAAATGTTGAATGCAGAAATAGTATTTCCCAAGGAGCCTTACTGATCAAGCTATGGAATGGTACTTAATTCACTCTCCCCAGGTATTATACTTACGTAAAAAATAAAAAAAGGTGCAGCTTCCGTTTTCTTTTCAAATAAACAAGAAAAAAGCGCGCATCTTCCGTTTTGTTTTCAAAGAAATGGAAATAATCTACGCTAACCTTTGGGACTAAAGGTATGTTATGTGTTCATGTTGAAATACGTAAAAAACGGTTTGTTATATACGGATATATACAAAAGATAAACCTTTTTAACGCAAATTTCTTGCAGCCCACAAAGAATCAAAGTGGGACACTACATATAAAAGATTAATCTCTCAAAAAAAAAAAAAACATATAAAATGTTAAAATAATCTCTAAATGAAACATATTGGACTCAACTCAAACACAAATAATCAACTTTCATTTTTTTTTTTTTTAAATAGTGCTACAACAAACAATATTTTCACAACAATTTTACAACAAAATCTAGGTAGTAAATTGTTACTAATTTTCATTTGAGTTTATCACTAATATTACTTTTTTATTTATTTACCATTAACCACTTAGAACCAAAGCTTTATTGTAAGATTACTGTAAAAATGTTGTGTCTTTGCTTTATTCTTTATTTTATTAAACTGTGAGACTAACAAAAAGTTAAACACGAAAGCTATCACAACCTATTGTCATGCTTCTTCCTCTCATTAGTCAGAGTGCACAATAATAAGTTTTTGTTTGTAAACAATTTATCTAGTTTTTTTTATAAGTTTATTGTGTTAAAAGTGTGCTAAAATATAATTATATTTCAAAAAAGTGAGGAAAAAAAAATATGATTTTAAAAAGTTGTATATAAAAGTTAAAGTTTTTTTTAGAATAAAAAAAAAAGTTAAAAGTTAAAAGTTGAGTTTATAAGCTCAAGCCAAACCGACACTAATTGTAAGTATATATTAATAATTGTAAGTGTGTGTGTATATATACATATATATATCTATATATATATATATATTGTATTTATCTCACAAAAAAATATTTCCTAAATAATTCTGTATTTTTTACACGAACTTTTAAAAAAGAAACGTTTAATAATGACACATGTAACGTTACTTTTCCAATTCCAAATTTTTATGCCAAATATTTTAAACATGCTTTTATTGAAAGGTACCAAAATAAAAGTACCAAATTGTATCCAATTCCATATTTTATGCCAAAATTTTGAAACGTACTTTTATATGGTATTTATCTCACAAAAAATATATGCTAATAATTCTGTATGTTTTACATGAACTTTTAAAAAAGAAACGATTTACATCGACACATGTAACATTACTTTTCCAATTCCGTATTATTATGCCAGTATGACACATGTAACGTATCCATCTGTATATTTACCGTAATCGCTCATGATGATAGCTCTTTATTATTAGATCAAGTCATCAATCAGTTTTTAGTATAAACGGAAATTGAACCCTAAATTTCTTATTCAACCATCAAAGATATTATCAGTTAGGTTAATTAGAACCCACAACGTTCACTATCAAATTTTTATTAAAACCCAAAAATTATAATATATTGAAATTAATTCAAAATAAATTATAAGACTTCTTTTAAAATTATTAAAATTGATGATAATTAAGTTTCCAATGGGAATAGTATTATCATTTTACAAATTTATGGTAATAGTGTTTCACTGAAAGTAAACTATATTAATTAATATATTATAATCTTTTTTTCTTTTTATACAGATTTGATTGTAAAGTTGTGTGTATATATATATATATATATATATAACTTACATCAAAAAGGCCAGCATACTAGCTAGTACCAATAGAAACATCCTTTTATCCCCCAATTTACTCCAAAAAATAGTATAATACCCTCAAGAACCCCCCACAATCACCATTTAAACTCCAAACTGCACTAAAATATGTATGATTCAAGTTGGACGTGATAAAATTAAAGATTGCGAGAAAAACTAAAGCAAAAGTAAAAGATCCAGGAATTTTGTATGATCTAGGAATTTTGTTCAGAGTGTTCCTTAAAAAGCATAAATTACACAATTTTATTTCTTTTTAGCCTTTAGGTAATTTGGTTTGATTCAATGTTATTAATTCCATTCCGTTCCAGCTGTAACGGACAGAAAATAATGTGCCAGTAAACAAACCGGAACAGTAGCCCACCCTATTCTACTTCGAAAAAAAATTCGGGTCATTCCAATCTATTTCGGGTGTTTCGATAAATAGTGGCGATTCTAGAAATATTTTTCAAGGTGATCCTTAAAGAAGCATAAATTACACAAATATAGCACACATCCCAAAATTTAATTTTCTTTGCACAATGTAAAGACTAAAAATATACATCATCCACCCGACTCAACCCACTACAAAACTACTTAACGTAGTTTTTTTTTTTTTTTTTTAATTTTTTTTATAATGTGTATTCACTTACTTTTAAGGGACCATAGACCACTACCCCAATTCAATGCCATTGCCCCATCCACCCCACGCTAAGAGACAAGAGTCAATCAGCAATTTCAACGCAATTACATATTTTTATATTTACATACACTTACACAAAAAGACAAAAGCTAAGCAATTTATATTGTCAAAAGATAAGCCTAAGTCACAAGACTCACAACACAAGTCAAACTATGAGAGAGAGAGAGAGAGAGAGAGAGAGAGAGAGAGAGAGAGAGAGAGAGAGAGAGAGAGAGAGAGAGAGAGAGAGCAAAAAGGAGAGAGAACTTAAATACCTTGATGTTGCTTGAGGTTAGGGGTGGCGTCACCACGACACGTTGAAGGCTGAGGTTCTTATTTCCCGATATTGCTTTTGTCGTCGTCGATCTCGCAATCTCTGATCTGGGCCAAGTCAATCTCTGATCTTGCTATCACAGAGCTACTCTGGGTGTTCAATGATGCTGTTGCTGCCTTGCTGAGTCACTGCTCCGACTGAGAAGTGAGGACGTGAGGTTCTTATTAGGTTAGGAATTGTTTTAGTTTAAAATATAATTGGGTAATGGGTATACGTATTAAGTTTATAAAAAATATATTATTATTATATTTGTTGAGAATCCGTGGGTTTGCTGGGCTTGCACCGATTAGTCTTATACCGATCAGTTTTTTTTTTTTTTTTGGAGAATCCGTGGGTTTCTGTTTTCAGTATATTGGGCTTTTTTTATTGATGGGCTTGCCTGTTACAATAAATATATATATATATATATATATATATATATATATATATATATTCATATTTTAGTTTTTTGCTTGAAAGCAGAACAAATAATTTTTTTTTTATTTGAGGGTTTTCCTAATTTTGATTAAGGGTGTTCCTAATTTTTTTTTTCAAGTTAAGGTGTTCCTAGGAACACCTTGACATGAATGTGGCGTCGCCACTAAGAGGGATTACATGATTCAGCTTGACAATCTATGTCTACATGATTCTTAGGTGACTACATCTTCTATATTCTCAATTGTATTTACAATGAACTCTAAGCAGGTATAAACAGAGACTATAGCAATAAGGTTAGCCCTAGATGGATTTTACAATATAATTAGACCACTCGGAATACGAAAGTGATTTTAACTGGCCCTTTTTTTCACCTTTTGTGCATTAGAGGTAGAGAATTAATTTTGTGTGAGTTCATAAGGCCCTAACCATAAAATCCATATCTTAAGTGGCAGGGGTAAAACCAGGAATTTGTGTTTGTGGGGAGGGAGATAAAAATGTCATATTGATTCCGAGCCAAATGAAAAGTTAGTTTTGTTGATGGCGAGGACCAAGGAAATACATTGGATCTAATGGTGGGGAATGAAGGAGAGGGATTGAGAGTCTAAAAAGGATGAGTGACTAAATAAATAAAAAAAGAAGCAAGGTGAAGAGGTTACAAAAGGGAGGTAAAATAAAAATAAAAAGAAGATGAGAAAGATGACATGCGAGTCGCGAGAGTTAGAAATATATAGTGCATGGTGAAAGAGAAAAAAAGAAGAGAAGATGAGTAATGTGAGAGAATAGAAGAAATAGTACCAATAATTGATAATTAAGAAAATGAAAAAAATATATTCAAAAAAATTAAACACAATAGTATTATACCACACATTTTCTCACAATTGTCTTATATGGCAGATTATGATCGGTCGTCGATCATTATCAGATAAATCTATCATTTTTTTCATCATTCATAATCTACTACATAGGGTAATTGTGAAAAAATGTGTGTAAAAATGTATAGTATTAGCATTATTAAAAAAAATAAAGGAAAACAAAATTACAAAGTTGATTTATAAAGGGGTAGAGATTTTACCAGACTCTATTGAACATTTTTTATTTACAAAAATACATTCTTTTTTTTTTTTTTTTTCGTGGGGGGGGGGGGAGGGGGGGGGCATACATAAGTTGAGATATTGAGGAATGGAAAATGACAAAAAAGTGCAAAGTTGGGGTTTAGGGGAGCCAAATTCGGCTGACATGTTGGGGATGAGAGACCAAAGCTTTGTTATTTGGGAGGGGGGCAGCCCTTTAAAAAATTTAGTGGATTTTATTTTTTCCTTATTGACAGATGGTTCAAAATAAATTTGGGGGGGCCATGCACACAACGTGGCTCTGCCCTTGCTAAGATGTCCTGGTGCAATTAAAAGTAAATTGGCCTTTATCCTGTGTTCAAAACAGTATCATAGGTAGAATTGTTTATATGTCTAGTCTTCAATTGAGAGTTTAATATAACATACATGAAAATATTGTCTCAAAAGTTTAAATTAATAAGTTTTGGTCCAATGATATTAAACACTCATTATTGTCATCAACCTCAATGTCTCATATGGATTTCAAAACTTAACTAATCACACCACTCATACTCAAGGGTTAAAATTGTTGCACACTAATTAACTATTTTACACATGTATAATTAAAAATACTCCACCTTTTGGGGGTGTTTGGTATATGCACTTAAAAACTGAAAATTGTTATTTGAAAACATGTGTGAAAATACGTTTAGGTGAAAAAGTGTGTGAAAATATGTGTAATGTTGTTTAAAAACTGAAAATTATTGTTTGAAAACATGTACCAAACACACCCATATCTCGAGCATTTATTTTGGCCATTCTCATTCTTTCTTTTTATTTTTTTTCTAAATAATTGCTTTATTAAATCTAACACAAAAGATCTTACAAAACAAGAGAGGGCTTAGATCCGTCTTTTTCTTTAGCTTGAATAACCAAGAAAGGTAGAGAAGAGATGAGAACTGGCCTAGTCCAATTGTACAAAGCTGCCAATTTGGCTAGTAAGTGAGTAGGGGAATTGCCCTCTCTTACTACAAAAGAAACGAGACAGATTTACAAGATTTTACAAGAACCCAAAATATCATCAAAAACAATAGAAATTCTCCAGTGGAGTTTGAGATTTGGATTGGTTCAACTACTTTTAACTTTTAAGCATCACCTTCCACAATTATGTTTTTGGGATAATTATACTTTACCCAACTGTGGTTTGCCTCTAATTCTATGTGCCTACACGTGGTTCAAACTTTGACACTTTACACACCTGTGATTCTCACCGTTAATGTGTTATGTACCCACCTCTCCCTCATCGTTACTCTAACACATATTATGTAAAAAACTCACTCCCATCCAAATCAAAACACTCTCACTCCCAAAAATCACTCACTCCCATCCGACTTGCTCACCAAACTAAGATCCTACAATGGGCTTCACTTGAGATAACTGGGTTTTGATCGTGCATGCAAACCGAGCCAAGGAAAATAGCTCCTCTATTCAACTGTGGCAAGTAGATCAGAATCACCTAAGACAATGCAATGCACTTCGCTTCACTTGAGATAATTAGGTTTTGATCATGCATGCAAACCGAGCCGAGGAAGAAGGAGACACAGTTGCTCCTTTGTTCAACTGTTGTAGGTAGATCAGGATTATTACTTTTTAATTTTTGAAACCTAGGGTCCTAAATTGGGTTTTAAAATTCTTTCTTCCAAATTGGGGTTTTGCTTAACCATGGAACTAGCAGTGTTTGTGATCTAACTGGTAGTGTTGTGATCGAACTGGTAGTGCTTGTTAAACAACTATGTTTCAATTTCATCAAACTGGGTTTTTTCTTCCTAAAGTACAAGCTGTGATCTATCATGGAACTTATTAAACAACTGGTTTTTGCTTCCTAAAGTACAAGCTTTTTATTCTGTTAAACCTGAGGATTACTATGTTTTACATACTATGAATATGTTCTGTGCCAACATATATACTCTGGTTTTCAAACCAAATGTGAAAAAAAGGAATATTCTTGTCATAAAAATATGTTATATGCCAATTACATCCATTTTGAGTCACCGGCAAAAGAATATGCTTGTCATAAAAAATAAAAAATAAAATGAAAAAAAGGGGCAATGTAATTGGGTTTTTGCTTCTATTCTTCAATGTGGAGCTACTGGACCATAGTAGTGATTATTGCTTTTCTGCTTTCTCTTTCCATGGGTTTGTCTTCCAAAAACAGAACAAAAACTTTTAATAATATTGTTTGTTTCTGTGTTGTGCTTTGTGTGGACCACAAGACCACATGATACTTTTCCACATGCAAGCCCATCTCATACTTTATTCTGTTGTGTTTTATATGTAGATGGCTGACTTGGCATTCAATTTTGAGATTCATCATGGTGGCCAGTTTGTGTGGAACCCAGATTTGGTATATTTAGGAGGTAATACTTTTTTTGTTGATAATGTTGACTTAGATAAACTTAGTTATTTTCAAATACAAGATATTTGTTCTAATGTGAAGGCAGTTAGTACAAGTAGATTTCATTATCTTATTCCTTGAGGTAATTTGGAGCAAGGGTTAAGGCTTATAAATAGATATGATGATATAGTTTATATGTGTAAGATTCATGCTGCATGGCCTACAGATAAGATAACACTATATGTTGAGGGTGATGAGGAACCACTTGTAATTGAACAACCATTTGGTAATGAGGAAATAGCAAATGATGATGATGTGCATGAGGTGGGTCAGAATGGTGATGATGTGCATAAGGTGGGTCAGAATGATGATGATGTGCATGAGATGCATGAGGGAGGTAATGTGGATGCTGAAGGAGGTGGTGGACAAGATTTTGATTGGTTAGAGGAAGGGTTCGAGGGGCCAGATTTTGATGATGATGTATTTGAAAATGTAGATGATGGGTCATCTACACATGGAGTTAGTGTCAATGCAACAGCCCCACATAGGCCCTCTAAGGGAGATGATGGGCCATCTACACATGAGGATCTACATTTGTATGCAACCCCACATAGGACTACTGCAGTTGACAATGACCCACCTCTTGAAGAAGGTGAATGGATTGACCCACCTCTTGAAGATGATATGGAAAGTCTAGTAGGGTTTGATGATGATCAGCCAACACCAACTGTAGAGCCTGAGTTTAATGTCCAAACTGACATGAGAAAACTAGAGTTAAAGAAAGGAATGAAGTTTCCAAACTCTAAGATATTTAGGGAAACATTGAGGGAATATGCTATAAAGAAGCCAGTAGATATCAAGTTCAAGCTGAATGAGAAGAAGAAGATATCAATTTATTGCATAAATGAATGTGGATGGAGGTGTTATGCATCTCAACTACCTGGGGAGTTGACATTCCAAATAAAAACATTCAATCCAGAGTGCACCTGCCCTAGATCCTTCAAACACAGCCAAGTGACTTCAAGTTATGTTGCAAAGAAGTTTATGCAGGAGTTTGACAAAAATCCCAATTGGAAAGTGGCTGGTGTTCAACATCACGTGAAGCAAGCACTTGAAATTGACACAAGTTACAGTCAGGTGTATAAGGCAAAAAGGAAAGCTACTGACTTGATTACTGAGGATGAACAGCTGCAATATGAGAAGCTTAGGGATTATGCAGAGATGATAAGATTGAATGATAAAGGAAGTAGGGTTATTTTGCAAACTAAAATGGAAGATGAAATTGCACAGCCCAAATTTAAGAGAATGTATATCAGGTATAATGTGCAAAAAGTTGGTTTTTTGGGAGGTTGTATACCAATTATTGGTTTAGATGGGTGTCACCTGAAAGGGAGATTTAGGGGACAAATACTTTTTGCCATAATTAGAGATGCAAATGATAACATTTTCCCAGTTGCATTTACTGTTGTTGAGTAAGAGAACAAAGATTCATGGGTATGGAGTCTGCAGCAGTTTTCAGATGGCATTGGAAATCTAGAGCAACTTAATCTAGTCTTCATCACTAATAGACAAAAGGTATGACCTACAATTGTACTAACATATTTAACCCACATATTTAAAGTTCAATAATACATGCTTTAATTCATTTTAACATGTTTAATTAACATATTTACTTGATCTGTTTTGTATATGAATTAGGGCCTTATACCTTCAATTGAGATAATGTTCCCAACTTGTGAGCATAGATAGTGGATCATAAGGGCTTGGAGTTGAAAGATGCACTGTGGAGATGTGCTAGAGCCACAACAATCAAAGAGTTTAAGAGAAGAATGCAGGAAATGAAGGATTTGGATGTCAAGGCATGGGAGTATCTTACTGACATCAACCTTGCACAATGCTCTAAGTCTCACTTTAGTAGTAAAGTTTTGTGTGACTGTTTAGCTAATAACTTAAGTGAGTCTTTTAATGCCATGATCTTAGAAGCTAGGGATAAGCCAATTTTAGTAATGTTGGAGTGGATCAAAGTTACGCTCATGACCAAACAATACAAAAAGATGAAAGGTATAGCAAAATATACTAGAAAGGTGTGTCATAATATTCAAGACAACTTAGAGAAGTTAAAACATGAATCTATACCTTTCAATGCTACTACAGTAGGCAGCTTCATGTATGAGGTTGATAATGGTCGTGAGAGACATGTGGTTGACTTGGCTAAGAAGGCATGCAACTGTAGGAGTTGGGATTTGACAGGACTTCCTTGCAAACATGGGATCTCTGCTATTGTTAAGAACCTGGAGAAGGTGGAGGACTATGTGCATCCTTGTTACTTGAAATAGACATTTGTTGAAACTTACAAAGAGATAATACAACCAATGTCTGGCCAATCTGAGTGGGTTGAGACTAACCAACCTGCTTCTGTTGCTCTTCATGTGTATAAACCACCTAGCAGACCACCAAAGCAAAGCAAAAAGAGATCCTGAAGAGCCAAGGAACCCTTATAGAGTTTCTAGGATGATCAAGACAATCAAGTGTGGGAAGTACAAGAAAGAAGGACATAATGCAAGATGGTGCAAGGCAGACATCATTGGTGAAACTCCGTGGCAGAGAAGAAATAGACTTGCTAAATAAAAAACTGTAAGTATTTCCATGCTTTGAACTATATTCATTTCCTCAAGTATTTCATGTGTATGTAACTTGTACTACCCTCTTTGTAGGCACAAGGCAGTAAATTTACAAAAATAAAGTAGACTGCAACACCTCAAACTGCATCTCAGCCACCAAGTACTAGATCTCATCTTGCATACAGAGCTTTTGGTCAAAATGCATTTCAACTTGCACCAAACAATAGATTTGAGGCAATAACTCAACCTCTAACTAGACCTAGGGCCAACTGGTTCTCTTCATCCTTACAATCGAGCTTCTATACCCCTAAAGAGACATGAGATTCTTGACCATCTCAAGCACCTCTACTTTCTTCTATTTTGTTTATTTTTTTCCTCTTACTTGCTATTGTTGGACCATTTTGTTAACTTCTGGATTTTGGTTATGCAGCCAAGTGCATTTGTGAGCACTAGTGGTGTACCAAGTCAAGGAAGTGGTGGTGGTGCTGCTAGGGGGTTTAAAGGCGGAAATTTTCAACCAGTTAGTGGAAAGGGTAAGAAAGCAGCTGGCAAGGGCACCAAAAGCAGTAAATGAAGATGGAAGATGTTAAAGTTTTAACCACTTTTTTTGTTATAGTTCCCACTTTTTTGGTTATAGTTCACACACTTAATGTATTTGCTTAAGCATGGTCAAGTGTCAAAAACAATATTGGCAATTTTGGTTGGAAGATGTGTATGTCTGATGTGTGGTGAACTAGTAGTTGGGTTTTGGTTGGAAGATGTGTAAAGTCACAAGATCTCCCAAAAACAACATTGGCAATTTTGTATACATGTGACATAAAGTCATAATGACTGTCTTCACTTTTATTAATGTTAATATGCATTGACACAAGATAAAATATTTTGTTGTGTTGTGCTTGTCTTTGCTTTTGGTGGATTTACACAAGACTATGTGTTTTGCTTGTCTTGTGCTTTTGGTGGATTTACACAAGTGTGTGTATTCACACAACAAATTATGTGTATGTGTAAAACATGTTCCATGTATAGGCAGGTGTGCATTGATATAGCAAATCTTGAAATATGTTCCATGTTCCATATATATTCCATTTATGGGCAGGGCAGGTGTGCATTGACATAACAAACATGTTCCATGTTCCATTTATTAATCTTGCATTGACACAGGTGTATCTATTGAACCAACATGTTCTATTCATGTTATTATGTTATTAACATTTCCACATAACACTTTGTGCCAATATATATCAATCATAGAATGAAGTAAAAAAAAAAAAAAAAAATTATACTAAAGAATATTTGCACAAAAACAATACTTTCCATTTCAGGAGATAGATACAATAATCAGAGACTTTGTATTTCAATTACCCAATAACATTTCAACATCCCCCCAAGCATCATGGCAGATTAAGGTTCCTCACCCTTACATTATTGTTCACTGAGACAAAACACAACAACATTACAAAAATAAAAAATAACCATGACAAAACTAGTGCCACCTTATACAATCTCTCACTCTCTCTAACCCTCTTAAGTTTCTCCCTAGTTTTTACATAAAGCTCATGAGTTTCTCTTTCCCTCCGATTAGATCTTTCTTCCATTTCCCTAGTTGTCATTTCTCTCTGATTTGCAAGTTGCAGTTTATTCTTAAGCATGTTTATCCTTTCACGGTCACTCTTACAAGTTTCGTTATCCACCCACTGAAAGAAGCCACATTGGGGACCAACCTGATTTTTACAATTATAACAATTAATTTCACAGTTTACAATTAATCACAACTAATAATTCAATTCAATTCAAATACAACAACGTAATTATTTCTTACATTAAATTGACTACAACCGAGGAATCTTCTTCCATAGTGACTAGCTTTTTGACTTGTTCACAAGGCACAATTCTCAAGGGTACATAAATGACCATCTCTGGCATGGTAGAAACCATTAGTTGTAGAGCCATTGCCAGTTGATGAAGACAGCAAAAATTTGTTACAAGCTTATAGACCAACAAATCTGTTACAAGTGGCATAGTTCAAATTTTCAGCATGTGTGACACCATAAACCATTGTTAACACTTATCAAATTAAGTAAGTTAAACTCATTGTACCTCACCACTGTCTAACTACCTAACTACCCAAAGCCAACTATATCCTAACTAACTAACCATATTAACTAACACTCATGCTATACAATACTGGTGTGGAGAATACAAGTATATACTACTAACTAAGCAATTACAATTATCACCTATAGTACAATATCACTGTACACTCTAGTAGCACTAATGGATGCACATCTCATCAGCTACACCTGCACACCTCATCAGCAACTCATGCATCCTTCATCAGCAACTCACACACGCAACCCACCAGCACCACATGCACACCTTAGCACACCTCATCAACTACACCTGCACGCCTCATCAACAACTCATGCATCCTTCATCAGCAACTCACACACGCACCCCACTAGCACCACACATGCAACACCACATGCACAGCTAATTAGCACCACATGCACACCTCAGCACACCTCATCAGCAACTCATGCATCCTTTATCAGCAACTCACACACGCACCCCACTAGCACCACATATGCAACACCACACACACAGCTAATTAGCACCACATGCACACCTCAGCACACCTCATCAGCTACACCTGCACGCCTCATCAACAACTCATGCATCCTTCATCAACAACTCACACGCACACCCCACAAGCACCACACATGCAGCACCACATGCACAGCTAATTAGCACCACACCTCAGCACCCAACTAAGTAACTTGACCCAAATTGGGTTTTTGTCAATCACTCATAATTGTGAAATTGAGCATGAAAATGGTTGTGTTCATAGTATTGATGGTTGCAATCTTACTGGGTAACTAAAGAACATAGTTGTATATGACAGGGGTAGCTAAATGAATAAAAACCCAAGTACCATGATTAGCCAAATAAAACAGAGACTTTTTAAGTACCATTAGTACAATTAAAACGCAACCAGCAACCCCACATTGATGAATACAAAAAAAAAAAAAAAAAAAAAAAAAAAAACATATATTTGCATTTAAATCGTCCTTGCAACAACCCAATTTCGGAATTTTTTTTTTTTAAAACCCTTGGTTTCCAAAAATCAAATGAACAAAGCATATGGACAGAGCATAAGAAAGTAAAAAACCAAAACTTGAAGCTCACCCAAGCAAGAGATGAACCTAGAATCAAGAGAAAACAAACGGATCAATTACAAAAAACCAAAAATATAATTATTGCACAATGAACTCACCCAAGCAACAGATGAACCCAGAATCAAAGCTCCTTCTTCCTCAGGTTACTTGCACGATCAAAGCCCAAATGGTTCTTGGTCAAACGAACCGCATTGCATTGTGTAGGATTTTCGTTTGGTGAGCAAGTTGGGTTGGATGGGAGTGAGTGTGTTTTGATCCGTGGGGCTTTTGTTTTTTTTTTACATATTTCTGTGTTAGAGTAACGGTGAGGGAAAGGTGGGTACACGGCACATTAACAGTGAGAATCACAGGTGGGTAAAGTGTCAAAATTTGAACCACAGGTAGGCACATAGAATTAGAGGCAAACCACAGATGAATAAAGTGTAATTATCCCTATGTTGTTAAAGCCCTCAATTATTGCTCTCCTGACTGCACATAGAGCGGCTTTTGCTTCTCCCAATAGGAATCTACAAGAATCAACCTGAGGTGGAAAACTATTATTGGACTATTTGGATCCCACTGACAACAAAAACTTTACCGTTAAAGTTCGACTTTCTACATCAATACAAAATAGACTCTCAAACGAATAGTTGATATCAACTTGAATCTTTATCTTACCCTCAATCAATTTAAAGCACACCCACTTCTTTTTTTATAAGAATCCACCACTTTCTTATACCCAACAAAAATATAAAAATATAAACAAAAGAAACACAAACCAAATTTAAGTTGATGGACTACTACATAGTATTTTTCCTTGTACTTCGCTTTGTGTGGGCATCCCTTCATGTCTTCACCTCCAACCTAGCAAGCCGGAAGTATGGCTTGCCCACACTCCCCCAACCTTTTGCAATCATTGGAAACACCTTCGAGCTGGGCAAATTACCCCCATCAAGCAATTGCCAAGCTCTATAAAACATATAGACCTTTTAAGACTCTCAAGCTTGGGAGCATAACAACCATAGTCATTTCCTCTCAAAAAGTTGCTGAAGAAGCACTTCGAAACTATGACCAAGCCCTCTCTAGCCGAACTATCCCAAAGATGGCCCAAATTTTTGACCACCACAAAGTTTCAATGGGGGTGGATGCCCACAAATTCTAGGGAGACCATGGGGTTCTATCACGTGACACTTTGCTACGTTAATTTTTTGCACTCTTTACCAAAATATATTTATAAAAAAAAAAAAAATGTTAAGATCATGTTATTCTTATTAAAATTATCTTTGGTGAAAGATCGTCCCTCTTGAAAGTCCAAACCCATTAAAATTTATATATAAAAAAATTTGATTTATATTTCAAGTTGCCTTTTAGAATGTTGAACGTGTTCAACATACTTCACAATACAACCCCAAGTTGAGAACTAAATTTTTTTTAATAAGAATATTTTAATATTTCAAAATATACATGAACCAAAAAAATATATATTTCATGGAAATATACGTAAATATCATATTAAAATTTTATTAGAATGATATTTCATTTAAGCTACCACTATAATACTCTAATAACATAGACATGATATCATAAAAGTTCTATGATATTTCCATAGACAACTAAACATTAATATGATATCATAAATATCTTATGCTAACTCAAATGTATTAAAGAAACAAAATGCTTTTATCATTATTAAACTACAATATTTCTACATTGTTCCTTTATACTTTAAAATTTTGCCTTCCAATGACGAATTCCTTACTTCAACTAATTTCTATGACTATTATGCAATAGTCTAAATTCTTTGTCCTCTTGAGACTAAACTAAACTAAACTAAAATATTCTTTATGTCCTTAACTTCATATTACTTTAATTCAATTAAAACCGCACATTACTTCATGTTATTATTTTAATATATTTTGAACATTCTATATAATCTTTTCACATGACAGTTTAAAACATTATCGGTGTGCATCATGCGGGTGCTTCGCTAGTTTCACTAAAATATGGACAACGTGACTACATCTTATACATTCTTACTGTGATTACCAATTATCGTTTCACATGGTACAAATAGAGACCAGGGCCGACTCAATGCATGATGCAATTGAGGCAACCGCCTAAGGCCCCCAGGTTCCTAAGGCCCCAAATTTAAGCAATAGAAATATCTCTTTGCCATTGTGAGATTAATTAGGCCTCAAATATTAACCAATAAAAGTAAAAGAAAGCCCTCAAATTTTAGTAATAGAGATATTTCTTTACCATTGAGAGCATTAATTAAGCCCCAAACATTAACTAATAAATCGAAAGTATTATTAAATTTTATATAAAAAATTAGGGGGGAAAAAAAAAAAAAAACATTGAATGTGCAACTAAAGTGTTCGATTCTCTATGTGAGTCATTAATCTCCCACGCCTAGAATATGAAAAATCATTCTCTCTCTCAAGAAACAAAACATAAATCAAAAGACAAAAAAATAAAAATAAAAATCAATCTCAAACTTCAAACCTCAAACCTCAAATATTTTTAATCAATTGTTGGAAAGTGACTTTTTCATACGTTTCTTAGTAGCGCATTGGACCCTCCTCTCCATTGAGCGTTGCCCTCATAGTTGTTAGTATCGTATGATACGCAATACGTATTGTACGATACGTATCGTGTCATATGTAAAAAGTTCTGTATTATATCGGTGTATTGTAAGTGTTCATGAATCGTACGATACAGTGTATGTATTGTATGAATCGTATCGTATTGTAAAATCGTACGTATCATACGATACATAGACAAATACTTTAAAATGAGATTTTTGTTTAAAATTTGTACTCTTATTTGAATCTAACAAGTTGTTAGACTTGTTTTGAACACAAAAATATTATTATTTTACTTAATATAGCCTACTAAAATAACATATTCATAAGTTTTTTTTCCCCTCTCTTCTACAATTGGACTACACAGTACGCACTTACCTTTCACTTTAATATTTAAAAATTTATTTTTGTTTTTATTGTTATTGTTATAAGTCCAAGAAACTAGAATGCCAAAAAAAAATTTATAAAAAATTATTAAAATAAAAAGAACAAGAAGAGATAGTAAATGTTAATGATGAATGACAATGAAGAAAATTTTAATGAAGAAATAAATTTGCAAAATTATAAACATGATGATAGTGTTAACTTAGATGGGGTTGATTAGGCAATTTGATGAATATGATGAAAATAAATTATTATTTTTGGATCATTTGTAATATATTGCCACTTTTGAATTTAAGTAATTTGAATGTGTATGTTATGAACACATGCTAGTTTAATTTAGTTAGTTAGCTTGTTAAATATTATTATCGAAGTGATGAATAAACTACTCATTAGTTGAATATATTCAAAATTTATAATGAATATACCCTTTATATATGTATATTTATAATTTTTTATAAATTTTATTAAGTGTTTGCATATCTTATGATACACGATACGATACGATACACGATATGAAAAAAATTAAGAATCGATTTGCGATACAATTCATGTTTTGACAACTATAGTTGTCCTCCATTAGGTTTTGCACTACTCTAAAATGTCTTATTCTTGCTTACTTTTGTCATTATTTGGCTCTTGCTACTTTGTTTGACTTTCTCAGAGTGTTTACTTGGTTGTTTGATAGTTGCTACACTGTGAAGCTTTAACCTTCTGACAAAGCATAGACATGTCAAATTTTACTGATTTACAAATTGGATTGGGCTAGGGTCCTGGGGACATGTGGTAGCATAGTAATCTCCAACCACTCAGCACTATATACTTTTCTCTTAGGCTTTTTTATCTTATTATTATTTTAGTCAAAAAAGTTTTTATTTTTTAAATAAAATTTTACGTTCAATTTCTTCTTTGTTTCTATGTATATATATATATATATATATTTGTTCGGTTTCTTATTATAATATTCTAATTGTTAACTAGAAAAACTAATTCTGCAAATAAAAAAAAATGTATAACTAATCCATTATGCCACTAAAAAAAAAAATAAATGGATTAGTTATATTGAAGAAAATATTAAGAAAACTTGAATACAAATTTTTTTTCAATAACTTTGTATCTTAAAAAGTAGGAAAAATATATTTAAATAAAAATTGACATAAAAAGTTAAATAAAAATTTATTATTTAAATATTATAATATGAGATAAGGCCCAATGTATTGAGCTGGCCTGATAGTTCTATAGAAATAGGGTTTGCGCTGCCCAAGATAAATTTTACAATATAATTGGTGTGCTGGGACCATTAGACATACAAATATATCTTTAATAGGACAATTTGGATTCCATCTAAAGTTACGACTTCACCAGGTAGTCCAAATTTCTATTGAAAACAAAATAGACTCTTAAACCAATGGTTGATTTTATATTCGATAACCTGAGTTGATTATTGCATCAGAATCTTGTTCAAATCCTCAATCAATTTCAGTCACACCTTACCCCTAACTTTCTTATTCTGGATGAACACTCACCATTTTCTTCTATCCAACACAAGAAATACAAACCAATTTTGAGTGAATGGACTACTACCTAGTATTTTTTCTGATACTTCCACTTGTGTGGGTATCAATTCGTGTGCTCACCTCCAAACTAGCAAGCCAGACTCTCCCCCCAGGCCCCAAGCCTTTTCCAATCATCGGAAACCTCTTGGAACTTAGCAACTTACCCCACCGAGATCTTGCAAAGCTCTCAAAAACTTATGGACCCTTAATGACTCTCAAGCTTGGGAGCATAACAACAATAGTCATTTCCTCTCCAAACTTAGCTAAAGAAGCACTTCAAAAAAATGACCAAGCTTTCTCTAGCCGAACCATCCCAGATATGGCACGTGTATTTGACCACCAC
Source organism: Quercus variabilis (assembly GCA_030445155.1). Classification (NCBI taxonomy): domain Eukaryota; kingdom Viridiplantae; phylum Streptophyta; class Magnoliopsida; order Fagales; family Fagaceae; genus Quercus; species Quercus variabilis. The sequence goes on along the minus strand of CP129449.1, from coordinate 85,742,484 downwards.
GAATTTTCAGTCGGGTGGTTGCCCACAAATTCGAAATGGAAGAACCTTAGGAAAGTTTGTGCTACCCAAATATTTGCTACACAACGTCTTGATGCCACACAAGCCCTTCGACAAACAAAGGTACAAGAGCTAATTGACCATGTTGACCAAAGTTGCCAAAGTGGTTCACCCATTGATATTGGTCGAGTAGTGTTCACAACAGTTCTTAATTCAATATCAAACACTTTTTTCTCTATGGACATGGCCCAATATGACTCTCAGTTGTCCCAAGAGTTCCAGGACCTTGTGTGTGGTGTTGCCGAAGAAATTGGAAGGCCAAATATTGCAGATTATTTCCCAGCACTTCGATTTCTTGACCTCCAAGGTGTACGCAAAAGGACAAGGATTTATTACACAAAAATTTTAGGGATTCTAGATGGTATCATCAAGCAAAGATTACAATCAAGAGCTTCATCAATGGGTTCTGAAGCAGGCAACGATGTACTAGATTCACTCCTCAGTCTCATTGAAGAAGATAATTCAGAGATAAGCCTCCTTGATATCAAACATTTGCTTATGGTAATTGACTACCTCTTTAAAACTTTGGTTCAATGAAAATATCTGATAAACCATTTATACCTAATACTATGATATAATACTTGCATGGGATGTATTTCATTCAACAAGAAAAAAAATACTTTGTGATGTATCATGTATTTGATTCGAATCTCATCGCTTTCTCCTTCATTATTTATCTATAACAAAAATAATAATATTTTATACTAGGTGAATAATTTTGATTTTTTTGAATATAAACTTGTTTTGAGTAGTAGAATATTATTTAATTCATTATAATGGATCAAGAACTTCTGCTCCTATAAGAGATATATATTAGGGTGTTTGGTACACCAGACAACAATTTTTAGTTTTTAAACAACTTTATATGTATTTTCACGTACATTTTTATTCACACGTATTTTTATGCATATTTTCAAACAACAATTTTCAGTTTTTAAGTGCATATACCAAACATCTTGTAATTTTTTATTTTGAGACAAGGATTCACTTAAAAAAAAAAAAAGGGTTTTTGATAAGACGGATTAATTTCATGATACCTGTATCAACTTTTTATTTTTGTTTTTCCTTATTTTTTTTAATTTATAGATGAATTTTTTTACTTTCAGGAAATGAGTAAATATTTTCTTGGTTTCTTAATATTCGTCGTCATTGCTCATTTTGACAATTAAGGAGAGTCTTTATGAATTATACCCCCATTTCGCCAATCAGGCCATATGTTGATTTCCAATGCACATTTATATGGGTACCATTTTAGACTGTTAATTGGTGCAATTCAGAAAATTTTGAATTTCACATACTACTTAAAGCAGGAATGAATGCTAATCAATCTGTATGGCCAGTTTTCATCCTCAAATAGCTTCAACAAACTTGATGGCTAGTACTCCTTGGGATCTTTGTTAGTTTGTAGGCCTCAACCTTTAGCACCATTGGTAACGTTATGGACTGACAATTACTAATATGAATTGTTGTGATTTGATTGACATTATTTTTATCGGGTTCACTACTCATACTATTTGTATTATGCACTGACCATAATAGGCCATAAACTTAGGCAATCAATTCTCATACTCCTTTATTGTAGGACTTGTTTCTAGCAGGGATCGGTACAACATCAACCACTATGGAATGGGTAATGACAGTGTTATTACAAAACCCGGAAAAAATGGCAAAAGCTCGAGATGAGCTTCAAGAAGTCCTAGGCAAGAATGGGCACGTTCAAGAATCAGACATCTCAAAGTTCCATTATCTTCGAGCTATAGTGAAAGAAACTTTTCGATTGCACAATCCTGTGCCTTTTCTAGTACCCCATAAGACTGAAACAAATGTAGAAATGTGTGGCTTCATTGTGCCCAAAAATGCACAAATACTAATAAATGTGTGGGCAATGGGACGAGACTCAAGCGTATGGCAAAATCCAAATGTATTTATGCCTGAAAGGTTTTTAGCGCAAGACATTGACTTTAAAGGCCAAAATTTTGAGCTCATTCCATTTGGAGCTGGAAGAAGGATATGCCCTGGATTGCCATTAGCTAACAGAATGGTGCACTTGATGTTAGCTTCTCTTCTTCACTACTTTTCTTGGAAGCTCCCAGATGAGATGAGCCCAGAAGACATGGACATTGGTGAGACGTTTGGGATTTCCTTACAAAGGGCAGTGCCCCTCCGAGCTATTCCCATAAAATCCTTGTAACTTTGATTGTCTGTTCTTAGTCAAATATAAATGTGAATTTTTCTATGTTTAAACTAATTTCTTCAATATTAGGATTTTGCATAAGCATAATAAAGGAAAACAATTATATATCACGCACCATTAGTCTTCAGTTCTATTATAGATTCTAGTTAACTCAATTAGTAAACTCATTTGCTGTCGGATAAGGTTCGAAATCCACCTAGTGCCCAGTAATCTTGCTTTCAAAATGGGGATAATCGTTGGCATTTATCTTGGCCTTTGTATTTGTTTTTCATGTCTGTCCGAACTTTTGGATGAGAGACTGCCTCATATGGAATTGGAGGTGATGAAACCATAGATGGCAATAAAATGGAAGAAAAAATAAAAGAGAGGGAGAGAAAACAGGGAGATTTTGTAATTCAGCTCGAAAGCTTCCATCCACGGGATAAAGTCCTAAGTGGTTACATCTTTTTAAATTCTTAATTGTATTTACAATAAATTCATAAAGTCCTAAGTGGTTACATCTTTTTAAATTCTTAATTGTATTTACAATAAATTCTAAGCAGGTATAAAATTATAAATAGAGACTACAGCAATAAGGTTGACCCTAGATGGATTTTACAATATATAATTGGACCACTCGAAGCATTAGACATGCTAAATCAATAAAGCGAATGCAAAAATGATTTTTCAATATATTTGGACCACTGGAAGCACTAAACATACTAAATCACTTAAAGCGAATACGAAACCACTTTCATCTGAATTATGTTCTAAACAAATAGCATAGATACATTTATCATATCATTGCATATAAGTCCATGTCTTTTTTTTTCATCCTAACTTCGTACAAAGTAGATACAAGACACTAGACAGGTCTGACAAATCTTCAAGAATTATTCTACTTGAGGACACCGAAGCATGTTCCATGTTTTTCATTTTAGACTGTCTTCTTTAATATTCGCAACGAAAATATAAACACAAGAAACATAAACCAACATCAAGAATTAATGGACTACTACCTAGTATTGTTGCTCATACTTCCCTTTGCATGTGTGGGCATCAATTCGGGTGCTCAGATCCAACCTAGCTAGCAAGCCGCAAGCACTTTGTTGTAAATTTGATTAATTGTTCTTAGCCCAATATGGATGTGAATTTATCTTGCTTAATCTAATTTCTTCAATAATATGATTTTGCATAATCATAATAGAGGAAAATAATTATATATTGTGCATCATTAGTTTGTAGTTCTATAGTAAGTTCTAGTTAATTCAGTTTGTAAAAAAAATTTATTGTCAAATAATATCCGAATTCTGCCTACACTTGCACAGTAATATTGCTTTCAAAATGGGGATAATCATTTGACATTTATCTTGGTCTTTCATATTTGTTTTTCTTGTGATCTTTAGCACCATTGGTAATGTTGAGCACTGACAATTACTGACAATTGCATCCACATGATGAAGTCTTAAGTGGCTACATCTTTTCTATTCTCAATAAACTCTAATTAGGGGTCTATTTGGATACAACTTATTTTTGTTGAAATTGAAAACTAAAAACTGAAAACTAGATACAACTTATTTTTGTTGAAACTGAAAACTAAAAACTGAAAACTGAAAATACTGTAGTAAAATAATTTTTAAATGTGTGAATAGTGCCATGAAACCTATTAACAATGCATAACAGTGTCTTTTGTCCCTTGTACAGTGCTCACAAGTGATGTTACAGTTCACGCTAAAAAAAAAAAAAAAAAAAAAAACGCAAACATGGGTTTGAAAACATACTTTTTTTTTTTTTTTTTTTTTTTTTTTTTTTTTTTTAGTTTTTTGAGAAGAAAGAGCATTAGACATACTTTATCAATAAAGCGAATATGAAAATGATTTTACAATATTATAATTGGACTCAAAGCCATAGACGTACCTTTTTTCTTTTCTTCTTTGAGAGAGCAATAGACATGTCTAATCAATACAAAATAGACTCTTAAACGAATGGTTGATATTATCTTCGGCCGCCCTCCCTGCTTGACTTTTGCATCCGAATCATGATCTAAATTTCCCATCCTCAATCAATGTCAGGGACACCCCCCATCTGCCTCTTATAGATAAATACAAGTACCATTATCAGTGCACTTTAAGTCCATATATCCTTATTTTGTTTTCTTCCTAACTTCTTACAAAGTAGATAATGGATAAGTCTTCAAGAATTACTCAATCAATGTCGGGACACCCCCCAGCTGCCTTATATTGATAGATACATGTACCATTATCAGTGTATTTAAGTCCATATATCCTTATTTTGTTTTCTTCCTGACTTCTTACAAAGTAGATAATGGATAAGTCTTTAAGAATTATCCTAGTTTAGGACACCGAAGCATGTTCCATGTTTTTTCCTTTAAGATTTTTTTTTTTTTTTTAATTAGTTTAAATGGTAAAGTCTCTGATGAATATTTTCTTTAAAAAAAAAAAAATTGTCCTCTTTATATTCCATTCTTGTATCCATTGAAAATATAAACACAAGAAACATAAACCAACTTCAAGAATTAATGGACTACTGCCTAGTATTGTTGCTTATACTTCCCTTTGCATGTGTTACTTGATGTGCGGGCATCAACTTCAACAAACAATCAATTTTTGTAACTTTGATTCTTTGTTCTTGGCCCAATATAGATGTGAATGTATCTGTATGTTTAATCTAATGTCTTTAATATTAGAATTTTACGTAATCATAATAGAGAGGGAAATAATTATATATCGTACATCATTAGTTTGTAATTCTATAATGAGCTCTAGTTAGCTCAATTAATAAAACATTTTATTGTCAAATAAAGTTTGAAATCTGCCTGCTCATGCCCAATAATATTGCTTTCAAAATGTAGATAATTGAAAACTGAAAAACTTGAAATTAAGGGCCCATTTGGTTACAAAAATAGAAAAGTATAAGTGAAAAAATGGGAAGAGAATGGAAGATTGGGAGCAGAAAAGATTTTAATCTTCTTTCGTGTTGTTTGGTTGGGAGGGTTGGTAAATTTGCTCTTATATTCTTATTTCATTAGATATAAGAAATAATTTTTTTAATAAAATATTACTTACCAACTGAAATTAATAAAATAACATTTTATAAAAATTAAAACATTATACATATTTTTTTAAGCACAGAGATTGATACTGAACAAAAAGAAAAGGAAAGAAAAATAATAATAAAAAATAGACGACGTCAAGAAGCTTGTGGTTTTTGTTTGTATAGTTCAGGTTTTGGTTCTGTTCAAGTTAAGAACACTGTGGTAATATTTTGCTGTGTCTTGTTGTTGTAAAGTTTTTCTAGGACTGTTTGTCGTATCTTGTTGATGTAAAGTGCTCTAGGTCTTGTTGTTGGATCTGTCGGTCTGCTTTAGTTTCTGTCTTCCTTATCTGTGGTCTGTATTATACTTTCATTCAATAAAATTCAACCTTTTATTCACAGAAAGAGAGAGAGAGAGAGAGAGAGAGAGAGAGAGAGAGAGAGAGAACCAACAAAAAAATAAATGGAGGAAAAAACAAGAAAAAAAAATCTAAGAGAGAGAGATTTTCAACGTTACAGATGTGTTAGGGGCAGAAAAATAAGTTATTTGGCTGCATCAAATTACCAGAATTTTCTCTCCAAATCTTCCGATAGAAGGTAAAGATGAAATTATTTTGTGTGTGTGAGATTTGATGCATGCTGTTCGGTAAAGATGAAATTATTTTGTTTAAAATTTTTTAAAAGTTTGGATTGTCGGTTTTGGGAAAATTTGGTTAATTAGACTTAATTTTTTTAACTTTATTATTGGTAATTTTTATTATTGGGTTAATTTTTTTGGGCTTGTATATTTAGTTTTAGATTTTAGATTTATAGATTTTTTTATAGTCTTTAAAAAGAAGAAAATGCTAGAACTACAAATTTTTTTACAAATTGTTGATTTGATGAGTGATTATTGGTAAGTAAAAAAGTGGAGTAAGTAATGAGCTCAAATGCAAACTAATATAAATTTGTTACCTCAACAATTTTGTAAAAATATTCTAAAAAAATTTGTGATTATAACCTTACATTTAAAAAAATCAATGATATTATACTAATTTTTTTTAAAAAAAATAAGGGGCGGGGGGTCCATGTATTGCCTTCTTATACATATTCTCCACTCTTCTACCAAACGAAAATATAAACACAAGAACCACAAACCATCTTTGAGTTAACAATGGACTACTACATGGTATTGTTGCTGATACTACCCTTTGTATGGGCATTCATTCGTGTTGTCTCCTCCAATCTATCAAGCCAGACTCTCCCCCCCGGACCTCACCCTTTTCCAATCATTGGTAACATCTTGGAGCTTGGCAAATTACCCCACCAAGCAATTGCCAAGCTCTCCAAAACTTATGGTCCCTTAATGACTCTCAAGCTTGGGAGCATAACCACCATAGTCATTTCCTCTCCAAACATGGCTAAAGAAGTACTTCAGAAAAACGACCGAGCTTTCTCTAGCCGAACCGTCCCAAATATGGCCCATGTATTCGACCATCACAAAGTTTCAATTGGTTGGATTCCCGCAAATTCTCAATGGAGGAACCTTAGGAAAGCTTGTGCTACCCAAATATTTGCTCCACAGCGTCTTGATGCCACAGAGGCCCTTCGATTAGCAAAGGTACAAGAACTACTTGACCATGTTAACCAAAGTTGCAAAAGTGGTGCACCCATTGATATTGGACGAGTAGTGTTCACAACATCCCTTAATGCCATATCAAACACACTTTTCTCTATTGACTTGGTCCAATATGACTCAAATTTATCCCAAGAGTTCAGGGACCTTGTGTGTGGTGTAGCCAATGAAGCTGGAAGGCCAAATATTGCTGATTATTTCCCAGCACTTCGTTTGATTGACCCCCAAGGTGTACGCAAAAGGACAAGGATTTATTTCTCAAAAGTATTTGGGATTTTTGATGGAATCATCAATCAACGACTCCAATTAAGAGCTTCATCAAAAGGTTTTAAAGAAAGCAACGATGTTCTAGATTCACTCCTCAATCTCACTGAAGAAGATAATTCAGAGATAAGCCTCCTCGATATCAAACATTTGCTTCTGGTAATTGACTACCTCTTTAAAACTTTGGTTCGAAGTAAATATTTGAATATCAAGTACTCTTAAAATATAATTTAGTACTCTATAATGCTTCATGTATGTGGTTCCAAGTTTAGACTTGACTATCTTCTCCGGGAAAAAAAAAAGTTTGGGCTTGTCTATTGAACCAGCCAAGCTCAAACATAATATTGCATTCGTAAATAAGCTCGTGAACATGAGCTGTTGCTGTGTGAAGGGGCATCACTGTTAGTTTAACTGTTTATGTTTGAGATAGCTTTTTGACTTTTGAGTTTTGAGTCTCTGGCTTTCTATTTATTTTGTTGTGGCCTACGGCTTGCATTATACTATATGTTATAGCGTCATATTAACGAATGTCTTTAAAGCACTGGTTAAGAATCCAGTTAAAAAAAGTTTTTATGAAAAAAAGAAAAAAAAAATAATTAATGTTTTGACAACTTTTTTTATTTCCCATAAAAATAATGTAAAAACTTTTTTTAACTGGATTCTTAACCAGTACCTTAAGGGCATTCGTTAGCATTTTCCTACGTTATAATATTATATTTAGTGTTGATAATTGTGTCATTTGCTTTGGCAATAGACTAACCGTTGTTTTTATGTGTTGTGGATATAACTTTCACTATTGATGTTTTATTATTTCAGTTTATATTTAGTTTTTAGTTTTGTATATTTGAGATTGATAATAGTAACATGTGTTCTTATTTATTGAAGTACTGAATTCATTTTAATTTTTTTTTTTTGTTTATTATAAATAATTTTAGTACTATAAAAAAAAGTAGGTTACAACTTTAATTAAGTTCAAATTAGTTTATGAAATAACTTTTTTATAGAATAGTATTTCAAATATGGATTTGTTCTATGATGATTTCTTTTATTATTAGTTGGTTTTCCGTGTAGATGGAAATCAAATTCCAAATATCTTGTTCAACTACAAGAGCTTTTACTAATTGAGCTAATAAAACCACAAAAAAATTTAATAATCATGAAAATTTTTTGTTGCTATAAAAATTATAAATATTCAAAATATTACCTTAAAATTCAAGTTTCAATAATATAGACAATATACTTACATTTGGAAAAGAAAAAAATATATGCAGTTCTAAACCTTTATAATAATTTAAAGCTAATGTAACATGTTACATGTGTTCTATAATATAAGGGTGTACATTTTTTTTTTTTTTTCAATATTCTTGGATATGTTTAAATTAATCAATAGATACTGATTTGGTATTTTTTTTTTTAAAAAGTCATTTTAATAATATCTTTTCAATTTATATATAAAGATATTATAATTATGTAATTTAAATATATTTATTTAATTAAATTTTTCACACACACACACACACATATATATATATATATATAAATCACTATGTATTATTACTATTGTTGTTGAATGTAAAATACATTATATGTTCTATTACATTAAAAAAAAAAAAGCATTTTTAAATATTACATTTTCTCACGCATTGCGTGTGTTTAGTTTGCAACTATTTTTTTATAATTGTCAATATATGATTTGTTGTGATTAAAGTAACATCGGCCATAAACTTAGGCAACTTAGTTCTCAAACACCTTTATTGCAGGACTTATTTCTTGCAGGAATTGACACAACGTCCAGCACAGTGGAATGGGCAATGGCAGAGTTATTACACAACCCAGAAAAAATGACAAAAGCCCGAGATGAGCTTGAAGAAGTCCTAGGTAAGGGTGGGCATGTTCAAGAATCAGACATCTCAAAGTTCAATTATCTTCGAGCTATAGTGAAAGAAACCTTGCGATTGCACCCATCAGTGCCTTTTCTACTTCCACGTAAGGCTAAGACAAACATAGAAATATGTGGCTATATCGTGCCAAAAAATGCACAAATACTAATAAATGTGTGGGCAATGGGACAAGACTCAAGCATATGGCAAAGCCCAAATTTATTTATGCCTGAAAGGTTTTTAGAACAAGACATTGATTATAAAGGCCAAGATTTTGAGCTGATTCCCTTTGGAGCTGGAAGAAGGATATGCCCTGGATTACCATTAGCTAACCGAATGGTGCATTTGAATTTGGCTTCTCTTGTTCACCACTTTGCTTGGAAGCTCCCAAATGAGATGAGGCCAGAAGACATGGACATGGCTGAGATGTTTGGGCTTACCTTACATAGGGCAGTGCCTCTCCTAGCTATTCCAATCAAATCCTTGTAACTTTGATTGTTTATTCTGTGCCCACTATGTATGTGAATTTATCTATGTTTAAAATGACGCGTTCAATATTAGGATTTTCCATAAGTATAGTAGTGGAAAACGTTTATAGATCATACATTATTATTTTGTAGTTTTATAGTGAGTTCTAGTTTTTGTTGTCAGATAAAGTTCGAATTCCACCTACACTTGACTAGTAAGCTTGCTTTAAAAATGGAGATAATTATTAGGCATTTATCTTGGCCTTTGTATTTTTCTATCTTGTTATGGTCGATTCTCATTGGACATGATGAAATTAAAGATAGCAAGAAAACTATAAAAATAAATAAATAAATAAAAAACACAGAAATTTCGTGATTTTGTATGACAACATGCGTTCACATGATAAAGTCCCAAGTGGCTGCATCGTTTAAATTTTCCATTGTATTGACAATGAACTCTAAGCAGGCATATACAGTGATTGTAGAAATAAGTTTAACCATAGATAGATTTTACAATATAATTGAACCGATTGGAGCGTTAGACATACTAAGTGCTTATTTGGATATCGTTTATTATTAAAAACTGAAAACTGAAAATACTGTAACAAAATAATTTTTAAATGTGTGAATAGTACCGTGAGATTCATTTTTAATATTTTTAAATGCGTGAACAGTAATTTTTTTCTGCACAGTAAATTCATGTGATGTTACTGTTTATGTGCTGTAAAAGAAAAAAAAAAAAAAAAAAATCTAAAAACGCATACGTGGATTTGGAAATGCCTATCCAAATTCCACTGTATCTCATAAAGCTGATACGAAAATATCTTTAAACAAATGGTTGATATTAATATATTATCTTCGGCCGCCCCACTTGACTTTGCATCTGAATCAATTTTAGGGACACCTCCAGCTGACTTTTTTAATAATCCCTCAGCTGCCTTATATAGATAGACGACACATGTACCATTATTGTGGCATTTAAGTCCATATATCCTTATTTTATGACCTAAAGGCACACATTACTCATTTACTTTTGAAAATATTTTATGAAAAATTAAAAATAATTCTCAAAAAAGTTAGTCCCATTATAGTTTAATTAGAACACTATGTAGAGCTAGTATCTCATGCGCCAAGCGCATGAGACCTGCCTCTCACAGGTGAGCTCCACACATATGGGGCCCACCTACTTGTTAGAGGCTGGTCTCATGTATTTTCTTTTAATATTTTCTTATTTATATACTATTCTTGTTACCCAAAGAAAATATAAACAGGCTAGTATTGCCTTTTTATAATATGTACGGTATTCTTGTACCAAACGAAAGTAGAAACACAAGAAACACAAACCATCTTTGAGTTAACAATGGACTACTACCTGGTATTGTTGCTGATACTTCCCTTTGTGTGGGCATTCATTCGTGTTTTCACCTCCAATCTATCAAGCCAGACTCTCCCACCAGGGCCTAACCCTTTTCCAATCATTGGTAACATCTTGGAACTTGGGAAATTACCCCACCAAGAATTTGCCAAGCTCTCCAAAACTTATGGTCCCTTGATGACTCTCAAGCTTGGGAGCATAACCACCATAGTCATTTCCTCTCCAAACATGGCTAAAGAAGTACTTCAGAAAAATGACCAAGCTTTCTCTAGCCGAACCGTCCCAAATATGGCCCATGTATTCGACCATCACAAAGTTTCAATTGGTTGGATTCCCGCAAATTCTCAATGGAGGAACCTTAGGAAAGCTTGTGCTACCCAAATATTTGCTCCACAGCGTCTTGATGCCACAGAGGCCCTTCGATTAGCAAAGGTACAAGAACTACTTGACCATGTTAACCAAAGTTGCAAAAGTGGTGCACCCATTGATATTGGTCGAGTAGTATTCACAACAGTTCTTAATTCCATATCAAACACACTTTTCTCTATTGACTTAGCCCAATATGACTCAAATTTGTCCCAAGAGTTCAGGGATCTTGTGTGTGGTTTAGCCAAAGAAGCAGGAAGGCCAAATATTGCTGATTATTTCCCAGTACTTCGTTTGATTGACCCGCAAGGTGTACGCAAAAGGACAAGGATTTATTACTCCAAATTGTTGGGGATTTTTGATGGAATCATCAATCAACGACTCCAATTAAGAGCTTCATCAAAGGGTTCTAAAGCAAGCAACGATACACTAGATTCACTGCTCAATCTCATTGAAGAAGATAATTCAGAGATAAGCCTCCTCGATATCAAACATTTGCTTCTGGTAATTGACTACCTCTTTAAAACTTTGCTTCAAAGAAAATATCTGAAAAAAAATATTTACTTTAAAAAATATAATTTACTACTCTATAATTGTGGTTTGAACCCCCTTCTTTTTTTTCTTTTTCTTTTTTTTTCTTTCCCATTATTTACCTATTAAAAACAAACAAATAATAATATGTAATAGAAGGCTCAAAGAAGTTTTCTGATAAATAATTTTGAGTTTTGTGAATATAAACTTTGTTCTCAGTGGAATATTGTTTTAAGTCCTAACAACTTTTGCTTTTAAAGAGGTATATATTTTGATTTTGAGATATGTAAAAAGATATATGAATTGAGAGAAGGAATCACTTAATTTCACGAGACCTGTTTCAACTTTTTGTATTTCTTTTTTTCTCTTTCTTTTTTTCTCTGTAAATTATGAATTTTATTTAAAGAAATAAAAAAAAAAATTCATTCAGGAAATGAGTAAAATATTTCCTGGCTTCTTATTATTGTGACAATGTAGTAGCTCCTAATCGAAATCGATAGTTTGAAGTCAACACTCAAACATATATCATCGTAATTTTGACAATTAGATAAAGACATTTATGACCCCCATTTTGCCAAGTATAACCATAATTTGATTTGTAATGCACATGTATATGATCACAATTTTAGAACGTTAATCGGTGCAACTTGTGCAACTATCTTCAGAATGATAAAGTCTGTTATTTATGTGTTCAAACAATTCACATATTTGGGAATTTTATAGAACATTTAAAGCAAGAATGAATGTTAGTCGCTCTATATGACCATTTTCCATTCTCATATTGTCTCAACAACTCAATGCCTAATTAAGATCTTTGTTAGTTTGTGGGCCTTAACCTTTAGCACCAATAGTAACGTTAAGGATACAACACTTTTTTATAATTATTTGTTGTGATTAAAATAACCCAAGCCATAATCTTAAGAAACTTAGCTCTCACACTTCTTTGTTGCAGGACTTATTTCATGCAGGAATCGCCACAACATCAAGCACAGTAGAATGGGCAATGACAATGTTATTACAAAACCCAGAAAAAATTACAAAAGCCCAAGTTGAGCTTGAAGAAGTCCTAGGCAAGGCTGGGCGTATTCAAGAATTAGACATATCAAAGTTCAATTATCTTCAGGCTATAGTGAAAGAAACCTTAAGATTGCACCCATCAGCGCCATTTCTACTTCCCCATAAGGCTATGATAGACGTAGAAATATGTGGCTTCATTGTGCCCAAAAATGCACAAATACTAATAAATGTGTGGGCAATGGGAAGAGACTTTAGCATATGGCCAAACTCAAATTTATTTATGCCTGAAAGGTTTTTAGAGCGTGCAATTGAGTTTAAGGGCCAAGATTTTGAACTGATTCCCTTTGGAGCTGGAAGAAGGATATGCCCTGGATTGCCATTAGCTAACCGAATGGTGCCCTTGATCTTGGCTTCTCTTGTTCACCACTTTGCTTGGAAGCTTCCCGATGAGATGAAGCCAGAAGACATGGACTTGGGTGAGATGTTTGGGCTGACTTTGCACAAGGCAGAGCCCCTCCGAGCTATCCCCATTAGATCCTTGTAACTTCGATATTTGTTATTAGTCCAACAATATATGTGAATTTTTCTGTGGGTTTAATCGAAAATTATAATATATTAAAATTAATGCAATATATGTGATACTATCAAATTTTTATTAAAACCTAAATATTATTATATATTAAAATTAATTCAAAATAAATAATAAGACTTGTTTTAAAATTCTTGATGTGGGGGGATGAGCATGAGCTCGGGCTGAAAGCCAAAGGCCCAACATATTATTTCTTAAAAGATGAGTTAGGCCCAAAGACGTGGATATGAATGAAGAGATCTAGGGAATAAAAGATAACTCCCTGGAGTGGATCTCACAGAGGACTGGGTGGACTTCCATCACTAAGGTCCAATACCGAGGTGATGAGCAGAGCCTTTCCTATAGTAGATACGCAAGGAACCACGGGTGACTAGTTCCCCTCTAGATCGAGATGCCACCTTCCATCAAACTCACCTCAAGATACGCTATGAAGAGATAAGGACCACTAGAGCAGTCACCTCTACATTAATGAAATGTTTTCATTGAATCTCTGCCATATTAAATGCTAATTGACTAACCTGAATAGTGAGAACACTCCCACAAATCCTATTTCATGATAATAAAAAATGGCAGAGTAGAGAGGTGATAGGACAAGTATCCTCCAAATCCAGCTAAGAATAGGCTAGCTGGGGAGAGAGGGAAGGGGAAAATGTCTATAAAAGGAGGGGAGGTACAATAGGTTGAGGGGTTCAGTAAAATTAAGAGAAGAAGTTTAGAGAAGAACAAGACAGAGAAAGTTGTAGCCAGTGAATATGTCTAAGAGTTTTTAGTCTTTTGATCTCATCCAATTTACCTCGAGAAACTTGTTTCTATATCAATAAAAGCCTTCCTTAGCCTTTCTTATCTTTCAATCTGATGTTTAGATCTCCCATTATAGAATATTTTCCCTTTTTTCTCTTTATAAATTAATTGTGCAAGTCATCCTTCGTCACCTTTTTCTTTTGGTGATTGTTTTTCACACCCACACTTGAAACTGTCGATAATTAAAAGTTTCCAATAGGAATAGTATTATCATTTTACAAATTTTTGGTAATAGTGTTTCACTTAAAATAAACTTATTAATAAATTATAATCTTTGTTTTATTTATAAAAACTTGATTGATTATAAAGTTATATTATATTTCATTATATTTTATATATAATGTAATATAATATAATATAATATATATAACTTACATCAAAATGGCCAGCATACTAGTACCAATTGAAACATACTTTAAACTACTCCAAAAAGATCGTAACATAATCAAGATTCCCTACCATATCTATTTAAACACCAAATGTCACTAAAATATAGACAACTCTTATTGGATGTGTAAAATTAAAGATGGAAAGAAAATGGAAATATAAGTAAACGAGAAAAAGAGAACACAAAGAAATTATGTGATTCACTTACATCTACATGATAAAGTATTAGGTTGCTACATCTTTTATATTCTAAATGTGATTAGTTACAATAAACTTTAATCCTGGTATGATTTTTTTTTTTTTGTAAAAGGTAATCATGGTATAAATTGAGACAATAGAAATAGGATTTGCCCTAGATTGGATTATACAATATAATTGGAATACTTGGAACTAATAAATCTCATAAAGAAAATACAACTATACCTTTAATTAAACAATTTATTAGATTCCATCAACAACCAAAACTTCACCAGCGAAGTCCAAATTTCTAATAAAAACAAAATAGGCACTTAAACCAATGGCTGATTTTATATTCGACCGCTTTAGTTGACATTTGTATCCGAATCTTGTTCTAATCCACAATCAATTTGGGGCACACCCCTAGCTTTCTTCTTCTGGAATCTGGATGAACATCCACTACTTTCTAGTGCCCAACACAAGAAATACAAACCAACTTTGAGTTAACGATGGACTACTACCTAGTATTTTTGCTGATACTTCCCTTTGTGTGGGCATCAATTCGTGTGCTGTACTTCAAACTAGCAAGCCAGACTCTCCCCCCAGGCCCCAAGCCTTTTCCACTCATTGGAAACATCTTGCAACTTAGCAACTTACCCCACCAAGCTCTTGCAAATCTCTCCAAAACTTATGGACCCTTAATGACTCTCAAGCTTGGGAGCATGACAACAATAGCCATTTCCTCTCCAAACTTAGCTAAAGAAGCACTTCAAAGACATGACCAAGCTTTCTCTAGCCGAAGCATCCCGGATATGACACATGTATTTGACCACCATAACTTTTCAATGGGGTGGTTGCCCACAAATTGGAAATGGAAGAACCTTAGGAAAGCTTGTGCTACCCAAATATTTGCTACACAACGTCTTGATGCCACACAAGCCCTTCGACAAACAAAGGTACAAGAACTACTTGACCATGTTAATAAAAGTTGCAAAAGTGGTGCACCCATTGATATTGTTCGATTAGTGTTCACAACAGTTCTTAATTCAATATCAAACACTTTTTTCTCTATGGACTTGGCCCAATATGACTCCAATTTGTCCCAAGAGTTCCGTGACCTTGTGTGTGGTGTAGCCGATGAAGCTGGAAGGCCAAATATTGCTGATTATTTCCCAGCACTTCGTATGATTGACCCCCAAGGTGTACGCAAAAGGACAAGAATTTATTTCACAAAATTATTTGGGATTTTTGATGTTATCTTCAATCAACGACTTCAATTAAGAGCTTTATCAGATGGTTCTAAAGCAAGCAACGATGTACTAGATTCACTCCTCAATCTCAGTGAAGAAGATAATTCAGAGATAAGCCTCATCGATATCAAACATTTACTTCTGGTAATTGACTAGCTACCTCTTTAATATTTTGTGGTATATCATGTTTGGGTTCGAACCCATCTCCTCTTCCCTCGTTATTTATCTATAAAACAAATAATTATGTTTAATATTAGGTGAAAAATGTTGACTTTTGTAAATATGTATCAACCATGTTCTAAGTCGAATACTGTTTTAATTCATGGTAATTGATCAATAACTTCTGCTTTAATAGATATAAATATATATATATATATATTGATTTTGAGATATACAAAAAGATGTATAATTAAACTGAGACAAGAAATCACTTGAAAAAAAAGGTTTTTTTCGTAGGGGGTGACTAATTTCATGGGACCTATATCAAAATATATATATATATATATATATATATATATATATATATTCATAGGAGACCTGTATCAGTTTTTTTTTTTTTTTTTTTTTTTTTTTTTTGAGTAATTTAGAATTTTCCTACTTTCAGGAAATGAATAAAAATTTTCTTGGCTTCTTACAATGTACTAGCTCATCATCGTTGTCGATAGTTTGAAGTCAACATATATCATCATCATTTTGGCAAATAGGGAAAGACTTACGAACCCCATTTTGACAATCAGACCATATATTGATTTGTAATTCATGTATATGGTTACCATTTTTGACTGTTAATTGGTGCAAGTAACTATCTTGAAAAAGTGTTTAAAGCAAGAAAACATAGGTAGGGTGACAATCTTTCTCCTTTAATGGTAATCACTCCGTAAGACCAGTTTCCATCCCTCAAATAGCTTCAACAACTTGATGGCTAGCTAGTACTCTTTTTTTTTTTTTTTTTTTTTGAGAATTTCATAACCTATAGTGTTCGCTCCTGATAATAACTCTTTATTATCAAACCAAGACATCAATCGGTTTATGGTTTTAAAATTTTGGCTTTAGGCACTAAAAAAAAAAAGCTGTTTTATCTATTTTAACTCACCATTTCACAACACACTCTACATCAATGCGCTTATTTTTCATAACAAAATTAAACACTATTCATTTATTTATTATTTCTCTCTCTTCTTCTTCGTCTCTCTCTATTCTCCCTTTCTTCAGCCCACAACTACTAAACCCATGTCCCAAAGTCTATCACTACCACCACAACCCAAAATCAACCACCACCACCACAACCAGCAAACTCAACCCACTACCACAGCACCACCTTATAAACCCACGATCCACCACCACAGCACCACCTTAGAGAAGCAAAACTAAAAGGTTGCTTTTAGCGGGGGGGGGGGGGGGGGCAAAGGGGAGTTGTTGGTTTTTTCCCACCCTGTTCTAGCGGATACCGATGGGTATCCATCCCACCACACTTAGATTTTTTATACATTTAATTTATTATAATTTTATTTTGAATGTAGTAATTTAAATCTTCATAAAACATTTATTAAACAAAAAAAGTTCTAACTTTACAATACATTTTCAAAGCATAAAAATACAACAGTTGAAGAAATAAGAAATTAAAAAAAAAAAATAAAAACATAGCAAATAATAAATAATAAATATATAAACAATGTAAATATTAAAACATAAAAGTATAATTCAATAATACAATATATGAAAATGTCATAAATTTTAAGTTAAAAGACTAAAAACACATATGTATTTCTTATATATATATATATAATTGTAAGGACTCAATTTGGATTGGACCCTGAGTATGAATGGTTTTTCAATCCAACAAGCCCAAACAATAAATTTGTAGAGAATGGATTGAAAGTTTAGGCGCTGGCCGTCGTTCACCAAGCATGAACCCTTCTCTTTTATATAAAAAATACTTATAACTATTTACAATCGGGGGATGCTCCTCGGCGCATGGCCGAGGATCCCTTTTTCTTCTACCTTTTTCCCCCCCTCCTCTCTACTTTACTCGCTCTTCTTATATAGTCTTCATCGTCCTATCTCGTTCTTCCATCTGTTGATTATTCATTCGCCTTTCTTCTGATTGCCCATCCCATCAGAGGTCTTATCTGCACTCAAGTGGTTCACTCTGATCAACGTTGCCCTGCTAAGGGGTTATATCACCATTAATGCGACCAGAGGGGTTAGGTGAATGCATTAAATGTGAAGGTGACAGCTTGCCCTGGGCTTGTCCCTTCCAAAAATTATCCTTGGCATGCCGAGGATGAAGAGGTCCTTGGCGTGGATCCAAAAAAGAGGCTTTCCCCAATTTAGCCTCGGATGGTCAGTCTTCCTCGGCGTGGGCCTTGGGCCTACTACACGATGAGCTGAGGCTATCAAGCCCATGGGCCCCACAATAGTCCCTCAAAACCCTGCTACACATTCCCTCGGACAGGGAGGAGGGTTTTGATATCCACAGGCCCTCTAGACGAATCGCCCCACTTCGGTCCGCGATAATGCTGGCGACTTTTCGACTGCCCGACGTGCGTTTTTGGCATTTCAAGACTTAATGTGTGCCCATATTAAATTTTGGCGGCACCACGTCTTCCACTTTCAACGGTATGATGGTAATTGTTCGGTGGGGATCTCCTACTTTTATGGGCAGGCGGTTACATTTGGGGAACCTAAGGGGGAGTATAAGTACCTGTTTGAACTGCCCGGTTTTCTCATTTTCGCGCTTACAACCATTGATGTGTATAATTTGAATCTGGTTCAACTTGCACACTACCTGAAGAAAATCGTCATATTTTTGTAAGTCTTCTTCTTTTGGTGACTCCAAATTTTTCTTGATTCTATCCCTTCTTTTCTTCTTCTAGAATTTTTAGTCGTCTTTGGGGGATGGGTAAGTTTAAGAAGCTGGTTGAGTCCGACGAGATGATGAACAAGTTCATTGTTGACTATGGAATACCCAATAATGTGAGTTTGAAGTACTCTGAAGAAGGGGAGTGGTACCTTAAAAGGAAAGAAGGTGAAGTCGTCATCCCGATAGTCGCTTTCGTAGAGGGAGGGATGAGAATCTCTATGAGGTCAGTGACTCTCAATTACCTTAGGTATTTCCGCCTGGCTCCTACCCAATATGCCGTGAATATATTTAGGATATTAGGGTGTGTAGATACCTTGAATGATAAAATGGGGCTGAGACTGACTCACCATGATGTGAACTAGTGCTACAACCTTCATCATCTTAGGGGTAAGACGTATTATATGAAGACGAGGGACGATAAGGTCCGACTCATCCAGTGTCTTCCTGATTCTAATAAGGGGTTAACTCAAGATTTCTTCTTAGTGTCGGGGGAGTGGCACAACGGCTTTCATTACCCAACAGTAGAGGGGGAGCCAGGTAGGGTATCTGAAGTAGGGGTTTCAGTATTTTTATTTTTTATAACTGTATATCCGTTTTGGTTGATTAACCACAGGAGTTTCACTTTTCTTTTTTCAGATCTACACGCCTTCGCACGTCATTTCCACCTAATCAACAAAGCGGATTTGGAAACCGTTCTTAGGTCAGAACTTTTCCTGAACGAAACTGATAACCAGGTTAGAGCTGCTCACAAAATCCTCGGATGCGACCCAGCTCAGAAATCATTCTCAGTCCCGAAGCACGTAATTAGAGCTCGTGACCCTCCGCTTACGCAGATTACCGTGGTGGAGGACAGTTTTACATTTTTCAAGGGGTTTCACATACCTGAAGGCATTCCGCTAGCAGGTCCCTCCTCATCCCAACAAATAACGGTGGCCGAGGAAGGACAATTTAAGAAGGCGAGGGAGGTAGTTGAACTGAGCTCTTCTGAGGACGAATATAGTGTGTTCAACCTAGCTGATCAGTCCGAGGATCCCTCTGGTGATCTAGGAGACCCTCATCTGTCCGAAGCCAACCTTTGGTCCCTAAGAGTTGGTACTCAGGCTGAGATGGGTTTAAAAAGGCAGCCCCAAACCAATCTTCTTGACTTGCTTAAAGGCAGTTCCAAGAAGGGTGCATCGGAAGAGTCGCAGCCCAAGCCCCCAACACCTCCGCCCTAGATTTTAACTGTGCAAACCAGGTCATCCTCTGTTCCCACAGTATCAGATCCTCAGACCAAGTCTTATGACCCTAAAAGGAAGAGACTTTCCAAGGGTAAGGAGCCAATGGATGGGAGCAAATCCTACTCCCCGCCCGAGGAGGGTAAATTTCGCAGGCCTCCGAAACAATTGAAACTCGGTGGTCAACGGAAAGGTAAGAAGATCGTCCAACAGTCTGAGACCCAAGCCTAGCTGCCCGCTGCCATGCTCCATGATCACCCCCTGATGTATGACGCGTCGATACGGGAATCTCAAGGGGTTGAGGGGGCTTTCGTAGCCGATGCCCTAGAGAAGTCTCTCCTCCTTCCCACTGACATGGCCGAGCTAGAAAATATGAGTGGGTCAGAGGTTGTCCTTGACCTTAAAAAGTATCTGGGCATGGTGGGTCCTTTGGTACCTATTTACTTTATTCGAACTTTGTTGCTCAGTACCCTCCCTTTTCTTTACGGAGTTACTTGTTTTTATTGGCAGGCGATCCAGGCTCTTTTCAGGTTGGACGAGGAGGTCGATGGCCAAAGTAGTGCCTTAGCACAAGAACGTGACAAATTCTTGAAAGCTGCCAGTACCCTCAAGAGATCTGAGGCCGACCTGAAAAAGACGACCGAGGATCTAGAGGAGATGACAAGGGCCAGGGACACTGCTGCCTCCAACCTAGCGTGGCTAGGAAACAAGCTGAGGACCAAGCCAATCACTTGCAAGATGTTAAGGGCCAGCTACAGACTGCCAAAGAAGACAATGTCTACCTGAAGAAAAAGTTGACCGAGGCAATCCATGAAAAAGGTATTGCCGAGTATGCCAAGGACGAGGCTGTGAGAGCCAAAGATGAGGCGGTATTTGCAAAAATAGACGCTGAGTGCTCTGTAGAACAAGCGGAGGAGGAGGCCTTCGCAGATGGGGAGGCTAAGACTGAAGCCACCCTTCGGGCGCAAGTTCCTGCAGTGTGCAGGCATTACTATTCTCAGACTTGGCATGAAGCCCTCAACCAAGCAGGGGTTGATGCCTCATCCGACCTTAGGAGGAAGGACAGGGTATATTACCCTATTGCAATTCGTGAGACTGTCCCTGATGCTCCTGAGGAGGGATCCTCATTATTAGCGACTGAGAGTCACAATAAGACCGCCGAAGATACATCTGTCGCTGACCAATCTCCCGAGGAGGTTAAACCCCCGAGAACGTTGGGGGGAGTTAAAACTGAGGGTTAGGAAATACCACAAGACGTGGCGAGGCCTCCTGCGGATCCTTCGAGACAAGGCCCTTAGGCCTTGGTTAAAGCCTTTTAATCTGCTTGTCGAATTAATTTGCCTACTGATTTTGGGAGACTGGTGTATGACATAGGATAACTTTGTTTACTTTCTATTTCATTTCATTATATTTCTTGCCTCAGTGGCGTTGTAAGGAGACTGTATATTTTCTGTTTGAATTGAATGCTCAATACCTTGCTTCCAACTATGGATATTTTCTTTTACTTGCTTTTCTCTATTATTCTGCTCAATACTTGTATTCTATTCTGGAGTTAGTCTCATGAGACCACCTGCTATCCTTTAAATATAAATCTAAGGACCGTATTATAGCTTGAATCTAGGTAACACTCTGGTTTTTCTACAGATAGTTATTTTCTCCAAAGGTTCAAGTCCTTTGGACCATGCAATACCTTGGTTCTGTTTACCACTTCTATTTTTCTGTAAATATCTAGTTTCCCCATAAGTTTGAGTCCGAGGACCATGCAATACCTTGGTTTTGTCTAGTACCCATGTATAATGGTGTGAATAGTTTTACCATAGGCTTGGGTCCGAGGACCATGCAATACCTTGGTTCTGTCTACCACTTCTATTTTTCTGTAAGTATCTAGTTTCCCCATAGGTTTGAGTCCGAGGACCATGCAATACCTTGGTTCTGTCTAGTACCCAGGTATAATGGTGTGAATAGTTTCACCATAAGCTTGGGTCCGAGGACCATGCAATACCTTGGTTCTGTCTACCACTTTTATTTTTCTATAAGTATCTAATTTCCTCATAGGCTTGAGTTCGAGGACCATGCAATGCCTTGGTTTTGTCTAGTACCCAGGTATAATGGTGTGAATAGTTTCACCATAGGCTTGGGTCTGAGGACCATGCAATACCTTGGTTCTGTCTACCACTTCTATTTTTCTGTAAGTATCTAGTTTCCCCATAGGCTTGAGTCTGAAGACCATGCAATACCTTGGTTCTGTCTAGTACCTAGGTATAATGGTGTGAATAGTTTTACTATAGGCTTGGGTCTGAGGACCATGCAATATCTTGGTTCTGTCTACCACTTCTATTTTTCTGTAAGTATCTAGTTTCCCCATAGGCTTGAGTCCAAGGACCATGTAATACCTTGGTTCTGTCTAGTACCCAGGTATAATGGTGTGAATAGTTTTACCATAGGCTTGGGTCCGAGGACCATGCAATACCTTGGTTTTGTCTACCACTTCTATTTTTCTGTAAGTATCTAGTTTCCCCATAGGTTTGAGTCCGAGGACCATGCAATACTTTGGTTCTGTCTAGTACCCAGGTATAATGGTGTGAATAGTTTTACCATAGGCTTAGGTCCGAGGACCATGCAATAGCCTGGTTCTATCTACCACTTCTATTTTTCTTTAAGTATCTAGTTTCCCCATAGGTTTGAGTCCGAGGACCATGTAATACCTTGGTTCTGTCTAGTACCCAGGTATAATGGTGTGAATAGTTTTACCATAGGCTTGGATCCGAGGACCATGCAATGCCTTGGTTCTGTCTACCACTTCTATTTTTCTGTAAGGAGGGGTTTGTCTTCGGACTGCTTCACTGGAGGTGATTCCTCTTCGGGTTAGGTTATGACCTTACACGTGGCATTTTGTCCCGCCTTCAGTTCGAGTCCCACCCTTTTTCATTTACAAGGCGTCCTTTGGCAGTTCATTTTCCGCGCTTGACATTTTGGTGCGCGAGATGCGCCCTCATTAATGTCCTCGTGAATTAGCACACATCCAGCGGTCTATGGCCCCTTAGAATTTGATGGCTCCGTGATTTGCACTGTTGACAATTCTCCTTTCAAATTCAGGGCGAATTAATTCCCACCAACATTTACCCCCTATATAAAACTCTTTGGGGGGAAGGTTTCTTCACCTTCCATGAATTCCCAAACGCAAACAGAAAGAATACACACCCTCAGCTCCCCAAGCCCCTTGAATAACCCTGCCGGAGTTGGTAACTATGAGGCGGCTTTGGACGGGTGTAAGGACATCCATGCCAAAAGCCATCGTGGCCGCAGCCCCCACTTGGTTTCCAGCGCGTCAGAGTTTAGGCGTAACCCTGATGGTGCCATTGATGGTGGCCCGAAGGGATGTCGTTGAAGTACCTAATGTCTCTCCTCGGAGCGCACCCCCGACGGAGGAGATGTGTGAATTCATGTCACGACCGGTGCCCAAGAGTTGCCGTCTCCAACGGCCAATGCTCGTGAGGGTTGGAGAGAATCAAGGGAACATCATCAGGAAGGGTGGCCGGTGCGCCTGCATCTGCTCCTCACTTTGTTCAAGTTTTGGTGCACCTGGCCCTCCCCGTCCCCTGCTTTTATTGTCAAGCTCTCCCATTCTCTTGATGCCAATAAAAGCACGGGTTGACACTTCCCTCTGGCTAGTTTTAGGGCGGATCCACCTGGGCCTCTGATTGTAGAACTAGCTGGTAGGAATAGTTATAAAGCAAGCCTGCCTGAGCCTCTGATTGTAATCTGTAACTTTTCTTTTTATGAAATACCTCTGATTGTAATCTGCAATAATTTTTTTTATGAAATAATATCAATCATTCTCTTTTCACTGTCAAATCTTCTTCTTTTTTTTTTTTTTTTTTTTTTTTTTTTTTTTTTTTTACTTTGCCAACTTACTATAAAATGACCACCTAGAGCAATCGCCTAGTGCGCCGGCCAGCGCACTAATCCTTCCCACAAACGGTGCCAATTATAAGGACTCAATTTGGATTGGACCCTGAGTATGAATTGGTTTTCAGTCCAACAAGCCCAAACAATAAATTTGTAGAGAATGGATTGAAGGTTTAGGCGCTGGCTGTCGTTCACCAAGCATGAACCCTTCTCTTTTATATAAAAAATACTTATAACTATTTACAACTGGGGGATGCTCCTCGGCGCATGGCCGAGGAGCCCTTTTTCTTCTATCTTTTTCCCCCCTCCTCTCTACTTTACTCGCTCTTCTTATATAGTCTTCATCATCCTATCTCATTCTTCCATCTGTTGATCATCCATTCGCCTTTCTTCTGATTGCCCATCCCATCAGAGGTCTTATCAGCACTCAAGTGATTCAATCTGATCAACGTTGCCCTGCTGAGGGATTATATCACCATTAATGCGGCTAGAGAGGTTAGGTGAATGCATTAAATGTGAATGTGACAGCTTGCCCTGGGCTTGTCCATTCCAAAAATTATCCTTGGCATGCCGAGGATGAAGAGGTCCTCGGCGTGGAACCCAAAAAGAGGCTTTCCCCAATTTAGCCTCGGATGGTCAGTCTTCCTTAGCGTGAGCCCTGGGCCTACTACACGATGGGCTGAGGCTATCAGGCCCATGGGCCCCACAATAATAAAATAAAATAAAACTTAAAAAGAAAAAAAAAATAATTGTTAAAACATAAACAGGTTAACCCTCATTTGTGCTCCGTTTTTTATGTGGGCCAGGTAAAACCCAACCATTAAGGACTAGTGAGGCAAGAACATGCAGGTGCGGGTTTAAATGATCATCCACTCATCCTAGTTTTTCATAAATTCTGCTTACAGTGCTTCTAAAATTGAAAATTATCTTAAATTTGCAAATACACCCACTGGCACCCCTAGGATTTGAGCGTAAAAATTATAAATATACGGTTTAGTAAAAAACCCAAATCTAAATAGTAATAAAACCCAACTTTAGTTGCCGCCTGAGCCATAGCCAGACTTCACTCCAGCCCTACTCGAAGACCTGTGCCGAATTCTTATAGATCTATTCATCAGTCTACTATATGCATTGGCATTGCTCTCTCTATTTGTGTTTGAGAACGGAGACTAAACTTTGTTGGTGATGCTGGGTAATAATTAATCATTCCAAAAATATAAAGGCACGTTTAGTATACTGTAATGGTAATTACATAGGAATAAGAATATATATTATAAAGAATATAAAATATTATAATATAATGTTTATTACTATTTTTTTGTTTGATAACAACACAATAATAGAACCTTGAAGACAATTGAATGAAAGCATTTTAAATCAAACTTAAGATATATTTTAGGAAATATCTTACTCATATAATTATATTTCCTAAAAAATAATATATATTTTTTAATTTGAATGAGAGATTAGTTATTTTTTATGATTTTTTATTTTCATAATTGTTATATATATATATATATAGAAAGCTTGTTCATAATTATTTTTTATGTAGAAATTAATACACCTACTAAAGAATAACTATTGCATCCTTTTCAGAGATGAATAGTCATTCATATGGAAAGACTATTTTCTGTAAAAAAAAAAAACATAACCAAAATATTGAATAGCTAATCTATAAAAATAACTATTACATTACAGTGCTTTTTACAATCTACCAAACATACCCTAAGTTCTTGTGGAGACTAAACTTTGTTGGTGTAACAGGATAATAAATAATCACCAACGATTATAAGTTTCTGTGAAGTGAAGGGGAAGGGTCAATTAGATTAAACAAAAAAAGATTTCCATCTCGTATAAAAAAAAAATGGAGTCTATATTAATAGATTTTTGATAATTGAGTCGATATTTTGTGGTTTACAAGTTGAACATATAGCACTATTTTATTATTTTATATTTAGATTCCATAATAGTGCTATGGTGCTAAGTAAGTCTAGTGCTACAAACTTTTCCACAATTTTGCCACAATTTTACTACGTGACAAGTTGTAAATGGTGAAAATAAAATAATAGATCCATGTGGGCCTATAATTTTACCACTCACGAGTCGCCACGTAGCAAAATTATTACAAATTTGTGAAAAACTTTGTAGCACTAGACTTACTCTATGGTGCTATCTATCTATTTTGAGGACAAAACCGTGTAAATTTCTGTAACGGGGTAAATGTATGTGGTCTACAACTACAACTTCTTCTTTTTCTCTTGTTTTTTCAGTAATACACTTCTAATGTTTTACTATATTTTATATTATATTTAGTTTTGATAACAGTTGTGGGGCCGGTAGGCTTGGTAGCCTGGGCCCATCTTGCATTTGGCCCAAGGCCCATGTCGAGGAGGGACGATCGTCCGAGGCTAGTGTATGAAGACCTATGCCTTTCTGGACCCTGCTGAGGACATTCTTGTCCTCGGCGTACCGAGGCCAATTTCAGGTGGGGGACAGGCCCAGAACAGGTTGTCACCTCCACGCTAAATGCGCTCACCTAACCCCCCCTGGCCGCATTAATGGGGATGTAACCCCTTGACAGGGTAACATTGATCATGGTGAACCACTCGAGTACTGATAAGGGCTCTGATGGGACGGACGGTCAGAGGGAAGAAAAATGGATGATCAATAGAAGAAAGAATGGGAGAGGGGGAGAAGAACTATATAAGGAGGACGAGCAAAGCAGTTCATGGGAGGGGGGGGAGGGGAAGGAGGAACCTCCTCGGACAAGCGCCGAGGAGCTACCCTTAGTTGTAAATTGGGTTCACTCCCTTTCAATGGTGAAAAGTGGCTTGTGTTCCGTTACTAGTCTGTTAGGACCTAACCTTTCGTCACACTCTCAAAAAATGTATTGTTAGGGAACCTTTCTAAACTGAGTCCCTACAATTGGGGCCGTCTGTGGGGAGAATTAGTGCACTAGCAGGCGCAACGGGCGATCGTTCCTAAGCAGTTATTTTACGAAAGATTGGTAGCGACGCATCAAAAAAAAAAAAAAAAAAAAAAAAAAAAAAAAAAAAAAAAAAAAAACAAAACAAAACAAACAAACAAACAAACATTGCAAAAAAGTAGAAGATTCAACAGAAAAGAAAAGGAACTTCATATTATTCTATTAAGTGGAAAGTATAAGATACAAACAGAGGCTCAGGCAGGCTTGTTTTAAAACTAATTTTACAAGCTAATTCTACAAACAGAGGCCCAGGTGGACCTGTTCTAAAACTAGCTAAAGGGAATGGGGCTGAGGCTAACATGCTTCAAGGCCACCAACAACTCCTTGTCCGGTGCGGCAGAGCTGGAACAAAGAGAGGAGCCGACGCAGGGGCACCGGGAAGCCCTCCCTCATGATGTTCCCTTGATTCTCTCCAATCCTCACGAGCGTTGGCCGTTGGAGACAGCAACACTCGGGCACCAGCCATGACATGATTTTGCGCGTCTCTTCTAGCAGGGGTGCGCCTCGGGGAGGAGCGTTAGGTACTTCAGGGACATCCCTCCTGGCCACCACGCATGGCACTATCAGAGTTACGCCCAAGCTCTGCCACGTCGGAAGTCTAGTGGGGGCTGCGGTCACGATGGCTCTTGGCCGGGGCAATAGGACTTTTAGCCTGTGTGTCCTCACACCCACCCAGGGCCGCCCCATATCTCCCAACTCTGGTCACAATCCTAGCAAGGTTATTGAAGGGGCTCAGGGAGCTGAAGGGACGTGGTTCTAGTTGTGTTGGAAAGTTCATGGAGTGTGGAGAAACGTTTCCCCCAGAAAGCCTTATATAGAGGATGAAGACTGGTGGGAATTAATACACACAAAGTTCGAAAAGAGAATTATTAGCGGTATTAATCACGAGGATACCAAATCCCAAGGAGACCATAGACCGCTGGATCTGTATCAATTCATGAGGATATTAATGAAGGCGGGTCTCGCGCATCAAAACGTCAACTGCGGAGTGCGAACAGCCCAGAGACGCCTCGTAAGTGAAGAAGATGGGAACTTGAATTGAAAGCGAGGTTAATGCCACATGTAAGATCAAAGTCCGAACCACCCCTGCCCAAAGCACCGTAGAGTTAATAGTCCGACCCGAGGAGGAACCGTCTCCATTAAAGCGGTCCGAGGACAAACCCCTTCATACAGAAGAATGAAAGTGTTAGACAGAACCAAGGCATTGCATGGTCCTCGGACTCAAGCCTATGGGGAAACTAACCACTCGGCTATACTTGGGTACTAGACAAAACCAAGGTATTGCATGGTCCTCGGACTCAAACCTATGGGGAAACTAGATACTTACAGAAGAATGGAAGTGTTAAACAGAACCAAGGCATTGCATGGCCCTCGGACTCAAGCCTATAGGGAAACTAGATACTTACAAAAGAATGGAAGTGTTAGACAAAATCAAGCAATTGCATGGTCCTCGGACTCAAGCCTATGGGGAAACTAACCACTCGGCTATACTTGGGTACTAGACAGAATCAAGGTATAGCATGGCCCTCGGACTCAAACCTATGGGGAAACTAGATACTTACAGAAGAATGGAAGTGTTAGACAGAACCAAGGCATTGCATGGTCCTCGGACTCAAGCCTATGGTGAAACTAACCACTCGGCTATACTTGGGTACTAGATAGAACTAAGGTATTGCATGGTCCTCAGACTCAAACCTATGGAGAAACTAGATACTTACAGAAGAATGGAAGTGTTAGACAAAACCAAGGTATTGCATGGTCCTCGGACTCAAACCTATAGGGAAACTAGATACTTACAGAAGAATGGAAGTGTTAGACAGAACTAAGACATTGCATGGTCCTCGGACTCAAGCCTATGGGGAAACTAACCACTCAGCTATACTTGGGTACTAGACAAAACCAAGGTATAGCATGGTCCTCGGACTCAAACCTATGGAGAAAGTAAATACTTACAGAAGAATGGAAGTGTTAGACAGAACCAAGACATTGCATGAACCTCGGACTCAAGCCTATGGGGAAACTAACCACTCGGGTATACTTGGGTACTAGACAGAATCAAGGTATTGCATGGTCCTCGGACTCAAACCTATGGGGAAACTAGATACTTACAGAAGAATGGAAGTGTTAGGCAAAACCAAGGCATTGCATGGTCCACGGACTCAAGCCTATGGGAAAACTAACCACTCAGCTATACTTGGGTACTAGACAGAACCAAGGTATTGCATGGTTCTCGAACTCAAGCCTATGGAGAAACTAGATACTTACAGAAGAATAAAAGTGTTAGATAGAACCAAGGCATTGCATGGTCCTCGGACTCAAGCCTATAGGAAAACTAACCACTCGGCTATACTTGGGTACTAGACAGAACTAAGGTATTGCATGGTCCTCAGACTCAAACCTATGGGGAAACTGGATACTTATAGAAGAATGGAAGTGTTAGACAGAACCAAGGCATTGCATGGTCCTCGGACTTAAGCCTATGGGGAAACTAACCAGTCGGCTATACTTGGATACTAGACAGAACCAAGGTATTGCATGGTCCTCGGACTCAAACCTATGGGGAAACTAGATACTTACAGAAGAATGGAAGTGTTAGACAGAACCAAGGCATTGCATGGTCCTCGGACTCAAGCCTATGGAGAAGCTAACCACTCGGCTATACTTGGGTACTAGACAGAACCAAGGTATTGCATGGTCCACGGACTCAAACCTATGGGGAAACTAGACACTTACAGAAGAATGAAAGTGTTAGACAAAACCAAGGCATTGCATGGTCCTCAGACTCAAGCCTATGGGAAAACTAACTACTCAACTATACTTGGGTACTAGACAGAACCAAGTTATTGCATGGTCCACAGACTCAAACCTGTGGGGAAACTAGATACTTACAGAAGAATGGAAGTGTTAGACAGAACCAAGACATTGCATGGTCCTCGGACTCAAGCCTATGGGGAAACTAACTACTCAGTTATATCTGGGTACTAGACAGAACCAAGGTATTGCATGGTCCAGGGACTCAAACCTATGGGGAAACTAGATACTTACAGAAGAATGGAAGTGTTAGACAGAACCAAGACATTGCATGGTCCTCGGACTCAAGCCTATGGGGAAACTAACTACTTGGCTATACATAGGTACTAGACAGAACCAAGGTATTGCATGATCCAAGGACTCAAACCTATAGGGAAACTAGATACTTGCAGAAGAATGGAAGTGTTAGATAGAACCAAGGCATTGCATGGTTCTCGGACTCAAGCCTATGGGGAAACTAACTACTTGGCTATACCTGGGTGCTAGATAGAACCAAGGTATTGCATGGTCCAAGAACTCAAACTCATGAGGAAACTAGCTACTTATAGAAGAACCGAAGGGTTAAACTAACTATTTACAGAGGAACCGAAGCGTTAGCTAGAACCGAATTATGATTCGATCCTCGGATTCATGCCTGAAGGATAGCTAATGGTCTCATGAGACCAAATCCAGAACAGAACCAAGGTATTGAGCAAGATATTAAAGTACTGCCAGAAAAAGGAAGCATCAATAATTAGAAGCAAAATAGTGAATATTTGTTTCAAATAGAAAGTATATAGTTTCATTACAATGCCCCTGAGGCAAGAAGCAAAATGGAATGAAAAAGAACGCAAATAACAGTGTCCTATGCCATGTGCCATTTCCCTCCAAGTCAGTAAGTAAATTGTCTTAAGAAGGCTTGTCAAAAGGCTTCAACCAACACCTAGGGACCTTGTCTCGGAGGGGCTACTTCATAGGACCCTTCCACGGTAGGGGTAGTCAAAGGAACCATGAGTGTGGCTGGGGAGCTAGCAAGAAGCCTTACCTCCTCTTGGGGCATTTCTTGACCCTCGGTTCTAGCCCCCTCCAACGCTCTATGGGGCTCGGCCCCCTCAAAAGGTCTGTCAGCTGCAGATATGTCCTCAACAGTTCCGTTATGACTTTCACTTGACGCTGGTAATGCAGACCCCTCCTCGGAAGCAACAGGAACAACCTCGCAAATTGCGAAAGGGTAAAACACTCTCTCCGTTCTCCTAAGGTCAGACGAGACATCAACCTCTGCTTGGTTGAGGGCTTCATGCCAGGTCTCATAACAGAAGCACCCGCACACTACAGGAATTTGAGCTTTGAGGGTGGTTTCAGAGCGCTCGGCGTCTATTCTTGTAAACACCGCCTCGTCTTCGGCCCTCACAGCCTCGTCCCTGGCATACTCGGCAATACCCCTTACGCTGACTGCCTCGGCCAACTTTTTCTTCAGGTCAGCGATGTCCTCTTTTGTAATTCGTAAGTGGCCCTCGACATCCTACCACTGCTTAGTCTGATCCTCGGCCTGCTTCGTAGCCGTGGTTAGGTCAGGGGCCGCATTATCCCTGGCCTTTGTCAGCTCCTCCAGATTTTCGATCGCCTCTTTTTTAGATCTGCCTCAGATCTCTTAAGGGTCCTCGCAGCCTTCAAGAACTTGTCATACTCCTGCGCTAAAGCGTTACCTCTGCAAAAGCCTCCTCGTCTAGCCTGAAAAGGGCCTGGACAGCCTGCCAACAAAAACAGGTACGCCGTAAAGAGAAGGGAGGTGCTAAGCAACAAAGTTCCAGTAAAATAAACAGGTATCAAGGGACCCACTATGCCTAGATATCTCTTAAGGTTAAGGGCAACCTTTGGCCCACTCTTGCTCCCAAGTTCAGCCATGTCGACGGGAAGAAGAAGAGACTTCTCTAGGGCGTCGGCCATGAGGACCCATAGGTATTAAAACCCTCCTCCCCGTCTGAGGGAACGAGCAGCAGGATTTTGAGGGGCTATTGTAGGGCCCGTAGGCCTGGTAGCCTAGGCCCATCTTGCATTTGGCCCAAGGCCCATATCGAGGAGGGACGATCGTCAGAGGCTAGTGTATGAAGACCTATGCCTTTCTGGACCCCGCCGAGGACATCCCTGTCCTCAGCGTACCGAGGCCAATTTCAGGTGGCGGACAGGCCAGAACAGGTTGTCACCTCCACACTAAATGCACTCACCTAACCCCCCCTGGCCGCATTAATGGGAATGTAACCCCTTGACAGGGTAACATTGATCATGGTGAACCACTCGAGTACTGATAAGGCCTCTGATGGGACGGATGGTCAGAGGGAAGGCAAATGAATGATCAACAGAAGGAAGAATGGGAGAGGGGGAGAAGAACTATATAAGGAGGACGAGCAAAGCAGTTCATGGAGGGGTGGAAGGAGGAACCTCCTCAGACAAGCGCCGAGGAGCTACCCTTAGTTGTAAATTGGGTTCACTCCCCTTCAATGGTGAAAAGTGGCTTGTGTTTCGTTGCTAGTCTGTTAAGGTCTAACCCTTCGTCCCACTCTCTAAAAATGTATTGTTAGTGAACTTTTCTAAACTGAGTCCCTACAACAATGTATTGTTATTTGTTGTTGTTGTTGTTGTTTTTTTATTTTTATTTTTTATAAATATTGGTATACTTATATATGTTTGTTTATTTTATGTGTAATTATTATAATGAAGCATTGAGATAACTACAGATTCACTTCCTTAGGATCTTTTTTACTTTGTGGGTGTTAAACTTTAACAACAGTAGTAATGTTAGGGACTGGACTAACAATTACCAACATGATTTGTTGTGATACTCACACTATTTTTTATTAGTCGCCGATTAAAATAGTCCATTAATTTAGGCAATCAGTTCTCATCTCCTTTATTGTAGGACTTATTTCTTGCAGGTATTGACACAACATCAAGCACAGTAGAATGG
The DNA here is from genome assembly GCA_030445155.1 of Quercus variabilis. Classification (NCBI taxonomy): domain Eukaryota; kingdom Viridiplantae; phylum Streptophyta; class Magnoliopsida; order Fagales; family Fagaceae; genus Quercus; species Quercus variabilis. The sequence continues at coordinate 85,709,751 of CP129449.1, read as the reverse complement.
GCAATGGTAGTGTTATTACAAAACCCGAAAAAAATGGCTAAAGCCCAAGATGAGCTTGAAGAAGTCCTAGGCAAGGGTGGGCATGTTCAAGAATCAGACATCTCAAATTTCCATTATCTTCAAGCTATAGTGAAAGAAACTTTTCGATTGCACCCTCCAGGGCCTTTTCTAATTCCCCATAAGGCTGAAACAAACGTAGAAATGTGAGGCTTCATTGTGCCCAAAAATGCACAAATACTAATAAATGTGTGGGCAATGGGACGAGACTCAAGCATATGGCAAAACCCCAATTTATTTATGCCCGAAAGGTTTTTAGAGCAAGAAATTGACTTTAAAGGCAGAGATTTTGAGCTAATTCCCTTTGGAGCTGGAAGAAGAATATGTCCTGGATTGCCATTAGCTAACAGAATGGTGCACTTGATGTTAGCTTCTCTTGTTTACTACTATGCTTGGAAGCTCCCAGATGAGATGAGGCCAGAACACATGGACATGGGTGAAACATTTGGGCTAACCTTACATAGGGAAGTGCCCCTCCGAGCTATTCGCTTCAAATCCTTGTAACTTTAATTGTTTGTTCTTAGCCCAATATTGGTGTGACTCTATTTGTGTTTAATATAAAATGTCCTCAATATTAGGATTTTCTATAAGCATAATAGAGGAAGACAATTATATATCATACATCATTATTTTGTAGTTCTATAATGAGTTCTAGTTACCACAATTAGTAAAGTACTTTATTGCCAAATAAGGTTCAAATTGCACCTACAACCCAGTAATCTTTCTTTCAAAATGGAGATAATCGTTTGGCATTTATCTTGGCCTTTTTATTTGTCTTTCTTGTCTTTCCGAACTTAGAAATGTGAGACTGCCTCATATGATCTTGACTCTTATTATAGGCGAGGAAAATAAAGATTACAAGAAAACATAAACAAAAGTAAAAGAGGAAGAGAGAACAGTGAGGATTACGTGATTAAGCTAAACAGCCTGAGTCCGCTGAATAAAATCCTAGGTGACAACATCTTTTATATTCTTAATTGTATTTACCATGAACTCTAAGAAAAATATAAACAGAGATGGATTTTACGATATAGGATTTTACAATATGATGTCGCGGAAGCCTGAAGAAGAGCACACACGATACTCTCTTGATGAAATAGAAACTAAACTATTAGTCTCTGGTAGTAAACCTCGAATCCACGAGGGGTTTCCCTGAATCCACAAGGAGATAAAAACTGGAATCCACCAGTAGAGAAAATTGACAAAATGTCTGTGTTTATTGATAATAGTCTATGAAAAACGTTTGCAGACTTAGGAGCCTATTTAAGGGCTCCTTAAAACTTGACAAATAAGAAAATATAATCTAAAATAACTCCTAATTGATACCTAATCATAACAGGAACCAAATTTGACCTAAAAAACATTAAATGCACCTAAAAACAAGGAAATAAATCACCTAAACCTAAAATAACGTTTTTTTACATAAAAATACCAAAAAATAATAAATTACAATAATTAAATAGTAAATTGTGTCCTACATCAAACCCCTTCACTTGAAACAAACTCGTCATCGAGTTCTTCTTTGAAATTTGAAATCTTCCGCTCCAAATAAACAAATACTTCGAATGCTTTAATAGCTTGATTAGGCTCTGAAACTTGAATTCTTCATAAAATATAGCAAAAAATTTCTTCTCATCTACTTTCAATTTATTTGCAACATCAATCAAAAATGGGTTAATAATGAAATTAAAATTTTCTACTCCAAGAAAATCAACATATTGTGTAGTCGTCTTCAATAAATCAACCGAACCTTGGGGGTTGTGGGTGATGGACTCATCCTCACCTTTGACCCCAAGTGGATCTTCCACAATATTCTCAATAAATACTATCTCTTGATTTCTGTGATCTTCCACAATCAACTCAATCTTCTTTTCAAGTTTCAATTCAACAAATTGTTGCAAGTCTTGACATTTTTTAACCACTTCAAAAGTTTCTCTAGAAATAGGCTGCTTCTTCTCAACCCTCAAACTCTTTCCTTTACTTGATACATGGACTTGGCTGTGATAATTTTGGTTTTGACCTTTCATGTTGTGAACATATTGATTTTCATATGAATATACAGATTTATAATCAACACTTGTATAATCTAGTATATCATAATAGTCGTTAGGAAACCATAAATCAATTAATACTCTTTTCATTCTCTGCCAAGAGCAGATTGGATGCTTACCTCGCCGCTTTCTATCGATTTGAATGTCTTCCCACCATTCCTTTGCTTCATTGTCCAATTTATTAGATGCAAGCCGCACTTTTTCTTCATCACAAATCTTCCAAAAATTAAAATACCCTTCCAAATCAAGAAGCCAGTTAATAAAATCCATCTTACACATATCTCCATCAAAGAATGGAATTTTCTTATAGTTAGGAGTGTGTCTTTGAATATATTGAACATTGTTGTTGTGAGATGATTTCCTAGCAAGAAGAGTAGCAATCTTTTGCTGGATTTCACCCATAATTTTCTGACTCTTTTCATGAAATTGTTGCTCATCACGAGCATCTTCATGAAACTTGAGGAACTCAGCCCTAGTGAGGACTAGGTTGTTGACGTCGTCACCGCCGTCATTGTTGTGGTGGTCACCGTCTCGCCAGTTAGCCATCAGACCAGGGTAAGTCAAGGCTCTGCTACCAACTGATGTCGCGAAAGCCTGAAGAAGAGCACACACGATGCTCTCTTGATGAAACAAAAACTAAACTGTTAGTCTCTGGTATCGAATCTACGAGGGGTTTCCCTGAATCCACAAGGAGATAAAAACTGGAATCCACTAGTAGAGAAAATTGACAAAATGTCTGTGTTTATTGATAATAGTCTATGAAAAACGTTTGCAAACTTAGGGACTTATTTAAGAGCTCCTTAAAACTTGACAAATAAGAAAATATAATCTAAAATAACTCCTAATTGATACCTAACCATAACAGGAACCAAATTTGACCTAAAAAACATTAAATGCACCTAAAAACAAGGAAATAAATCACCTAAACCTAAAATAACGTTTTTTTACATAAAAATACCAAAAAATAATAAATTACAATAATTAAATAGTAAATTGTATCCTACATCACAATATAATTGGACCCCTCGCAGCATTAGATATACAGAGTCACATGAAGCGAATTCGAAAATATCTCAACAGGACAATTTGGATCCCATCAACAACAAAAACTTCTAAATAGCACTAAATAAAATTTTAAATGAATGGTTGATATTATCTGCACGCATTTAACCAAAGTTGCAAAAGTGGTGCACCCATTGATATTGGTCGTGCAGTGCTCACAACAGTCCTTAATGCCATATCAAACAATTTTTTCTCTATTGACCTGGCCAAATATGACTCAAATCTCTCCCATGAGTTCCAGGACCTTTTGTGTGATGTAACCGAAGAAGCTGGAAGGCCAAATATCGTAGACTATTTTCCAGCACTTCGTTTGATTGACCCACAACGTGTACGCAAAAGGACAAGGATTTATTTCTCAAAATTATTTGGGATTTTTGATGGTATCATCGATCAACGACTACAATTAAGGCTTCATCAAAGGGTTCTAAAGAAAGCAACTATGTTCTAGATTCACTCCTCAGTCTCATTGAAGAAGATAATTCAGAGATAAACCTCATCGATATCAAACACTTGCTTCTAGTAATTGACTACCTCTTTAAAACTTTGGTTAAAAGTAAGTGCTCTAATGTAATTTTGGGTTTTGTGAATAAAATCTTCTTTCTCAGCTGAATAGTATTTTAATTCATGGTAATAGTAATAGATCAACAACTTCTAGAGCTGTCAATGAATCAAGTTGTTTATGAATAACTCGAACTCAACTCGGGAAAAAACTTATTTATGTGTTTGTTTTACAAACAAGCCAAACTCAAACTCAAGTTCAGGCTCATGAACAAACTTGTGAATAAGAGGATTCAATTTAATTATGTATCATATTATATATTTTTATGTATGCATTTTTTGAAATATACCTATATAAACTTGAGATTAAATTGTGTTAGGTTGAATTTATTCAACCATGTGTTGGCTTTATTCCAGGCCAAATTTACTTGTAATTCAACAATTAGAAACCCTATATTTAGGTGTGAATTATGTAAAGGTTGTGTGTGAGAGAGTGTAAAGATTTGATCAAGTGTGTGCAATCAAAGAGCTTCTTGCGATTGGAACTTGTGACTAACTCACGAGTGGTGACTCGCCAGAAGAGTCACACATGTGGAGTATGTAGGAAGTTGAAGGTTCATGACAACTAGATCACTACAAGACAAAAAGTACAGTCTGGCCATTCTGTTATTTGGCAACTAGAACTCGCGACTCATCCCAGTTGCAAGTCACTCGCCAAAGCCCCCTGTTTTGATGAAAAATTACTTTTCACATTCCTTCTCAAACCTAGACATGGCAAAACGGGTCAGAATTTTCTAACCCGATTAGACCCGACCCGAAAAAACGTGACCTGAACTCGATTTTTTTGATCTGAAGCAAAAACGGGTTGACCCGTGACCTGACCCGTGTTTTTTTATGTGTCAACCTGACCCGACCCATGACTTGACCCGAACTCAAACCATTTTTAAAAAACATTTTTTTTGGGTAAAAAAAAAAAAATTAAAATTAAGATAATTTTGGTTTAATTATTTGTTGTGAGCTTTAAGGAAACAATTGATACATTTACATAACTGCATGCAAATTAATTGAAAAATAAATGGTTGAGCATTCTGTAATGAGTAAAGATTTTTAGATATCAAATACTAAAGTACATGCCAAGATAATCTGGTTACAGTAGAGTTAAAAACATAAATTTAAAATTGTAAACATGTGTAAGAAACATTCACAAGTGTGAAAATAGTGAAGCCAAAGTATCAAATTAGCATAAATTATGAATGCTTAGACCTATTTTTTTAACAATTTATGTCCAAAATAAACGACTTTTCAAAATATATTATGATATTTTCTAGAGTGTGTGTTGCTTAACAATGATATGATATTCATAAAAGAGACCATGTATAAATAAGTAAGCAATCAAACTTTAATGTATATCTCAATTGAAATAAAGTGCGAACCACAATTGATAATAGATTATAAAATTAATTTTCAAGATTGTAAATTTCTTATATGTTTTTATTCTTTATCAAATGAGTTATCCAATAAGTTATTTGTAATTTTGTTTTATATTTTGGAATGTTGATATTGTGTAGAAATAAAACTTGTGTATTTGTTTTACTTATCTTTGTATTATTTTTTTTTTAGATAACAATGTTAGGATTTGTATAATTTTAAAATTATTGAATAAGTATTAATAAGTTTAACTGAGTTTATTCTTAATATAAGTGGGGAATTCAAAATAATGCATATTACATCAAGTAATTTGTTGCATAACTTTCCAAATGCAAATACATGTTGTTTTCTTTATAAAAAAATAATAATAAAAAAATTCATCTGAAAAATACGGGTCAACCCGACCCGACCCGCAACCCGATTGACCCAAACTCGTTTTTGACCCGCTTAAATTAACCCGTGACCCGTTTGACTCGCAACCCAATTGACTCGACTCGAACCCGACCCGACCTGCTCGTTTTGCCATGTCTACTCATACCCTACTATAAATACTCTTATACCCACGAAATGTAAAGAGTTTCAAGAGAGAATTTTGAGAGAAAAACCCTAGAGAACAACAAGATTGATTCATCCATAATCTTATACCTTTGATTCTACAAATTCCACTACTCTCACCCTCTCCATTGTCATACTCTTGAGAGGATCTTTAGCCAAATCCTTACCTCACCATATTCATATCAGTGAGAATGTTATTTGGTGCTTAGGAAGTAGTTTAGAGAGGACCAATTCATTTGGTTAATGCAATGGGCATATTGTAGGATCCGAAAAGCTAGAGAAAACACGGTTAGGCTAAACCTTGTTGGAGCAAGAAGCTTGGAGGGCTTAGGTGCATCGGGTAGATTAGGCTTGGAAGATCTATTGCTATTCATATATCCGAACTGATTTTCTAATAGATCATTTTACCACTTGGAGGATAGTGGAGAGGTTTTTCACCGAGTTCTTCGGTTTCCGATTCGATAACACATGCCGGTGTTATCTTGCGTTTGCTTCTCTCTATTCTTTACTCTTTGCATTTAATTATTGCTGTGTTGTGATTGTTTGGGCATAACTTATATTTATCATTCCACACATACATTGTTTGAATATAAACTTATGTTGGTATTTTTGAAATTGGGGGTCTAAACATTCACTAGTGTTTTACACACCAAGGGAACATTCAAATTAAATTGTACAGAAATTGGCAATACAGTTCTCACACTCCTTTATTGCAGGACTTATTTATTGCTGGAATTGACACAACATCAAGCACAGTGGAATAAGCAATGACGTTGTTATTACACAACCCATAAAAAATGACGAAAGCTCGAGATGATATTCAAGAAATCCTATGCAAGGGTGGGCACGTTCAAGAATTAGAAATCTCAAAGTTCCATTATCTTCAAGCTAAAGTGAAAGAAACCTTACAGATGCACCCACCAGTGCTTTTTCTAATTTCACGTAAGGCTGAGACAAACATAGAAATATGTGGCTTCCTCGTGCCCAAAAATGCACAAATACTAATAAATGTGTGGGTAATGGGACTAGACTCAAGCATATGGAAAAATCCAAATTTATTTATGCCTAAAAGGTTTTTTTAGAACAAGACATTGATTTTAAAGGCCAACATTTTGAGTTGATTCCCTTTGGAGCTGGAAGAAGGATATGTCCAGGATTGCCATTAACTAACAGAATGGTGCACTTGATGTTGGCTTGTCTTATTCACTACTTTGCTTGGAAGCTCCCCGATGAGATGAGGCCAGAAGACATGGATATGGGTGAGTTTTTTGGGCTTACCTTACATAGGGCAAAGTCCCTCCAAGCTATTCCCATCAAATCATTCTAACTTTGATGGTATGCTTTCAGCCCAATATATATGTGAATTTGTATGTGTGTTTAATCTAATGTCATCAATATTAGGATCTTGCAACATGTAGATTAATGGTGAAGTCCTTTGTTGTCAAATAAGGTTCAAATTCCGTCTACACCAAAACTAATTAGTATTTTGGCTTGATGATAAAAGGTAATCATCATGTAATACGCACTGTAAGTTTAGATCCTATCATATCTATCAAAATAAATGGAGCAACATGGTCCAGCCCATACTTTATTGTAGAATAATTAATGATTTTTCGACTTGGTTGCTAGCACTAACAATGATTTCTAATTACAATTTAGACAATAATCATATCTTAATTTAAAGAAAATATTTCTATAATATAATTTAGAGTAAATCATAAAAATATAATTACAAACTAGTTTGAAACTCGTACTTACACACAAATAAATTGAACAATAGTGAAAAAAAATAAAGTTATATTTTATGTTAAATGTGACTTCATTTTTTGTGAAGAATGACATGTACAACCACAGATGTGATGCAATCTCACATTTGTTGTATTAGATTCTACAAAGGTATCCTTGGCCATTCTAAAAACATAAATCAAAACATTGTTTTTGTTAAGCATTTTTATTGAAGAGTTAAGAATTTCGGGATCACTATCATTTTCTTAATCACATGAAACTATAGACACCCCATTTTGCGTCTCTCATTTAACTTTACTTGCATTGCATTGCATATCATCACCGTCTCATGTCTCCAAGGCAGACTATGATTTTGACCGTTCAATCTCCAAACACTTTTCATAAAAAAAAAAATCTTGAGATCATAACAATCAAAACAAGAGTTCTTAAGCATTGATCAGACATTGGATTCAAAGATATCAAAGAAACAAATTCTAACAGTAAAGTGCACTTGCATGAAACTAGTCTCAACCATAGGTGATTATGATCTTTTGACTCTAATTGGTCTATTTTTACTCCAATTTTTTCTTTTCTTTTTTTTTAGAATACTAAATATTTTTAACACACACACGGAGAGAAAAAGGAAGGTCTTAAAGAAACTAACAATGGTATATATCCAAAAAGGTCTAACTCTTGGATACACAGCACGTGTTGTAATTAATGATGTAACATATTCACATTGGCTGAATATGATTTATGGTAAGGCTACATGCATCCAATTTAATCCAATGCGTCTTTTCAAAAAGTAATAATAATAGTAATCCAATGTCAAAACATTTTTTGATTCCTGACAAAATAGTCAGAAATTAAAAATTAGACAAACAATTAATTAATGGTGAAAACACCATTTTGGTCCATACATTTTGGTGTTACATTCAATTTAGTCCCTAGATTTTGGTAACAATCAATTTGGTAGATGTTATTTTCAACTTATAGTCAATTTGGTTTCTACCGTTAATTCACAAATGGAAAATATCTACGAGGCAAATGACTTAGGCGAAGTTGATGCTGACATGGCTACTAAAATAATAATTAAAATGACTTGTTAGCAACTAAATTTAAAAAACAAAACAAAAAATTAATTTCTCAAAATATTTTTGGGCAAATCGGATCTCAAATTAATTCTTTTTGTAGGTTGTCTTTTTCAATTTTTGGCTCAAAATTTATTTATTTTTCCTAATTTTTGGGATTAGTAGTATGAAACTTTATTCTATTTGGGTCATACTCTTTAGTTTGAGGCTAAAAAATACAAACAAAATAGGCATTATAAATTAGAGATATGAGCCCTAAAAAAGTTATAAATATTCAAAATATTACCTTAAAATTCAAACTTCAATAATATAGGCAATATACTTATATTTGAAAAGGAAAAAAAAAATCAAGTTCTAAACCTATATAATAATTTAAAGTTAATGTAACATTTACATGTGTTCTATAAAATAAGGGTGTACATTTTTTTTTTCGATATTCTTAAATAGGCAAAAATGGCCAAATACCACCATTTTCAAAAATTTATACCAAAAAAACACTGTTTCAAAATTTTGTACCAAATACCACGGTAGCAAAACTGATGAGGAACTCGAGTTTCATACACTTGAGTTTATGAAACTCAAGTTCTAGAAAAGTGGTATTTCCCTATATAGTTCCGAAACAATGTTTTTTTGCTACAAATTTCTGAAAATGGTGGTATTTGGCCATTTTCGCCTTCTTAAATATGTTTAAATTAGTCAACCGATACCGATTTGGTATATTTTTTATTTTTTTAAAAAAATGTCATTTCAATACTATCTTTTCAATTTATATAAAAAAGTATTATAATTATATAATTTAAATATTTTTATTTAATTACATTTTTTGCGTGCGCACACACACACACACACACATATATATATCACTATATTATTATTATTATTATTATTATTATTATTGTTGTTGTTGAATGTAAAATACTTTTTTTTATAGAAGCTAGAAATTTTACTCAAGTCTAATCTAAGTATATATGTATGTGAAGATTTATCCTGGAGACTTGAACCCTAATTCTTATCCCCAACACCCCACAAGCACTTATACTTGTGGAGTAACTATTACACCAAGGGTGCGCGCTGAATGTAAAATACATTATATGTTCTATTACATAAAATACTTTTAAATAAAAAATGCACTTTTAAATATTACATTTTTTCATGTATTGCGTGTGTTTGGTTTGCAACTAGTTTTTTATCATTTTAAATTTGATTAAAGTAACATTGGCCGTAAACTTAAGCAACTTAGTTCTCAAACACCTTTATTGAAGGGCTTATTTCTGGCAGGAATTGACACAACATCAAGCACAGTGGAATGGGCAATGGCAAAGTTATTACCAGCCCAGAAAAAATGACAAAAGCCTGAGATGAGCTTGAAGAAGTCCTAGGTAAGGGCGGGCACATTCAAGAATCAAACAGCTCAAAGTTAAATTATCTTCGAGCTATAGTGAAAGAAACCTTGCGATTGCACCCATCAGTGCCTTTTCTAATTCCATGTAAGGCTAAGACAAACATAGAAATATGTGGTTACATCGTGCCAAAAAGTGCACAAATACTAATAAATGTGTGGGCAATGGGACAAGACTCAAGCATATGGCAAAGCCCAAATTTATTTAGGCCTGAAAGGTTTTTAGAACAAGACTGATTATAAAGGCCAAGATTTTGAGCTGATTCCCTTTGGAGCTAGAAGAAGGATATGCCCTGGATTACCATTAGCTAACCGAATGGTGCATTTGATGTTGGCTTCTCTTGTTCACTACTTTGCATGGAAGCTCCCAAATGAGATGAGGCCAGAAGACGTGGACATGGCTGAGATGTTTGGGCTTACCTTACATAGGGCAGTGCCACTCTATGCTATTCCAATCAAATCCTTTTAACTTTGATTGTTTATTCTTGGCCCACTATGGATGTGAATTTGTCTATGTTCAATATGATGCCTTCAATATTAGGATTTTCCATAAGTATAGTAGTGGAAAACAAGTATAGATCATACATCATTATTTTGTAGTTTTATAATAGGTTCTAGTTAGTTCAATCAATAAAGTCCTTCGTTGTCAAATAAGGTTCGAATTCCACCTACACTTGACTAGTAAGCTTGCTTTAAAAATGGTTCGAATTCCACCTACACTTGACTAGTAAACTTGCTTTAAAAATGGAGATAATCATTTGGCATTTATCTTGGCCTTAGTCTTTTTTCTATCTTGTTATGGTCGATTCTCATTGGACATGATGAAATTAAAGATTGAAGAAAAACTGAAACAGACGTGAAGGAGAAAAAAAAGAACACAAAGAAATTACGTGATTTTGTATGACTACATGCGTCCACATTATGCGTCCATATTATAATGTCCTGAATTCCATATCAAACACACTTTTCTCTATTGACTTGGCCCAATATGACTCAAATTTGTCCCAAGAGTTTAGGGATCTTGTGTGTGGTTTAGCCAAAGAAGCTGGAAGGCCAAATATTGCTGATTATTTCCCAGTACTTCGTTTGATTGACCCGCAAGGTGTACGCAAAAGGACAAGGATTCATTACTCCAAATTGTTGGCGATTTTTGATGGAATCATCAATCAACGACTCCAATTAAGAGCTTCATCAAAGGGTTCTAAAGAAAGCAACAATACACTAGATTCACTTCTCAATCTCATTAAAGAAGATAATTCAGAGATAAGCCTCCTTGGTATCAAACATTTGCTTCTAGTAATTGACTACCTCTTTAAAACTTTGCTTCAAAGAAAATATCTGAAAAAAAAAAAAAAAAATTTAACTCACATACAATTATAACTATTTGATGGAGACTCTCACCTTCGAGGTACATCCTATAACTCTCACATTTCCTATAATACACGCTTGCAACCATATTTAAAATATTTTTGATCTTTTTGCTTTTTATTTTCTTTGCATATTTTCTTTTATTTTTAGCATATCTTACATGGGTATAAAAAGAGAGAAAAGAAATACCCAAGATGTTAAGCATTTGACATCGCACTTTTGCTATGCCGAAGCATACGAATGTCTTTGACACTGCACTTTTGCTATGCCAAAGTATACAGGTGTCTTATTATGATTGGCGGGCAATAGTGGTGAGATGGTTATTTATGCCTTTCTCTTAGGATTTTCTAGTTCTACCCGTCAAAAAGAGTGATACGAGTGTTAAGTTTAAGAGATAACTTAATCTTACTCATCACAAACAAGAGTCACAAAGCTCACTTGCTTAGTTGTGCATAGAGATGCTCATCCAAGTTACAAGAGATACACAGTTTAGAAACTTTGTTTCAATAGCCATCCAAGGTATACAAGTACCAAAGTACACACAACACACTGTTTTTGTATTTTTCTAATTTTTTAATTTTTTTTCTTTTAAAAACAAAAATAAATAAAACTGAAAGTAAACACACAAAAACATGTTAAACAAAATAAAGCATAAAACTAGATGCAAATGCATGAGGAAGAGGGACAAGAGAAGGAAATCAATCCATGGAAATGAGACCAATGTTTTGACGAAGGAATTCAAAATGTTTGCTGTCAAGAGGTTTGGTGAACAAGTCAGCCTTTTAATCATCAGTGTGGATAAACTCAAGAGTGAGAGTACCATTTTCGATAAGCTCCCTAATGAAGTGATGTCGAATCTCTATATGTTTGGTTCGAGAATGTTGAATCGAGTTCTTAGAGATATTTATGGCACTGGTATTGTCACAGTAAATGGTGAGATGCTCTTAACAAATACCATAATTATGAAGGAGTTTTTGCATCCAGAGGAATTGGGTGTAGCAGCTACCGGCAGCGATGTATTCAGCTTCTGCAGTGAATAAAGAGATGGAGTTCTGCTTTTTGCTCATCCAAGAGATAAGATTGTTACCCACATAAAAACAACCCCCCGAAGTACTCTTTCTATCATCAACATTACCAGCTCAATCAACATCAGAGTACCCAGCTAAGACACCATTAGTGTCCTTGCTATACCACACACCGAACACAGCAGTGGTTTTGACACACTTTATCATTCTTTTTAAAGCAGTCATGTGGAATTCTTTTGGATTATCTAGCACACACTCCAACATTGTAACTAATGTCAGGTCTACTAGCAGTAAGATAAAAAAGACTACCTATCATGCTTCTATAAAGAGAAGGGTCAACACTCTTACCTAACAAGTCTACAGTGAGTTTAACATTTGGGCTCATAGGGGTTTTAACAAAACTAGCAGATTCCAAACCAAACTTTTTCACAAGATTCTTAGCATATTTAGATTGAGAAAGGAATATACCTGAATCTTGTTGGCAAATTTGCAATCCTAGGAAGTGAGTCAACTCTCCAATCATACTCATCTCGAACTCGACTTGCATAAGTTTTGAGAAGCCATGAGCAAGTTTATCCTTAGTCAACCTAAAGATGATATCATTAACATAAACTTGAGCAACCATCAACTCACCATCTTCCTTTTTAATGAAGAGAGTTTGATCAGCCTTTTCTCTTGTGAACCCATGTGACACTAAATGTTGTGTGAGTCTATCATACCAGGCTCTAGGAGCTTGCTTCAACCCATAAAGTGCCCTTTTAAGGTACAGCACATGATCCAGAAGGTGTGGATCAATGAATCCTTTTGGTTAAGCCACATAGACATCCTCTTTGAGTAACCCATTTAAAAAGGCAATCTTTACATCCAACTGATAGAGTTTGAAATTCAGCTGACATGCTAGGGCAAGCAGAATTCTGATTGACTCCATTCAGGCAATTGGGGCAAATGTTTCATCATAGTCTACTCCTTCCATTTGCGAGTATCCTTGAGCCACAAGTCGAGCCTTGTTGTGAATCACATTGCCTTCTTCATCAGTCTTGTTGCGGAATATCCACTTTGTACTGATGATGTGCTTATCTTCTAGTCTAGGTACTAGAGTCCAAACATCATTCCTCTAAAACTGAAGTAGTTCATCATGCATTACTTTGACCCAACTTTCATCTTGTAATGCTTCCTCAACTTTCTTGGGTTTAACCTGTGACAAATAGTAAGAATAAGACACAAAGTTAGCAACACATTTATCAACTGTACGTTTCCTTAATGTGAGTTCATTCATGTTTTCCACAATAATTTCAGGAGGATGATTCAATTTAATTCTGGAGGAGGGTCCTTTTTCTTCATGAGACTCAAAATTTGGTGAAGTAGGAGCATCTGCAGAGTCTTCCACAATATTAGGAGTTCTCGGGGACACAGGTTCTGGTTCAACAATATCTTGAACTTCTCTAGGCTCAGGAGGAAGAATTTCCTTAGAGAGTTCCTCAATGCCTTTCTCAGAATTGGAATCTGAAGACTCATCAATGATGACATTTACTGTTTCCATTACCTTCAGAGTTCTCTTGTTGTATACCCGATAAGCCTTACTTGTAGACGAGTATCCAAGAAATATGCCTTCATCGCTTCGAGAGTCAAATTTTTCCACATTCTCTCTATCCTTAATAATGAAGCAAGTATTTCCAAATATCCTGAAATAATTCACATTTGGCTTTCTTCCTTTCCATAACTCATAGGGAGTCTTTTTGGTACCAGGTCTGAAGTACACCCTGTTAACCGTATGACATGCAGTGTTTATGGCTTTTCCCCATAAGTTTTGAGCCACATCTTTGTTATGCAACATGGCTCTGGCCATCTCTTGAATAACCCTATTCTTTCTTTCTACCACACCATTCTACTGAGGCATAATAGGAGCAGAGAATTTTTGAGATATACCTGATCTTATGCAGAAAGACTCCATGTATGAGTTCTCGAATTCTTTACCATGGTCACTTCGAATTCGATCAATCTTTAAGCTCTTTTCATTCTGCAGTCTTGTGCACAAAGCCTCAATGTGCTCAGGAGCATCAGACTTAGATCAGAGTAAGATGACCCAAGTGTATCTAGTGAAGTCGTCTACCACAACCATGATGTATCTCTTACCACCAAGAGACTCGGTTCTAGTTGGACCCATAAGATCTAAATGCAAAAGCTCCAGTGGTCTGGAGGTAGCTGATGTCTGAGTGCCCGGATGCTTAGCTTTCATCTGTTTCCCAAGCTGACATAGTCCACACACCACATTGCTCATTCTACTAAGCTTCGGTATCCCCAAGACTGATTCATGCTTAGATACAATGGATAAATGCTTATAACTAGCATGTCCCATTTGTTGATGCCATAGATCTTCACTAGGCAAACGAATACTATTGCACACTATATCGGCATCAGGAACCAATCCATAGCAGTTGTCCAGGGTGCGAACCCCACTAATGAGCTTCTTTCCAACTCATCCATGACAAGACACTTTCCCTTTGAGAATAGCACCATGAAGTCTTGATCACATATCTGACTTATGCTTAATAGGTTCACCCTTAGACCTTCTACATAAAGAACATTTGCAATGTCTGGCAGTCCTGGTAGAGATATGATTCCTTTCCCTTTTATCTGAGACTTGCTTCCATCATCAAAAGTCACATTACCACCTTTCTTAGGCTCAAGGATCTTGAAAACAGATCGGTCTCCAGTCATGTGTCTTGAGCAACCACTATCAAGATACCATAAACATGTATCCATTACTTTGAATGCAGACTTCATCATGAAACACACTTCATGCTTGGATGAAAAATCAGAGGGAATGGTTCTTTCACTCAACTGCCTTTGATGAGCTAAGCCTTTAACTTTTACTCTTCTCAGACGAACTCCTTTACACATTTTCATTCTGAAATAGTCTAGTTTCTTCTTAGCCAAACTGAGATCCTTTCCAATAGTCATTATAAAAGAATTCAAATAAATTTTAGACTTGTATTTTCTGAGACACTCAAACAAATAGTGATTAGAAAAACAAGATGTATTTGAAAACAAGGATCTATTCAAGCCAGTTATAGCCATGACAACAGGGGTCAATGGATCAACATAGCAAAGATTAAACCTAATCAAAGTGTGCCCACTCTGATACCACTTGATAGGCCACAAACTGAATGACCACTTGTGATTAAACCAATTAATTAATTAGACAAGTTATTAATTAATTAATTTATCATGCAATTGCGTGGAAGCACAAACAAATCACCAAATAACTAAAAATGCAGAGGTAATTAAATGACACAGTGATTTGTTTACGAATGGGGAAAAACCTTGCGGCAAAAACCCCATTGGGTGATTTTCAGGTCACCACTCCCGAAACTCCATTATTATCAAACCAAGCAGTTACAAGTAAAGGAATCTCAAGTACCTCACCAACCTACAGTTGAACCCTTACCCCAATACCCAATTGGACTTGATCTGTAGTGACAATTCCCACCTTTGATGCACGGCTCCCAAGTATGTGACTAACCAATACGCAGATCCTAGTACGCGACTTCAAAACACCAACTAAGGAGGAGAGGTTGGCTGCAAAGTTATTCAGTTCATCCTACACGATGGGGATCAGGAAGATGCTTGGTCACAAAACCCTTTGGTGCAAATACACAACAACTTCTTCAGAGAAGATGAACTAGGTCAAGAACTTCATCTTTTATCACAATTTATTTAAACAGAGATTGCTCAATGCTTTTACAACTTGTGTACAATTTGACGGCTCTTAAAACAATCCTTTTATATGTTTAGAGTTTGGAGAAAAGAAGGCCCAAAAGCATATTCACAGATCCTAAGAAAATCAGATTAGAAAATCTGAAATTATAAATCTCGACAGATAGCAGGTGTCGAGGTAGCTATCGAATAGGTGTCAAGATTTAATGAATTTGCACTTCAGCTTGCTTTTTCTTGGATAGACTTGATGACTTCAACACTTGACCTTGAAACCTTGTTTCTTGAAGTATTAAAAACACCTAGAACTACTCAACTACAAGTAGAGTGCGTTTTGTCAAAGGATTTAGCCAATTTACATAAATAAGTGACATATATTCTTAATAAGTGAAAAAATATATGTCCTAACAAAGCGAACACATAACTTATTAGACAGCATCTATAATAAAATCAATATATGGAATAGATTTAAATGTTTTTATCATTATTAAACTACAATATTTCTACATTGTTCCTTTATACTTTAAATTTTTGCCTTCCAATAATGAATTCGTTACTTCAACTAATTTCTATGACTATTATGCAATAGTTTAAATTCTTTGTCCTCATGAGACTAAACTAAAATAAAATAAAATAAAATAAAATATTCTTTATGTCCTTAACTTTGTATTACTTTAATTCAATAAAAACCGCACATTACTTCATGTTATTATTTTAATATATTTTGAACATTCTATATAATCTTTTCACATGACAGTTTAAAACATTATTGGTGTGCATCATGCAGGTGCTTAGCTAGTTTCACTAAAATATGAACAATGTGACTACATCTTATACATTCTTATTGTGATTACCAATTATCATTTCGCATGGTACAAATAGAGACCAGGGCCGACTCAATGCATGATGCAATTGAGGCCCCCAAGTTCCTAAGGCCCCAAATTTAAGTAATAGAAATATCTCTTTGCCATTGTGAGATTAATTAGGCCTCAAATATTAACCAATAAAAGTAAAAGAAAGCCCTCAAATCTATATATATATATATATATATATATAATAGGTGAAGCAGAGAGAGTGTGAAATTGAAATCCAAATTAGAACTCTAATTATGTACCACGTGTACACACCAATTAGAACTCTAATTGTATACCACGTGTACACCAATTTTAGTCAATTAATGTGTTGCTCTTTTTTTTTTTTTTTTTTTTTTTTTTTGGGTGGATAAAACATTCTGCTATTCACGTACACATATTTTCAGATTCACCTCCCCTTCTCAAAACACAAAATCCTTCCTCTCCTTCGATATACAGCTCCCCTTTTCTTCAATGAATGCTATGGAATTTCAAAAGAATATCTCGGAATCAATGATGCAGGCCTTTGGGTATTTCTGTACACAAATTAGAAATACAGCTCCCCACGCCTTCGTTTTACAGTGAGAGCCTAAGCCTCTGTCAACTTTTTCTTCAATTTCTTTGTTGTAGAATTTCCTTCTCTTTCTTTTCAAATCGAAAATGAGAGAGTGCATTTCGATCCATATTGGTCAGGCCGGTATTCAGGTCAGAAATGCTTGCTAGGAGCTTTACTGCCTTGAGCATGGCATTCAGGTATTCTTCTCTTCTTCTTACTCTTGCTCGCTATTTATTAGCTATGAATTTGTACAAGTATGTGTGTATTTGATTTCTCAGATTTGTGATTTTCGAACTTCACTGTGGTATGAAGTAGCATTTTTATTGATTTTATATGAGATCTGAAAATTTTCAGCTTGTTTTTGCTGTTACGATTTTGCTGCTTTGCTTTTTCATTAGATCTGCGTTTGTTTGTCAATGTGATTCTCCTTTCTTGTGCATTTGTTTGTTTTTTGTTCGGATCTGTGCCTTTTATCAATGACATTTAGTCACGCGCTTCGTATTTTTCTTGATTCACTTCAGATCTGTGATTTTCTCTGAATTGTTTTTGAAATTGAGTGGTTTAGTTGCCGACCTTTGCTTTCCAATGTAATGATTTTGGTAGTGTTCTTTGAGGTAAGCTTTCTTTTTCTCTTTATTTTTTTTGAGGGCTCATCCTTAAGAAGAGCACTGATAGTGCAAGGGTTATAACGGTATTATAAGAAAGATTTAATATATGAAGAACTATTGTTATTATATTTTGTGGATATTGTTGGAAGTTTTTCAAATCATAATTTATGAAGTGTGAGTAATATCTGAAGCATAAGTTCAGCCATTGTTCTCCCTCAAAAAAGAAAAAAAAAAATCAGCAATTGTGCAAGTTAACTCTAATTGTTATATATATATATATATATATATAAAGTATATTCTTTATCTCAAGAGATAAAGCAACCTACTAAACAAAAAATTTTGGCCTGCTTTTACATATTTCATAATTTATTTAGTTAGTTTGTAGCATTTACATTATAGAATAATAACTACTACTTATGCGTGTATTGCTCATACAAAATAATCTATGCTTTTGATAGTTTTGTGTTGAAGTTGGAAAAGCTGGTGCGTATTATTTCCCATTTTATGAAGTGGTGGACCTAGATTTCGTTTGTTATCCATTTGTGCTTTTGACAATATTTGATTGATGAAAATTGTGGTTATTTAATTTTTCTATATTATTGTTTTAGCTCTTACCAAATTATCAAATGGTCATAATACAATTGTAGGATAACTTATGTCCCTTAATAGGGTTCTTCTTTTTATTTTTGGCTACCTGTTACCTTAATTTCCCATTTATTTATTTTTTTTCAATTTATTGAGTGAAGTTTTCTTCGATTGTTGTATTGGTTAGATTTTATTTTTGTTTGGTAGATTTTTGTTAGGTTTGCACTTTTTTTGTTTGCCTTTATGTTTTGTTGATTACTATTGAGTGTAGATTTATTGATGATTTCTCTCAAAGTGAAATTATGGTTTCAATGGAATTATTTATTGCATTTTTTTAATAGAAAAAAATAGATAGATAAAAAAGATTTTGTTAAATACTGTTTTGCCGCATGGTTTAAGGTTTGGCTACCTTTTTCCCTAATCTCCCATTTATTTTTTCAATTTCTTGAGTTTTGTTTTGTTTGATTGTTATATTGATTTTTTTTTTTTTTGGCAGATTTTTGTTAGGTTTGTGCTTTTTTTAGCCAGCCCCTAAAGTTTGAATTGATTTATGCTTTTGTGCATATCTATGTTTGTTGAATCATTGTCAAAAGAAAAGAAAAAAAAAGTTGATTATTGAGAGTACAGTTATTTATAATTTTTTTAAGTAAAATTGTTGGATTTTTTTATGTTAATTACCGAGTTTTTGCAGATTGAACCACATTTTCTCTAATTGCCTTTGTTTTTTTTTTTTTTTCTTCTTGATATTTAATTTTATTATTATTTCTCTATTGATATATGTCTCTATTGATATATATATTTTCATCGTTTTGCACCTTTTGGCTTAATTTATGTGGTATCATTCTATTTTTATAGATTAGTCCTTAATTGTTGGAAATTTGGAATTGCCTTTTTTTTTTTTTTACCCTTTTTACAACAACCTTATAGAAGGTTGGAATTCTCCTCAAATTTTTGTTCACTATGCTTTGTAATCAATTTGACTTATTTGTGTTTGTGAGGTTTTTACTCAAGTTCAAGCCAATTTTGTATATTTAGTTTGTGGTCTCTAGCATAGTGTTTCATGTACTATAATTGTTGATTTTTATAGTTCACATAATTTTTCATATGTGCATGCACCCACCCTTTGGTGTTAGTTCTTGAGTTTTTATTGAGAATTTTGCTTTGCAACCCAATGAAGAGATAAAAAGAAGGCAGTGGGCTGAATTTCTGTAGATGAGTAATGGAATTCTCAGGGATGTGCTTTAGCAATACAACATTTTGGAATCAAAAGAAGGGGTCACATATTAGGTTTTACTTTCTCATTTATTATATTTGTCATTTGCTCTGTTAAGTTTGGCTAATTAATTCTTGAAATATTTAAAATACCTTGAACTACTCAAAATGTATTTTTTGATTGAGATCCATGGAGGAGTGTACCAACTGTAGGTTTCAGAATAGTAACTTTTTGTAATACAGTTTCTAGAATTTCGAAGGCCACTATTTTATGAGCTTATGATTTACAAATACTATAATGAAATGCAAGAATAACCTACTAGGGAGAGAAAAAGAAACACAATCATGCCTTTCTTTTCCTTTTTCTGAAGAGATGAATGGTGATAGTCTTAAGTTTGGAAGACACAATATATTTTTTTCCATAGTGTTACCAATTGAGGTAACCTTAATAGAAGCTTAAATTAGAGATATGCACATGTTTTGATCCTAGCCACTTTGAGATGTACATATATATTCTTGATTATCTTCTTGATTGGTAGCTAATATTTCTACTATAACTGTTAAAATAATGCTTTATTCTTGATTTGGTGTACTTTACTTTCTATTGCATTCATCTCTTAAGTTGTATTGTAACTATTGTAATTTGATATTGTAAATAGATGCTGTTAAAGTAAGTATTATTAGCAAAAAAAAAAAAAAAAAAAAAAAAATCCTTTTCATTTTCCTTGCAAAATGAATTGTTATGATTATTGATTCCTAATTCTCCATTATTGTTCCATAGGGTCATTGGTTATTGTGATACCCAAGTAGTTGTCACAGAAATCTTCCTAATAGGCTGTTTACCAATCTATCTTACAACACAATCCACTAACAATTCTTCTGTTTATGACAAAATTTGGCGAGTCTCTTTCTACCTCTAATAGAATGCATAAAAAATAGAACATGATATGAAGGAGATTTAGTAATGGATTTTGTAATTTTTCAAGGTACAAGATTTGATTATGCAACTGTGTAAAACTTGCTGTGTGTTGGAGGTGAATATTTCAATGGCTCCAATAGATTCCAATACACCAACCACATCTAGTAACACCATGATATTAAATAAAGAGTTAGAATCGAATTATCAATAGTATTATTTTCTTTGCTTTTTAGGAGTTTCATGCTAAACTCATTGATTTAATTATGTTTAGGTTTTATTCCAAAAGTTTTGGTAGCCATAGTTGCCCCTTTTTCCAATCCTCAACTAAAAAAATTCTTTACTCATTTCATTGGTTAAACACATAATTTCTAAAGTTCTTAGTTGCTACTTGCTGGACTTTTTGGCTTTCAAATTTTGTGGGGAATGCGAGAGCATGTTTGTTTCTGGTAGGGATTTCATCTGATGTAGTAGTAGCAGCTGCTACAATAAAGATGGGAAATGGTCTTAGTGATAGAAAAGTCATTGTTTTGCTATAAGTCTTATTGCCTTCTTCAAATTAATATAGAATCTCTATATCATGTTATTATATTATGATAATCAGCTTAGGATATTTTAATTGAAGTTTCACTTCAAAATCCCTTTGAATATGCTTATGATGACTCCCTTTGTACTCCTACTGATGGTAACATTGATTTTCGGATGGTATATGGGATTCCAATAGGAAGGTTATAAGAGATAGCCAGAGATTTGAGTTTTGCATTTGCTAGACTTTGCTTTGAGTTTGCTGGCAAGAAAAAGGGAAGGGGTAGCCATGGTTCATGGGGTTTTGGATGGTTCACTGACTACATTGTTCAGTTCCAAAGCCAAAGGAGTTGATGGATTTAGCAATTTTTGGAGAAGATTAATATGAACTAATTGTATTTGATTGATGACAGTATAGGCTTCGTTATTATTCCTGTCTCTTTTTCATCATGCGGTTTAGTGGCTTGATGAAAGTACAAATTTTAAAAAATCATGAATCTAAATATTTATGAGGATTGAAAAAATTAACTTAGGGAAAATAGTTTGTTTCCCATTGCTTTAATTTTTACATTTAGTTTCCTTTAAAAAGGTCCAATAGCATCACTTAAATAATAAAATGCAATATATATTTTTATTGTTTTATCTAATTCTATTCTCCTTGTGATAAACCCAAAAAGACAAAAAAGAAATTGACCAATAGTATATATATATATACTGCTAAGTTTTGTTAATAAAATTTCTAGTTAATAATATGAATTTAGACTTAACTAAGCCTTTTAAATAAGAATAAACTCATGATTAATAATATATACATTCCCGTGCGGTAGCACGGGTTACATGCTAGTTTAAGTAATAGAGATATTTCTTTACCATTGAGAGTATTAATTAAGCCCCAATATTAACCAATAAATCGAAAGCATTATTAAATTATATATAAAAAAAATAGAAGAAAAAAAAAAAAAAAAAAAACATTGAATGTGCAACTAAAGTGTTCGATTCTCTATGTGAGTCATTAATCTCCCACACCTAGAATCTGAAAAATCATTCTCTCCCTCTCTCTCAAAAAAACAAAACATAAATTAAAAGACAAAAAAAAAAAAATTAAAATCAATCTCAAACCTCAAATCTCAAATATTTTTAATTAATTGTTGGAAAGTGACATTTTCATACGTTTCTTAGCAGGGCATTGGACCCTCCCCTCCGATGAGCGTTGCCCTCCTTCAGGTTTTGTACTACTCTAAAGTGTCTTGTTCTTGCTTACTTATGTCATTGTTTGGTTCTTGCTACTTTGTTTTTGTTTACTTGGTTGTTTGATACTTGCTTCACTGTAAACCTTTAACCTTCTGACGAAGCATAGGTGTGTCAAATTTTACTGATTTACAAATTGGGTTGGGCTAGGGTCCTAGGGACATGTGGTAGCATAGTAATCTCCAACCACTCAACACTCCGTACTTATCTCTTAGGCTTTTTTATTTTATTATTATTTTAGCCAAAAAAGTTTTTATTTTTTAAATAAAATTTTACATTCAATTTCTTCTTTGTTTCTATGTATATATTTATATATATTTTTTCGGTTTCTTATTATAATATTCTAATTGTTAACTAAAAAAATTAATTATGCGAATAAAAAAAAATGTATAATTAATCAATTATGCCACACTTAGGGTCCGTTTGAATACAGGTGAAAACTGAAAACTGAAATTGAAAATTGGAAAACACTGTAGCAAAATAATTTTTAAATATGTGAATAGTATCGTGGGACCCATTTTTAATGAAAAAGTTGCTGAAAAGTGAAATTTTTGAATCCGTAAATAGTAAAATTTGTGTTGAAAAGTCAAACTTTGCGGCTACTGTGCATGAACAGTAGCTACTACAGTACTGCTACAGTAAAAAGTTGTCTTGGAAAAGCTAGAAACCTATGAAAAAAAGAAGTTGAAAACGCAGACACCAAACGCAATGCGCAAACCAAACGTACACTTAATGTATAACTAATCAATTATGCCACAAAAAAAATAAGTGGATTAGTTATATTGAAGAAAATATTAAGGTTGAATACAAAATTTTTTTCAATGACTTTGTATCTTAAAAAGTAGGAAAAATATATTTAAATAAAAATTGACATAAAAAGTTATATAAAAATTTATTAATTAAATTTTATAATATGAGATAAGGCTTCACCTAACATTTTCGCCTTAAGCCCACGATGTATTAAGCTGGCCCTGACTCCCTAAGAGACTATAGAAATAGGGTTTGCCCTGTCCAAGACAAATTTTACAATATAATAATATAATTGGAGCACGGGGACCATGAGACATACGAATATATCTTTTGGGAAAACTTCACCAGATAGTCCAAATTTCATTTTCCAAAAAAAAAAAAAAAGCTAGTCCAAATTTCTATTGAAAACAAAATAGACTCTTAAACCAATGGTTGATTTTATATTCGATAACCTGAGTTGACTATTGCATCAGCATCTAGTTCAAATCCTCAATCAATTTCAGTCACACCTTACCCCTAACTTTCTTATTCTGGATGAACCCTCACCTTTTTCTTCTATTCAACACAAGAAATACAAACCAATTTTGAGTGAATGGACTACTTCCTAGTATTTTTGCTAATACTTCCACTTGTGTGGGCATCAATTCGTGTGCTCTCCTCCAAACTAGTAAGCCAGACTCTCCCCCCAGGCCCCAAGCCTTTTCCAATCATCGGAAACGTCTTGGAACTTAGCAACTTATCCCACCGAGATCTTGTAAAGCTCTCAAAAACTTATGGACCCTTAATGACTCTCAAGCTTGGGAGCATAACAACAATAGTCATTTTCTGGATTTTTTTATAAAATAACTATAAAATCCAAACAATATTATTAGTTAAGCAACGTTTTAAACATATTTCCTTCCTAACAATTCGACTTCAGAGGAGTCGATTTTTGGGTTATAAAATCGACTAAATTGGACTCAATTTTCCTGTTTTAAACAATCGATGAGTGGCTAACGTAGATCATAAAACGACTCCAGTGGAGTTGTTTTACAAGCCTAGAAAACGACTCCACTGGAGTCGTTTTCTAACCCAGAAAATTTCCACCCGTCCTCATCGCGCCCTACAAGAAAAACTAAAGTTCAAAAACTAAAAACAAGTTCAAAACACCTCTGTCACTCTACTCTCACTCAGTCTCTCTCACACTCTCAGTCAATCACACTCCCACTCTCAGTCATCTCTTCGTCGCTGTCGCCGTTTTTGTCACTCTCAATCCCATTCAAAAAGAAAAAACTAAGTTCAAAACACTCTCAGTCGCTCTCACTCTCAATCCTGTCTTTTTCTCTCTCACACTCTCACTCTCAGTCTCTCACTCAGTCATCTCACTCCGTCGCCATCGGTGTTGCTCAGTCCCTCTTGCACCGTCGCCGTTGTTGCCTCTCGCTTCGTCTCCGTCGCTGTCACTGCCTCTCACTCCCGTCGCTCCGTCTCCACCTCGCTCCGTCACTCCGATTACCTCACAAAAAGTAAGGACTCTCTTTTTTCTGGGGTTATTGGTAATGCATGCATTGATTGTTCCTTGTTGTTTCCTTCAATAACACCAGACCAGTTTGTTTGTACATTTTTTTCCCTCTACGGTACGAATCCACCAATAGTTAGGTGCAATGAGTAAATTTATGAAGTTTTATCAGCCCAACAGGTTGGAATTGTTTGCCTACCATTTAAAGGGGATCTCACTTGGGGTATTCATTAGATGCCCCAACTATTGATTGGAAACGTAGTAGCTAGTTAGTATGAATATGGAGTTATTGGAAAACTGAGATCAGTTTGTTTGTTTTTTTTTTTTTTTTTTTTGTTTTTTTTTTTGTGTTTAATGTTCCTTTGGTAGTAAAAAGAGATGTAAAGTTGGAATGATAAGATCAATTAGACAGTAAAATGTTTGCCGGGTAGTTAAGAGTTTCGAGTAAATTGGCTTGGGCTGCAACTAAGTGCTTCCGCTGGTTATAAACAGAAATGCTCAAGTATATAAAAAGACAATGTGAAAAGTAATGAGGCATTAGTCTAATCAATCATGGCTCCTATTTTTCCTTTTTGAGAATAATCATGGCTACTTGGCTCGTGTTAGATTCGGATTAGGCAAAATGATCCCAAATATACATGAAGAGTCTAAGTCTATACTGCTAGTGTGTTTATACTGCTAAGTTGGTTGTAGTTTCTCTGTTCAATGAAATTTCTCTTAATCAGGTGTCTTCACTTGTGTGGCTCCTTACTCGTAGCAACAAATTTGAAACTTGTTCACATGCCCTTTTTTTTTTATTCTTATTATTTGCAGCTAATAGAACTTTGTATTGTCCATATTATTTTCTTTAGGAATAAATCCTTTCTTCTAAATTTTTGTTAGGAAATGTTAACAGATGCCTTATGCGCATTGGTTTTAATTTTTATTTTGGAAATATTTTATGGGAAAATGACAAAGCAATTAATTATTTTGACATCTTTTTATATTTCTCATGAAAGCACCTATTAACACATAACCCATTTTTGTATTTCACTTTATGTTTCCACCAATCAAAATTTGCCATGTATTTGATTGCTGCTAATGACAAATTAGCCCATCCTATTTTTCAAATTTGTGCTAGTGAAGAGTTAAGTCTAGAGGCTCCTGACCAACTCAACAAATTACCACCCTCCATATAAGACGAGGAGGTTTGCCGAAAGATATAAGTTAGTTAAAATTCTGATATGATTTATTTTGAAAATTTGGTATGTGGAATAAGTGGCAAAGTTAAAATTTCAGTTTAGGCAGGACAAGAATAAAACCAAAATTAAAAATATTAATAACATAATAAAAAACAATTGTAAACTAATGTAATTGTTGTACAAAATATAAGATGCATGTCTTAAGCTAGTTATCCAAGGCAATATGTTAAACCGCTGAAAAATCATTTGGATAAAACTATTAGGATTTATAAGTTTTGGCTAATTTCATGACAAATTTATTTGTATTTGTTTGTTTTATAATTGTAATGTAATTTGTGAAAATAACGGTTGAAGGTTGAAGTTTTTGTTCATTGTACAAGACCAAAGACTTCGGTTGTGCGAGGGTCAAGTTTGGTTATGCGAGCTATGATAGAAACTCTTGGTAGAATCTTGTTGGATACTTGGTCAACCAAGTCCTTGTTATGCAAATTATACTGTCAGATTTAGAGCATATAACTAACATAACAAAGATCCTAAAAATAATAGTTGGGGCACTATGAAATAAAATGGTATAAACGGTGAGTATTAAATTCAAAACCTTTTCGAGTGTATAAAAAAATTAAAATGAAAATGAAAATTTACAGCTTTCATCATGACAATTATTTGTTTCGTCTCACAATGTATTCCTAATCCATGGGTTTTGAAAAATTATAGATTAAGAACACTTTCTCTATTCTTTCAGATGAATCACTATCCAATAGACAATTAGCCAATTACAATTTGTACATTGGTACAATTAGTCTTTTTTTTTTTTCGAAGAGTATAAATGTTCGTTTATATATTTCTGCTTTTTCTTTTTTTTAAAGATTTTGGGATAAGCATGATCACCCCGTACTCTTTTTTTTTTTTTTTTTTGGTTGAGAAAATGATAAACATGATTACCTTGTAGTCCTAGTTATATGGAAAAAAATAATAATAAACACACCAAGTACCACCTTATTATATTTCTCTTCTCACACACAAAACCATTCTCTTTGTGTGAGAAAATAACTTTGAATAATGCCTTCATATTCGATCATGTTCCAACTCCAATTCGAAGTTAGTTCTCTCCTCTATCTAGGCCTACACTTTCTCAATCTTGTAACCTCCTCAGCATATGTGAGGAAATGATTTGTTCAAATTTATGTGAGGAAATGATTTGTTCAATTCAAGGAAAATGTAGGATTTTGATTATGTTCTTTAGACTTATATACTAAATGTTCTTTACTTGTATTATTTACTTAAAAAGTTTCTCATTCTGTCAAATGTAATATGTGTAAGCTAAAGATTTTGCTCATACATTTTAATTCTTCCATTGCCTTAAATGCCTATCTTCTTATTGTAAAACAAGAAGAATTCAGCTTTTTAGCTGGTATTGATCATGACTTGCTGAGTCACATTTTAATTGATCATGATCCTTGCCAATTTATGTTCAACATGTGCTTATATTTACTCTTGACTTCCTAAACTTCATGCAGTATGGCTGCTCTTCCTACTCAGAGTCGTGATGAGTTTGGACCTAGTCCCAATGAGAATTCGGTGTTAAGATTTCTAACAACTCATCGATCGTGCGCTGTTTGGGAAGGCAAGGTAAAATTAAAAGCGACCTCGTGATGAATATTCTCTTCTTATCCTTTTATATTATGTTGATTATTTTTTTTTTCCATTTCTAAAATTCTAAGTTTGTCAATGGTATTACTAGGTTTGAATGCATAGTCATGCCTATTAGTTGGGTTAAGTTAGATTGGTTGACTATTGCTATGAGAGAGATGATATATATACTCGATATAGGGTATAATTCTTTGTTACTTGGAGTTGGATGCATAAGTTGATGGCTCATATATAATAATTAACATCCCCCATCCCTAGTCTTTGTAAGTACTCTTTATACAGTGAGAAACTAAGAATATTGTTTATTCTATGAATAAAGACAAGATATTCATTTTGTGGCATGAAAGAAACCTATCTATGAGCTCCAAGTTATTTTGGTTTAGCTTTAGAAACATTCCCATGTAAGGTCCCTAACATATTATAGCCCCCAAAGCTTAACTTGATTTTTTATTTTAAAATAAAGCATGTGAGTCGTATATTTTTATCTCAACTTTTAAGAAGTATAAAAAAAGAAAAGAAATGGTGATGTTAGATATTTTACAAATTTTATTTTTAAGTCTTAAAAATTGTTGTGTCACCTATCACAATAACTAATTCAAATATTCATTTATTATATTGTAGTTGTGGACGTGCCACCAAGTTACATTTTTTTTTTTTAGTTTCTTAATTTTGTTTCCACAACAATGTGTACGCTTTTTGTAGTAAAATTTGTAAAGATTTGAGAATTGGGAGATATAGTTGTTATTGCTTTATTGGTAGCTAGTTGAGTTTTATAAATGCTATTATGTAGCTGCGCAAGCAATACTTATTAACTGTAGTTGAAGAGATTGACTTAAACTCAGGTGTAGTCTTAGGGGAAGTGCAACTCCACTTTCAAAATTACATAGGTCCCCCACGAGTAACAACAAGAGCGTAGCCATGAATTTTTATTGAAGAAGGCCGATTTTTTACATTGATATAGTAAACATAATTTATAATTCTATTAAATACAAAATTATCAACTTCAATATATCATCATATTCTTAAACATTAATGAACATAAAAAAGCTATTTAATTCATTTTTCATGTATCCAAAAAGAACATGCATAAAGACGATTTTTCATGCATAAAGACGATTTTTCATGTAATAAAAAAAATTCATTTTTTATATAAACTATCATATTATTTGCCAAAAAGTTCATCATTTATTCTATTATAAAGTCTTATTTTTACTAGTTTCATAGCTACTAAAACTTGTTTTATAGTTGCCATAAAAATTGAAAGAATCAACACATAACAAATTAATCTATCAATCACATTCTAAATGTTAGACATCTCGAAATTTCTAATCCCCCACATAGCTCAGATATTGTCCCCCTATTTATGAAAATCTGGATGTAAACTTTGTCCATTTCGAAAATGAGTTTTACATTGCTCTCTTTGCTGGACTTGGTCGATGATGACCATGGCATCATCTACTCAAAGATGAGTGCGTATAAACCAATCCCAACAGCAAACATAATCGCACATTGACAAGCCAAAGCTTCCACTTCCTCCACTATTTGTGGTAGCAGGATTTCTTGTGATAAGGCCCCAATAACCCTTGCTACTTATTTGTCATAATTGTCCTTGAAAATTTTGGTTTTATATGTTTGCAATCGGTGTTTAGGAAGTTATAAATTTGATTGTATTGTGCTTATAATAGATTAACTCTTTTAATATAATTTTTGTATGTATGGGACAAGATAATAATTTCAAATGGGTCTTTTTATAATTAATATTACATGAATAATATTTGGTTATTAATTATCAATTTAGTAAATGTTTGATAGCTCTACACTGTGCACTAGCATTCTATCAAATGTATCAAGTGCATTGCATCCTTTTATTTTGCTGCCGTTGTTGCTTTCTTTTTTTGGATGATATTTTAATTTCTCTTCATAATAGCTTTATTTTTGTTTTTTGGGATCAATAGTTACAATCACATATACAAAGGTTATGACATATTGCATCTTATCACTATGGTTCTATCATGTGCAGGATCCAGGGGTACTGAAATGTCGTGGTCGTAATGACGAGCTTAGAAAATGACGCCCCATAGTGGTGGATGATCGCGTCATCGACATTGTCAGGAGAGTTGGATTTATTGGGCTATATAGGACTCCATGTAGAGAGATTGATAATAATTTGATAACGGCTTTAGTTGAGCGATGGCGGCCTAAAACCCACACCTTCCACCTGCCATGTGGTGAGACAACAATCACATTGCAAGATGTGGAAGTTATTTTCGAGATTCCAATAGATGGTGATGCAATTGTTGGAGTAACTAACATGACATGGAAAGCTGAATGTCAAAGAATGCTTGGAATTCCTCCTACTGGAAATGTGCTTAAAGGACAAAGGATCCTAATTAACAAGCTACTAGAAAAAATTGACCATGGGTTGCCTAATGATGCAGCAGAGGTGGTTGTGCATCAATATGCACGGTGTTATATTCTAGCACTATTGGCAAACACAATTTTTGTCGACAAGTCCGGCGATAGGGTGCATATGATGTGGGTGCAGATGTTGAAAGACCTTCGCAATCCATCTCAGTACAGTTGGGGGAGCACTTGCCTTGCATGGTTGTACAGAGAGTTATGCAGGGCAACCGACAGTGGTGCCAATCAGATTGGTGGGGCGTTGCTACTAGTTCAGTATTGGGCATGGTTCAGACTCATTTTTTTGTGCCCAAGGAAGGAGGACCTCCCACCAGATAATGCATATGGCCCACCATTTGCACCTTCTCCACTGTTCATTAAGTAAATCTCTTCCTTGACCGATTCTAAAAATTGAAAATAGATCCATAATTTTAAATGACATGACATATTGTTGGACATAGAAAATAAAATTTTAACCTTGATATTCCTCAAATCTTGAAAATAAATAGGATTTTTATTTATTTTTATATATCGTTTTACAACCACTGAGGTCATATGTTATTATTGATGTATAATACAAGTGTTATTAATTTCTAGCTCCACCACTAATCATATGTTTAGATAATCATTATTTGGTATAAAGTTAGTGGTATGTAATGTTAAATTTACGATTGCCCATCATTTATTGTTGTTGATTACTTTAAATTCTCAATTCCAAGTATTGACTCTCTCTTTCTTAATTGTAGAACTGTGTGGGTCATGACCACGAAAAATAGCCCCCAAGAAATCTGTCTGGTTCGGTACCGTCAGCTATTAGATTGTATGCGTCCCAACCAGGTACCCAAATTGTGTTCCTTCTATTGTTTATGACTATTGTATTTACTGCTTGTAAAATAGCACATAGTCAAAAATAATGGAACATTGCATAATGTGCTGCCCTTTTATTTGGTTATTTTAGGTGGTGTGGGAACCATATCAAGATGACTTAGCCCACTTGCCTCCGTTCTGTGTCACAAGAAGGGATGTATGGATGGCGAAGGTGCCGCTTGTATGCTTCTGGCTAGTAGAGAAACATACACCGGACCGTGTTCTTCGTCAGTTTGGGATGGTACAAGAAATCCCCCCATATGTTGATACTGACGACGCCCTTCATGACATAGACCTGAGGGGGAAGATAGAGGTGAATTGGAGGGACAAACATGATGGCCATATCCAAGTATGGAATAGTCAAGCACAATCTATATGTCATGGAGCACGACTACAGGGTGATATGTTGCCTGCTCATCCATACTTCGGTTGGTATGATAGGGTGACTTGGAGGTTCGTCGACCACACTTCCGCTTCACTTCTTATTATGGTAATCGCTTCGACCTTTCTTTTCAATTTTTGTTGCATATCATAATTTTTCTGTTAGATGTACTAATTGTATTTTTGTACTTGTAGGTTGCAAGTCACAAGCAAATGTTGACGCAATATATAGTAGGCAGTCCCATGTACAAACATATCTTAGCTGTACTTAAATATGTGGAACGCCTTCATCGTATAACTGCCAAACTTCCCTTGGAAGAGATCGATGGGGCAAACCCAGATGCAACAGAAGATACTGGACGACCAAGCACGAGCTCAAATCGTGCCAGCCATAGCCATGATCAGCGTGGTGCACCCCATCAGGTTGTCAGTAGGCCGGATCCCCCTCCAACCCCACGTGCATCCCCTATGACAGAGTTCCCTCCACGTCCACATGCATCTCCTTCCCCAGATATCCCCCCACGTACTACTTATCCCTCTACCCACTGCTCATGCATCTTCTCACCCCGAGATCCCTTCACACACCCCACATACATTTTTTGACCCCGCTCATCTTTTATTTACTCCGCCATCCTTTGATCTTGACTATGATTTCAGCCAGCCGCCACCTATCATGCACACTTAATCCCCCTCAAACAGCATTGGTCATATAGACCATGTACCACCCCATAGTCACTCCATGTCATTCATGCCCACTCCTAGACTGCATATAGATCCCATGACTATGGGCCTCACTAACACTTCATCTGCTACACCATCCTCCCCCGCAGTTGTAGGATCTTCAGTTGTTGGGAGTCAAGCAAATATGCCAGATGTGCATGTTGAGACTAAGCAGGTAGTTGTTGGGTTACAGTCACCCCCACAAGATCGACCTAAACGCACAACAAAAGCACCTCCTTGTGGGATAGGTGGTCACAAAGCAGGACATAAGGCTGGCCCCCACGGTATGACAACTCATTTAATGTAATGAATATTGAGTAATTGTTGTTAATGGTATTATAATTCATCTAATCCATTGTTTGGTTGTAACTCCATCTTTGTAGCAATGCGAGGAGCCTCAACAAGGAGATGCAGTACCCCCTCCCCCACCTACCAATCATTATAGGAGACAGCAAAAACGTAAAATGCATTAGGATCAGCACGCCATCTGCA
Organism: Quercus variabilis; assembly: GCA_030445155.1. Lineage (NCBI taxonomy): Eukaryota > Viridiplantae > Streptophyta > Magnoliopsida > Fagales > Fagaceae > Quercus > Quercus variabilis. The sequence goes on along the minus strand of CP129449.1, from coordinate 85,677,338 downwards.
TCAAACGCAAAAGTTGTATCCTTATTATGCCCTTTATATATATATATTTTTTAAGCTGAAGGTGCCCTTTATAGAATAAACTTCATGTAAGACTTGTTACTTTAATATAAATAGTCACACCTGGACTTTACCTTAACAAATTTTTTAGGTTAATAAAATATTCTCAGAGAATGCATTTGATGCTGTTTTTTGATTTTGGAGCTGTAGCATATGTTGGGGAAAGCACCCTTTTCCCGCTTAAGTAAGTATTGCTTTCGATATGTAGTACACTGTGTTCTCGCTTATGGGACCTGTATTTCTTGCATCTTAGGAATTCAAACTATCTTGAACAAGTTTAAATTTTATGGAAACCATGAATGTAGAACTCAAGGATTATCATTAAAATGTTTTACATAAGAAAAATTGTAAATGATGCTTGTAAAGTTTGTTAGCCACTCTGATTGGGAGGATACTTGCTATTACTAGATTTCTCAATGTTAGTAACTTTCTAACAATAGCATGAAATTGTAAGGCTTGCTTGGATCAAATTCAAGAAAATTTAAAACTATGAAATTTTGGCCCAATTAACATGAATCTGAAGTTTCATAGTGGGATTAATGGATTATACCCTTTTTTGTTGTGTTGTAATAATATCCAAACGGAATGTGACTAAATCTATAATGTGTTGAAATGTATTAATTTTCCTTTACCATAGTTGATTGCTAAAGCCCATCCACAATGTGGAATGGGGTGTGGAGAGATGATAGCTTGCTAATGTTGAAATCTCTATCAATGGGTTTGGCCCGTTTGGGATTTATTTTATCACGTAACCACCCTAGCTTCGTCGCCACTTCTGCCGAGGTAAAACACACACACACACTCTCTCTCTCTCTCTCTCTCTCTCTCTCCAAAAAAAAGGAAAAAAATTTAACGTTTGATTTAGTTATGTTTTCATTTGTAATAATGAAATAGGATGGTTGCATTTGCTGGTTTAATATGCGATGCAAAGATGTACAGCTTGTAATGGAAATTGGGAAGGAACCCATTTCTTCTTTATGTTTCAAGTTAGGTATTTATGTATTGCTTTTTTTTTTCTTTTTTTTTTTTTGATTCATTGGGTATTAATTTCTTGAGTTCAATTTATAATTGATTTCTTTAATACTATGAATATTGGTGATATGTTTGGTATCTAATTCAGTTTACAGTCAGGTTTATGATCAAAGTTCACATTAGTGATTGTTGCTTGACTCAGGGAATGAAGATATCATTTATGCCTCTTCAGGAATGGAAGTCCAGTGTTTTGATGTGCATATGGTAATCCTTTCTCATATTTAACCTTTTGGGTTTACTTTTTTTTTTTCTTTTTTTTTTTTTGGGTTTTAACTAATATTATGCTTGTGCATCAGTATGAGGTTTAGTGTAAAATTTAGAACTTTATATATAGCCTAGTTTGTCAATGTTTCATGATTATGTACTCTTAGTTACTGATTTACAGTTGATTTTGTCATTGTTACCAACAAGCTGTTTTTTTCTTTTTTGTCTCTTGGAGGCCACCTCATGGAAGCCACTACAGAGTTATAGTTACAATAAAGAGGAGATAAATCAGGTAGGAATTTTCATTGATGCTTTTTAAGATTTGAATTAGATTTTTTGTCCTTATGTTACGTTTTGACCCTTGTATCTGTATGTTACTTGTGTTTTAATGTTAAATCAGTGCATTGAAGTTCTACTACTCATATGGAATACTACCTTTTACTTGCAGGATGCCTTGAGAACTTTCTTACTCCGAAAGCTTGATAATCTTGCAAAGGATGATAAATGCCATATAACAATGATCTTCACTTGGGCTATTGAATTGTACTTGGACAAGGTTTGCTTCTTTCTATACTGAACTGTACCAAGGCAATCTCTTTGCCTTATTAGACTACTTGGTATGTTAAGGCTCCTAAGAGGGTTTCTCTCTTTGTTTGTACTACACCATTATGTGGGCATAGTCCCTTAATAAACCACCATTACGTACTAAAAAAAATGCGGGAAAACCATTTTTGAGACATGTGAAACAAGATTAGGAGTTTTAGTTATCTTCAACATCACATGTATTGTATCATTTGAAAATATATTATCCATCCCTTGACTACAATGATTGCAATGCATGGATTATAATGTTGCCATTCTTAAAATTAGATTTATATTTCATCAATTATTTGTAGATAAATCGGCTGCTCTTGGAAGACACTGCTGTGGTTAATCATGGTTCATAGTACCAATAAGTTATTAAAGAGTTCCGTACTTTTCTTGGTGATTGCAAGGGCGTATTAGATGAAGCAACTACAATGAGACTTCTGGAAAGGTAATTGTTAATGCAATCTGCTATAAATTGTTTGCCACCCTTGAATACATGTGTCTGAACTATTCTTTCTAATCTTATTCTCTACCCCCTGCGCCCACCACTAAGGGGGAGGTGGGGAGGTGAGGGTGTCACATTTGCATTTGTTCTCATTAGCTTAAATCTCATATGTTCTATGACGGTGTATTGTAAATAAATCTATTATAAAAGTGCACAAAGGGACACAAACCCTAGTGCAAGGGAAGCATACAAAGGAAAAACCGAAACAAAAGGGAAAAAAAATCAATTAACATTTAAAATTCAGCTGATATAAAAAATCCAGAAAATTAGTCAAAGAAGTTGAAGTGTTAGTGCGAGCTATACACAAATGTTTACTTTGGGTCTGATTAAAGTTTTATATATTTGATATTGTATGATATATCTCTCCAAATGCAGCTTGAGGGTAATAATGCCTAAGTTGATGGTGACAAGGAGAAAGATGATGGTCGTGGTAAATCACTTAAGGTATACAGGATAATTCATTTATATCTTCACCACTCAACCAAATTTCAAAATTCTTGACTTTGCTATCTGCTTCGGTACAGGCAAACAAAGAGGAAGATGACAAAATGAGGACAAGGTTGACAAACGTTGCAGCCCGTGCTGCTGTTGGAGGAGATGACATGCTTTCAAAATGGGAACTAATGGCTGAGCAAGCCCGGCAGAAACGTGAAGGAGGGGTGGATACATCTAGTTCTCAACCAAGTAAAGATGTGAGTCGCAAGCCTTTATCAACAATGTATTGAACAAGGATGCAATATATATTTGGATAGAATAGAATGGAGAAATAGGATATATATGGCCAACTCTACATAGTTGAAAAAGGATCCATAAATTTTACTCTAATTTAATAGGAATTCAGGTTCACTTGCAGATGTACGGACTCAGATTGATCAGCTTTGAACCCTGAAATTGCAGATCTTAAAGAGAAGCTTATTTCTTGCAAGACAGACCGTATTGAGGTTTGAGAAATGCATTTTGAATTGCTGTTAAGTAGAGTTACAGCAGAGGGCTCACTCAGATATTCAGTAGATTCCTGCTCTTGTTTCAGAACTTGAGAGCCTCAGACGAGAATATCAGCACTGTACGTTGCCTAACTAATAATATTATTTGGGTTTTGTAGTTATTTTCTAAAAAATCCCTACCATTTGTCTACTTTATGCCTTTGGTTGAGTGAAAATTGTCCACTTCTGGACGTTTTGACATTTTGGGGTCTTCCAATTCTAGCACAGTTCTAAACTTTCTTCGTAAATAAAAAAGCCCTCGGACTGATTTCCTTCTTTTAATGCAAAAAAAGTCCTCTCTTTATTACAAAAGCTTAAAAGATTGTGGCTTTATAGTCTCTTCAAAGGGAAGGCACACTCGCTAGTCAAGAGCCTCTCTTTTTATTTTTTCTTTCTTTGTTGTTCCACTAGCCGTAGATTTGTGAGTTTTATGCAACCACTTCAGCTCTGCTATGTTCAGACTCTATTCTGTTTTCAGCAAAATATGATCACTTTGTGATTACTTCCTAGAAGCTGTGTTTTGCTGAAAGAGTGAAAAAGCAAAAGAAGAGAAAGTGGAAGTTTTGGAGTTTAATTGGTGGTCTTTGGTTTGGTCTTTAGCATTAGTCGGCCTAGTTGTTCTCTCATATACCCCATCTGGGCATTTACTTCTTTTGTTCGGGAGTGAAGTGGTAACTGTTCTTTGCTCTTGTTTTGCTGTTTAAGCTTTTCTTACTTCTGTGAAATGCATTTTGTTTTACCGAAATCACTGTTTGGGATGGTTTCAGAGATGGGTTTTGAGGGGAGTGGAGGTAGTAAACTGCTGGGACTGAGAGTGACCCCAATGCACAAGCGTTCAAAGAGGTATCTATCTAACTGTTGGGTCATTTAATTCTTTTTGTTAGTTTGCGATCATTCTGCATATACACTTTCAAATTTTTGGTATGCTACTCAGGTGGGGTGCATTAACTGGAATGACGTCTGAGATGGGTTAGAGGGGACATTAGAAACTTGAGCTTTCCTTTTAAAATGGCTAATTCCCTAAATAGCATTTGGATGAAATGGAAACCAATGGTTCAGAGCTTCAAGAAAGGGTAAAACTTGGGTGTTTTTCCAATTAAATCCGTGAATATGCACATTTAGGCATGTAATCTTTTGTTTCCCTGCTAATTTATAGATTGTGATTCCCACTTGTTTTCTGTGTCCATTATTTTCTTCTAAGGTTTGTAAAGCATGTTAATCAATCAGTAATAGTGGGTATTGAATGTAATTAGAAACTGGTTTGAGAGAGGCTTAGGGACAATAATAATTACACAGACCCCAATGGAAGGAAGGTTATTTTGTAGACTAGCAACGTATTTTGTAGCTTGGGGTTGTTCATGTGAAGAAAAATGTTTATGAAGTGGCCTATAATTGCTATGATAGACTTCAAATCCTGCCTTCTCAAAAATCTGTTTCTTTTGACTTTTTTGTGTACACTCTTGTGCTCTGACAGCTTTCCTGATAAGAAAAGAGTTGGGGGAGATAACGTGGATGGTTCCTTTGAAGCCTCAGACCGAATAAAGATGGTAAGATTGGTTACTCCTTTCATCATTCAAGGAATTATCCACTTCATCTTATTATTCATTTGATTGTACTTCGCTCTGCATCTTAAGAGCCCATCCAGAACATTTGTAATCCTTAGTAATTGAGATATAAGGCCTTGTTGGGCTGAGTTGATACCTTATACTAAGCAAATGATCGTTTTTTATAGCTTTTATGCAGTGCTCTCTCAGTGAGTTTTACTTCTCGTAAATAAGTACACACACAACTCTTGCATTTCTAATTTACTCCAATCTGGTTTCAGGATATGGGGCACTTAGAGGACCATATCAAAACCAATAAGAAGCAATCCCCTAAGGCTGAAGTTCAAAATTCTTTAAAGTAAGAGGTATGGAAGTGAATTTTTTCTTCTTAATAACCACGTTTTGAAGAACCACAAGACTTAAATCTAATCCTTTTCCTCGGTCATGGCTCTATTCAGCCTATTGCAAATAGGCTCCATCTTTATAGCTGTGATTTCTACTAGTTACTTATTAATTTTAAAATATGTGGCTAGCAGATTCTACAACTTGAGAAGAGATTACAAGACCAATTTGAGGTCCGCCGGGCTTTGGAAAATGCAATGGTATATGGGTCTTCCTCTTAGGATAATACAACTGAAACAGTAATGCCCAAGGTATACCTTCTTGCCTACCTCTCCCAAACACTGATGTAGATTTGTTTTAGAGAGTAATTTATATAACTTTTCTTGCTAAAGAGGGTGTCCAACACTCTTCGAACTCCTGACTATTCCCTTGAGTGTGTGTAGTCATTTTATCCTACAAACACCAAGTAATTACAGGGAGGAATCCCTTGAGGGTGGTCCCAAGATGCTGGTTGTGGTTTTTGAACCCAGGACGTCATTGATCTAATGAGGCCTTAGGAACCACTAGGCCTTGGGGGTTTTGGAGAGTAAATTATTATGAACTACTTATACAGTTTAACTACAGTTTCACCATTTATGCATTTTGTCTATAACGTAGTTGTAAATTTTATCCCAATATCTTAAGGTGTTGCATTATCTCATTATATTTCTTAATCATTTTAACCAAAATTTCATTTACCAAAGAAAGGGACAACCGGAAAACCAATACTGTGAACAATCAATATCTATGGAGAATTCCCACTTTCTATTTTATTATTTGTTTTTGTTTTTGTAATTATGACTTAGACACCATGTGTTATCTTATCCATAAAGGTACCTGTGACTAATGAATCATATGCTCCAATATTTTGATTTTTATGGTTTAATGCTACTACTAATTGTCATAATTTTTTATGATGCCCTTGTATAACCCGAGTTAACCATGGAATCATGTATAATTCCTATGTTAATTACAGCCTCTGGTTTTGGTTTTCCTTTTGCTTAATAGCTGCATTTTCATTTTCATACTGTAATTTAACGCTACTTGTCGATGACTCCAGCCAGCCACAGAGTTAATCAAGGAAATTGCAGTGTTAGAGTTGGAAGTAGTGTATTTGGAGCAATATCTTCTCTCCTTATACCGGAAAGCATTTGATCAACAAATAACTTCTGTATCTCCATCTTCCAAGGATGAAAGATTAAAATCACCTATAAATACTCCAAGAGCAAGGATCCACAAAGCTTCCAGACCTGAGAACAAAAAATTGCAGTGTTAGAGTTGGAAAATGTAAAAAGTGTGTATAAATATATTCTTATATTGGTGGATGCATGAGAACAAAAAATTAACCAATGTTTCACTTTTCTTCTATCATGCAACCAAAACACAAAGCAATATATGTCAAGGCTAAAAAAAAATTTCAACCCAACTTAACCCATTATTAATCCACAAAAAATATTAAGTTAAGTAAATTTTGTCAAGTTAATTTAATTTTTCTTTTCTCATGCAATCAAAACACATATCATAATGATTGCAGGACCCTCTTCTTCACCAGCCATTCTTATTTTTTATACGAAAACACACACAATTTGTCTCAAGTGTCACTGAAAGATGTAGATGCAGAAGAACAATTAAGTCTTTTTTTTTCTTTTCTTTTTTTGATAGGAACGGTTTGTGTTTTTGGTAAGCAGTAGAATTAACATGGTCTTATATGTAGTGTTTTTAGGAACTATCCCCACTTCCTAAAAAAGAGTAAAAAATTTATCTTCCACTTACACAATTACCTACTTTTTTGAAAAAAACTCTTCCTCTAACTACTAAAACACAACCCCACTACCTTAAAATTAAGAAACGTTTTAAAGTTTTAACCCACCTGTTTGGCCAAAAAAAAAAAAAAAAAACTCTAAATTTAGACTTTTTATAATTATTTCTGATAAGTTACTGCAAGTTTATCCATTAACAATTGCCAAAATTTATCCATCAACTTCTAATCTCATTAACACACACACACACACACACACACACACAAAACCATATACACCATGGCCATCAAAATTTTCATATGTAAAAGTTTCAAATTTATTACATACCCCATTTGTGGATAGATTTGAGTTTTTATTTTTTGAGAGAGAGGTGTGAAGGTGGTAAGATTGAATACCTAGTTGGTTGTATGTTTTGAATTATACGTGGGTTTTTTTTTTTTTTCCCCCTTAGAAAAATGGGTAGTGGGAATTGGGATTGAGGGAAGTTTTTTTTTTTTTTTTTTTTTTTTTTTTTTTTTTTGTGGAATTATTTTTTGAGGGGAACGGTGGGTTATTGGAACTTTTCAATCCTATTTTATAGGCAATGTTTTTGCAAGAGTTAAAAGATGTAGTTTTACCAAATTATTCTTTAGTTTTGTCTCTACTTAAATCTAGGGAAATAGGGGTATTTTGAAAATAGAAAAATCTGGTCCAAATAGGTGCAGCCCCTTAAATAGTAGTATAGATATCTACTACATTAAAATAATATATCCACTACAATATAAAATAATCACAACCACCGCAACCACAACCGCCCCTGCCCCCGACTCTGCAATCGCCACTACCACTGCCGCTGCCACCGCCACATAATTGCAAATAATTGTCTAATGTAACAATCATTTTTTTTAATCCCAAATTATATATATATATATATATATATATACACATACATATACATTTTTTTTTCATCCTAAAACAATTTCTAATAACTTAACAACTAAACTTATTATGAAATTATTGTAAAACATTGTAAAGGTAACATTTATTATATAAAATATTAACTCAAGAAAAAAATTTAAAAAAAAAAATTCTTTTTCTTTTCATTTATTTTTCTCTTAATTCACCTATCAACTGTCACTCTCATGTCTCATCTCATCCCACTTTTAAAATATAATGCTTCATTGTCCAAACCTTAAAAAAATCTCCCCTTCATAATAATATAATATACTTCTTCTCTCCTTTTTCATTCTTCTTCTTCAGTTATTACTATTTTAGCGTCAATTGAAAAAGAGTAAGTTGCATGAAATGCACCTATTACTATTTAAGCGTGGTTGGTTATGTAGGAAAAGCTCTTGTTTATGTTGCCTTAGAAAGTAGCCTTAGAAAGAATCGTTGTTTTATTTCTAAAATCGTGTTGCTTGAACAAGTCCTCTAACAACATATTGGCTAAAGTATTTGGGAGTATTCAAATCAGCTGCTACATATATATATATATATATATATATATATATATATACAGCTGATATATAGATCTGCCTGTTGACGGTTCATTCTATACCAGTACGTAAATTTGCATTGCTTGTTTCTCTTGTGTTCTTTGGTGTAGGTTCAATAGTTCAAGCCTTTTGAATCTGGTTCTTAATATAAGATCAAAGTGTATCAGGTGCTGCTATAATAAACACATTTTTTAACATATGATCCTGCAATCCTAAATCTTTTTAGCTCAGGCAAAAATACATCCACCCAAAGGAAAAACTTTCAATTTCTAACAGTTTATCAAAGTAACACCTGCTCGCTGAAATCTCCCGCCATAGCTGTTGTATCACTATATTCACCAAAGCCCCTTCTACTAGTGGCAAAAACATTGCCCACAATCAAATCATTGAGACAAAATGACAAATTTAGTTCCTCAACATAATTTTAAGTCTCTCTTTCACACAAAATAGGAAAAACAAGTTCATTAAATTATCCAATGATAATTCATTAGATATAGAATACTTCGATTACAAGTTCATTCAATGATAAAAAAAAAAAATAATTGTCCGCATACAACATAGTAGTAATAATTTTCCGCATACAACATAGTAGTAAGTTCAAATACACAATAAAGAGAACCTCAATTTACATCTACAATGCCAGTCCAAAAGCGAGTATCTGCATGCCTGACAAAAATTCAAATATTGTCGTTAGATACCAAAAGCCAAAACATACACACTAATCTATGCAACTTGGCTAATTGATACAATCATGGCATTTTATAAAAAATCATCCCTAGAGTACCTATTATGTTTTGTCTTAATTTGTAATAGTTAGTGAGTTTCTTGCTCTGTTGATACCTATTTCCTAATTTTTGTGGTATAAATATGCTCAGTAATCAATGTACTACATTGCAATGCCTTCTGCTCTGAACAATATAAATTTATGGCACTTTTGGCAATTCATGCAGTTCTATACAACAAATTTGGCATGGATCATGGAAGATACTAATTTGTTATTTGAAAGTACAATGAAGAACTGAATTTTTTTGTTATTTTTATTTTGGGTTCTTTCTTTTGGTGGTGGGTGGAATATGTTGAAGTGGATTAGATATGAAAGAAATTTTAGAAATTCTACTAGTAACCCTAAAATCATTGGTTTTATACATGCAAGATTGGTTTTAATATCTAGCCATTTTCTAATTTAAATATGCTGAAATCAAGGCAACAACATTTAATTGATGTCCATAATGGCATTTTATATGAAAGTACCACTTACCTAGTTTGGATCATTACCGCTTGTCGAAGCCCCACGGGAAAGCGGACATCTTCTACGGTTATGCCCATGTTGATGACACAGTCCACAGCTCTGCTTTTGTTGAATCTCCCTCAATTCAAAATCTGGCCTCTAGGTTCCCGGTTCTCGCCAAACCCCATCCATCTCATTCCGTATCCTAGATGCCACAGGTCGACCTTTGCCCCGCAACAGGTTTGGGTCAGGCACCCACTTTGGACCGTCCACATCCCTTCACAATGTATCTGACATTGGCACCACAAATGGATGTGAGCAGGTGCGAATGGCATTCTCCAAACTATAACATGGGTCAATATATGTACTCGCATCTTGCCCCAAGTGCTGAAGAGCTTTAATTGCAAGAGAACAAGGGATCTTTCGATTTTGCCACTTTCCACAACGACATGTTCTGGCTATTAGGTTTACTTCATGACTATGGTGTCCCCCTCCAGAGCTATTGATGTTGTATGCAGTAATTACTTGATATATACCATTCTGATTATTATACACTGCTATTTGGTGTGAAATAGATTTTTGTAGGTTTTTTCCATAGATTTCTAAGGCATATTTACTCCATATCTTGGCATTTGAGATATCATGAATAATTTCTTTATGTCGATCATGAAAATACGCAACAAGTTTGCTGTGTGTGAATTTAACCATTGCAGCAATGGGTAGGCCACGGGCACCTTTGAGTACTCCATTGAAGCACTCCGAGACATTGGTTGTCATAGCCCCATAACGGTATCCACCATCATATATCCACATTTGTAAATCTTCTTTCATTAGATATGTGTATGGCATGATGGATGAGCCAGGCTCACTTTCTTGCTGCTCGGTTCTCCGTTTCTTCCTAAGGGCCTCGAGCTCAGCTTCCTTGATAGGTTGCATGTACAACTCAAATTTAGCTTCCTGAGTAGCATACCCCGCTTGCAAGGCCAATTACTTTAAAGTGGCGTCCTGAAAATGTGTGTTGAAGTTGCTAGCAACATGTCGAAGGCAATATCTGTGAACTACTCGTACTCGTCCATCATCATCTCTAGGCCAGTTTGCAATTGCATTTTGAATACCCTTATGTCGATCAAAAATTATGCAGATGTCCTTATCTGCTATCACATCCCCCAGTGCATTCCTGAGGCATTCTAAAAACCACCTCCAACTAGGCCCTGACTCTTTGTCCATAACGGCAAAGGCGAGAGGCAAAACCTTGTTGTTAGCATCAGTAACCATTGCAATCAACAACACCCCTCGATATTTACCATACAAATGGGTCCCATCAATACTGATCACTGGCTTACAATGTCTAAATCCTTCAATGCATGGAGCGAAAGCCCAAAATACATAGCGTAATATTGTATCACCGAACTCGTCCCTAGGTATGGTGTGATACTAGAACCGGGTGTCAGGTTCTTGATCCAAGTATGCCAACAATAACTTTCTTAACCTTTGGTAAGACTCTTCCCAATCCCCAAATATCTTTGCAATAGCTCGTTGTTTTGCATCCCATATCTTATAATAAGAAAGCTTATGCCCATAACACTTCCCTTCAATGAAATCTTTGAGGTGATAAATTGTTGCCGTGTGTTTTTCTTGGAACAATGGAACAAATTCTGCTGTAAGAAAATTACAATCCATTGTTCTACCATCAAGGCCGTGGCAAGGGGTATACAACTGTGAGGACTCTTATAAGATGTGACCATCCATAGTCCATATTCAGGCTTCTCGACTACCCCAACGTACCATATGCATGACTCATCGACGCATTTCATATCCAGTCTACTTTTGGTCGACCTACTAGTGATAATGTTTCTATTATGCTTTGCGACGTAAATTGTTAATGCATGTTTCACCGCCTCTTTATTCGTAAAAATCAACCCTTTTGCAAAATTCAAGTCTGCATTCCAAGAAGAACCAAATGCTTGCTGATCAACTTCAAGATCAACCATATTTTTCCAAGTATTTTCATAAAATGATGAGGCAGAAGGTTCATAAACGAGGGTCATATTTGTAACATGCTGAACTCTAACATTAGCGTTCACATCATCTTCATCACATTCAGCCATATCATCAACATGAAGAATGGGAGCAATTTCATGGTCATCAAGACCCCTGTCAAAGTCGCCATTGTCAATCCTCTCTTCGTACTCATCTCTATCGTCAACATCTTCCCTAACACAGTCTTCGTCTTCATCTTCAACTACTGGAACTGTAGAGGATTCACCTCTATGTGTACAAAATTGATATTCATATCTATTTCCAGGTTCGCTCTCAATTGTTGCTGGTGTCTCTTGAAAAGGGGGTGTATAGCCTCCCAATGTGGTGCATTGATCATCTAGGACTGCAAACTGTAGAGATGTAGTTGTTTGTACAATTTCTTCCTCTACACCGACTTCCGCATGCAGCTCCAAAGTGACGTATAACTCAAAATCTGCTGCTTGTTCCCATTTCTGCATCTTACTAAACATGAATTTCACATGTTTGTCCTCTATTATCGTCATATTTCTGTAATTAATGCATTGATTGAGGACTTCATATGGAGAACAGAAAGTAATATGTATGTCATGTAAAGTAGGGTTCACTTGCAACTCTTCCATAATTTTTACTTTCAGCTCATTCAGGGTCTTTAACTTATGGCGTATCATCATATAGCAGCACTAGATACCCGGACCTTGAAATGAGCATCCGTCATAAGGGTTGGCACTGCTAAGGGGTCCACCGTAGTATATATTTATATGGATCGTTGTCAACCTATAGATCATCAAGTGCAATTGTGTTAGTGACAAATTTATAACGCTCGATCAACATCAATCACACAACTTTGCGTATGAAATGCCAACAATATTTACACTAACAAACAAAACAAATATTCCCAAACGGTGAGTAATAACATAATAATCACAATATTTCGTACTAAATATTCCCTATAATCACAATATTAATTTTTAAAAAAAAAACATAGCAAACAATTTAATCACAATATTTACACTAACAAAAAAAAAAAATTTACCAATATGTTGTAATTTAATCACAATTATGTACTAAATATTCCCAATAATTAATCATAATATTACTAGTCATTATAGATATTTTTTCTTAAGTCCATTCATGATCTTATATAAATGTGTCCTAATATTAATTAAAAAAAAAAAACTAGCAAATAATCACAATATTTACACTAACAAATAACAAAAACAAAACTTTTCCTAATATGTTCTAAATATTTTCTTAAAAAAATATTCCCAATAATTAATCATAATATTACTAGTCATTATTTTTTCTTAAGTAGATTCATGATCTTATATAAATGTGTCCTATTATTAATTAAAAAAAAAAAAAAACTAGCAAATAATCACAATATTTACACTAACAAATAACAAAAACACAACTTTTCCTAATATGTTCTAAATATTTTCTTAAAAAATATTCCCAATAATTAATCATAATATTACTAGTCATTATTTTTTCTTAAGTAGATTCATGATCTTATATAAATGTTTCCTAATATTAATTAAAAAAAAATAGCAAATAATCACAATATTTACACTAACAAATAACAAATACAAAACTTTTCCTAATATGTTCATTATTAATTTTTTTTTTTTTTTTAAAACTAGCAAATAATCACAATATGTAACAAATAACAAAAACAAAACTTTTCCTAATATGTTCTAATATTAATTAAAAAAAATAGCAAATAATCACAATATTTAACAAATAACAAAAACAACTTTTCCTAATATGTTCTAAATATTTTCTTCAAAAAAAAAAAAAAAAACTAGCAAATAATATTGTAAAAACATTACCTGAGAGTGTTTATGTGAGATGTGTTTAGGAAATGAGGTGCCTGTTTTTTAGGAAATGAAGTACTAAGTTTCGGAGAGTTGTTTTTTTAAGAGTAGAGAGTTGTGAGTGATTCTTAAGAAGGTGCCCCACGGTAAGGAGCAGAATAGGTCCCAGCTGGGACCTATGGCAACACGTGGAGGGATGGGGACCATTGATGAAAATCAAGTACTCTGAAATCGATTTTCTATTCCCTCCACGTGACCTGTTCAGACTGTGGGACTGATGGTGCTGTGGGATGGATTGATGAGACTGAGAAATCGACTTAAGTGGAGTCGTTTTCTATACAAAGAAACCGTTTCTATACAAAGAAATCGACTTCACTGAAGTCGGTTTCTACACAAAGAAATAGACTTCAGTGAAGTCGATTTTTTTGTATAGAAAATGACTCCACTGAAGTCGTTTTCTATGTATAAGAAATGAGTCCAAATGACTCGATTTCTTTATCTACGTGGACTCTTCAACTAACAAAAAATAGGGGATATGAACAGTAAAATCGAATCATCTGAAGTCGAATTGTTAGAAATGCAATATGTTTGAAACTTTGCCTAACTAATAATATTGTTTGGGTTTTGTAGTTATTTTCTAAAAAATCCCGTCATTTCCTCTCCAAACTTAGCTAAAGAAGCACTTCAAAAAAATGACCAAGCTTTCTCTAGCCGAACCATCCCAGATATGGCACGTGTATTTGACCACCACGAATTTTCAATCGGGTGGTTGCCCACAAATTCGAAATGGAAGAACCTTAGGAAAGCTTGTGCTACCCAAATATTTGCTACACAACGTCTTGATGCCACACAAGCCCTACGACAAACAAAGGTACAAGAGCTAATTGACCATGTTAACCAAAGTTGCCAAAGTGGTTCACCCATTGACATTGGTCGAGTAGTGTTCACAACAGTTCTTAATTCAATATCAAGCACTTTTTTCTCTATGGACTTGGCCCAATATGACTCGAATTTGTCCCAAGAGTTCCGGGACATAGTGTGTGGTGTTGCCGAAGAAGCTGGAAGGCCTAATATTGCAGATTATTTTCCAGCACTCCGTTTGATTGATCCCCAAGGTGTACGCAGAAGGACAAGGATTTATTACACAAAAATATTTGGGATGCTTGATGGTATCATCAAGCAACGACTACAATTAAGAGCTCCATCAAAGGGTTCTAAAGCAGGCAATGATGTATTAGATTCACTCCCCAGTTTCATTGAAGAAGCTAATTCAGAGATAAGCCTCCTTGATATTAAACATTTGCTTATGGTAATTGACTACCTCTTTAAAACTTCGTTCTAAGAAAATATCTGAAAAACAATTATACCCAATACTTGCATGTGATGTATTTCGCTCAACAAGAAAAAAAAAATACTTTGTGATGTATCATGTATTTTATTCAAATCTCATCTCTTCCTCCTTCATTATTTATCTATAACAAAAATAATAATATTTAATACTAGCTGAATAATTTTGAATTTTTTGAATATAAACTTGTTCTGAGTAGTAGAATATTATTTAAATTCATTATAATCAATCAAGAACTTCTGCTCCTACAGGAGATATATAATTTTTTATTTTGAGACAAGGATTCACTTTAAAAAAAAAAAAAAAAAAAAGTTTTTGAGAAGTCGGATTGATTTTATGAGACCTGTATCAACTTTTTATTTTTGTTTTTCCTTATTTTTTGAATTTATATATAAATTTTTTTACTTTCAGGAAATAAATAAAAGTAAGTTGAATGGTAAAATAAACTAACTTTTTAATCTAGACACGTACTAACTCCTCACCTGCCTATATCGATAGTGGGAAGTCAATATATTCATTGTCATTACTCATTTTGACAAATTAAGGAAAGTCTTTATGAATTAGATAACCCCCATTTCGCCAATCAGGCCATATGTTGATTTCCAATGCACATTTATATGGGTACCATTTTAGACTGTTAATTGGTGCAATTCATAAATTTGTGAATTTCACATAATACTTTAAGCAGGAATGAATGCTAATCAATCTGTATGACCAGTTTTCATCCTCAAATAGCCTCAACAAACTTGATGGCTAGTATTCCTTGGGATCTTTGTTAGTTTGTGGGCCTCAACCTTTAGCACCATTTGTAACGCGTTATGGACTGACAATTACGAATATGAATTGTTGTGATTTGATTGACATTATTTTTATGGGGTTCACTACTCATACTATTTGTATTATGCACTGACCACAATAGGCCATAAACTTAGGCAATCAATTCTCATACTCCTTTATTGCAGGACTTGTTTCTAGCAGGGATCGGCACAACATCAAGCACTGTGGAATGGGCAATGACAATGTTATTACAAAACCCAGAAAAAATGGCAAAAGCTCGAGATGAGCTTAAAGAAGTCCTAGGCAAGGATGGACACGTTCAAGAATCAGACATCTCAAAGTTCCATTATCTTCAAGCTATAGTGAAAGAAACTTTTCGATTGCACAATCCTGCGCCTTTTCTAATACCCCGTAAGGCTAAAACAAATGTAGAAATGTGTGGCTTCATTGTGCCCAAAAATGCACAAATACTAATAAATGTGTGGGCAATGGGACAAGACTCAAGTGTATGGCAAAATCCAAATGTATTTATGCCTGAAAGGTTTTTAGCGCAAGACATTGACTTTAAAGGCCGAAATTTTGAGCTCATTCCATTTGGATCTGGAAGAAGGATATGCCCTGGGTTGCCATTAGCGAACAGAATGGTGCACTCGATGTTAGCTTCTCTTCTTCACTACTTTGCTTGGAAGCTCCCAAATGAGATGAGGCCGGAACACATGGACATTCGTGAGACGTTTGGGCTTTCCTTACAAAGGGCAGTGCCCCTCCGAGCTATTCCCATAAAATCCTTATAACTTTGATTGTCTATTCTTAGCCAAATATAAATGTGAATTTTTCTATGTTTAAACTAATTCCTTCAATATTAGGATTTTGCATAAGCACAATAAAGGAAAACAATTATATATCACACACCATTAGTTTTCAGTTCTATTATGGATTCTAGTTAACTCAATTGTTGTCGGATAAGGTTCGAATTCCACCTAGTGCCCGGTAATCTTGCTTTTAAAATGGAGATAATCGTTGGCATTTATCTTGGCCTTAGTATTTGTCTTTTGTGAGGACATATGTGTTTCACTTGTTAAGAACATATGTCATTCTTTTATGTAATTGGCTAATCCTTTGACAAAACGCACTCAACTTGTAATTGCATAGTTCTAGGTGTTTTTAATACTTTAAGAAATAAGGTTTCAGGATCAAGTGTTGAAGTCATCAAGTCTGCCCAAGAAACAAGCTGAAGAAGTGCACCGTCATTAAATATCGACACCTGCTCAACACCTTTTATTTGTCAAGGTTTATAAAATCGGAATTTCTGATATGATTTCTTGGGATCCGTGGATGTGTCTTTGAGCCTTCTTTTCTTCTAACCCTAGGCATAAAAAAGGATTGTTTTAAGGGCCGTCAAAGGGTACACAAGTTGCACAAGCATTGAGCAAACTCTGTTCAAGCAAATTGTGACTGAAGATAAAGTTATGCCCTAGTTCATCTCTTCTGAAGAAGTTGCTGTATATGTGCACCTTTGGGTTTTGTGACCAAGCATCTTCTTGATTTTCATCGTGGATGAACTGAAGAACTTTGCAGCCAACAACTCTTTTTAGTTGATGATTGAAGTCGCGTACTAGGATCCGCGCATTGGTTAGTCACGTACTTGGGAGCTGTGCATCAAAAAGGGAACTATCACTACAGAACAAGTCTAATTGGGTATTGGAGTAAGGGTTCAATTGTAGGTTGATAAGGTACTTAGGATTCCTTTATTTGTAACCGGTTATTGTGATAATAGTGGTGTTTCTGGAGTAGTGACTTGAAAATCACCCGATGAGGTTTTTGCCGTCAAGTTTTCTCCATTCGTAAGCAAATTACCGTGTTATTTATTTTCCATTATGTTATTAGTTTATTGGTGATTTGTTTGTGCTACCACGTGTTTGCATGTTAAATTGATTAATTAATAACTTGGCTAATTAATTAATTAATTAATTAATTTAATCACAAGGAGTCAATTTGTTTTTGGCCTATCATCTTTCATGTATGTTTGAACTTTTGGATGAGAGATTGCCTCATATGGAATTGGAGGTGATGAAATCAAAGATGGCAATAAAATGGAAGAAAAAGTAAACGAGAGGGAGAGAACACAAAGTGATTATGTAATTCAGCTCGAAAGCTTCCATCCATGGGATAAAGTCCTAAGTGGTTACATCTTTTTATATTCTTAATTGTATTTACAATAGACTATAAGCAGGTATAAAATTATAAATAGAGACTACAGCAATAAGGTTGACCCTAAATGGATTTTACAATATATAATTGGACCACTCGAAGCATTGAACATACTTAATCAAAAAAGCGAATGCAAAAATGATTTTTCAATATATTTGGACCACTAGAAGTGTTAAACATACTAAATCACATAAAGCGAATACGAAACCACTTTTACAGGACAATTTGGATCCCTTCAATAGCAAAATCTTCTAATTAATGGATCATTTAAATTTTTCATATGAATTATGTTCTAAACAAATAGTATGTATACATGTATCATATCATTGCATTTAAGTCCCATGTCTTTTTTTTTTTTTTTTTCCTTCCCGACCTGAACCCGAACCATTTTTTTAAAACTTTTTTTTGGGTAAAAAAAAATAGTAAAATTAAGACAATATTGGTTTAATTGTTTATTGTGAGTTTTAAGGAAACAATT
The DNA here is from genome assembly GCA_030445155.1 of Quercus variabilis. Lineage (NCBI taxonomy): Eukaryota > Viridiplantae > Streptophyta > Magnoliopsida > Fagales > Fagaceae > Quercus > Quercus variabilis. The sequence goes on along the minus strand of CP129449.1, from coordinate 85,658,934 downwards.
GATATATTTACATAACTGCATGCAAATTAATTGAAAGATAAATGGTTAAGTATTCTGGAATAAGTAAATATTTCTAGATATCAAATAACAAAGTACATGACAAAATAATCTGATTACAGTAGAGTTAAAAATATAGATTTAAAAATGTAGACATGTGTGTGAAACATTCACAAGTGTGAAAATAGTGAAGCCAAAGTATCAAATTAGCGTAAATTATGAATGCTTAGATCTATTTTTTAACAATTTATGTCCAAAATAAACGACTTTTCAAAATAATTATGATATTTCTTAAAGTATGTGTTGCTTAACAATAATATGATATTCATAAAAGAGACCATATATAAATAAGTAAGCAATCAAACTTTAATGTATATCTCAAATTGAAATAGAGTGCCAACCACAATTAATAATAGATTATAAAATTAATTTTCAAGATTGTAAATTTCTTAGGATCCGGTTAATGTGTGCCCTAAGGGCACACATTAAGCTATCCATTTTTGGAAACATTTTCTCAGAAATTGAAAAAGCTGTCAATGCTTTTTCAATTTCTGAAACTTTTTTTTTTTTCAAAAATGGTTAATTACATTAGCAAAATCCAATTTCTTATATGTTTTTATTCTTTATTAAATGAGTTATCCAATAAGTCATTTGTAATTTTGTTTTATGTTTTGGAATGTTGATATTGTGTAGAAATAAAACTTGTGTATTTGTTTTACTTATCTTTGTGTTATTTTGTTTCAGATAGTAATGTTAAGATTTGTATAATTTTAAAATTATTGAATAAGTATTAATAAGTTTAACTGAGTTCATTCTTAATATAAGTGGTGAATTCAAAATAATGCATTTTACATCAAATAATTTGTTGCATAACTTTCTAAATGGCAAATACATGTTGTTTTCTTTGTAAAAAAATTAAAAAAAAAAAAAAAAAAAAATCATGTGAAAAATACGAGTCAACCCGACCCGACCTGCAACCCAATTGACCCGAACTTATTTTTAACTTGCTAAAATGACCCATGATCCGTTTGACCCGCAACCCAATTGACCCGATCCAAACCCAACCCGACCTACCCGTTTTGCCATGTCTAATATTATCAACAAAAATATAAACACAAGAAACATAAACCTAACATCAAGAATTAATGGACTACTACCTAGTATTGTTGCTCATACTTCCCTTTGCATGTGTGGGCATCAATTCTTGTGCTCAGATCCAACCTAGCTAGCAAGCCGCAAGCACTTTGTTGTAACTTTGATTGTTTGTTCTTAGCTCAATATGGAATTTATCTTGCTTAATCTAATGTCTTTAATATTATGATTTTGCATAATCATAATAGAGGAAAATAATTATATATTGTACATCATTAGTTCGTAGTCCTATACTGGGTTCTAGTTAATTCAGTTTGTAAAATATTTTGTTGTCGAATAAGGTTCGAATTCTGCCTACACGTGCCCAGTAATATTGCTTTCAAAATGGAGATAATCGTTTGGCATTTATCTTGGTCTTTGTATTTGCTTTTCTGTCTGTCCTAACTTGTAGACGAGAGACTAGCTCATATATATAGACAACACGTTGAAAACTTGAAATTAAGGGCTCATTTGGTTGGTAAGATAGAAAAGTGGTGGATAGAAAATGGGGAAGGAATGAAAGAGTAGAGAGATAGAAGAAATTATAGTTTTCTCTTGTTTTGTTAGGATGGAAAGGATGAAAAACTCTTCTTCTTTTTTTTTTAACTAAGAAAAAAAGGGAAAAAAATAGAAAATGTAATTTTTTTAAATTTACTCTTATGTCATTATTTCATTATATATAAGAAATAATTTTTTTGTAATAAAATATTACTTATTTATCAATTAAAATTAATAAAATAATATTTTATAAAAGTTAAAATGTTGTACATAATATATTATTTTTTTTTTCTCTTTGTTACTATATTTATTAAATTTTTATTAAAAAATAAAATTAAAAAAAAAAAAAAAAAGTAAACTCAGTCCAGAAGCTTGTGTTTTTTGTTGTATAGTTCAGGTGTTGGTTGTTTGTTCAAGTTAAGAACTCTGTGGTAATGTTTTGTTATGTCTTGTTGTTGTAAAGTTTTCTAGGACTGTTTGTTGTGTCTTGTTGATGTAAAGTATTCTAGATCTTGTTGTTGGATCTGTTTGTCTGCTTTAGTTTCTGTTTTCTATATCTATGGTCTGTATTATACTTTCATTCAATAAAATTCAACCTTTTAAGAGAGAGAGAACAAACCAACAAAAAAAAAGAAAAGAAATGGAGGAAAATAAGTACTTTCAGGAAATGAGTAATCTTTTTCTTTGCTTCTTACCATTAGTGATTTTGCAAGTGACTATCTTGAAAAAGATCAAGTCTATCATTTATGTGTTCAACTAGTTCAGAAATTTGTGAAGTTCACAGAATATTTCAAGTAAGAATGAATGCAAATCACTCTGTATGACCAGTTTCCATCCTCAAATAGCTTCAACAACCTAATGATGACTAGTAATCCCTGGGATCTTGGTTAGTTTGTAGGCCTTAATCTCTAGCACCATTGGTAACGTTGAGGACTGATAATTACTAACATATTTTGTTGTGATCCGATTGGCATTATTTTTATTTGGATTCATTACTTTAAACTATTTGTATTATGCACTAATCACAATAGGCTATTAACCTAGGCAATCAATTCTCATACACTTTATTGTAGGACATGCTTCTAGTAGGAATAAGTCTAGGGCCACAACTTATGTCACAACTCGCCCATGTGGCGAGTTGTGGTTGGTGGAGGAGTGATAGTGGGTCCATGTGGGGACACCCCTTCAACCACAACTTGCCACATAGGTGAGTTGTGACACAAATTGTGCCATAAGTTATGGCACTACACTTATTTTTCTAGCAGGGATCGGAACAACATTAAGCACAGTAGAATGTGTAATGGCAGTGTTATTACACAACCCAAAAAAAGAGCAAAAGCCCAAGATGAAATCCTAGGCAAGGACGGACGTGTAAGAGACATCTCAAAGTTCCATTATCTTCAAGTTATAGTGAAAGAAACTTTTTGATTGCACAATCTAATGCCTTTTCCAATTCCCCGTGAGGCTGAAACAAATGTAGAATTATGTGGCTTTGTTGTGCCCAAAAATGCACAAATGCTAATAAATGTGTGGGCAATGGAACTCAAGCATATGGCAAAACCCAAATTTATTTATGCCCAAAATATTTTTAGTGCAAGATATTGACTTTGAAGGCCAAGATTTTGAGCTAATTCCCTTTAGAGCTGGAAGAAGGATATTCCTTGGATTGCCATTAACTAACAGAATGGTGCATTTGATGTTAGCTTCTCTTGTTCACTACTTTGCTTGGAAGCTCCCAAATGAGATAAGGCCAGAAGACATGGACATGGGTGAGACGTTTGGGCTTACCTTACATAGGGCAATGCCCCTCCAAGTTATTCCCATCAAATCCCTGTAACATTGATTATTTGTTCCTAGTCCAATATGGATGTGAATTTGTCTATGTTTAATCCGATGTCTTCAATATTAGGATTTTCCACAAGGATAACAGGGCAAAACAATTATATATCATACATCATTATTTTGAAGTTTTAAAATAAGTTCTATTTAGCTCAATTAATAAAGTCTTGTTGTCACATAAGATTTGAATTTCACCTACACAGGACCAGTAATCTTGCTTTCAAAATGGAGATAATCATTTGGCATTTATCTTGGACTTTTTATTTGGCTTTCATGTCTATCCAAACTTTTAGACGAGAGAGTACCTTATATGGTCGATTTTTATTGGACATGATGAAATTAAAGATCGAGAGAAAACTGAAACAAAAAGTAAAAGAGGAAGAAAGAACATAAAAAAAATTACGTAATTTTACACAAGATGCATCCACATGAAAAAGTGCTAGGTGGCTATGTCTTTTCTATTCTCAATTGTATTAACAATAAACCCTAACCAGGTATAAACAGAGACTATAGCAATAAGGCTAACCATAAATAGGCTTTACAGTATAATTGGAAAGGTCAGAGCATTAGACTTCTTCTTCTTTTTTTCTTTTTTCTTTTTTCTTTTTTTGAGAAGAAAGAGCATTAGACATACTTTATCAATAAAGCAAATATGAAAATGATTTTACAATATTATAAATTTATAATTGGACTACTCGAAGCAATAGACATACCTTTTTTCTTTTCTTCTTTGAGAAAACAACAGACATGTCTAATCAATACAAAACGAATGGTTGATATTATCTTCGCCCGCCCCGCTTGACTTTGGCATCCGAATCATGTCCTAAACTTCTAATCCTCAATGACAGGGACACCTCCAGCTGCCTTATATAGATAGATACACGTACCATTATCAGTGCATTTAAGTCCATATCTCTCTATTTTGTTTTCTTCCTAACTTCGTACAAAGTAGATAATAGATAACTCTTAAAGAATTATCCTAGTTTAGGACACCGAAGCATGTTCCATATTTTTCATTTTAAGATTGTTTGTGTTGTTGGGTTGGGAGGGATAAAAATTCATTTATATGGTTAAAAAAAAAAAGTGAGAGAATAGAAAATATAATTGTTGGTAAATTTGCTTTTATGTTCTTATTTTATTATATATAAGAAATAATTTTTTTTAATAAAATATTACTTACTTATAAACTAAAATTAATAAAATAACATTTTATAAAAATTAAAACATTATACATATTTTTTTTCTCTTTGTTATTATATTTAAGCACAGAGATTGGTACTGAACAAAAAGAAAAGGAAAGAAAAATAATAATAATAAAAAATAAACGACGTCAAGAAGCTTGTGGTTTTTGTTTGGTATAGTTCAGGCTTTGGTTCTGTTCAAGTTAAGAACACTGTGGTAATGTTTTGTTGTGTCTTGTTGTTGTAAAGTTTTCTAGGACTGTTTGTTGTATCTTGTTGATGTAAAGTGCTCTAGATCTTGTTGTTGGATCTGTTGGTCTGCTTTAGTGTGCGTTTGGATTGCACTGATTGCACGTTTTGTGTTTGCATTTGGCATTTTAAATGAAGACAAACGCATAGGTAACATTATAGATAGAATATTCAACAATATTAATCAATATTATATTATTATATATCCACAACACAAATACACTAAACGCCATCCATTCATTCAAATATAATTTTTTAATCAAAGTAAATTTCAGTCATTCATTCTATTAACTTTTAGACTCAACACTTAACCATTCACTATCAGTGATAGCTCCATGTCATGGATTAATACTTCAAAATTATTTTCGGTGCAATTTGTCTTGTAATGTAATTTCCATATTGGGACAACCAACCATTCACTATCAGTACAATAAAAAAAAATCAAAGAAAGAGAGATTTTCAACGTTACAGATGTGTTAGAGGGGCAGAAAAATAAGTTATTTGGCTGCATCAAAATCAACGAATTTTCTCTCCAAATCTTCGATATAAGGTAAAGATGAAATTATTTTGTGTGTGACTTCGATGCATGCTGTCAGGTAAGATGAAATTATTTTGTCTAAAATTTTGTAAGGGTTCAGGTTTTGGGAAAAATTGGCTAATAAGACTTAATTTTTTTAGTTTTATTATTGGTAATTTTTGTTGCTTGACTAATTTTTTTTGGCTTGTATATTTAGTTTAAATTTTAGATTTATAGGTTTTTTTTTTTTTTTAATGGTCATTAAAATGAAGACAACGCTAGAACTATAATTTTTTTACAAATTGTTGATGTGGTGAGTGGTTTTTGGTAAGTAAAAATGTGGTGTAAATGATGGGTTCAAATGCAAACCAATATGAATTTGCTACCTTAACAATTTTGTAAAAATGTTATAGAAAAATTTTTGGCTATAACATTACTCTTAAAAAAAATAAATGATATTATTAAAGGGCCAAAGTATAATTTTATAGAACAAAATTGCTAAAATTAATACGGAGCGTATATACTTATATTTAAAAAAAATGGGGGGGGGGGTGGGGCCAATCCATGACTACTGCCTTTATATATATATTCTCCATTCTTCTACCAAACGAAAATATAAACACAAGAACCACAAACCATCTTTGAGTTAACAATGGACTACTACCTTGTATTGTTGCTGATCCTACCCTTTGTGTGGGCATTCATTCGTATTGTCACCTCCAATAATCTATCAAGCCAGACTCTTCCCCCTGGACCACACCCTTTTCCAATCATTGGTAACATCTTGGAGCTTGGCAAATTACCCCACCAAGAAATTGCCAAGCTCTCCGAAACTTATGGTCCCTTAATGACTCTCAAGCTTGGGAGCATAACCACCATAGTCATTTCCTCTCCAACCTTAGCTAAAGAAGCACTTCAGAAAAATGATCAAGCTTTCTCTAGCCGAACCATCCCAAATATGGCCCATGTATTTGACCACCACAAAATTTCAATGGCTTGGATTCCCACAAATGCTAAGTGGAAGAACCTTAGGAAAGCTTCCACCACTCAAATATTTGCTACAAAACCTCTTGATGCTACACAAGCCCTTCGACAAACAAAGGTACAAGAACTACTTGACCATGTTAACCAAAGTTGCAAAAGTGGTGCACCCATTGATATTGGTCAATTAGTGTTCACAACAGTTCTTAATTCAATATCAAACACTTTTTTCTCTATGGACTTGGCCCAGTATGACTCTAATTTGTCCCAAGAGTTCCGGGACCTTGCGTGTGGTGTAACCGAAGAAGCTGGAAGGCCAAATATTGCTGATTATTTCCCAGCACTTCGTTTGATTGACCCCCAAGGTGTACGCAAAAGGACAAGGATTTATTTCTCAAAAGTATTTGGGATTTTTGATGGAATCATCAATCAACGACTCCAATTAAGAGCTTCAAAGGGTTCTAAAGAAAGTAACGATGTTCTAGATTCACTCCTCAGTCTCACAGAAGAAGATAATTCAGAGATAAACCTCCTCGATATCAAACATTTACTTCTGGTAATTGACTACCTCTTTAAAACTTTGGTTCAAAGTAAATATTTGAATAACAAGTATTCTTAGAATATAATTTAGTACTCTATATTCTACAATGCTTCATGCATGTAATTCCAATTTTAGGCTTGACTATCTTCTCAAAAAAAAAAAAAAAAAAAAAACCAAGCTAAAACATAACATTGCATTTATGAATAGGCTCGTAAACATGAGCTGTGGCGGGGCTGGGGGCCATGGCCCCCCAATATCCAGCCCATTCCCATTCATTAGCCCGTAGCCGTACTCTACTCTCTCTAGATCATTCATCCAATTGCTGCGTGTAGGGGCATCTCTGTGAGTTTAACTATTTATGTTTGAGATAGCTTTTTGACTTTTGAGTTCTTAGTCTCTGCCTATCTATATATTTTGTTGTGGTCTACAGCTTGCATTATATATGTTATAATATTATATTTAGTGTTGATAATAGTGTCATCTGCTTTGGCAATAGAGACTAACCGTTGTTTTTATGTGTTGTGGACATGGGGTTTATATCTTTCACTATTGATGTTTTATTATTTCAATTTATATTTAGTTTTTAGTTTTGTATATTTGAGATTGATAATAGAAACATGTGTTCTTATTTATTGAAGTGCTGAATTCATTTTAATTTTTTTTTGTTTATTATAAATAATTTTAGTACTACAAAAAAAAATAGGTTACAACTTTAATTAAGTTAAAATTAGTTTATGAAATAATTTTTTTATAGAATAGTATTTCAAATATATGGATTTGTTCTATGATGATTGCTTTTATTAGTAGTTGGTTTTCCATGTAAATACAAATCAAATTCCAAATCTCTTGTTCAATTGCAAGAACTTTTACTAGTTGAGCTAATAAAACCACAAAAACATTTAATAATCATGAAAATTTTTTGTTGCTATAAAAATTATAAATATACAAAATATTACCTTAAAATTCAAGTTTCAATAATATAGACAATATACTTACATTTGAAAAGGAAGAAAATATATGCAATTCTAAACTTATATAATAACTTAAAACTAATGTAACATGTTACATGTGTTCTATAATATAAGGGTGTACATTTTTTTTTTCAATATTCTTGGATTTGTTTAAATTAATCAGCCGATACCAATTTGGTATATTTAAAAAAAAAAAAGTCATTCTAATAATATATTTTCAATTTATATATAAAGATATTATAATTAAGTAATTTAAATATATTTATTCAATTACGTTTTTCTCACACACACACACACACACACACATATATATATATATATATAAATTACTATGTATTATTATTATTGTTGAATGTAAAATACATTATATGTTCTATTACATAAAATAAAATAATAAATGCATTTTTATATATTACATTTTCTCACGCGTTGCGTGTGTTTAGTTTGCGGATATTTTTTTTTATAATTGTTAATATGATTTGTTGTTATTAAAGTAACATTGGCCATAAACTTAGGCAACTTAGTTCTCAAACACCTTTATTGCAGGATTTATTTATTGCAGGAATTGACACAACGTCAAGCACAGTGGAATGGGCAATGGCCGAATTATTACACAACCCAGAAAAAATGACAAAAGCCCGAGATGAGCTTGAAGAAGTCCTAGGTAAGGGCGGGCACGTTCAAGAATCAGACATCTCAAAGTTCAATTATCTTCGAGCTATAGTGAAAGAAACCTTGCGATTGCACCCATCAGTGCCTTTTCTACTTCCACGTAAGGCTAAGACAAACATAGAAATATGTGGCTATATCGTGCCAAAAAATGCTCAAATACTAATAAATGTGTGGGCGATGGGACAAGACTCAAGCATATGGCAAAGCCCAAATTTATTTATGCCTGAAAGGTTTTTAGAACAGGACATTGATTATAAAGGCCAAGATTTTGAGCTGATTCCCTTTGGAGCTGGAAGAAGGATATGCCCTGGATTACCACTAGCTAACCGAATGGTGCATTTGATGTTGGCTTCTCTTGTTCACTACTTTGCTTGGAAGCTCCCAAATGAGATGAGGCCAGAAGACATGGACCTGGCTGAGATGTTTGGGCTTACCTTACATAGGGCAGTGCCCCTCCTAGCTATTCCAATCAAATCCTTGTAACTTTGATTGTTTATTCTGTGCCCACTATGGATGTGAATTTGTCTATGTTTAATGTGATGCCTTCAATATTAGGATTTTCCAAAAGTATAGTAGTGGAAAACAATTATAGATCATATATCATTATTTTGTAGTTTTATAGTGAGTTCTAGCTAGTTCAATCAGTAAAGTCTTTTGTTGTCAGATAAAGTTCGAATTCCACCTACACTTGACCAGTAAGTTTGCTTTAAAAATGGAGATAATCATTAGGCACTTATCTTGGCCTTTGTATTTTTCTATCTTGTTATGGTCGATTCTCATTGGACATGATGAAATTAAAGATAGCAAGAAAACTGAAAAAAAAAAAAAAAAAATGATTTTGTATGACAACATGCGTTCACATGATAAAGTCCATATGACAAAGTCCCAAGTGGCTACATCGTTTAAATTTTTCACTGTATTTACAATGAACTCTAAGCAAGCATATACAGTGATTGTAGAAATAAGTTTAACCATAGATAGATTTTACAATATAATTGGACTGATCGGAGCGTTAGACATACTATCTATTTGGATACCATTTATTGCTAAAAATTAAAAACTAAAAACTAAAAATACTGTAGCAAAATAATTTTTAAATGTATGAATAGTACCATGGGACTCAATTTTGAAAATAAAAATTGCTAAAAAAATAAGTTTATGAATTCCGTAAACAGTGCATGTGATCTACTAAAAACACTAAATTCTCAGCGTTATCCAAACGCTCAATAAAGAGAATATGAATATGATTTTACAATATAATTAAACCGAAGCATTAGACATATTAAATCAATGAAGCAAATACGAAAATGATTTTACAATATAATTGAACTCGAAGCATTAGACATACTATATCTCATAAAGCTGATACGAAAATATCTTTAAACCAATGGTTGATATTAATATATTATCTTCGGCCGCCCCACTTGACTTTTGCACCTGAATCAATTTTAGGGACACCTCCAGCTGACTTTTTTGATAATCCCCCAGCTGCCTTATATAGATAGACGACACATGTACCATTATTGTGGCATTTAAGTCTATATATCCTTAGCTTGTGACCTTAGGCACACATTACTCATCTACTTTTGAAAATACTTTATAAGAAATTGAAAAAATTATCAAAAAAGTTGGTAGTTTTTTTCATTTTTTCATAAATTTTTTTAAATAATTTATTAATGTATGCCTTAAAGGCACACATTAGTAAACCCCATTATAGTTTAATTAGAACACCTGTTAGTGTATAGATTAAGCTAGATTAGCCCATTGGGCTTAGCCCAGTATATTACTTGTACTGCACTCATGTTACTTGTACTGCACTCGTGTTACTTGTACTGCACACATACCTAGCCTATATAAGACTCTCTTTTGTACATTGTTTTACACATATTATTATACTGACTATTCAGTCATTCTCTCTCTCTTTATATTGTTAACATGGTATCAGAGGCTTTCCTCTGATTTTTTGGTTACTGTGGACATCTCCGACGTTCTTCTACTGCCCTCGCCTTCATCCAATAGTCACTGTCAGAAGTGAGTCACTGCCGTCACTCCCACAACCCTAGAACACTTGAATTTCGTCAGTTGGTTGATCAAACCGCCAAAGTAAAGGCATACATTGACAAATCTGACAGTCCCGAGCAAAACCCAACAAAAATCTGCCAGAAACAATCTTCCACGCGCCGCTAAAAGTTTCAGCCTCATGAGCACGAGCCGCCATGCGCTTCCACGCGCCGCCACGCGCCATCTCTCCCTTCCACGCGCCTCACGCACCGGTCACGCGCCTCACGCGCCACACGCACCCTGCTCCGTTTCACGGACTGCCACGTCAGCCCTAGGTGACGTCACTCCTCCACGTCAGCATCCACGTCACTCCGCCACGTCAGCATCCACGTCAGCGTCAGCCATTGACCGGTGACTAGACCGTTGACCGTTGACCGTTGACTTTGACCAAAGTCAAAATTTTTCAACAAGACTTGTCTTGCTCAGTTTTTCGTGCAGATTTCGATTTTAGGCTCCGTTTCCACATTTGAGGTCTCTAAATCTCATTTTTTGGTCATTTTCTTCATTATGGCTCAACAAAATGAACGCAACATTATATGTCCTATCACCATTATGTTGGATGGTCCTACTAGCTATCATGCATGGTCTCAGAATATGACTGTTTTTCTCAAGGGTTGTAAACTGTGGAGATATGTGACTGGTTCAATTCCTAAGCCAGTACCAAACCCTAAATCCAAAGTCACAACTGCTGAAGAGTCTTCCACGACTACTGTTACAACAGATGATTATGAAGATCGCCTAGAGGAATGGGAGAGTATTCAGAGTAAGATCTTGTCTTGGTTTATTAATACATCTATGCCCTCCATTCATAATCTTCTTCCTCGTCTTGAGACTACTGAGGCTGCTTGGAAGTTTTTGGCTGATCGCTATAATTGTACTAATGATTCAAGCTTGGAATTCCACATTAAATCAAAACTTTATCAAATGCACCAAGAGACAGGTTAGTCTATTTCTGATTTTTATTCTCAGACTTCTACTATGTGGGAACAACTCTCTACTGCAGATCCTCCACTAGTGTATTCTAAGGACATTGAGCTCTTTGTCAAATATCGGGATCGCCGTAAATTTATACACTTCATGATGGGTTTGCGTGAGGATTTTGAGCCTACTAGGGCTTCTGTGCTTAGTCGGTCTCCTACTCCTTCTCTTGATGCTGCAGTCAAGGAGTTCATTTCTGAGGAAAATTGTCGGCCTACTCATCACATGTCATCATCTGATCATGTATTGGCTACACCATCTCCACAGCCTCCCATTGCTACATTCACTGCTTGTCCATGAATAAACTCTAGGCGTCCCACCTCTTAATCTTCCAAAGGTACTCGCTGCAAGTTTTGCCGTGCTAAAGGCTATGACATCTCAGTTTGTCGCAAATTGCAAAAATTTGTGCAAGAGCATAATAAAGCTTCTCTTCCTCGGGCAGCTGCTGTATGTCCTTCAGATCCATCGGTTCCTACAGGTCCATCTTTGACTTCCTCACTTACTACGGCTGATATTGAGGCAGTTGTTCAACAGGTTTTATCCCGCACTTTCACTACCCTTTCTGTCACCTCAGGTAAACAACCTTGGTTTTTTGATACTGCATGTTGTAACCATATGACTCCTGATGAATTCCAATTTTCTGATAAGGCACCTTTAGAACATCCAATCACCATTTACACTGCTGATGGAACTCCTATGCCTGTTAGTCATAAAGGAACAATCTCTTCTTCTTGTTTATCCCTTAGTGACACTTTTCATATCCCAAAGTTATCCCTCAATTGGCTTTCTGTTGGTCAACTTTGTGAATTAGGCGTAGATCTTCTCTTTACTAATCATGGTGTGGATGTGCAGGATCCCCGGACGAGTCAAGTGCTTGGGACAGGCCGTAAGGTTGGTCACATGTTTGAGGTTCATGACTTGAAGATTCCTTCACAAGTTGTTTTTGCAGCTGCTACCACTACCACCTTCTCACCTGATCTATGGCATGCTCGTCTTGGTCATCCATCCTTATCTCGTCTTTAGTTGTTAGCTTCTCAAGGTCATTTAGGTTTAATTCAGTTTCAAAATTTTGATTGTACTTCCTGTCATTTTGGCAAACAAACAAAATTGCCCTTTAATAATAGTAACTCATTTTCTTCTACACCTTTTGATCTTATACATTCTGATATTTGGGGTCCTGCACATGTTCCTACTGAGGGGGGATCTAGATATTTTGTCATATTTGTGGATGATTTTTCTCAATATACTTGGATTTATCTGCTTCATCATAGGTTTGAACTTGTGTCTATTTACCAAACATTTCATAAAATGATTGAAACACAATTCAATCGCACCGTTAAAGTTTTTCGATCAGATAATACTCAAGAATATAATGATAAATCTTTCCTATCCTTTTTAGACAATCATGGTACACTTATTCAGCGGTCTTGTCCTTACACCTCTCAACAAAATGGTCGTGCAGAACGAAAATATCGTCACATCCTTGATGTTGTCCGCACCTTTCTCATTTCTGCCTCTCTTCCTGAGTGCTTTTGGGGTGAGGCTACACTCACTACTGTATACACCATTAATCGTATCCCTTCACCAACTACACACAACAAATTACCATTTGAGCTTCTCTATGGTAAACCCCCGACTACTCCTCTCTTCGAGTTTTTGGTTGTGCTTGCTTTGTCTCTCTTCCTCCTCATGAACGGACAAAACTCCAACCTCGTGCTCGTCTTTGTTGTTTCCTTGGTTATGGTGTATCTCAAAAGGGGTTTCGCTACTATGATCCCATTTCTCATCGTCTTCGTGTCTCCTGTCATGTTGAGTTTTGGGAACATTGTCCTTTCATGAGTCTTCAGCAGTTTCCTACATCCTCTTCCTCTGAGTCTCCCATTTTTACTGATCTTTTCCTCCCTCTCTATCCTGAACTTGTGGAGGATTCTTCAATATCGGCTGCCTCTCCAGACGACTTATCTCCGGTTCTGTCCCTGGCATATGACCCGCCTGTCTTGGATCCTGTGGCACCACCCTCTTCTGAATCTCCTGATGGTCCTGAACTTCGTCATTCCACTCGGGTAAGCATTCCTCCCCCTTATCTCTCTGATTATCACTGCTCTTTTGCCCTTGCCACCCTCTATGAACCTCACACCTATCATGAGGCTCATACTGACCCTCTTTGGCAGCAAGCTATAAATGATGAACTAGATGCCCTTCATAAAAATCACACTTGGGATATGGTTGATTTGCCTCCTGGTCAATCTGTAGTAGGTTGTAGGTGGGTTTACAAGATCAAGACCAAGGCTGATGGAACTATTGAACGATACAAGACTTGCCTAGTTGCTAAGGGCTTTACCCAAGAGTATGGCATTGACTATGAGGAAACATTTGCTCCTGTTGCTCGCCTTACATCTGTCAGATGTCTCATTGCTGTGGCTGTTGTTCGTCGTTGGCCTCTTTATCAAATGGATGTGAAGAATGCTTTCCTCAATGGAGACCTTCAAGAAGAAGTATACATGCAACCACCCCCTGGCTATCCACACTCAGGCAGTCAAGTTTGTCACCTTCGTCATGCTCTTTGTGGCCTCAAGCAGGCTCCTCGAGCTTGGTTTGAGAAGTTTAGCTCAGTTGTTGCTCAGCAGGGTTTCACTTCGAGTCCTCATGACACTGCTCTCTTCGTCCGAAGATCCTCTGCTGGTATCACTCTTATTCTTCTCTATGTTGATGATATGATTATTACTAGAGATGATTCTGCAAGTATCCGCTCTCTTCAGCACTTCCTTAGTCAGCATTTTGAGATGAAAGATTTGAGCACTCTCAGCTATTTTCTTAGGCTTGAGGTTATCTCATCCTCTAATGGATACTATCTTTCCCAAGCTAAATATGCTTCTAATCTTCTCTCTAAATCCGGTATCACTGACAACAAGACTGTTTCCACTCCTTTGGAATACAATGCAAAGCTCACACCCTTGGATGGTGAAATTATATCTGATGCTACTCGCTATCGTCAGTTGGTCAGTAGTCTAATCTATCTTATTGTTACTCGTCCAGATATTTCACATGCCGTGGGTATGGTTAGTAAGTTTATGGATGCCCCTCGTTCTGTCCACTATGCTACTGTTCATCGGATTCTCCGATATGTCAAGGGGACACTTTATCATGGTCTACACTACTCCTCTCGGTCTTCTCTTGAGCTTCATGCTTATTCAGATGCGGACTAGGCAGGTGATCCGACTGATCGATACTCTATCACAGGTTTCTGTTTCCTATTGGGTACCTCTCTTGTCTCGTGGCGTAGCAAAAAGCAGGATATTGTTTCCCGTTCTAGTACTGAGGCTGAGTATCGTGCCCTTGCCAACACCACCTGTGAGCTTGTCTGGCTTCGTTAGCTCTTGGCTGACATGGATGCTCCACAACCCACTGCTACTCCTCTTTATTGTGACAATCGTAGTGCTATCTACATTACTCATAATGATGTCTTCCACGAATGCACCAAGCACATTGAGATCGACTGCCACATCACTTGCCAGCATCTCAAGAAAGGCAACCTCAAGTTGTTCTCCATCTCATCTGCTGACCAGCTTGCTAATATCTTCACCAAGTATCACCCGCCTGGTCGTCTTCGAGATCTTATATCCAAACTCCAGTTGGCTTCCTCCTTGCCACCTCGAGTTTGAGGGGGGATGTTAGTTTATAGATTAAGCTAGATTAGCCCATTGGGCTTAACCCAGTGTATTACTTGTACTGCACTCATGTTACTTGTACTGCACACATACCTAGCCTATATAAGGCTCTCTTTTGTACATTGTTTTACACATATTATTATACTGACTATTCAGTCATTCTCTCTCTCTTTATATTGTTAACAACACCAAAGCATGTTCTATGTAAAGCTGGTATCTCATGCACCAAGTGCATAAGACCTGCCTCTCACAAGCAAATGAGCTCCACACATGTGAGACCCACCTACTTGTGAGAGGCTGGTCTCATGCATCTAGCGTATGGGGGATTTTTCCGATCACATGTATTTCCTTTTAAGATTTTCTTATTTATATACTATTCTTGTTACCCAAAGAAAATATAAACAGGCTAGTATTGCCTTTTTATAATATATACTGTATTCTTGTACCAAACAAAAATAGAAACACAAGAAACATAAACCATCTTTGAGTTAACAATGGGCTACTACCTGGTATTGTTGCTGATACTTCCCTTTGTGTGGGCATTCATTCGTGTTGTCTCCTCCAATCTATCAAACCAGACTCTCCCTCAAGGGCCTCACCCTTTTCCAATCATTGGTAACATCTTGGAACTTGGCAAATTACCCCACCAAGCATTTGCCAAGCTCTCCAAAACTTATGGTCCCTTGATGACTCTCAAGCTTGGGAGCATAACCACCATAGTCATTTCCTCTCCAAACATGGCTAAAGTACTTCAGAAAAATGACCAAGCTTTCTCTAGCCGAACCGTCCCAAATATGGCCCATGTATTCGACCATCACAAAGTTTCAATTGGTTGGATTCCCGCAAATTCTCAATGGAGGAACCTTAGGAAAGCTTGTGCTACCCAAATATTTGCTCCACAGCGTCTTGATGCCACAGAGGCTCTTCGATTAGCAAAGGTACAAGAACTACTTGACCATGTTAACCAAAGTTGCAAAAGTGGTGCACCCATTGATATTGGTCGAGTAGTATTCACAACAGTCCTTAATTCCATATCAAACACACTTTTCTCTATTGACTTAGCCCAATATGACTCAAATTTGTCCCAAGAGTTCAGGGATCTTGTGTGTGGTTTAGCCAAAGAAGCAGGAAGGCCAAATATTGCTGATTGTTTCCCAGTACTTCGCTTGATTGACCCGCAAGTTGCACGCAAAAGGACAAGGATTTATTACTTCAAATTGTTGGGGATTTTTGATGGAATCATCAATCAACGACTCCAATTAAGGGCTTCATCAAAGGGTTCTAAAGCAAGCAACGATACACTAGATTCAATGCTCAATCTCATTGAAGAAGATAATTCAGAGATAAGTCTCCTCCGTATCAAACATTTGCTTCTAGTAATTGACTACCTCTTTAAAACTTTGTTTCAAAGATAATATCTGATGAAGAAGAAAAAAAAAAAAAAAAAACAGGGGTGGGTTCAAACCACAATTATAGAGTAGTAAATTATATTTACTATTAAAAACAAACAAATAATAATATTTAATAGAAGGCTCAAAGAAGTTTTCTGATAAATAATTTTGAGTTTTGTGAATATAAACTTTGTTCTCAGTGGAATATTGTTTTAAGTCCTAACAACTTTTGCTTTTAAAGAGGCATATATTTTGATTTTGAGATATGTAAAAAGATATATGAATTGAGACAAGGAATCACTTAATTTCACGAGACCTGTTTCAACTTTTTGTATTTTTTTTTTCTTTTTTCTCTGTAAATTATGAATTTTATTTAAAGAATTAATAAAATAAATAAAAAATCATTCATTCAGGAAATGAGTAAAATATTTCTTGGCTTCTTATTATTGTGACAATGTAGTAGCTCCTCATCGTAATCGACAGCTTGAAGTCAACATATATCATCGTAATTTTGACAATTAGATAAAGACATTTATGACCCCATGAACACATTTATGACCCCCATTTTGCCAAGTTAACCATAATTTGATATGTAATGCACATGAATATGATCGCAATTTTAGAACGTTAATCGCCGCAACTTGTGCAGCTATCTTCAGAATGATAAAGTCGGTTATTTATGTGTTCAAATAATTCACATATTTGGGAATTTCATAGAACATTTAAAGCAAGAATGAATGTTAATCACTCTATATGACCATTTTCCATCCTCATATAGTTCCAACAACTTAATGCCTAATTAAGATCTTTGTTAGTTTGTGGGCCTTAACCTTCAGCACCAATAGTAACGTTAAGGATACAACACTTTTTTATAATTGTCAATGTTATTTGTTGTGATTAAAATAGCCCAAGCCATAATCTTAAGCAACTTAGCTCTCACACTTCATTGTTGCAGGACTTATTTCATGCAGGAATCGCCACAACATCAAGCACAGTGGAATGGGCAATGACAATGTTATTGCAAAACCCAGAAAAAATGACAAAAGCCCAAGTTGAGCTTGAAGAAGTCCTAGGCAAGGCTGGGCGTATTCAAGAATTAGACATATCAAAGTTCAATTATCTTCAAGCTATAGTGAAAGAAACCTTAATGGCTTGTTTGGAAGTTTAGAGAGGGAGGAGAGTAGAGGAGAGTAGAGGGGAGGGGAGTAGTGGGGAGGAGAGTAGAGGAGAATGATTCACCTCCACCTTATTTGGATGTTTTTAAAATTAGTAAGAGGGAAGGGAGTAATTAGCCCTTCCCTTTGTGTAATTTTGTTAATATAATAAGGGTAAATTAGGTAATTTACTTGGTCAATAGTTTATGTACTCTACTCTCCCTCCAAATCTTTCTAATTTGGGAGAATTAAAATTGGGGGGTTAGAGGAAGTCCAAACCCCTCCAAACTCCTCCAAACCCCTCCCCCTCATTCTTTAAAAAACTTCCAAACAAGGTAATTGCATTACTCTCCCTCCCTCTACTCTACTCCCCCTCCTTTTTTAAACATCCAAACATGCCATAAGATTGCACCCATCAGCGCCATTTCTACTTCCCCATAAGGCTATGATAGACGTAGAAATATGTGGCTTCATTGTGCCCAAAAATGCACAAATACTAATAAATGTGTGGGCAATGGGAAGAGACTTTAGCATATGGCCAAACTCAAATTTATTTATGCCTGAAAGGTTTTTAGAGCACGCAATCGAGTTTAAGGGTTTGAACTGATTCCCTTTGGAGCTGGAAGAAGGATATGCCCTAGATTGCCATTAGCTAACTGAATGGTGCCCTTGATCTTGGCTTCTCTTGTTCACCACTTTGCTTGGAAGCTTCCTAATGAGATGAAGCCAGAAGACATGGACTTGGGTGAGATGTTTGGGCTTACTTTGCATGAGGAAGAGCCCCTTCGAGCTATCCCCATTAGATCCTTGTAACTTTGATGTTTGTTATTAGTCCAAAAATATATGTGAATTTTTCTGTGTTTAATCAGAAATTATAATATACTAAAATTAATTCAATATACGTGATACTATCAAATTTTTATTAAAACCCAAAAATTATAATATATTAAAATTAATTCAAAATAAATAATAAGACTTGTTTTAAAATTCTTGATTGGAGAGATGAACATAAGCTCAGGCTGAGAGCCAAGGGCCCAACAGATCATTTCTTAAAAGATGGGTCTAGCCCAAAGATGTAGATCTAAATGAAGAGGCCCAGGGAATAAAAGATAACTCCCCGGGGTGGATCCAATGGAGGACCGAGCGGACTTCCATTACTAAGTTCCACTACCGAGGTGATAAGCAAAGCCTTTCCTATAGCAGATACGCAAGGAACCGTAGGTGACCAGTTCCCCTCTGAACATAGAGCAGCTTTTGCTTCTCCCAATAGGATTCTACAAGAATCAACCTGATGTGGACAACTATTATTGGACTATTTGGATCCCACTGACAACAAAAACTTTACCGTTAAAGTTCGACTTTCTACATCAATAAAAAATAGACTCTGAAACGAATAGTTGATATTAAATTGAATCCTTATCTTACCCTCGAACGATTTGAATCGTACCCACTTCATTTTTGATAAACATCCACCACTCTCTTATGCCCAACAAAAATATAAAAATAGAAACAAAAGAAACACAAACCAAATTTAAGTTGATCGACTACTACATGGTACTTTTGCTAGTACTTCGATTTGTGCCAGCATCCATTCATGTCTTCACCTCCAACCTAGGAAGCCCGAAGTATGGCTTGCCCACACTACCCCACCCATTTGCAAGCATTGGAAACACCTTCGAGCTAGGCAATTTACCCCCATCAAGCAATTGCCAAGCTCTATAAAACATATAGACCTTTTAAGATTCTCAAGCTTGGGAGCATAACAACCATAGTCATTTCCTCTCAAAACATTGCCAAAGAAGCACTTCAAAACTATCCCAAAGATGGCCCAAATTTTTGACCACCACAAAGTTTCAATGGCGGTGGATGCCCACAAATTCTAGGGAGACCATGGGGTTGTCTCATGACACTTTGCTATATTAATTTTTTGTACTCTTCACCAAAATATATTCATATAAAAAAAAATGTTAAGGTCATGTTATTCTTATTTAAATTATCTTTGGTGAAAAATTGTCCCTTTTAAAAGTCTAAACCCATTAAAATTTATAAATAAAAAAAATATTTCAAGTTGCCTTTTAAAATGTTGAATGTGTTCAACATACTTCACAATACAACCCCAAGTTGAGAACTAAATTTTTTTTAATAAGAATATTTTAATATTTCAAAATATACATGAACCAAAAAAATGTATATTTCATGGAAATATACATAAACATCATATTAAAATTTTATTAGAATGATATTTCATTTAAGCTACCAATATAATACTCTAACAACATAAACATAATATCATAAAAATTCTATGATATTTCCATATACCAACTAAACATTAATATGATATCATGAATATCTTATGCTAACTCAAATGTATTAAAGAAACAAAAACCTATGATTAGGTGAACACATAACTTATTAGACAGCATATATAATAATAAAAATGTATGGAGTAGATTAAAATGCTTTTATCATTATTAAACTACAATATTTCTACATTGTTCTTTTATACTTTAATAGCACTTTAAGTGAGAAAATGTAATGGACATGTGTGCAATTTTAAATTTCTACCTTCCAATAATGAATTCGTTGCTTCAACTAATTTCTATGACTATTATGCAATAGTCTAAATTCTTTTTCCTCTTGAGACTAAACTAAAATAATGTCCTTAATTTTGTATTACTTTTGAAGAGGATAAAATTGGGTTGACGAGACCATTAGCCTGACAAGTCCATTGAAATAAACTTGACGGGTCCACTTTGTATACTTGACGATATTGACCAATCAACTAATAGTGCATGGATCCAAGATGTGCTAACGTGAGGTATACGGGTCTCAAAGGCCTAATGGTGTTAGGACATATGTGTTTTCACTTGTTAAGAACATATGTCATTTGTTTATATAAATTGGCTAATCCTTTAACAAAACGCACTTTACTTGTAATTGGGTAGTTCTAGGTGTTTTTAATACTTTAAGAAACAAGGTTTCAAGATCAAGTGTTGAAGTCATCAAGTCTGTCCAAGAGAAACAAGCTGAAGTGCAAATTCATTAAAGCTCGACACCTTCTCGATAGCTCCTCGACACCTTGCTATCTGTCAAGATTTATAAAATCAGATTTTCTGATATAATTTCTTGGGATCCATAAATGTGTCTTTGGGATTTCTTTTCTCTTAACCCTAGACATATAAAAGGATTATTTTAAGAGCCGTCAAATTGTACACAAGTTGCACAAGCATTGAGCAAACTCTGTTCAAGCAATTTGTGATCAAAGACGAAGTTCTTGACCTAGTTCATCTCTTCTGAAAAAGTTGCTGTATATTTGCACCAAAGAGTTTTGTGACCAAGCATCTTCTTGATCTTCATCGTGTAGGATGAACTGAAGAACTTTGCAGCCAACCACTCTTTCAAAGTCGATGTTGAAGTTGCGTACTGGGATCCGCGCATTGGTTAGTCACGTACATGGGAGCCATGCATCAAAGGTGAGAACTGTCACTATAGATCAAGTCCAATTGGGTATTGGGGTAAGGATTCAACTGTGGGTTGGTAAGGTACTTAGGATTCCTTTACTTATAACCACTTGATTTGATAATAGTGAAGTTTCAGAAGTGGTGACCTAAAAATCACCCGGTGGGGTTTTTGCTGCAAGGGTTTTCCCCATTCGTAAACAAATCACTGTATTATTTAATTTCCGCTGCTTAATTAGTTTATTAGTGATTTGTTTATGCGTCCACGCATTTGCATGATAAATTGATTAATTAATAACTTGGCTAATTAATTAATTGGTTTAATCACTAGTGGTCATTCAGTTTATGGCCTATCAAGTGGTATCAGAGCAGGCACACTCTGATTAGGTTTTAATCTTTGCTGTGTTTGATCCATTGACCCCTGTTTGTCATGAATAGAGGACAATCGTTAATTATATCTCCTTTATTTGATGGGACTAACTATGCATACTAGAAAGTACGAATGAGAGCTTTTTTGCAGTCCTTAGATGAAAAGATGTGGCAAGCTATAGAGATTGGCTGGACTAAGCCAAAGGAAGAGCCAGCCGATTGGGATGAAGCCAAGATGAAGGCGGCAAACTTCAACAGCAGGGCATTGAATGCATTGTTCAGTGCAGTCACCAATGAGGAGTTCAAGAAGATATCCTTAACTGAAACTACTAAGGGGGCATAGACCATCCTCCAGACAACCTATGAGGGCACAAAAGCTGTCAAAGATTCAAAGTTTCAGAGGCTCACAACAAGCTTTAAAGAAATAAAGATGGAGGAGGATGAGTCGTTCGATGAGTTCTATGCCAAGCTCAAGGACATAGTGAACTCAGCCTTCAATCTTGGGGAAACCATCCCTGAACCTATGATTGTAAGAAAGGTACTCAAATCTCTACTCAAGAGATTCCATGCCAAGATTACAGCGATAGAAGAATCAAAGGATATTGACAAGATTCCTTTGACTGAACTGGTTGGAAACTTGCAGACCTATGAGCTAGGACTATCTAGGATTGGCAAGACGGGTAAAGGCAAGAGCATGGCCTTGAAGGCGAAGAGCAGTGATACAGATGAGTCTTATGATGATGAAGATTCTAAGATGAAGTCTTACATTACAAGACAGTTCAAGAAGTTTATGAAGAATGCCAATGGGAGGAGCTTCGACAAGGACCGCAAACAATCTAGTTCTTCTCAGTTTAAGAGCCAAGACAAAGGGAAGAAGAATGCTAAGGATGGCAGTCAGTACACTGTTCCTGCAAGACCAAAATGTTTTGGATGTCATGGATTCGGTCACATGAAGCATGAATGCCCTACATATCTCAAGAGCATTGGGAAGAGTAAGGCACTTGCTGCAACCTTGAGTGACACTGAGTCTGAAGATGATTCCGACAATGAGGATGATGGAATCTTAAATGTCTTCACTGCCACAGTTAATCCTACTGAAGGGATTGTTGATGAAGTGGAAGAAGAAGAAGAAGTGGTGGATTCTAAGTGTGAGAAGATGGATGATCAAGATGATATCCATTCAGCCAATGAGAAACTATACAAGCTCTCTGAGAAACATGAGAAACTGTATAGGCTGGCCACCAAGAAGCTCAATGATGTGGAACTTGATCATGAAGAGTTGTCCAAAAAGTTTGATAAGGCGAATCAAACTATTGGAGCGCTGAGGTTTGAGAACAATTTCTTGGCTGAAAAGACCAAGAAGCTTGAAGCAAAGCTGTTTCAAGTCAAAGCTCAATTGGAGAGGACTTCAAGTGCGAAGCTTGATGAGATGCTCAACATTCAAAAATTTGCTTTAGATCGAACAGGTTTAGGGTATGGTCTTTCTTCCTCTCATATTGTTTCTACTAGTGCTACTGTTTTTGTTTCTCCTGCTAATAACACTGAAATTGTGAATACTGATGATAAAACTAAATTAGCTAATGAGAACTTAGACAAGGGTAAATCTATCTTAGAAGCACTCCCTAAGCAGGATAAGAAAGATGCTAAAAACCCTAGAGCTAAGAAGGCTAACTCTCAAAAGGCAAAATAGAAGAAGTAGCATCTCTGTCACCATTATGGAGCTGCTGGTCATACTCGACCAAATTGCTACAAGTAGCTAGCCACTCAACAGAGCAACAGCATGATAGTATTTGGAGGCCAAAATTAGCTTCAATCCTCTCTTGCTCCTCTTAGAGATCTTCTAAAAGCCCTCATTCTTCTTTCAAACTTAAACGGTTTCAATTCTTCCCCTTTATAGCCGGTTCAAGAGTTTAATTAAAGGAAAGGTTCTTCCAAGGTGTGGAAGAAAAAGGACTCTAAGAGCCTGTTTGGATGCATTTTTTTGGTCACTCAATTTTCGTCACTCAATTTCCGTCACTCATCACTCATCACTCATAACTCATAACTCATCACCCATCACTCTAAAATACCATGCTTGTTTGGCACCATCACTCAATTCTCATCACTCAATATTTTTCACACTATTTGTGGGCCCCGTACTTGTCACCACTGCTGTTTTTTTTTTTTTTTTTTTTTTTTTTTTTCAATACCCAACATCACCGAACCCAGTGAAAAAAAAAAAAAAAAAAAAAAAAAAAAAAAAAAACCAGAACATGAAGACCGAATCAATGCAAGAAGAAGAAGAAGAAAAAAAAAAGGAAGAAGAAGAAGAAACCAGAACAGACCGAACCAGTGCAAAAAAAAAAAAAAAAAAAAAAAAAAAACCGAACAGCCAACCCACCAGGAGAAGAAATGAAAAAAAAAAAAAAAAAAAAAAAGTCAAAAGGAGGTCAAAAGGTGCGGCTGGTACTGTTTGTGGGTCTCCTTGTGTGTTTAATTACAAAAATGTCATTGAGTTATGAGAATTGAAAACTGAAAACAGCCAAAAGTTGTTTTCAATTTCCACAAATCATAACTCAAAAAGTAGAGAATTGAGTATTGGAAACAGAGTTATGAAAACAAAGAAATTGTGCAGGCAAACGAGTATTTTGCTATGGGTCCCACCATTTTTGAGAATTGAGTTATGAAAACAGAGAATTGAGTCATGAAAACTAGTGAACCAAACAGCCTCTAAGTGACTTTATCACTTTCTTCTATCTTCTTATTTTTGTTTATTGCACTACTTGTGTGTTTTGCATTTTTTTTTTAGTTAGTCTAGTTTTATATTTTGTTTTGATAGCATGTTTTTGTGTGTTTATTTTTAGTTTTGTTTATTTTGTTTTTGATATAAAAATTTAAAAAAAAATTGAAAAATCAGAAAAATATAAAAACAATTTGTGTTATGTGTACATTGGTACTTGTGTACCTTGGATAGCCATTGGAACAAAGTTTTCTAAATTTTGTATCTTTTGTAACTTAGATAAGCACATCTATGCACAACTAATCAAATGAACTTTGTTACTCTTGTTTGTAATGAGTAAGATTAAGTTATCTCTTAAAACTTAACACTCATATCACTCTTTTTGACGGATAGGACTAGAAAATCCTGAAAGAAAGGTATAAATAATCATCTCACCACTGTTACCCGCCAATCATAATATGACACCTGTATGCTTCGGTATAGCAAAAGTGTAATGTCAAAGACACCCGTATGCTCCAACATAGCAAAAGTGCAGTGTCAAATGCTTAGCATCTTGGGTATTTCTTTTCTCTCTTTTTATGCCCATCATGATATGCTAAAATAAAAGAAAAAATGCAAAGAAATTAAAAGAAAAAAGATCAAAAATGCTTTAAATAAGGTTGCAAACGTGTATTCTAGGAGATGTGAGAGTTATAGGATGTACTTCAAAAGTGATAGTCCCCATCAAACAGTTATGATTGTGTGTAGTTAAAGTTATTTTCTCATATCTCAAATCATCATAACATGAATACACATATGCAATCTTACGATATTTTTCACACACAACACGCAATATTCTTTGCTACTATTGATACATGTGCAAGTATAATGTGATTTGGCCATCACAAGTGTTTACATGTGCTAATGTATGCTCACTAAACTGTCTTGACTTGTCTTTGAAAAATAAAATTGGTTAAACTTGTTTAGTGTGTGTGTGTGTTTTTGAAGATCCATGTGTTTAAATTGTTTGATAAGAGATGATTTTGAGAGATTAATATGTTGATTGAATCATTAGTTGAGGTGCATGTTGGATTGCATTCATGTCTGTGTTTTTCACTTCTCGAAAAACTGCTTTTAAAAGCTGGCTCGACACCTCCTCGACACCTCCTCGATTCCTTGTTATCTGTCGAGATTCTCAAGCCTTTTTCTTATCGCAATCTCGACACCTCTTCAACACCTAATGGATCAATCGAGAAAGTTTCTACCTCCTTGATACTTGGTGGATCGATCGAGATTCTGTTCCTTGAAGGTGATTCTTGTTCCTCGATACCTCTCGACACCTGTAGCTGTCGAAGGCCATTTTCTCGACACCTACCATGATAGATCACTCGACACCTCTCGACACCTCATCTGTCGAGAATTACTAATGCTCCTATATAAGCTTCTATTGCGATCTTGTTCTCATTTTCTCGATCTCTTTCGATCTATCCGCGGCTGTTCATCTCCCAAACTCCTTTTTCTCACTCAAAATCTTCAAACCACGTGATTTTCGGCCCTTCCTTGCTTCAAATCACTTGGTATGATCTCTTTCTCCTTCATTCTTCATGCATTTCATGTTTTGAATCTTAGGTTTTAGGGTTTTTGAAAATTTTTGGGGTTTTTTAAAATTAATGAGTTTTTCTTGAAATTTTGGGATGGGTTTTCACTTAAATGTGTTCAAAATCTCATGCATTGCATCACATGTGCATTAGAATGGTATTTTCATGTATTTAGATGTGTGTTCTCTGCTCGTGTACTGGTAAGATTGGATTGCGCTGAGCCCATGATGCTTTTACTTTGCATGTCACATGTTCATGCATTCCTCATGCATACATACTCTTTATTCAATATATTTGATATATTTGAATTGTTTTAGGACTTTTCTAATTGTCTCTTTCTCTCTCTCTTTCTCATTCTGTTTACGTTAGTAGTGTCTATGGCACCTAAGCATAAATCCACTCCGGCTCGAAACCCTTTGCGTTCTAGAGCTTCTTCCTCTTCTGATTCTACTCCTCTTAATCTTCGGTTCCGTGATGGTGATGCCCACAAGGCATTTTTGAAAAACTTTTCTAGACGAGGTGTTCATTCGGAATGCCAAGTCATTCTGGCGGACTTCGCCAACACTGACCTTTCCTTTGTCATTCACAGTAAGGAATAGGAGTCACTGTGTGACGTCCCAGTCACATGTCCTCTCTTACTCATTCAGGAGTTTTACTCTAACATGCACGGGACTGATTGTTCAATACCTCTCTTTTTCACTCGCGTTTGAGGTACACGCATCCCTATCACACTGCAGCTAGTTGCGGATGTGCTTCGAGTTCTTAGGATAGAGTTTCTTGACTATCCTTCTTGTGAACGTCTAAGGACTGTGTCCAAAGATGAGCTCATTTCTGATTTTTGTGAGCACCCTGCTGATTGGGGTGAACATCAGTATACATCATGTAAACCTTTTGCTAAAGGTCCTAGATTCTTACACATGGTGATGACTTTTGTACTCCATCCACTCTCTCACTACAACTCTATCACAAAACCTCGTGCTCGATTTTTGTTATCTCTTCTTGAGCATCTTACCATATATTTTCCTTCTCATTTCATTCTTTCTATCATTGATGTTCATTTAGATTCGGCATCCCGTGATAAGCTCATCTTTCCTTCCGCTATCACGAGGATCTTACGCCATTTTTCTATCCTTTTTCCTGTGTCCGACCACTTTACACACATTTATGCCATAGATGCCGCTACCGTAAAACGTAGTGAGGCTCAGTTTAGGTCGAGACAGGCAGATTTCACTCCTCCCTCCTGTTTAGCTCCTTCCCGATCTGCTCCGTCTATATCTGCTCCTTCTTCCTCTATGGGCGATGTATCTCTTGGAGACATCATGGCGCAGCTGCAGCGCATGGATGCTCACCTTGATACAATCTCCACTGAGTTGTATCAGGTGAATGTTCGTGTTGGTCGCATTGTACGACGGCAGGCGACCATGGGTGGTTTTGCTCCTGAGGCTACTCCTTCACCACCTCCTCCAGCGGCTTCTGATTCTGAGGATGATGATGATGAGGACGATGATACTTCAGATAATGATGATGGAGATGCTAGCTCTACTAATGAGATGTCTACTTGATACTCTACCCTTTGTCATTCGTGACAAAAAGGGAGAGTAGTTTTGGAAATATGAGAGTAGTCATCTTAGGGGAAGAGTTAGTATAGGACATTTTTTATAGGGGGAGTGTTGATTTTTGAGGGATGTAGTGAGGTTATGATGTATCTTTTCTTTTCTTTCTTTTTAGATACATTGTTCTTGTATATGAGGTCTTATGACCAGTTTTTACATACATTGTACTTATTTTCTCTATATGTGGATGTATATTTCTTTCACCTATCTCTACATATGTTGTTTTTTTTTTTCTATCTTTATACACATGATTCTTATACTTGTATGCAATCTATTATTTCTGTTTCACATAAGATGCCTTGATAAGTTTTGTTTAAAGTGTTTCAGAAATACAGGTTGTCAAAGTCTACTTGCCATAAACTCTTTTCTTGCAAAATTTTTCAAGGGTTTGTGATAGGATAGATTTTATTGTATTCAACAAGTGAGTATGAGTTGAGTGATTTATGACTTCTCTCATATGTTCATTTGTTTGTTGTGGTTTTATCATGGATTGCCAAGGGAGAGATTGTTAGGACATATATGTTTTCACTTGTTAAGAACATATGTCATTTGTTTATGTAAATTGGTTAATCCTTTGACAAAACACACTCTACTTGTAATTGGGTAGTTCTAGGGGTTTTTAATACTTCAAGAAACAAGGTTTCAAGATCATGTGTTGAAGTCATCAAGTCTGTCCAAGAGAAACAACCTGAAGTGCAAATTCATTAAAGCTCGACATCTTCTCGATAGCTCCTCGACACCTTGCTATCTGTCGAGATTTATAAAATCAGATTTTCTGATATAATTTCTTGGGATCCGTGAATATGTCTTTGGAATTTCTTTTCTCCTAACCCTAGACATATAAAATGATTATTTTAAGAGTCATCAAATTGTACACAAGTTGCACAAGCATTAAGCAAACTCTGTTCAAGTAATTTGTGATCAAAGACAAAGTTCTTGATCTAATTCATCTTTTCTGAAGAAGTTGCTATGTATTTGCACCAAAGGGTTTTGTGACCAAGCATCTTCTTGATCTTCATCGTGTAGGATGAACTGAAGAACTTTGTAGCCAACCTCTCTTTCAAAGTTGGTGTTGAAGTCGCGTACTGGGATCCGCACATTAGTTAGTCACGTACTTGGGAGCCGTGCATCAAAGGTGGGAACTGTCACTATAGATTAAGTCCAATTGGGTATTGGGGTAAGGGTTCAACTGTAGGTTGGTAAGGTACTTGGGATTCCTTTACTTGTAACTGCTTGATTTGATAATAGTGGAGTTTCGGGAGTGATGACCTGAAAATCACCCGGTGGGTTTTGCCGCAAGGGTTTTCCCCATTCGTAAACAAATCACTGTGTTATTTAATTTCCGCTGCTTAATTAGTTTATTGGTGATTTGTTTGTGCTTCCACACATTTGTATGATAAATTGATTAATTAATAACTTGACTAATTAATTAATTGGTTTAATCACTAGAGGTCATTCAGTTTGTGGCCTATCAAATGGCATCCCTATAATTTGAATAACCTCCAAGTAATCCAAAATGGAAATGGTTTGCGTGCTACGATTAACCCTAGTTCATAGAATCCCAAAATGAATAAAATCCTGACATGGGAAGGATCCCGAAATATACACCCATTAATGACAATCTTCTCCATAAGGAAAAGACTTCTTACGCAAGAAAGGAAGGTCAGTTCTACACTACTATAAAAACACAAAGGCTTTGAGAAAATGAGGTACACATAATTCATCCCAACTCTGGCACTCCAGGGTTGTGAGAAATTTTCTAACTTAACCTTCAAAGGGTCTTTGGCTTATACCACACCGATACTCTCTTAGGGTTTTCTTTGTTTCCATTTTGTAGGCTTTGTTTCGAGCTCGTGAGTATTGTGTAGCTTACTGACTATTTTCAGCATCATTAACTTTAATTCAATAAAAACTACACATTACATTATGTTATTATTTTAATATATTTTGAACATTTTATATAATCTTTTCCCATGACAATTTAAAACATTAACGGTGTGCATCGCACAGATGCTTCGCTAGTTTCACTAAAATATGGATAGCATGACTATATCTTATACATTCTTATTGTGATTACCAATTATTGTTTCACATGGTACAAATAGAGACTATAGAAATAGGGTTTGCCCCGGCCAAGATAAATTTTACAATATAATTGGAGCATTGGGACCATTAGGTAAGGTTTCTAAGTTTAGGTTTTGCTTTAGCTTTACCATTTGATGATTGATGAATCGGCAGACACGTATTCATATTGGGTTTTGGTTGGTTGGTTGGTTGGGTTTTTTTTTTTTTTTTTTTTTTTTTTTTTTTTTTTTTGAGAATTCATTTGGGTTGGGCCTGTTGGGTATTTAGATAATAATTATTTTGATTTAAAAATCTGGTTGGAGTTTGTTTTGTTTAGGATTGATGTTGGGCTTTTTTTTTGGCTTGCTCTGTTACATTTTTTTTTTTTTTTTTTTTTTTTCAGATTCTCTCTTACAATTTTTTTTTTTTTTTTTAGATTTTAGTTCAAAATTTGTTTGGCATAAAAATTTTGAGGGTATTCCTGTTTTGCTTGAGTGTGTTCCTTTTTCTTTTTTCTTTTTAAGGGTAAACAAATAAAAAAAATTATTATATATAATTTTTCTTTTCAGGTGAGGGTGTTCCTAGAAACACCCTGACCTCAATGTGGCACTGCCACTGAGTGAATGGACTACTACCTAGTATTTTTGCTGATACTTCCACTTGTGTACTTATCAATTCGTGTGCTCACCTCCAAACTAGCAAGCCAGACTCTCCCCCCAGGCCCCAAGCCTTTTCCAATCATCGGAAACTTCTTGGAACTTAGCAACTTACCCCACTGAGATCTTGCAAAGCTCTCAAAAACTTATGGACCATTAATGACTCTCAAGCTTGGGAGCATAACAACAATAGTCATTGAGAGATGCTACGTTTATAACAATTTTACAACATTTTTACAACAAATCACAGGTGGTTAGTTGTTATTGGTTCAAATTTGAAATTAACACTAAGATTACTTTTTTGCCCCAATAATAACAACCAATAATAACCTGCCACTTAAAATTTGTTGTAAAAATATTGTAGACATATCATTTCTCATAGTCATTTCCTCTCCAAACTTAGCTAAAGAAGCACTTCAAAAAAATGACCAAGCTTTCTCTCGCCGAACCATCCCAGATATGGCACGTGTATTTGACCACCATGAATTTTCAATCGGATGGTCGCCCACAAATTCGAAATGGAAGAACCTTAGGGTTAGGAAAGCTTGTGCTACCCAAATATTTGCCTTGATGCCACACAAGCCCTTCGACAAACAAAGGTACAAGAGCTAATTGACCATGTTAACCAAAGTTGCCAAAGTGGTTCACCCATTGATATTGGTCGAAGTGTTCACAACAGTTCTTAATTCAATATCGAGCACTTTTTTCTCTATGGAATTGGCCCAATATGACTCTAATTTCTCCCAAGAGTTCCGGGACATAGTGTGTGGTGTTGCCGAAGAAGTTGGAAGGCCTAATATTGCAGATTATTTTCCAGCGCTTCGTTTGATTGATCCCCAAGGTGTACGCAAAAGGACAAGGATTTATTACATAAAAATATTTGGGATTCTTGATGGTATCATCAAGAAACGACTACAATTAAGAGCTTCATCAAAAGGTTCTAAAACAGGCAACAATGTACTAGATTCACTTCTCAGTCTCATTGAAGAAGATAATTCAAAGATAAGCCTCCTTGATATCAAACATTTGCTTATGGTAACTGACTACCTCTTTAAAACTTTGGTTCAAAGAAAATATCTGAAAAACAATTATACCTAATACAATTATTTAATACTTGCATGTGATGTATTTCTCTCAACAAGAAAAAAAAAAAATACTCCGTGATGTATCACGTATTTGATTCAAGTCTCATCTCTTCCTTCTTCATTATTTATCTATAACAAAAATATTAATATTTAATACTAGGTGAATAATTTTGAATATAAACTTGTTCTGAGGAGAATATTATTTAAATTCATTATAATGGATCAAGAACTTCTGCTCCTACAGGAGATATATAATTTTTTATTTTGAGATAAGGATTCACTTAAAAAAAAAAAAAAAAAAAAAAAAAAAAGGTCTTTGATAAGACGGATTAATTTCATGAGACCTGTATCAACTTTTATTTTTGTTTTTCTTTATTTTTTTTAATTTATACATAAATTTGTTACTTTCAGGAAATGAGTAAATATTTTCTTGGTTTCTTAGTATTTGTGATTGTGACAATGTACTAGCTCCTCACCGTTATCGATAGTTTGAAGTCAACATATATCATGATCATCATCATTTTGACAATTTAGGAAAAGTCTTAATGAATTATATGACCCCCATTTCGCCAATCAGGCCATATGTTGATTTCCAATGCACATTTATATTAGTACGTGCAATTCAGAAATATGTGAATTTCACAGAATATTTAAAGCAGGAATGAATGCTAATCAATCTGTATGACCAGTTTTTATCCTCAAATAACTTCAACAAACTTGATGGCTAGTACTCCTTGGGATCTTTGTTAGTTTGTGGGCCTCAACCTTTAGCACCATTGGTAACGTTATGGACTGAGAATTACTAACATGAATTGTTGTGATTTGATTGACATTATTTTTATCGGTTTAACTACTCATACTATTTGTATTATGCACTGATGACAATAGGCCATAAACTTAGGCAACCAATTCTCATATTCCTGTATTGTAGGACTTGTTTCTAGCAGGGATCAGAACAACATCAAGCACTGTGGAATGGGCAATGATAGTGTTATTACACAACCCAGAAAAAATGGCAAAAGCTCGAGATGAGCTTAAAGAAGTCCTAGGCAAGGATGGGCACGTTCAAGAATCAGACATCTGAAAGTTCCATTATCTTCAAGCTATAGTGAAAGAAACTTTTTGATTGCACAATCCTGTGCCTTTTCTAGTACCCCATAAGGCTGAAACAAATGTAGAAATGTGTGGCTTCATTGTGCCCAAAAAATGCACAAATACTAATAAATGTGTGGGCAATGGGACGAGACTCAAGCGTATGGCAAAATCCAAATGTATTTATGCCCGAAAGGTTTTTAGCGCAAGACATTGACTTTAAAGGCCGAGATTTTGAGCTCATTCCATTTGGAGCTGGAAGAAGGATATGCCCTGGATTGCCATTAGCTAACAGAATGGTGCACTTGATGTTAGCTTCTCTTCTTCACCACTTTGCTTGGAAGCTCCCAGATGAGATGAGGCCAGAAGACATGGACATGGGTGAGACATTTGGGATTACCTTACATAGGGCAGTGCCCCACCGAGCTATTCCCATAAAATCCTTATAACTTTGATTGTCTGTTCTTAGCCAAATATAAATGTGAATTTTTCTGTGTTTACCCTAATTTCTCCAATGTTAGGATTTTGCATAAGCATAATAAAGGAAAACAATTATATATCATGCACCATTAGTTTGCAATTCTATTATGGGTTTTGGTTAACTCAATTAATAAACTCATTTATTGTCGGATAAGGTTCAAATTCCACCTACAAGTGCCTAGTAATCTTGCTTTCAAAATGGAGAAAATTGTTGGCATTTATCTTGGCCTTCATATTTGTCTTTCTTGTCTGTCTGAACTTTTGAACGAGAGACTGCCTCATATATAATTAGACATGATGAATTTAAAGATGGCAATAAAATGGAAGAAAAAGTAAAAGAGAGTGAGAGAACACAGAGAGATTACATAATTCAGCTTGAAGCTTGCATCCACGGGATAAAGTTCTAAGCGGCTACATCTTTTATATTCTTAATTGTATTTACAATAAACTCTAAGCAGGTATAAAATTATAAATAGAGACTACAGCAATAAGGTTGGCCCTAGATGAATTTTACAATATATAATTGGACCATCGGGAGCATTAGACATACTAAATCAATAAAGTGAATGCGAAAATGATTTTTCAATACAAATGGACCACTTGAAGCATAAAACATACTAAATCACATAAAGCGAATACGAAACCACTTTTACAGGACAATAATAGCAAAATTTTCTAATTAAAGGATCACTTAAATTTTTTGTTGAGACTTTAGTCAAGAAAGAAGACATTAAGGAAGGCAACACAGTAAAGAAGAAACAACAATAGCACAATTGCAGTGATGTAAAGCCAGAGCAAAACGACAGAGTTTATAAGGAAAGAAAGAAAGGAAGCTAAAATCAAACGGTGGCATTTTACTTAAGTGACTGGCACGTGAGATAGTTGGCACGGGAGATTGTTTAAGTGCTGTATAGCTATCAAATACGGATTGCTTAGGAAGTTAGTTTGTTAATAGTTAGACTTGTTTCTTTCCCTCCTTTCTCGGACAAAATTGGGAAATGCCCCGTTTGGGTAAAAATAGCAGCATAATGCCATTTTCTCCAAACTATATAGGGAAATGCCCCTCTTTTGTAACTCGATTTTCTTAAAATCGAGTTAGGCCCTATAGCGGTGTTTTTTAGGAGCCTATAGTGACGTTTTTAGAACCTACAGTGGCGTTTTTTTAACTTGATTTATAAGAAATCGAGTTATAGGTAAAAAAAATTAAAAAAATTGCCTATAACTTGATTTTATGGAAATCGAGTTATAAAACGTCACTATAGATCCTAAAAATGTCACTATAGGTCCTTAAAAACGCCGTTATAGGGCTCCAGAAATTTTTTTTTTTATAACTCGATTTTGAGAAAATCGAGTTACAAAAGAGAGGCATTTCCCTATATAGTTTGAAGAAAAGGGCATTATGCTGCTATTTTTACCCAAATGGGGCATTTCCCAATTTTGTCCCTCCTTTCTCTGGAGCATGTATATAAGGCAAAGTCTTTGCGCGTGTTTAGTTGGAGTGAAAACAGGAATGATAAAAAATAGAGAGAGGAAAATAGGGTAGAAAATGTCATTTTTTAATGTTTGGTTGAGAAAGAAAATAGGAGAGATAGAAAATAGGGGAGAAAGTTTTCCCTCCGAACCCACTTTTTTTATCCTCCCAATTTGAGAGGAAAATCGAGAGAGAAAAGTGCTGAAAAATACATTTTACACGAATACTCTTTCACCTACCCCTCACTTTATTCATGATGACTTTTGCCTCTTCCCAGTAACGTTACTTTGGCTTCTCTCTTTCTTTTTTTCTTTTTCTTTTTTTTTTTAAAAAAAAAAAAAATTGGGCAACGTTTTCTCTTCTTTTTTTTTTTTTTTTTTTTTTTTCTAGGCTGCCTTTTTTTTTTCGTCTTCTGGGCAGAAACGTTGCCCTTTTTTTTTAAGGCCTGGGCGTGCCTTTTTTTTTTTTTTCTTCTGCTGGCAGTAAAGTTGCCATTTCTTTCCTTTTTTTTTTTTTTTTTTTTTTTTTTTTTAACTAGACGTGATTTTTTTGTGGGGACATGATTTTTTTTTTTAATAAATTTGAGAGATTGTTCTTTTTTTGTGGTTATTTGTCACTTTTTTGTTTTAATTAGGCATCATTCTTTAACAATGGTATACTTTCATTCAATAAAATTCAACCTTTTATTCAGGCAGAGAGAGAGAGAGAGAGAGAGAGAGAGGGGGGGGGGGGGGGAGAGAACCAACAAAAAAAAGAAAAGGAGGAAAAAACAAGAAAAAAAAAATCAAAGAGAGAGAGAGATTTTCAACGTTACAATTTACAAATGTGTTAAGAGGGGCAAAAAAATAAGTTACTTGGCTGCATCAAAATCACCAGAATTTTCTCTCCAAATCTTCAATAGAAGGTAAAGATGAAATTATTTTGTGTGTGTGTGAGACTTTGATGCATGCTGTTGGATAAAGATGAAATTATTTTGTTTAAATATTTTTAAAGATTTGGGTCGTTTGTTTTGGAAAAAATTAGTTAATTAGACTTAATTTTTTTAGCTTTATTATTGGTAATTTTCTTGTTGGACTAATTTTTTTGGACTTGTATATTTAGTTTTAGATTTTAGATTTATAAATTTTTTTATAGTCTTTAAAAGGAAGAAAACGCTAGAATTACAACTTTTTTTACAAATTGCTGATGTGATGAGTGTTTATTAGTAAATAAAAAAGTAGAGTAAGTAGTGGGCTCAAATGTAAACCAACATGAATTTGCTACCTCAACAGTTTTGTAAAAATGTTCTAGAAAAATATGTGGTTATAATATTACTCTTAAAAAAAATCAATAATATTATACTAATTTTTTTTTTAAAATAAGGGGAGGGGGGGTCCATGTATTGCCTTTTTATACATATTCTCCATTCTTTACCAAACGAAAATATAAACAAAAGAACCAGAAACCATCTTTGAGTTAACAATGGACTACTACCTGGTATTGTTGCTGATACTACCCTTTGTATGGGCATTCATTCGTGTTGTCTCCTCGAATCTATCAAGCCAGACTCTCCCCCCCGGACCTCACCCTTTTCCAATCATTGGTAACATCTTGGAGCTTGGCAAATTACCCCACCAAGCAATTGCCAAGCTCTCCAAAACTTATGGTCCCTTAATGACTCTCAAGCTTGGGAGCATAACCACCATAGTCATTTCCTCTCCAAACATGGCTAAAGAAGTACTTCAGAAAAATGACCAAGCTTTCTCTAGCCGAACCGTCCCAAATATGGCCCATGTATTCGACCATCACAAAGTTTCAATTGCTTGGATTCCCGCAAATTCTCAATGGAGGAACCTTAGGAAAGCTTGTGCTACCCAAATATTTGCTCCACAGCGTCTTGATGCCACAGAGGCCCTTCGATTAGCAAGGGTACAAGAACTACTTGACCATGTTAACCAAAGTTGCAAAAGTGGTGCACCCATTGATATTGGACGAGTAGTGTTCACAACATCCCTTAATGCCATATCAAACACACTTTTCTCTATTGACTTGGCCCAATATGACTCAAATTTATCCCAAGAGTTCAGGGACCTTGTGTGTGGTGTAGCCAATGAAGCTGGAAGGCCAAATATTGCTGATTATTTCCCAGCACTTCGTTTGATTGACCCCCAAGGTGTACGCAAAAGGACAAGGATTTATTTCTCAAAAGTATTTGGGATTTTTGATGGAATCATCAATCAACGACTCCAATTGAGAGCTTCATCAAATGGTTTTAAAGAAAGCAATGATGTTCTAGATTCACTCCTCAATCTCACTGAAGAAGATAATTCAGAGATAAGCCTCTTCGATATCAAACATTTGCTTCTGGTAATTGACTACCTCTTTAAAACTTTGGTTCGAAGTAAATATTTGAATAACAAGTATTCTTAAAATATAGTTTAGGACTCTATAATGCTTCATGTATGTGGTTCCAAGTTTAGACTTGACTATCTTCTTTAAAAAAAAATGTTTGTGCTTGACTATTAAACAAGCCAAATTCAAACATAATATTGCATTTATAAATAAGCTTGTGAACATGAGCTGTGGCAGAGCGGGGGCTGGGTGGCTCCCCCTAAAAAAAAAAATCCTGCCCATTCCTATTCATTAGCCCGTAGCCGTACTCTACTTTGCTTTTCAGCCTCCGCTCGCTGACTGGTGCCACTCTCTCTAGATCATTCATCCAATTGCTGTGTGAAGGGGCATCACTGTGAGTTTAACTGTTTTTGTTTGAGATAGCTTTTTGACTTTTGACTTTTGAGTCTCTGGCTTTCTATTTATTTTGTTGTGGTCTACAGCTTGCATTATACTAAGTGTTATAATATTATATTTAGTGTTGATAATAGTGTCATTTGCTTTGGCAAATGGCAATAGAGACTAACCGTTGTTTTTGTGTTGTGGACATGGGGTTTATAACTTTCACTATTGATGTTTTATTATTTCAATTTATATTTAGTTTTTAGTTTTGTATATTTGAGATTGATAATAGTAACATGTGTTCTTATTTATTGAAGTACTGAATTCATTTTAATTTTTTTTGTTTATTATAAATAATTTTAGTACTATAAAAAAAAAGTAGGTTACAACTTTAATTAAGTTAAAATTAGTTTATGAAATAATTTTTTTATAGAAGAGTATTTCAAATATGGATTTGTTCTATGATGATTGCTTTTATTATTAGTTAGTTTTCCATGTAGATGGAAATCAAATTCCAAATCTCTTGTTCAACTACAAGAGCCTTTACTAATTGAGCTAATAAAACCACAAAAACATTTAATAATCATGAAAAATTTTTGTTGCTATAAAAATTAGAAAATATTCAAAATATTACCTTAAAATTCAAGTTTCAATATTATAGACAATATACTTACATTTGGAAGGGAAAAAAATATATGCAGTTCTAAACCTATATAATAATTTAAAGCTAATGTAACATGTTACATGTGTTCTATAATATAAGGGTGTGCATTTTTTTTTTCCAATATTCGTGGATATGTTTAAATTAATCAACCGATACCGATTTGGTATATTAAAAAAAAAAAAATTCATTTTAATAATATCTTTTCAATTTATATATAAAGATATTATAATTATGTAATTTAAATATATTTATGTAATTACATTTTTCACACACACACATGCATATATATTTAAATCACTATGTATTATTCTTATTGTTGTTGAATGTAAAATACATTATATGTTCTATTACATTAAAAAAAAAAAAAATGCATTTTTAAATATTACACTTTCTCATGCATTGCGTGTGTTTAGTTTGCGACTATTTTTTTATAATTGTCAATATGATTTGTTGTTTTTAAAGTAACATTGGCCATAAACTTAGGCAACTTAGTTCTCAAACGCCTTTATTGCAAGACTTATTTCTTGCAGGAATTGACACAACGTCAAGCACAGTGGAATGGGCAATGGCAGAGTTATTCACTACAAAAAACGCGGCTTTAAGCCGCATTTTTTAGCTGAGTTTTCGTAAAACGCAGCTCCAGGATAGACTTTAAGCTGCATTTTTGTAAAATGCGGCTCCAAACTAGACTTTGAGCTGCGTTTGTTAAAAACGCAGCTAAAGCCTCAACCTATAGCCGCATTTTTCAAAAAAACGCAGCTATAGCCAACCTATAGCTGCGTTTTATAAAAAACACGGCTTACTACCTATAGTCGCATTTTCAGAAAACGCGGCTATAGATCCAACATAATAAATACTTCAGTGACCTTAGAAACCCTTTTGTGACGTTACCTATAGCCGCGTTTTCCAAAAACGCGGCTATAGGATAACCTGAAGCTGCGTTTCCAAACGCGGCTTAGTTACCCTTTAGTGACATGACCTTTAGTAGCGTTTCTAAAAACGCCACTATATGTAACCACAGGAAAAAAAAAAAAAAAAAAAAAAAAAAATCAAATCAAAAGCTTCCCACGTGCCCTCCCTTTCCCACCTACTGCCCACTTCCTTTCCTTATTTCTACTTCTTTCTTTTTTGTTTCTTCATTCTTCACTTAAGTTCTTCTTTCTCTCTTCATTTCTCTATAAGTTCCTTCTTTCCTTTTTCCTTTTTTTTTTTTTTTCTTCCTTACTCATATCTGGTTGACTCTTTTTTTTTTTTTCCCCTTTTTCTTTCTTCCTTCTTCACATCAGGTAACTCTTTTTTTTTTTTTTTCTTTTCACTGGGCAACATTTTTTTTTTCCTTTGTTTCTTTGGAGCTTTTTTTTTTTTTTTTTTTTTTTTTTTCATTATTTTCTTCATCTTAAGCACACTGATTTGTCAAGAGATGTAGTTTTATTCTTTTTTTTTTTTTTTTTTTTTTTTTTTTTTTTTTTTTTTTTCTAGTTATTTTATGTTTAGTTAGTAAGAAAATGGAGGAGATGCTATTGTGGATCTGTGCTTGAATTTTTGTTATTGTGTTGCTGATATTGTGATTGCGTTGTGGATTTGTGCTTGATTGCTGATATTGTGTTGTTGATCTGTGCTTCAATTTGTGCTAGTAAGAAAATGGGTTTGTGTTTTTGAATTTCTGGGATTGTGCTTGATTTTTAATTTTTTGGGTTTGTTTGTATTGTGAATATCTTGCGTTTGATTTTGAACTTTTTGGGTTTGTGTTTGATTTTGAATTTTCTGGGTGTTTTTGTATTGTGAGAATGTTGTATTTGATTTTGAATTTTTTGAGTTTGTGTTTGATTTTGAAATTTTTGGATTTACGTTTAATTTTGAATTTTTTTTATTTGAATTTCAAATTTTGAATTTTCTGAAAAAAAAAAAAAAAAAAAAAAAAAAAAAAAAAAAAAAAAACCCAAAAATATATATATTTATTTTTGTTTTTTGGAAAAAAAAAACCGAAAAAGAATTTTTTTTTTTTTGTTTTTAAAAAAACCTATAGCCGCGTTTTACAAACGCGGCTATAGCTCCGAACCCTTAGCTGCGGTTATAAACGCAGCTCAAAGCTAGCCTATAGCCGCGTTTTTTAAAAACGCGGCCATAGGTCTGTTGCTGCGGTGTTTATGCCGCATTTGCAAACGCGGCTATAAAAAACGCAGCTCTAGGCTATAGCTGCGTTTTTCGGATCTATAGCTGCGCTTTTGAAACGCGGCTATAGACCCGTTTTTTTGTAGTGATTACACAACCCAGAAAAAATGACAAAAGCCAAAGATGAGCTTGAAGAAGTCCTAGGTAAGGGCGGGCACGTTCAAGAATCAAACATCTCAAAGTTCAATTATCTTCGAGCTATAGTGAAAGAAACCTTGCGATTGCACCCATCAGTGCCTTTTCTACTTCCACATAAGGCTAAGACAAACATAGAAATATGTGGCTATATCGTGCCAAAAAATGCACAAATACTAATAAATGTGTGGGCAATGGGACAAGACTCAAGCATATGGCAAAGCCCAAATTTATTTATGCCTGAAAGGTTTTTAGAACAAGACATTGATTATAAAGGCCATGATTTTGAGCTGATTCCCTTTGGAGCTGGAAGAAGGATATGCCCTAGATTACCATTAGCTAACCGAATGGTGCATTTGATGTTGGCTTCTCTTGTTCACTACTTTGCTTGGAAGCTCCCAAATGAGATGAGGCCAGAAGACATGGACATGGTTGAGATGTTTGGGCTTACCTTACATAGGGCAGTGCCCCTCCGAGCTATTCCAATCAAATCCTTGTAACTTTGATTGTTTATTCTTGGCTCACTATGGATTTGAATTTGTCTATGTTCAATATGATGCCTTCAATATTAGGATTTTCCCTAAGTATAGTAGTGGAAAACAATTATAAACCATATATCATTATTTTGTAGTTTTATAATGGGTTCTAGTTAGCTCAATCAATAAAGTCCTTTGTTGTTAGATAAGGTTTGAATTCCACCTATACTTGAACAGCAAGCTTGCTTTAAAAATGGAGATAATCATTAGGCATTTATCTTGGCCTTTGTACTTTTCTATCTTGTTATGGTCAATTCTCATTGGACATGATGAAGTTAAAGATCGCAAGAAAACTAAAACAGAAGTAAAAGAGAAAAAAGAGAATACAAAGAAATTACATGATTTTGTATAACAGCATGCGTTCACATGATAAAGTCCTAAGTGGCTACATCGTTTAAATTTTCAATTGCATTTACAATGAGCTCTAAGCCAGCATATACAGTGACTGTAGCAATAAGTTTAACTATAGATAGATTTTACAATATAATTGGACCGATCGGAGCGTTAGACATACTAAGGGTCCGTTTGGATACAACTTATTTTGCTAAACTAAACTGAAAACACTGTAGCAAAATAATTTTTAAATGTGTGAATAGTGTTGTGGAATTCATTTTTAATATTTTTTTAAATAAAGTGTTCATGAACAGTACGTGAACAATGCGTGCACAGTTTATAAACAGTGTATTCACTGTTTATGAAAAGTAAAATTTGTCTCTAAACAGCCTGAAAAAGTGTATTTACTGTTTATGAACGGTAAAATTTGTCTCTAAATGGTCTGAAAAAGCGTGTGAAAAAAGAAAAAAGGGCAACAAAATG
Organism: Quercus variabilis; assembly: GCA_030445155.1. Taxonomy (NCBI): domain Eukaryota; kingdom Viridiplantae; phylum Streptophyta; class Magnoliopsida; order Fagales; family Fagaceae; genus Quercus; species Quercus variabilis. The sequence continues at coordinate 85,617,486 of CP129449.1, read as the reverse complement.
CAAACGCCAGACACAACTTCCTATCCAAACCCAGCCTAAATCAATAAAGAGAATACGAAAATGATTTTACAATATAATTGAACCGGAGCATTAGACATACTAAATCAATGAAGCGTATACAAAAATGATTTTACAATATAATTGAACCACTCAAAGCATTAGACATACTGGGTCCGTTTAGATATAACTTATTGTTGCTGAAAACTGATGATTGTTGCTGAAAATACTGTAGCAAAATAATTTTTAAATGTTTAAATAGTACCGTAGAACCTATTTTTAATGAAAAAATTACTGAAAAGTGAAGTTTGTGAGTCTCATTAACAGTAAATGAGACCCACTAATATGCACTCCACCCCTTATTTTGCTGTGAACAGTATATGAGTGGATGAAAAGTGAACAGTAAACGGGTTGAAAAGTCAAAAACAACGGCAAGGAAAAAAAAAAAAAAAAAAGAGAAAATGCAGATGAAAACGCAAACGTGAGAATAAGTGCTATTCAAACCCCACCACTATGTGTGTGTTTGGGAGTGGCGTTTGCGTTTTGCGTTTGGTGTGTTCTACGTTTTTTTTTTTTTTTTTTTTTTTTTTTGGTTTTCAAGAGTATCAGCTGTAGTGCGGCTACTGTTCAATGAACAGTAGCCGCATTATTTGACTTCCAGCCCGTGAACAGTGCACCGAGCATTGTTTATGGATCCCACAATTCTCAATTTTTATCAACTTTTTCATTAAAAATGGGTCCCACGGTACTATTTACACATTTAAATATTATTTTGCTACAATGTTTTCAGTTTTCAGTTTTCAGTTTTTAGTTTCAGCAACAATAAATTCAATCCAAACGGACCCTATATCTCATAAAGCTGATACGAAAATATCTTTAAATGAATGGTTGATATTATCCTCAGCCGCCCCGCTTGACTTTTGCACGAATCAGTTTTAGGGACACCTCCAGCTGACTTTTTTCATAATCCCCCAGCTGCCTTATATAGATAGACAACATGTGACATTATTGGGGCATTTAAGTCCATATCTCCTTATTTTGTCCTCTAAGGCACACATTAGTCATCTATTTTTGAAAATATTTAAGAAGTATTGAAAAAGTTATCAAAAATTTTGATAACATTTTTTATTTTTTTATAAAATGTTTTTTAAAATAGTTTATTAATGTATGTTTTAAGGACACAAATTAGTAAACCCCATTATAGTTTAATTAGAAAATCAAAGCATGTTCCATGTAGAGCTAGTATCTCATGTGCTATGCACATGAGACCTACCTCTCATAGGCAGGTGACCTCCACATATATAGGACCTACCTGCTTGTGAGAGACTGGTCTCATGCGTCTAGTGTATGAGAGATTTTTCCGTTCTCATGTATTTCCTTTTAAGATTTTCTTCTTTATATACTATTCTTGTTACCCAAAGAAAATATAAACAGGCTAGTATTGCCTTTATATAATATATAATGTATTCTTGTATCAAACGAAAATAGAAACACAAGAAACATAAACCATCGCTTTGAGTTAACAATGGACTACTACCTGGTATTGTTGCTGATACTTCCCGTTGTGTGGGCATTCATTCGTGTTGTCTCTTCCAGTTTATCAAACCAGACTCTCCCTCCAGGGCCTCACCCTTTTCCAATCATTGGTAACATCTTGGAACTTGGCAAATTACCCCACCAAGCATTTGCCAAGCTCTCCAAAACTTATGGTCCCTTAATGACTCTCAAGCTTGGGAGCATAACCACCATAGTCATTTCCTCTCCAAACATGGCTAAAGAAGTACTTCAGAAAAATGACCAAGCTTTCTCTAGCCGAACCGTCCCAAATATGGCCCATGTATTCGACCATCACAAAGTTTCAATTGCTTGGATTCCCGCAAATTCTCAATGGAGGAACCTTAGGAAAGCTTGTGCTACCCAAATATTTGCTCCACAGCGGCTTGATACCACAGAGGCCCTTCGATTAGCAAAGTTACAAGAACTACTTGACCATGTTAAACAAAGTTGCAAAAGTGGTGCACCCATTGATATTGGTCGAGTAGTATTCACAACAGTCCTTAATTCCATATCAAACACACTTTTCTCTGTTGACTTAGCCCAATATGACTCAAATTTGTCCCAAGAGTTCAGGGACCTTGTGTGTGGTTTAGCCAAAGAAGCAGGAAGGCCAAATGTTGCTGATTACTTCCCAGCACTTCGTATGATTGACCCGCAAAGTGTACGCAGAAGGACAAGGATTTATTACTCCAAATTGTTGGCAATTTTTGATGGAATCATCAATCAACGACTCCAATTAAGAGCTTCGTCAAAGGGTTCTAAAGCAAGCAACGATACACTAGATTCACTGCTCAATCTCATTGAAGAAGATAATTCAGAGATAAGCCTGCTCGATATAAAACATTTACTTCTGGTAATTGACTACCTCTTTAAAACTTTGCTTCAAAGAAAATATCTGAAAAAAAAATTTACTTTAAAAAATATAATATTTAATAGTACGGTCAAAGAAGTTTTTTGATCAATTTTGAGTTTTGTGAATATAAACTTTGTTCTCAGTGGAATGTTGTTTTAAGTCCTAACAACTTTTGCTTTTAAAGCGGTATATATTTTGATTTTGAGATATGTAAAAAGATATATGAATTGAGAGTTGAGACAAGGAATTAATAAATTATGAATTGAGAGTTGAGATGTGAATTGAGAGTTGATGTATGAATTGAGAGTTGAGATAATTCACGAGACCTGTTTTAACTTTTTGTATTTCTTTTTTCTTTTTTATTTTTTTTTCTCTGTAAATTATGAATTTTATTTAAAGAATTAATAATAAAAAATTCAATCATTCAGGAAATGAGTAAAATATTTCTTGGCTTCTTATTATTGTGACAATGTAGGAGCTCCTCATCGTAATCTGTAGTTTGAAGTCAACATATATCATCGTAATTTTGACTATTAGATAAAGACATTTATGACCCCATGAACACATTTATGACCCCCATTTTGCCAAGTATAACCATATTTTGATTTGTAATGCACATGTATATGATCACAATTTTAGAACGTTAATTGGTGCAACTTGTGCAACTATCATCAGAATGATAAAAGTTTGTTATTTATGTGTTCAAACAATTCACATATTTGGGAATTTCATAGAACATTTAAAGCAAGAATGAATGTTAATCACTCGATATGACCAGTTTTCCATCCTCATATAGTTTCAACAACTTAATGCCTAGTTAAGATCTTTGTTAGTTTCTGGGCCTTAAACTTTAGCACCAATAGTAACGTTAAGGACACAACACTTTTTTATAATTGTTGATATTATTTGTTGTGATTAAAATAACCCAAGCCATAATCTTAAGCAACTTAGCTCTCACACTTCTTTGTTGCAGGACTTATTTCATGCAGGAATCGCCACAACGTCAGGCACAGTGGAATGGGCAATGACAATGTTATTACAAAACCCAGAAAAAATGACAAAAGCTCAAGTTGAGCTTGAAGAAGTCCTAGGCAAGGCTGGGCGTATTCAAGAATTAGACATATCAAAGTCCAATTATCTTCAAGCTATAGTGAAAGAAACCTTAAGATTGCACCCATCAGCGCCATTTCTACTTCCCCATAAGGCTATGATAGACGTAGAAATATGTGGCTTCATTGTGCCCAAAAATGCACAAATACTAATAAATGTGTGGGCAATGGGAAGAGACTTTAGCATATGGCCAAACTCAAATTTATTTATGCCTGAAAGGTTTTTAGAGCATGCAATTGAGTTTAAGGGCCAAGATTTTGAACTGATTCCCTTTGGAGCTGGAAGAAGGATATGCCCTGGATTGCCATTAGCTAACCGAATGGTGCCCTTGATCTTGGCTTCTCTTGTTCACCACTTTGCTTGGAAGCTTCCCGATGAGATGAAGCCAGAAGACATGGACTTGGGTGAGATGTTTGGGCTTACTTTGCATAAGGCAGAGCCCCTCCGAGCTATCCCCATTCGATCCTTGTAACTTCGATGTTTGTTATTAGTCCAACAATATATGTGAATTTTTCTGTGTTTAATCGAAAATTATAATATACTAAAATTAATTCAATACATGTGATACTATCAAATTTTTATTAAAACCCAAAAATTATAATATATTAAAATTAATTCAAAATAAATAATAAGACTTCTTTTAAAAAAAATTATGTGAGGGGTGAATATGAGCTCGAGCTGAGAGCCAAAGGCCCAACAGATCATTTCTTAAAAGATGGGTCCGGCCCAAAGATATGGATATGAATGAAGAGGCCCGAGGAATAAAAGATAACTCCCCGGAGTGGATCCTGTTGAGGATTGGGTGGACTTCCATCACTAAGGTCCACTACCGAGGTGATAAGTAGAGCCTTTCCTATAGCAAATACGCAAGGAACCACGAGTGACTAGTTCCCCTCTAAACCGAGACGCCACCTTCCATCAAACTCGCCTCAAGAAACACTATGAAGAGATAAGGACCACTGGAGCAGTCACTTCCGCATTAATGAGATGTTTCACCTAATCTCTGTCACATTAAATGCTAATTGACTAGCCTGAACAATGAAAACAACCTCAAAAGTCCTATTTCTTGATGAAAGAGTGGCAGAGCAGAGAGATGATGGGACAAATATCCCCCAAATCCAGCTGGGAACAGGCCAGTTGGGGAGAGAGGGAAGGGGAAAAAGTTTATAAAAGGAGGAAAGATACAATAGGTTGAAGGGTTCAATAAAATTAAAAGAAGAAGTTTAGAGAAGAACAAGAGAGAGAAAGTTGTAGCCAGTGAATATTTCTAAAAGTTTTTGGTCTTTTGATCTTATCCAATGCACCACGAGAAACTTCTTTCTATATCAATAAAAGCCTTCCTTAGCCTTTCTTATCTTTCAATCTGTTGTTTAGATCTCCCGTTGTTGAATATTTTCCCCTTTTTCTCTTTATACATTAATTGTGCATGTCATCCTTCATCACCTGTTTCTTTTGGTGATTATTTTTCACACCCACACTTTGAAATTGTTGATAATTAAGTTTCCAATGGGAATGGTACTATCATTTTACAAATTTTTGGTAAATTTTTGGTAATAGTGTTTCACTTAAAATAAACTAATTACTAAATTATAATCTTTGATTTATTTATAAAAACTTGATTAATTATAAAGTTATATTATATTTTATATATATATATATATATATATATAACTTACATCGAAATGGCCAGCATACTAGTACCAATTGAAACATACTTTAAATTACTCCAAAAAGATCATAATATAATCAAGATCCCCTACAATTTTTTTTTTGAGAAGCAAGATCCCCTACAATCACGGTTTAAACACCAAATTTCACTAAAATATAAACAACTCTTATTGGATGCGTAGAAATTAAAGATGGAAAGAAAATGAAAGAGAAAGAGAGAACACAAAAGAATTATGTGATTCGGTTTAACAATCTACGTCTATAGGATAAAGTATTAGGTTGCTACATCTTTTATATTTTAAGTGTGATTAGTTACAATAAACTTTAATCATGGTTCTTTCTCCAAAAGAAAAAAAAAAACTTTAATCATGGTATTATTATTATTTTTTTTTTTTTTGAGAAGAAAATCATGGTATAAATTATAAATAGAGACTATAGAAATAGAATTTGCCGTAGATTGGATTATACAATATAATTGGAATACTTGGACCTAATAAATCTCATAAAAAAAATACGATTATACCTTTAATTAAACAATTTGATAGATTCCATCAACAGCCAAAACTTCACCAGCAAAGTCCAAATCTATATATTACTAAAAGCTGAAGCGTAGCATTTAATGTTGCTACGCTCACGTTGAGCCACGTCAGCAGCCATGTCATTTTCACCATAATTTTTGTAATTGTTCAACAATTTAAAATTAGTTTTTTCCAATTTTAAAATACTAACAAATATAAAATATATCTCATCCTTATCTCCACCATAAAGCCCACTTCTTATTAATTTAATTCCCACCACTATCTCCACCATAAACCCCACTTCTTATTAATTTAATTCCACCATCTATATATATATATATATATATATAAAAGCTTAAGCAATCACATGTTATATATTTTCCTCTCTTTCTTTTTTTTTTTTTTTTTTATATTTTCTCTCTTTTTCAAAATATATATCTATTCTATATATTCTATATATATATCTAAAAACTGAAGCGTAACATTTATTGTTGCTATGCTCCAGTTGAGCCACATCAGCGTCCACGCCAATATCCTATTTCTTTCTAATTTTCTATAATTTTTTTAAACATTTACTTTTTTTTTTTTAATATGTAGACTTTGTCCAACATTTGTTACTCTCTTACCTTTTCATCTCCCCACTATCCCCTACTTTAATGCCACTCTTCATCTTTCTCTTTATCTTCCTTTATTTTGTCTATTCGTATTCACACCATTTTACTATAAATTTTTCATTCTCTCTTCCATTCTTTGCATAGTTTTTCCTCACAAACAAAAGGTTATTTCTCTCTCTCTCTCTCTCTCTCTCTCTCTCTCTCTTAATTTTTGGTTGATTTAATTTATTTTTCTTGCATCTCTACTTTAGGTTGATAAATTTTTGTATTCTTTAGAACTTTACTTATGGTTGATGTGGTGCAATTTTGTATTTTAAGTTGTTTTGTTTTCCTCTTTGATTTTTGATTTAATCTAATCGATTATTTTTTTTAAATAATCCTAATACATTAATTTAGTACAATAACAAATTTGAAAACAACCTATGAATCAAAAAAGTATTAGAAGATTAATTGTAATTGTGTTGTTGTTCCTGGGTTGCATTTTTTTAAGTGGGTTAATTTTAATGGGCAATGTGACGGCGAGTGTGGGAGTGAATTCGTTGTCAATATTATGAGGTTTGCTATTTTTGGTTTTTGCATATTGTTTTCTTGATCATAGGATTAATGGGTGTCTTTGGTTTCGCCTTTTAGGTTCTTCTATGTTATTGTTATTGTTATTGCTGCTGTTGCTGCTGTTTTTTCCATTATTTTTAATTAATTTGGTTGGCTGATTGGAATAAGTTTTGGGAGTACTGGTTGAAAACTTTTTTTTTTGAGTCAGTACTGGTTGGAAAACTTTGTAAATTGTTGTATCTCTGATTTTTTTTTTCCCTCCCAAATTTGGTGGACTTTGCATATATGGAAACTAATTATTTATGCGTGAGTTTTACATAGGGAAAGGGGTTTATTGAAGAAGAACATCCAAGACTAACTTCTCTAAGTCCATTGAAAAAAATCAAAGTAAACACTAAACTTTGATCCTCTACTCTACCCAAAATAAAATAATAATAATAATAATAATAATAATAAAAAATAAAAGCAAACACTAAAAAGAAAAAAGTGAGCACGTTATAGAGTTGGGAATTTTATTTGATACATGTAGAGAACTTTAAATTCTATTATTTTGTACGTTTGAGTTGCAGTGAAAAGGGGATGGAAAGCGACTATGAGAAATTGAGAGGGGCATTTATTGAAGTTAATGGGAAATATGAGATAAAACATTAATTTTAAAAAATTGATGATGTGACCAGTAGTGTATTTTTAGACTTTGATCTATTTTGAATTAATGGTATAAAAATGATGTAACTTGAACACATCTTATTTATATATAAATATATAATTCATTTACTCTTTCTTGCAATTTTACTTTAGGTTGGTGAATCATTGTTTTTTTTTTTTTTTTTTTTTTTAATTATATTATTTTGGGCTAATACAATTTGGTAGTGTGTTTTTTTTTTCATCACAAGTCTTCTCTCTCCCTCTTATAGCTTTTGTTTGATTTTTTTTTTTTTTTTTTTACATAACACTTAGTTATTTTGAAAGTGAGATTTTGGATTTATATCAAAATACAATCTTGGCTATGGATTTGAATGTGATTATCAACTATTAAAACAACCCAAGATGAATATGTATAGACAATTTATTTGTTTTAATTTTTCATTGATTTATTATTTAGTTATAACATCAAAATTCAAGTAAATGAATATTTAAAGTTAAAACTGCCTAAGATGAATTTGTAAAGTCAATATATTTATATATTTAATATTGTTAAAAAACAAAAAGCAAAAAATAAATAATAAAGAGCATAATGACGTGGAAGATGATAAAGCTCAATACAAAAGTCCAGTTAAAGGCAATTAATCTTAATAATTGAAAATGCATGTAGTCAATTTTTATTTGTTTGATCATGTTCTCTTTATATTATTATACAAATTATTTTCTTTCATTTCGATATATGAAATGTTCATTTTTTTTTTTTGGAGAAACTAAAGTGTTCAATTTTAGATATAAAGTCTACTTTTTTTTTCTATATATTATTTTAAATATTTTTAGAAATGTCTAAGAAATATGCAGTTCTAATCTAATATAGCTATATTAGCAAACAAAACCCAATTAATAGTTCGAAACTACTCCTAGGATAAGAAAAATTATAAATAATAATAATCTCTTTTAAGAAAAGGAGAAATTTGGATAATATATTTGAAACTTAAATAGTTTAATTGTACTAAAAAAAATTAGAAAAACATAATGTACAATAACATAATTTTAAAAAATATGGTTTGCCTAAAAAATGAATAATATCAACTAAAAGAGTCCAAATAATAAAATGATGATATATTTTTTGAGATAGATAAATGAAATATAATTTTAGAGATTGTTTTATTTTTGGGGAGAAAAAAATTATTTTCCACAAAATTTAGAGAGAAAAAATTATATATTATACTATAACTATGAAATAATTATCTATTCCCACGCATCGTGTGGGTCTGCGACTAGTTTCTAATAAAAACAAGATAGGCTCTCAAACCAATGGCTGATTTTATATTCGACCGCTTTAGTTGACGTTTGTATCCGAATCTTGTTCTAATCCACAATCAATTTGAGGCACACCCCTAGCTTTCTTCTTCTGGAATCTAGATGAACATCCACCACTTTCTAGTGCCCCACACAAGAAATACAAACCAACTTTGAGTTAACGATGGACTACTACCTAGTATTTTTGCTGATACTTCCCTTTGTGTGGGCATCAATTCGTGTGCTGACCTTCAAACTAGCAAGCCAGACTCTCCCCCCAGGCCCCAAGCCTTTTCCAATCATTGGAAACATCTTGCAACTTAGCAACTTACCCCATCAAGCTCTTGCAAAGCTCTCAAAAACTTATGGACCCTTAATGACTCTCAAGCTTGGGAGCATAACAACAATAGTCATTTCCTGTCCAAACTTAGTTAAAGAAGCACTTCAAAAAAATGACCAAGCTTTCTCTAGCCGAACCATCCCAGATATGGCACGTGTATTTGACCACCACGAAATGGAAGAACCTTAGGAAAGCTTGTGCTACCCAAATATTTGCTACACAACGTCTTGATGCCACACAAGCCCTTCGACAAACAAAGGTACAAGAGCTAATTGACCATGTTAACCAAAGTTGCCAAAGTGGTTCACCCATTGATATTGATCGATTAGTGTTCACAACAGTTCTTAATTCAATATCAAACACTTTTTTCTATTCTTTTTTCTCTAATTGACCATGTTAACCAAAGTTGCCAAAGTGGTTCACCCATAAAAATTTTCTTGGCTTCTTACAATGTACTAGCTCATCATCGTTATAGTTTGAAGTCAACATATATCATCATCATTTTGGAAATTAGGGAAAGACTTTAATTACGAACCCCATTTTGACAATCAGACCATATATTGATTTGTAATGCACATGTATATGATTACCATTTTTGACTGTTAATTGGTGCAAGTAACTATCTTGAAAAAAAAAAAGTGTTTAAAGCAAGAAAACATAGGTAGGGCCCAAAAAAAAGTGTTTAAAGCAAGAAAATTGGTTTTAAAAAAAAATAACCTAAAGAAAAAATTATATAGGAAACCCAAAAAATAAATAAATAAATAAAAGAAAAGAAAAAAAAGAATCGAGCCCATTCATTGACGTCCATAACTGGTCATCCCTCCAAATAGATACAAACAACAAAATAACTTTAACTATACCCAAATTAGCAGCATTATCAAACAAAACCTTTGTAAATAAGGACTCCTATAAATTCAAAAAAAAAATTATAAATCTACCGTTTAGTAAAAAACCCAAATCTGAATAGTAATAAAACCCAACTTTAGTTGCCACCGGAGCCATAGCCAGACTCACTCCAGCCCTACTCGAAGACCTGTGCCGGATTCCTGCAGACCTATTCATCAGTCTACTGAATGCATTGGTATCACTCTCTCTGATTATGTTTGAGATATAATAACTGAGACTAAACTTTGTTGGTGATGCGGGGTAATAAACTAATAATTAATCATTCTACAAATATAAGTTCTTGTGGAGATTAAACTTTGTTGGTGTTATAGGATAATAAATAATCACCCCACAGGAATAAGTTTTTTGTGAAATGAAGGGGAAGGGTCAATTAGATTAAACAAAAATAAGATTTCTATCTCATATAAATTTTTTTTTAAAAAAATAGAGTCTATGTCAATAGACTTTTGACAGTTGAGTAGATATTTTTTGTGGTTTACATGTTGAACATATAGTATTATTTTATTATTTTATATTTAGGTTCCGTAATAGAGTCTATAAATCTAGTGCTACAAATTTTTCCACAATTTTATCACAATTTTACTACGTGGTGAGTTGTAAGTGATGGAAATAAAGTAGTAGGTCTATAATTTCACTATTTATAAGTCGCCACATAGTAAAGTTGTGGAAAAATTTGTGGCACTAGACTTACTCTATGGTGCTACCTATCTATTTTGTGGACAAAACCGTGTAAATGTTTGTAACGGGGTAAATGTATGTGATCTAACACTACAACTTCTTCTTCTTCTTCTTTTTTCTTGTTTTTTTTTCAGTAATACACTTCTAATGTTTTACTATATTTTATATTATATTTAGTTTTGATAACAGTGCATTGTTATTTGTTGTTGCTTTTTTTTTTTTTTTTGGATAAATATTGGTATACTTATATATGTTTGTTTATTTTATATGTGTAATTATTATAACGAAGCATTGAGATAACTAGAGATTCACTTCCTTAGAATCTTTGTTACTTTGTGGGTGTTAACCTTTAGCACCACCAGCAGTAATGTTAGGGACTGGACTAACAATTACCAACATGGTTTGTTGTGATACACTATTTTTTATTATTCACCGATTATAGTAGGCCATAAATTTAGGCAATCAGTTCTCATCTCCTTTATTGTAGGACTTATTTCTTGCAGGTATCGACACAACATCAAGCACAGTAGAATGGGCAATGGCAGTGTTATTACACAACCCAATAAAAATGGCAAAAGCCCGAGATGAGCTTGGAGAAGTCCTAGGCAAGGGTGGGCATGCTCAAGAATCAGATATCTCAAAGTTCCATTATCTTCAAGCTATAGTAAAAGAAACTTTTCGATTGCACCCTCCAGTGCCTTCTCTAATTCCCCATAAGGCTGAAACAAACATAGAAATATGTGGCTTCATCGTGCCCAAAAATGCACAAATACTTATAAATGTGTGGGCAATGGGACGAGACTCAAGCATATGGCAAAACCCCAATTTATTTATGCCCGAAAGTTTTTTAGAGCAAGACATTGACTTTAAAGGCAGAGATTTTGAGCTAATTCCCTTTGGAGCTGGAAGAAGAATTGTCCCGGATTGCCATTAGCTAACAGAATGGTGCACTTGATGTTTGCTTCTCTTGTTTACTACTATGCTTGGAAGCTCCCAGATGAGATGAGGCCAGAACACATGGACATGGGTGAGACATTTGGGCTAACCTTACACAGGGAAGTGCCCCTCCGAGCTATTCCCATCAAATCCTTGTAACTTTCATTGTTTGTTCTTAGCCCAATATTGATGTGACTCTATTGGTGTTTAATATAAAATGTCTTCAATATTAGGATTTTCCATAAGCATAATAGAGGAAGACAATTATATCATACATCATTATTTTGTAGTTCTATAATGAGTTCTAGTTACCACAATTAGTAAAGTACTTTATTGTCAAATAAGGTTTGAATTCCACCTAAAGCCCAGTAATCTTTCTTTGAAAATGGAAATAATCGTTTGGCATTTATCTTGGCCTTTGTATTTGTCTTTCTTTTCTGTCCGAACTTATAGACAAGAGACTGCCTCATATGGTCGACTCTTATTGTAGGTGATGAAATTAAAGATTACAAGAAAACATTAAAAAAAAAAAGTAAGAGAGGAAGAGAGAACACAAAAGGATGACGTGATTAAGCTAAACAGCCTGAGTCCACATAATAAAATCCTAGGTGGCAACATCTTTTATATTCTTAATTGTGTTTACAATGAACTCTAAGCAAAATATAAACAGAGGTGGATATTACGATATAGGATTTTACGATATAATTGGACCCCTCGGAGCATTATGTCTGAGTCACATCAAGCGAATTCGAAAAAATCTTTAACAGGACAATTTGGATCCCATCAACAGCAAAAACTTCTAACCAGCACAAAATAGGATCTTAAATGAATGGTTGATAATATCTTCGGCTGCCCCACTTGAATTTTGCATTTGAACCATGTTCTGGACATCGTACATAGTAGACAATATCTTCGGCTGTCCGTATCCTTACTTTGTTTTCATCCTAACATCTTACAAAATAGACAGGACACCGAAGCATTTTCCATTTGTTTCCTTTTTGATTGTCTTCTCTATAATCTATTCTTCTACCAAACGAAAATATGACTCACACGAAACATTAACCAACTTCAAGAATTAATGGACTGCTACCTAGTATTGTTGCTGATACGTCCCTTTGTGTGGGCATCAATTCGTGTGCTCACCTTCACTCTGGCAAGCCAGACTCTCCCCCCAGGGCCTCACCCTTTTCCAATCATTGGTAACATCTTGGAGCTTGGCAAACTACCACACCAAGCTCTTGCAAAGCTCTCCAAAACTTATGGACCCTTGATAACTCTCAAGCTTGGGAGCATAACCACCATAGTAATTTCCTCTCCAAACTTAGCCAAAGAAGCACTTCAAAAAAATGACCAAGCTTTCTCTAGCCGAACCATTCCAAACGTGCTCCATGTATTCAACCACCACAAAGTTTCAATGGCTTGGATTCCCACAAATTCTAAATGGAAGAACCTTAGGAAAGCTTCCGCCACTCAAATATTAGCTACAAAATCTCTTGATGCCAGACAAGCCCTTCGACAAACAAAGGTACAGGAACTACATGACCATATTAACCAAAGTTGCAAAAGTGGTGCACCCATTGATATTGGTCTAGCAGTGCTCGCAACAGTCCTTAATGCCATATCGAACACTTTTTTCTCTATTGACTTGGCCCAATATGACTCAAATCTCTCCCATGAGTTACAGGATCTTAATGTGTGGTGTAACCGAAGAAGCTGGAAGGCCAAATATCGCAGACTATTTTCCAGCACTTCGTTTGATTGACCCCCTAGGTGTACGCAAAAGGACAAGGATTTTTTTCTCAAAATTATTTGAGATTTTTGATGGTATCATCAATCAACGACTACAATTAAGAGCTTCATCAAAGGTTTCTAATAAAGAAAGCAACGATGTTCTAGATTCACTCCTCAGTCTCATTAAAGAAGATAATTCAGAGATAAGCCTCATTGATATCAAACACTTGCTTCTGGTAATTGACTACCTCTTTAAAACTTTGGTTCAAAGTAAGTGCTCTATAATGACTCATGGCTGTTGTTCTAACTCCACCTCCCCTTCTCTCTTCCCTATAATTTACCTACTAAAAAACGAATAAAAGATTTAATAGTAGGCTCAAAAATTAGTTTTCTGAAAAATAATTTTGGGTTTTGTGAATAAGAACTTCGTTCTCAGTTGAATATTATTTTAACTCATGGTAATAGATCAACAACTTCTAGAGTTGTAAATAAATCAAGTTGTTTATGAACAACTCAAACATATTATTTTAACTCATGGTAATAGATCAACAACTTATAGAGTTGTAAATAAATCAAGTTGTTTATGAACAACTCAAACTCGACTCAAGAAAAACTTATTTATGTGTTTGTTTTACAAACAAGCCAAACTCAAACTCAAGTTTAGGCTTATGAACAAACTTGTGAATATGATGACTCAATTTAATTATATATGATATTATATATTTATATATATTTATGTTTTAAAATATACCTATATAAATTTGAGATTGGATTGTATATTTGTAAATAGGTTCATATAATATCAAATTATTATTTGTAATTTTGATAATATGAACAGCCTATTCGTAATAAAAATCCATAGATTTGTGAATAGGTAAAAAATTTTACTCGTGGTTCTAATATATGTGAGAAAAGAATAAGCCATAAACATAGGCAACATAGTTCTCACACTCCTTTATTGCAGGACTTATTTATTGCCGGAATTGACACAACGTCAAGCACAGTGGAATGGGCAATGACATTGTTATTACACAACCCAGAAAAAATGACAAAAGCCCGAGATGAGCTTGAAGAAGTCCTAGGCAAGGGTGGGCACGTTCAAGAATCAGACATCTCAAAGTTCCATCATCTTCAAGCTATAGTGAAAGAAACCTTACGTTTGCACCCACCACTGCCTTTTCTAATTCCGCGTAAGGCTGAGACAAACATAGAAATACGTGGCCTCGTGCCCAAAAATGCACAAATACTAATAAATGTGTGGGCAATGGGACGAGACTGAAGCATCTGGCAAAATCCAAATTTATATATGCCTGAAAGGTTTTTAGAACAAGACATTGATTTTAAAGGCCGAGATTTTGAGTTGATTCCCTTTGGAGCTGGAAGAAGGATATGTCCAGGATTTCCATTAGCTAACAGAATGGTGCACTTGATGTTGGCTTCTCTTATTCACTACTTTGCTTGGAAGCTCCCTGATGAGATGAGGCCAGAAGACATGGATATGGGTGAGTTTTTTGGGCTTACCTTACATACGGCAAAGTCCCTCCAAGCTATTCCCATCAAATCATTCTAACTTTGATGGTATGTTTTCAGCCCAATATAATATATATGTGAATTTGTATGTGTTTTTAATCTAATGTCATCAATATTAGGATCTTGTAGCATGTAGAGCTATCGTAAAGTCTTTTGTTGTCAAATAAGGTTCAAATTCCATCTACACTAAAAACTAATCAGTATTTTGACTTGATGATAAAAGATAATAATCATGTAATATGCATTGTAAGTTTTTTTTTTTTTTTGGAAAACGATATGAACTTTCATTTATTTAAATGCGAAATTTCATAATACAGTGCATCTAGCACAGGTGGAGGATTGTCCTCTATCCAATACATGTCTTCATTTACATATTTTGCATATCTTGCTAACCCATGCGCCACGGAGTTAGCAGCTCTCCTCACATAACTGAAAGACACCGTTCGAAGACCCTGTGTAAGCCATTTTATATCCTGGGTAATATAACCAAGCCATGATTAGTCCGCCCCTGAAGCTGAGAGTGATTTCATAACGCTGACATTATCTCCCTCAACCACCAAATCTGTGAATCCCGCCTCTCTCGCGAACTTCAATGCCCTTCTACATGCTAGTATTTCGACCTCTACACTGTCTACAACCTGTGGGCCTCTTGCTGCCATGACCTCGCCCCTCTCATTCCGAATCATCGCCCCAACACTTGAGCAGTTCAAATCCGAGAAGATCACAGCATCAAAATTCAACTTGAAAGCAGATTCTGGGGGTGGAAGCCATACAGTATCACCTGGACAAAAATAAATGGAGCAACATGGTCTAACCCATACTTTATTATAGAATAATTAATGATTTTTCGACTTGGCAACTAGCACTAACAATGATTTCTAATTATATTTCAAATAGTATTATGCGCTATTTAGACAATAATCATATCTTAATTTAAAGAAAATATTTCAATAATATTATTTAGAGTAAATCATAAAAATATAATTACAAAACTAGTTTGAAACTCGTGCTTAGGCACGGAAAAATTGAACAATAGTGAAAAAAATAATGTTAAAATTTTTATGTTAAATGTGACTTCATTTTTTGTCAAGAATGACATGTACAACCTCAGATGTGACGCAATCTCACATTTGCTGTATTTGATTCTACAAAGGAAACCTTGGCCATTCTAAAAACATAAACCAAAACATTGTTTTTGTTAAGCATTTTTATTGAAGAATTAAAAATTTCGGGATCACTGCCATTTTCTTAATCACATGAAGCTATAGTAACCCCATTTTGTGTCTCTTGTTTAATTTTACTTGCATTGCATTGCATATCATCATCATCTCATGTCTCCAAGGCAAGACTGTGATTTTGACCGTTCAATCTCCAAACACTTTTCATAAAACAAATCTTGAGATCATAACAATCAAAACAAGAGTTCTTAAGCATTAATCAGACATTGGATTAAAAGATATCAAAGAAACAAGTTTTAATAGTAAAGTGCACTTGCATGAAGCCTGTCTCGACCATCAAGGTTTTCAGACCCGGACCGTTCATTGAACAGTAAAAGGGAAAGGTTCAAGGTTTTTTAGGTTGAACCGAGGTCGAACCGGGGTCGAACCATGATGACATCATAATTAATTTAATAATTAATTAAAGCCTAAATATAGGTATTAAATTTATAAAACTAGCAAAATTGACTAATATATCTATATATGTGAGGGAAATTTAATGATTTTCAAGCATATATTTAATAATTAAATAAGAAAGTTAATAAAATAAAATAATAACCATGAAAATATTAAAATTTATGATTAATTTTTGAAGTAAAGTTGAATATATTTGAAGGATTTTAATTATAATTTTTTTTATTCCTTGTAAGAGATGGATAATTTAATCAAGTAGAATAAAATTGTGTTAAGTTGTTTTTTTTTAAAAAAAAAAAAAATTTGTTAAAGGGTTGGACCGCACGGTTCTTGACCGGTTCGTATGGTCCAACCCCAGTTTTAGGGGTTCACGGAATTGCCACATATGCCCGGTTCTTTACGCTTAAAAAACCTGTTTTCATCACGGTTCACGGTTTTCATGGTTTGACCTCCCGGTTCGGTCCGGTTTGGAGAACTATGTCGACTATAGGTGGTTATGATCTTTTGATTCTAATTGGTCTATTTTTACTCCAATTTGAATTGATGATATAACATATTCTATTGGCTGAATATGATTTATGGTAAAGTTACATGTATCCAATTTAATCCAATGTGTCTTTTCAAAAAAATAATAATAATAATCTAATGTCAAAACATTTATTGATTCCTGACAAAATAGGCAAAAATTAATTAATTAGACAAACAATTAATTAATGGTGAAAATATCATTTTGATCCATACATTTTGGTGTCACATTCAATTTGGATCCTACATTTTGGCAGCAATTAATTTGGTACCTGTTATTTTCAACTTGCAGTCAATTTGGTCTTTACCGTTAATTCCCTAATGGAAAATGTTTACGTGGCAAATGACTTGGACAGTGGGCAAAATTGACACTAACATGGCTACTAAAATAATAATTAAAATGCCATGTTATCATCTAAATTAAACAAAAAATTGATTTCTCAAAATATTTTTGGACTCAAATTGATTCTTTTTGTAGTTGTCTTTTTCAGTTTTTGGCTTAAAATTTATTTATTTTTCTTAATTTTTGGGATTAGCATTATGAAACTTTATTCTATTTGGGTCATACTCTTTAGTTTAAGTCTAAAAAATACAAACAAAATAGGCATTATAAATTAGAGATATGAGCCTTAAAAAAGCAATAAATATTATAAATATTCAAAATATTACCTTAAAATTCATGTTTCAATAATATAAGCAATATACTTATATTTGAAAAGGAAAAAAAAAAATGTTGTTCTAAACCTATATGATAATTGAAAGTTAATGTAACATTTACATGTGTTCTATAGAATAAGGGTGTACATTTTCTTTTTTCAATATTATTGAATATGTTTAAATTAGTCAACCGATACCAATTAGGTATTTTTTTTTTTTAAGTCATTTAATAATATCTTTTCAATTTATATAAAAAAAAAATATTATAATTATGTAATTTAAATATAAGTATTTAATTACATTTTTCACACACACAGACATATATATCACTATATATTATTATTATTGTTGAATGTAAAATACATTTCTATTCTAGCCTAATTTAAGTGACACAGCTACCTCCTGGAAACTTGAACCCCAACTCTTACCCCCAACACCCCGCAAGCACTTATACTTGTGGAGTGACAATCACACTAAGGGTGTATAGCGAATGTAAAATACATTATATGTTCTATTACACAAAATACTTTTAAATAATAAATGCACTTTTAAATATTACATTTTCTCATGCATTGTGTGTGTTTGGTTTGCGACTAGTTTTTTATAATTGTCAATATGATTTGTTGTTATTAAAGTAACATTGGCCGTAAACTTAAGCAACTTAGTTCCAAAACACCTTTATTGCAAGACTTATTTCTTGTAGGAACTAACACAACATTAAGCACAGTACGTGGAATGGGCAATGGCAAAGTTATTACACTACCCAGAAAAAATGAAAAAAGCCTAAGATGAGCTTGAAGAAGTCCTAGGTAAGGGCGGGCACATTCAAGAATCAAATTTCTCAAAGTTCAATTATCTTCGAGCTATAGTGAAAGAAACCTTGCGATTGCACCCATTAGTGCCTTTTCTTTCTTTCTTTTTTTTGATGAACCAAAAACTTTATTAAAGAAGGAAAAAACAGAGCTACAAGGCCCTCCTATACTCTTCCAAAATGATGGAAGAGAAACAAGCAGGGAAATTCCTAAATCAAAAAGACCAAAGAAATTACAAGAAAGAGACCATTTTGCTAAAGTACGGGCTGCTGTATTACACTGCCTAGGCACCCACTTCACAAAAACCTTATCTGAGATAGACAAAAACAACCTCAATTCAAAGCACAAGGACCAGAACCTCCAAGGGGGGGGGGGGGTGGGGCTCGACCAAGTCGTTAAGAAGATGCACACAGTATTGGCAATCCGATTCTACAATAATGCAATCATTACCCATGGCAGGAGCAAAAGAGAGAGCCCACTTAATAGCCTCCACTTCCGCCAAGAGAGGGAGGGTGGTATTCACTTTCATAGAATCAGCAAATACCAACTCCCTTCTCCGGTCTCTCGCTACTACAGCTATAGAAGAGAAGCAAGGCCCCATAGCAGCATCGACATTAATTTTGAAAGAAGCACCTGGGGGAGGGATCCAAGTCTGAACAGAGGAAGGTTCCTGCTGATAAGAGGTAGAGCCCTTGGGAATATTATGCTCAGAGAAGAGACATGAGATCTTCATAGACACCCTATCAACATTTAGAGATTTGTCTCCAAATAGGACCTGATTTCTCTGTTTCCATACCATGTCACAAAGGATGGCACCATACAAAAAAAATTCTTCCATCTGGCCCAAACATTGATTAACCAAAAAAGGGGGGGACAAGAGGAAGTTGACAAAATCAGATGCCGACCCAAAAGCCAATAAGTCAATCCTCACGCCCTAATGGCTCCGGAACCATAAGGATTTTTGCAAATGAGCATACCGTGAACAAATGAAGGGAAGTTTCCAAAGCTGAATTACATAAGGGGCAGCTCCCATCAATATTTTCATTAAACATATTTATTACCTCCTTGGTAGGCAAAACATTTGCAACTATTCTCCATAGATGCAACTTCAAGCGCTCATGAATTTTGATAACATTTTTTATTTTTTTATAAAAAGTTTTTTAAAATAGTTTATTAATGTATGTCCTAAGGACACAAATTAGTAAACCTCATTATAATTTAATTAGAAAATCAAAGCATGTTCCCTGTAGAGCTAGTATCTCATGCGCTATGCACATGAGACCTACCTCTCACAGGCAAGTGACCTCCACATATATAGGACCTACCTGCTTGTGAGAGACTGGTCTCATGCGTCTAGTGTATGAGAGATTTTTCCGTTCTCATGTATTTTCTTTTAAGATTTTATTATTTATATATTATTCTTGTTACCCAAAGAAAATATAAACAGGCTAGTATTGCCTTTTTATAATATGTACTGTATTCTTGTACCAAACGAAAGTAGAAACACAAACCATCTTTGAGTTAACAATGGACTACTACCTGGTATTGTTGCTGATATATACTTCCCTTTGTGTGGGCATTCATTCGTGTTTTCACCTCCAATCTATCAAGCCAGACTCTCCCACCAGGGCCTAACCCTTTTCCAATCATTGATAACATCTTGGAACTTGGGAAATTACCCCACCAAGCATTTGCCAAGCTCTCCAAAACTTATGGTCCCTTGATGACTCTCAAGCTTGGGAGCACAACCACCATAGTCATTTCCTCTCCAAACATGGCTAAAGAAGTACTTCAGAAAAATGACCAAGCTTTCTCTAGCCGAACCGTCGCAAATATGGCCCATGTATTCGACCATCACAAAGTTTCAATTGGTTGGATTCCCGCAAATTCTCAATGGAGGAACCTTAGGAAAGCTTGTGCTACCCAAATATTTGCTCCACAGCGTCTTGATGCCACAGAGGCCCTTCGATTAGCAAAGGTACAAGAACTACTTGACCATGTTAACCAAAGTTGCAAAAGTGGTGCACTCATTGATATTGGTCGAGTAGTATTCACAACAGTCCTTAATTCCATATCAAACACACTTTTCTCTATTGACTTAGCCCAATATGACTCGAATTTGTCCCAAGAGTTCAGGGATCTTGTGTGTGGTTTAGCCAAAGAAGCAGGAAGGCCAAATATTGCTGATTATTTCCCAGTACTTCGTTTGATTGACCCGCAAGGTGTACGCAAAAGGACAAGGATTTATTACTCCAAATTGTTGGGGATTTTTGATGGAATCATCAATCAACGACTCCAATTAAGAGCTTCATCAAAGGGTTCTAAAGCAAGCAACGATACACTAGATTCACTGCTCAATCTCATTGAAGAAGATAATTCAGAGATAAGCCTCCTCGATATCAAACATTTGCTTCTGGTAATTGACTACCTCTTTAAAAATTTGCTTCAAAGAAAATATCTGAAAAAAAAATATTTACTTTAAAAAATATAATTTACTACTCTATAATTGTGGTTTGAACCCACTTCTTTTTTTCTTTTTTTTCTTTCCGGTTATTTACCTATTAAAAACAAACAAATAATAATATTTAATAGAAGGCTCAAAGAAGTTTTCTGATAAATAATTTTGAGTTTTGTGAATATAAACTTTGTTCTCAGTGGAATATTGTTTTAAGTCCTAACAACTTTTTCTTTTAAAGAGGTATATATTTTGATTTTGAGATATGTAAAAAGATATATGAATTGAGACAAGGAATCACTTAATTTCACGAGACCTGTTTCAACTTTTTGTATTTCTTTTTTCTCTTCCTTTTTTTCTCTGTAAATTATGGATTTTATTTAAAGAAATAAAAAAAAAAAAATCACTCAGGAAATGAGTAAAATATTTCCTGGCTTCTTATTATTGTGACAATGTAGTAGCTCCTAATCGACATCGATAGTTTGAAGTCAACATATATCATCGTAATTTTGACAATTAGATAAAGACATTTATGACCCCATGAACACATTTATGACCCCCATTTTGCCAAGTGTAACTATAATTTGATTTGTAATGCACATGTATATGATCACAATTTTAGAACGTTAATTGGTGCAACTTGTGCAACTATCTTCAGAATGATAAAGTCTGTTATTTATGTGTTCAAACAATTCACATATTTGGGAATTTTATAGAACATTTAAAGCAAGAATGAATGTTAGTCACTCTATATGACCATTTTCCATCCTCATATTGTTTCAACAACTTAATGCCTAATTAAGATCTTTGTTAGTTTGTGGGCCTTAACCTTTAGCACCAATTGTAACGTTAAGGATACAACACTTTTTTATAGTTGTCGATGTTATTTGTTGTGATTAAAATAACCCACGCCATAATATTAAGCAACTTAGCTCTCACACTTCTTTGTTGCAGGACTTATTTCATGCAGGAATCGCCACAACATCAAGCACAGTGGAATGGGCAATGACAATGTTATTACAAAACCCAGAAAAAATGACAAAAGCCCAAGTTGAGCTTGAAGAAATCCTAGGCAAGGCTGGGCGTATTCAAGAATTAGACATATCAAAGTTCAATTATCTTCAAGCTATAGTGAAAGAAACCCTAAGATTGCACCCATCAGCGCCATTTCTACTTCCCCATAAGGCTATGATAGACGTAGAAATATGTGGCTTCATTGTGCCCAAAAATGCACAAATACTAATAAATGTGTGGGCAATGGGAAGAGACTTTAGCATATGGCCAAACTCAAATTTATTTATGCCTGAAAGGTTTTTAGAGCACGCAATTGAGTTTAAGGGCCAAGATTTTGAATTGATTCCCTTTGGAGCTGGAAGAAGGATATGCCCTGGATTGCCATTAGCTAACCGAATGGTGCCCTTGATCTTGGCTTCTCTTGTTCACCACTTTGCCTGGAAGCTTCCTAATGAGATGAAGCCAGAAGACATGGACTTGGGTGAGACGTTTGGGCTTACTTTGCATAAGGTAGAGCCCCTCCGAGCTATCCCCATTAGATCCTTGTAACTTCGATGTTTGTTATTAGTCCAACAATATATGTGAATTTTTCTGTGTTTAATCAAAAATTATAATATACTAAAATTAATTCAATATACATGATACTATCAAATTTTTATTAAAACCCAAAAATTATAATATATTAAAATTAATTCAAAATAAATAATAAGACTTGTTTTAAAATTCTTGATTGGGGGGATGAACATGAGATCAGGCTGAGAGCGAAAGGCCCAACAGATCATTTCTTAAAAGATGGGTCTAGGCCGAAGATGTAGATCTGAATGAAGAGGCCCAGGGAATCAAAGATAACTCCCCGGGGTGGATCCAGTGGAGGACCGAGCGGACTTCCATCACTAAGTTCCACTACCAAGGTGATAAGCAGAGCCTTTTCTATAGCAGATACGCAAGGAACCATAGGTGACCAGTTCCCCTTTAAACATAGAGCAGCTTTTGCTTCTCCCAATAGGATTCTACAAGAATCAACCTGATGTGGGCAACTATTATTGGACTATTTGGATCCCACTGACAACAAAAACTTTACCGTTAAAGTTCGACTTTCTACATCAATACAAAATAGACTCTGAAACGAATAGTTGATATTAAATTGAATCCTTATCTTACCCTCTAACAATTTGAATCATACCCACTTCATTTTTGATAAACATCCACCACTCTCTTATGCCCAACAAAAATATAAAAATAGAAACAAAAGAAACACGAACCAAATTTAAGTTGATCGACTACCACATAGTACTTTTGCTGGTACTTCGATTTGTGCCGGCATCCATTCATGTCTTCACCTCCAACCTAGGAAGCCTGAAGTATGGCTTGCCCACACTACCCCACCCATTTGCAATCATTGGAAACACCTTCGAGCTGGGCAATTTACCCCCATCAAGCAATTGCCAAGCTCTATAAAACATATAGACCTTTTAAGATTCTCAAGCTTGGGAGCATAACAACCATGGTCATTTCCTCTCAAAACATTGCTAAAGAAGCACTTCAAAACTATCCCAAAGATGGCCCAAATTTTTGACCACCACAAAGTTTCAATGGGGGTGGATGCCCACAAATTCTAGGGGGACCATGGGGTTCTGTCTCATGACACTTTGCTATATTAATTTTTTGTACTCTTCACCAAAATATATTCATTTAAAAAAAATGTTAAGGTCATGTTATTCTTATTTAAATTATCTTTGGTGAAAAATTGTCCCTCTTAAAAGTCTAAACCCATTAAAATTTATAAATAAAAAAAATATTTCAAGTTGGTTTTTAAAATGTTGAATGTGTTCAACATACTTCACAATACAACCCCAAGTTGAGAACTAAATTTTTTTTTAAAAGAATATTTTAATATTTCAAAATATACATGAACCAAAAAAATGTATATTTCATGGAAATATACATAAACATCATATTAAAATTTTATTAGAATGATATTTCATTTAAGCTACCACTATAATACTCTAACAACATAAACCTAATATCACAAAAATTCTATGATATTTTCATATACCAACTAAACATTAATATGATATCATGAATATCTTATGCTAACTCAAATGTATTAAAGAAACAAAAACCTATGATTAGGTGAACACATAACTTATTAGACAGCATAAATAATAAAAACAATGTATGGAGTAGATTAAAATGCTTTTATCATTATTAAACTACAATATTTCTACATTGTTCTTTTATACTTTAATAGAACTTTAAGTGAGAAAATGTTATGGACATATGTGTGCAATTTTAAATTTCTGCCTTCCAATAATGAATTCGTTGCTTCAACTAATTTCTATGACTATTATGCAATGGTCTAAATTCTTTTTCCTCTTGAGACTAAACTAAACTAAAATAATGTCCTTAATTTTGTATTACTTTTGAAGAGGATAAAATTGGGTTGACGAGACCATTAGCCTGACGGGTCCACTTTGTATACTTGACAATATTGACCAATCAACTAATAGTGGATGGATCCAAGATGTGCTAACGTGAGGCATATGGGTCTCAAGGGCTTAATGGTGTTAGGACATATGTGTTTTCACTTGTTAAGAACATATGTAATTTGTTTATGTAAATTGGCTAATCCTTTAACAAAACGCACTCTACTTGTAATTGGGTAGTTCTAGGTGTTTTTAATACTTAAAGAAACAAAGTTTCAAGATCAAGTGTTGAAGTCATCAAGTCTGTCCAAGAGAAACAAGCTGAAGTGCAAATTCATTAAAGCTCGACACCTTCTCGATAGCTCCTCGACACCTTGCTATCTGTCGAGATTTATAAAATCAGATTTTCTGATCTGATTTCTTGGGATCCGTGAATGTGTCTTTGGGATTTCTTTTCTCCTAACCCTAGATATATAAAAGGATTATTTTAAGAGTCGTCAAATTGTACACAAGTTGCACAAGCATTAAGCAAACTCTGTTCAAGAAATTTGTGATCAAAGATGAAGTTCTTGACTTAGTTCATCTCTTCTAAAGAAGTTGCTGTGTATTTGCACTAAAGGGTTTTGTGACCAAGCATCTTCTTGATCTTCATCGTGTAGGATGAACTGAAGAACTTTGCAGCCAACCTCTCTTTCAAAGTTGGTGTTGAAGTCGCATACTGGGATCCGCGCATTGGTTAGTCACGTACTTGGGAGCCGTGCATCAAAGGTGGGAATTGTCACTACAGATCAAGTCCAATTGGGTATTGGGGTAAGGGTTCAACTGTAAGTTGGTAAGGTACTTGGGATTCCTTTACTTGTAACCGCTTGATTTGATAATAGTGGAGTTTCGAGAGTGGTGACCTAAAATTCACCCGATGGGGTTTTTGCCACAAGGGTTTTCCCCATTCGTAAATAAATCACTGTGTTATTTAATTCCCACTGCTTAATTAGTTTATTGGTGATTTTTTTGTGCTTCTACACGTTTGCATGATAAATTGATTAATTAATAACTTGGCTAATTAATTAATTGGTTTAATCACTAGGGGTCATTCAGTTTGTGGCCTATCAAGTGGTATCAAAGCAGGCACACTCTGATCAGGTTTTAATCTTTGCTATGTTTGATCCATTGACCCCTGTTTGTCATAGATAGAGGACAATTGTTAATTATACCTCCTTTATTTGATGGGACTAACTATGCATACTTGAAAGTACGTATGAGAGCTTTTTTGCAGTCCTAAGATGAAAAGGTGTGGCAAGCTATAGAGATTAGCTGGACTAAGCCAAAGGAAGCGCTGACCGATTGGGATGAAGCCAAGATCAAGGTGGCAAACTTCAACAGTAGGGCATTGAATGCGCTATTCAGTGCGGTCACCAATGAGGAGTTCAAGATGATATCCTCAACTGAAACTGCTAAGGAAGCATGGACCATCCTCCAGACAACCTATGAGGGCACAAAGGCTGTCAAGGATTCAAAACTTCAGAGGCTCACAATAAGCTTTGAAGAAATAAAGATGACGGAGGATGAGTCGTTTGATGAGTTCTATGCCAAGCTCAAGGACATAGTGAACTCAGCCTTCAATCTCGGGGAAACCATCCTTGAACTCAAGATTGTGAGGAAAGTGTTTAGATCTCTACCCGAGAGATTCCATGCCAAGATTACGGCGATAGAAGAATCAAAGGATATTAACAAGATTCCTTTGACTGAACTGGTTGGAAACTTGCAGGCCTATGAGCTAGGACTATCTAGGATTGGCAAGACAAGTAAAGGCAAGGGCATGGCCTTAAAGGCGAAGAGCAGTGATACAGATGAGTCTTTCGATGATGAAGATTCTAAGATGAATTCCTACATTACAAGGCAGTTCAAGAAGTTTATGAAGAATGCCAATGGGAGGAGCTTCGACAAGGACCGCAAACAATCCAATTCTTCTCAGTTTAAGAGCCAAGACAAAGGGAAGAAGGATGCTAAGGATGGCGGTCAATACACTGTTCCTGCAGGACCAAAATGTTTTGGATGTCATGGATTCGGTCATATGAAGCATGAATGCCCTACATATCTCAAGAGTATTAGGAAGAGTAAGGCACTTACTGCAACCTTGAGTGACACTGAGTCTGAAGATGATTCCGACAATGAGGATGACGGAATCTTAAATGCCTTCACTGCCACAGTCAATCCTACTGAAGGGATTGTTGATGAAGTGGAAGAAGAAGAAGAAGTGGCGATTCTAAATGTGAGAAGATGGATGATCAAGATAATATCCATTCAGCCTATAAGAAACTATACAAGCTCTCTAAGAAGAATGAGAAACTGTATAAGCTGGCCACCAAGAAGTTCAATGATGTGGAACTTGATCATGAAGAGTTGTCCACAAAGTTTGATGAGGCGAATCAAACTATTGGAGCGCTGAGGTTTGAGAACAATTTTTTGGCTAGGAAGACCAAAAAGCTTGAAGCGGACCTGTTTCAAGTCAAAACTAAATTGGAGAGGACTTCAAGTGCAAAGCTTAATGAGATGCTTAGCATTCAGAAATCTGCTTCGGATCGAACAGGTTTAGGGTATGGTCTTTCTTCCTCTCATATTGCTTCTACTAGTATTACTGTTTTTGTTTCTCCTGCTAATAACACTAAAATTGTGAATACTGATGATAAAACTGAATTAGCTAATGAGAATTTAGACAAGGGTAAATCTATCTTAGGAGCACCCCCTAAGCAGGATAAGAAAGATTCTAAAAACCATAGGGCTAAAAAGGCTAACTCTCAAAAGCCAAAACAGAAGAAGCAGCATCTCTGTCATCATTGTGGAGCTGTTGGTCATACTCGACCAAATTGCTACAAGTGGCTAGCCACTCAACAGAGCAACGGCATGATAGCATCTGGAAGCCAAAATCAGCTTCAAGCCTCTCTTGCTCCTCTTAGAGATCTTCTAAAAGCCCTCATGCTCCTTTCGAACTTGAACGGTTTCAATTCTTCCCCCTCACAGCCGGTTCAAGACTTTAATCAAAGGAAAGGTTCTTCCAAGGTGTGGAAAAAAAAAGGACTCTAAGTGATTTTATCACTTTCTTCTATCTTCTTATTTTTGTTTATTGCACTACTTGTGTGTTTTGCATTTTTTTTTTTTTTTGAATCAGTCTAGATTTATGTTTTGTTTTGATAGCATGTTTTTGTGTGTTTATTTTCAGTTTTGTTAATTTTGTTTTTGATATAAAAATAAAAATAAAAATTTGAAAAATCAAAAAAATACAAAAACAATGTGTGTTATGTGTACATTGGTACTTGTGTACCTTGGATGACCATTGGAACAAAGTTTTCTAAACTTCGTATCTTTTGTAACTTAGATGAGCATCTCCATGCACAACTAAGCAAGTGAGTTTTGTGGCTCTTGTTTGTAATGAGTAAGATTAAGTTATCTCTTAAAACTTAACACTCATATCACTCTTTTTGACGGGTAGGACTAGAAAATCCTGAGAGAAAGGCATAAATAACCATCTCACCACGGTTACCCACCAATCATAATATGACACTTGTATGCTTCGGCATAGCAAAAGTGCAGTGTCAAAGACACCCGTATGCTTCGGCATAACAAAAGTGCAGTGTCAAATGCTTAGCATCTTGGGTATTTCTTTTCTCTCTTTTTATGCCCATGCATGATATGCCAAAATAAAAGAAAATATGCAAAGAAATTAAAAGCAAAAAGATCAAAAATGATTTAAATATGGTTGTAAGCGTGTATTTTTGGAAATGTGGGAGTTATAAGATGTACCTCAAAGGTGATAGTTCCCATCAAACAGTTATGATTGTGTGTGAGTTAAAGTTAATTTCTCATATCTCAAATCGTTATAACATGAATACACATATGCAATCTTGCGATGTTTTTCACACACACGTAATATTCTTTGCTACTATTGATACATGTGCAGATGCAATGTGATTTGGCCATCACAAGTGTTTACATGTACTAATGTATGCTCACTAAAATGTCTTGAGTTGTTTTTGAAAAATAAAATTGGTTAGACTTGTTGTGTGTGTGTGTGTGTGTGTGTGTGTTTTTGAGGATCCATGTGCTTAAATTGTTTGATAAGAAATGATTTTGAGAGCTTAATATGTTGATTGGATCATTGGTTGAGGTGCATGTTGGATTGCATTTATGTCTGTGTTTTTCACTTCTCGAAAAACTGCTTTTAAAAGCTAGCTCGACACCTCCTCGATTCCTTGTTATCTATCGAGATTCTCAAGCCTTTTTCTTATCGCAATCTCAACACCTCCTCGACACCTGGTGGATCGATCGAGAAAGTTTCTGCCTCCTCAATACCTTCTCAATACCTGGTGGATCGATCGAGATTCTGTTCCTTGAAGGTGATTCTTGTTCCTCGATACCTCTCGACACCTGCAGCTATTGAAGGCCATTTTCTCGACACCTACCTCGACAGATCACTCGACACCTCTCGACACCTCATCTGTCAAGAATTACTAATGCTCCTATATAAGCTTCTGTCGCGATCCTGTTCTCATTTTCTCGATCTCTCTCGATCTATCCGCGGCCGTTCATCTCCCAAACTCCTTTTTCTCACTCAAAATCTTCAAACCACGTGATTTTCAGCCCTTCCTTGCTTCAAATCACTTGGTATGATCTCTTTTTCCTTCATTCTTCATGCATTTCATGTTTTGAATCTTAAGTTTTGGGATTTTTGAAAATTTTTGAGGTTTTTCAAAATTAATAAGTTTTTCTTGAAATTTTGGGATGGGTTTTCACTTAAATGTGTTCAAAATCTCATGCATTGCATCACATGTGCATTAGAATAGTATTTTCATGCATTTCGATGTGTGTTCTATGCTTGTGTGCTGGTAGGATTGGAATGAGCTGAGCCCATGATGCTTTTTACTTTGCATGTCATATGTTCATACATTCCTCATGCATACGTACTCTTTATTCAATATATTTGATATATTTGAATTGTTTTGAGACTTTTCTGATTGTCTCTTTCTCTTTCTCTCTTTCTCATTCTGTTTACGTTAGTAGTGTCTATGGCACCTAAGCGTAAATCCACTCCGGCTCAGAACCCTCTACGTTCTGTTGCTTCTTCCTCTTCTGATTCTGCTCCTCTTAATCTTCAGTTTCATGATGGAGATGCCCACAAGGCATTTTCGGAGAACTTTTCTACACGAGGTGTTCATTCGGAATGCCAAGTCATTCTGGCGGACTTCACCGACACTGACCTTCCCTCTATCATTCACAGTAGGGGATGGGAGCCACTGTGTGACGTCCCGGTCACATGTCCTCTCGTGCTCATTCAGGATTTTTACTCCAACATGCACGAGATTGATCGTTCAATACCTCTCTTTTTCACTCTCGTTCGAGGTACGCGCATCCCTATCACACTGCAACTAGTTGCGGATGTGCTTCGAGTTCCTAGGATAGAGTTTCCTAACTATCCTTCTTGTGAGCGTCTAAGGACTATATCCAAAGATGAGCTCATTTCTACATTTTGTGAGCACCCTGCTGATTGGGGTAAACATCAGTATACATCATGTAGACCTTTTGTTAAAGGTCCTAGATTCTTAAACATGGTGATGACTTTTGTACTCCATCCACTCTCTCACTACAACTCCATCACAGAGCCTCGTGCTCGATTTTTTTTATCTCTTCTTGAGCATTTTACCATAGATTTTCCTTCTCATTTCATTCTTTCTATCATTGATGTTCATTTAGATTCGGCGTCTCGTGATAAGCTCATCTTTCCTTCCGCTATCACGAGGATCTTACGCCATTTTTCTGTCCCTTTTCCTGTGTCTGACCACTTCACACACATTTGTGCCATAGATGCCGCTACCGTAAAACATAGCGAGGCTCAATTTAGGTCGAGACAGCCGGATTCCACTCCTTCCTCCCATTCAGCTCTTTCCCAATCTGCTTCATCTACATCCACTCCATCTTCCTCTATGGGTGATGTATCTCTTAGAGACATCATGGCGCAACTGCAGCACATGGATGCTCGCCTTGATACAGTCTCTACTGAGTTGCGTCAGGTGAATGTTCGTGTTGGTCGTATTGCACGACGGCAGGCGACCATGGGTAACCAATTTTTCTTGTATATGAGGTCTTGTGACCAATTTTTACATTCATTGTACTTATTTTCTCTATATGTGGATGTATGTTTCTTTCACCTATCTCTATATGTGTTGTTTCTTTTCTATCTTTATACACATGATTCTTATACTTGTATGCAATCTATTATTTCTATTTCACACAAGATGCCTTGATGAGTTTTGTTTAAAGTGTTTCAGAAATACAGGTTGTCAAAGTCTACTTGCCATAAACTCTTTTCTTGCAAAGTTTTTCAAGGGTTTGTGATAGAATAGATTTTACTGTATTCAACAAGTGAGTATAAGTTGAGTGATTTATGACTTCTCTCATATGTTCATTTGTTTGTTGTGGTTTTGTTATGGATTGCCAAAGGAGGAGATTGTTAGGACATATGTGTTTTCACTTGTTAAGAACATATGTCATTTGTTTATATAAATTGGCTAATCCTTTGACAAAACGCACTCTACTTGTAATTGGGTAGTTCTAGGTGTTTTTAATACTTTAAGAATTAAGGTTTCAAGATCAAGTGTTGAAGTCATCAAGTCTGTCCAAGAGAAACAAGCTGAAGTGCAAATTCATTAAGCTCGACACCTTCTCAATAGCTCCTCGACACCTTGCTATCTGTCGAGATTTATAAAATTAGATTTTCTGATCTGATTTTTTGGGATCCGTGAATGTGTCTTTGGGAATTCTTTTCTCCTAACCCTAGACATATAAAAGGATTATTTTAAGAGCCGTCAAATTGTACACAAGTTGCACAAGCATTGAGAAAACTCTGTTCAAGCAATTTGTGATCAAAGACGAAGTTCTTGACCTAGTTCATCTCTTCTGAAGAAGTTGCTGTGTATTTGCACCAAAGGGTTTTGTGACCAAGCATCTTCTTGATCTTCATCGTGTAGGATGAACTGAAGAACTTTATAGCCAACCTCTCTTTCAAAGTTGGTGTTGAAGTCGCATACTGGGATTCGCGCATTGGTTAGTCACGTACTTGGGAGCCGTGCATCAAAGGTGGGAACTGTCACTACAGATCAAGTCCAATTGAGTATTAGGGTAAGAGTTCAACTGTAGATTGGTAAGGTACTTAGGATTCCTTTACTTGTAACCGTTTGATTTGATAATAGTGGAGTTTCGGGAGTGGTGACCTGAAAATCACCCAATGGGGTTTTTGCCGCAAAGGTTTTCCCCATTCGTTAACAAATCACCGTGTTATTTAATTTCCGCTGCTTAATTAGTTTATTGGTGATTTGTTTGTGCTTCCACGCATTTGCATGATAAATTCATTAATTAATAACTTGGCTAATTAATTAATTGGTTTAATCACTAGGAGTCATTCAGTTTGTGGCCTATCAAATGGCATCCCTATAATTTGAATAACCTCCAAGTAATCCAAAATGGAAATGGTTTGCGTGCTACGATTAACCTTAGTTGATAGAATCCCAAAATGAATAGAATCCTGACATGGGAAAGATCCTGTAATATACGCCCATTAATGACAATCTTCTCCATAAGGAAAAGACTTCCTACGCAAGAAAGGAAGGTCGGTTCTACATCACTATAAAAACACAAAGGCTCTGAGAAAACGAGGTACGCATAATTCATCCCAACTCTGGCACTCTAGGGTTGTGAGAAATTTTCTAACTTAACCTTTAGAGGGTCTTTGGCTGATACCACACCGATACTCTCTTAGGATTTTCTTTGTTTCCGTTTTGTAGGCCTTGTTTCGAGCTCGTAAGTATTGTGTAGCTTACTAACTATTTCAGCATCATCAACTATAATTCAATAAAAACTACACATTACATTATGTTATTATTTTAATATGTTTTGAACATTTTATATAATCTTTTCCCATGACAATTTAAAACATTAACGGTGTGCATCGCAAAGATGCTTTGCTAGTTTCACTAAAATATGGATAGCGTGACTACATCTTATACATTCTTATTGTGATTACCAATTATTTTTTCGCATGGTACAAATAGAGACTATAGAAATAGGGTTTGCCTCGGCCAAGATAAATTTTACAATATAATTGGAGCACTGGGACCATTAGGTAAGGTTTCTGATTTTAGGTTTTGCTTTAGCTTTACCATTTGATGATTGATGAATCGGCGGACGCGTATTCATATTGGGTTTTGGTTGGTTGGTTGGGTTTTTTTTTTTTTTTTTTTTTTTTTTTTTTTTTTTTTTTTTGAGAATACGTTTGGGTTGGGCCTGTTAGGTATTTAGGTAATAATTATTTTGATTTAAAAATCTGGTTGGAGTTGGTTTTGTTTAGGATTGATGTTGGGCGTTTTTTTTTTTTTTTTTGGCTTGCCCTGTTACAAATTTTTTTTTTTTTAGATTCCCTGTTACAATTTTTTTTTTTTTTTTTTTAGATTTTAGTTCAAAATTTGTTTGGCATAAAAATTTTGAGGGTGTTCCTATTTTGCTTGAGTGTGTTCCTTTTTTTTTTTTTTTTTAATAAGGGTAAACAAATAAAAAAATTTAAATTATTATATATAATTTTTCTTTTCAGGTGAGGGTGTTCCTGGAAACACCCTGACCTCAATGTGGTGCCGCCACTAAGTGAATGGACTACTACCTAGTATTTTTGCTGATACTTCCACTTGAGTGCTTATCAATTCGTGTGCTCACCTCCAAACTAGCAAGCTAGACTCTCCCCCCAGGCCCCAAGCCTTTTCCAATCATCGGAAACTTCTTGGAACTTAGCAACTTACCCCACCGAGATCTTGCAAAGCTCTCAAAAACTTATGGACCATTAATGACTCTCAAGCTTGGGAGCATAACAACAATAGTCGTTGAAAAATGCTACGTCTATAATAATTTTACAACATTTTTACAACAAATCACAGGTGGTTAGTTGTTATTGGTTCAAATTTGAAATTAACACTAAGATTACTTTTTTGCCCCAATAATAATAGTGTGTGGTGTTGCCGAAGAAGTTGGAAGGCCTAATATTGCAGATTATTTTCCAGCACTTCGTTTGATTGATCCCCAAGGTGTACGCAAAAGGACAAGGATTTATTACATAATTTGGGATTCTTGATGGTATCATCAAGAAACGACTACAATTAAGAGCTTCATCAAAGGGTTCTAAAGCAGGCAATAATGTACTAGATTCACTTCTCAGTCTCATTGAAGAAGATAATTCAAAGATAGGCCTCCTTGATATCAAACATTTGCTTATGGTAACTTACTACCTCTTTAAAACTTTGGTTCAAAGAAAATATCTGAAAAACAATTATACCTAATACAATTATTAAATACTTGCACGTGATGCATTTCTCTCAACAAGAAAAAAAAAAAAAAAAAATACTCCGTGATGTATCACGTATTTGATTCAAGACTCATCTCTTCCTCCTTCATTATTTATCCATAACAAAAATATTAATATTTAATACTAGGTGAATAATTTTGAATTTTTTGAATATAAACTTGTTCTGAGTAGAATATTATTTCAATTCATTATAATGGATCAAGAACTTCTGCTCCTACAGGAGATATATAATTTTTTATTTTGAGACAAGGATTCACTTAAAAAAAAAAAAAAATGGTCTTTGATAAGACGGATTAATTTCATGAGACCTGTATCAACTTTTATTTTTTTTTTCTTTATTTTTTTAATTTATACATAAATTTGTTACTTTCAGGAAATGAGTAAATATTTTCTTGGTTTCTTAGTATTTGTGATTGTGACAATGTACTAGCTCCTCACCGTTATCGATAGTTTGAAGTCAACATATATCATGATCATCATCATTTTGACAATTTAGGAAAGTCTTTATGAATTATATGACCCCCATTTCACCAATCAGGCCATATGTTGATTTCCAATACACATTTATATTAGTACGTGCAATTCAGAAATATGTGAATTTCACAGAATATTTAAAGCAGGAATGAATGCTAATCAATCTGTATGACCAGTTTTTATCCTCAAATAACTTCAACAAACTTGATGGCTAGTACTCCTTGGGATCTTTGTTAGTTTGTGGGCCTCAACCTTTAGCACCATTGGTAACGTTATGGACTGAGAATTACTAACATGAATTGTTGTGATTTGATTGACATTATTTTTATCGGTTTAACTACTCATACTATTTGTATTATGCATTGATGACAATAGGCCATAAACTTAGGCAACCAATTCTCACACTCCTTTATTGTAGGACTTGTTTCTAGCAGGGATCAGAACAACATCAAGCACTGTGGAATGGGCAATGATAGTGTTATTACACAACCCGGAAAAAATGGCAAAAGCTCGAGATGAGCTTAAAGAAGTCCTAGGCAAGGATGGGCACGTTCAAGAATCAGACATCTGAAAGTTCCATTATCTTCAAGCTATAGTGAAAGAAACTTTTTGATTGCACAATCCTGTGCCTTTTCTAGTACCCCATAAGGCTGAAACAAATGTAGAAATGTGTGGCTTCATTGTGCCCAAAAAACGCACAAATACTAATAAATGTGTGGGCAATGGGACAAGACTCAAGCGTATGGCAAAATCCAAATGTATTTATGCCCGAAAGGTTTTTAGCCCAAGACATTGACTTTAAAGGCCGAGATTTTGAGCTCATTCCATTTGGAGCTGGAGGAAGGATTGTTGGAAAAATAATATTGAATAAACAAGTTTGATATAACAAACAATATCTCAAATAATTAACAAGAATGTAAATAAGCAATGATAATATAAATTTAAGTAAAATTAGGAACAATCTCACAGTGCTATAGAATCACGCTGCGAAAGCGTTGTCCTTAAAGGTTGATTTGTGCCACCCAAAGTAAAATTTGGTGCGATTGGTTCTCTTGGCCAAACAACCCCCTAGGATTAGACTATAGCGTCGACCTTTGTGATGTACGCACTTCCACTCACAAAAGGTTTAAGAACAACCTTCTATTGCCTTTCCTTATAACAAAGATTTTTGTAGAAAAATATGTGGGAGAGAAAGATAGTAGTGTTGTGTATCTAAAACATAGAGTAGTAAAAAGACTCTCTAGAAAATATGTTATGATGAGTATTATATAGGCTATCTATGAAGATAATAGCCTATAGTTATTGGTTACTAATAACCCTTAAAAGCCCAACGGCTATATTATCAATAATTGCCCAACGGCTTTTTTTCTCATAATTGCCCAACGACTATTTTACTCATAAATTTCCAACGGCTAGAAAGTAAATAAAAATAAAAGTGTTTGGAACACACACCCACACCAACAATCCCCCACATGTTACAAACACAAAATAGAAAAGGCACGCAACTAAAGAAAGCATGCATCAATATGGTACCAGAAGGTTTTAACCATACATAGGATAAATAAATAGGAACTAAAAGACAATGGTGGAGTTAAAACTCTTTTAACCAAGCTATTAGTAACCCAAACTTACCACCCACATAACTTTCTTTATTAAGGTTGTTCTTAAACGGGTTGGCGCCTTATCCAGGCCATGCGCCACTGGGTTTCATGAGAGCTCTAGAGACCTACCCAAAAAGTCTCATAGGAAGCGGCACAACTTCCACTCACACATAGGTGGCATCCATCAGGAGTGCGTGCAGAACACCCCATCCCAACAGGTAGGGATATGGATCCATTAAGAGCCTAAAACTCAACCTCTAATAATCTGCAACTTAGTCGGTGGCATCCATCAGGAGTGCGTGCAGATACACCCCATCCCAACAGGTAGGGATATGGATCCATTAAGAGCCTAAGCTCATCCTCACCAAATTATGCAACTTAGCACTGTCTCACACCATAGGGATGGACTCATCACTAATCTCGTTACTGAGATAGCGGAAAACACATAACAAATGACAGTGCCCGTGGACCACTAATGACCTCTACCCATTCAACCTCTTGCGTGGAATCACCCATCATA
Source organism: Quercus variabilis (assembly GCA_030445155.1). NCBI lineage: Eukaryota > Viridiplantae > Streptophyta > Magnoliopsida > Fagales > Fagaceae > Quercus > Quercus variabilis. Next base: position 85,581,043 of record CP129449.1, on the reverse strand, counting down.
GAGGTTGAGCATTAGTCATAGTATCACAACTTGGGTATCAATCCAATCCCCCTAGATGTCTCACTCACCAGCCTTCTTGCTAGTGGTTTGGTTAAAGGATCGGCCAAGTTCCTTTCTGACCTCACAAAGTCCAAGGACATAACACCATTACCAATAAGCTGCCTCACAATATTGTGCCTTAATCGGATATGTCGACTTTTCCCATTATAAATTTTGTTCTTAGCACATGCTATGGCAGCCTGACAATCACAATGAATACAAATAGAAGCAATAGAGTTAGTAAAAAGAGGTATATCAATTAATAAACTCCTAAGCCATTCGGCTTCGGACCCAGCCTTCTCTAAGGCCACTAACTCTACTTCCATAGTGGATCTCGTTATGCAAGTCTGCTTGGTTGACTTCCAAAAGACAGCCCCTCCAGCTAGTGTAAACATATATCCACTAGTGGGCTTCACCTCATCTGTATCAGAGATCCAGTTAGCATCACAATATCCTTCTAAAACAGTAGGATAGCCACAATATGACAAACCAAAATCAAAGGTCCCCTTTAAATATCTCAATAATTTAGATAATGCATCCCAATGCTCAATACTAGGATTATTAGTGTATCTACTCAATCTACCAACAGCATATGCAATATCAGGACGAGTACAATTTGTCAAAAACATTAGACTACCAATAATTTGTGCATATTTATTTTGTGAAACACTATCACCACGATTTTTAACCAAGCGCACCTTTGAGTCATATGGAGTAGACATAGGTGACATATCAAAATGTTCAAATTTTTTAAGAATTTTCTCCACATAATGAGACTGCGATAGTATAATGCAATCATTGTCCCTAAGGATCTTAATGCCCAAAATAGCATTTGCCTCGCCTAAATCTTTCATATCAAATTTAGAGGCAAGAAAACTTTTAGTATCATGTACAACATTATGGCTAGTTCCAAAAATAAGCAAGTCATCAACATATAAACAAATAATGACACCTTCATTATTATTAAACTTACTATATATGCATTTATCCGCATCATTAATCACATATCCATGTATAAGCATCATATTATCAAATCTCTCATGCCATTGTTTAGGTGCTTGTTTTAATCCATACAAGGATTTAACCAATTTGCAAACTTTGTGTTCTTGTCCATGGACAACATAACCCTCGGGTTGCTCCATATAAATTTCTTCCTCTAAATCACCATTTAAAAAGGCAGTTTTAACATCCATTTGATGTATAACAAGTTTGTGAATAGATGCAATGGCAAACAAAATTCTTATAGATGCAATTCTAGTAACCGGAGAATAAGTATCAAAATAATCAACATTATGTTTTTGCTTATAGCCCTTAGCAACTAAGCGTGCTTTATACTTATCTATTGTACCATCCGGTTTTAATTTCCTTTTAAATATCCATTTGCAACCGATAGGCTTAACCTTAGGAGGAAGCTCAACTAATTCCCAAGTATGATTAGACATAATAGAATCTAATTCACTATTAATAGCTTCCAACCAAAATGGTGCATCAATAGATTTAATTGCATCATAATAACTTACAGGTTCATCTTCAACAATATAGGCAAGGAAATCGTTACCGTAACTCTTTTCCTTCCTAGCTCGCTTACTCCTTCTTAATTCTTGCATGTCATCAACAAGATCATTAGAAGTATCAATAGATTTATGCAATACTTTTTCCTTATTTTTTAAAGGAAACAAATGTTCAAAGAATATAGCATTTTCAGATTCAATAATAGTGTAAGATTCTAAAATATCACTCTTGATAACTAGAAATCTATAACATGAACTATTGCTAGCATATCCAATAAACACACAATCACATGTTCGAGAACCAAGTTTTCTTTTTTTAGGCTCAGGTAGCATAACCTTAGCCAAACACCCCCACACTTTAAGGTATTCCAAGTTAGGCTTACGTCTTTCCCAAAGTTCATAAGGAGTTTTACCAGTTTTCTTATGAGGTACCTTATTTTGTATATGGCAAGCCGAAAGAATGGCTTCCCCCCACATATTGAAAGATAGCCCAGAACTAACAAGCATCGCATTCATCATCTCTTTAAGAGTTCTATTTTTTCGTTCAGCTATTCCATTAGATTCAGGTGAATAAGGAGGAGTTACCTCATGAATTATGCCATTTTGTTCACAAAATTCTTTAAAAGAGTTAGACTCATATTCACCTCCTCTATCAGTTCTAAGTCTTTTAATCCTTTTATTCTTTTGGTTCTCAACTTCATTTTTATACTTTATAAACATTTCCAAAGCTTCATCTTTGGTTCTTAGTAAATAAAGTTTAGTGAATCTAGAATGGTCATCAACAAAGATTACATAAAATTTTTTACCACCTCTAGTCATAGTGTGTTTTAAATCACCCAAGTTACTATGTATCAAACTAAGGTGTTCGGATTCTCTTGTTACAGATTTACAATGTTTCTTGGTGATTTTAGTTTCGGCACAAATTTCACATTTTTCCATGTTTGCTTCACTTAGTGAGTTTATGATTCCACATTCTTTCATTTTCTTTATGTAACCAAGATTTATATGTCCAAGTCTACCATGCCACACATCAATAGAATCAACCAAGTAAGCACAAGAAGATGAACCATTTTCATTAATGACTTGATCAACATTAAGTACAAAAAGACCATCATTATCATAACCTTTACCAACAAAGATTTCATTTTTAGATAAAGTAACTATGCCACCATCAAATAGAACTTTAATACCAGCTTTACCAAGCAAACGTACCGAGATGAGATTGTGTCGAAAAGATTGTTCCTAATTTTACTTAAATTTATATTATCATTGCTTATTTACATTCTTGTTAATTATTTGAGATATTGTTTGTTATATCAAACTTGTTTATTCAATATTATTTTTCCAACAATCTTAAAGGTTGATTTGTGCCACCCAAAGTAAAACTTGGTGCGATTGGTTCTCTTGGCCAAACAACCCTCCAGGATTAGACTATAGCGTCGACCTTTGTGATGTACGCACTTCTACTCACAAAAGGTTTAAGAACAACCTTCTATTGTCTTTCCTTATAACAAATATTTTTGTAGAAAAATATGTGGGAGAGAAAGATAGTAGTGTTGTGTATCTAAAACATAGAGTAGTAAAAAGACTCTCTAGAAAATATGTTATGATGAGTATTATATAGGCTATCTATGAAGATAATAGCCTATAGTTATTGGTTACTAATAACCCTTAAAAGCCCAACGGCTATATTATCAATAATTGCCCAACGGCTATATTATCAATAATTGCCCAACGGCTATTTTTCTCATAATTGCCCAACGGCTATTTTACTCATAATTGCCTAACAGCTATTTTACTCATAAATTTCCAACGGCTAGAAAGTAAATAAAAATAAAAGTGTTTGGAACACACACCCACACCAACAAGGATATGCCCTGGATTGCCATTAGCTAACAGAATGGTGCACTTGATGTTAGCTTCTCTTCTTCACCACTTTGCTTGGAAGCTCCCAGATGAGATGAGGCCAGAAGACATGGACATGGGTGAGACATTTGGGATTACCTTACATAGGGCAGTGCCCCTCCGAGCTATTCCCATAAAATCCTTATAACTTTGATTGTCTGTTCTTAGCCAAATATAAATGTGAATTTTTCTGTGTGTTTACCCTAATTTCTCCAATGTTAGGATTTTGCATAAGCATAATAAAGGAAAACAATTATATATCATGCACCATTAGTTTGCAATTCTATTATGGATTCTAGTTAACTCAATTAATAAACTCATTTATTGTCGGATAAGGTTCGAATTCCACCTACACATGCCTAGTAATCTTGCTTTCAAAATGGAGAAAATTGTTGGCATTTATCTTGGCCTTCATATTTGTCTTTCTTGTCTGTTTGAACTTTTGGACGAGAGACTGCCTCATATGGAATTGGACGTGATGAATTTAAAGATGGCGATAAAATGGAAGAAAAAGTAAAAGAGAGGGAGAGAACACAAAGAGATTACATAATTCAGCTTGAAAGCTTGCATCCACGGGATAAAGTTCTAAGTGGCTACATCTTTTATATTCTTAATTGTATTTACAATAAACTCTAAGCAGGTATAAAATTATAAATAGAGACTACAGCAATAAGGTTGGCCCTAGATGAATTTTACAATATATAATTGGACCATTCGGAGCATTAGACATACTAAATCAATAAAGTGAATGCGAAAATGATTTTTCAATACAGATGGACCACTTGAAGCATAAAACATACTAAATCACATAAAGCGAATACGAAACCACTTTTACAGGACAATTTGGATCCCTTCAATGGCAAAATCTTCTAATTAAAGGATCACTTAAATTTTTTTTTGAGACTTTAGTCAAGAAAGAAGACATTAAGGAATGCAACACAGCAAAGAAGAAACAACAAGAGCACAATTGCAGTGATGTAAAGCCAGAGCAAAACGACAGAGTTGATAAGGAAAGAAAGAAAGGAAGCTAAAATCAAACAGTGGCATTTTACTTAAGTGACTGGCACGTGAGATAGTTGGCACGGGAGACTGTTTAAGTGCTGTATAGCTGTCAAATACGGATTGCTTATGAAGTTAGTTTGTTAATAGTTAGACTTGTTTCTTTCCCTCCTTTCTGTGTAGCATGTATATAAGGCAAAGCCTTTGGGCGTGATTAGATGGAGTGAAAACAGGGGGATGAAAAATAGAGATAGGAAAATATGGTAGAAAATGTCATTTTTCAATGTTTGATTGAGAAAGAAAATAGGAGAGACAGAAAATAGGGGAGAGAGGACATGTTTTCCCTCCGGGTCCACTTTTTTTATCCTCCCAATTTGAGAGGAAAATTGAGAGAAAAAAGTGCTGAAAAATACATTTTACACGAATACCCTTTCACCTACCTCTCACTTTATTCATGATGACTTTTGCCTCTTTCCAGTAACATTACTTTGGCTTCTCTCTTTCTTTTTTTTTTCATTTATTTATTTATTTATTTTGGGCAACGTTTTCTCTTCTTCTTTTTTTTTTTTTTTTTCTTTTGATTTTCTAGGCTGCCTTTTTTTTCTTCTTCTGGGCAGAAACGTTGCCCTTTTTTTTTAAGGCCTGGGCGTGCCTCTCTTTCTTCTTCTTCTTCTTCTTCTTCTTCTTTTTTTTTTTTCTTCTTCTGGCAGTAAAGTTGCCATTTCTTTCCTTTTTTTTTTTTTTTAACTAGATGTGATTTTTTGTGGGGACATGATTTTTTTTATTTAATAAATTTGAGAGATTGTTCTTTTTTTGTGGTTATTTGTCACTTTTTTGTTTTAATTAGGTATCATTCTTTAACAAGGGTATATGAATAAATTTATTCAAACTCATTTTTTCCATCCCTCCACTTTTTCACTCTCAACCAAACAAATAGGAGAGAAAATAAAATTTATTCTATCCTTCCACTTTTCTATCATCTCACCATTTTCTATTATCGTACTTTTCCACCCTTCCAACCAAACGGACCCTTAATGTAAATTAATCAATTTTTCGCTTTTAATTAATTGAAGTAAAATAGTTTCTCTCAAAGCAGTTTCTAGAATCTTTTCTTTAACATTTTTCATCTGAATCATGTTCTAAACAAATAGTCCATGTCTTTTTCTTTTTCTTCCTAATTTCGTACAAAGTAGATACCAGAAACTAGACAGGTTTGATAAATCTTCATGAATTATTGTACTTTAGGACACCGAAGCATGTTCCACGTTTATCATTTTAGACTGTATTCTTTAATATTCTCAACGAAAATATAAACACAAGAAACATAAACCAACATCAAGAACTAATGGAATACTGCCTAGTATTGTTGTTGATACTTCCTTTGCATGTGTGGGCATCAATTCGTATGCTCACATCCAATCTAGCTAGCAAGTCGCAAGAACTTTGTTGTTACTAATTTGATTGTTTGTTCTTAGCCCAATATAGATGTGAATTTATCTGGGCTTAATCTATTGTCTTCAATATTATGATTTTGCATAATCATAATAGAGGAAAATAATTATATATTGTATACATCATTAGTTTGTAGTCCTATACTAGGTTCTAGTTAATTCAATTTGTAAAATATTTTGTTGTTGAATAAGGTTCGAATTCTGCCTACACATGCCCAGTAATATTGCTTTCAAAATGGAGATAATCGTTTGGCATTTATCTTGGTCTTTGTATTTGCTTTTCTTGTTTGTCCTAACTTTTAGACAAGAAACTAGCTCATATATATAGACAACTCCTATTGCCAATGTTGAAAACTTGAAATTAAGGGCTCATTTGGTTGGTGAGATAGAAAAGTGGCGGATAGAAAATGGGGAAGAAATGAAAGAGTAGAGAGATAGAAGAAATTTTAGTTTTTCTCTTGTTTTGTTTGGATGGAAATGATGAAAAACTCTTTTTTTTTTTTTTTTACTAGCAAAAAAAGTGAAAAAATAGAAAATGTAATTTGTTTAAATTTACTCGTATGTCTTTATTTCATTATATATAAGAAATAACTTTTTTTGTAATAAAATATTAGTTATTTATCAATTAAAATTAATAAAATAATATTTTATAAAAATTAAATTATTGTACATAATATATTATTATATTATTTTTTTTCATTCAATAAAATTCAACCTTTTAAGAGAGAGAGAGAGAGAGAGAGAGAACAAACCAACCAAAAAAAAAAAAAAAAATAGAAATTGAGGAAAATGAGTACTTTCAGGAAATGAGTAATCTTTTTCTTGGCTTCTTACTATTTGTGATTATGCAAGTAACTATCTTGAAAAAGATCAAGCCTATCATTTATGTGTTCAAACAGTTTAGAAATTTGTGAAGCTCACAGAATATTTAAAGTAAGAATGAATGCAAATCACTCTTTATGACCAGTTTCCATCCGCAAATAGCTTCAACAACCCAATGATGACTAGTACTCCTTGGGATCTTGGTTAGTTTGTAGGCCTTAACCTTTAGCACCATTGGTAATGTTGAGGATTGACAATTACTAATGTAGGGTCTAGTTTGGTAGCCCAAGCCCAAGAAGGATGGATTACAAGCCCAATGAACCCAAAACAATGAATTTGTAAAGAGTGGGCGAAAGAGCTAGGCTGGTTGCGAATTAAACAGTGATTAGTTATGGCGTTTAAGGATCCATTGGCAGAAGATCATGCTCCTCTCACTTGTCAAATGTGTGTGTATCCGAAGAGGTGTGTTATTGAATGAAAGATGATTACAACTCTTAGAGATACAGTAAAATTATCTCCTACCTCTCTCTCTCTCTTTTCTCCCCCCCTTTTTATCAGAGACCTCCTCTCCTTATATAACATCCTCCCCCATCATCTTCATCGTCCACTTGTTTTTCATCTAAGCACCCATTTGAGTGCCTGTCCCATCAGGTATTCTCTTTAACTCTCCGTGAGTGGTAGTAGCTGAGATTACACTGTTCAGGGGTCTTCTCCACATTAATGCGGCCAGAAAAGCAGCTGCAATGTGGTGGTGGCAACCTTCCCTTGAGATATTTCCTCGCCCTTATCATCCCCAGGTATGCCTTGAGCTTATCTTTGTCGTTGGGATTGCCAAAAAGGTCATTCGGACCTCCCATTTGTTGGCTTAATCAAGACTATTCGTATCCGAGGAATATAACCTCTTCGGACAAAAGGTGACGTCTTCGAATGGTACTTTTCCTACATTCCTGGGTTGGTTACGTTCAGATAAACTCTACCCCAACCTGTTATTCCTCCTCGGACATACAATAATCCTCAAGACAGGGCCCCCACCCCAATAGGCATGTCTGGGCTTTTACCCCCACCCCCCCCCCCCCCTACAACTAACATATTTTGTTGTGATCCGATTGGCATTATTTTTATTTGGATTCATTACTTAAACTATTTGTATTATGCACTAATCACAATAGGCTATTAACTTAGGCAATCAATTCTCATACACTTTATTGTAGGACATGCTTCTTGCAGGAATAAGTCTAGGGCCACAACTCACTCATGTGGCAAGTTGTGGTTGGTAGAGGGGTGATGGTGGGTCCATGTGGGGACACCGCTCCACCAACCACAACTCACCACATAGGCGAGTTGTGGTGTGGCACTAGAGTTATTCTTCTAGCAGGGATCAGAACAAAATTAGGCACAGTTGAATGTGTAATGGCAGTGTTATTACACAACCCGAAAAAAGAGCAAAAGCCCAAGATGAACTTAAAGATGTCCTAGGCAAGGATGGACATGTGTAAGAATCAGACATCTCAAAGTTCCATTATCTTCAAATTATAGTGAAAGAAACATTTTGATTGCACAATCTAACGCCTTCTCTAGTTCCCCGTGAGGCTGAAACAAATGTAGAATTATGTGGCTTTATCGTGCCCAAAAATGCACAAATGCTAATAAATACGTGGGCAATGGGACTCAAGCATATGGCAAAACCCAAATTTATTTATGCCCGAAATGTTTTTAGTGCAAGATATTGACTTTCAAGAACGAGATTTTGAGCTAATTCCCTTTAGAGATGGAAGAAGGATATGCCTTGGATTGCCATTAGCTAACAGAATGGTGCATTTGATGTTAGCTAATTCTCTTGTTCACTACTTTGCTTGGAAGCTCCCAGATGAGATGAGGCCAGAAGACATGGACATGGGTGAGACGTTTGGGCTTACCTTACATAGGGCGGTGCCCCTCCAAGTTATTCCCATCAAATCCTTGTAACTTTGATTGTTTGTTCTAGTCCAATATGGATGTGAATTTGTCTATGTTTGATCCGATGTCTTCAATATTAGGATTTTCCATAAGGATAATAGAGCAAACCAATTATATATCATACATCATTATTTTGAAGTTTTAAAATTGGTTCTACTTAGCTCAATTAGTAAAGTCTTGTTGTCACATAAGATTTGAATTCCACCTACACATGACCAATAATCTTGCTTTCAAAATGGAGATAATCATTTGGCATTTATCTTGGCCTTTGTATTTGGCTTTCTTGTTTGTCTGAACTTTTAGATGAGAGAGTACCTCATATGGTCGATTCTTATTGGACATGATGAAATTAAAGATCAAGAGAAAACTGGAACAAAAAGTAAAAGAGAAATAAAGAATATAAAGAAATTACGTGATTTTACTTGACAACATAAAGTCTTAGGTGGCTACATCTTTTCTATTCTCAATTGTATTTACAATAAACTCTAACAAGGTATAAACATAGACTATAGCAATAAGGCTAACTATTCTACCAAAAATAAATAAATAAATAAATAAGGCTAACCATAAATAGGCTTTACAGTATAATTGGAAAGGTCAGAGCATTAGACATACTTTTTTTTTTTTTTTGTGAGAAGAAAGAGCATTAGACATACTTTATCAATAAAACAAATATGAAAAATGATTTTACAATATTATAATTTGACTACTCGAAGCAATAGACATACCCTGTGGTGGAGCCAGAAATTTATTTTTGGGGGGCCATATATATATATATATATATATTTGTATGAAATGTATACCAAATTAGTATGTGCAATTTTTTTTTTTTTTTGGCGTTTTCTTTTTGCTTGAAATGCCCTAATATATTGTTAAGTGCACCAAATTGTGGACCAAAGTTTAATTTTATTGGGCATAAAAAAAAAAAAAAAAAAAAAAAAAAAAAAAAAAAAAAAAACTTAGAATGGTTACAAATCTTTTTTTTAAGAGTAAAAAATTTTTATTATTAGATATGGGGCCAAAATGATAAGGTTATTTAAAATTTTTCAAATTATTTAAGATATTTTCAAAAAAAATTTTAATTTTTTCAAAAATTTTGAGTGGCACCAGGCTCCCCTAAGTGAGGTGGTATATCCTTTACCCAGCATATATGCCGGGTATGCCCGGTGCAGGATATACAAAATCCCCCTCAGTCCCTTAATAGCTACGCCACTGGACATAACTTTTTTCTTTTCTTCTTTGAGAAAGCGATAGACATGTCTAATCAATACAAAATAGACTCTTAAACGAATGGTTGATATTATCTTCGGCCGCCCCGCCGCCCCGCTTGACTTTTGCATCCTATAATACACGTACCATTATCAGTGCATTTAAGTCCATATATCCTCATTTTGTTTTCTTCCTAACTTCGTACAAAGTAGATAACATATAAGTCTTCAAGAATTATCCTAGTGTAGGACACCGAAGCATGTTCCATGTTTTTCATTTTAAGATTGTCTTCTTTATATTCCATTCTTGTATCCATCGAAAATATAAACACAAGAAACATAAACCAACTTCAAGAATTAATGGACTATTACCTAGTATTGTTGCTTATACTTCCCTTTGCATGTGTTACTTGATGTGTGGGCATCAACTTCAACAAACGATCAATTTTTGACCCCGTTTGGATTCAACGTTTTCCTGCGGCACGTTTTGTCCCTGCGTTTCCCCCCCCCCCTTTTTTTTTTTGGGTCAGCGAGTGAACAGTAAAGGCACATGAATTCACTATGTAGTAGACAAAAAATACTGTTCACGCACTGTTCACAGTACTGTTTACGCAATAAAAAATATTAAAAATTAGTCCCACAATACTATTCACACATTTAAAAATTATTTTGCTACAGTGTTTTCAGTTTTCAGTTTCAGCAACAATAAGCTCAATCCAAACGGACCCTTTGTAACTTTGATTCTTTGTTCTTAGCCCAATATAAATGTCAATGTATCTTTATGTTTAATCTAATGTCTTTAATATTATTAGAATTTTACATAATCTTAATAGAGAGGGAAATAATTATATATTGTACATCATTAGTTTGTAATTCTATAATGAGTTCTAATTAGCTCAAGTAATAAAACCTTTTATCGTCAAATAACGTTTGAAATCTGCCTGCACGTGCCCAAAAATATTGCTTTCAAAATGTAGATAATTGTTTGGCATTTATCTTGTCCAAACTTTTAAACAAGAGACTACCTCATATGGACATTTCCTATTGTACATGTTGAAAACTTGAAATTAAGGGGTCGTTTGGTTACAGAGATAGAAAAGTGGAGGTGAGAAAATGGAAAGAGAATGGAAGAGTGAGGGTAGAAGAGATTTTAATTTTCTTTCGTGTTGTATGGTTGGGAGGGATAAAAATTCATTTGTTTGGTTAACAAGAAAAGTGAGAGGATAGAAAATGTAATGTGTGTAAATTTGTTCTTAATTATGTTATTATTTCATTATATATAAGAAATAATTTTTTTAATAAAATGACATTTTATAAAAATTAAAACATTATACTTTTTTTTTCTCTTTGTTATTATATTTAAGCACAGAGATCGATACTGAACAAAAAGAAAAGGAAAGAAAAATAATAATAAAAAAAAAAAAATAAACCACGCCAAGAAGCTTGTGGTTTTTGTTAATTTGTATAGTCCAGGTTTTGGTTCTGTTCAAGTTAAGAACACTGTGGTTGTAATGTTTTGCTGTGTCTTGTTGTAAAGTTTTCTAGAACTGTTTGTTGTATCATGTTGATGTAAAGTGCTCTAGATCTTCTTCTTGAATCTGTCGGTCTGCTTTAGTTTCTGTTTTCCATATCTGTGGTCTGTATTATACATTCAATAAAATTCAACCTTTTATTCAAACAGAGAGAGAGAGAACCAACAAAAAAAGAAAAGGAGGAAAAAACAAGGAAAAAAATCAAAGACAGAGAGAGATTTTCAACGTTACAGATGTGTTAGAGGGGCAGAAAATAAGTTATTTTGGCTGCATCAAAATTACCAGAATTTTCTCTCCAAATCTTGATAGAAGGTAAAGATGAAATTATTTTGTGTGCGCGTGTGTGAGACTTTGATGCATGCTGTTGGGTAAAGTTGAAATTATTATGTTTAAAATGTTTTAAAGGTTTGGGTTGGTTTTTTGGGGGAAAAAATTAGTTAATTGGACTTAATTTTTTTAGCATTATTGTTGGTAATTTTTGTTATTGGGCTAATTTTTTTGGTTTGTATATTTAGACAGAGTTTGGATTGCGTTGAAAACTTTTTTTCAGTGCGATTGCATTTTAAATAATGGGTCTCGTGCACTATTCACGCAACCCACAAGTAAGGAATTTAATAAAATTTTCATTAAAACTAAGTCTTACGGCACTATTCACATATTTAAAAATTATTTTGTTACAGTATTTTCAGTTTTCAATTTTTAGTAATAAGCAATATCCAAACAGACCCTTAGTTTTAGATTTATACATTTTTTTATGATATTTAAAAGGAAGAAAATGCTAGAACTACAATTTTTTTTTTTATAAATTACTGATGTGGTAAGTGATTATTGGTAAGTAAACAAGCGGTGTCAGTGGTGCGCTCAAATGCAAACCAATATGAATTTGCTACTTCAATAGTTTTGTAAAAATGTTTTAGAAAAGTTTGTGATTATAACATTACTCTTAAAAAAATCAATGATATTTTTAAAAGGGCAAGATGTAATTTGATAGAACAAAATTTCTAAAATTAATACCCAACATATATACTAATATTTTTATAAAAAAAAAAAAAAAAAAAAAATAGGTGGTGGAGTGGGGCCGTCCATGACTACCTAGTAGGTTAGTATTTCTATATATATTCTCCATTCTTCTACCAAACGAAAATATAAACACAAGAACCATAAACCATCTTTGAGTTAACAATGGATTACTACCTAGTATTGTCGTTGCTGATACTACCCTTTGTGTGGGCATTCATTCGTGTTGTCTCCCCCAATCTATCAAGCCAGACTCTCCCCCCTGGACCACACCCTTTTCCAATCATTGGTAACATCTTGGAGCTTGGTAAATTACCCCACCAAGCAATTGCCAAGCTCTCCAAAACTTATGGTCCCTTAATGACTCTCAAGCTTGGGAGCATAACCACCATAGTCATTTCCTCTCCAAACATGTCTAAAGAAGCACTTCAAAAAAATGACCAAGCTTTCTCTAGCCGAACCATCCCAAATTTTGCCCACGTATTCGACCATCACAAAGTTTCAGTTGGTTGGATTCCCATAAATTCTCAATGGAGGAACCTTAGGAAAGCTTGCGCTACCCAAATATTTGCTCCACAACGTCTTGATGCCACAGAGGCCCTTCGATTAGCAAAGGTACAAGAACTACTTGACCATGTTAACCAAAGTTGCAAAAGTGGAGCACCCATCGATGTTGGTCGAGTAGTGTTCACAACAGTCCTTAATTCCATATCAAACGCACTTTTCTCTATTGATTTAGCCCAGTATGACTCAAATTTGTCCCAAGAGTTCAGGGATCTTGTGTGTGGTTTGGCCAAAGAAGCAGGAAGGCCAAATATTGCTGATTATTTTCCAGCACTTCGTTTGATTGACCCGCAAGGTGTACGCAAAAGGACAAGGATTTATTACTCCAAATTGTTGGTGATTTTTGATGGAATCATCAATCAACGACTCCAATTAAGAGCTTCATCAAAGGGTTATAAAGCAAGCAAAGATGTTCTAGATTCACTCCTCAGTCTCACTGAAGAAGATAATTCAGAAATAAGCCTCCTCGATATCAAACATTTGCTTCTGGTAATTGACTACCTCTTTAAAATTTTGGTTCAAAGTAAATATTTGGATAACAAGTATTCTTAAAATATAATTTAGTACTCTATAATGCTTCATGCACGTAGTTCCAAGTTTAGGCTTATCTTCTCAAAAAGAAAAAAAAAAAAAAAAAATATATATATATATATATATATATATATATAGGTTTGACTATTAAACGAGCCAAACTCAAACATAACATTGCATTAATGAATAAACTCGTGAACATGAACTGTGACAGAGCTAGGAGAGCCGGGAGCCATGGCCCCCCAAAATCCACCCCATTCCCATTTATTAGCCCGTAGTCGTACTCTGCTTAGCCTTCCAGCCTCCACTCGCCGACTGGCGCTCAATCTCTCTAGATCATTCATCTGATTGATGTGTGAAGGGGCAAACTGTTTTGTTTGAAATAGTTTTTGACTTTTGAGTTTTAAGTCTCTGGTTTTCTTTATATTTTGTTGTGGTCTACATCTTGCATTAAATATGTTAAAATATTATATTTAGTGTCCATTTGGCACAATTAATTTTGCTAACTTATTTTCCTATTCAGTTTATTTTTACTACTATTAATTGGTTTCATTACACTTTTTGGTACTATTCATGGATCCCACTATACTATTTTAGCTAACTTTTACCTTTATCTACTGTATTTTTAGTAAAAAGTTTTTAATTTCAACAATATAAACGGCTCCCAAATAGATCTTTAGTATTGATAATAGTGTCATTTGCTTTGGCAATAGAGACTAACTTTCACTATTGATGTTTCCTTATTTTAATTTATGTTTAGTTTTTAGTTTTGCATATTTGAGATTGATATATTGTAACATGTGTTCTTATTTATTGAAGTACTGAATTCATTTAAATTTTTTTTTTGTTTATTATAAATAATTTTAGTCCTATAAAAAAAAAAGTAGGTTACAACTTTAATTAAGTTAAAATTAGTTTATGAAATAAATTTTTTTTATAGAATAGTATTTCAAATATATGAGTCTGTTCTATGATGATTACTCTTATTATCAGGTTAAGATACCAATTAGTTTTCTGTGTATATGGAAATCAAACTCCAAATCTCATGTTCAACTATGAGAACCTTTACTAGTTGAGCTAATAAAACCCACAAAGACATTTAATAATCTTGAAAAAATTTTGTTGCTATATATAACTTGGCCTCCGGTCCCTAGAAAAAATTCCTAGCTCCAACACTAAATAAGAAGGTTCGGTTTAACTATATATAATATATATGTTTATATGTATACATGTTTAAAAACATTTTCTAAACCAATGTCCTTCGAGCATTCGCTAACTTTAATTTCCCTTAAAAATATACCTATACAGACTTTAGATTAGATTGTATAAGTTTGTAAATTGGTTTATATAATATCAAATTATAATTTGTAGTTTTGATAATCTAGGTAGTTGGCTTGTAATAAAATTCATAGATTTGTAAAGAGGTAAAACATTTTAATCATGGTTTTAATATATGTTGGAAAAGAATAAATTAATCAACTAGCTTGTGAAGATGCTTGAGCTTATTCAATAATAAAATGAACTAAGCTTAAACATGCAATTTTGTTTGGTGATAAGATCAAGCTCAACTCATGTTTGAAATAAAAATAAACAAGAAGTCTGAACTTTTAATACCCAACTCGGCTTGACTCGTTTAGAAGCCCTCACAACTTTTGCTTTATAGGAGCATATATTCTGATTTTGAGATTTGAAAAAATATATATAAATTGAAACAAGGAATCACTTATATATAGAGAGGTTTTCATAAGGGAGATTAATTTCACGAGACCTATATCAACATTTTGTTATTGTTTTTCTTTTCTTTTTTTATGTAAGTTATGAATTTTTTTAAAAGAATTAGTAATAAATTTTCATACTTTCAGGAAATGAGTAAATATTTTCTTGGCTTTAGTGTTTTTGATTGTGACAAAGTACTAGCACCTCATCATTATCGATAGTTTGACGTCAACATAATATCATAGTAATTTTGACAATTACATGAAGAGATTTATGACCCCCGTTTTGCCAAATATTCCATATTTTGATTTGTAATGCACAGTATATGATCACCATCTGAGCACGTTAATTGGTGCATCTAACTATCTTGAAAATAATCAAAGTCTTTTATTTGTGTGTTCAAGCAATTCACATATTTGTGAATTTCATAGAACATTTAAAGCAAGAATGAAGGTCAATCACTCTATATGGCCAGTTTCTATTCACATATAACTTCACACATCATCTATCTATATAATATCTAAAAATTGAAACATAGTATTTATTGTTGTTATATTTTTTTTTAACCACGTCAGCATAGCATTTCGGTCAAATTCTTTTGTAAAATCTATCAGTAAATAATTAAATGAGTTAATTTAATTATTTTGTACAAAATACATTAGTAATACATTAGTACATAAGTCATTTAAACTCAATTCTTAAAAAAAAAAAAATAATAAAAAAAAGACATTTAATCTTTTTTTAAGTAAATATTAATTAATCATTAAAATATTTCAAATAATGCATCTTATGAATATTTCCATTTAATTTTTTAAAAGCAAAAGAACATTTAAATAATATTTTTTATTAACTAAAAAGTTTACAAAGTGATATGATTAGTTTGTTTCACATCAATTAACTACATAATAAACAATGTGGTGGATCAAAATGGACCTAATTTAATCAAAATAGACTAAATTGGACCAAAGTTGACTAAATATAACCAAAATGCTATGTTGACGTGGCTCAAAAGAAGTGTAACAATAATAAATAATGTGATTTAGCTTTTAGACATTATATATATTTGTAAGAATTATATGTAGTGAAATTTGTACTAATGACAATATTACTAAAAAATAATCAGAAATTTGTTTATGTTGTTGTTCTATCCAATTTAGTCAACTTCGGTCCACTCAGTCCACTTCAGTACACTCAGTCCACTTCAGTACACTCAGTCCACTTCGGTATATTCCTTCAACTTCAGTCCATTCGGTCTACTTTGGTCGGTATAGTTCAATCCATTTGCTCCAATCTGATCCACTTTAGTCCATTCAGTCCATTTTGGAAAAATTTAACCTCAAATTGATTCTTTTTGTAGATTGTATTTTTCAATTTTTGCCCCAAATTTTATTTTGTTTTTCTTAATTTTTAGGATTAGCAGTATGAAATTTTATTCTAATTAAATCATACTCTTTAGTTTAGGGCTAAAAAATACAAACAAAATAGGCATTATAAATTAGAGATATGAGCCCCAAAAAAAGCTATAAATATTATAAATATTCAAAATATTACCTAAAAATTCAAGTTTCAATAATATAGGCAATATACTTATATTTGGAAAGGAAAAAAATTGATGTTCTAAATCTATAAAATAATTTAAAGTTAATGTAACATGTTACATGTGTTCTATAGAATAAGGGTGTACTTTTTTTTTTCAATATTCTTGGATATGTTTAAATTAGTCAACAGATACTGATTTGGTATATTAAAAAAAAAAAGTCATTTTAAAAATATCTTTTCAATTTATATAAAAAATATATTATAATTATGTAATTTAAATATTTTTATTTAAATACATTTTTCACACACACATGTATATATATCACTATGCATTATTATTATTATTATTATTATTATTATTATTATTACTTAAAATACTTTTAAATACACTATATGTTCTATTAGTTAAAATACTTTTAAATAATAAATGCACTTTTAAATATAACATTTTCTCATGCATTGCGTTGTTTGGTTTACGACTAGTTTTTTATAATTGTCAATATGATTTGTCGTTACTAAAGTAACATTGGCCGTAAACTTAGGCAACTTAGTTCTCAAACACCTTTATTGCAGGACTTATTTCTTGCAGGAATTGACACAACATCAAGCACAGTGGAATGGGCAATGGCAGAGTTATTACACAACCCAGAAAAAATGACAAAAGCCCGAGATGAGCTTGAAGAAGTCCTAGGTAAGGGCGGGCACGTTCAAGAATCAAACATCTCAAAGTTCAATTATCTTCGAGCGATAGTGAAAGAAACCTTGCGATTGCACCCATCAGCGCCTTTTCTAGTTCCACGTAAGGCTGAGACAAACATAGAAATATGTGGCTATATCGTGCCAAAAAATGCACAAATACTAATAAATGTGTGGGCAATGGGACAAGACCCAAGCATATGGAAAAGCCCAAATTTATTTATGCCTGAAAGGTTTTTAGAACTAGACATTGATTATAAAGGCCAGGATTTTGAGCTGATTCCCTTTGGAGCTGGAAGAAGGATATGCCCTGGATTACCATTGGCTAACCGAATGGTGCACTTGATGTTGGCTTCTCTTGTTCACTACTTTGCTTGGAAGCTCCCAATTGAGATGAGGCCAGAAGACATGGACATGACTGAGATGTTTGGGCTTAGCTTACATAGGGCAGTGCCCCTTCGGGCTATTCCTATCAAATCCTCGTAAATTGATTGTCCGCTCTTAGCCCAATGTAGACGTGAATCTATCTGTGTTTAATCTAATGTCGTCAACATTAGAATTTTCCATAATCATAATAAAGGAAAATAATTATAAATCGTACATCATTAGTTTGTAATTCTATAATGGGCTCTAGTTAGCACAATTTGTAAAGTTTTTTATTATTAAATAAAGTTCAAATTCTACCTACAAGTGCCCAATGATATTGCATTTTCAAAATTGTGTAATCGTTTGGCATTTTCTTGGCCTTCGTTTTTTGTCTTTCTTGTTTGTCCAACTTTTAGATTGAGGAGGGACTGCCTCATATGGACAACACCTATTGCACATGTTGAAAACTTGAAATTTAAGGTTCATTTGGTTGGAAAGATAGAAAAGTGGGGATATAAAATTGGGATGAGTTGGAAAAGTTGGGGGATAGAAGAAATTTTAATTTATTCTCATGCTATTTGTTTGGGAGAGTGGGAAATGAGAGTCATTGAAAACTCGTTTGTTTAGTGGAGAAGAAAAATAGAAGGATAGAAAATATAATTTGTATAAATTTACGCTTATGTCCTTATTCCATTATATATTAGAAATATTTATTCGTAATGAAATATTACTTATTTATCGATTAAAATTAATAAAATAACATTTTACAAAAATTAGAATATTAATTATACATTTTTTTTCTCTTTGATATTATATTTATTACATTTTTTTTTTTTTTATTTGAAGAAGAAGAAGAGCACAGAGAATGATACCGAACAAGCATAAAAAAGAAAGAAAAAAACAAGCGAAAAAAAAAAAAAAAAAAAAAAAAAAAAAAAAAAGGAAGAAGAAGAAGAAGAAGAAAGTAAACGATGTCAAGAAGCTTCTTGTTTTCGTTGTATAGTCAGGTGTTGCTGTGGTTGTTTGTTCAAGTTAAGAACTCTGTTGTAATGTTTTGTTGTGTCTTATTGTTGTAAAGTTTTCTAGGACTGTTTGTTGTGTCTTTGTTGATGTGAAGTGTTCTCTAGATCTTTGTTGTTGAATATATCGGTCTCCTTTAGTTTCTATTTTCTATATATGTGGTCCATATTATACTTTCTTTCAACCAATAAAAATCTACCTCTTATGGAGAGAGAGAGAGAGAGAGAGAGAGAGAGAGAGAGAGAGAGAGAGAGAGAGAGAGAGAGAGAAGGAAAAGAAAAGGCCCAAAAAAAAAAAAGGACACAGTTTGTGCATTGGACACGTTGGGATTCAGACACATATCCGCATCCTAACATGTCCAATACACTGAACACAAGCTTAATCCACAGAAAGAAAATGAAAAGAAAGAGGAATAAAACAAGGAAAACAAATCATAGAGATAGATGTCATTCAGCATTACAACTAGGGCTATCCACGGGTCGGTCCGAGTCGGGTTTGTGCCTAACCTGGAACCGATCTGCCAGAATCAGCTGGAGAAAAAAGGAACTCGCGCCCAACCCGCCAAAGTAATCGGGTTGGGTCAGGCAGTTCAGAACATCAACAGGTGGCAGGCGAGTCTATCAGATTTGGGACGGCGAGAAAACTGTGGAAAAACACAAATCCAATGAAAATCTCACCGAATTCGATGAGATTTCGCCAAATCCGACTTAAAATCTCACCGAATTCGATGAGCTCTCACCAGAACCGGTCAAAATCTCACCAGATCTAAGGAAAATAGCGTCGGAATCTAGAAAAATATCACCAAAATCTGGGTTTTTCGCCGGATTCTGGAAAATTTTGGCCAGAATCTGGTTTTTTTCGCTGGATTCTGGAAATTTTGGCCAAAATCTGGAAATCTTTCTATCAATTTGGGTTTTTCAGGTTTTAAGGGAGGAAAACCGAAACCCGACCCTCCAGAATCAGTTTCTGGAGATGAAGACCCGCCAGAGTAGTCGGATCGGCCGATTTCAGGTCGGGTCCGGTCGGTTCTTCGGGTGGGTTGGGTACTCGGTTGAATCTGGACAGCCCTAGTTACAATAGGGCATAGAAGGGGCAAAATAGTAAGTTATTCAACTACTAAAGATATATTCAGCAATGGATTCACCTGAATTTTCTCTCCAAAATTATAGAGAAAACATTTTAGTGGGCCCAAAGAGAAATTACTTGGGCCCCTCTAAAATCTCTCCAATTTTCCACTCTAACCAAACAACCCAAAAAACCATTTTCTCATCCTCATTTTATATTCTCCATGTTTTTACCTCAACCAAACAAACCATTGAAAAAAAAATAAAAGGGACACCTACGAAATTACGTGATTTGGCTTAACACCAACATCCAAAGGATGGGGTCCTAAATGACTACATCTTTTATATTCTCAATTGCGTTTATAATATAATTGGACCTCTACTAATCGCATAAAGCTAATAGAAAATATATCTTTAACAGTACCATTTGGATCCCATCAGCAGCTAAAGATATCGGTAAAGTCCTAATCATTACAAAATAGGCTCTTAAATGAGTAGTTGCTATTATCTTCCGCCACCCCGCTTGGTTTTGCATTTGAAATCTGAATCACGTTTTAATCGTCAATCAATTTGAGACACGCCCCATGCTGTTTTATATAGACATATTTAACATTCTGAGGTCATTTAAGTACTTGTTCTTTTTTTCATTTTTCATCCAAACTTCGTACAAAATTTTGGGAAATAAAAGAAATATAAAGTCAAGAGAAAAAAAATATATATGAAAATGAGATTGTGCCTGAATTTTTTCTCTTTCAGTGAACATCAATCACATCGTATTTATATATATATATATAAACTGAAACGTAGCATTAATGTTGTTGTGCTTCTGTTAAGCCACATTAACACTACATCATCAACCTATTTTCAATATTCTCTCTCACCTTTTTAATTATTTTTCTCTTTATTAATTTCCTACTTTACAATTGCACATTCTCTAACATTTACTTACTTTTACTTTTTTATATCCCCACTACTCTATATCTTATCCTTACAATTTCTCCATTCATTCATCTTCCTTTCATTTTGATTCTTCTTTCCATTTCTTTTTTACTATAAAAATTTGTTATTTTCTCTTCCATTCAATTCATATTTTGGTCACACAAAAAGTTGTATACTCTCTCTCTCTCTCTCTCTCTCTCTCTCTCTCTATATATATATATATATATTGTGGGGTCCATGGGCCTGATAGCCTTAGCCCATCGTGTAGTAGGCCCAAGGCCCACGCCGAGGAAAAATGACCATCCGAGGCTAAATTGGGGAAAGCCTCTTTTTCGTACCCACGTCGAGGACCTCTTTGTCCTCGGCATGCCAAGAATGATTTTTGGAAAGGACAAGCCCAGGGCAAGCTGTCACCTTCACACTTAATGCATCCACCTAACCCCTCTGGCCGTATTAATGGTGATACAACCCCTTAGCAGGGCAACATTGATCAGAGTGAACCACTTGAGTGCTAATAATACCTCTGATGGGATGGGCAATCAGAAGAAAGGCGAATGGATGATCAACAGATAGAAGAACAAGATAGGACGATGAAGACTATATAAAAAAAGCGAGTAAAGTAAAGCAAGGGGGGGGAAAAAAGGGCAGAAGAAAAAGGGCTCCTTGGCCATGGGCCGAGGAGCATCCCCTGGTTGTAAACAGTTATAAGTATTTTTTATATAAAAGATAAAGGTTCATACTTGGTGAACGACGGCCAGCGCCTAAACCTTCAACCCATTCTCTACAAATTTATTGTTTGGGCTTGTTGGACTGAAAACCCGTTCATACTCTGGGTCCAATCCAAACTGAGTCCCTACAATTGGTGCCATCTGTAAGAAGGATTAGTGCGCTGGCCGGCGCACCAAGCGATTACTCTAGATGGTCGTTTTACAATAAGTTGGCGAAGTAAAAAAAAAAAAAAAGATTTGACAGTGAAAAGAGAACGATTGATATTATTTCACAAAAAAAAAATTATTACTGATTACAATTAGAGGTATTTCATAAAAAGAAAAGTTACAGATTACAATCAGAGGCTCAGGCAGGCTTGCTTTACAACTATTCCTACCAGCTAGTTCTACAATCAGAGGCCCAGGTGGACCCGCCCTAAAACTAGCCGGAGGGAAGTGTCAACCCGTGCTTTTATTGGCATCAAGAGAATGGGAGAGCTTGACAATAAAAGCAGGGGACGGGGAGGGCCAGGTGCACCAAAGCTTGAACAAAGTGAGGAGCAGATGCAGGCACACCGGCCACCCTTCCTCATGATGTTCCCTTGATTCTCTCCAACCCTCACGAGCATTGGCCATAAGAGACGGCAACACTCAGGCACCGGCCGTGATGTGAATTCACACATCTCCTCTGTTGGGGGTGCGCTCCGAGGAGAGACATTAGGTACTTCAATGACATCCCTCCGGACCACCATGCATGGCACCATCAAGGTTACACCTAAACTCTGCCGTGTCGGAAACCCAGTGGGGGCTGCGGCCACGACGGCCTTTGGCACAGATGTCCTTACACCCGTCCAAAGCCGCCTCATAGCTACCAACTCCAGCAGAGTTATTCAAGGGGCTTGGGAAGCTGAGGGTGTGTATTCTTTCTGTTTGCATTTGGGAATTCATGGAATGCGAAGAAACCTTCCCCCCGAAGAGTCTTATATAGGGGATAAATGTTGGTGGGAATTAATTCGCGCAGAATTCGAAAGGAGAATTGTCAACAGTGCAAATCATGGAGCCATCAAATTTCGAGGGGCCATAGACCGCTGGATGTGTGATAATTTACGAGGACATTAATGAGGGCGCGTCTCGCGCACCGAAATATCAAGTGCGAAAAACGAACTGCCAAAGGACGCCTCGTAAATGAAAAAAGTGGGACTCGAACTAAAGGCGGGACAAAATGCCACGTGTAAGGTCATAACCTAACCCGAAGAGGAATCATCTCTAGTGAAGCAGTCCGAAGACAAACCCCTCATTACAGAAAAATAGAAGTAGTAGACAGAACTAAGGCATTGCATGGTCATCGGACCTAAGCCTATGGTGAAACTATTCACACCATTATACCTGAGTACTAGACAGAACCAAGGTATTGCATGGTCCTCGGACTCAAACCTATGGGGAAACTAGATACTTACAGAAAAATAGAAGTGGTAGACAGAACCAAGGCATTGCATGGTCCTCAGACCCAAGCCTATGGTGAAACTATTCACACCATTATATCTGGGTACTAGATAGAACCAAGGTATTGCATGGTCCTCGGACTCAAACCTATGGGAAAACTAGATACTTACAGAAAAATAGAAGTGGTAGACAGAACCAAGGCATTGCATGATCCTTGGACCCAAGCCTATGGTATAACTATTCACACCATTATACCTGGGTACTAGACAGAACCAAAGTATTGCATGGTCCTCGAACTCAAACCTATGGGGAAACTAGATACTTACAGAAAAATAGAAGTGGTAGACATAACTAAGGCATTGCATGGTCCTCGGACCCAAGCCTATGGTGAAACTATTCACACCATTATACCTGGGTACCAGACAGAACCAAGGTATTGCATGGTCCTCGGACTCAAACCTATGGAGAAACTAGATACTTACAGAAAAATAGAATTGGTAGACAGAACTAAGGCATTGCATGATCCTCGGACCCAAGCCTATGTTAAAACTATTCACACCATTAAACCTAGGTACTAGACGAAATCAAGGTTTTGCATGGTCTAGGGACTTGAACCTTTGGAGAAAATAACTATCTATAGAAAAACCAGAGTGTTACCTAGATTCAAGCTATAATACGGTCCTTAGATTTATATTTGAAGGATAGCAGGTGGTCTCATGAGACTAACTCCAGAATAGAATACAAGTATTGAGCAGAATAATAGAGAAAAGCAAGTAAAAGAAAATATCCATAAATTGGAAGTAAGGTATTGAGCATTTAGTTCAAACAGAAAATATACAATCTCCTTACAACACCACTAAGGCAAGAAATAGAATGAAATGAAAGAGAAAGTAAAGAAAACTATCCTATGTCATACACCAGTCTCCCTAACTCAGTAGGCAAATTAATTCGACAAACAGATCAAAAGGCTTTAACCAATGCCTAAGGGTCTTGTCTCGAAGGATCCGCAGGATGCCTCGCCACGTCTTGTGGTATTTCCTGACCCTCAGTTCTAACTCCCCCCAACGTTCTCGGGGGTTCAACTTCCTCGGGGGGTTGGTCAGCGGCAAGTATATCTTCGGCGGTCTTATTGCGACTCTTAGTCGCTGGTAATGAGGACCCCTCCTCGGGAGCATCAAGGGCAGTCTCACGAATCGCAATAGAGTAATATACCCTGTCCTCCCTCCTAAGGTCGGATGAGACATCAACCCCTGCTTGGTTGAGGGCTTCTGCCAGATCTGAGAACAGTAATGCCTACACACTGCAGGAACTTGCGCCCGAAGGGTGGCTTCAGTCTTAGCCACCCCATCTACGAAGGCCTCCTCCTTCGCCTGTTCTACAGATCGCTCAGCATCTATTTTTGCAAATACCGCCTCATCTTTGGCTCTCACAGCCTCGTCCCTGGCATACTCGGTAATACCTTTCTCATAGATTGCCTCGGTCAACTTTTTCTTCAGGTAGACATTGTCTTCCTTGGTAGTTTGTAGCTGGCCCTCAACGTCTTGCAAGCGATTGGCTTGGTCCTCAACTTGCTTCCTAGCCACAACCAAGTCGGAGGCAGCAATGTCCCTGGCCCTTGTCATCTCCTCCAGATCCTCGGTCGCCTTTTTTAGGTCGGCCTCAGATTTCTTGAGGGTACTGGCAGCTTTCAAGAATTTGTCACGCTCTTGTACTAAGGCACTGCTTTAGCCATCGATCTCCTCATCCAACCTGAAAAGAGCCTGGATAGCCTGCCGATAAAAACAAGTAACTCCGTAAAGAAAAGGGAGGGTACTAAGCAACAAAGCTCGAATAAAGTAAATAGGTACCAAAGGACCCACCATGCCCAGATACTTCTTAAGGTCAAGGACAACCTCTGACCCACTCATATTTTCTAGCTCGGCCATGTCAGTGGGAAGGAGGAGAGACTTCTCCAGGGCATCGGCTACGAGAGCCCCCTCAGCCCATTGAGATTCTCGTATCGATGCGTCATCCATCAGGGGCTGATCATAGAGCATGGCAGTGGGCAGCCAGGCTTGGGCCTCAGACTGTTGGACGATCTTCTTACCTTTCCATTGACCACTGAGCTTCAGTTGTTCCGGAGGCCTACAAAATTTACCCTCCTCGGGCGGGGAATAGGATTTGCTCCCATCCATTGGCTCCTTACCCTTGGAAAGTCTCTTCCTTTTAGGGTCATAAGACTTGGTCTGAGGGCCTAATACGGTAGGGACAGAGGATGACCTGGTTTGCACAGTTAAAATCTAGGGCGGAGGTGTTGAGGGCTTGGGCTGCGACTCTTCCGGTGCACCCTTCTTGGAACCGCCTTCAAGCAGGTCAAGAAGATTGGTTTAGGGCTGTCTTTTTAAACCCATCTCAGCCTGGGTACCAACTCTTAGGGATCGGAGATCGGCTTCGGACAGATGAGGGTCTCCTAGATCACCAAAGGGATCCTCGGACTAATTAGCTAGGTTGAACACACTATATTCGTCCTCAGAAGAGCTCAGTTCAACTACCTCCCCCGCCTTCTTAGATTGTCTTTCCTCGGCCACCGTTATTTGTTGGGATGAGGAGGGACCTGCTAGCAGAATGCCTTCAGGTATGTGAGACCCCTCAAAAAATGTAAAACCGTCCTCCACCACGGTAATCTGCGTAAGCCGAAGGTCACAAGCTCTAATTATGTGCTTTGGGACTGGGAATGATTTTTGAGCTGGGTCGCATCCGAGGATTTTGTGAACAGCTCTAACCTAGTTATCAGTTTCGTTCAGGAAAAGTTCTGACCTAAGAACAGTTTCCAAATCCGCTTTGTTGACCAGGTGGAAATAACGTGTGAAAGCGTGCGGATCTGCGAAAAGAAAAGTGAAACTCCTGTGATTAATCAACCAAAACAGATATATAGTTATAAAAAAATGAAAATACTGAAACCCCTACTTCAGATACCCTACCTGGCTCCCCCTCTACTGTTGGCAATGAAAGCCGTTATGCCATTCCCCTGACACTATAAGGAAATCTTGAGTCAACCCCTTATTAGAATCACGAAGACATTGGATGAGTCGGACCCTATCATCCCTTGTCTTCATATAGTACGTCTTACTCCTAAGATGATGAAGGTTGTAGCACCAGTTCACATCATGGTGAGTTAGTCTCAGCCCCATTTTCTCATTCAAGGTATCTACACACCCTAATATCCTAAATACATTCACGGCACATTGAGTAGGAGCCAGGCAGAAATGCCTAAGGTAATTGAGAGTCACTGGTCTCATAGGGATTCTCATCCCTCCCTCTACGAAAGCGACTATCGGAATCACGACTTCACCCTCTCTCCTCTTAAGGTACCATTCCCCTTCTTCACAGTACTTCAAACTCACATTATTGGGTATTCCATAGTCAACAATGAACTTATTCATCATCTCGTCAGACTCAACTAGCTTCTTAAACTTACCCATTCCCCAAGGACGACTAAAGATTCTAAAAGAAGAAAAGAAGGAATAGAATCAAGAAAAATTTGGAGTCACCGGAAGAAGAAGACTTACAGAAATATGACGATTCTCTTCAGGTAGTGTGCAAGTTGAACCAGATTCAAATCATACACATCAATGGTTGTAAGTGCGAAAATGAGAAAACCAGGCGGTTCAAACAGGTACTTATACTCCCCCTTAGGTTTCCCAAAATGTAACCGTCTGCCCATAAAAGCAGGAGATCCCCACCGAACAATTACCATCACACCACTAAAAGTGGGAGACGTGGTGCCGCCAAAATTTAATGTGGGCACACATTAATTCTTGAAATGCCAAAAACACACATCGGGCAGTCGAAAGGTCGCCAATATTATCGCGGACCGAAGTGGGGCGATGCGTCTAGAGGGCCCGTAGATATCAAAACCCTCCTCCCCGTCCGAGGGAATGTGCAGCAGGGTTTTGAGGGGCAATTGTGGGGTCCATGGGCCTGATAGCCTTTGCCCATCGTGTAGTAGGCCCAAGGCCTACGCCAAGGAAGAATGACCATCCGAGGCTAAATTGGGGAAAGCCTCTTTTTCGTACCCACGCTGAGGACCTCTTTGTCCTCGGCATGCCAAGGATGATTTTTGGCCCAGGGCAAGCTGTCACCTTCACACTTAATGCATCCACCTAACCCCTCTAGTCGCATTAATGGTGATACAACCCCTTAGCAGGGCAACGTTGATCAGAGTGAACCACTTGAGTGCTGATAAGACCTCTGATGGGATGGGCAATCAGAAGAAAGGCGAATGGATGATCAACAGATGGAAGAACGAGATAGGACGATGAAGACTATATGAGAAAAGCGAGTAAAGTAAAGCAAGGGGGGGAAAAAGGGCAGAAGAAAAAGGGCTCCTCGGCCTATGGCCGAGGAGCATCCCCTGGTTGTAAACAGTTATAAGTATTTTTTATATAAAAGATAAAGGTTCATGCTTGATGAACGACGGCCAGCGCCTAAACCTTCAACCCATTCTCTACAAATTTATTGTTTGGGCTTGTTGGACTGAAAACCCGTTCATACTCTGGGTCCAATCCAAACTGAGTCCCTATATATATATATATATATATAAAAGCGTGAATGCACTAAAACACTGTAGCTACAGTGCTTTGGTTTCGTCAACCTCTACACTGTAGCTACAGTGCCTATTTTTTTTTTTTTTTTTCAGTAATCAGTTTGTTTTTTTTTTTTTCTCAAATGCGCTAAAGCACTGTAGATACAGTGCTTTGGTTTCGTCAACCTCTGCACTGTAGCTACAGTGCCTAGAGTTTTTTTTTTTTTTTTTTTACTCCTCTAGTAATCGGTTTGTGTTTTTTTTTTTTTTTTCTTTTAAATATTTATGTAAGTTGGTATATATATTGTTATACTGACATAATAAATTTCACAATATTTTTACAATTATTAACATTTCAATTTCTTACAAGTCGAAATGAAATAATAAAATATGAGAGTGACCAACTACAACTAAAAATAAATGTTTTAAAAAAAATGTTACAACACTTATTGTTATCACAATATTTTCACAATTGTTGAGATCTCAGTTTCTTATAGATCAAATAAAAAAATGTTAAGTCCACAACATTTTAACATTAATTTCTATAGTGCCTAATATGTTTTTGTGTGTGTGTGTGTGTGTGTGTGTGTGTGTGTGTGTGTGTTTTCCTTTTAGTGAGGTGCACTTTTTCTTCTTCTTCTTTTCTTTTCTTTTTTTTTTTTTCCTACAAATATGCCAGTTGGTTTGAGTTTTGTTTTTCTTTTTTGTTTTTTCTTTTTTAAGATCTTTATATATTTACTTTGTACTTGCAATACAAGTTTACATTGTAAATACACAAAAGTAGTTAATATTATACACATTTGCACAAAAAATGGTAAATATTGTACAAATTTTGTAATTGTGTACAAAATTTGACCTTTTTTTGTGTCTACAATATAAATTTACATTGTAAGTACAATGTATACATAGAGATATTATGAAAATGTTGTAACGCATGTGTCAATTCCTTATGGGTTAAAATAAAATATCATACCGAGATCTAGAACAACTAAAAATGTCGTGACATTTTATTGTTATTACAATATATTCACAACTATTGAGGTATAAGTTATAGGTCAAAATAAGATAATAAAATATAGGACTAGGATCCATCACAGTTGAAAATAGAGGTATTGTGAAAATGTTGTAATATTTTGTTGTATTCATAGACTTTTTTTTTTTTTGTTGGTTTAGTCAAATTTAGTAATCTATATATAAAACGAGTAAACGGGAAAAGCTATTATAGCTTCGCTATTGTAGTTTTGACTTGTTCAATTTTCACTGTTTTGCGAGCTTTTTTTTTTTTTTTTTTTTTTTTTGTGAATGCGTAAAGCTGCAATAGATTTGCTATATTATTTTTGGTTTGTCCAATTCACATTGTTTTACATTATAATAAAATATTAACACAATAAATTGGCCCAATATTTTCACAATTTTTGAGATGTTAATTCCTTATAATTCAAAATAAATTAATAAAATATCATACTAGAACCAACCACAACTAAAAATAAAGGTATTGTGAAAAAAGATGTGTACATTCACAATATTCTTTACAATACTTTCATAACAAATTATAGGTAGTAATTTATTTTTGGTTCTAATTTAAACTTACTAATGAAATTACTTTTTTGTTCACCAATAACAACCTATAACAACCTACTACTTATGATTTGTTATGAAAATATCGTGGACATAACTTTTTTTTTTTGTTTGTGAAAAGGTTAAAATATCTTGTTGTCATCACAATATTTTCAAAACTGTTGAGCTGTCAATTCTTTACAAGTAAAAAAAAAATAACAAAATTGTAAAAATATTATGAAAATGTTGTGTCATTCTGTTGTGCTTTTAGAAATTTTTTGCGGGTTTAGTCAGATTTGTTGAGCCAAAATTCACTACTTCACATACAATTTTCTTGGGTTGACTTTTTGTATTTTTTTTTCTTTGCGCACCATTTTAAGTAAAACTATATAGTTTTACACACAAAAACAAAAACAAAAACTTAGGAAAAAACACTTTTCATCCTTTATGTTTGGGGTAGTTTACAGTTCCTTCTTCTTAAACTTTAAAATCAAGCAATTTTCCCTTAATATTTTGGAAAAGAGCAAATATTTAATGTTATTATTCTATCAGTTAAACTCTAATGAAAGCTTATGATTCTTAAAATATTTTATTATATAATGTCTAAAATACTCCCACTAAATTTTAACATCCCAAAAATTTTCTTCCAGTATTTTGAGTTTTAGATGGTAATAATTTTTGGAAAGTTAGAATGATGATATAAGTTTTTTTTATTTGTTATCTAAAGAATATTGATTTTCTAGGTTTAAATTTTTAAAATTTAAAATTTATCTAATGGAAAATTCGATAACACATGCCTTTTGTTATCTTTTTTTATTTATATTTTTTATCTTCTTAGCAAAACTCAGTTGTTTATTGTTGGAAGATGATGATATTCGTTATAATTCTTAGAAGTTTTTAGTGAGTGGATATATTGACTATAGCAAATAACTACTAAAAAACTGTTATAGTAAAATAGATACTTACATGTTAAATAGCTCTCTTAACTTTGTGGTTGATCAAAATTCTTATACAAATGAGATTAACTTTTTGTGACATAATTATCAAAATTCTTATAATTAATGTCTCTTTTGATTAATGTAAATCTCTCTGTATATTAAAAATCAAATTATTTATATCTTTTGTTAGGACATATGTGTTTTCACTTGTTAAGAACATATGTCATTTGTTTATGTAAATTGGCTAATCCTTTGACAAAACACACTTTACTTATAATTGGGTAGTTCTAGGTATTTTTAATATTTCAAGAAACAAGGTTTCAAGATCAAGTGTTGAAGTCATCAAGTCTGTCCAAGAAAAACAAGTTGAAGTGCAATTTCATTAAATCTCGACACTTGCTCGATAGCTCCTCGACACCTACTATCTGTCGAGATTTATAAAATCAGATTCCTTAATCTAATTTCTTGGGATCCGTGAATGTGTCTTTGGGCTTTCTTTTCTCCTAACCCTAGACATATAAAATGATTATTTTAAGAGCCGTAAAATTGTACACAATTTGAAAAAGCATTAAGCAAACTTTGTTCAAGCAATTTATGATTAAAGACGAAGTTCTTGACCTAGTTCATCTTCTCTGAAGAAGTTGCTGTGTATTTGCACCAAAGGGTTTTGTGATCAAGCATCTTCTTGATCTTCATCGTGTAGGATGAACTGAAAAACTTTGCAGCCAACCTCTCCTTTTAAGTTGGTGTTGAAGTCGCGTACTGGAATCTGCGCATTAGTTAGTCACATACTTAGGAGCCGTGCATCAAAAGGGGGAACTGTCACTACAGATCAAGTCCAATTGGGTATTTAGATAAGGGTTCAACTGTAAGTTGGTAAGGTACTTAGGATTCCTTTACTTATAACCGCTTGATTTGATAATAGTGGAGTTTCGGGAGTGGTGACTTGAAAATCACCTGGTGGGGTTTTTGCCATAAGGGTTTTCCCCATTCGTAAGCAAATCACTATGTCATTTAATTTCCACTACATATTTAGTTTAGTGGTGATTTGTTTGTGCTTCCACGTATTTGCATGATAAATTGATTAATTAATAACATAGTTAATTAATTAATTGGTTTAATCACAAGAAGTCATTCAGTTTATGACCTATCAAGTAGTATCAGAGCAGGTACACTCTGATTAGATTTTAATCTTTGCTATGTGATCCATTGACCCCTGTTGTCATGGAAACTCTTGATTGTTTTGATTTGCATGATCTTATGTTGAATGATGATGATGATGATATTCAAGATGCCTACTGCAAGCTTTATAATTTTTGTATGAAATCTCTTGAATGTTCTACATAATTAAAAGCTAGTTTTAAAAAGGTCAAACTTGAAAAAGATGATTTGATTGCAAAATTGAATGAAGCCAATAATTTGAATGAGAATTTTAAAAATCAAATTTTATCTCAAGTGGACAAAATTAAG
This sequence comes from Quercus variabilis, assembly GCA_030445155.1. Classification (NCBI taxonomy): domain Eukaryota; kingdom Viridiplantae; phylum Streptophyta; class Magnoliopsida; order Fagales; family Fagaceae; genus Quercus; species Quercus variabilis. The sequence continues at coordinate 85,549,489 of CP129449.1, read as the reverse complement.
AGTTTGGGAAAGCAACTAGTTGAATTTAAAACTGAAGTTAAAATTTAACTAGTGTCAAACTTGTTGTTGAGCCTAACTCAAAAGAAAAAGATTTTTATGTTCCTCCATTTAAAAGGAATAATGAAGAGTTGAAGGCTAATATTGCTAGGATAGACAATAGTAAAACTTTTGATGTTAACGCTGAAGTTTCTGAACCTATGTCTAAAACTCCTCTTAGGTTGAATAAAAATTCTGAATTTGTCCCCACTTGTCATCATTGTCATATTGTTGGTCATATTAGGCTAAATTGTCCTAAGTTGTCAACCTCTAAGGTTAGACCTCCTTCTAGGAAGCAAAGTAGCTCCAAAACTACTCATGTTTGTCACCATATTGGTGATTCTGGTCACACTCACCCTAATTGTTTCAAGTTGTTTCCTCATAAGCGAGTGTCCAATAGGTCTCATCCTTTGTCTAAAGGCTCTATACCTATTCTTGGTGATTTATTAAAAGCTTTGAGCTTTTTGACTCAATTTTATGGGAATTCTAATTCCTCTATGTCCTTTAGTAATCATACTAGGACACGTGACTTTTCATCTTCACGGCCAAAGACTCGTGCTGTGTGGGTGATAAAGGATCCTAACACTTAATTGTCTTTCTGTTTGTCCTTTGCTTTAATTCTTTCTATTTAAAGTTGGACTTTCTGTGCTTGATTTCTTATCTACTTTTGGAATCTTCTTTCATGCATTTGCATCTAGTTTTATATTTTGTTTTGATAGCATGTTTTTGTATGTTTATTTTTAGTTTTTTTTTTTTTTTTTTTTTTTTGATATAAAAATTTAAAAAAAAATTTTGAAAATTGAAAAATAAAAAAACAATGTGTGTTTTGTGTACTTTGATACTTATGTACCTTGGATGGCCATTGAAACAAAATTTTCTAAACTTGGTATCTTTTGTAGCTTAGATAAGCATCTCTATGCACAACTAAGCAAGTAAGCTTTGTGACTCTTGTTTGTGATAAGAAAGATTAAGTCATCTTTTGAACTTAACACTCATATCACTCTTTTTGACAGGTAGAACTTCAAAATCCTGAGAGAAAAGCATTAATAACCATCTCACCACTGTTACCTGCCAATCATAATGACACCTGTATACTTCGGCATAGCAAAAGTACAATGTCTATGCTTAACATGTTAGGTATTTTCTTTTCTCTCTTTTGTATGCCTATGCATGATATGCTTAAAAGAAAATATGCAAAGAAAATAAAAAGAAAAAAAATTAAAATGCTTTAAATATGATTGTAAGCGTGTTTTCTAGGAGATGTGGGAGTTCTAAGATGTACCTCAAAGGTGATAGTCCCTATCAAACAGTTATGATTGTGTGTGAGTTAAAGTTATTTTCTCATATCTCAGATCATCATAACATGAATACACGTATGTAATCTTGCGATGTTTTTCACACACAACATACAATATTCTTTGCTATTATTAATACATGTGCAAGTACAATGTGATTTGGCCATCACAAGTGTTTACATGTGCTAATGTATGCTCACTAAACTATCTTGACTTGTTTTTTTGAAAAATAAAATTGGTTAGACTTATTTAATGTGTGTGTGTGTGTGTTTCTGAGGATCCATGTGCTTAAAATGGTTGATAAGAGATGATTTTGAGAGTTTAATATGTTGATTGGATCATTGGTTGAGGTGCATGTTGGATTGCATTCATGTCTGTGTTTTTCACTTCTCGAAAAACTGCTTTTAAAAGCTGGCTCGACACTCCTCGACACCTCTTCGATACCTTGTTATCTGTCGAGACTCTTAAGCCTTTTTCTTAATGCAATCTCGACACCTCCTCAACACCTGGTGGATCGATTGAGAAAGTTCTTGCCTCCTCGATACCTTCTTGATATCTTGTGGATCAATCGAGATTCTATTCCTTGAAGGTGTTTCTTGTTCCTCAATACCTCTCGACACCTACAGCTATCGAAGGCCATTTTCTCGACACCTATCTCGACAGATTCCTCGACACCTCTCGACACCTTAGCTATCGAGAATTACTAATGCTTCTATATAAGCTTCTATCGCGACCTGCATCTCATTTTCTCGATCTCTCTTGACCTATCCGTGGCTGTTCATCTCCCAAACTCCTTTTTCTCACTCAAAATCTTCAAACCACGTGATTTTCGGTCCTTCCTTGCTTCAAATCACTTGGTATGATATCTTTTTCCTTCTTTATTCATCCATTTCATGTTTTGAATCTTAGGTTTTGGGGTTTTTGAAAATTTTTGGGGTTTTTCAAAATTGATGAGTTTTTCTTGAAATTTTGGGTTGGGTTTTCACTTAAATGTGTTCAAAATGTCATACATTGCATTACATGTGCATTAGAATGGTATTTTCATGCATTCAGATGTGTGTTTTATGCTTGTGTGCTGGTAGAATTGGATTGGATTAGACTGAGTCCATGATGCTTTTTACTTTGCATGTCACATGTTCATGCATTCCTCATGTATATGTACTCTTTATTCAATATATTTGATATATTTGAATTGTTTTGGAACTTTTCTGATTGTCTCTTTCTCTCTCTCTTTCTCATTCTGTTTACGTTAGTAGTGTCTATGGCACCCAAATGTAAATCCATTCCTGCTCGAAATCCTCTGCGTTCTGGAGCTTCTTCCTCTTCTAATTCTACTCCTCTTAATCTTCGGTTTCATGATGGAGATGCCCACAAGGCATTTTCGGAGAACTTTTCTACACGAGGTGTTCATTCAGAACGCCAAGTCATTTTGGCAGAGTTCGCTGACACTGACCTTCCCTCTATCATTCACAGTAGAGGATGGGAGTCACTGTGTGACGTCCCGGTCACATGTCCTCTAGTGCTCATTCAGGAGTTTTACACCAACATGCACGGGATTAATCGTTCAGTACCTCTCTTTTTCATTCGTATTCGAGATACGCGCATCCCTATCACACCGCAGCTAGTTGCAAATATGCTTCGAGTTCCTAGGATAGAGTTTCCTAACTATCCCTCTTGTGAGCGTCTGATGACTGTGTCCAAAGATGAACTCATTTCTGCTTTTTATGAGCATCCCACTGATTGGGGTGAACATCAGTATACATCATGTAGACCTTTTGCTAAAGGTCCTAAATTCTTAAACATGGTGATGACTTTTGTACTCCATCCACTCTCTCACTTCAACTCCATCACAGAGCCTTGTGCTCGATTTTTGTTATCTCTTCTTAAGCATCTTACTATAGATTTTCCTTCTCATTTCATTCTTTCTATCATAGATGTTCATTTAGATTCGGCGTCCCTAACAAGCTCATCTTTCCTTCCACTATCACGAGAATCTTACACCATTTTTCAATCCCTTTTCCTGTGTCCGACCACTTTACACACATTTGTGCCATAGATGGCATTACCGTAGAACGTAGTGAGGCTCAATTTAGGTCGAGACAGCTAGATTCGACTCCTCTCTCCCATTCAGCTCGATCCAGATTTACTCCATCTACATCTGCTCCTTCTTCCTCTATGGGCGATGTATCTGTTGAAGACATCATGGCGCAGCTGCAGCGCAAGGATACTCGCCTAGATACACTCTCCACTGAGTTGTATCAGGTGAATGTTCATGTCGGCCGTATTGCACGACGATAGGCGACCATGGGTGATTTTGCTTCTGAGGTTACTCCTTCACCACCTCCTCTAGCGGCTTCTGACTCTGAGGATAATGATGATGACGGTGATGACAATGACACTCGAATGATGATGGAGATGTTAGCTCTACTGATGAGATGTCTACTTGACATACTTACCCTTTGTCACTTGTGACAAAAAGGGGAAGTAGTTTTGGATACGAGAGTAGTCATCTTAGAGAGAGAGTTAGTATAAGAGATTTTTTAATAGGGGGAGTGTTGACTCTTGAGAGATGTAGTGAGGTTATGATGTATTTTTTCTTTTCTATTCTTTTTAGATACATTGTTCTTATATATGAGGTCTTATGACCAGTTTTTACATACATTGTATTTATTTTCTCTATATGTGGATGTATATTTCTTTCACCTATCTCTTCATGTGTTGTTTCTTTTCTATCTTTATACACATGTTCCTTATACTTGTATGCAATCTATTATTTATGTTTCACATAAGATGCCTTGATGAGTTTTGTTTAAAATGTTTCAGAAATACAGGTTGTCAAAGTCTACTTGCCATAAACTCTTTTCTTGCAAAGTTTTTCAAGGATTTGTGCTAGGATAGATTTTATTGTATTCAACAAATGAATATGAGTTAAGTGATTTATGACTTCTTTCATATGTTCATTTGTTTGTCGTGGTTTTGTCACGGATTTCCAAAGGGGGAGATTGTTAGGACATATGTGTTTTCACTTGTTAAGAACATATGTCATTTGTTTATGTAAATTGGCTAATCCTTTGACAAAATGCACTCTACTTGTAATTAGATAGTTCTAGGTGTTTTTAATACTTCAAGAAACAAGGTTTCAAGATCAAGTGTTGAAGTCATCAAGTCTGTCCAAGAAAAACAAGATGAAGTGCAATTTCATTAAAACTCGATACCTGCTCGATAGCTCCTCGACACCTGCTATCTCTCGAGATTTATAAAATCAGATTTTCTGATCTGATTTCTTGGGATCCGTGAATGTGTCTTTGGACTTTCTTTTCTCCTAACCCTAGACATATAAAAGGATTATTTTAAAAGCCGTAAAATTGTACACAAGTTGAAAAAGCATTGAGCAAACTCTGTTCAAGCAATTTGTGATCAAAGACGAAGTTCTTGACCTAGTTCATCTTCTCTGAAGAAGTTGCTATGTATTTGCACCAAAGGGTTTTGTGATCAAGCATCTTCTTGATCTTTATCGTGTAGGATGAACTGAAGAACTTTGCAACCCACCTCTCCTTCTAAGTTGGTGTTGAAGTCGTGTATTGGAATCCGCCCATTAGTTAGTCACGTACTTGGGAGCCGTGCATCAAAAGCGGAAACTATCACTACAAATCAAGTTCAATTGGGTATTGGAGTAAGGGTTCAATTGTAGGTTGGTAAGGTACTTAGGATTCCTTTACTTGTAACTACTTGATTTGATAATAGTAGAGTTTTGGGAGTGGTGACTTGAAAATCACCCAATGGGGTTTTTGCCGTAAGGGTTTTCCCCATTCGTAAACAAATCACCGTGTCATTTAATTTCTGCTGCATATTTAGTTTAATGGTGATTTGTTTATGCTTCCACGTGTTTGCACGATAAATTGATTAATTAATAACTTGGCTAATTAATTAATTGTTTAATCACAAGGGATCATTCAGTTTGTGACCTATCATCTTTATTTTGTGATACAAATAAAATCTAGAATTGATCTTAATCGCTACTTTTTTTTTCCATAGCTAGCACGTGCCTTACACGTGCTACCCTAAGTAGTATATATATATATATATATATATTCTTTCTCTTTGTGGATTTTTAATTTAGATTGATGAATTTTTATGTTTAACTCTACTTTAGGTTGATATGATTTGGTTATATTCTAATTTTTTATATTTTTATATTCTCCTTGTTTGTTATATTTTATCCTATGAAATTACAAAATGATTTAATGTTATTCTATTACATAACATGAACTTGGATAATTTGATGTTTACAACTATACATTTTCTTCTAAATATTCTTCTACTCATTTTCTTTTATATAATTTTGTTATTTGTCTCACATTCTCTTCCAAAAAATAGGTGATTATTCTCTCTCTCTCTCTCTCTCTCTCTCTCTCTCTCTCTCTCTCTCTCTCTCTCTCTCTCTCTCTCTTAGATTGATGGTTTTTTTTGGTCCCTACTTTTGGATTATACACTTTGGTGATGTGTTTTTTGAGTTACTTTCACGTGTACTCTCTATCCCTCTTATAGTTTTGGTTTGAGTTAATTTATAGATTTTTTAGAAGTGAAAATTTGAGTTTATATCAAAATACAATCTACATGATTATGTATTTGAATGTGTCTATAAATTATTTGAGTAATATCAATTGTAAATTTGTCATGAGATTTGGTTATCATGATCATTTTTTTAAGAGAATGAGAAATTCAAATAATTAATTTTGAAACTTAAAAATTTTAGTTGTATAAAAAATAAACCATAACGCACTATACAAAAATTTGAATAATGCAGATCACTTGAAAAAAGAATAGTATTTCTATTTTTTATCCCAAAAAAATAAAAGAATAATGTGGGAGCTCAGGATTTTTGGAATATCCGGAGGTTTTACACCCTCACCCTCGCATCACAGTAGAAGGCTTCGCCCGCTTTAGGGAGCCAAGCCCTCACAGTTTTGTCACGAAGGGGTGGGATTGTCCCACATCGCCTAAGTAACCCTCCCACTCATGCTTTATATGCCCTTGGAGCTTGCATGAGTGTACCACTACTACACATATCCCAAAAATCCTGAGCTCCCACAAATAATATCAATTAAATGCACCTATGTTTTTCAACCAAAAAAAAAAATCAAAATAATAGAATAATATATTTGTAGAGATAGAGAAATAAAAAATAATTTTAAAAATAATATCTCCAGTACGTTTTGGAGAATAAATCATACATTATATCACGTTACAAAATAGTTTTATATTCCTACACATTACGTGAGTATGCAGCTAGTTATTTCTAATACTAAATGCATGTATCCGTATCACTCTTATGGCTAAATTTCGAACCCTCATAAATAGGGTGGTGGTTGATAAGCCACCCGGTTGAAGATGCATAGGTACATAAAACAAGGATGATAGGTCTAATAAGTCTTGGGACACCTAAGCATGTTCCACGTGGGCATAAGCCAGCTTTTTGAGTTAAAGGACTACTCTATATATATATATATATACACATAGAGAGAGAACTTAAGTACAGTACTTTAAAGTCTTCCTCTTAAGATTTAGCTATATGACTATTTAATTAAAAAATATACTTTTATCTCATAAGAAAAAATCCACATAACAAAATTTAAAAAACAAAAACATAAAGAATAGCATCTAAATACTCTCTCTCTCTCTCTCTCTCTCTCTCTCTCATAACTAATCTAATTTTTATTTCTCAAATTTTTTAACTAATAAAGTAAAGGAAGTGTATCTAAAGGTCCAAACTACTCCATTCTGATTTGATCATTATTGGAATATCTTGAGGCATCAAGCAAAATGGTCGGAATTTATTGCAAAGCCTCAGAAGCCTAAACAATAAGAAGATCAACTACATCTTCTCCTTCTACTCTGGAATTGATATATTTAGGTGAAGATGAGAATTTCCGTGCTTCCTTTGTAGACTTGGAGAGACCACCCGATAGGAAGGCTGAAAAAGAAAAGCTTATATAAAGGAAAAAGTAGAACAAAAGAAGAACAAAACCCAAATATGTGGGCAATAGGAGGAGACTCAAGAATATGCCAAAACCCAAATTTATTTATGCCCAAAAGGTTTTTAAAGAAAAACATTGACTTTAAAGGCCGATATTTTGAGCTCATTTCCTTTGGAGTTGGAAGAAGGGTATGCCCTGGATTGACATTAGCTAACATTGTTAAATTACCGATTCTCCCAAAAACTTAAGCTATTAGGAAATGGTGAATTTAATCACTTAACCATAGGTCTAACACTTTCCCTCACTTGTAGGCTAAAACTTCTCCTTAATAAGTGAGGGCCCAACAAGTGAGAATTTAATATTTTAAATGGGAGGCAGAGTAAAACCAAGGATCGAACTCAAGATCTCCTGCTTTGATACCATGTTAAAATATATTATGTTATGGGTTTTAGGCCCAGCTAGTTTACTTGTATAGTACACTTGTACTTGTACTACACATATGCCTTTATAGGAGGCATATATGTGCGGTACAAGTAAAGTGTAGTATAAGTACAAGTGTACTATACAAGTAAACTAGCTGAGCCTAAAGCCCATAACATAATATACATTAACAAACATAATGGTGCACTTGATGTTAGCTTCTCTTGTTTGCTACTTTACTTGGAAGCTCCCAGATGAGATGAGGCTAGAAGACATGGACATGGGTGAGATGTTTGGGCTTAACTTACACAGGGCAGTGCCCCCTCCGAGCTATTCCTATCAAATCTGTGTAACTTTGATTGTTTGTTCTTAGCCCAATATTGATGTGAATCTGTCTTTGTTTAATATAATGTCTTCAATATTAGGATTTTTGATAAGCAGAATAGAGGAAAACAATTATATATCTTATATCATTATTTTATTGTTCTATAATGAGTTCTAGTTAACTCAATTAGTGAAGTATTTTATTGTCAAATAAGGTTCAAATTCCACCTTCAAAGACCCAGTAATCTTGCTTTCAAAATGGAGATAATCGTTTGGCATTTATTCTAGCCTTCGTATTTGTTTGTCATTGTCCAAACTTTTAGACGAGAGATTGTCTCATATGGTCAATTATTATTGGAGGTGATGAAATTAAAGATTGCAAGAAAATGGAAGCAAAAGTTAAAGTTAAAAATAAATAGATAACACAAAGTGATTATGTGATTTAGCTAGCTAGCCTGAGTCCACAAAATAAAGTCCTAGGTGACTACAGCTTTTATATTCTCAATTATTTTTACAATAAACTCTAAATAGGGTATAAACAAAGATAAATTTTACAATATGAGTTTTTACAATAAAATTGGACTACTCAAAGCATTAGAGCATCTCCAGCAAATTCATCAAATTTTTGTACTGTTTGAAGAATGAACAGTGATTTTTACCTTTATCTACCCACTTTTTCAAATACACTTTTCAACAGAATCTCTATCCCATTCTTTATCTCATTTAAATATTATTTCTTTATTCATCATTTATTCTTTTTTTAACAACTACACATCTTCCAATATTTTTTTTATTCAATACCAAATTATTATAATAGAAAAAAATGATTTGAAGAATGAATAGTAGTCCATTAGACTTGATGGGCACCATTCATTTGCAAAAAAAAAAATTCGGATATAGAGAAGCTGCTGGAGCATGAACAGTAGCATTTAGAGCATGAACAATAGCATATATTCTCTATATTTTGACTATGCATACTCTATTGAAGATGCTCTTAGACATTGTAAGTCACATAAAGTGAATTCGAAAATATCTTTAACAAGATGATTTGGGTCCCATCTAGTGGCGAAGCCAGAAAATTTTGCCAAAAGGGGCCAGGCTAAATATAACAAAAAATTGATAGAATAAATTTTTATAAATTAACTTCAACTTGTGTCATACGCTCTTTTATGATACTAATATTATATTCAGTTAATATAAAATAAGTTTTATTGGCAATCTCTCTTTTCATATACACAGTTAAACAATAACTGAAAATGCATTGTCAATCTTGGTAAGAATCTTCGTTTTGATAAGTTTCATGTTGAAAATACACATTTCATGGTTGTTCTTAAAACAACAAGAGTAAATCCATGTCTAATTAATCTATTAACAAGATATAAATTGTTGATTTTTTAGCTCTTACCAACCCTTATGATAATTCAAAAAAAAAAAAAAAATGGTAGATAGTGAAGTGTAAATTATTATTTAGAAGCGGTTAAAAAAACCAAATAATTGCACAACGTATAAAACTTGTATATAAAGCATCAACGTGTTGCAAACAACACCTTTCTTTTTTTCCAAAAAACTTTAACATTATAGGAAAAGTAACTGAAAGCTCGGAAATGTGTTGAAAACACAAGAGCAATTTAGACCCCCCAATTAAAGTTATGGCTTGATAGATTTTATACTAACTTAATACAAAGTGCGGAATAGTGTAAATGCGAGCGGATGAACACATAAGCTACTCTAATCCAAAAACTAAGCAACACAGCAGTATAATGGAATATAAAAGAGTAGGGAAGAAAGATGCAAACATAGAAAACACCAAGACATGTTTTCGAAGAGGAAACCGAAGAACTCGGCGAAAAAGCTCTCCGCCGCCCTCCAAGCGGAAATCAATCCACTAGACAATCAATTGGGATACATGGATTAGCAAGAGACCCTCCAAGCCTAATCTACCCGATGTACCTAAGCCCTCCAAACTCCTACTCCAACAAGGCTTCTCGGAACCGTGTCTTGTCTTAGTTCTCCGAATCCCGCAACAAGCTCCATGTTGCATCTGTCATCCTTGGCTTCTTCCAATGCTTCCTAGCAACTCCAAAACACTCTCTACACTCTGAATAGGTGTGAATTATGTTTAGGTACAAATCTCCTCTCAAGCTATGATAATGGGAGAGGGATGGAGAAGAGACTACAATGATTTCTCACTAAGGATGAGTAGCTCTCTCTCAAAAGATGGATGTGTGTGTTTTAGAAAACTTCTCTAGGGTTTTTCTCTCTGAATAGCCTATCATACATTTATGGGTAATGAGGGTATATATAGTACGGGTGAAGGGTAAGAAAGTCACTTCTAAGAAATCCTTCAGGTAGAATGTTTCACGACTGTCTCGCAAGAAGGCCTTACCTACGAGACACTCGCAAAAACGACAGCCTGGCACGACTCTTCAGCTTCCAATCATGTGCTTCTCACAACGCTCTTTCGTGGCTTAGCTTCTAAAGACACACCCGCGAGATTCATTAATCTTCAATAAAGCTTGAACCTTCACCAACTTAATACTAAACCCAATACAATTAAATCCTACAAAATACAAGGAAATGAAATAAAGTAATTACAACACATTTTGTCATGGAATAAAGCCAATAAAAACATAGTTGTAAATCACAACTTTACAATCTCCCCATTTGGCTATTTCGTGACAAAACACCCTATAACAGACTCTAGACTTAAACATGAGTTTAGGAGCAATGGCAAAACTCACTCACACCTAAATCTAGAAGCTGTGATGAACTTGGAACATGTATTCCTGTAACCTGAAACACTTGCACAAAACACATTAGACCCTCAAGGTAAATCAGGTGATAAAAAGACAAGTATAATGCAACAAGTAAAATACGATCAAGCAAAATGGAATAAAGCAATAGACCATGGCAAGATCAAACAAGCAATCACTATACAAAAGTGATCACTATACTCATTCACATAAGGAATAAACATCCGGACATGCAAGATGATAAGCTCATTTGAAGAGTATCATTTGCAAATCCAACACTCAACTAATGCGAAATACAAAAAGTATTTGCATCTAGGAACAATCCTATATGGGCACAAGAGTGTTCATCACTCAACCAATGCATAAAACGTATATGCATTTAGGAACAATCCTGTAAGGGCACAAGAGTGATGTATTGAAGTAAAATGTATGATATTAAACATCAAGTACACAAGCATAAAGGCTACATAAACAAGGTACTGTATATGCATGGCACAAACCATAAAAGCCTACAAACATACAATGAAACAAACTCTTAAAGCTTACAAAAGCAACATGGGTACAAAAGTGTTCAACACTAGAACATGATGCAAAGCATAGATACTAAAAGCAACACAAAGCATCGCGAAAACAAGCATAAAGTAAATCAAGGTTTTCTCAAAAACAACATCTTCTCCCCCTTGGTATATGTATCTCCCCGATGGCTTTCTCCCCCTATGAATGTGCACAAGGTAGAATTTCTCCCTCTAAGAGTGTGCACATGAGTCATATAGAAATGACAATATTCTCCCTTTTTTTTATCACAAATAGACAAATTAATAAAGAGGAAGGAGGGAAAGAGAAGAAGATAAGAACAAGGGTGAAAGATGATGCATGAAGGGTGCACGATGAATGAGAAAATGAAATTCAAACATAAGATAAAAACATTTTAAAACAATGCTACAAAGCATAACGAACATGACATGCTACGGATGATGGAACACGATGTAAACCTAGACATGACATGGACACAAGAACATGTTATATGTGCTAAAAGGTCTAAAAGAACTTAACTAGCATGAGTTAAAGCAAAAACATGTCAAGTGTTAGAGTGTGTGCAGCAAGGTGCAGCTACTGTGCATCTAGTGTGCATGTGAGATGCATGACCAATGCATGAGCAAGACACTCTAGGGGCAAAGTGTACAAAACACACCACCAAAGATTGAAACATGATAAACATGAATAATTATGGTGATCTCCAAAATTTGGTACTCATCGGAGTCCAAAAATACGAGAAAATGCCATATGGGCATTTTATCAAACACTTAGAGTGCACACACTACCCATGTATGATGAACAATGCAAGAACATATGAAAATCTTACCTAAACACATGTTATTTTTGCCACAAGGGGCCAACATCCAAAGCAAATTATCATTTAAAACAAAACTCAATCAAAAAGATTCACAAAAATTAAGTTTTCCAACTCCCACTTGAGAAAATCTCAACTATGAACATAAAACCCCAAAAACGTAATCTAAGGATCAAAATCAATGAAATGAGTTAAAGATTACCTTGGAGATGTTTATGGAATAAAAAACACTTGAATTTAGTTGGGTTTTGATGTAAAAACATTAAAATAGGGATTTGGGAGAAGATAGGAGGCGTTTAAAACAAATGACCCACGAAATGCCCTTTAAAAAGCTGATCTGAAAATTTTCGCAGGTATCTCGCTATTTAGAATCCCGCAAAAATTTCGCTGGTATCTCATAGGTATCTCGCAGGTATCTCGCAGGTAAGCCTTACTCGCGAAACAGCCGCGAAACAGTCGCGAAACTCTCTGTCCAAAGCTGAAAAACTTGCGAATTGGACCCTTTCACTCGTAACTAAACTTAAACATGAAATAAATCACGAAAACACCCAGAAAACATGTTTTTCACACAAAAACACTTTAAAAACTATGAAAAACATAGGTGATACAAATCACTTCCAAAATCAAACAAAAAAAAATCTTTTTAATTTGAACCACATATGGTTGAGCACACACACATCACATTTGAACATGTACCATCACACAAATGAAATAGACATTCATTGAACAAAAGTCTTGTATGTTGTGTGTGAGGATCAAGTGTGGAATAGTCCTTAGACTAGAGTAAAGCTTTAATGATCAATTCAATCGAGTCATACACAACTGATATAAAATCAAATGGACCATCTCCATTATAGAAATGAGTATATATGACCTCCCACACATTGAATACACAACTTGGAAACTTTTCATTTGGCTTCTACATAAAGCATAACAATTGATCCATTTTTGGACAAAAGATCTCATTTTGAGATCGGTGCTTAAAATTTTTGATATTTCAACATTAAGGATTAGTCTTTGGCTTTTTAAGCACCATACAATTTACATTAAAAAAAGTCACTTTCCCTTTTTCCTAGTCGAATACTAGTGTGTGCGATAGGCTTTTGTAGCTCAATATCTCTTTTCATTTGGAGATTTACATTTGGTGAGCTCTTTTTGCAAAAACATAAAAATAAAGTGGGAAGAGATATAGACACAAGTCTATGCAAGCATCAAGACTAGCAAGACTATTGACCAATTATTCATGACAAACTTGAAGATCTATTAACAACAATCACACATAGTGTTCAAGATTTCTTCCACGCAGAAATAAGCGCATACAGAACAAGCTAAGCTCGTAAATGCACTACGCCATTAGTACGAAGGTACTAGGCCAAACTCACATGAGATATGTGCTCAAACATGTACGATCAAACTTTTTGAATTTTTCTTTTTTTATGTGGTTTTGGATTTTTTACTCACACAAAACAAAGAAATAAAAGTAATATCAAAACAAAAGCAATGCATACAAATAAATGCAAAATGCACAAATGCATGAAGATATAACATTCAATGCATGAAGGGTCCTACAAAGATCGAAAGAATTAGATCAAAGACCAAAGGAGCAAATGCTTAACCATAGGAACCCTTCCTCATCCAAACAGAACAATTGTTTGGAATGAGTGTCTCATGAGAAGCGAGACAAGGGTTGGAAGAATGAGAACCGAAGATGCACATAGTCAAGGAGTTAAGAGCATCAAACACTTTCTTTAATAACATGCTATTTTCAATCAAATCCGGTTTAGCATGCAAAACACACCTTCCAAGAAACTCAAGTTTTTCTTTTCTTTTGATTCTTCTAAAAGATTGAAACTTAGAGCAATGAGATCTAAGATGACCAAAAGCACCACAATAGTGACAAACAATGTGTTTAGATCCATTAGGCTTTTTAGGAATGGATCTAGCAACATGGTTTTGTTCTTTCTTCAACTTATGACATTGAGGTCTTATATGACCAATCACACCACAATGGTGATAAGTTGGAACAAATTTAGATCCATCCAAAACCTTAGGTTGAGACCTAAACAAGGGCTGTGGCTTAAGAACCTTTTTCTCCACTTTTTGATTTCTTTTATGTAGAGGAATGTACAACGATTTGTCCTTTGAGGCAGAACACACATTAGGCACAAAATCGGGTACCACAACATGATTGCAACATATATTTTCATCATTTTTAACAATAGGTTCAGCAATCAAACACTTGGCATGCATCTTAAGAGATTCATTTTCATATTTAAGATCATCAACAAGTTTGTTAGACAAAACAAGTTTAGCATCCAAGTCCATATTCAAACATTCAAACTCTTTCAGCTTTTCAAGAGAATTTTCAGCAAGTTTCTTATATTTTTCAACCAATTTGATGGATTCATTGAGCTTAGAAATCAAATCATCATTTTCACAAAATAACTTGCTTAAATTCTTTTGAAACTTCTTAGCATTTTTCTTCAAGAGTTTAATGTTAGGGATATCAACAACACCCAAGGATTCATGTAACATAGCATCACAATCATGAGGATTATCACTCATAGAGGCATTTTCATAAACACGTGGCATGTTACATTTGTCACCAACCAAATTATATAAAGAGGCATATAAAGCACAATCCATGGCAAATGAACACAAGGGGTCAAGGATCACACTTAGATAATGAAACCAAAATAAGTGTACCCGCTCTGATACCAATTGAAAGCTCAAAAATGTGTTGAAAACACAAGAGCAATTTAGACGCCTCAATTAAAGTTATGGCTCGATAGATTTTACACTAACTTAATACAAAGTGCAAAATAGTGTAAATGCGAGCGAATGAACACATAAGCTACTCTAATCCAAAAACTAAGCAACACAGCAGTATAATGGAATATAAAAGAGTAGAGAAGAAAGATGCAAACACAGAAAACACTTAGACGTGTTTTTGAAGAGGAAACCGAAGAACTCGGCAAAAAAGCTCTCCGCCACCCTCCAAGCGGAAATCGATCCACTAGACAATCAGTTGAGATACATGGGTTAGCAAGAGACCCTCCAAGCCTAATCTACCCGATGTACCTAAGCCCTCCAAGCTCCCACTCCAACAAGGCTTCTTAGAACTGTGTCTTGTCTTAATTCTCCGAATCCCGCAACAAGCTCTATGTTGCATCTGCCATCCTTGGTTCTTCCAATGCTTCCCAGCAACTTCAAACCACTCTCTACACTCTAAATAGGTGTGGGTTATATTTGAGTACAAATCTCCTCTCAAGCAATGATAATGGGAAAGGGATGTAGAAGAGACTACAATGATTTCTCACTAAAGATGAGTAGCTCTCTCTCAAAAGATGAGTGTGTGTGTTTTAGAAAACCTCTCTAGGGTTTTTCTCTCTGAATAGCCTATCATACATTTGTGGGTAATGAGGGTATATATAGTATGGGTGAAGGGTAAGAAAGTCACTTTTAAAAAAAAACCTCCAGGCAGAATGTTTCGCGACTGTCTCGCGGGATGGCCTTACCCGCGAGACACTCGCGAAAATGACAGTCTGGCACGACTCTTCAGCTTCCAGTTATGTACTTCTCACATGGCTCTTTCGCAGCTTAGCTTCTAGTGACACACCCGCAAGGTCCACTGATCTTCAATAAAGGTTGAGCCTTCACCAACTTGATACTAAACCCAATACAATTAAATCCCACAAAATACTAGGAAATGAAATAAAGTAATTACAACACATTTTGTCATGGAATAAAGCCAATATAAAACATAGTTGTAAATCACAACATTAGAATAACTTTTTTATAACTTTATATATTTTTCCTGAATATTTATACATTATATTATATATTATAACGTTCAGACTTTTTAGTACTCAGTTGCCATCGAAAAATAAAAATAAAAGTACTAATAAGTAACCCTGATTGAATACTATTGCTAATGAAAATTGAAAAAGATAGGGGGCCATGGCCCCCCTAGCTTCGCCACCGATCCCATCAACAGCAAAAACTTCTAATCAATACAAAATAGGTTGATATTATCTTCGGCCGCCCGACATAATTTTGCATCCAAATCGTGTTCTAAACAACTAGTCCTTGATCAATTTCAGGGACACCCCAGATACATGTACCATATCAACGCATTTAAGTCCATATCCTTATTTTGCTTTCCTCCTAACACCGTACAAAGTATATAGGACACACCGAAGCATGTTTTATGAGTTTCCTTTTTGATTCTCTTCTTTATAATCTATTCTTGTACCCAACGAAAATATGACACACAAGAAACATAAACCAACTTCACGAATCAATGGACTACTACCTAGTATTGTTGCTTATACTTCCCATTGTGTGGGCATCAATTCCTGTGCTCACCTCCAAACTAGCAAGCCAGACTCTTCCCCCAGGGCCTCACCCATTTCCAATCATTGGTAACATCTTGGAGCTAAGCAAATTACCCCACCAAGCAATTGCCAAGCTCTCCAAAACTTATGGTCCCTTAATGACTCTCAAGCTTGGGAGCATAACGACAATAGTCATTTCCTCTCCAAACTTAGCTAAAAGCACTTCAAAAAAATGACCAAGCTTTCTCTAGCCGAACCATTCCAGATATGGTCCATGTATTCAACCACCACAAAGTTTCAATGGCTTGGATTCCCATAAATTCTCAATGGAGGAACCTTAGGAAAGCTGTTGTTACCCACATATTTGCTCCACAACGACTCGATGCCACACAAGCCCTTCGATTAGCAAAGATACGAGAACTACTTGATCATGTTAACCAAAGTTGCAAAAGTGGTGCACCCATTGATATTGGTCGAGTAGTGCACACAACAGTCCTTAATGCCATATCAAACACTTTTTTCTCCATTGACTTGGCCCAATATGACTCAAATCTCTCCCATGAGTTCCAGGACCTTGTGTGTGGTGTAACCGAAGAAGCTGGAAGGCCAAATATAGCAGACTATTTTCCAGCACTTCGTTTGATTGACCCCCCAAGGTGTACGCAAAAGGGCAAGGATTTATTTCTCAAAAGTATTTGGGATTTTTGATGGTATCATCAAGGAACGACTACAATTAAGAGCTTCATCAAAGGGTTCTAAAGAAAGCAACGATGTTCTTGATTCACTCCTTAGTCTCACTGAAGAAGATAATTCAGAGATAAGTCTCCTCGATATCAAACACTTGCTTCTGGTAATTGACTACCTCTTTAAAACTTTGGTTCAAAGTAAATATATAACAACAATACTTAAAAATATAATTTAGTACTCTACAATGTCTCATGTGGTTCGAACCTCACTTCCCCTTCTCTCTTCTCTATTATTTACCTATTAAAAAAAAAGCAAATAATAATATTTAATAGTAGGCTCAACAATTAGTTTTCTGAAAAATAATTTTGAGTTTTGAATATAAATTTTGTTGTCAGTCAAATATTGTTTCAATCATGGTATTAAATTAATAACTCCTAGGATTATAAATGAATCAAGCTATTTATGGAAAACTCAAATTCAGCTCAGGAAAAAGCTTGTTTATATGTTTGCTTAACAAATAAGTCAAGCTCAAACTCAAATTTAGACTCAACTATTAAATGAGTCAAATTCAAACATAACATAGTGTTCATAAACAAGTTTGTGAACATGAATATTCGAATAAATTATATATAATATTATATATTTATATATATGTATACATGTTAATTAAAAATATATTTATATAGACTCAAGATTAAATTGTATAAGTTTGTAAATAGGTTCATTTAATATCACTTTATTATTTGTAGTTTTAATTATATAAATAGTCGGTTCATAATAAAAATTCATAGATTTGTAACGAGGTTAAACATTTTAGTCGTAGTTTTAACTTTTAATATACGTTGGAAAAGAATAAGTTAATCAACTAACTTAAGAAAAAGTTTGAGCTTTTTTGACAATAAAATGAACTAAGCTTGCACATGTAATTTTGTTTGGTGATGAGATCAAGCTTAACTCATGTTCAAAATAAAAATAAATGAGTAAGTTTGAACTTTTAATATGTCACTTAGCTCGACTCAATCAAAAGCCCTAACAGCTTTTGCTTTTATAGGGTCATATATTCTGATTTTTTGGGATACGAAGAACTATATATAAATTGAAACAAGGAATCACTTAAGATATATATATATAGAGAGAGAGAGGTTTTGATAAGGGGGATTAATTTCACGAGACCTGTATCAACTTTTTGCTATTGTTTTTCTTTATTTTATATTTTTTACGTAAGTTTTGAATTTTTTTAAGAATTATAATAATTTTTTCATACTTTTAGGAAATGAATATAAATTTTCTTGGCTTCTTAATATTTTTTATTGTGACAATGTAGTATCACATCATCATTATCAGTAGTGTGATGTCAACATAATATCATCACAATTTCAACAATTAGGTGTTTGGTAATGTTGTTCTAATAACATTGTTTATATTTTTTGAAAATACGTGTGGGTAAAAAAATGTATGGAAATACGTGTAATATTGTTTAAGCACTGAAAACTGTTTTTCTAGTTACACTACCAAACATCCCCTAAATAAAGACAATTATAACCCATTAAGACATCTATGACCCCCATTTTGCCAAATGTTCCTTCTTTTTTTGAGAAACCAAGCCAAACCATTAATCTATTAATCAACGAACAATAACATCCACAAAAACCAAGTAAGAAAAATGTCTGGTAGAACAAATTCCATCCAAACTTCAAATGGAAAAAAAAGCTTAGCTCTCCTAGTTAAGGCATGGGCTATAGCATTACCCTACCTCCTAGTATGAGATAAGGAATGGATTTGTAAAAAACCCAAGATTAACTTAGTGTCTTTAACAATATGACCTATAGATGAACAAGGCAAAACCTACCCAGCTAAAGCCTTGACAACCGTTTCAGAGTTCCCCTTGAAAAAAGACTAACAGAAGTCGATCAAGTTATACTATGAAAAAGACTGCCCTCAAACCATACTTTGATTGTTAATGCCCATATATATGATCACCATTTTAGAACGTTAATTGGTGCATCTTGTGCATCTTATGAATGTTTCTATTTAATTTTCAAAAGTATAATAAACAAATTCCTAATTATTTTTTAGTAATATTGTAGTTAGTACAAATTTTACTACATATAATTCTAACAAATATTTATTATATCTAAAAGTTAAAGCATATCATTTATTATTGTTACACTCTTTTTAAGCCACATCAACATAGTAATTCAGTCCAATTTGGTCCATTTTGATCCACTTCAATCCATTCAATTAAATCTATTAGGTCCACTTTAGTCGGTAAAGTTTGGTCCATTCGTTCCATTTTAAACTAAATGTGCCTTAAATTAATTCTTTTTGTAGGTTGTCTTTTCCAATTTTGGGCTCAAAAATTTTTTTTCCTTAATTTTCGGGATGAACTATATGAAATTTTATTTTATTTGGGTTAGACTCTTTAGTTTAGGGCTAAAAAACACAAACAAAAAAGGCATTATAAATTAGAGATATGAGCCCTAAAAAACCTAAAAATATTATAAATATTCAAAATATTACCTTAAAATTCAAGTTTCAATAATGTAGGCAATATACTTATAATTGGAAAGGGAAAAAAACTCTGCAATTCTAAACTTATTTAATAATTTAAAGTTAATATAACATGTTATTAACTTTAAATATTCTTGGACATATATTCATATTAGTCAACTAATACCGATTTGGGTATTTTTTTTTTTTTTTTTACAATATTATAATTATGTCAAATCAAAAAAATTATAATTATTTAATTTAAATAATTTTATTTCATTTCATTTTTTGTGCACACACACGTCCGCGCACGCGCACACACACTCATATATATATATATATATATATATATATGCACTATTTAAATTACAAATTTTACATTACATTCTCATAAAATAATTAAATTACATTTTCCCAAACATTGTGTAGGTTTGGTTTGGGACTAGTTTTTTTTTTTTTAATCATCAATATGATTTGTTGGGATTAAAGTAACATAGGCCATAAATTTAGGCAACTTAGTTCTCGATTCTTTATTGCAAGACTTATTTATTGCAGGAATTGACACAACATCAAGTACACTGGAATGGGCAATGGCAGAGTTATTACATGTACAACTCAAAAAAAAATGACAAAAGCCCAAGATGAGCTTGAAGAAGTCTTATGCAAGGGCGGACGTGTTCAAGAATCAGACATCTCAAAATTTCATTATCTTCAAGCTATAGTTAAAGAAACCTTACGATTGCATCCAACAGTGCCTTTTCTAATTCCACGTAAGGCTGAGACAAACATAGAAATATGTGGCTTCGTCGTGCCAAAAAATGCTCAAATACTAATAAATGTGGGGGCAATGGGAAGGGATTCAAGCATATGGCAAAACCCAACTTTATTTATACCTGAAAGGTTTTTAGAACAAGACATCGATTTTAATATATAGATACATTAGTCAATTTTGCTAGTTTTATAAATTTAATATCTATATTTAGGCTTTAATTAATTATTAAATTAATTATGACATCATCACAGTTCAACTCCGGTTCGACCTCGGTTCGGCCTCAAAAACCTTAAACCTCTCCCTTTTACAGTTCAATGAACAGTCCAGGTCTTAAAACCTTGGGTATTAGAGCCAAACTTCATTCTTGGCATTAAACAAACATCTCTACATAGTAAAAAAAGATTCCCACAAGCGTAACACAGATCCATAACAGTGCCCACGCCTTCTTTCAGATCTGGGTCTAAAGCATCACGCAACTCCCACGGAAACTCCGTTGCTGCCTCACCATCTCTAATCTCTCAAGCAAGTCGTGCCACTCACCTTTCAGATTTGTGCAAATCAAGTCTTCAACTAATGAAATCAACCTTGTATATGTGCTCCTCAGACTCCTGTGAGGAAAACCCAGAAATCCGGTCACCCGAAGCCCAGCCACGCGCCTCCACACGCCGCAGTTGGCTCTAGAAAATCTCCCACGCACCGCCACAAATCTCGAATCTCGAATAGGATTATGGCCACACGCACCGCTCTGTCGGACTCTTGGCCTGCCAATTTGCAAAACCTAAGAAGTCTTGCATTAATCTCACTTATACGCCCCTACACACGCCGCCATGTTTCTAGTTCTCCTCCACGTGCCAAAGAACCACTAATGATGTCATCGCCACACATGCACGTCCACATCAGCCCTAATCCTTGTTAGTGCCATGTCATATGATGACGTCAGCATCTCTACAGACGATCCGTGACCTAACCCGGAAACCCAGAACTAACCCGAACCATAGATCCGTTGACTTTGACCATAGTTGACTTTAACTTTTGCGTTGACCTTTGACCAAAAGTCAAAATTTTCGAAAGGGTCTATCTTGCTCAGTTTTTTGGATAGATTCCAATTTTGGAATCCGTTTCTTCATTTAAAACTCTAAAATTGGTCAATTGACATATTCTTCATTGTAGTTTCTTCAAGGCATCTCCAAGGGATCTTCTTATGCTTATCCAACCTTAAGCCTTCATCGAGCTTCCGCCTTAAGTTTGAGGGAGGGTGTTAGAGATATATTAGACATATTAGCCCAATGTAATAGTTCCAAGCCCAGTCCTACTTGTACTAGTAGTCTAGGGTTTAGTCGCTTATATATACTCATGTTACAGTTCATTATAACACAGGTTATTGTACTACACTCTTATATAATAAAGATGTAGCACTTAAGGGATTTCTTCATAGATGTAGGCCGACAAGGTTGAACCACGCAACCTTTATGTTCTCGGTATTCCTATTCTATGCTTCCCTTCCGCATCGACACTAGCATGTATAACATAATATAACACATCGCGTTGCTAATAATATTTATTTAATAATAATAATCGTTTGCCATTTATCTTGACCTTTGTATTTGTCTTTCTTGTCTGTACCAACTTTTAGAAAAGAGAGTACCTCATATGGTCAATTCTTATTGGACATGATGAAATTAAAGATCGCAACAAAACTGAAACAGAAGTAAAAGAGAAAGAAAGAACATAAGGAAATTACGTGATTTTGCATGACAATATGCGTTCACATGATAAAAACCCAAGTGGCTACATTGTTTAAATTTTCAATTGTATTTACAATGAACGCTAAGCAGGTATATACAGTGACTGTAGCAATAAGTTTAACCATAGATAGATTTTACAATATAATTGGACCGATCGGAGCATTAGACATATTAAATCAATAAAGAGAATACGAAAATGATTTTACAAAATAATTGAACCACTCGAAGCATTAAACATACCAAACTATCCTTAAACGAATGGTTGATATTATCTTCGGCCGCCCCGCTTGACTTTTGCATCTGAATCAATTTCAGGGACACCCCCAGCTGCCCTATATAGATAGACACGTGTACCATTATTGGGGCATTTAAGTCCATATCTCCTTATTTTGTTTTCTTCCAAACTTCGTACAAAGTGGATACAAGATAGGTTTGATAAGTCTTCAAGAATTATCATAGTTTAATTAGGACACCGAAGCATTGTTCCATGTTTTTCCTTATAATTCTTTATATACTATTCTTGCTACCCAACGAAAATATAAACAGGCTAGTATTGCCTTCTTATAATATATACTGTATTCTTGTACCAAAGGAAAATAGAAACACAAGAAACATAAACCATCTTGGAGTTAATAATGGACTACTACCTCGTATTGTTGCTGATACTTCCCTTTGTATGGGCATTCATTAGTGCTGTCTCCTCCAATCTAACAAACCAGACTCTCCTTCCAGGACCTCACCCTTTTCCAATCATTGGTAACATCTTGGAACTTGGCAAATTACCCCACCAAGCATTTGCCAAGCTCTCCAAAACTTATGGTCCCTTAATGACTCTCAAGCTTGGGAGCATAACCACCATATATAGTCATTTCCTCTCCAAACATGGCTAAAGAAGTACTTCAGAAAAATGACCAAGCTTGCTCTAGCCGAACCATCCCAAATATGGCCCATGTATTCGACCAACACAAAGTTTCAATTGGTTGGATTCCCGTAAATTCTCAATGGAGGAACCTTAGGAAAGGTTGTGCTACCCAAATATTTGCTCCACAACGTCTTGATGCCACAGAGGCCCTTCGATTAGTAAAGGTACAAGAACTACTTGACCATGTTAACCAAAGTTGCAAAAGTGGTACACCCATTGATATTGGTCGAGTTGTATTCACAACAGTCCTTATTATTTACCTATTTAGAAACGAATAAAAGATTTAATAGTATGCTCAAAAATTAGTTTTCTGAATAATAATTTTGGGTTTTGTTAATAAAAACTTCGTTCTCAGTTGAATATTATTTTAACTCATGGTAATAAATCAACAACTTCTAAAGCTGTAAATAAATCAAGTTGTTTATGAACAACTTAAACTCAACTCAAGAAATAACTTATTTATGTGCTTGTTTTACAAATAAGCCAAATTCAAACTCAAGTCTAGGCCCATGAACAAACTTGTCAAATATGAGGACTCAATTTAATTATATATGATATTTTATATTTAAATGTATTCTTGTTTTAAAATATACCTCTATAAACATGAGATTGGATTGTATATTTGTAAACAGGTTCATATAATATCAAATTATTATTTGTAATTTTGATAATATAAACAATCCATTCATAATAAAAATCCATAGATTTGTGAATAGGTAAAAAAATTTACTCATGGTTCTAATATATGTGAGAAAAGAATAAGCCATAAACATGGGCAACATAGTTCTCACACTCCTTTATTGCAGGACTTATTTATTGCCGGAATTGACACAACGTCAAGCACAATGGAATGGGCAATGACGTTGTTATTACACAACCCAGGAAAAATGACAAAAGCCCGAGATGAGCTTGAAGAAGTCCTAGGCAAGGGTGGGCATGTTCAAGAATCTGACATCTCAAAGTTTCATTATCTTCAAGCTATAGTGAAAGAAACCTTACGTTTGCACCCACCACTGCCTTTTCTAATTCCGCGTAAGTCTGAGACAAATATAGAAATATGTGGCTTCCTCGTGCCCAAAAATGCACAAATACTAATAAATGTGTGGGCAATGGGACGAGACTCAAGCATATGGAAAAATCCAAATTTATTTATGCCTGAAAGGTTTTCAGAACAAGACATTGATTTTAAAGGCCAATATTTTGAGTTGATTCCCTTTGGAGCTGGAAAAAGGATATGTCTAGGATTGCCATTAGCGAACAAAATGGTGCACTTTGAATGTTCAAAATGGGTATGAAACACCCTTGAACGTTTAAACCCCAAATTACAAATTATCAATTCAAGCTTATTATCAAACAATTAATGTGCGGAATATGAACATAAACCAAACACAGAATTGATAAACAATCTAAGCCAAATATAAACACATCCACAGCAGTAAATAAATGGTAAAGATAAAGGGAAGGAAGATGCAAACACACGGACAACGCACGATGTGTTATCGAAGAGGAAATCGAAACCTTCAGAGTAAAACCTCTCCGCCGCCCTTTAAGCGGTAAATAATCCACTAAAGAATGTAGTTGGGATACATGAACAGCAGAAGACCCTCCAAGCCTAATCTACCTAATGTACCTAAGCCCTCTAAACTTCTTGCTCTAACGAGGCTGTGCCGAACCTATTTCTTCTTTAACTTACCGGATTCCACAATAAACCATAGCATTAACCAATAGACATTGGTTCCTTCCTAACTGCTTCCCAAAAGCACCAAATAAACCTTTTCACGAATGTGAGTATGGTGAGAAAAGGATTTGGTCAAGAACCTCTCAAGGGTATGTCAATGGAGAGGAAGAGAGTAGAGGAATTTGAAGAGTCTCTAAGGTAAAGATTGTGGATGAATCAATCTTATTTTTCTCTAGGGTTTCTCTCTCAAAATTCTCTCTGGAATCTCTCTACATTTAGTGGGTATAAGGGTCTATATATAGTGGTGAGTGTTTGGAATACGAAGAGATAGTTTTTCCCAAACAGGGCTGGTTGGCTGCTTGGTCTCGCGACTGGTCTGAGTCACGAGTTCCAACCGTGAGTTAACTGTCTGGCTAGCCTGGGACTTTTGTCCTGTAGTGCATCAGCTGGCATAACGCTTCAGCTTCCCGCATGCTTGGCACATGACTCTCATCTGGCGGCTTGCACCCGCAAGCCACCTGCAAGTTCCAGTCACAAGTCTCTGCTTCTTTGCACATTAAGGAATATTTCTTCACACTCTCTCACACACTACCCTTACAATAATCTCACCTAAATATAGGGTTACTAAATGCTACAATACAAGCAAATCTGGCACAGAATAAAGCCAACAAGGTGGTTGATTAAATTCAACCTTACAATCTCCCCCTTTGGCTATTCTGTGACAAAACCCTACAACAAACTCTAGACTTAACGCGTGAATTAGGAACAGTTGAACAAAACTCACTCACACCTAACTATAGATTATGAAAAGCTCTTGAAACATATGAACAAGTATTTCCTGAAACGCAACAACACAACAATATCATTGTATGTAGAAAAACTTGAAATGCATATGGAGCAAGCATAATATGATCAAGCAAAAATAGACTTAAGCAATAAATCATGGCTTGACCAAAAATGCAATCACTATACAATAGTGATCACAATGCTCTTTCACACAAGGAATGAACATCCAGACATGCTAGCTAATAAGCTTATATGCAAAGTATCATTTGCATGTCCAACACTCAACCAATGCATACAAACATATATGTATCTAGGAACAATCCTACAAGGCACAAGAGTGATGTACTGAGAAAAAATGCATGACATTTAACATCAAGTACTAAAGCCACAAAGCAAGGGTACAATGCATAAAGCCTGCATAAGCATGGTACAAACCATAAATGCCTACAAAATGCATGTAAACAAACCCTTAAAAGCTTACATAAGCAACATGGGTACAAAATAACCATACAGAAACAACTAACTGAATAACATCATCAATATATAAATAAATATCACCAAAGTTTCAAAACCATCCAAGAGTTATGAGTTTAAGCCAAACAAAGACTAAAACCACAGTGTATCAAACCTATAATAACAACAGTTATCCAAAATATAGTATTAAAACTATAAACAAAATAACATATGATTATGAAAGATTATGAATGCTCCCCCTTAAATAAGCAATCCCCCTCAAGTGCTGCCCAAAAATTCTCCCCCTTTTTGACCAGAATGGCCAAAGGGTCACTGCTCCTTGTTGGTGTAGATGTTGTCAAACTTTGCTGAGAGTACATCAAGCTGATCTTGCATTGTTGTCATCCTTTCAATATGCTGATTTTGAACCTCTCTGAGTCCATCAAGCCTCTCCAGGATGATCTGAAAAGTATCAAGAGGTACAGCTAATGAAGTAGAAGCCCTGCTCCTCTTGGCTCTGCTTCTTGGTATAGAAGTCTATCTTGCAGCCTCAGCTTCAGTCTCCATTGGATCACCTTCTTCTTGATTGGCCCTTTCCTCATCTACATCACTCGGAAGACGTGCTTGAATCCTTGTGATGGTTTGCTTGTTAATAGTGAAAGGTGTAGGCATTAGACTGAGATCTTGAGGAATTGGAACCCCTTTTGCTCTGAAAATCCACATGATAAGACTAGGAAAAACCAGCTTTGCTCGTGAAGTTGTTCTAGTCTCATCCATTATTGTGTCAAATATATGAAAGCTGATATAAATGAATGTTTTCTCCTTGAGTTCCATAAGAAAAATGGCTCTGGCATTGTTGATTGTAGTTAACTTCTTCACTGGGTACAAGTTATTCATCATGATGATAGTAAGGCACCTCATGTCAACTGGAAATGCTGTAGTATTGAGACATTTCCCTTCTCTCTGTCCACCAATGCGATTTTGGACAGTTTCTAATGACAACATCCTGTCTTTGTAATTGATGAACTCATACTCCTCTAAACCTTCAAAAACAAGTACCTCATTAATATCATAGGCATCCAGGGTGAACTCATGTCCTCTTACCCAACAATCCAGCTCATCCTCTCTAATCTTAACATTAGAATAAAACTCTCTTATCAATGGCTCACACACTCCAGATAAATCACTTAATAGCTTATCCCAGCCTCTTCCCTCAAAGCAACCTGGAATAAAGGTGTCCCTCAGATCCTTAGGTCCACAAATATTTCCTAAATGATGGTTGAAAGAATCTTTATATCTTTCAAAATGTTGAACAGATCTAAACAGGTTAGGGTCCATTTTCAATCTTTTGTCACCCCTTTTAGTAGGATTCTTCTTCTTTGTAGGTGTGGGAGCCATTTGTAAAACACGTAAAAGAGGCCACAATAAGAGAAAAACACAATATGTGATCATCCATACATATTAGTAACAAGTTAGTTACAAAGAGAGTAACAGAGTGTCATGTCAGCACACAAACCAAGTACAGTTGATAACCAAAAATGGATAGATCAAATCAGAACTTCATCAAATCAAACAAGTTCATTCTATATAGATGCAAACTAGAGTAAGCATTAAATAACTAGACATGGACAGTGTAAACCACATTCAGACAAATGAGATCATATGTCAATGAAACCTGACATAATGAAAATGAAATGTACAAGATAAACCCCAAGGTAGGCATCAACACACACATGATATGGTGACTTAAACTCAAAGCAATGCTAGCGACACAATCCAAAAACTCAACCATACTAAAATACCCAAACCACATTCAAAGAAAAAACACAGAAAACCCTAAACCCATGTGCCCAATGAGTATAAAATCTATCAAATATCTATGTTCAGAATATATACTAGCACAATGCTACAAAATCATGATACTATAACATATTCAGCAACAAGAATAATCAACCCCAATCAAACAAACCCAGCAATTTAAGCAAACCTATGTTCGAAAAAAATATTTCGTAGATCACAGTTGCAACTCACAAATCAAGAAAATAAGGATCAAATCAGTTAGTTTGAAGTGAATCAAAGAAAACCCATACCTTTTCCTTGAATATTTGAGAAAAAATGATGCGAAAAAGGTGGATTTTCGAAGAAATACACGAAGTGTTTCAAAGAGTGAAATGGGGAAGACAATGAACAGTCACAAAAGTACGAAGGAAAACTTAAAAAGTTTTAAAAACTGACTTTAAAACGCAAAACACATGTTTTTCGCGATTGGATCAAGTCGCCAATAAGTTGCCAGGGTAAGCCACGAAACACTATGAAAAGGAGATTCTTGACAAATTTTCTAAGTGTTTTTTGCAACTGGAAGGTCTACCTACGAGGGAGTCGCAAGCTGAGCTGCGAAAATCTCTATGTACCCCTCGCAACTGGACCTTCCACCCGCGAACAAGTCTCCAAAACTGACCCGTGAGCATGCGACTAGGGCATGCGAGTGGATTGACCTGCGACTAAGTCGCCAAAATAGGGCAAAATAGTTTTTGACATTTTGTAAAAATAAAATACTTTCCAAAAAAATAGCTAAAACACTCAAAAATATTTTTGTGTTTGATCAAACAAAGATTGAGCATGTGAAAAACACATTTAATCAAATATAATCACACAAATGAATATGACATTCATTGAACATAGACTTGTGTGTTATGTGTGGATATCAAAAATGAGATAGTCCTTAGTCCAATGTGAAGCTTCAATGATCAATTCAATTAAGGCATACACAACTAGCACTAGATAATATGACCTATCTCAATTATAGAAACATACATGTATGACCTCCCACATAAACTTGATTACAATTCTTTGAAACTTTTCATTTGGCTTCATATATATCATATCATTTACACTTTTTGAATAAAAATCTCATTGTGAGATTGATGCCTGAAATTTTCGATATTTCAATTGATGAGTTAGCCATTGGCTTTTTGGGCATTATACATTTATTTTTGGTCGCTTTCCCTTTTTCCTAGTCAAATACTAGTATGTGCGACAGGCTTTTGCAGCTCAATATCTCTTTCCATTTGGAGATTTACATTTGGTGAGCTCTTTTAAGCAAAAAAAATAAATAAATAGTGGGAAGATATATAGGCATGAGTCTATGCATGTCTCAAGATCAACAAAACCATTCACTAATCATTCATGACAAGGTTGAAGATCTATTTACAACAGTCACATAGATTTCAAAATTTCTTCCACAATGATATAAGTGCATAGGAAACAAGCTAAGCTCATAGATGCACAAAGCCATTAGTACAAAGGTACAAGGCAAAACATGCTTTGAGACAAAACTCAACAAAGTCAATCAAACCTTTTGGATTTTCTATTTTTTATGTGTTTTTGGATTTTTGACATAAAAACAATAAAGGTTGGTCAACACAAAACAGCAATGAAAAAAAAACATTTTTAACAAAAACTCACAAACAAAAATTTTCAACTCAAACTCGTAAGAAGCATACAACCAAGCATATACACAAAGTATGGGAAGTATTAATGCATGGACATGTTGTAATGCTTATGCATGAGTACCCTTTGTCACCCACACGTCACGTGCGTTTGGGGTGATATCCTTGACGAATTGGATACAAGAGTTAGGACTTTCAAACCTTCGTGTGAAGCTTTCCAAGCAATTTGTGAAGGCACTGATCATCTTCATTATTTCCATCATTTCGGGATCACTATTTTGACTTCTCGGTTGCTCACCACCCCAAGACCTCTTGTCATTTCTACTTCCTCGTGATCGAGGTGCGCTTGCATTGTTTAATGCTCTCAGCTTTTGGCAATTAAGTCTGGTATGTCCTTGCAATCCACAATAGTGACAAACATAGTTCGTTCCATGACCCCGTTGTGATCTTGGGAGAGATCTTGCTCTAACTTCAAATCTGTCTTCTGATTGATTACAGGACTTATTAACCACCCGTTGATCAGCCACCTTCTTCTTCTTCTCAATTTTAACTTTCTCGGGAATAGTCTCTTCTACATCCATTTCTTTGACCTTTACAAATTTCACTTCTTTGATGACATTGGCTGATGAACTACTCCCTCCGGTATAACCCAAACCAGACTTATCCGAGAAATGTTTTTAAGATGAGATAACATCTTCCAGCTTCTTGGAGGAGACCCTTCTAACTTGGCATGTGCTTATACTACCTCTTGCTCAAGAAATCTTACTTTCGTATAAGTTTCAGATAGCTCACCATTTAATGTTTCAATTTCACACTTTGCCTTTTTATATCTGACCAGGAGGCTTTTGTAATCCTCTTCAGCTCTCTTCATCTTCTTCACAGTCGCCTTCGGCACCCTTGTATACTCTCCCGATTTCTCAAGAAATAAGGAGTAATTCTCTTGAAGGTTGGCTGTATCTTTCTCCTCTTTAGCATCTGATTCCTCAACAATCCCCAAGGATTCTTCATCACTGTGTTCTCCAAGTTCTTGCACAAGTTGATTCAAGTCCTCCGAGGACTCAACATGGTCAATCGCCATAAATGTGGAGTAATTTCCTTCTCCATCATAGCTATCCTCAAAGTTAAACTTTGATGAGTCCAAATCACTTAAAGTAGTGGCATAGACCTTGCCCTTCGACTTCAAATAGTTGGGACATTCATTTTTGAAGTGTCTGTGTCCATTACACTCGAAGCATGTAATTCCTTATGAAGATTGGGAATCTCTACCATCTTTTCTTCAGAATTCTTTCTTCTCCTTCACGAAACTCTGAAATTTTCCTTTGTCACCGAATTTCCCACCGATCTTGAGTTTTAAGAATTTCTGGAAGTTCTTTACAAGGTACGCCACATCTTTGTCTACTGCATCCTCATCCGAAGAGTCATGAGACACTACTCTCTCATCAATTGTTTTAAGAGCAAGGGATTTGCTCTTCTTCTGTGTGGGCAGGGACAACTCATACATCTGTAGTGAACCAACCAGCTCTTGAACCTTAATGTCGTCAAGATCCTTACTCTCTTCAATGGCTGTTGCTTTGGCACGGAAACTTTCTAGTAGTGACCGAAGGATCTTCCTTACTATTCTTGAGTCCTCTGTCTTTTCCCTTAAATTGAATTTGCCAACAACCACTTCGTTCAACTTACTATAAAAGGAATCAAAAGACTCATCCTCACTCATCTTTAGCTCCTCAAAGCGTCTGGTCAACATCTGAAGTTTGGTGTCCTTCACTTTCTTAGTTCCTTCATAAGTTGTCTCCAGAATCTCCCATGCTTCCTTAACAATGGTGATATGTGAAATCCTGTGAAATTCTTCTGGAGAGACACCATAAAAAATAGCATTCAAGGCATTGCTATTTGCATTAGCCGCCGCGAGAGCAACCCTATCCCAAGTGGATTTGGCAACCTTCGGTCTTGTCCAACCTACTTCAACTGCATCCCATATAGCATCATCAATAGAACACGAAAATGCCCTTATATGGACTTTCCAAAAAGCATAATTATTACCATCAAAAAATGGTGGTACATTAAGAGATTGAGACCTATCCATCTCAACAAGGGGTCAGGGATCATACCTAGGTATTTAAACCACAACAAGTGTACCCGCTCTGATACCAATTGAATGTTCAAAATGGGTATGAAACACCCTTGAACGTTTAGACACAAATTATCAATTCAAGCTTATTATCAAACAATTAATGTGCGGAACATGAACATAAGCCAAACACAGAATTGATAAACAATCTAAGCCAAATATAAGCACATCCACAACAGTAAATAAATGGCAAAGATAAAGGGAAGGAAGATGCAAACACACAAACAACACACGATGTGTTATCGAAGAGGAAACCGAAGCCCTCGGCGTAAAACCTCTCTACCGCCCTCCAAGCGGTAAATAATCCACTAAAAAATGTAGTTGGGATACATGAACAACAGAAGACCCTCCAAGCTTAATCTACCCAATGTATCTAAGCCCTCCAAGCTTCTTGCTCCAACGAGGTTGCGCCGAACCTATTTCTTCTTTAGCTTACTGGATTCCGCTATAAACCATAGCATCAACCAAGGACTCTATTTCCAAACCTCCTTCGCATGAGTACAGAGCCAAAATAGATGACCCAAAGACTCTATTTCCATTTGACAAGCCTCACAACAACCATCCACCAAAACCTTCCTTCGCTTCAAATTCTCTTTCGTAGGCAATATATCTTTGCATTGTCTCCATGCAAAATGCCTCACTTTGTGTGGAATATTTATGCTCCATAGGTATTTCCAAAACTTCCTCTGACTACTATCATTCGAAGTACTTACTGATCCACCCTTGGCCATCTCCTCCATTGCAATCCAGTAGGCGCTCCTAACAGAGAATAAACCCGACGAGGTGGGGGCACATATTTGCTTGTCTTCTTGTGGGTTTGAGCTCAAAGCTATCCCTCCTATCATCTCGGCCTCATGAGGCAAGAATACCTGATTCAGCACTTCCTGCTTCCACGTCCCATTATTAGAATCAATCAACTCCACCACCCGTGAGTCCTCATGGAAAGTTGACAGAGGAGATGTGACTTTGTATAAAGAAGGATTAGGTAGCCACTTGTTCTTCCAAATCTGGATGCTCCTGCCATTCCCCACTTGCCAACAGAGACCTTTTCGAACCACTTCCTGTGCAGCCATTATACTCCTCTATGCAGAAGATGGGTTGTTTCCTATACCAGCTTCAACAAAGTCACAAGTAGGGAAATATTTTGCCTTAAACACCCTATATACTAGGGAATCCCCACCCCTTTGTAACCTCCATCCCTGTTTAGCCAAGAGAGCAAGGTTGAACTGTTTTAGTTGCTTAAACCCCATACCACCTTTAGCTTTTGGAGCACAAAGTTTATCCCAACTCATCCCAACCATCTTCCTTTCATCCTTACATTGCCCCCACCAAAAGTTCCTTATTAAGCTAGTCATTTCATCACACAAAGAGTCGGGGATTTTAAAATAGCTCATAGTGTACGTTGGTATTGCCTATGCTATAGCTTTAATTAAGATTTCCTTACCCGCCTTGTATTCTTTTGTTGCAATTGGAATTCATAGTATAGTCTGTTATATATAATTCAATTATCATTTATTAACAAAAATTAAAGTTTTTTTTTAAGAGATAAGTAGCTATGAGTTACAACTTACACAGATGTTAAAGAAATCGAAGAGTTATAACTTATGAAGGATGATATAATAATTTTATTTATTTATTTATTTATTTATTTATTTATTTTTGTGTGTGTGTTGTTGTTGTTGTAGTATTTATAGCTACCCATTAACTATAAAATGCCTACGGGTTACAACTTACAACCAACCCATTAGATTGATAGATTTTTTGTTCATGCGTAAACAAAAGGACATATCCATGTATTGTATTAATTTATATATTGAATTAAATATTTTTTTTAGAAACAAACAAACACAAATAGGCGTGTAACACAAAAGTGAAAATGTTGTGTATTTAAATATGATTTTTTTTCCCTACTTGATGTGTACCAAATTAAATGAGACATCTAAAGATCATAATTAATTGTCCTAATTTAAACCCAAATAACTGAAAACGTGGTGGAGTCTATAGTGCGTAATTATGGCTTTTTTTTTCATTATATTTATTGCCGACACATGCCATATGGCCCATATGCCCGTGTTCAACATTAAACAAAGCCAGAAAATTGC
Organism: Quercus variabilis; assembly: GCA_030445155.1. Classification (NCBI taxonomy): domain Eukaryota; kingdom Viridiplantae; phylum Streptophyta; class Magnoliopsida; order Fagales; family Fagaceae; genus Quercus; species Quercus variabilis. Next base: position 85,515,783 of record CP129449.1, on the reverse strand, counting down.
TGCCATAATTGAGGATACTGGCCTCAAAAGCAATCAGGTTCATTGCAATAGAGTAGTCTTAATAACTCAACATTCAATGTCACTATCACTACTCTTGATCCTTACGGTTACTTTCAATGCATAGTCCCATGAAGAGTGAAAAGGATAAGAAGATATCAAACTGAAATTCATAACTGCATATATGTAAATCCAACTCAAATCCATCAACAATAAATGGCATTACACCCTTTGCATCAAACTATGTTCTGCTAATAGCTAAGTTGTGCATTTGTCAAGACAAGACATTTATATTTTTGTGGTTTATTCAAACGAAATAGAAGAAAAATTAACAATGATCCAGTGGTGTAAAATTAGGAGAACACGGGAAACCAAACTGGTGTATGCAAACCTCAATTCTTAAACTAAGCAATAAATTCTTACATAACTAATTATCAACAAAAACCAACCCAAAAAACTCAAGCTACCACTCAGTACTAGAAAACATAAAAATAAATATAACCCCATAACATAACTAAAACTTGAAAATTCATATCAAGCAAAAGGCTTTCAACCACAACCTTAAAAACCCAGATAATTAAATAACTAATAATCAACATTAAAACACAAAAGCTTGTGTGGGGTGCTAATGGGGTGTGCATGGACTGCTGATATGGGGTGTGTCTGTTGCTGATGGGGCATGCGTATGCAGTTGCACACGCATGCCCCATCAATAGCAAATGCACCCCACATCATTAGAGCACGCACACCTTGCAGCACCTCACCATGCAGCAACCAAACAAGCCCAATATTCCAGAGTGTCACATACTTAACAAACCATGACAACCAGCATGAAAAATATTTATATTTCTTTTGAAAATTCTTCTTTCTTTCTCATTCTTTATATTTCTAAAATACCCAAATCATACCCAAATCAGATATCCCATAATGTAAGACAGAGCATCTACAAAATAAATAAAAAATAAAAAAATTACGAAGCATGTACCCAGAAATTTTTTTTCAATACCTAGCAAGAGAACAAATAGATCTTTAGCAAGAACAAAGCATGTAAGATCTGGAAAAAAAAAAAAAAAAAAATTCAAATCAGTGTTGGTACCTGGTGGTTTTTGGTAGCAGATCGGTGTTTCTTGGTGTTTTGTTAATCAAAACTCTACCTTCAAAATGTATTTCTCAGATCAAATTAGACAAATAAAATTAAAGTCGAAAAAAATACAGAGCCCGTTGAAGAAGACGAGAAGAAAGAAGAAGAAGAGGAAGAAGATTTCAGATGACAAAAGAAAACAGAGACTTCCGCGCAAGGAGTGGCTTGTAGTAGCACGGCGAGGGCAGAGATGAAAGGCATGAGGGAGCTAGCTTTGCGCAGAGCACAGAGAGATTTTTGAGATGAGAGGACTGTGCGTGATCTGAAGAGTGAAGATATGAGTATCCAAAGTTTATTTGAGGGCAAATTGGTAATTGCCCAACTCACCCAATGGATATATCAAGACGCCCACTGGACGTTTTGCAAAATGGGCTTAAGGATAGCTTTTAACATTTGCGTGTTTTCTTCAGAGTTTTAAAACGCAACTTTTTAATAAAAGTTGCATTTTTTAACTTGCCAAAAGGACTTTTGGGCCAACTTTATTGAAAACGTGACTTTTGGGCTCAAAAAGTTGAACCAAACGGGCACTTCATCTCTTTGTACTATGTATACTATTTTTTTTTTTTTTGGTTGAAATTGTTATATTATTATAAAGGCATTGATAAAATTATAAATCCCATAAATAACATGCATATACGCAGCACATAAAATCCTTTTTAGGCATTCACAAAAAAATGAACATAATTTTTCCCAATTTTCACCTAGAATTGTAACAATTTTAGATAATTAAAAAGAATCAATGATATCAAAAATGAAATAACAATCGCACTTACTAATACACTACTAAAAAGGATCTATTTATAACCTCTCAAACACATGCAAAAAAATAAATATATATATATATATATTTTTTTTTTTGAGAAAATGCAAAATTATATATAAACAGATTGTTCGCCAAAATAAAAGAATAAAATATTCAAAAGATGATTATAAAAAAAGAAAAAAAATTGCATTTCAATAAAAAATGAAGAAACACTAACCTATTGCATTTGCCTTTAGATTTATTAGGCACTGATCTGAAGAAGAAATTTGTAAAAGGAAAGAAGATTCTGAAGTGGAAAGAGGGAAAAAGAGAGGATTAGTATATTTTAATACTGAAGCGTAAAGGAATGGTCAAACAAAGAGGGAGATCGAGTAGGAATGAAACAGGTCTAATGTAAAAGTGAAAGTGAAACAACCTAAATAATAACATCATTGATGAAGTGTGCATTGAACAATAAACTTGCTTTACTGAATATGAACAACTCAATGTTATCATACCTAAAAGTTCTTTGTCATGATGTGTATCATGAATGGTCAAAGAAACAACGTGTCCTTGGCTAGGCACACCAGCAATAGCTTCTCCAGCAGAGGGAGATCGAGTAGGAATGAAACAGGTCTAATGTAAAAGTGAAAGTGAAACAACCTAAATAATAACATCATTGATGAAGTGTGAATTCGTCAGTCAGTGAATGTAGACAGGGATGATCTTGGGCCCCTTGCAAAGTTGTTTTCTCAAGGACGGTCACCGGTGTAGTACCTGCCACAACGTCTCCGATGCTAAAGTTAGTGTCAAGAATTACACAAGAATAAGCAATCAAATAGCATCAATCTCAATATGTTCGTTCCTCTTCTTTTAGAGAGTGTGAGGGATTTATATATGTTGTTGTAGGCTCTAGCCGTTGGGTAATTATGGTGGTTTAATTTCCCTCTGGGTAACGTTTTCTGGCCTCATCATGTGACTTTAATTTTGTCCCAACGGTCTGTCCGACTGGTTTTGTAACCATCCCTGTCATTTACTGATAGTATTGAATGAAATGTTTTCCCCGTCAATAAAGTTTCTTCTCGTCATTGAAGACTTTCCTTGTCGGTCCAACTTACCTCTTCCAAGATCTACTTTGTCAGTCCTATCAGTTGCCCCCGAATTCTGTGGTCGTCATGACAGGTCATGTTGACCAAGGAAGGTGAAAGGTTTCTGGGCAGTAGGATGTTGGGTTTTTGAGCCGTATTTAATGTGCTGCGGCGGTTCCTTTTAGGTTGTGGCCCACGTGGCACCTTTTGATTGGGGGAGTTAATGCTTCACATGATGAGTCTCCTTGATTTTCCCTCTGGTTTTTCAGCTTCCCAATCTTTGGTTTTAAACTTCCCTTCTTCTCATCATTTTCTTTTCACCTTTTCAAAAAAAACTCCTCTATTATTGCTCTAGTTCTCCTCTTCTCTGCCTTTCTTCCCAGCGATTTTTTTTCTGCGCAGCGCCACAGTTTTTTTCTTCGAGGTATGTCCTTCTTTTTGGCTTTCTGTTTATCTTGCTTATTTCTATCGTTGTAAATTTCTGATCTTTTATTTCTTCTTTCCTTGTTGTTTCTTCTTTGTTTGTCTTCTTTTTGGCTTTGGGGTACCTTAGGCCTTTTATTTTCTGCGTTTTCTAGCTTTCCATGTTCAGTAGCTCTGAGGTTAGGCCAGATTGAGCTTTGATTTCATTCCTTTTTGCTCAATTAGGGGGGGCTTTAGGAACTTTTCCTTACCTTGAAAACTTTGTTTACGAGAGCAATAGTTTGGCCGTTGTGTTGGCTGATTTACTGCCTCTTCTATGTCAATCCGTCGAGTGGTTTGAAAAATTAGTGAAGGAAAGGACGGTGTCAGAGGTCAAGTCTAGCGAACTCAAGACCGGGTTATCGTCTAGCGGTAACCCAGTAGAGGAAGATACAGCCCATTCTACCCCCTGAGAGGTTAGGGCTTTTTATGATCTGGAGGAAGAGTGTGGGTTGGACGTGGAAACCCTAGGTAGATTTAAGGACAAATTTCAATTTCCGGACAGGGTTAGGGTTCTTCTACCTGGTGAGAGGGATCGGGCCTGTCACTTCTTTCTAGGCGAGGTATACTTCTATGAATCTGCCTTCGTCTGTGGATTGAGGTTCCCGGTCCATCCCTTCTTCATGGAGCTTTTAGACCGTTTTGGTATTGCTCCCGGGTAGCTACTGCCCAACTCGTGAAGGATCTTGGCAAGTTGTATGGGGATTTAGCTGGCAGCCAATGACGGGGACATACTTAAGGTGGACGAGCTTGTCTATCTTTGCCGTCTGAAGGCGTCCAAGGAACATGGGTATTATGAATTGGTGCCCTGGGAAAGAAGGACTAGGATCCTCAAGAGTTTGCCGTCCTCTTTCAGGTACTGGAAATCCAGGTTCTTCTTTGTGTTTGGGGACGATTTTGAGACACCCTCAGGCGTGTTGTGGGGTGATCTCCCGAGGTTACGTCGGCGGTGGGAAACCCCGACTTTAGGTGCATCAATATTTCTTCTTTGTTTCTTGAATTTCGTTGTGTTTACTATTATGGCTGCTAAACCCACTCTTTTTTTTTTTTCTTTTTCTTTTTTAGTGAAGAGACGACCAAAGCTTAAGAGCAGGTACAGAGAACGAGTGCAAAAGGCCATTGAATACTCACAGACCATCGAGAGCTGGGACGATATCGTGGATCCCAGAACTCTTGCATTCTACTGACTCAGGCTTGAGCCATCTGCTTTCGTCTTAAAAAATCTTGAAATAAAAGGAAAAAAGAGTAAGTACTAGATTCGTCAGTGTTGGCCCTTTTTCTTCCTTCGTTTCTTGTGTTTCATTCGGGACTAACTTTCCTCTTTTGGCAGAAATGACGTCTAAGTTCAACAAGGGGATGTACGCGAAGATGAGGGCGAAGAAGGACGAGCCCTTGTCGAATATAGGGAAAAAGACCGTCCATGTAGTGGGGAGGACTTCTTCTGCCACCCCTCCTGCCTCTGTTACTCCTCTTGTCTCCGGCACTAAGACGACGAGGACTACTTCTCTATCTACTTCAGTGGAGGAGCTTCCTACGCCCGACAATAAAAGGCCACACCTGTCGGAGAAAGAGAAGGAGAAAAGGGATGCTTCTCACTCCACGATTTAGGGGGATGAAAGGCTGGCCGTTGAGAGGGCCCATAGCGTAGTGACGGCGGACGATTTGAAGGCTTTTCCTGGGGTCCCCTTCAACACAGTGGCTGGTGGCCACGTTTATAAGCTCGTCCAGGTGAAGTGCTTTTACTCCTTTCATGAGCAATCCTTTTTTTTTTTTTGGTGGGAAAACTAAGACATCTTTTCAGGTCCTGGGAGAAAGCTTACACATCGCCTCTGAGTATCTCACTCAAGAGGCTAAGTTGGTGTCCCTTTCATCAAAGGTGCTAGCCTTGGAGAGTGAGAACTCAAAGTTGAAGAAGAACCTCATTGACTCCATGGACGTAGCCACCACTTTGAAGGAGAAGGTCAAGGTTTTGGGTGATGACCTCAGAGTTAAGCGCCAGTTGAACCTAGAGAAGGATGAGCAGCTTCAAAGCTCCAAGGAATCATTGAAGACCATCACGGCTAGGTCCGTTGAGGCCTTTCAAACCACTGACAAGTACAATACTGTGCTCTTCAGTTGGTATTTTAAAGGCTTTGAACTTCTTCAAAGGTACATGGTCAAGCACCCAACTGGCGTTGACATTGGAAGCCTGGACCTAGAAGAAGTGGACAAAGAGATGGCCGCTGACGAAGCTGCTCTGTCCATGGTCCCCGCCGACGACGCTCCAGGAACTGCCCCTGCTGATGATGATGCGGCCGTTGATGCCCCTCCGACATCCGAAGCCTGAACCTGTTACTTAAGTTTTTTTTTTGTCTATTGATTATTGCCCATTGTGGCCTCTGTTTTCTTTTTGTAAATCTTATTCAAAAACTTATTTCTTTTTGGGGAACAATGTTTAAGCCCAGCATTTATGGGTTTGTAAAGAAATAATGGTAGTTTTAACTTACTTCTTGCATCTTACCTGTGTTTATAAGTTATATGCTCTTAATTGCATATGTGATGTGTTTGGTGAAACATTTTTCGTCTTTATGAGACATACCTTTTTTGGAACTGTGAGCGTCAGTAGTTTACATCCGTCAATGCGGAGTCTTACTACTTAGCCATTTTTTGGCTTTTCAATCACCCTTAGTGATATTATCTACATCAGTAACTTACATCCGTCTACGCGGAATCTTGTTACTTAGCCACTTTTTCGGCTTTTTATGACTTACACCTTTTTCAGGGTTTTGTAGTCATCAGTAGTTTGCATCCATCAATGCAGAATCTTGTTACTTAGCCACTTTTTCGGCTTTTTATGACTTACACCTTTTTCAGGGTTTTGTAGTCATCAGTAGTTTACATCCGTCAATGCAGAATCTTACTACTTAGCCTTTTTTTTTTGGCTTCTAATAACTCTAAGTTTGTGGTCGTCAGTAGTTTACATCCGTCAATGCGGAATCTTACTACTTACCCATTTTTTTGGCTTCTAATAACTCTAAGTTTGTTGTCGTCAATAGTTTACATCCATCAATGCGGAATCTTACTACTTAGCCATTTTTTTTGGCTTTTTAATCACTATTAGTGACATTATCTTCGTCAGCAACTTACATCCGTCTTCGCGGAATCTTGTTACTTAGCCATTTTTGTCTTTTGTTAGATTCTTCGAGCGAGCCTGTTCGAACACGAATATCGGCTGAATAATCAATTTATTGATGGTTAATGACGAATACGTCTTTCAATTACATCAACTGATGGTATTTCTTCAAATGTTCAATGTTCCATGGCCTTGGGAGCCTTTGTTCGTCTAAGGTCTCCAGATGGTAGTTGCCTTGTCTGGAGTAGTGGATGACTTTGTATGGTCCTTCCCAAGTAGGGCCGAGCTTTCCTTGAGTTGGGTCTTTGGTTGCTTGGGTTACTTTGCGCAGGACGAGGTCTCTTATGTTGAGTCGCCTGAGCTTCACCCTTCTGTTGTAGTACTCTGTCATCTTCTTGTAGTATTCCATCATTCTGCTGAGGGCTTTGTCTTGTACTTCGTCAAGGCAATCTAGATCAACTCGCAATAGATTGTCATTCTCTTCTTCGTTGAACGCTTCCGTCTGGTGTTGGTTATTCCGACTTCAACAGGGATCATTGCTTCTGTACCGTAGGTAAGTCTGAAGGGGGTTTCTCCCGTTGGGGTTTTGGCCGTGGCTCTGTAGGCCCACAGGACGTTAGGCAGTTCTTCCGGCCAGGCACCCTTCACATCGTCCAGCTTGATCTTTATGATCTTGAGCAACGTGCGGTTCGCCACTTCTGTCTGTCCATTCACTTGTGGGTGGCCTGGTGATGAAAATTGGTTCTTGATACCTAGGCCTGAGCAGAAGTCTTTGAAACCTTGGCAATCGAACTGTCATCCATTGTTTGATATGATCGTCCTTGGAATCCCAAATCTACAAATTATATTCTTCCAAACAAAACCCTAGATTCTAGTCTCGGTGATGGTCGCCAATGCCTCTACTTTAACCCATTTAGTAAAATAATCAATAGCAACTAGCAAGAATTTTACCTGACCTTTGCCTTGAGGCAAGGGGCCAACGATGTCGATCCCTCATTATGCAAACGGCCATGAAGATGTTATCGTCGTCAGCTTTTCTGATGGCAGGCGTTGAATATTCCTGAACCTCTAACATTTGTCACATTTCTTGACGAACCTTGATGCGTCATCTTGCATGGTTGGCCAGAAGTACCCTGCTCGCATAATCTTTCTCACCAAGGATCTTGGTCCTGCATGGTCCCCGCAAATTCCTTCATGCATTTCTCTCAGGATGTATTCCGCCTCTCCTTCATCAATGCACCTTAAGTAAGGCATGGAGAAACCTCTTTTGTATAAGGCGTCATTGAGAATCATGAATCTGGTGGCTCTCTTCTTGGTCTTCCTGACTTCATCTGTGTCCTGGGGCAGGTGCCCATCCTGAAGGAAGGACATGATGGGCGTCATCCAACTACTTTTGCTCTGGACTGTGAATGTTAAAATTTCTTCTATGCTGGGGTTTTTCTGTATCTCCATCATCAGGTACATCTTTGATTCTGTCCCTTCCGACGAGGCTATCTTCGAAACTTCGTCTGCGGCCCTATTCTGGCTTATCGGAATTTGGATGAACTCCACTTTTTCAAATTCTTTCGTCAAGTGCTTCGTCAATTTAAGGTATTTCTGCATTCTTTCTTCTTTTGCTTCGTATTCCCCTTTAATCTATCCAATTACTAACTTTGAGTCGTTCTAGACTAGCAGGTTCCTGGCCCCAAGCTCTTTCCCGAGCCTTAGGCCTGTCAGAATTCCTTCGTACTCAGCTTCGTTATTGGTGGCTGGGAATTTTAGCTGAACTCCATATCTCAATACTTCTCCGTCAGGGGTGGTTATGACTACCCTTACTCCCCCTCTTTTTTGGGCTGATGAGCCATCAGTTTGCATTATCCATATTTTGTTTTCGCTAGCATGGTTGGGCTCGTCTGGATAGGTAAACTCAGCGATGAAGTCTGCCAACACTTGTGCTTTAATGGCCATCCTGGGATGGTACTCCACATCGAATTGGCAGAGTTCAATTGCCCATTAGACCATCCTCCCAGCTGCTTCGGGCTTGCTCATAAACTTTTTGATAGGTTGGTCCGTCATCACTAAGATTGGATTTGCCTGGAAGTATTGCCTAAGCTTGCACGAGGCTACTATCAAGGCGAATGTGATTTTCTCGATCTTTGGGTACCTGGACTCAGCCCCCTGGAAGGCTTGGCTAACGTAGTAAATTGGGAGCTGTTTCCTATCCTCTTTTCGGATTAAGGCTGCATTGACTGCTATAGATGATACGGCTAAGTACAAATACAAGTTTTCACCTTCCTTTAACGGGCTTAGAAGTGGCGGGTTGCTAAGGTAACATTTGAGCTCTTGGAATGCTGCTTCGCATTCGTCGGTCCATTCAAAAGCTTACTTCAAGGTCTTAAAGAAAGGCAAGAATTGTCCATCGCTCTAGAAACGAACCTGTTGAGTGCTGCAATCCGGCCCGTGAGCTTTTGGACCTCTTTGACGGTCTTAGGTGATGCCATATTAATTATTGCCTATACCTTCTCAGGATTTGCTTCTATTCCTTTCTCTGACACCATGAATCCCAGGAATTTTTTGAAGGCAACACCAAAAACGCGTTTACCAGGGTTCAGCTTCATTTGGTATTGTTTGAAGGTATTGAACGTCTCCCTCAAGTCGTCCAGATGTGCAAGCTCTTCTTTGCTCTTGACGAGCATATCATCAACGTACACCTTCATGTTCTTGCCTATCTGCTTGACGAACATTTTATTTACCAATCTCTGATAAGTTGCCCCAGCGTTCTTCAGTCCAAACAGCATTACCTTATAACAGTAGAGCCCTTGACTGGTAATGAAGCCAATTTTCTCCTGGTCCTCGTCAACCATTTTTATCTGGTTGTACCTCGAGAACGCGTCCATGAACGTCAATAGCTTGTGCCCAGCTGTAGAGTCTACGAGCTGGTCTATCCTCGAAAGAGGAAAGCTGTCCTTCGGGTAGGCCTTGTTTAAGTCCGTGAAGTCCACGCACATCCTCCATTTCCCATTTGCTTTCTTTACTAGGATGACGTTTGCAAGCCAATCTAGATAATATACCTCCCTGATGAAGCCTGCCGCCAAGAGTTTGCTCACTTTGTCAGTGACAGCTTAGTCTCTTTCGGGTGCAAAGGTTCTTCGTCTCTGCTTGATGGGCTTCCTCCCTGGGTCCACATACAACCTATATTGGATGATTTCGGGAGATATGCCTGGCATGTCGTCATGACTCCAGGCAAAGACATCTAAGTTCTCCCTAAGAAACTGAATGAGCTTCATTCTCATCTCAGGACTCAAGGTCATCCCTATTCTAGTTGTTTTCGTTGCTTCCCCTTCGATCAACTCCACTGTTTCCAGTACCTCTGTTTTCTCTTCCTCTTTTTCTTCTATCGTCCACGTGTGGTTTTCCTTGGCTGCAAACACAACCTAGTAACACTCCCAAGCTAGAATTTGATCTCCTTTAACTTCACCGATACCATTTTCTATTAGGAATTTTATCTTCAGGCAGTAGGTGGATGTGGATGCCTTCCACTTGTTGAGCGCTGGCCTCCCAATAATAACGTTATATGACGAGGGACAATCTACTACCAAGAAGTCCATCTAAAGAGTCAATTGCCTCGGGTATGTTCCTATTGTTACAGTCAGCATCACTATGCCTTTGGAATATACTCTGTTGCCGCTGAAGCTGACGAGGGGGGAATCAAATAGACGCAGTCTTCCTGGGTCCAGTTTCAATTGCTGGAATGCAAGAAAGTAGATGATGTCAGCAGAATTGCCGTTGTCCACGAGGATCCTTTTAGTGTTGAACCCTTCTATGGTAAGCGTTACGACCAAAGGGTCATTATGAGGCTGTTTCACTCCTCTAGCATCATTCTCGTTAAAGGTCATATCTTGATTAGTTCGTCTGTACTTTGGTGGGGGCTTCATGTGGGCGCTATTTACCTATCGTTGATGTGCTTTCTTAAGCGACTTGAATGAACCTCCTGTGACAGGCCCCCCTGAGATCGTCTGTATTTCCCCGATCACATTTTGGGGAGGCTGGGACTGACTACTTCCGCTCTTGGACGAAGACTCTGTTGGCCTTTGTTTTCATCTCGGAATTTACCATACTCTCCCTTCTTTATAAACTTCTGCAACTTCCCTTTTCGTATCAATTCCTCTATTTGCTCTTTGAAATCCCTACAATCTTCAGTGTAATGGCCATGATCTTTGTGGAATCGACAATACTTACTCCTATCACGGACGCTAGAGGACGAATGTAATGGCCGTGGCCATTTAAGGTAGTGTTCATCTTGAATCTGTGTCAAAATTTTGTCAACAGACATAACAAGAGGGGTGAATTTTACCGTTCATGGACTTTTATCATCTTTCCTTCTGACTCCGTCATTATTCTGATGATCCGGACGATCTCGCTTTTGTCCTCTACGATCGTCTTCCCTTTTCCCTTTGTCCCTCGTTCTACCCTCATCCCTAATAGCAGCCAACGCATCCTCAGTGTTCATGTATTTCTGCGCTTTAAAGAGCATTTCAACCATCGTCTTTGGGGGGTTCTTCGCGAGTGAGCTGACGAGCTCCCTAGACTTCAACCCTGCCTTGAAAGTTGTCAACTGCACAATATCGTCAGCCTCGTCTACCTCCAGTGTCTCCCTAGTAAAGCGTTTCACATATGACCTCAAGGTCTCCTTCTCTCCCTGCCTGATGGTGAGAAGGTGATCTGCAGTTCTCTTTGGTCGTTGTCCTCCAATAAAGTGGCGCAGGAAGGCGTTGCTCAGCTGCTCGAATGTGTCGATGGACGACATTGGCAACTTTGTGAACCATTCCCGGGCAGCCCCCTTGAGTGTTGTTAGGAAGGAACGACACAATATTTCGTCTAGGGGCTACTGAAACCCCAAGGTTGTTTTGAAAGTATTCAGGTGATCTTAGGGGTCCTTCAGCCCATCAAAAGGCTGGAGCTGAGGTAACCGGAATTTTGAAGGCACTGGACAGTCGAGGACTGCTGTTGTGAATGGCGAATCCGTCGCTCGAACCATCCGATCCATGCTCCGCTCTGTTTTTTCTTTGATGGCATTCCTTAGTTCATCCATCTCCCTCCTCATCTCCTGAAGAATGTCTGAATTTTGCTCGGCAGGATTGTTTAGCCCTCAATGGTCACTTCTTCTATAGCTATCCCCTTCGCCTTCCTGATTTCCCTTTGAACGATTTTTCTCCTGCTGAAGTTGTAGCCTCATTTCTTGGTTTTGCATAGTCAGCTCTTCAACTGTGGCTGCAAGGGCCTAAACTTGCTAAGCTAGGGCTGCGGAATCTTGATTGGACTCCATCCTAAAAAGAACAAGAGTAGGAAACCACTATTTCGAGTTTGAACACGAAAAATGTCGTTCCCACAGACGGCGCCAAACTGATGAAGTGTGAATTCGTCAGTCAGTGAATGTAGACAGGGACGATCTTGGGCCTCTTGTAAAGATGTTTTCTCAAGGACGGTCACCGGTGTGGTGCCTGCCACAACATCTCCGATGCTAAAGTTAGTGTCAAGAATTACACAAGAATAAGCAATCAAATAGCATCAATCTCAATATGTTCGTTCCTCTTCTTTTGGAGAGTGTGAGGGATTATATATGTTGTTGTAGGCTCTAGCCGTTGGGTAATTATGGTGGTTTAATTTCCCTCTGGGTAACGTTTTCTGGCCTCATCATGTGACTTTAATTTCGTCCCAACGGTCTGTCCGACTGGTTTTGTAACCGTCCCTGTCATTTATTGTTGGTATTGAATGAAATGTTGTCCCCGTCAGTAAAGTGTCTTCTCGTCATTGAAGACTTTCCTCGTCGGTCCAGCTTACCTCTTCCAAGATCTACTTCATCAGTCCCATCAATCATTATAGGCAAAACGGAAGAAAAATTATTGTTCAATACATGAACATAAAATGATAAAAGGAGTAGCAGTAAAATATCAAATAAAATAGTGTAACTCCAAAAGGTGGTAATAAATATATTTAAATGTCAATTTACTTGGGAAAAAATTGAGGTCAAGTTTTCTCGAGGATTATAATGCAGGAGCAAAATCAAAATTATTTTAGAATTTGCATTTTCAGATTTTTGTAAGTATCTCATTGGAAATTGGATAATTATGGACTTTTATCCAAATGAGGGCCGGCCCAAACGTTTTGGAGGCCTAAGGCGAAGTCTTCAAATTGGGTCTTTATGTTATAGCATTTTATATAATAATTTTTTTTTTAAATTCATTCTTTTTATTTTTTAATATGATTTTTTTTTTTTAAGAAAATACTAAAGTTATAATAAATTTTACTACAAACTGATGTTGTAATGGATGTGAATAGTGACATGAGACTTTCAAAAATGCTAGAAATATTATAAAATTTACAACATGAGAATTACAAAGACATATCACTAATCACAAAAATTCATTCAAAAATGCATTTAATAGTTTGTTGAACTCTACCAATCATATTTATTGTCACATCAAATTATAAAAGTTATGTTGTACAAGTTATAGTATTTTTAATATTTTCTTATTTGAATTACTTGTGATTAGTAACACGTCTATTTGTAAGACCTATTTATTTAAATTTTCTTATCTCTATCTCTAGCATTACTTAATTCTTTGAGCCTTCTTAATAGTAAAAAAAAAAATGTAAACTAATTTTTTTTTATCTCCCGAAAATATTTTTTTAAAAAAATTCTACCCCCCCCCCCCCCCCAAAAAAAAATATTTGGGGCCTTTCTCTAGTAGGGGGTCCTAGGCAATGGACTAAGTGGCCTAGGCCTAGGGCCAACCCTGATTCGAATAGAGATTAGATTTGAGATTACATGAGGATCAGTATTTGAGTTCAATTATGATTAGTTTTCATTAGTTGTTATCTTTTATCTCTTTATTTCTTGGAAGCTCTAGCTCTACATAAGAGCCTACTTTATTTGTATTTATGATAGATGATTGATTGATTAATGATATTCAGATTGGAGATTTTCCAATATTTGGGTACTGATTCCTAACACCTTAGTGCTGATTATTAAGGTTTATCCTTTAATTTTCTTATTCTTTTTATTTTCTCTTGATTGTTCTGCATCACAATTTGTACTTTTGTTTCCTGGCAATAAGAAAGAGATTGGAATGGTTTTATTTGGACTCTGACTGTTATGAACCGGAATTTATTACATTACATTAGAAATTGATTTTGTTTATGGTTGTCTGCGAACTAAAAAGAAACGCATAGAGGTTAGATATTTAGATGATCATGCTCTCCAAGCCTTGACTGAGTTTGGGATGTGATATATATATAAGGAATAAATGCTCTATGCCATTTTTTGTGCTTCATTTTATACCAATGACCAATCATCCATATACATAAAGACATTTTCTATTATAAAGTTGATCAATCAAAGCGACATCCACTAAAGAGCTAACCCAATTAGCAACCCATTGTGGACCCTGTGCTTCGCAGTGATAAGAAATTCTTGAAAGTAGAATGCAACTTCTGGAAATGAAATGTTTCTCCTATACTAACCTGCTTCAAACAACCTCTAAAGTCTTCATTAAAGATCCTTATGTTCCAACAATCATGAAAATATAAGTTTGGCAACAAAAGATTTGGTCATGAAGCACTGAAATAAAAAGCTCGTGGTTTGAAAATGTCGACACTACTGTAGCACTACCCACAACTACTACCACCAACAATTTGACTGGTTCATCTATCCAAACTGCAATTATTTCCATGGCTCATTTTCACCATCTTCTCTAATGTGGTCACCTCTGATAATATTTCAGTGATAAGAAATTCTTGAAAGTAGAATGCAACTTCTGGAAATGAAATGTTTCTCCTATACTAACCAAAATTGAATGGTCCAAACAACCTCCAAAGTCTTCATTAAAGATCCTTATGTTCCACCAATCAAGAAAATATAAGTGAGGCAACAAAAGATTTGATCACGAAGCACTGAAATAAAAAGCTCGTGGTTTGAAAATGTCGACACTACTGTAGCACTACGCACAACTGCTACCACCAACAATTTGACTGGTTCATCTATTCAAACTGCAATTATTTCCATGGCTCATTTTCACCGTCATTCTCTAATGTGGTCACCTCTGATAATATTTCAGTGATAAGAAATTCTTGAAAGGAGAATGCAACTTCTAGAAATGAAATATTTCTTCTATACTAACCAAAATAGAATGGTTCAAATAACCTCCAAAGTCTTCATTAAAGATCCTTATGTTCCACCAATCAAGAAAATGTAAGTGTGGCAACAAAAGATTTGATCATGAAGCACTGAAATAAAAAGCTCGTGGTTTGAAAATGTCGACACTACTGTAGCACTACGCACAACTGCTACCACCAACAATTTGACTGGTTCATCTATTCAAACTGCAATTATTTCCATGGCTCATTTTCACCGTCATTCTCTAATGTGGTCACCTCTGATAATATTTCAGTGATAAGAAATTCTTGAAAGGAGAATGCAACTTCTAGAAATGAAATATTTCTTCTATACTAACCAAAATTGAATGATTGAAACAACCTCCAAAGTCTTCATTAAAGATCCTTATGTTCCACCAATCAAGAAAATGTAAGTGTGGCAACAAAAGATTTGATCATGAAGCACTGAAATAAAAAGCTCGTGGTTTGAAATGTCGACACTACTGTAGCACTGCGCACAACTGCTACCACCAACAATTTGACTGGTTCATCTATCCAAACTGCAATTATTTGCATGGCTCATTCTCACCATCATTCTCTAATGTTGTCACCTCTGATAATATCATGCACTATCCCCTGAAACTGAAAGATGAAGACTTAAGTAGTTAAAAAATGGAGGAAAAAGGAACCACAGGAAAGGATTTTTCAATTGATCATAAATTCATAATAGACACGAGAGGTCCATTTCAATACGAAGCAATCAAAATGACAATTATCAAACAGAATCTAACATTTAGATTTTTTTTTTTATAATGGCATTGCTTTCCTTTCCACAAGTAGAAGCCGCCTTTAAGCTTACTTTTCGAGTCATTTTATATGAGTAGGGATGAAACCAACATTTCGTTTTTGGGGCCAAGCTATACCTTCTGACAATTTTGGTGACCTCTCAGAAATCCTCCCTAAACTATCTAGTAGATTTTTCAATTAATAAAAAATAAAAAATAAAAAAACCTTAATTTGAGAATATGTCAAGTGCCTTCAAATTTTTTGAGGTTGAAATTGAGGAAAACCGAACATGAGATAAAAAAAAATGTGGGTTAAAACTAAAAAATAGTTATCCTCATGAATAATTTGAGCAAAAAAGGAATGACTACAGAGTTAAAACTAATGACAATAGACAACGTACATGAAAAATTCAACGCCGCGTTTTTGTTTGAAATCTTGACCTATAGCAGCGTTTTTAAAGCGCTGCAGTAGGTGAATTCCTTCCTATCATTTTCCAAAAGTGTGAAGAATAGAAAGTAAGAAAAGTCATAACCAAAAAACTGTTGGAATTAGTTTGATTATGGAAGACGTCTTAATTGATTTGTGTGTTTATACCGATATTTCAACTTTTTAGTTTGAATATAGTACGTGGTTTCTAAATTACCTTCATATATTGAGTGGACATTGTAAATGATAACAACGCATATAAAGTGTAAACCAATTGAATGAAAGAAAGGCAAACTCTTGCATTCAGTCTGAAATTTCAATACAAATAGCTTTAAGAGTACATCTTGATTGATTCCAGCTGGCTGCCTATTATTGATATAGAGTTATCATCAGCAGTTATTATCAGCAGATGAGGTTGTAGTCCAGGAGAAAGTTAAATATATGCCACTATTCTCCTGAACTACAACCACCTATCATAAGATAAAATCAATTTAAGTAGTTAGATATATTAACCCATTATAGCACAAACATTCAATTTCTGGTATTTAAGTATTGGAATAGTTAAGTCAAAGAAACCAGAGCAATTTGTTTTGCATATATGAAAAAAGAATCCAGCCTAGCTGAAGAAAAAAAAAACCACAATCAGATTTTTTTTTTTTTTTTTTAGGGTTTGAATCTACCACTTAAGAATCTAATCAAAACCCATGAAAATACCAAAAAAACAGCAAAATCCATGCCAAATCAACAAAACCCAAACCAATATAAACAGATTGATATCCAAAAAATTATCCCAAACCCATCATAATCACGAAATCCAAAGTTTGGGGAAATAGCAAATCATAAAAGAACAAACCTTAGGTCTGGTGCAGCGGCGTCAGTTCTAGAGACGACATGTGCGGCAGGTGGAGCTCCGTTGCTCAGAGGAGAGAAGGAGATGGAATGGGTTTAGGTGTTGGAGGAGTTGTTCTTCAGGTCTGAATCGTGTATACATGTTTCAAGATTTTGGGTTTAATTGAGATATAATTGTGTGTGCTAGAGTGTATTGGTTTTTCAATACAAATCTGAAATGGCATTCATTTATTGGTAGCGTAAATTAGTCCATTTACGCCACCTCCGAACTGAAGGTTTACTCAAAAAAAATGTGGGTTAAAACTAAAAAATAGTTATCCTCGTGAATAATTTGAGGAAAAAAAGACTGACTGCAAAGTTAAAACTAATGACAATAGACAACTTGCATGGAAAATTTTCTATATATATTATGAACTGCAAAATAGAGTAAGCAGACAACTCACATCAAATCCACATCATTTGTAGAATCACAGATTAATTAGTATGAGTAGTACCCATCTAAAAGTTTGCTTAGTTTGTTCTCTATATATTTGCGTGAGAGTTCCTACCTATGTCAGTATCTCTCTCTAAAGAAGCTAATTTCTTCCTCCTAGATGGATCATCTACTTATGAATCCACTCTTCTCACTAACCTACCATGCCATCTTTCTTCTATTCCTCTCCTTATCGATCTCAAAATTTTCCTTAGCTACCACACTTTCAAATGAAACTGATAAACTTGCACTGCTCGAATTCAAGTCCCACATAGATAGCCCACTTAATGTCCTGGCTTCTTGGAATGACTCTTTCCATTTCTGCCACTGGGTTGGGGTCACTTGTGGCAACCAACACCAAAGAGTCATCGGTTTGGACCTAAAAAACAAAAAGTTGGTTGGCACCATATCACCCCACATTGGAAATCTTTCTTTCCTTCGATCCCTTGACCTTGCAAGTAACTCTTTCCATGGTGGAATTCCCTCAGAAGTTGGTTACTTGACCAGACTTCAAAATTTGAACTTGAGTTATAATCCAATATTGGGAGGGGAAATTCCAATCAATCTTTCAAACTGTTCCAACCTACAATATCTTGATCTCAAGTACAACGATTTAGTACAAGGGATCCCTTCAGAACTTGGCTTTTTGTCAAAACTTCAGATACTAATTCTTAGAAACAATAATCTAAGTGGAAGGTTCCCACCTTCTCTGGGGAACTTGTCCTCTCTCCAAAATCTTTCGTTTGTATATAACAATTTGGAGGGAGAAATCCCAAATACAGTAGCCCAAATGAAAAGCTTGACATATTTTCATGTAGGAATAAATCATTTTTCTGGTGTGTTTCCACCTTCCCTATACAATTTATCATCGCTCACACATATTGCCTTGACTAATAACAACTTCACTGGTAACCTCAACCCTGACTTGGGCATTGTTCTTCAAAATCTCCAGAATCTTTGGATAGGAGCAAACCAATTTACAGGAACCATTCCACTTTCATTGTCCAATGCAGACATTCACTCGCTTGATCTTGGTAATAATTATTTCACAGGAACCATACCTATGAGTTTTGGTAATCTGCGAAATCTTCAACAGTTTCATGCTTATAATAATCTTCTTGGAAATTATTCAGTTTATGATTTGAGTTTTCTGAGTTCTTTGAACAACTGCAGCCAGTTAGAGTTTCTGTTTGTCAACGACAACCAATTGGGTGGTGAGCTGCCTAACTCCATAACAAACCTCTCAATCCAATTATTACGGCTTAGGCTAGATGGCAATTCTATTGGTGGGAGCATACCTACACGAATATCAAATCTTGTTAGCCTAATTGAACTTGGCTTGGGAGCTAACTTGTTGACAAGGAATATTCCATCTTCAATTGGAAAGCTCTCAAACTTGAACGCTTTGTACTTGTCTGAAAACAAATTGACTGGGGAGATCCCATCTTCCTTTGGCAACATGACTCGATTGCTATCCCTTTATATGGACAGTAACAACTTAGAAGGGAGCATACCACCGAGTCTTAGTAGGTGCAGCCACCTGCAAAAGGTAATCCTTTGCTATAATAAATTAAATGGCACCATACCAGTGCAACTTTTTGGCCTTCCTCTAGTCCAAATTAATGTGTCTCATAACTCCTTGACCGGTTTTTTACCACCAGATTTTGGAATCCTGAAACTTCTTGTTGCACTAGACGTTTCATACAACAAATTTTCCAAACAGATTCCATCCCAGCTAGGGGCGTGTTTGGCCTTAGAAACACTTTATATGCAAGCAAACTCCTTTGAAGGAACCATTCCCGACTTAAGTCAACTAAAAGGTATTCAATATCTTGATCTCTCTAACAACAACTTGTCAGGCCAAATCCCAAGGTATATGATTAATTTTCCCTTGCAAAATTTGAACCTCTCTTTCAACAATCTTGAGGGAGAGGTACCTATAGAAGGGGTCTTCAGAAATGCTAGTGCAGTTGAAGTTAAAGACAACACTGGTCTTTGTGGGGGGATCCAAGAGCTACATTTGCAGGCATGCCTCATTCAAAGATCCAAGCATTTTTCTTTAAAGTTAAAACTGGCAATAAGCATTGCAGCTGCTTTCTGCTTGGCATTGTTTTCTTTTATTGCTCTTTCCTGGTTGAAAAAGTCAAAGAAGAAATGCCTTTCCATTTCCACCTTCGGACCCTACTACCAAAAGATCTCTTATAAAGAATTACGCAATGCAACTAATGGATTCTCTTTGAAGAATCTGATTGGTACAGGAAATTTTGGTAGTGTCTATAAAGGAAAACTTGGTCTAGATGAAACAACTGTTGCAATCAAGGTACTCAATTGTCAAAAGCAAGGAGCCTCCAAGAGTTTCATTGCCGAATGTGAAGCATTGAGGAACATCCGGCATCGAAACCTCATTAAGATTCTGACTGCTTGTTCGAGTATTGATTTTGAGGGCAATGATTTCAAAGCTTTAGTCTATGAGTTCATGCCAAATGGAAGCTTGGAGATGTGGTTACATTCTGAAGATGGAGTCAAGCAACTGAGAAGTTTAAACCTTCTCCAAAGAATCAACATTGCAATAGATGTGGCTTCGGTATTGCTTTATCTTCATCGTCACTGCCAAACCCCTATTATTCATTGTGATATAAAGCCAAGCAATATTCTTCTCGATGATGATCTGAATGCTCATATAAGTGATTTTGGTTTGGCTAGACTCCTTTCGAAATCTAGGAAGGAAGCTTTTCATAATCAATTAAGCTCAGCAGGGATTAAAGGAACTGTCGGATATGTTGCTCCAGGTAATGTATCATGATTTCACTCAATTGTAAAAGTATTAACGTATAATGAATGCATCAATAATCAAAACAAGGATGCCCAGTATAGAATATTTGCATACACCTTCACCAAATCACTTGTTTCAAAGGATTGAGTAAGAATTGTTCTTAGTGTATGAAAGTGCTCTAAATTTTTGCAGAGTATGGAATGGGTAGTCAACTTTCAACTAATGGGGATGTGTATAGCTTTGGGATCCTCTTATTGGAGATGTTAACTGGAAGAAGACCCACTGATAAACTGTTCAAAGATGACCTAAACCTTCACAACTTTGTTAAGTTGGCATTGCCGGGACGAGTGATGGAGATTGTGGACCATTCAATTTTCAATGAAGTAGGAGAATCTGATGACATGGTTACAAGTTGGAGTGACTGGACAAGTGTACATATTGAATGCTTGATATTGGTCTTTCAAATTGGACTTGCATGTTCAGCAAAATCTCCAATAGATAGAATGGACATGAGCAATGTAGCCCTGGAATTGCTTTCAATTAGAAGGCAAATTCTTTTGGACCGAAACTCTTGAGATGAAAGCCCATAGTTGATGGCGCAATCATAGTCTAATTAGAAGAAGAATATTATCTTTGGAAGCTTAACGTTACAGGCAAAGCCCAAGAATATGAATAGGTATCCATAGTAGTTAATTAGGTTTTTTATATTTTATTTAGTTATTCTATAGTCAAGGGTATTTTAGTAATTATATAATTGTTGGGTATGGGATGGGGTTTTCTTCTATTAATAAGTAAGTCTTATTTAATTTATGGGTATATATGTATGGGTTTTTGTTTAATTCAATTAGTAAGTTGCATGTGCGATGCACGGATAATATTGTAATGTTTTATGTAAAATAGTTTTGAAGAACATTGTACATATATTATAGCATAATTGTTATATGACTTTGTTAGTAATGAGTTCATTATAAGAAGCAACCAAAAAAAAAAACCATAGGGTTTTTGGCAATTTGATGGCAGTGAGAGACCAATATAACAATGGTGGTAGCCTCTTAGATTCCTCTATTTCTCTCTCTTACAAATGCTTTGCCAATCTTAGGTCTTTTATTTTGGTAATAGTGAATCAATGAATTTTATTTAACAATTCTTAGGGCCTTATGTAGTTAGTTATATTAGTCCTTGATTTCTTTTTTTTTTTTCTTTTTTCTTTTTTTTGCTTTTGTTTTTAATACTAAAACGGTGGGTATGCTAAAAAAATATAAAGAAGAGAGAAATATGTGGTGTATCCTTAGGTAATTAATGAGAGATTGATGAGATAACAGTAAAAATAAGGTAATGTGATCTTTTGGATAACAATAAAAATTAATTAATTAAAAAAGAGTTTAAAAAAAAAAAACTAAATGCAAAATTAGAATACCACATAACAGTGAAGTCTTTGCTCTTTATATATACTAGTCGCAGACCCACACGATGCGTGGGAATAGATAATTATTTCATAGTTATAGTATAATATATAATTTTTTCTCTCTAAATTTTGTGGAAAATAATTTTTTTCTCCCCAAAAATAAAACAATCTCTAAAATTATATTTCATTTATCTATCTCAAAAAATATATCATCATTTTATTATTTGGACTCTTTTAGTTGATATTATTCATTTTTTAGGCAAACCATATTTTTTAAAATTATGTTATTGTACATTATGTTTTTCTAATTTTTTTTAGTACAATTAAACTATTTAAGTTTCAAATATATTATCCAAATTTCTCCTTTTCTTAAAAGAGATTATTATTATTTATAATTTTTCTTATCCTAGGAGTAGTTTCGAACTATTAATTGGGTTTTGTTTGCTAATATAGCTATATTAGATTAGAACTGCATATTTCTTAGACATTTCTAAAAATATTTAAAATAATATATAGAAAAAAAAAGTAGACTTTATATCTAAAATTGAACACTTTAGTTTCTCCAAAAAAAAAAATGAACATTTCATATATCGAAATGAAAGAAAATAATTTGTATAACAATATAAAGAGAACATGATCAAACAAATAAAAATTGACTACATGCATTTTCAATTATTAAGATTAATTGCCTTTAACTGGACTTTTGTATTGAGCTTTATCATCTTCCACGTCATTATGCTCTTTATTATTTATTTTTTGCTTTTTGTTTTTTAACAATATTAAATATATAAATATATTGACTTTACAAATTCATCTTAGGCAGTTTTAACTTTAAATATTCATTTACTTGAATTTTGATGTTATAACTAAATAATAAATCAATGAAAAATTAAAACAAATAAATTGTCTATACATATTCATCTTGGGTTGTTTTAATAGTTGATAATCACATTCAAATCCATAGCCAAGATTGTATTTTGATATAAATCCAAAATCTCACTTTCAAAATAACTAAGTGTTATGTAAAAAAAAAAAAAAAAAATCAAACAAAAGCTATAAGAGGGAGAGAGAAGACTTGTGATGAAAAAAAAAACACACTACCAAATTGTATTAGCCCAAAATAATATAATTAAAAAAAAAAAAAAAAAAAAAAAAAAAAAAAAAAACAATGATTCACCAACCTAAAGTAAAATTGCAAGAAAGAGTAAATGAATTATATATTTATATATAAATAAGATGTGTTCAAGTTACATCATTTTTATACCATTAATTCAAAATAGATCAAAGTCTAAAAATACACTACTGGTCACATCATCAATTTTTTAAAATTAATGTTTTATCTCATATTTCCCATTAACTTCAATAAATGCCCCTCTCAATTTCTCATAGTCGCTTTCCATCCCCTTTTCACTGCAACTCAAACGTACAAAATAATAGAATTTAAAGTTCTCTACATGTATCAAATAAAATTCCCAACTCTATAACGTGCTCACTTTTTTCTTTTTAGTGTTTGCTTTTATTTTTTTTTTTTTATTATTATTATTATTATTTTATTTTGGGTAGAGTAGAGGATCAAAGTTTAGTGTTTACTTTGATTTTTTTCAATGGACTTAGAGAAGTTAGTCTTGGATGTTCTTCTTCAATAAACCCCTTTCCCTATGTAAAACTCACGCATAAATAATTAGTTTCCATATATGCAAAGTCCACCAAATTTGGGAGGGAAAAAAAAAATCAGAGATACAACAATTTACAAAGTTTTCCAACCAGTACTGACTCAAAAAAAAAAGTTTTCAACCAGTACTCCCAAAACTTATTCCAATCAGCCAACCAAATTAATTAAAAATAATGGAAAAAATAGCAGCAACAACAGCAATAACAATAACAATAACATAGAAGAACCTAAAAGGCGAAACCAAAGACACCCATTAATCCTATGATCAAGAAAACAATATGCAAAAACCAAAAATAGCAAACCTCATAATATTGACAACGAATTCACTCCCACACTCGCCGTCACATTGCCCATTAAAATTAACCCACTTAAAAAAATGCAACCCAGGAACAACAACACAATTACAATTAATCTTCTAATACTTTTTTGATTCATAGGTTGTTTTCAAATTTGTTATTGTACTAAATTAATGTATTAGGATTATTTTAAAAAAATAATCGATTAGATTAAATCAAAAATCAAAGAGGAAAACAAAACAACTTAAAATACAAAATTGCACCACATCAACCATAAGTAAAGTTCTAAAGAATACAAAAATTTATCAACCTAAAGTAGAGATGCAAGAAAAATAAATTAAATCAACCAAAAATTAAGAGAGAGAGAGAGAGAGAGAGAGAGAGAGAGAGAGAAATAACCTTTTGTTTGTGAGGAAAAACTATGCAAAGAATGGAAGAGAGAATGAAAAATTTATAGTAAAATGGTGTGAATACGAATAGACAAAATAAAGGAAGATAAAGAGAAAGATGAAGAGTGGTATTAAAGTAGGGGATAGTGGGGAGATGAAAAGGTAAGAGAGTAACAAATGTTGGACAAAGTCTACATATTAAAAAAAAAAAAGTAAATGTTTAAAAAAATTATAGAAAATTAGAAAGAAATAGGATATTGGCGTGGACGCTGATGTGGCTCAACTGGAGCATAGCAACAATAAATGCTACGCTTCAGTTTTTAGATATATATATATATAGAATATATAGAATAGATATATATTTTGAAAAAGAGAGAAAATATTAAAAAAAAAAAATAAAAAAAAAAAAAAAGAAAGAGAGGAAAATATATAACATGTGATTGCTTAAGCTTTTATATATATATATATATATAGATGGTGGAATTAAATTAATAAGAAGTGGGGTTTATGGTGGAGATAGTGGTGGGAATTAAATTAATAAGAAGTGGGCTTTATGGTGGAGATAAGGATGAGATATATTTTATATTTGTTAGTATTTTAAAATTGGAAAAAACTAATTTTAAATTGTTGAACAATTACAAAAATTATGGTGAAAATGACATGGCTGCTGACGTGGCTCAACGTGAGCGTAGCAACATTAAATGCTACGCTTCAGCTTTTAGTAATATATAGATTTATATATACTAGTCACTAAACTGTGCGATATACGGTATAGTTGGTTAAATAACAATTACAAATAATCATAAAAAGCCCCTATGTTCTTTGATTACAAGTGTAGGGTGCTCCACATAACACACAAAGGCCACACCTTGGTTGCTATATGGCAATGAAAACATTATTGCTAACATTCCAAAAGCTCATACACAAATTTGGGCATAATTTGAATTCATATAATGCTCAACTATAATTGAATTTATAGTCCAACACCAATATAAAGCATCTTGTCTTGCGCACTTGTCTATATAACTAACTAGATCACTTAAAAAATACTTTATAGTAGTTGACAGAGAAAGACAACACATAGACAACTATTGCAATAAGAGAAACTAAGAAAAGATATTGCGAAATTGATTATATATAATTTTTAAAAAAATTGATTCCAAGTCCACAATCTTTTATTTATTTTTAATTCAATCCTAGAGCAAAGAAGCTCATTCATTCATGACAAAGGAAGATAAAAAATAAAAATAAAAACAAAAACAAAAAAAACCACTATATATAAGATAAACTCAGTTCAAATTATTTTAAAAAATGAAATTTCAAATAGTGTAAAACACCTATGAACATTTAGACCCCCAATTTACAAATTACCAATTCAAGCTTATTATCAAACAATGTATGTGCGGAATATGAAAACAAGCTAACAC
The DNA here is from genome assembly GCA_030445155.1 of Quercus variabilis. Classification (NCBI taxonomy): domain Eukaryota; kingdom Viridiplantae; phylum Streptophyta; class Magnoliopsida; order Fagales; family Fagaceae; genus Quercus; species Quercus variabilis. Next base: position 85,490,613 of record CP129449.1, on the reverse strand, counting down.
AAAATTGATAAAACAATCTAAACCAAAATTAATCACTACCACAGCAGTAATTAAATGGCAAGGATTAAGGGAAAAGAGATGCAAACACAAAGACAACACAGCGACGTATTATCGAAGAGGAAACCGAAGTCCTCGATGTAAAACCTCTCTGTCACCCTCCAAACAATCAATAATCCACTAAAAAATATAGTTGGGATGTATGAATAACAGAAGACCCTCCAAACCTAATCTACCTAGTACACCTAAGCCCTCCAAGCTTCTTGCTCAAACAAGGTTTCGCCAAACCTTGTCTTCTCTAGCTTACCAGATCCCACAATAGCCCATTGCATCAACCTAAATGAATTGGTCCCCTTTTAACTGCTTCCCAAGTACCAAATAACTTTCTCACAAATATGGGTATGGTGAGATAAGGATTTGGCTAATGTACCGCTCAAGGATGTAACAATGGAAATGGTAAGAATAGAGAAATTTCGAGAATCAAAGGATAAAGATTGTGGATGAGTCAATCTTCTTTTTCTCTAGGGTTTCTCTCTCAAAATTCTCTCTAAAAGCTCTCTACAATACGTGGGTACAAGGGTATTTATACTGGTGTGTGTTTGGAATGTAAAAGGTCAAGTTTGTAGCAAACAGAGCTGTTTGGCGACTCGAGCTTGCGATTGGAATGAGTCGCGAGTTTGAGTCGCGAGCTAACTGTCTAGCTAGACTAGAAGTTTTGTCCTATAATGCTCCAGCTAACATGACTCTTCAACTCTCCTACATGCTTCACATGTGTGCCTCCTTTGGCGTCTCGCCAGTCGCGAGATCCAGTTGCAAGGCCCTGCTTGAGTGCACACTCTTGAACTTTTCTTCACACTCTCTCACACACTACCCTTACATGATTCCCACCTAAATACAGGGTTTCTAAATGCTGAATTACAAGCAACTTGGCACTGAATAAAACCAACAAAATGGTTGATTAATTCAACCTTACAATCTCCCCCTTTGGCTATTAAACCCAAAAACAAACTCTAGACTTAACATGTGAGTTAAGAACAGTTGAACAAAACTCACTCACACCTAACTCTAGAATTTGTGAAGCTCTTGAACCATATGTACAAGTATATCCTGAGAACAACAACACAATATAATCATTGTATGCAGAAAACTTGAAATGCATATGGAGCAAGCACAATGCAATCAAGCGAAAATGAATGAAGCAATGAAGCATGGTTTGACTAAAAATGAACAATCGCTATAAATAGTGACCACAATGATCATTCACACAAGGAATGAACATCCAGACGTGCAAGCTAATAAGCTCAATACAAAGTATCATTTGCATGTCCGACACTCAATCGATACAACAACACAAGGTAATTGCATCAAGGATATAAAATCCAATAAGGGCACAAGAGTGATGTACTTAAAGAAATGCATAACATAAACAACAAGTACTAAGCTACAAAGCATGGGTACAAGACAAAATATATTAAATAGCTAAGTATAATCATGAACTATGAGCAAGGCAAAAACATAGTTAATATAACACAAAACTCTTTCTCTCTTTCTCCCCCAATCATAAATCATAGGAGCTATGATGAACTTGGAACATATATACTTGTAACCTGCAACACTTGCACAAAACACATTAGACCATTAAGGTAAAGCAAGTAATAAAAGGACAAGTATAAAGTAACAAGTAAATTGCAATCAAGTAAATATGATGTGAAACATGTGAGCAACTTGATCATATACCAAAACAGTCATATAGAAATAACTACAATGATCACATAACAAAGCAAATGATCATCCAAACATGCATTCAAAGAAGCATAATAGCGTAAGGATGTATGCATGTCCATCACACAAACATGATGCAATGAGAACAACAAAGCATAGATACTAAACATAACTCAAAGCACCATAAAGCAAACAAGAAAACAAACATAAAGAGAAACAAACAAAACAAAGTTTTCTTATTAACATAATGTCTTTTCCCCCTTGGTATATGCATCTCCCCTATGGAATATCTCTCCCCCTACAAATGTGCATGAGAAATAGAATTTTTCCTGCTAAGGATGTGCACAAAAGCCATGTAAAAATGACAAAAACTCTCTGATATACTCTCTAGAGTATACTCTTCCCTTTTTTGTCACAAATAGACAAAGGGTCAAGGAGAAACGAGGGCAAGAGATGAAGGTACGAACAATGATAATGATGCATAAGAGGTCTGAGATGAATGAGAAAATGATACTCAATCCTAAGACAAAACAAAGTGCTACAAAGTTTAAGGTAAACAAGACATGCTAGGATGAATAATGTATAGACCAATACATGACAAGGGTAGCAAAGGTGTGTGTAAGATGTGGCAATGTACAATGCATAACCAAAGCATGGAAAAAGTACATGTGGGACAAGGTGTGTTAAATACACAACCAATGATCCAAACATAATCCTAATGAGGAAACATAAGAAACCCCAAAGTTTGGTATGCATTGGAGTCCAAACAAGTGAGAAAATGCCTACGAGATATTTTGTCAAACACCTAGCGTGCACACTATGAATAACAATGTGAAACAATGCATGAACATCATGAAACTCACCCTTAATACATGTTCTTTTTGCCACAAGAGGCCAACATCCAAATCAAAACATCAAAAGAAACTAATCCCATACAAAAATTTGACAAAAATTAAGTTTCCCCAATCCCTATGATGAAAATCCCAACCAAGAGCACAAAAACACTCCAAAAAATAATCTAAGGATCAAAATCAAAGAAAAGAATTTAGAATTACCTTAGAGAAGTTAATGGAATGAAAAACCATTCAAATTGATTGAGTTTTGATGTAAAAATATTGAAAGAGGGGTTTTAGAGAGGATGGAAGAGGTTTAAAATAGGTTTCCCACGTAAAGCTCTTTAAAAAGCTGGTTCTAGGCATTTCGTGACTAGCGAGTTGCGAGATGAGTCGCGAGCAAGTCGCGAAACCATTTTGTGTAAGCTTATGACTAGATCTTACAACTGGGCAAGTTGCCAAAATGAATAGCCAAAACTCGCTACTCGCGAGAGTAGCCAGAATGAGTAGCCAAAAATTCTAACACATGTTTTTCAACACAAAACATATTTAAATAATGAGAAACAAAGTAAGCTCCAAACATGAATACAAAGAGTGATAAAAATCACTTTCAAATACATATAAAATTATCAAAAATATTTTTGGTTTGATCCATATATAGATGAGCACACACATATCACATTTATACAAGTACAATTGAACAAATGAATAAGGCATTCATTGAACATTAGGCATGTGTTATGTTTGTGTGTATCAAATGTGAAATAGTCCTTAGTCTAGAATGAAACTTCAATGATTAATTCAATCAAGTCATACACAACTAGTACTAAGTCAAATGGTCTATCTCAATTATAGAAATGAACATATATGACTTCCCACAAGAAAATGATTACATATCTTTGAAGCTTTTCATTTGCCTTCTTTTCAATTCATAACATTTGATTGTTTTGAATCAATACATCTCATTTTGAGATCAATGCTTGAAATTTTTGATATTTCAATTTAATGAACAAGTTTTTGGTTTTTTGGGCATCATACATTTTCATAAAAGTCACTTTCCCTTTTTCCTCGTAGAATACTAGTATGTGCAACGGCTTTTGCAGCTTATTATCTTTTTTCATTTTTGAAATTTACATTTGTTGAGCTCTTTAAGCAAAAAAAAAAGTGTGGAAAGAGATATAGGCACAAGTCTATGCATGTATCAAAATCAACTAGACTATTGACTAATCATTCATGACAAGCTTAAAAATCGATTTACAACAATCACACATAGATGTCAAGATTTTTCTCACAAAGATAGATGCGCATACAAAACAAGCTAAGCTTATAAATGCACTAAGCCATTTGTACGAAGGTACTAGGCTAAACTCATATGTGATATGTGTTTAAATATATACGATCAAACTTTTTGAATTTTTCACTTTTTATGTAGTTTTAGATTTTTTACTCACACAAAACTAAAATATAAAAGTAAGATAAAAAATAAAAAAATAAAATAAAATAAAAAAGTAATGCATACAAAGAAATGCAAGATGCACAAAATGCATGAAGATATGACATTCAATGCATTAAGGATCCAACAAAGATCGAAAGAATTAGATAAAGGACCAAAAGAGCAAAAGCTTAACTATAGGAACCCTTCCTCATCCAAACGGATCAATTGTTTGGAATGAGTATCTCATGAGAAGTGAGACGAGGGTTGGAAGAATGAGTACCGGAGATGCACATAGACAAGGAGTTAAGAGAATTAAACACTTTCTTTATCAACATGCTATTTTCATTCAAAACCGGTTTACCCTTTTTAGCACAACTTTCAAGAAGCTCAAATTTCTCTTTTCTTTTGATTCTTTTAAGAGCATAAAACTTAGAGCAATAAGGTCTTAGATGACCAAAAGCACCACAATAATGACAAACAATATGTTTAGGTCTACTACGCTTTTTGGGAAGGGATCTAGCCATATGATTTTGTTCTCTCTTCAACTTACGATATTGAGGTCTTATATGACCAATCACACCACAATGGTGGCAACTTGGAACAAATTTAGATCATCCAAAACCTTAGTTTGAGACCTAAACGGAGACTTTGACTTAACAGTCTTTCTCTCCACCTTTTGATTTCTTTTATGTGAAAGAATGTACACTGATTTGTCCTTTGAGGTAGAACACACAATAGGCATAAAATCGGGTATCACAACATGATTGCAACAAATATTTTCATCCCTTTTAACAATAGGTTCAGCAATCAAACACTTGGCATGCATCTTAAGCGATTCATTTTCACATTTTAGCTCATCAACAAGTTTGTTAGACAAAACAAATTTAGCATTTAAGTCCATATTCAAACATTCAAAATCTTTAAGCTTTTCAAGAGAATTTTCAGCAAGTTTCTTATATTTCTCAACCAATTTGTTGGATTCATTGAGCTTAGCAATCAAATCATCCTTTTCACAAAATAACTTGCTCAAATTCTTTTGAAACTTCTTAGCATTTTTCTTTAAGAGTTTGATATTAGGACTATCAACAATACCCAAAGATTCATGTAACATAGCATCACAATCATGAGGATTATCACTGATAGAGACATTTTCACAAACACGTGACATGTTACATTCATCAACATCCAAAACATGCATAGAGGCATACAAAACACTATCCATGGAAAATAAACACAAGGGGTCAAGGATTACACTTAGGTATTTAAACTACAATAAGTATACCCTCTCTGATACCAATTGAAAGTCCAAATAGTGTGTAAAACACCTATAAATGTTTAGACCCCCAATTTATAAATTACCAATTCAAGCTTATTATCAAACAATGTATATGCGAAATATGAAAACAAGCTAACACATAATTGATAAAACAATCTAAACCAAAATTAATCACTATCACAGCAGTAATTAAATGGAAAAGATTAAGAGAAGAGAGATGCAAACACAAAGACAACACAGCGATGTGTTATTGAAGAGGAAACCAAAGTCCTTGACGTAAAACCTCTCCACCACCCTCCAAGTAGTCAACAATCTACTAGAGAATATAGTTGGGATACATGAATAGTAGACCTAGTGCACCTAAACCCTCCAAGCTTCTTACTCCAACAGGGTTTTGTCGAACCTTGTCTTCTCTAGCTTACCGAATCCCGCAACAACCCATTGCATCAACCAAAATGAATTGGTCCTTTCTTAACTGCTTCCCAAGCACCAAATAACCTCCTCACAGATATGGGCATAGTGACATAAGAATTTGGCTAATGTACCTCTCAAGGATGTAACAATGGAGAGGGTGGGAGTAGAGAAATTTGGAGAATCAAAGAATAAAGATTATGGATGAATCAATCTTGTTTTTCTCTAGGGTTTTTCTCTCAAAATTCTCTTTGGAAGCTCTTTACAATATGTGGGTATAAGGGTATTTATACTAGTGTGTGTTTGGAATGCAAAAGGTCAGGTTTATAACAAACAAAGCTGTCCGGAAACTAGGGCTCGCGACTAGAATGAGTCGTGAGTTTGAGTCACGAGCTAACTGCTTGGCCAGACTAGAAGTTTTGTCCTGTAGTGCTTCAGCTAACATGACTCTTTAGCTCCCCTACATGCTTCACATGTGTGCCTCCTTTGGCAACTTGCCAATTGCAAGCCAATCATGAGATCCAGTCACAAGGCCCTGCTTAAGTGCACATTCTTGAGCTTTTCTTCACACTCTCTCACACTCTACCCTTACATAATTCCCACCTAAATACAAGGTTTCTAAATGCCAAATTACAAGCAAATTGGCACAAAATAAAGCCAAAAAATAGTTGATTAAATTCAACCTTACAAAAAAAAAAAAAAAAAAAAAGTCAAATTATCAATATGACATTAAAACAATCTTAGTTCACAAGTCGATGGAATGTAGAATAAAACCTATGCAACTGAAGCTTGAGCTCTGATACTAAACCTTTTGAGCATTCTGGAATGTTTATATATCTTTGAATTGGGGAATTTGATGATCTGGCCATGTATACAAGTTTTCAATGACTTGTAAAACTTAAGCGAAACTATATTATTGGTCTCTAAAGTTTACCCTGTGAGCGCAATTGGTCCCTCAAGTTCCAAGTGAGCATAATTAGTCTCTTAAGTTTCAAAATTTAGCATTATTAGTCATTTTTCAACTATCATTAGTATTATTGCCTATGTGACTAACAACACAATGACCTAGCATCTTTTTACTTCAATTTTTTACAAACTAAGAATAAGTCTTTATATATTACAATGGCCACGTTGGAAAATTTGCCAAGTTCTTAACTTTAGCCTGTGAGTTATTATTTTTTTATTATTTTGTTAAAAACATTTCCAAACTCTTCGTTGCGACCACCCCAAGCTTCCTCTTCCTCTTCCTCTTCTGCCAATGGGTGTCACTGCATCTGTCACTACCGTCGTTGCCGCTGTTAGCCATATTTCCCTCTAATCCAAATGGTTGTCGTCGCCACCACATCAACTAGCACAAACACCTCTTTGTCGTTTGCCAACCTCCATGGATCTCCATTAGTGGCTCATCTCCAAAGATCTCTATGTTTCTTTGCTTTTGGGCTTTGTTTCCAATGGATCTATATAACTATAATTAACATGAAAAGGTTTAAATCCATTTCATTAGAAATCTTTAATCCTTTTTATTTAAACAACATTCGTGGGGATTACCGACTGCCTTTTATTGCACAGATCTAAGTTTGGGTGCTTGATTGCCTTTTATTGCGTAGATATATGTTGGGTTTCCTGCATGGCTGCACCCAATCATAGACTATTCCCATTAACAAGAAAGGATTTATAGTTAATTAATTTGAATGAGGGAGAGAGTTAGTTTTATAAGACTTTGTCTGCTCAAAGGTGGATCTCTTCAACTCAATACTCACAATTTTTGTTGGCTTTGAGGTGCTTCGGTGATTCGATTGAAGAATTGAAAGTGGCAAAGGAGAAAGTGGGGCTGAAGCAAATCAATTTTTTTTCCATTATAATAAACTAGAAGGTTGCCCACGCGTTGCGCAGATAATGCTATAAGCTTTTATGTAAAATGGTTTTTGAAATTTTTGTACATATTATAGCATAAATGGGGAAATTTTCATTACTAAAATCACCTACAATTATAATAGAAGCTTCAGAGCATGTAGGCATATTTTGTTGCCTACCATCAGTTGATTGTAAACCAATTAATTGCAAGCATACATTATGCATATCAAACTCCTTGAACCTATCCCTTGTCATACGAAATGTCTAACTAAGGTGTTGATCTTATGAAGCATCTTCAGTAATATTTTAACTATAGCAGTGCTAAGGTTGCATAGTGATTCATGTCTAGGCAAAGTAACAAACACACTTTGATATTGTCAAGGCTCTTGCAGATTGCCATACATGTACTTGACAAATAAATAAATAAAGCAATTAGTTTTAATGATGGTTCAGGTAGACATGATTCAACATAGTTAACAATTTTTTAACAAAGGTGTACCAGTAGAATATATTTAACAATTTTTTAATACCATTTTGAGTTTATATAGATTCTAGGCTAACCTTCAAATAAAGGAGACACCGCATAATTTTTTCTGCCCACTTAGTTCTTAATTTGTACCTTTGTGATTCTATTGTTTCTTTCTTTCTTCTTATTTTTAACAATTGAGTTTCTATCATTTAATAGGACATAGAATAAGTGTAGACTGTGGTGATTATTTTAAAACTTTGCTACCAAATAATACTTAATCCCTCAATAGGTAAAAGAAAATTATTCCCCTACAAATAATAACAACTTTCTTACCCATAGCTAATTTAATTTGTAAAGTTGAAGCTTCAATCTCCCCGAGTCTATCTTCCCTTAAACATTGCAAACTGCAAACTCAGTATCCCAAATAAAATTTTGAAAAAAAAAATTGAAACAAAGAAACAAAGAGAGAGAGAGAGAGAGAGAGAGAGAGAGAGAGAGAGAGAGAGAGTTGGCAATATTTATTTATTTACAAACACTAAGAGGAGCTTTTGTCCATGAACTTATAGAGGAATCGTTGATCCATCAATATATAATTTTCAAAAGAAACAGACACAGAAGGCGTTTGGATATGGATGAAATCTCCTGCTTTTACCCTTTTTTTTTTCTTTTTTTCCTTTTTACTAACCAGTGCCTCCTGCACTGTTCATGGGACATGAATAGTGCAAAGAGGCAAATGAACAGTACTTTTAGCTTGAACAGTAACTTTTTTTTTATTGTTTTTAGTTTTCAACAAAATAAGCGATATCCAAATACACACAGTAGTGTGTGTTTAATTGAAAGGAGAAGTGAAAGAGTTTTTTTTTTTTTTTTTTTTTTTTTGGTTAGAAGAAGTGAAGAGTTAAGAGACAAAGAAAGAACTGAAGGGTTAAGAAAGAGAACGAATGAAATTTCAAAAATTTAAGCTGGCAGCTGTTGTCAAATAAGATCAAATTTCATCTACACCAAAAACTAATTAGTATTTTGACTTGATGATAAAAGGTAATCATCATGTAATACGCATTGTAAGTTTAGATCCTATCATATCTATCAAAATAAATGGAGCAACATGGTCTAACCCATACTTTATTGTAGAATAATTAATGATTTTTTGACTTGGTGGCTAGCACTAACAATGATTTCTAATTATATTTCAAATAGTATTATGCGCTATTTAGACAATAATCATATCTTAATTTAAAGAAAATATTTCAATAATATAATTTAGAGTAAATCATAAAAATATAATTACAAAACTAGTTTGAAACTTGTGCTTACACACGGAAAAATTGAACAATAGTGAAAAAAATAATGTTAATATTTTTATGTTAAATGTAACTTCATTTTTTTGTGAAGAATGACATGTACAACCACAAATGTGAAATTTCAAATTTATGGCCAAATCCAAATTTATTTATGCCTGAAAGGTTTTTAGAACAAGGCATTAATTTTAAGGGCCAAGATTTTGATTTGACTCCCTTTAGAGCCGGGAGAAGAATATGCCCTGGATTGCCATTAGGTAATAGAATGGTGCATTTGATGTTGGCTTCTCTTGTTCACTACTTTGCTTGGGAGCTCCCAAATGAGATGATGCCAAAAGACATGGACATGGGTGAGCTTTTTGGGCTTACCTTACACAGAGCAAAGCCCCTCAAAGCTATTCCCATCAAATCATTCTAACTTTGATGGTATAATTTTAGTCCAATATATATGTGAATTTGTATGTGTGTTTAATCTAATGTCTTCAATATTAGAATCTTGCAGTATACAGATCTATGGTAAAGTCCTTTGTTGTCGAATAAGGTTCGAATTTTGTCTACACAAAATACTAATTAGTATTTTGGCCTGATGGTAAAAGGCAGTCATGTAATCGGTACTATAAGTTTAAATCCTATCTTATCTATCGAAATACATGGAGCTGCATGGTCCAACCCACACTTTATTGTAGTATAATTAATAATTTTGTGACTTAGTGTCTAGCACTAACAATTATTTCTAATTCTATTTCAAATAGTATTGTGTGTTAGGACATATGTGTTTTCACTTGTTAAGAACATATGTCACTTATTTATGTAAATTGGCTAATCCTTTGACAAAACGCACTCTACTTGTAATTGGGTAGTTCTAGGTGTTTTTAATACTTCAAGAAACAAGGTTTCAAAATCAAGTGTTGAAGTCATCAAGTCTGTCCAAGAAAAACAAGCTGAAGTGCAAATCCATTAAAGCTCGACACCTGCTCGATAGCTCCTCGACACCTGCTATCTGTCGAGAATTATAAAATCTGATTTTCTGATCTGATTTCCTTGGGATCCGTGAATATGTTTTTAGGTCTTCTTTTCTTCTAACCCTAAACATACAAAAGGATTGTTTTAAGAGCTGTCAAATTGTACACAAGTTACAAAAGCATTGAGCAATCTCTGTCCAAGCAAATTGTGATCAAAAACGAAGTTCTTAACCTAGTTCATCTTCTCTGAAGAAATTGCTGTGTATTTTACACCAAAGGGTCTTGTGACCAAGCATCTTCCTGATCTTCATCGTGTAGGATGAGCTGAAGAACTTTGCAGCCAACCTCTTCTTCTAAGTTGGTGTTTGAAGTCGCGTATTGGGATCCGTGCATTGGTTAGTCACGTACTTGGGAGCCATGCATCAAAGGTGGGAACTGTCACTACAAATCAAGTCCAATTAGGTATTGAGGTAAGGGTTCAACTATAGGTTGGTAAGGTACTTGGGATTCCTTTACTTGTAACCGCATGATTTGATAATAGTGGAGTTTCGAAAGTGGTGACCTAAAAATCACCCGGTGGGGTTTTTGCCGCAAGGGTTTTCCCTATTCGTAAACAAATCACTGTGTTATTTATTTTCCACTACTTAATTAGTTTATTTTGATTTGGTTGTACTTCCACGTGTTTGCATGATTAATTGATTAATTAACAATTTGGCTAATTAATTAATTGGTTTAATTATAAGGGGACATTCAGATTGTGGCCTATCAAGTGATATCAGAGCAGGCACACTCTGATTAGGTTTAATCTTTGTTGTGTTAATCCATTGACCCCTATTTGTCATGGATAGAGGACAGTCATTAATCATACCTCCTTTATTTGATGGTACTAACTATGCATACTGGAAAGTACGCATGAGAGCTTTCTTGCAGCCTTTAGATGAGAAGGTGTGGCAAGCTGTAGAGATTAGCTAGACCAAGCCAAAAGAAGAACAGCCGATTGGGATGACGCCAAGATCAAGGCGGCAAACTTCAACAGCAAAGCGTTAAATGCCCTATTTAGTGTGGTCACCAATGAGGAGTTCAAGAAGATATCCTCAACTGAAACTGCTAAGGAGGCGTGGACCATCCTCCAGATAACCTATGAAGGAACAAAGGCTGTCAAAGATTTAAAGTTTCAGAGGCTCACTACAAGCTTTGAAGAGATTAAGATAGAGGAGGATAAGTCATTTTATGAATTCTATGCCAAGCTTAAGGACATAGTGAACTCAACCTTCAATCTTAGGGAAACCATCCCTGAACCCAAGGTTGTAAGGAAGGTGCTCAAATCTCTACCTGAGAGATTCCATGCCAAGATTACGGCAATAGAAGAATCAAAGGATATTGGCAAAATTCTTTTGACTGAGCTGGTTGGAAACTTGTAGACCTACGAGCTAAAACTATCTAGGATTGGCAAAACGGGTAAAAGCAAAAGCATGGCCTTGAAGGCAAAAAGCAGTGATATAGATGAATCTTCCGATGATGAAGATTCCAAGATGAAGTCCTACATTACAAGGCAGTTTAAGAAGCTTATGAAGAATGCCAATGGGAAGAACTTCAACAAAGACCGTAGACAATCTAGCTCTTATCAGTTTAAGAGCCAAGACAAAGGGAAGAAGGATGCTAAGGATGGCGATCAGTACACTATTCTGACAGGACCAAAATACTTCAGATGTCATGGATTTGGCCGCATGAAGCATGAATGCCTAACATATCTCAAGAGCATGGGGAAGAGTAAGGCACTTGCTGCAACCTTAAGTGACATTGAGCCCGAAGATGATTCTGACAATGAGGATGATGGAATCTTAAATGCCTTCGCTGCCACAATCAATCCTACCGAAGGGATTGTTGAAGAAGTGGATGAAGAAGAAGAACTGGTGGAGTCCAAATTTAAGAAGATGGATGATCAAGATAATATCCATTCAGCCTATGAGAAGCTTTACAAGCTCTCTAAAAAGCATGAGAAATTGTATAGGCTGGCCACCAAGAAGCTCAGTGATGTGGAACTTGATCGTGAAGAGCTGTTCACAAAGTTTGATGAGGCGAATCAAACTATTGAAGTATTGAGGTTTAAGAACAACTTTTTGGCTGAGAAGACCAAGAAGCTTGAAGCAGAGCTGTTTCAAGTCAGAGCTCAATTAAAAAGGACTTCAAGTGCAAAGTTTGATGAGATGCTAAGTAATCAGAAATCTACTTCAGATAAAACAGGCTTAAGGTATGGTCTTTCTTTCTCTAATACTGCTTCTACTAGTAATACTATTCTTGTTTCTCCTGCTAATAACACTAAAATTGAGAACACTGATGTTAAAACTAAATTAACTAGTGAGAACTTAGACAAGGATAAATCTATCTTAGGAGCACCCCCTAAGCAAGATAAGAAAGATGCTAAAAACCCTAGGGCTAAGAAGGTTAACTCTCAAAAGCCTAAATAAAAGAAGCAGCATCTCTGTCATCATTGTGGAGCTGCCGGTCATACTCGACCAAATTGCTATAACTGACTAGCCACTCAACAGAGCAACGGAATGATAGCATCTGGAAGCCAAAATCAGCTTCAATCCTCTCTTACTCCTCTTGGAGATCTTCTAAAAGCCCTCATGTTCCTTTCAAACTTGAACAGTTTCAATTCTTCCCCCTCAACGCCGGTTCAAGGGTTTAATCAAAAGAAAGGTTCTTCCAAGGTGTGGAAGAAAAAGGACTCTAAGTAATTTCATCACTTTCTTTTTCCTTTTTGTTTTTCTTGTCTGTTGCATTGCTTGTGTGTTTTGCATTTTTGTTGAGCTAGTCTAGTTTTATACTTTACTTTGTTTAACATGTTTTTGTGTGTTTACTTTCAGTTTTGTTTATTTTGTTTTTAATATAAAAAAAATTTGAAAAATCAGAAAAATACAAAAACAGTGTGTGTTTTGTGTACTTTGGTACTTGTGTACCTTGGATGGCCAATGAAATAAAGTTTTCTAAACTTTGTATCTCTTGTAGCTTAGATGAGCCTCTCTATGCACAACTAAGCAAGTGAGCTTTATGGTTCTTGTTTGTGATGAGTAAGATTAAGATTATCTCTTAAAACTTAACACTCATATTACTCTTTTTGACGGGTAGGACTAAAAAATCCTAAGAGAAAGGCATAAATAACCATCTTACCACTATTGCCCGCTAATCATAATAAAGACACATGTATGCTTCGGCATAGCAAAAGTGCAGTGTCAAAGACACCCGTATGTTTCGGCATAGCAAAAATGCAATGTCAAATGCTTAACATCTTAGGTATTTCTTTTCTCTCTTTTTATGCCCATGCATGATACGCTTAAAAGAAAATATGCAAAGAAAATAAAAAGTAAAAAGATTAAAATGCTTTAAATATGATTGCAAGCGTGTATTCTAGGAGATGTGAGAGTTATAGGATGTACCTCGAATGTGATAATCCCCATCAAACAGTTATGATTGTGTGTGAGTTAAAGTTATTTTCTCATATCTCAGATCGTCATAGCATGTATACACATATGCAATCTTGCGATATTTTTCACACACAACACGCAATATTCTTTGCTACTTTTGATACATGTGCATGTACAATGTGATTTGGCCATCATAAGGTTTTACATGTGCTAATGTATATTCACTAAATTGTCTTAACTTGTTTTTGAAAAATAAAATTGGTTAGACTTGTTTAGTGTGTGTGTGTGTGTTTTTGAGGAACCATGTGCTTAAATTTTTGTCAAGAGATGATTTTAAGAGCTTTATATGTTGATTGGATCAATGGTTAAGGTGTATGTTGGATTGCATTCATGTCTGTGTTTTTCACTTCTCGAAAAACTGCTTTTAACTGCTGGCTCGACATCTCCTCGATACCTTGTTATCTATCGAGCTTCTCAATCATTTTCTTATCGCAATCTCGACACCTGTCTCAACACCTGGTGGATCGATCGAGAAATTTCCTGTCTCCTTGATACCTTGTCGATCAATCGAGCTTCTGTTCTTTGAAATTGGTTCTTATACCTCGACACCTCTCGACACCTTCAGCTATCGACGGCCTTTTCCTCGACACCTACCTCAACAGCTTCCTCGATACCTCTCGACACCTCAGCTTTCGAGAATTATTGAGGTTCCTATTTAAGCCTCAGTCGCGATTCAGATCTCATTTCTCTCGATCTCTCTCGATCTGTCCGTGGCAGTTCCTCTCCCAAACGTCTTTTTCTCACTCAAATCTTCAACCCACTTGATTTTCAGCTCTTCCTTGCCTCTAATCACTTGGTAAGATCTCATTTTCCTTCCCTTTTCATGCATTTCATGTTTTGAGGCTTAGGTTTTGGGGGTTTTTGAAAATTTTTGGGGTTTTTCAAAATTAATAAGTTTTTCTTGAAATTTTGGGTTGGGTTTTCACTTAAATGTGTTCAAAATGTCATTCATTGCATTTCATATGCATTAGAATGATATTTACATGCATTTAGATGTGTGTTCTATGTTTGTGTGCTGGTAGGATTGGATTGAGTTGAGCCCATGATGCTTTTGAATTTGCATGTCACATGTTCATGCATTCCCCTTGCATACGTACTTATTGTTCAATATATTTGATATATGTGAACTGTTTTGGGACTTTTCTGATTGTCTCCTTCTCTATCTCTTACTCATTCTGTTTACGTTAGTAATGTCTATGGCACCCAAACGTGAATCCACTCCGGCTCGGAACCCTCTGCGTTCTGGAGCTTCCTTATCTTCTTATTTTGCTCCTCTAAATCTTATGTTCCGTCATGGAGATGCCCACAAGGCATTTTTAGAAAACTTTTCTAGACAAGGTATTCATTCAGAACGCCAAGTCATTTTGGCGGACTTCGCCGACATCGACCTTCCCTCTGTCATTCACAATAGGGGATGGGAGTCACTGTGTGACATCCCAGTCACATGTCCTCTCATGCTGATTCAGGAGTTTTACTCCAACATGTACGGGATCGATCGTTCAGTTCCTCTCTTTTTCACTTGCGTTCGAGGTACGCGCATCCCTGTCACACCGCAGCCAGTTGCGGATGTGCTTAGGGTTCCTAGGATAGATTTTCCTAACTATCCTTCTTGTGAGCGTCTAAAGACTGTGTCCAAGGATGAGCTCATTTCTGCTTTTTGTCAGTGCCCAGTTGATTAGAGTGAGCATCAGTACACATCATGTAGACCTTTTGCTAAAAGTCCTAGATTCCTAAACATGGTGATGACTTTTGTACTCCATCCACTCTCTCACTACAACTCCATCACAGAGCCTCGTACTCGATTTTTGTTATCTCTTCTTGAGCATCTTAAAGTTTTCTTTTCATTTCATCCTCTCTATCATAGATGTTCATCTAGATTCGACGTCCCGTGATAAGCTAATCTTTCCTTCCGCTATCACGAGGATCTTACTCCATTTTTCTATCTCTTTTCCTATGTCCGACCACTTCACACACATATGTGCCATAGATGCCGCTACAGTAAAACGTAGTGAGGCTCAGTTTGGATCACGACAGACGGATTCCACTTCTCCCTCCCGTTCAGCTCCATCCAGATCTGCTCCATCTACATCTACTTCTTATTCCTCTACGGGCGAAGTATCTCTTTGAGACATCATGACGCAACTGCAGCGCATGGATACTCGCCTTGATACATTCTCCTCTAAGTTGTATCAGGTGAATGTTCGTGTTGGTCATATTGCATGACGGCAAGCGACCATGGGTGGTTTTGCTCCTGAGGCTACTCCTTCACCACCTTCTCCAGCGGCTTTAAACTCTAACGATGATGATGATGATGGTGATGACGATGACACTTCGGATGATGATGATGGAGATGCTAGCTCTACTAATGAGATGTCTACATGACACTCTACCCTTTGTCACTCGTGACAAAAAGGGGAAGTAGTTTTGGGTTATGAGAGTAGTCATCTTAGGGGGAAAATTAGTATAGGACATTTTTGATAGGGGGAGTGTTAATATTTTGAGGGATGTAGTGAGGTTTTGATGTATCTTTTCTTTTCTATTCTTTATAGATATATTGATTTTGTATATGAGGTCTTGTGACCAATTTTACATACATTGTACTTATTTTCTCTCTATATGTGGATGTATATTTCTTTCACCTCTCTCTTCATGTGTTGTTTCTTCTCTATCTTTATACACATGTTCATTATACTTGTATGCAATCTATTATTTCTGTTTCACACAAGATGCCTTGATGAGTTTTGTTTAAAGTGTTTTAGAAATACAGGTTGTCAAAGTCTACTTGCCATAATCTCTTTTCTTGCAAAGTTTTTCAAGATTTTGTGTTAGGATAGATTTTATTGTATTCAACAAGTGAATATAAGTTGAGTGATTTATGACTTCTCTCATATGTTCATTTATTTGTTTTGGTTTTGTCATGGATTGCCAAAGGGGGAGATTGTTAGGACATACGTGTTTTCACTTGTTAAGAACATATGTCACTTATTTACGTAAATTGGCTAATCCTTTTGACAAAACGCACTCTACTTGTAATTCGGTAGTTCTAAGTGTTTTTAATACTTCAAGAAACAAGGTTTCAAGATCAAGTGTTGAAGTCATCAAGTCTATCCAAGAAAAACAAGCTGAAGTGCAAATTCAAATTCATTAAAGCTTGGCACCTGCTCGATAGCCCCTCGATACCTGCTATCTGTCGAGAATTATAAAATCAAATTTTCTGATCTGATTTCCTTGGGATCCGTGAATATGCTTTTGGGCCTTCTTTTCTTCTAACCCTAAACATACAAAAGGATTGTTTTAAGAGCCGTCAAATTGTACACAAGTTGCAAAAGCATTGAGCAATCTCTGTTCAAGCAAATTGTGATCAAAGACGAAGTTCTTGACCTAGTTCATCTTCTCTGAAGAAGTTGCTGTGTATTTTGCACCAAAGGATTTTGTGACCAAGCATCTTCCTAATCTTCATCGTGTAGGATGAACTGAAGAACTTTGCAGCCAACCTCTCCTTCTAAGTTGGTGTTTGAAATCGCGTATTGGGATCCACGCATTGGTTAGTCACGTACTTGGGAGCCGTGCATCAAAGGTGGGAACTGTCACTACAGATCAAGTCCAATTGAGTATTGGGGTAAGGGTTCAATTGTAGGTTGGTAAGGTATTTGGGATTTTTTTACTTGTAACCGCTTGATTTGATAATAGTAGAATTTCGGGAGTGGTGACCTGAAAATCACCCGGTAGGGTTTTTGCCGCAAGGGTTTTCCCCATTCGTAAACAAATCAACATGTTATTTATTTTCCACTTCTTAATTAGTTTATTTGTGATTTGTTTGTGATTCCATATGTTTGCATGATTAATTGATTAATTAACAACTTGGCTAATTAATTAATTGGTTTAATCACAATGGATCATTCAGATTGTGGCCTATCATTATGCACTATTTAGACAATAACCATATTTAAATTAAAGAAAATATTTCAATAACATAACTTAAAGTGAATCATAACAATATAATTACAAAACTAGTTTGTAACTCGTGCTTACGCACGGAAAAATTAAATAATAGTGAAAAAATAATGTTATTATTTTTATGTAAATGTGACTTCATTACTTGTGAAAAATGACATGTACAACCACTGATGTGACGCAATCTCACATTCGTTGTATAAGATTCTACAAAGGAATTATTGGCCATTCTAAAAACGTAAACCAAGACATTGTTTTTGTTAAGCAATTCAAAACAAGTATTCATGTATATTTCTTTCTTTAAATGTTATACAAAATTCACAAATTTCCCATTTTTTTTAGAAGAAATTTCGGAATTGTTTAAACACAAACTATAGACTTCGATCTTTTTGAAGATAGTTACTTGCACCCATTATCGGTCTAAAAGTTACCGTATACTTGTGCAATGCAAATCAAAATATGGCCCAAGTAGAAAAATGGGATCATACGGATGTAATTTATTGCCAAAATTCATGTTGTCGACAAACGAAGAACTGCCAATGACTTTTAGGTGAGCAGGAAATTTATAGTATTTTTAACAAAAACATCATTCAGGTTTAAATTTCCTGCGCTTAAAATGTATTACAAAAAATATATTGATAACTATGAGGTTAGAATGTTGAGTAGATTGCTCCAAATGCCAGGAAGCCAAGAAAATTTACTCATTTTCTGAAAGTAATAAAAGATCATAAAATTTAAAAATAAAAACAAACAAACAAAAACACAAAGTTCACACTGTGGGCTCATGAAATTAGCCCCCTTATGAAAAACCTATATTTTTAAGTGCTCTCCTTGTCTCAATTTAAATACCCTTTTTCTTTATAACCCAAAAGATATATTCCTGCTATAAAAGCCGAAGTTCTTGATCAAATACCATGAATGAAAACAATATTCAACTCAAAACAAAGTTTATATTCACAAAAGTCAAAATTGATATAAAAGGAAAATGAGTAGCTGGGGATGCAACAGTGTAGGGTGGGGTTGGATCAGAAGTGTCCCATTCCCTATTCGAGAAGGGGAAAATTACGTGAGGCAAGAGTGGGATAGGTTGGGTTTGAGGCGAGGGCAGAGGTATTTTTCCATCCATTATTAGATGACTTCGAAATTAATGAAGTAGAGATAAAAGAAAAAAGAGAGAATCAGTCACAAAAGGAGAGAGAGAGAGAGAGAGAGAGATAAACAAGTGTTTTAGGGGATGATGATATTTATAAATAAAAAAATTATTAAACAAATATGTATGAAAAATATTAAGTTATATATATATATATAAATAAATTAAATTTATACTAAATAAAATTACATATATACACATTCTGTTGGGGATATTATACAAAGAAATAATGGAAGAACAGGGTTAACACAAAAAACAAACTGAAAATAGATAACTTGGAGGCACAATATCGTTTTCCTTAGACAATATTTGCCCCCCAAACTATTGTTGTTAAAGGATTATCGCAAATTTGTCCCCAGGATACAACCAAGATGTTTGATTCTACAGATAGCAATTCTGGAGAATAACCATAAGATTTCTTGTGTTTCTCTCCAACTTACTATTTCTTGTATTTCAAGTGAACATAAGCCTCTATTTATACCCATAGAGTTATATTTCATCAAAAGGCATATATAGAGAGTTAAAATATTTCATAAAACTGTTCACAAGGCTTGAAACCTCTTCAACATTTCCGAACAGTCACCAAAAAAATTCTACAAAAAATTCAGTTTTCGAGTTTCAATTGATTGAGAGGTTCTTTCAATCGATCAAATGCTCTTTTCAATCAATCGAATAGGAATCAAATAGCGATCGAACCATCCAGAAACTCTAGGATTTTTTCTTTACCATTTCGATCGATTGAGCCAAAGCTTCGACCAATTGAAAATACTTAACTTCGAATTTTCACTTTAACAACTTTATGAAACAATATTTTCAAACTCAAACATCATCACTATTACAACCTATCCTTGTATATCCCTATATATACGACACATTCAGTGCGAGGAAAACACATGTTGGGAAAAGCAAGGCATGACAAGTCAGGTGGGGCAAAGAATTTTTACCATCCCTAGAATAGGTATAAAAAGAAAATTGGAATAGAAAAGAAAAAAAAATGAATGTTGTTTAAAAACTTATATCTCAATATATATATATTTATATATATAGAGAGAGAGAGAGAGAGAGAGAGAGAGAGAGAGAGAGAGAGAGTGTGTGTATTTTTCATTTGAGACTAGTAGTAAAATTGTTATTTAGATATTTAGTTGGCACCAAAGTTTTAGAGGCAATGTCAATCACCCGAAGCAAATATTTGAAATCGAGGAGGTTTATCTCTTGTTGAATTACAGATTGACCCTTGTTAATTAATTTAATTATTTGGGCTAATTACAACTTACCTATTTGTGATTTGATCAAAATTTAAGTTGTCTACCTTTGATTTAAAATTTGAAACCTTACCCACCTGAGCTTTGCTTTGTTAAACTTTCATAGCCCACCTTTGATTTTTCCGTTAAAAACACATTTTAATTAAAAAAAATAATTTAAAAAAAAAATAACATAACATAACATAAAACAAATCAAAAAGTTAGGATTTGAAATTTTGCAAAAAATGGATGAACATTATTGTGAACAATGCTTTTGGGCAGCCAAATTGCCATATCACCCATTCTATTTCAAGCATAGAAGCCTAACTAGAGAGATGAGTGCCCAACGTTGTGCACATGTGGAGATGTAAACTGATTACAATGAATTAGAGACAAATTGCCAAACTTAGACTAACCTACGTCCTATAATTAAGAAAGACTTCAAACACAGCTTTATTGTTATTAAGATCTATTGTATAGTATCTTTTTCTAATTAAATTTCATACTCTCGGTGTTGGGTTTTTTCCTTTTTGCTACATTTGATGAATTGCAGCAGATTAAATTTTATTTCCTTTTTTTTTGTTTGAAATTTGTATGTGTCTAAATTTGTATTTGTTTGAAATTTCATGTTAATGTTAATAGAGTTTCAAACCCTAGCATTTTTTTATCCATTTTATGTTATGTTTTCAAATTAAAATGTGTTTTTCTAACGGCAAATAGATAGGTGGGTTACGAGAGCTTAACAAAGTATAGCTTAGGTGGGTAAAGTGCCAAGTTTTAAACCATAGATAAGCAATTTAAATCCCAGCTAAACCATAGGTGGGTAAGTTGTAATTAGCTCTAATTACCCAAGTTGATTATTTAAATCAAATTACATGCAAATCGTGGAGGCACCAGCAAATCACCAATTAAACTAAGTGTAGCAGAAATTAAATGACATGATGATTTGTTGATGGACATGGAAAACCTTTCACAAGACAAAAACTCCACTGAATGAATTTCAAATCACTACTTCCAAGAATCCACTAATCAAGAACAAGCAGTTACAAGTATAAGGAACCTTACCACTACTTTGTACTATTCCAAAATACCAACCTACAGCTAAACTTTGCTTCAATTCTCAATTGGACTTAATCTTGTAAAAGACTTTTTCACATGCACGGATCTCAACACGTGACTAACTCCAAGCAACTAAATGATTATTATTGGCTGCAGAGTTCTTCACTTCAAAGCATGGATCCTCCACATAACAATAGAGCATTTTCAAGATAATTCGCTTAACATCATCTCTGCAATTACACCCAAAAAAAAAAAAAAAAAGACAATTCAATCAATCCAAGCTCAAATTAACTAAAAATATAACAATCATAATCAATGAGTGAGTTTCAAAGCATAGAATTCCCCGTTAAAAGTAATGGTAGTGCTTGTTTTTTGAACACTTCTTCTTACGGACATCACGAATAATTATGCAAAATCCATGTACAATTCAAGTCCAAATCCAGCAACTATAATTGACCCCCCCCCCCCCCAAAAAAAAAAAAAAAAGAATAACTAGAGCCACAACACAAATTAAACTAAAGGTAACTCGGTTTTCTACTAGAAAATCACACAAATTCCCTAGGCTTAAAAAATATATATATCAAAAATTCCACCAAAACGTAGAAAAATTAGGAAAATACCCAAATATCATCAAAATCTCCGTGTGAACTTCAAATTACACCGAAATTACTAAAATACACCCAATGTTACTGTGGACGACTAAATTTCTTGGTTCGAAATAAAGTCAAACAAGTAAAAATAGTTTCACAAATGTGAAAAAGAGTGATCCTTTGATTCAATCTCCTTAAAAGATTTGTTGATTGGAATTGTGGTAATGTGATTTTGATTTGAACACAAGATATCCTTCAATTTGGCTAAAGAATAGATCGAAGATTTTTGAAACAAAATTACAATGGATCTCTGGCTATGAGCTTGTTAGAAATCCTTTGTTCTTCACGTTCTTCATGTTTTTCTTGTGTTCTTCGTGTTCTTGGTGTGTTCTTCGTTTTCAAAGGTTTGTGGTGGAAGTTCTTTGGTGCTTTAGAGGCTTGAATCCATAGAGCTTCGCTGATTTGTGGTTTGTGAGGTTTTTGGAGGCTTTTGAGCTTGATTCCAGTGAACTTTGAGATCTAGGAATATGATTTGGATGATTCCTCTTCGAATGTTCTTTGTATTCGAAGGTTTGTGATGGAAGTTCTTCGGTGCTTTAGAGGCTTGAATTCGTAGAGCTTCGTTGATTTGTGCTTATTAAGGTTTCTGGAGGCTTTTAAGCTTGATTCCAGTGAACTTTGAGATCTAGGCAGGTAGTTTGGATGATCCTGCTTTGAATGTTCTTCATATTTGAAGGTTGAAGTTCTTAAAGTTGCTGAAGGCTTCAGGACTTGATTCTAGCAGAACTTCTGGACTTCTGAGTGCTTCAAATGGCTTGATGTCTTCTCTCCCAGCTCTCTAGATCCCTCTCTTCAAATCTCTAGATTTCTAGATCTCTTCAAATGCCTTAGGAAGGCTTCTATTTATAGGAGTTTAGGGGTAGGTAAGCGACACGTGGCGGATTTTGATTAGTGACACATGGCAGAGCTTGATTGGTTCGCTTATGTCATCGCTTGCACATGCTGGAATGATTGTGTCATCGCTTACACGTGCGAGGTTGCTTAGGTCATTGCTTACACGTGCGAGGCTGCTTATGTCATCGCTTGCACGAGCTGATGTTTGATTGGTTCTTGCATGACACTTGGCAAATTTCTGTTGGTTTCTGAATAATAATAGTAAAACCCAGTAGCAGTATGTGGCGCTTTGTAATTGGCTGTATTTTGTGGACTTGGTAGTGTGATGTGTCAGCTTGTGATAGGTCGAAAATTTTTCATGTCTACAAATGCCCCCTCAAGACTCGTTCATACACACAGTTTCAGAGTGTGATGTGAGAACGAGTTTCGAAAACAGACTTTTACTCCTGGCTCTTTAAATGAAGTAATTGAAGGTGGCGGAACTTTCAGCAGGATAAGATAATTTTCGAGAAGTAGACCCACCCATATGAAAGGTTTTGATGAGGCTGAAAAGAGGTTTGCAAGTATTTGAATGTACTTACATAACCGAGCTTTCTCAGCAGAAGTTAAGTTGAAGTAACTTCAGAAGAGTGTTTTTGGATTGTTGGCGGCAATCACATGGTGTAGAAGATGGGGAAGACGTGAGGATGATAGATGGGCACAACACGCAGAGTCATGGGGCTAGCCTCGTATTTTTAAGAACCGCTGGTGAAGTTATATCAAAAGAGTATCCTTCAGATTACGGTGAGGCCATGTGGGAAAGTGGTTGAGTGCGCTTGCGTCATTGTTTTACCCCGGTTGAGGTAATTTCAGAAGCTTATGGAATTTGGAGATGACGGTATTGGTGGTGAAGAAGACGGGGATGAAGCAAAGCGAATGGATGAAACATACGTCACCATGGTTCTGATCCTGTATGTCAGGAACCTTCTGATATAGGTGTTTCTGGGAGATACACCTTCGAATATGGTACTGACTGTATGTTGCATATGGTCTGACAGTGAGTCATTGAATGTGCGTGCGTAATGGGACCGCACTGACAGACGTTAAGTTGAAGTAATTTCAGAAAAGTTCATTCTAAAATACTTCAAGTTGAATTTAAGTTGGAGTAATTCCAGAAAGTGTGTTTTGAGGTACTAGCAACGATGACCTCTGGATTGCACACCGCTGGGAACATGGAATATGGCTTTGGCAACCCTTTACCAGCCCCAAAGGCTGAACTCTGATGAGCTGGTGCCCCGGAGATCGTTTCAAGTGTTGGATGAAAGACAATTTGTAGGATACCCCAACACTTTTTACCACCTTCACCTATTGACACTTGTTGGGAAAGCACAACAAAGTGGAAGATAGAGCTAACTTGTGATTCTGGTCTTAAAAACCAGCCGAGTTGCTGTTTGTTTCGAACCGTTGCTTCTACTGGAAGACCAAGCAATTGGAGAGAGACTACAAAAGCCCTGAGGTTAGGAACAGGTGTCTCTACTGGACTTGGATTTCCTGGCCAACCAAATCTGAAGAAGCATGGAACCACAATGCAGGCCTTGTTATGAATAATTTTGTGGAACGACTATGGTCGTTAGGTGGAGAAACAAAATTTGTTTGGATCTCAAAACTACAATGATGCTGTGAAGAGGGTTTCTGCCGAACCATGGGAGGGTTGGTTTCAAACTGATTATGAAGCAATTTTGGTTGCTGAGTGTTGAGAATGATGAAGCCATAGTGAGAAATGGCTGTGAGAAGGAGGACTTGAAAACTTCAAAGAATTTATGACTCAGTGTGTTTTTCCGGATGAGTTCTTCATGAATCCGACCCTTCTATTTATAGCGAAGAGACGAAGAATGGTGGATGTGAATTTTTAGTGAGACCGGCGGATGAGAATGGTAGGCTAGAGACCGGTATAGAATGAGAATGGTAGGTGAGAGAGATAAAGAATGGTAGGTGGAAATGTTTGGCACCGAAAGGGGAATGGTAGGTTGGAATGTTCGGCACCGAAAGGGGAATGGTAGTTGGATGGGTGACCCGATGTAATTTCAAATTCAAGACACACTTGTGAGAGTTCATTTGTACTTCGAAAGAAAAGCCTTGATGAAGTTTGGAGAATAACCTTGAGGGGATCCAGACCAAGTGGATGAATTTCAATTTTTGATATTGAGAGCTTTAGTTTTGGACATTGTCAGTACTTCGGTGATGTGGGTCAGATTGGCGACTTCCAAGTTACGAAAAACTGAGCAAGACAAGTTTGGCTTGAAAATCTTGACTTTGGGTTGATTTCAACACAAAAGACAACTATCTTGGAATTGAGTTATTTGTGCAATTTTTGAGTCTCAAATGATGGAACGGACTCCAAAATTGGAATGTACGCGAAAAATTGAGCAAGATAGGTCCATCCTAAAAATTTTGACTTTCGGTCAACATTTACGCAAAAGTCAACTTTTTGGGAATTGGACATTTGCACAATTTTCGAGCTTCAAATGAAGAAACGGATCCCAAAATCAGAATGTACTCGAAAAACTGAGTGGGACTGGTCCGTCTTGAAAATTTTGACTTTTGGTCAAAGTCAAAGGTCCACTTGGTCATTTTTTTTTTTTCAGTTGGTTCGGACCGGGTCAGGATCAACGGGTCAAACCGGGTCGGTCTGGTCAAACGGGTCATATTTGCGGGTCGGTCAAACCAGTGAGATGACGTCATCCATGACATCACGAAACTAAGGCGCGTGCCAGATGGGAAGCGAGTGCCAGCGCATGGCTCGTGACAGCGCGTGGCGCGTGGGAGATGTGCCCGGCGCGTGTGAGCGCGTGAGGACTGAGGGAGGCGCGTGGGAGCGCGTGTTCCTGAAGCAGCCACTACTAGCGGCGCATGGAGGCGCGTGGATAGTCTTTTGGGCCTGAAATTTTCAGGTTTTGTTGATCTAAAGCCGTAGAAGACCATGGTATTGTCTGTTTTCTAAAATTGTGAACAGATTTTTCCCAGTTTTGAGAAATTAAACAGTTGGTTACCGCGAGCTTGTGGCAGCGCGTGGAGGCGCGTGGTAGCTCCGTTGATGATGTTCTTTCTGGGTTTTGTAGATCGAAGTCTGTTTAAGGTCCCTATGGGTTCAGTTTTGTGAAATCATGAACAGATTTGCACAGATTTTGATAGACTACTCCGTTGGTCACTATGAGTTCGTGGCCGCGCATGGGTGCACGTGGATAGTCTACTGAGTTTGATTTTCTCTGGGTCTTTGTGGCCTGAAGTCCCTAGAAGATCCTTGTGGATTTAGTCTTGTAGAAATGACACAAACCTAAAAGAGAAATCCGTAGGCATGGTTGGATTTGTTGCTATTTTAGTCCACTCTGACGGTGGCTACTCTGACAATGTTTGACAACTCAAGTAGGGAGTGGTTTCAAGATAATCACTGAGTATCTCTACTGTTCTTAAGGGTTGGTGGCATAGTTTTTTTGGAACAATATATTGCTCTTTGCTGACCTATAGCTTCTTGTCAGGCCTAGTGTAACAATTTCTTTCTGACACTATGACCTTCATATGGACATTTACCCTCTTCTCTTCTCTTTTATTTTTTCAAGGTTCGGTGCAGTATTTTTTGAAAGTTGATATTTTTAACTGCTTGGACCTTTTGGCTCCTTTGTCCGTTAGTCTCAAAAATTTTCTATATAAAGCCACTTGGGTTGGCCATGCATTAAGTTGCTAGTTTTCAGTGAGTAACTAACATAATATTGTAAGTGCAGAGAAGCCACGCCTTTCCCCCCCCCCCCTTTTTTTTTTGTTTCTTTTTAACATGCTTTGCTGGTACTAACACCATTTTCTTTTCTTTTTTCTTTTTTTTTCTTTTGATAGCAACTTGTTTTTTGACATGGTGTACTTCAGAGATATTTCCTCGTCTAACAAGAAGTATCTTGTTATTTCAAAAGATCAAAATGATGCAACTGAGAAAAGATTATCACTGCTCGTCAAGAAACCCATTATTGGTCGATTTTCACCAGTATGGCCGAAACAGAATGATTTTGGTGACATTGTTGAGTGGACGTATGACACTTCCCAAAATCCTGATTCTCCTTCTAGAGCATGGTCTTTACGTACTTTCCTCCACAAGAATACCACTGAGCCAAGTCCTTTAAGGACTCTTGGTCGACGCATTATTTCTGGCGAAACACGTTGGGGCACAGTTTTCAGAACCAATGGTGAGTTTGGTTATACGCCCTACTATTGGGAATGGCTTGAAGACGTCCTCTCTCATAGCAAGAAGACTCTTATCAAGGCCCAGATATTTGAAGCGGTCCTTGCATCTTTATACACATATGATCGAAACAATGACATCATACGTGCATTTTGTGAAGCATGGTGCCCGGACACCAATACCATTCATACCTCATTGGGTGAGATGTCCATCTCTCTTTGGGACTTACATCGTCTAGGTGGGCTTGCCATCACTGGTAGCTTTTATGATGAAGTTGTCCCTTGTTATAAGGAAATCGCAGGAAGTGATTAGAAAGGCAGATACATTCCAAAGAGTTGTGAATATCTGTTTGCGGCTTTTTATCGACTTCATAATGAGAAAGAAGGGAAGCCTCATGTTTCAGTAAATGACTGGATCAAATTTTGGTTTAAAGGGGATTCAAAATACATGAAGCCACCTCCTCGAAGGCCAAAGAGGTCATGTCATCCTAAGCAGACTTACAATCCTGACGGTTCGTTTGGTAAGGCCCGTGCATGGTCTTCAAAAGAGAAAGGTGCATTTACGGACCTTGAAGTTCAAGAAGGACTATGTGAAGAAACTTACTTGGCTGCCTTGTTATCTTGTTGGCTGTGCATATTTGTGCTTCCAAGTGAAGATCTCAATACCATTCGTCCAGGAACATTCAAGGTTGCAAGCCTTATGGCTATTGGTAGGCCTTTCAGTCTTGCCATACCCGTTCTTACTAGTCTTTACCGAGGATTAAACAGGCTTGCTCGTTCTCCTGTTGTTGGTAGTTCAAAGGTGTGCCTTCCCATGCACTGATCTCAATACCATTCGTCCAGGAACATTCAAGGTTGCAAGCCTTATGGCTATTGGTAGGCCTTTCAGTCTTGCCATACCCGTTCTTACTAGTCTTTACCGAGGATTAAACAGGCTTGCTCGTTCTCCTGTTGTTGGTAGTTCAAAGGTGTGCCTTCCCATGCACTACATTTATGAGTGGCTAGGCCATTACTTTGACACCCATCATGAAGTTAGATTGGAAGTCATCAGGCCGAAGATGGTTAGATTTTCTGGTGTAGGAGGGGCCAGATATTATGACGAATATGAAGCTCGAAGGTTGATTCAAGGCAACCGCATGCTATGGGGTGCCAATTTGCTTGTTAAGAATGCGAATGAAACTTTTGAAGACAGTGGAAACCTTTCTCGTACTTCACTAGCGCACTTCATCAGTATTCGGTCATCTTACTTGTCTATGCGACAAAATGATCATTTCATCGTAGAACCCTACAGCCCTTGTCGATTCAGTCGTCAATTTGGACTTTGTCAAAGCATTGTAGGTGGTATAAAGAAAGACATTCGTCATGCTTCTTTGGACGAAGTCTTAGAACTTTGGAGATCATGCACCAAGTCTAAGACCATGTCGCAGGCATTCTTCCTAGCTCCTCCATCAAACTTAAAGCACCACACTACTCAAAGTTATGGGCGTTGGTGGAATAGTATGCATGGGACATACCTTGAAGATGGTATAGCATCTTTGATTTCAAGCACACGTCCTCCTTTACCAAGAACGAAGACGGGTCAAATAAATCGTGAAAAGAATGACAATGGAGGAGGTATTCAATTGTCTGATGATCACATTACACGTGTTGTCCCGGAATCTGTGACTGACAAGGCTCAATTTGTAAAGCCACAAGACGTCATAGTAGAACCGAAGATGTCTCCCTCTAAAGATTTTCTTGTCGAAGGGCCTCCAGGAGTGTGCATGGCATCTGATGAAAAGATGGATTCATATCTTGAGAAAGTGGGTGAGAGCAGTGACAAGGAGTGTCATTGGAGGCGAGCTAAGAAAAAGCTTAAATTGATAGCCCCTAGTGAATTCAATCTTGTTGAAGGGACCTCCTATGCCTTTGAACACATTGAAGTCGCTGTAGATCAAGTATTTTATTATTCTACTCTTCTTTTCTTTTTTTTTTCTTTTTTTTTTTTTGTCTTTATATACGTACATTTTTTTTTTTTTAAAGTAACGTATTCTTGATTGCAGCCTGGGCAACAAGCCATAAACACAGTCAATAGCGATAAGGTGACCTCTATTGGTAGTGAAACTTCAATTTCTAGCCCACGACCTATTGTCGTATCAGTGGGAAATGTAACTCAGATGCCTAACACTAAATTTATGGAGAGGACTGTGAGTTCTGACATCCTCGAAGATTCTGTTTATCGTGCTGAAGACGTGATTCTGAGAAATCGCATCGACCTTGCATTGAACCTTTGGAAAAGTCTTCAGCAAAGGATTGCTAGGACCCCTTTCAAGAAAGCCCCTTCACTCATAAGAGAAGCTCAAAAGATTTTTGATGCCATAGCAGCCAACAAAGCTATGGATCCATCACCATTGCAAAGCTTAGTTGCTGATTATTTTGAGAAGGCCAAAAGTTTTGAATTACTTCAATCCTCCTTTTCTACGAGTGTAACGTCTAAACAACGTGACAAGCAACTGGCAGATTGTAACTTTCGCCTTGCTGAGCAATCAACTATAAAGAATGAACTGATAGCATGTGGTGAAACACTCAATGATGGACTGATGAGTATTGAAGCTAGGATGGTGGAGCTGCAAGAAGAGCTGGAACATCTATCCACTCGCAAGAAAGATCTTAAAGCTTCGATTCTCAATAATGATGAAAAGTTGTCAAATCAGAGCTCTATCATCTCGAGCATTCAAGATGAGATTTCTTTCATAGAGAATGCTCCTTCCTTAAGTAATGCTGACATTGAATCTTTGCAGTTGCTAAAACAAGGGCTGGAGACAGCACGCGATGAGCTAGAGAATTACAATTGGAAATATTGACCTGTACTTGCAATCAATAATCATTGTAGCATCTTTCTCTTGTTTTCTTTGTTGTAGCAATTTCATGTCTTTTTTTCTAGCTAATAAAATCAGCTCCCTTTGCATCACTCATTTTATTTAATCTCTCCACCATTGTCTCCACCATTTTTTTTATGTGACTGAACTTAGCAAATGATACCAAGTTGTCTACGTACCCTGGAAAAGGATCAAGTCATCACGTAGTTCAAAATTTTTTGTTGTTGTTGTTGTTGTTGTTTTTTTTTTTTTTTTTTTTTTTGCAAAAAGGGGGGCTCAATGTGTAATAGTGGGTATCACCACTAAACGAACCCGAGACCTCTCAAGGGCGACTTGGGCATCTAACCACTACGCCACACTAGCAATTGGTGACATAGAATGGGATTAATTTCTCTTTATTGGTATGCTTTCAAAGGTAATGGGAAAACATCATGTGCCCTTGCAGCATTACAGTGGGCAGTTTAAGCTCTTGCCGAGGAGCAATCCTCGATGTTCAAGCGTAGAAGTGTTTAAGGAACTTCCCATTGATGGGGTCGATCCTTCTGCCATCATTGTCAATCAATTTGTAAGCTTCGTTGGTGTTTGCCCCCTGCTTGAGAGTTGGAAGTACATCACAAGCAACGGTCACATGGTTTGACCCGACAACTTCATCAAAGTCTAGATCAATCTTGTTTTCTTTGGCAAGCTTCATGATTTGTTCTTTGAAGATGAAGCATTTTTGAATTGGGTGGCCAATGATGCGATGATATTTGCAATAGTTAGGGTCATCAATTTTCCCTATGTCTTCTGATCGCCTGCATTCTGGCAATTCAATCAGCTTCAATCGCAATAATTGTTCTAAGATTTTTGGCACATCTTCATCGGGAAACGGATATGCTTTTTGCTCACGTTCCTTGAAAGTTAGACGACGCACTTCGTTCTTTTGCCATCCTTCAAGCCATTTTTCATTTACTGTTGCTGTTCTTCATGGAACCTTGACTTCGACAGTATTGACAACCATTGGGTCTTTGAGATTGACTTTTGCATTCATACCATTCCTCCTTACTTCCTTTTTGCTTTCCTTAAGTATGGAAGGATTTGTATTTCCATGGCTAGCAATGCTCAACTTCATATCATGCGCACAAGTTGTTAACTCTTCAAATGTTCGAGGTTTTATCCCTTAGAGGATGTAAAGAAGTCCCCAATGCATGCCTTGGATGCACATCTCTACAGCAAAAATTTCAGAAGGTCGATCCTTGCAATCCAGGCTCAAAGAACGCCATCGATTGATATAATCGACCACCGGCTCATTTTCCCATTGCTTGGCATCAATAAGCTCCATCATGCTCACCGTGCGACATGTGCTATAGAATCGGTCAAGAAATTCTCTTTCGAGTTGCTGCCAACTGTCGATTGACTCGAGTTTTAAGTTTGTATACCAATCAAAGGCATTTCCTTTGAGCGAACGGACAAATTGCTTTACAAGGAGAACTTCTTGAGTCCCTGCGTTCTCACAAGTTTCTACAAAGTGAGTAATGTGTTGCTTAGGATTTCCATGGCCATCAAACTGCAAGAACTTGGGGGGTTGATACCCATTTGGCATCCTCATGTTGTCGATGCGCTTTGTGTAAGGTTTTGAATATGTGAGAGAACTTGTAGAAGAACCTCCATATTGTGCTCGGATGGTATTTGTTATCATGTCTTGTAATTGTTGGACTGACAACGAAGCAACCGAAGTAGATTGTTCTCGTCGGGGAGTGTTTTCAATTTCTCTCCCTTCGTCATCCTTCGCGGATGTGAATTTATGACCATGGCTTGATTTACCAAGATCTTGTACTTCGAGTTTTTTCATTAAAGTTGCAATTTAGAGGTCCTTATCTTCAAGTGCTTTTGTGAGAAGGACAACCCTTTGCTCCATTTCAGCCATCTTTTCTTCCATGGTAGATGTGTTAGTCATCATGACTGACACAACTTCCCAAGATGATGGAGAAGGAAGTAAATTGAAGTGAGCACATGAAATCTCATTTTTTGGGTTTCCTTTGATGGGAGAAAGAACGTGTGACCAACTTCTTGTGAAGGAAGAAGGGGATTTGCCCCCATACTTGAGGTGTTCCAAGGTGGAGATGTCCTTGTTGATGACATTGTTTCTTGCAAGAAGGTCTAAAGAGATGATTGTCTAAACCTTGGCTTCCTTGGTCGATTGAGATTGAAGTTGATTATTTGCTTTGGGTTGACTACAATTGATTACACCAATGTAGTTGTTGGTGGGAGCCGTACCAAGTTTAGTTGAAGTAGCTGTTGAAGATTGGATGTTCTTACTAGAGGCCATTTGAGCTGGTAGCAAAATGATGAAGATTTCTTTCTTTGAAGGAGAATGAGATAAGAGGCAGAGATGTCCCACTAGGCGTGCCAGAATATGTGGACGACTAAATTTCTTGGTTCGAAATAAAGTCAAACAAGTAAAAATAGTTTCACAAATGTGAAAAAGAGTGATCCTTTGATTCGATCTCCTTAAAAGATTTGTTGATTGGAATTGTGGTAATGTGATTTTGATTTGAACACAAGATATCCTTCAATTTGGCTAAAGAATGGATCGAAGATTTTTGAAACAAAATTACAATGGATCTCTGGCTATGAGCTTGTTAGAAATCCTTTGTTCTTCACGTTCTTCATGTTCTTCGTGTATTCTTCGTGTTCTTGGTGTGTTCTTCGTTTTCGAAGGTTTGTGGTAGAAGTTCTTTGGTGCTTTAGAGGCTTGAATCCATAGAGTTTCGCTGATTTGTGGTTTGTGAGGTTTCTGGAGGCTTTTGAGCTTGATTCCAGTGAACTTTGAGATCTAGGAATATGATTTGGATGATTCCTTTTCGAATGTTCTTTGTATTCGAAGGTTTGTGATGGAAGTTCTTCGGTGCTTTAGAGGCTTGAATTCGTAGAGCTTCGTTGATTTGTGCTTATTGAGGTTTCTGGAGGCTTTTGAGCTTGATTCCAGTGAACTTTGAGATCTAGGCAGGTAGTTTGGATGATCCTACTTTGAATGTTCTTCATATTTGAAGGTTGAAGTTCTTGAAGTTGCTGAAGGCTTCAGGACTTGATTCTAGCAGAACTTTTGGACTTCTGAGTGCTTCAAATGGCTTGATGTCTTCTCTCCCAGCTCTCTAGATCCCTCTCCTCAAATCTCTAGATCTCTTCAAATGCCTTAGGAAGGCTTCTATTTATAGGAGTTTAGGGGTAGGTAAGCGACACGTGGCGGAGTTTGATTGGTGACACATGGCAGAGCTTGATTGGTTCGCTTATGTCATCGCTTGCACATGCTGGAATGATTGTATCATCGCTTACACGTGCGAGGTTGCTTAGGTCATTGCTTACACGTGCGAGGCTGCTTATGTCATCGCTTGCACGAGCTGATGTTTGATTGGTTCTTGCAGACACTTGGCAAATTTCTGTTGGTTTCTGAATAATAATAGTAAAACCCAGCAGCAGTATGTGGCGCTTTGTAATTGGCTGTATTTTGTGGACTTGGTAGTGTGATGTGTCAGCTTGTGATAGGTCGGGAATTTTTCATGTCTACAGTTACTAAAATCTTCTAATCAACCCCAAATTTCATCAAATGGCCAGAATACAACACCAAAAAAAGCAGAATATCCTCAAGAACCTTGCAATCACTATTTAAGCCTTAAATTTCACTAAAATGGCATAAATGCACGTGCAACTAGTAAAATTACCAATCCTATCCCAAATTTTATTATCCTGCGTAATAGTTTAAGGATGACAATTAGACAGGGCAAGGTGTCCTGTTGGCTCTTTGTGCCCCATCTCTTCTTTGAGGTGGGAAAAATTGGCGCAAGGTTAAGGTCAAGATAGGTAACAGGTATTTTTTCCTCCCTAATGAGGTATCTTCTATATCATTGAGTTGACCGTAGAGATGAGGGGAAAAAGTTTAAAAAATGCTAAATAAGATAGAATTCAAGTGTTTTGGGGGAGGAAAAATAGAATATGTTTTAAAAATATAAATAAGATATATATATATATATTCATATATAATATATGTGGTGTGTCTGTTAAATACATATCATTAAATAATATATAAACATTTGGGTAAAGTCGAACAAAATTCATCCCCATCCCATCATCTTTTCAAGAAGGGAAAAAACCCACATGGGACAATGTTAGGTTTACAATACTTTTATAATAATTTCACAACAAATTTTAGATCCACTAATATCACTTTTTCATTTGGCTTTTCACTTTAGAATTTGTTATGAAAATATTACTAATATAAAATATAAGGGCAATTTACAACTTATCCACATGTAGTTTAGCTAAAATTTAAGTTACCTACTTGTGATTTGAAATTTGACCCTTTACCTACCTGAGATTTGACCAAAATTTAAGTTGTTTCTTATAGTTTGAAATCTCATGATGCTTGGATTCTTTTTTGTCTTTATTCAATCTTGTATTTTTATGTTTTTTTTTGTTTTTTTAAAGAATAAAGACATAAAAGCGAAACAAAATTACATATTTAGTTTTGTTTTTATCTAAGATGAGTTACAGAAATCTAACTGAGTTACCTCAAGTGAATAAAATGTTAAATTTCAAACTACAAATAAGCAATTTAAATTTCAGATAAACTATAAGTGGATAAATTGTAACTTGTCAAAGTAAAAATATAGGATTACTCATGGTTTCATTATAACATTCCTCCCACACGTGCGACCTCATCTCAAAAAACCAATTCGACCGAGTGTACCGAGTGGACCGACCGAGTCAACTTGGACCCGTATTATTCTTCTCTCTCAAAAGACAAAAGGTCAGTCTCTCTCTCTTTCTCTCTCTCCAAAAATACGAGTCCAGACTCAGAAGCAATTCTCCATTCTATTCTTTTGCTCTCTCTCAGTGTCTCAGGTACACAAACACAACCCAATATTTTTTTTTCTTCTTAAAATATCGTGGTTTTTTTTTAATTTTATTATTATATTCAATTTGTTCTCGTTTGGCTCCCGGGAAAAACTGAATCAAAAGAAGAAAATTAATTTCCTTTTTCTCGGCAACCAAACGACACTATTAGGGTTTGTGATCTCTTTCAATTTTTAATCCGAATTCATCGTGTCATGAATTTTGGGTCTTTTATTGTTTAATCAGAACTGCTCATCTGTATCAACTACTACTTATACTCATGAGCTCAATTACCATTGGAAAATTGATGATTATTGTTGTTGTTATCTTATTGTTTATATAAAAAAATTTATTAACTTTGAAATAGAAATTCAATCAGGGTTTTAAATGATGATGATGATCATGGTGATGATGGTTGTTATGATCTTTTTTTTTTTAATTAATATTTGTGGACTTAGAAATAGAAATTCAATCAGGGTTTTAAATGACGATGATGGGGTTATTTTGTTTTTGATGAATAGGGTGTTGAAAGGAATCTGGTGGGGTTGTTTGATTGTGAAAAGATAAGATAAGATAAGATGTGGGCAGCATCTTGCCTCGCGTCGTGCTGTGCGGCTTGCGCGTGTGACGCGTGCCGGACTGTGGTGTCTGGGATTAGCCGCCGCTCTGCTAGAATTGCGTACTGTGGACTCTTTGCGCTTTCTCTCATGGTTTCATGGATTCTCCGTGAGGTTGCTGCGCCTCTAATGGAAAAGATCCCTTGTAAGCTGCCTTCTCAAAAAATTTCAATGTTGTTTGCTTTTGTCCCTTTTTTGGTATTTTGGTGGTTATGAATATGTTGTATTCTTTATATGATCTGGAAAATGTGCTTTCTTTGGGGCATTCTGTTGTAAGTGATGTTAAATTTGTAACAAATACAAACATTGCCTTTGTTGTGATCACACTATGGAAGTTTCATGTATTCCAGCAGCTAGCAGATAAACCATATGACAACTTGGCATTGCTGGTTTTGTCATACATAAGGAGACTATAAATGGTTTAGTGCCAATGGTCTTTGCGCTTTTTCGCTTAAAATTATTGTAGGTTTGAATTGTATATAATATGTTGATTATTATACTCTGTTGTGTGCGTAAACCTGGTAAGGGGTAATGGATAAATGGAAAAGGGCTGGCTTTGTCTGCAGCAAATACAAATAGCTGTAGATGCAGTGTACTGAAAACAGCTGAGAGAAGATACAAAAACATTGAAAGAAACCATGGAAATGTATGAAAATGTTGGGAAATATAATATAAGATCTCATTAAAATACAAAAGTCAGTGCAGGAGTAATTGCAATTGATCACTATTTGACTGTGGAGCTAATGCTCATAATAAAAAAAACCTAGTATGATGACAGCATTAAAAAAGAGAGGTTGCAGAAATGTCAATAAAAATTTCTTTATATTTTAGGGAGTTAGAAGTAATAGAAATTTTGATAAGGAAAACGTAAGTTATAACTTAGACTTTTTGCCTATTTTTGTTCTTATATGAATTGTGTAACTTGTTCCAAATTATATAATATACATTATTCACATAGATAAAATATGGTTTAACTGTCATCTAAGGAGGCTGTAAGATTTCCGTTAATAGAAAACTTGGGTATAACTTTCTTTTTTTGCTAGGGAGAAAACTTGGGTTTAACTGTCATAATTTTGGTTTTAACTGTAAAAAATGTACCCAAATTTTCCTTTCATATTTGAATGTTTGTATGTCTGTAATGTTAATGGAATGTCTTCAAATGGGCAAAGAAATCCTCTTCGATGGAAGTTTGATAACAATTTACATGGTGGATTAATTTGACTCCAGAATTTAAAAGAGCTAGTGAGTTATTGGTTTTTTTTTGTTAGTTAGTCTTTAAAGCTGAGTCTAATGTCATCTTGGTCATCAATGCAGGGATTAATCATTTTCATCAGACACCTAACAGGGAGTGGTTCGAAACAGATGCTGTTCTGCGTGTTAGCTTGGGAAATTTTCTCTTTTTCACTATTCTAGCAGTGATAATGGTTGGTGTGAAAAATCAGAAGGATCCTCGAGATAGTGTACACCATGGTGGATGGATGATGAAAGTCATTAGTTGGTGTATTTTGGTAATCTTGATGTTTTTCCTTCCGAATGAGATTATCAGCTTCTATGGTAAGCAGTATTTTCATTAAGGATTCTATCTAAGTACATAGCAGTTTTCCTTCTTGTTTTTCCTTGTTTAGAAATTTTATTAGACTGCAAAGCAGGTCGTGAACTCTATGATTAGACAAATTTTTAATGTATTTGGGTTTAATGCTCAAATTTGATAAAATACAAATTGTTATGGAATTTCAAGTCTGTCACAATGTTAAGGACAACTTGTAGTTGTTGTTAATGGTGGAAAAGGGTATTATTGCTCTAAGCTTAAATAGTTTGAAATTTCTCGAGGTCAAGTCCCTACAACCTTCAAGTGACAAAACTTGTAGGCTTCTCGGATGGAGACTATCAATGATTTAGTATTTGGAATAGTACATTGATCAATATGTACATGACATGCACCCCTCTTGGATGTTCCTAAACTTCAACAACATTATTTGTTATAAAGGACAAAATGTAATGCAATATTTAAGATAAAAATTATAGTTAAGAAAGCTTAATTTAAGGATATTGCTATATTTTTATGGAAATCAATAAAGTGTTTTTGAGAAGAAGTGTTGCACTTTCCCTTTGATCTGTTTGTATCCGCTTTTTTGCAGTGAGTTTACTATCGTAAACTCATTGTACTTTTCTTATCAATAAAGTTTTTATTACCTATCAAAAAAAAAAAAACTAGTGTTTCTGAGAAGAAGTTAATGCTTCTTTCCACTATACTGGAACAGGCAGTTAAATTTGATGTCACAGCTTTATGCTTAGATGATATGGACATTTCATGTGTAAATTTGATCCTATATATTATGGAAATCAATAAAGTGTTGTACTTTTCATGTTTAATTTTTGGGTACCTGTTGTTTATGTCCTGCGTACATGGGTGGCACCGTTTTCATTTACTTATTAAAAAAGTGATGATAAAAAACTTCATCTTAAATTTTTGGACTCTGGGGGTATAGGTTGTGCTATTCAACATATACAGATTATTAGGATAGGATATATATGTTAGTGTCTTTTGTCCTGTTTTGTGGAGATTCTTTTTCCCTATCGCTGTTCGTCTGGACTGCTTCAGGTGCTATATCTGACAAATAGTAGCAGTAGCAGTGATTTTGGTGATGGTATGTATGTGTCTTAGACCCAGCCACTGGTCATTTCAGTTGTCCCTCTTTTTTTTTTTACACTTAAAGTAATTTTTTTTGCTAACCTTTAAGTTCTTTGATGTTACAAACATGTTATGCTTTACTCCCTTTGACCCATTTTGTTTGTCCAATTTCAAGGGAATATCATTTAATACTTTTGTCTATTTAAGAAAAAATATATAAGCTTTCAACTTTGCCCTTGTGACACCTGAATAGGAGAAGGGCAGGGTTATATTAGGAAATTGGTAAATCAATGACCATTGACTTTTAAAAGTGGCCAATTATTTTGCCCCTGCCCACTCCCCTTGGGACCAAAACTTACTGAAAAAAATAGACAAGTATTTTGGGACAACCAAAAATGGAATATTGGACAACAAAGTGAGATGGAGGGAGTAATGATTTTTCTTTCTGAAAACATATAAAGATCATGGGAGACTAACTCTAGGGTTTAATGATCTGGTTTCATTTGATTAATCATGTCAGCTGCCACATAGATCTCTCTAGTGAACTAATCAGTAATTGCATTTTGATATGTTTTTGTGTGCATATAGTTCCTTGCTAGCCCTGTGCAACTAAATTAGTACAAGGCAAGCGGCCAAGGCATCCATCTGGCCTTTCTTAGAGTGATCCCAGGAGAGGTTACAATATTCAGATGTTATAGCAGAAATGTTACATAGAGCAGATGAAGATTAAAAGAATAACTTGATTCACCAAAAAAAAAAAAAAAAGAATAACATGAGTTATCTTGTCCTATGGGCTTCATTCCATGGGATTCTTTTTTTATTAGTTTGACTCAAGCTAACACAGGGATTTTACATTTTGCAGAATCAATATCAAAGTTTGGCTCTGGATTGTTTCTTCTTGTCCAAGTTGTGCTTTTGTTAGATTTTGTTCATGGATGGAATGACAAATGGGTCGGATTTGATGAGCAGTTCTGGTTAGTTTTGGCTTTTGTTATTTCCTTTAGCATATCTTCTTTATTACCTCTCATAGCTTTTTGTTTACTTATTGAGTATATTTTTACACCCCTCAACCAGATTTATCTTCTTTATTTGTATAGGTACATTGCCCTATTTGTTGTTTCGCTTGTTTGTTATGTGGGGACGTTTGTCTTCTCGGGATTCCTCTTCTATTGGTTCACACCATCTGGACAAGACTGTGGGCTCAACACCTTCTTTATTGTCATGACCCTGATCTTTGCTTTTCTCTTTGCTATAGTTGCCCTGCACCCTGCCGTAAGTATACACTTACTTTTTCTGGTATTCAGCATCAAGGCATCCTCAAATGCAAGTCTGTTTGTATATCTCATGCTTGTCTTGCTTGTTGCACATCCTCTCATATTGTGGTAGTTTTAGCTTTGATGTTTATAGTGCAGAATTTTTTATTATGATGTTCAGATAAGTGTCTCTGTAGTATGATTGTGCTAAGTTCATTTCTAATATGAGAATATTTGTGATCTTTTGCCCCTTTTTTTTTGGTTTTTCAGGTGAATGGAAGCATTTTGCCATCTTCAGTTCTTTCTTTGTACTGCATATACCTCTGCTACAGTGCACTTGCTAGCGAACCAAGGGAATATGAATGCAATGGTCTTCACAAGCATTCAAAAGCTGTTTCCACTGGCACTCTTACCTTGGGTCTGATTACTACAGTTCTTTCAGTTGTCTATTCTGCTGTCCGTGCTGGATCATCTACAACTTTGCTCTCCCCACCAAGTTCACCACGTGCAGGTAAGGCTTAACATTAAATTTTTGTGGATGTGCAATACTTAATGATTTCAATGTGTTCAAAAAAGTATTTCTATGTCCATTTTGCCACAATAACTGACATTTTCTCTTGAAATATGACAATTCTGGTTTCCTTAATGAAGGTTCAGGTAAGCCTCTGCTTCCATTGGACAACAAGGCTGAAGAGAAGGAAGAAAAAGAGAAGTCCAAGCCAGTATCATATTCATATTCCTTCTTCCATCTCATTTTCTCCCTGGCCAGTATGTATTCAGCTATGCTTCTTACTGGGTGGTCCACTTCAGTCGGTGAGAGTGGGAAATTGGTAGATGTCGGTTGGCCATCTGTTTGGGTCAGGATTGTGACTGGGTGGGCAACTGCAGCTCTGTTCCTCTGGTCACTGCTTGCTCCTATTCTGTTCCCAGATAGGGAGTTCTGAGCACCTCCAAAAGAAGGGCCTGGATATTGATATATAAGTAACACCATCATATCCATTGCTACATAAACTTATTGTATGTATGTGTGCTGTTTCTGAGTTAAAAGTATATTTCTATCCACTGTATAAAAAGAATGATTTGTCTTGAATCCAGACATGATCAAGATACCTTTGTTTCTAATATACCATCTTAAACTGATTCTGTGTCCAATAATTTCTTAAAATTGAACTTGAAATTTGTGAATAATGGAGTCTTGTTATTGTAAAACATGTATCCATTGCTGCTTAAAATCTGGTTCCAGATAGGCTTTTTTGACCCATACCAGCCACTAATTTGCATCTTGGGGTGTTGTATATTTCCATTGGATACTAAGTATAATTTTATTATTTTTGAGAATCAGATATTAAGTATAACTTGATGCTGCCTATATATATTATAAATCCTACAAAAATATTGAATTGCTCTAAAGTAATTTATTCATGCAAACATGTAAGACTGTCTATGAATACAAGAAAATCTAAAGATGGGGCTACCAAATTCAGTAATTTCTAAATCGGCTTGTATCATATTTGTCATCATAATGATAAAATAGCGATTACCATAGCAGTCAAACACAGAGCAAGTGAGCCAGCGTAGATGATGGCTATAGACCAGTTGGTCGAGTTCCCAGACCAATAGCAAGAAGTACAAACATGTTATCCAAAGTATGAGTTAAATTTTTATTGTTCAATCGGTTCCCCAAAAAAATTATTGTCGTAGTATAATTTAAAATAGTGTCAACTTTCTAATTAAAGAAAATATTTTAAGCGGACTTATCCTACTATGAGACCAATCTGTGGACGGGAAAAACAATTGCTAATTCAACCGTATCATGATAAGACAAATCACTCCTTGATGTAAATGGTCGCACCATGCTCACACCCTTGCTTTCCTTTTTGGCAAAAAAAAAATAGTTCAGATTTTTACTTTTTGTCTCATATTAAAAAAATAAAAATAAATAAATAAATAAACAGGATAACTTTAATTTTTTTGTCTCACATTTAGCAAATAAACTACCATAAACCATAGGATAGCATTGCATCCAACATATCTAGCCAATCTTTCACAACATGTGGATTTCTCACACATAGTAGAATGACTCTCATAGCATATAAATCCCACAATTATATAAGATCCACATCTTATTAGATGCATGCTACATATGTCAAATACATGAAATAATTATTCTTCTAGTACAGAGGTTAAGTCCTTTATTTAAATGACCAAAAGGAGGAAGCTAATATAAGTCAACCATGTAAAACATATTACATATTACCTTCTTCTTCTTTTTTTTAGATAGTTACTATATGTTTCTAACTCTGCAGCTCGAACCCTTTTCCCTTAGGACCTCTAAGAACTTCGTGCATAAGGAGATGTCCGTTCAACTACAAGGCCCTTGGCATCCCTTAGACAACATTGATTTTATACTAATTCCCCAAGGTTTCCATTTGAATTTCAAATATTTGAGGTTTCATAGATTATGAAATTAATCTATCAATCTCACTTTTAGTTGGAGTAGTTAGAAAGTGATCATGTGCATCCCATGTGGCTCCAAAACTTGTGTCTTTAACAAGTAATGATCAATAGGAGATTATGTTTAAAACAGATGTCACTAGATTGAATATGACATTTTAACATTTTCTTATGCTAAATAATAATATTGATGACAAAATGTCTAACCTCATCCTGACCCACCTTATGTAAATTTTATCAGTTTCAAAACCACATCATTAAGGATTGCAAAATGCATCCATTCCGCCTCTCCCTATCCTGACTTGCCTCATTGACCTATATGCAAGATTTATTACCCCTTTTCAGGCTTGGATCGAGACACCTATGATCTAGTCCTGCCCTGCTATCAACATTGTGGATTGCATCCACTCAACTGAGCTTGTGTCCGACTATCGTTACATTGGTCATTGCCTGCAAATACATGTCCCTGACATTTTCTTTTTGGATAACGATACACTCAATAAGAGATTAATTCAAGGAAAAAGTAGATTCCTTAAAAAGTTGGGATAGAAGTTAAGTTACTAGGTATAACCATCTACTAGTTGGTATGGAAGTAGATTCCATATATATATATGAAAAATATAATTTAATATAAAAATTTATATTACATAATTATAATACTGTTTTATATAAATGGAGAAAATTTTATTAAAATTATATTTTTTTTTTAAATTATAATTATATATATATATATATATCATAATTAGTTGACTAATTTGAACATATTCAAAAATATTTTTTTTAAATTACAACCTCATTTCATGGAAAAATATGTAACATGTTAAATTTAAGTGTAAATTATTATATAAGTTTAGAATTTTAGTATTATTTTTTTTTTCAAATATGAGCGTATATGATGTCTATATTATTGAAAGATGAATTTTAAGGTAATCTTTTGAATATTTATCATTTTTATTGTTTTTTTATGGCTCATATCTTTATTTCTAATATTTAATTTGTTTGTACTTTTTAACCCAAAATTAAAGAGTTTAGCCCAAATAAATAAAATTTCATATTTTTCAACCCAAAAAATAAAAAAATAAAAAAAGGAATTTTGAGTACAAAATTGAAAAAGACAACCTACAAAAAGAATCTAAGGCCCACTTAGTCCAAAATTGACCAAAGTATATTGAATTGATCAAATTGGACTTAATAGACCAAATTGGACCATAATTGACCGAATTGGACCTAAAAGGACTGAATTGACTGAAGTGGACCGAATTGGATTAGACCAAATGAACTGAAGCGGACTGAATTGGACTGAATGGATTGAAATGTATTGAAGTTGAAGGAATGAACCAAATCGGACCAAAATGCTACGTTGATATAATTCAAAAGGAGCATAGCTATAATAAATGCCTACTTTTAGAAATTATATAGATTTGTAGGAGTTATATGTAGTTAAATTTATGCTAACTATAGTATCAATAAAATAATTAGGAATTTGTTTATTATATTATGGTATTGATGTGATACTAACCAATTGTGGGGGGATGAACTTGATTCAAGGCCGAGGCCTAAATGCTCAGAAGATCATGCTTAGGTAGATGGGCTAGGCCCATCTCTATAGACAGCAAAGGGAAACCTCCCAGGACGATTCCTGCAAAGTTCTAAGCATGCCACCAACTTTGAAACTCGTATTCGAGATCACAAGCATGGGTGATCCCTCGGTGAACAAAAGAAGAACCACAAGAAACCTCCTAAAAGGATAAGGATCACAAAGGTTGTCACTTCCGCATTAATGAGATGTTCTCTACCTAATCTCCTCCACATAAAGCACATATCGGACAACTTGTACAGTGCAAATAACCCCCAAAAGTCCTACTACATGATGAAAAAGGGAAGGAACCAAGGGGGATGTGACAAGTATCCCAAAAACTCCTACTAGGAGCACCTCGGGAAACCTCCTGAAAGGATAAGGATCATAAAGGTCATCACCTTTGCATTAATGAGAGGTTCTCTACCTAATCTCTTCCACATTAAACACATTTAGGACAACCTGAGCAGTGCAGACAACCCCTAAAAGTCCTACTATATAATGAAAAGAGGAAAGAACCAAGGGGGATGTGACAAGTATCCTAAAAAATCCGGCCGGGAGCAAGCAAGCTAGAGAGATAAGGGAAGGAATACTACTTATAAAAGGGGAGAAGGCTGCAACAGAGAGGGGATTGAGAAATATTGAGAGAAAACCCTAGAGAAGAGCCAAAAAGAGAGTGATATTATATTTCTCTTTTCTTGCTATCTCCCTGCACCTTGGGAAAGCAATCTGTGTATCACAAAGCCTCTCATTTGTAATCCTACTTTCTTAATCAGTTGCTTG
Source organism: Quercus variabilis (assembly GCA_030445155.1). Lineage (NCBI taxonomy): Eukaryota > Viridiplantae > Streptophyta > Magnoliopsida > Fagales > Fagaceae > Quercus > Quercus variabilis. Next base: position 85,446,729 of record CP129449.1, on the reverse strand, counting down.
AGTTTCCCATTGTAGAATTTCCACCTTGTTTTTATGATAAATAAATTGTGTTAGTCAGTTGTCTAGAAACCATACCATGTATCTATTTAGAATCTTAAGGTTCTGACTCCCACACCAATCATGTCACTTCATAAAAAGTTTAGTTAGTAAACAATATCATTTAAATGTTCTTTTCCTATTAAAAACTTAAATTAAAATATTCATAAGATGCATTATTAAAAAGATCTTATTGTTTGATTAATATTAATTATAAAAATAATAATAATAATAATAAAAACCTTAAATGACTTCATGTACTAATATTTAGATTTGGACAAAATAATTAAATTAACTCAGTTAATTATTTACTAATTGATTACAATTGAAATGGATTTAAATGGACCGAAATGCTACTCGATATAGCTAAACATGAGCATAACAACCATAAATGCTACATTTTAGTTTTTAGATATTATTTAGATATAGGTAACAGGTATTATTTAACAGTTTTAGTAAACAATATCATTTAAATGTTCTTTTTACCATTAAAAACTTAAATTAAAATATTCATAAGATGCATTATTTAAAAGATCTTATTGTTTGATTAATATTAATTATAAAAATAATAATAATAATAATTGTGGGGGGGAAAGGCCCAATCTAACGTAGTGGGCCTAGAGCCCAATGTGAGGATTACTGTATGTCCGAAGAGAAAGAGGTGGTAAGGGCAAGGCCCATCTAGAAGAAGAATCCCCAGAAAAGAAAGATGGTTACAATCCGAGGAGATCGCCGTCCGTCCGAAGAGATTTTATTCCTCGGACGCGAATAGTACGGATCAATCGAACATATAAAAGGTCAAAATGATCTTCCGAGCATTCCTACTGATCAAGATAAGCTCTGAGTATATCTGGAGACGATAAGAATGAGGAAATATCTAAAGGAAAAGCTGCTACCACCGTATTTAAGGCACTGCAGCAACTTTTCTAGCCGCATTTATGTGGAGAAAACCCCTGAACAGTGTAACATCACCTACCGCCACTCACAAAGAGCAAAAAAAGATACTTGACATGACATATACTCAAGTAGGTTCACAGATGAAGTACAAGTGGATGATGGAGATGATGGGGAAGGAGGTTATATAAAGGAAAGAAACTCTTGATAAGAGGAGGAGGGAAAAAAGGCAATAGAGAAGAGAGAAAGGCTTTACTATAGCGCTAAGAACTGTAATCACTACATAATTAATGATATGCCTCTTCGAACACCAATTCATTTCATTTTTACGTGTAAATTCATGCTAGTTTATACTTGAGGGTTGTGATTAACTGTTGTCAATTCCATAGTCAATCTAACTCTTTCACCAATTCTCTACAAATTCATTGTTTTGGGCTTGGGCCACAAATCCTAACCCTACAATAATAATAAACCTTAAATGACTTCATGTACTAATATTTAGATTTGGACAAAATAATTTAACTCGGTTAATTATTTACTAATTTATTACACTTGAAATGGATTTAAATGGACCAAAATGCTACTCAATATAGCTTAACATGAGCTAACAATAATAAATGCTATATTTTAGTTTTTCGTTATTATTTAGATATAGATAATAGGTATTATTTAACAGTTTTTCAGATTAGTTAGTTATATCTCAAGTATGGAGTTTCTTTTATTGGTGGTGATTGGATTGTTGAGCTAAATTAGGAGACACATTATAAATTGTTAGTGATTCGGTCTTCCTAACTTTTTGGAGGCAGTAGTTAGTCCTTATTATTATTGGAGGATAAACTCTTGGAGTTTGTAACCCTTGGGTGTGCCAAACCAAGATTTGTTGTTGGGGTTGCATTGCTAGGGAGAACTGTGACTTTCTGTTGATTGATTTAGAGTTTTAGAATATATTTATATATTTTGTGAGGTACATAATTTATAGTTTCTAACATTTGTAAATGTTTTATAAAAATTGACTTTTTTTTTTTTTTTTTTTTTTGGAGTGGATAACATGTCAAGGTAATTTAACGTTGCAATTAATCACATACTTTAATTTATACCATCAATTTAAGTGTTTAAAACATAAGGGATAAGGAAACACAATGTCCCACAATTCCTAGAAAGATTATTATGAAATCATTTCGAGAAGAGTGCATTGAATATATATGTCTCTCTTAAGTGCATCTTGAAAACACTTATGCTAAACAACATTACGATGAACATAAACATAAACATTAACATTAATATATACATGTAAACAAACTAACAAACTAAATTTAACAATTACTGATTTATAGAAAATAACAACTACTAAATGAATAAATATATACGTTAATAACTTAAATTTAAATGTTTATGTACCACAAAGGACAAATTTAATGAGTTTTGAATAGTAATTTTGAAGTTATTTTGTATTTTATATTTTTTAAATATTTGATTTAAGATATCAAATCTTATTCACCTTTTTGTTCCCACTAACTTCTTTGTTTTTTTTTTTTTTTGAAACCTTCCCACTAACTTATTAAGATAACTATTAGGGGTGTATTGATATAAAATGTTAATGTTATAGTTAGCAAAATCATATAATTGTGAAGGAAAAATTATTGAAATAAATAATGAGAAATATTAATAGATGCCCTAAGGGAATTTTAATGAACCATTTTAGGAAATGATTTATTAAAAAAACAAAAGAAAAAAACCTAATGTTTTGACAGTTTTTTCAATTATCCGTAAAAGTTGTTTTAAAACTTTCTTAAAATAGTTTATTAACTATTAACAATTGCTCTAAGGGCATCCATTACCATGACTCATAAATACATAAGCAATAAAAGAAAATAAAGCAGAGTAACTAATTAATTTATTAGAATTACATATCCATTGAAGAAATTTCCTAACGACTTATTCATTATATTTGCACAACTTGATATTATCGATAGTTTGTATTTTTTTTTCTTTATCATTGAATAGATTAGTTAATAGTATATATCATTCACGTCTAAGTTAGCAATCATGGAAAGATTGCAAAAATTATAGTCAACAAATACCATTCGCACTGTAATGTTGAGCAGTTTTCATAATTAATATTGGGAGCCTTATTTATGGATTTTTTTTTTCTAATTATACTTTTAAATGGATTATTTTCTTTTGTTTTACTCATTCTTGTCTTTTTTTTCAAATTAAAATTATCCTATTGAGAAATTTTAATATTTAATTAATTCAATGCAAGTATGGTTTATATAGCTTTGCTTTACATATGCAATGACTTTTTTTTTTTTTTTTTTGAGAAGAAACATAAGCAATGACTTTGATAATTCTATAAACGAAGATGCCTCCAAAGTTTGTGCAATATTCTTAGAGGATGATGATTATGTTAGTGGTATTTTTACTCCAAAGAAACACACACAAATGCACATACATACACTAACGCAACCAAACATAAACAAAACCTTTTAAAATAAATATATAAACATAACCATTAACATATGTATAAATACAAACTAACACACTAAATTCAATAACAAATAATTTATAAAAGCAAAAAATTGAATGAATTAATATATACATTAATAAATTAAATTTAAATGCTCATATTCAAATATTCACAAAGTAACGAATTGAATGAGTTTTGAAACATAATTTTAAACTTATTTACTCCTTCGCACTAACATATTAGTATAACATTTAGTAGTTTATCAATGTAAAAGGTAAATGTTTTAGGCTACATTTGTTTTGGGTGTAAATGAAATTAGGGAAATATTTTACACCGTCACGTGTGTTTGGATTCACATATAAAATATGGTCAACTTGAAAATTAGTTCCTTTGACTATCAAATAGAGCCCCTTCATTTGTAAAACTATTTACAGATCTCTTTTGCCTTCAAAACCCATTTTTCGGACTCTCACACCAGAAAAGAGAGAGAGCTAGAGGGAAAGTCACAAACTCCGACCACCCACCCCCAAATCCGGTCAAATCATGCTGCCCTATTCCCCTCCACGCATCACTCATGAGCCACACCAAGCCCAAGCTGAAGCATGGAGAGATTGGCCGCCGGTGAAGCCCAAACCGTCATCCTCAACCCACAACCCCGCCGTCGTGTATGCAACCACAATTTGGGTCAGATTGTCTACTCACAATCTCGTCACCACCACCCATGACCGATCTTGTCGTTTTTTCCTCTCGATCTCGTTGTCGCTACCTCGCCTCTAGATCGATCCACCCATGACCGATCGCCTTTATCTCTTTCTCAATCTGCCTTTCCTTTTTCCTCAATCGCTCACTCTTTCTTTCTCCCTCTCTCAGTTTGATCGAGGATGATAGTGTTTGATGAATGGTATTTTGTTTTGAGTTTTGTTTCTTTAAGTTTATATATTGAAATTTTCTATTATAAAATTTAATTTGTTTGGAAGCTAAGAAAATGTGAAAAACTAGTAGAAAATGAGCATTTTCAGTATGAAACCAAACACTAAAAAATATTTTCCAAAGCAATTTTCAAAATGCAACCAAACAATTGAAAATATTTTCCTTTCCCAAAAATATTTCACCTGAAAATATTTTACGCTCAGAAAATATTTTACATGTTGCCAAACAAAGCCTTAGATGACAAAAATCTATAATTGTGAAGGGAAAAAAATGAAAAACCATAACTAAATTGGAGCAAAGGCATACAATGAAAGAAAGATAATGTACAAGGACAAAGAATATAGTCCTCTATTTTGATGAGCTAACCATGAACGACTCTTTTATCTACTCAGCTCATTGGATGAAAAACAAAAGTCATGGCTTCAATAGAATTCTTAACACCAGTCATTCGAACGGGAAATCATCTTATGTGCTAGAATTCCTCTATGGTTGTCAAGGATGGCACCATATGGGAAATTGATGAGAACCATTTTTAAGGCTAGTAGGAGTGGTCTGTGTTTTGTTCATACCGTTTTTATAAATTTTATTGAATTGTTTTCTATAGGCTTTTGTATTTTGATTTTACTATTAACGAATTTGTTTGTTATAATGAAACCAAACTAAGAGAAAAATGGAAAATATGTGACATATCAAAGCCATTATCTCTGCTAACTCTATACCACTATAACAAAGGTTTACTATAATGTTATCACTATAACAAAGTATAGTTACCATTTTACATTGCAGTTTTAGCTGGCAAATTTACCAATTTAAATGTGTTGGATTTTCAGTTCACCATTCTATCTTCTTCTTCTTCTTTTTTCCTTTTTCTTTTTGGTTATACATACACATCCCTTCAAAAGTGGAAACAACAACATCCCTTGAATATATAGTCCTAAATCTAGGAGAAAATTACACTTTATCACCCTAAACTATACCCTAGATTACACTTTGCACCTTAAACTATTCGAATACACATTTTGCACCCTAAACTATTACATTTGTTACACTTTTCACCCTAGCGTTAATTTTACTGTTATGTTGGATGGAAATCTTGAGCACATGACTTGCACATGCATATTGCTTAAGTGGCACAAAGTCAAAAGACCAAAAACCCCTCTTTCCAATCAATTAAAAACAAAAACTTATTTCTTTATTTTTTACCTAGCTCTCTCTCTCTCTCTCTCTCTCTCTCTCTCTCTCTCTCTCTCCAATCAAAATTTGTGAAACCCTGAATCCCCAAAACAAAATTATCAATGGCACCACCACTCCACCATTACTCCCCCACTGTGACATTTTCGTTTGGCTCCCATAAACTAAAAAATATTTCAAGTTGGCTGGTCCAATTTAAAAGCAATGATGATGATAGAAATCTTCAACGTCAGAACAGAACATGGTCCCAAGTAAATATATTGGTAAATTTTGTTATCGGAGCACTTAGGAAATGTTATACTACACAGAGGTAAGATCATGGTTAATTTGCCATGGAAGAGAAAAGGTCAGTGTAAGCATTTGAAATTATGTCTTTGCATTGAATATTATAATTAAGTTCAAGGTAAGTCTGCAATCCTTTTTGCAGTAAGTGGCTATCAAAAAGCTGATATATGGGATGGCTTACAAGTTAATATTAATTAAAGATCCAGTGCCATAAAATTAGCAGCCTCGTGGAATTGGCAAAGCCACATATTAACTGCTAAGGAAAAGGTTGTTTTTCACTTTCCCTCATGGACATGTTCAGTGGCTCTTGTAAAGACCATTTAACCATTTATATTCAAGAGGTCAAGTCGGCCATACGTTGCAGTGGTGGTCCTGGTGGAGCAGTAGTGGTGCCATTGATGATTTGATTTGGGAAGAGGAGTTGCTACGCACGCACAAGAGAGGGAGATAGAGAGTTGTGTAAAAAATAAAGAAATAACTTTTTGTTTTTAATTAATTGGAATGAGGGGTTTTTGGTCTTTTGGCTTTGTGCCACTTAAGCAATACACATGTGCAAGTCATGTGCTCAAGATTTCCATCCAACATAACAGTAAAATTAACGTCGGGGTGTAAAGTGTAACAAATGTAATAGTTTAGGGTGTAAAATGTGCATTCGAATAGTTTATGGTGCAAACTATAATCTAAGGTATAGTTTAGGGTGGCAAAGTGTAATTTTCCCTAAATCTGGTCCCCTACTAGGCTCAAAAACTTGCCTCTTCTGTGAATGGACGCCTCAAAAAGTATCGCAAGCTATTAGGAAGAACCTGCAAAATTGGGCAGAGTAAATTATCCATCAGTAAGTATTGCAACAAAAGAGCCCCAACAGACTCTCAGAGTTGTGATATCATGGACGGCTCAATCTGCTGTGAGCAAGCTCAGCGCAGCACAATTTGATATTATTTTGGGGAATTCAGTGGATAATGAGAGGATCGGAATTATCATTGAGGTTTAAAAAGAAACTTGATTCTCAAAAAAAAACAAAAAAAGGTTTAAAAAGGAACCTAGTGACTATGATCTTATATTCCTTTTAGACGGTGGAGTTTTGAGGATAAAAAGTTTTCATTTGACACTCTAGCTTCCATCCAAATCTTATCCACTTTTAGGTGGAAGCTAAGTTGGAAGAGATGGGGAAGACAGCTAGTGGGCCTGGAAGGTATATGTCATAGAATGTCGATCAAAAAGTTTACAATCATGTTTCTCATATTCATTAAGAAAATTAAAAAAACATAGGTAGTGGCCCTGGGACAAATCAGAATGTTTTTTCAAGTGACACTAGTGACATGGATGTTAGGAAGGTACTTAAAATTCACTTGATGTTAAGAAAAAACAATTCTAAAGCTTTATTGTTAACAGAATGCTAGCTTACCAACTGGAGAGGCTTGCTAAAGGGTTTTTTTTTTTTTTTTTTTACTAAAATATAAATGTTTAGTTGGCTTGTGGAAATATTATCTAAAATTTATGATGTCACGTTTATGTTATTGAAGTATGATAGTAGTAAGTTAAATACTCAGTGAAAATAGTGATATCCTATTAATAGAATTTTATTATAATCCAAATATGTAAAGAAATTGAGATGTAAAGCTAAATGAAAAATTACTCTTACAAAGAGCCACATGACAGAACCACATGATCTCTCACGTGATATTTTTTCTTTCTTAAATTTATAAAATAAAAAAAAAACCATATAAAATTCTTATATATATATATATATATATAGATAATTAGTGCATACTTGTAGATAATTAATGTGCATTCACTTCATTAACACATTCAATGAATTAAAAGTTTTACATAAATGTCAATTTTGATAAGGTGGAAGCCTAAATGAGAGAAACTTAACAAATGTACCACTTGGCAGAACCTCATGCTCTCCCACATGAAATCTCTACTTATATATATATATATATTGATTGATTTGATATAAAATATCAAATCTTTTTCACCTTTTTGTTCTCACTAACTTATTAGTATAACTATTAGTGATGTATTGATATAAAATGTCAATGTTATAGTTAGCAAAATCATATAATTGTGAAGGATAAATTATCAAAATAAATAATGATAAATGTTAACAGATGCTCTAGATACATTTGTTAATGAACCATTTTAGGAAATGTTTTATGAAAAAAAAAAAAACAATTAATATTTTAACAGCTTTTTCTATTACCCATAAAAGTTGTGTAAAACTTTCCTAAAATAGTTTGTTAACGATTAACAATTGCACTAAGAGCATTCGTTAACATAATCCATAAATAAATAAGTAATAAAAGAAAATAAAGCAAAGTAACTAATTAATTTATTAGAATTACATATCCATTGAAGAAATTTTCTAAAGACTTATTCATTTTATATGCACCACTTGACGTTATCGATAGTTTGTATTTCTCCTTCCTCATTGAATAGGTTAGTTAATGGTATAAACGATATGCGTACACGATGGAATTCATTGTAAGGGTTGCAATCATACTCAATAGATTAGGTTCCAGTTTCTTAACAATTTAACCAATACCTTCCACACCGTAACGTTGAGCAGTTTTCATAATTAATATTGGGAGCCTTATTTATGGTTTTTTTTTAATTATTATTACACTTTAAAATGGATTATTTCCTTTTATTTTACTCATTGTTGCCTTTTTTCAAATTAAAATTATCCTATTGGGAAATTTTAATAATTAATTGATCCAGTGCAAGTATAGTTTATATAGCTTTGCTTTACATAAGTAATGACTCTCTTTTCTTCTTCTTTTTTGAGAAGAAACATAAGCATTGACTTTGATAATTCTATAAACAAAAATGACTCCAAAGTTTGCGCAATATTCTTAGGATGATGATTATGTTAGTGGTATTTTTACTCCAAAGTAACACGCACAAATGCACACACATACACTAACACAACCAAACTTGAACAAAACCTTTAAAAAAATACATTAACATAACCATTAACATATGTATAAACACAAACTAAAACATAGGAATAGGAATAAGTATTACAAAGAATACAAAATGCTATAATGTAATACGTATTACTATTAATTTGTTTAGTGACAACACAATAATAGAACTCTGAAGACAATGGAATGAAAGCATTTTAAATCAAACTTAAGATATATTTTAGGAAATATCTTACTCATATAATTATATTTCCCAAAAAAAATAAAATTTTTTAAAATTTGTGTAGGGGCTCCTTTTTCGGAGGTGGGCCCCCGACAATGAATTTGTAGAGAGTGGGGCAAAGGGTTTGGCTCCGGCCGGCCCTTTGCCGGTCTTCCTAGAACTTTTCATCTAGTTGCTCTCCGTCTGGGGTTGCTCCTCGGCTGGGGTCCGAGGAGGCCCCCCCCCCCCCCCAGGGGGGGTTCTTTACCTTATATACTCACTTTTAGCTCGATCCTGGCCTTACAGCTGTTGGCCATCCGGGCTAATGGTTCCGGACTTGTCCCATCAGACAGGTCCCTCACCATACTGGGGGTTGCTGCCTCCAAGGCTTTTCAGTGAAGGGTCTTGTCAGCATTGATGGAACCTGGGGGGCCTGGCAGAATCGTTAAGTGGGGATGTGACCACCTGCAGTAGATCTGCCCCCTAACTAGATTAGGCTAGGCGCGCCGAGGATAGGTGTATCCTCGGCTCGGACCTTGGAATGACTAAAAGCCATTAGGCCGACCATCTGGGGGGATCGCCTTCCTCGGCTTGGGCCCTGGGCCTGCCTAAAGGTGGGCCGGGGATCCTGGGCCCTCGGGCCCCACAATAGCCCCTCAAAACCCTGCTGCACGTGTCCTCGGACTGGGAGGAGGGTTTTGCAAACCTCGGCCCCTATGGTCCGGAAGGCCGTCGGTTTGGCTGGTCCTTTCTTGAGTGGTCGGATCGACCATTAGGCCCTTCATTAGGTAGTTAATTTCTTCACGGGAATGGATCCTCGGACCGAGCAGTATCTTGACTCTACCGTAAAACAGATAGCTCCTCGTATACAGTCGCTGCCTTAAGTACGAGTGGCCAGCTCCCCGTAGGTCTGAGTCCGTAGACCATGCAAGACCTAGGTACAGTTGCTGCCTTTAAGTACGAGTGGCCAGCTCCCCGTAGGCTTGAGTCCGAGGACCATGCAAGACCTAGGTACAATTGCTGCCATCGTTTCCATTGGCTAGCTCCCCTTAGGCTTGAGTCCGTAGACCATGCAAGACCTAGGTACAGTTGCTGCCTTTAAGTACGAGTGGCCAGCTCCCCGTAGGCTTGAGTCCGAGGACCATGCAAGACCTAGGTACAATTGCTGCCATCGTTTCCATTGGCTAGCTCCCCTTAGGCTTGAGTCCGTAGACCATGCAAGACCTAGGTACAATTGCTGCCTTTAAGTACGAGTGGCCAGCTCCCCGTAGGCTTGAGTCCGAGGACCATGCAAGACCTAGGTACAATTGCTGCCATCGTTTCCATTGGCTAGCTCCCCTTAGGCTTGAGTCCGTAGACCATGCAAGACCTAGGTACAGTTGCTGCCTTTAAGTACAAGTGGCCAGCTCCCCGTAGGCTTGAGTCCGAGGACCATGCAAGACCTAGGTACAATTGCTGCCATCGTTTCCATTGGCTAGCTCCCCTTAGGCTTGAGTCCGTAGACCATGCAAGACCTAGGTACAGTTGCTGCCTTTAAGTACGAGTGGCCAGCTCCCCGTAGGCTTGAGTCCGAGGACCATGCAAGACCTAGGTACAATTGCTGCCATCGTTTCCATTGGCTAGCTCCCCTTAGGCTTGAGTCCGTAGACCATGCAAGACCTAGGTATAGTTGCTGCCTTTAAGTACGAGTGGCCAGCTCCCCGTAGGCTTGAGTCCGAGGACCATACAAGACCTAGGTACAATTGCTGCCATCGTTTCCATTGGCTCCCGAGCGTGAAGACACAGTGTTCACCTCTCTGGGCAACTCAGTCTCACGTCGGGTAGGGGTCCATCCCCCTAGCCCCTTGCAGGAAGCTGGAGCAAGAGCTATTGTACCACGATTACGCTGTTGCCTCCAATAGGATTTTGTCCTCGGATCCGAGGACTTCGTTTTTGGCGGGGGGTTATCCTCGGGTCTCTTCTGTGAGCTGTCTTTCCTCAGGTCGGCTTGTGACTTCGCACGTGGGGCTGATCCTGCCTCTGGTTCGTGCTCCTCATCTTTCTGGTTTACGAGGCGTCGCTTGGCCTCCCGCGCTTCCTGTTTGACGCTTCAGTGTCCGTAACGCGCCTCCATTAATGCCCTCGTGAATCAACACGCAGCAGGCAGCTGGCAATCCCCTTGGAATTTGGGTGGGAATTAATTCCTTTTGACGGTTCCCCCTTCGAATTCCGCGCGGTTCAACTCCCGCTGGTTTTGGCCCTCCATAAAAGGCGTTCTGGGGGGAGCGCTTCTCCTCATTCCATGAATTCTCCCCCACGAACAGACACATACACCTTCATTTTCTTGAGCCCCTTTGCTACCGCCATCAGGGTTGTGACCGCAGTTAGGAGCCCTGGAGTTAAGGGCCGCAGCCCCCACTGGGCTGCCAGCACAGCAGAGTTTGGGCGTAACACTGGCCAAGTCTCGCATGGTGGCCAGAGGGGACGTCGTTGAAATACCTAACGTCTTTCCCCAGAGCGCACCTCCGACGAAGGGAGCACGCGAACTCTCGTCATGGCTGGTGCCCGAGTATTGCCATCTCCGATGGTCAGTGCTCGTGCAGTTCGGAGGGGGTCGAGGGAGCATCACGAGGGGAGGTGTTCCGGGGTCTCGAGGTCGGCTCCTCACTTTGTTCAAGCTTTGGTTTGAAGGTGAGCCAGCCCCCAGCCCCCTTTCCGTGCTTTTACTGTCAAGTTCTCCCATTCTCTTGACGCCAATAAAAGCACGGGTTGACACTTCCCTCATTCCTGATATTAATTCTTTGCGAGCCTCTTGCCCGGCCAGTTCCAACACCGGTCCGCCTGAGCCTCTGATTATAGGATTAGTCGGTAGGAATTTTTGTAAAACATGCCTGTCTGAGCCTCTGATTGTATTTGTAGCCTTCTTTTTTTTATGAAATAATGAGAATTGCAGTTGTAATCTCTTGTAATCTTTTCCGAATTAATAAAGGACTTTTCTTTTACTTGTTGTTGAGTTTTCTTCTCGCACTGCCATTCTTCTCTTCTTCTTTTTTCTTTTGCTTTCTCCTTTTTTGCACCGCCAACTTCTGAGTAGTAACTGCCTTAGAACGATCGCCGGTCGCACCGGCCGGCACACTAACCCTTCCCACAGACGGCGCCAATTGTAGGGGCTCCTTTTTCGGAGGTGGGCCCCCGACAATGAATTTGTAGAGAGTGGGGCAAAGGGTTTGGCTCCGGCCGGCCCTTTGCCGGTCTTCCTAGAACTTTTCGTCTAGTTGCTCTCCGTCTGGGGTTGCTCCTCGGCTGGGGTCCGAGGAGGCCCCCCCCCAGGGGGGGTTCTTTACCTTATATACCCACTTTTAGCTCGATCCTGGCCTTACAGCTGTTAGCCATCCGGGCTAATGGTTCCGGACTTGTCCCATCAGACAGGTCCCTCACCATACTGGGGGTTGCTGCCTCCAAGGCTTTTCAGTGAAGGGTCTTGTCAGCATTGATGGAACCTGGGGGGCCTGGCAGAATCGTTAAGTGGGGATGTGACCACCTGCAGTAGATCTGCCCCCTAACTAGATTAGGCTAGGCGCGCCGAGGATAGGTGTATCCTCGGCTCGGACCTTGGAATGACTAAAAGCCTTTAGGCCGACCATCTGAGGGGATCGCCTTCCTCGGTTTGGGCCCTGGGCCTGCCTAAAGGTGGGCCGGGGATCCTGGGCCCTCGGGTCCCACAATTTGAAAGAGAGATTAGTTATTTTTTATGATTTTTTTATTTTCATAATTATTATGTGCATATGAAAAGTTTATTTATTTGGAAATATATTAATTTTAGAAATTAAAAAAAAAATTAAAAATAGCTATTACAACCCTTTTAGAGATAAATAGTTATTCTTCATTTTAACAAATAGCTATTCATAATTTCCTGTAATAAAAACATAACCAAACTACTAAATGCTAAACCATATGAATAACTATTACATTACCATGTCTATTACAGTCTACTAAACCTACCCTAAATTTAATAACAAATAATTTATAAAAACAAAAAAAGTGAATGAATAAATATATACATTAATAAATTAAATTTAAATGCTCGTATACAAATGTTCACAAAACAACGAATTGAATGAGTTTTGAAAAATAATTTTATACTTATTTACATTTTCACACTAACTTGTTAGTATAACATTCAGTAGTACATCGATGTAAAATGTAAACATTTTAGGTGACAAAAACCAATAATTGTGAAGGGAAAAAAAAAAAGGGAAAACCATAACTAAATTGGAGCAAAGCCATGCAATGAAAGAAAGATAATGTGGAGGGACAAAGAAAATAGTCCACTATTTTGGTGAGCTAACCATGATCGACTCTATAATCTACTCAGCTCATTGGATGATAAACAAAAGCCATGGCTTCACTAGAATTCTTAACACCAATAATTCGAACGAGAAATCATCTTATGTGCTGGAATTCCTCTGTGGTTAACAAGGATGGCACCATATGCGAAATTGATGAGAACCATTTTTTAAGGCCAGTAGGAGTGATCTGTGTTTTGTTCATACCATTTTTATAAATTTTATTGAATTTTTTTCTATAGGCTTTTGTATTTGGATTTTACCATTAACGAATTTGTTTGTTATAATGAAACCAAACAAAAAGAAAAATGGAAAATATGTGAAATATCAAAACCATTATCTCTGCTAACTCTATACCACTGTCACTATTTTTTATCTCTCACTCTTCCTATTGACTCCACGTTTGTGGTTGTGGGCCTCGTGGCCTTTTCAACTTTATATTTCTGGTTCCATCCATGGTGATGACCAGTATGCTTTTGCACGTAGATGAATCCAATGCCATTTCTTTCTAACTTTTCATTATCAGCAAATGCCAAAAAGCACCAAGGGTTACTATAATGTTATCACTATAACAAAGTATAGTTACCATTTTACATTGCAGTTTTAGCTGGCAAATTTTACCAATTTAAATGTGTTGGATTTTCAGTTCACCATTCTATCTTCTTCTTTTTTTCCTTTTTCTTTTTGGTTATACATACATATCCCTTCAAAAGTGGAAACAACAACATCCCTTGAATATATAATCCTAAATCTGGTCCCCTACAAGGCTCAAAAACTTGCCTCCTCTGTGAATGGACGCCTCAAAAAGTATCGCAAGCTATTAGCAAGAACCTGCAAAATTGGGTAGAGTAAATTATCCATCAGTAAGTATTGCAACAAAAGAGCCCCAACAGACTCTCAGAGTTGTGATATCACCGACGGCTCAATCTGTTGTGAGCAAGCTCAGCGCAGCACAATTTGATATTATTTTGGGGAATTCAGTGGATAATGAGACGATAGGAATTATCATTGAGGTTCAAAAAGGAACTTGATTCTCAAAAAAAGAAAAAAAAAAGGTTTAAAAAGGAACCTAGTGACTATGATCTTATATTCCTTTTAGACGGTGGAGTTTTGAGGATAAAAAGTTTTCATTTGACACTCTAGTTTCCATCCAAATCTTATCCACTTTTAGGTGGAAGCTAAGTTGGAAGAGATGGAGAAGACAGCTAGTGGGCCTGGAAGGTATATGTCATAGAATGTTGATCAAAAAGTTTACAATCATGTTTCTCATATTCAATAAGAAAATTAAAAAACATAGGTAGTGGACCTGGGACAAATCAGAAATGTCTTTTCAAGTGACACTAGTGACATGGATGTTAGGAAGGTACTTAAAATTCACTTGATATTAGAAAAAACAATTCTAAAGCTTTATTGTTAACAGAATGCTAGCTTACCAGCTGGAGAGGCTTGCTAATGGGTTCATCCCTGTAACTAACATGAAACTTTGCCTTGGCCAACAACCCCTAGGTCCAAAAAGCAAAACATACAAATAAAAATAATGTCACTCAATGTCCAATTAAAAAAATAATAATTAAAACTTGCAGAGATGAATGAGAAATAACCACCTCAGTGTCAAATTCTCCTGATTGAACGGCAACATTGATGTCAGTTATGATCTTTACAAGATCCACCAATAACCCCGGGCGATCAGCTGTTTCCACAGAAAGCAAACTGCAAAAATAGTATTATGGAGGCGGGCAGGGTTAGGCAACAGGGAAAATATATTTTTTGCCAGCCGCTTTTGCATGTAATGATGTTATCATTCATGCTTAGCAGGCAACTGCTAATAGGGCTTAGCCTACAAAATTGTCATGGGGAAGATGTTGGGTTGCAGGACTTTAATTGCATGAGAAAGTAAAACTGATAAATGCATTACCTCCGGTTAGGACCATCATCATTGATTCTTATGCGGGTTGCTATATCCACATCAACCTAAGGAATAACAACACAACAAATGACTTCATTAAATGCATTTATTTTGTATGCCCAGGAAATCTCTCAGGATGCATCAACACAATATAGCACTAATAAGATTTGGAAACAAAGTCAATCGGAATATACTATCTTACCTCTACCAGGTTCACACAATTTATAATGAACAAAAACCATTACATAGCACAAACAACTCAATATGGAGTAAAAATCAGAATTTTGTTAATTTGATATAATACTGCATAAGAAGTCTCAAATGACTGCATTACACTACACATAAGGAGCATAAAAATACATGCAGAACAGTATTTACTTGAATACATTTCTTTCTTGATTCTATCTATGTATTTAGTTTTTTCTGCTGAAGGGGGCCGACAGGGGGTGCTTCCACTTCCTGTAGGGGCAGATCCAACTATGACTTCCTGAATAAGAACATTTCTACCATGACTATGATGTGAGAAGGTGACAGTCATTGTAAAAAACTGAAAATTATCACATCATTAATTCACTATCAAATGCACATTTTCATGTACTATTGTGCATGCATATTGGGAGTGTGGAAAAACTCAGAAACACATGCAAAGTGTACATGCACCCCCAGCAGTAGAGACCTCTAACTACTGGTTTGTATAATCGTATTACATGCTTAACTAAGAAAGGTAAAATATAAAAATAATGTTCTATATATGACAGCTTAATTAACTCAGCTAGTTAACTTCACAACAAGAAGTGCTCCACACAGACAAAAATAAATCAACATTACAAAAAAAATATATAACAATTAAAAAAAAAAAATTGAACCTGTTGTTTTGGTGGCACTATTCCAAAGGCTGCTCCCATTGCTAATTGGGCACTCGATTCCTGGACCATCAGTTTCACATGTTCAGGAAGATGGAACTCCAAGAAGGTGTTCACTACCAGAGGTTAACTTAATAACATTCTTTTTAAATTAAGAATAAATAAATTAAAGATGAAATACCGGGTGATACTCTATCAAATTGTTTATAATTGTCAAGCGAATTGCCTCAAGCAACTCTGGATCATCTACTTTTCTACCAGTGTCACTGCAAACAAGCTCCACAAACAAATGAATCAAATCAACAAAGAACAGCTAGTGCAATAACTAATTCAATACAAGGAATGAGTCAAATGTCAAATTTTAAAGGTTTTTGAACTCATGTAGGAAACTAAGATTTGAAATCATTCCGGAAACAGCTACCATTTTCTTATCCATGTACTTATGACACCACCACTCTCTGCATCTTTAGGCATTCGCATTTGTTCAAGGATCATCAAATTTGTGATTTAAATACCACTAGCTGTAAGGAAGCTCACTTGAATACATATAAGAAAGTATTATACCTCTCAAGAAAAACCAAGATCTGAACTTTATAGTGAATGAACAAAGGAGTATGAAAACATATTAATCCGAAAATGAAATAGAAAGCAGAAAGACCAGAGTGTCATTTGCAAAAATGAAAACTGTCAAGACAATATACAAAAAAAAGACAAGGCCTCATGTTCAAATGTACGTGTAAGGACAATAACTTACGCTCTAGTGATGGCAAACTTGTTGTGCTTCCCAGAAGAATCCAAGAAAACATTTGCTTTAACAACATTGAGTCCAAGATTTTTGAGTGCATTCATCTGCAACCCATTTGCTGATAGTTAATGCCCACTAGCAGACACTTTCTTGAAAACATATGAAGATAGATCATATTGAATGAAAAAAATTTCTCATTCATCAATATACTAAAGACTCAAACATCAAATATCAAACATAAATAACAGAGGTAAGTCTTCATACAGTGTCAAGAAGAGCTCCAAGCCGATCCCCAAAAGTTATCTCCACAATAGTCGCATCTGGATCAGAGTCTTGGTCGATAATAACGACTGGAGTTGGAACGGCATCGCTTTCACTCTGACTTGCATCCTGTTTGCCGTCCCATTCCAAAAAACCAAAAGAAAACAGAGAAGTAAGCCAGTTAATATGGAAAAATCCCAATCACATAGATCAAAATTTGTCAATACCTCCACAGTGGAAGTCGATGCTCGTGGAGTGATTGTAGTGGCTGAAGATAGCCATCTGACAGAAACCACACAGAAACTTAACACAAAGAATAGCAGCAATGCACTACCTAAGTGTTCTCTAAAAGGCAATGTTGGATAACATTGGTATTATCTAATGATCTATTTGTGTGCTTATATTGCTTCTTCTTTTTCATTGCACAGTTTGCTGGGGTATGCCCCCTTTGCTAGCTTCTGTAGCTTTCTCTCTTTAACAAAGATTCTTACTTACCCAAAAGAAAAAAAGAAACAGCAAAACTATAGAGACTACTTCCAAGTCATAATTTGAGGAAATAAAGAGAATACAATACAACCCAGAACATAAAAGTGAAAAAATTAAGTCACATAACTAACCAAAACAGTTACTTTGATAAAAATAAAACAAAAACAACACAACAAAATCAGTACACTAGTATGATCACATAGAAGCAAAGTCTTAAGTTCTACATAGTTGTGCAATGACATTACAGCTCAAAAGATGTAACAACAACAACAACAACTACATCAAATTAAATAGAAATGAAGAAAGAACGTAAAAAGTGAAAAAAGGGGCTTACTTTCTCTGATGAAAAATGGAGAAACATTTGGCGCCTCTGATGAAAAACCCACTTGAAACTCGAGTTTCAGAGGCTTTCAGAATAGCATTACTGAGGTGAGCACCAAGAGCACAAGAAGCCATAGCTACAGCCATTTTTGAATAATTTTCTCACTCAAAAATACTATATAAAAAAAAAATCACAAAAAGAAAAAAAGAAGGAAAGAGGCTAAAGAGAAGAAACAAAAAGAAAATAAGGCAAGACAACAGCAAAGAGCATTGAGAACTGGCAGGAGATAATGTGGTGAAGAATAAATGGATATGTGATTTTAGGTTGGTGAGCCTCTAGGAATATACGCCATTGGATTATTTGATGGATGGGATGGTGCACACAGATTGATAAAACTTTTTTTTTTTTTTGATATCCTTAAATTTTTGGATTCAAAGTTCTACTTTCTTTCTTCTTCTTTTTTTTTTTTTTTTTTTAAGGCTGTTCAAACATATGCGTGTGTTTCAATTAATTTAATTGATAAAAAAAATAAAATAAAATATTTAAGGTGCAATTTCTGCCCATATTCAAAAAAAAAAATTGAGAAAGTATCCAAAATCAATTGATCACTTAGTTTGATGAGAAAAGATAATGATCAAGTTCGAACGACAACAATTGAAACTATATTTAAAATTTGATGAATTAAATATAAAATATAATGCAGTTAGATAAAATAAGTCTAATAACACAATATTATTTAAATTTTATTTTATAATTGTTAATATGATTTATTTTCAAAATACAAACAGTATTATAATGGTGAAATGTGAAAATAATATTATTCCAACAGGTTTGCATATAATAATTTCAAAAAATAAAAATAAAAATGTGCCCAGTGAGTTATTGGCGTCCATTCCTCATCTGGTATATGGATTTATTCTCTTTTTATATTTAATTATTATTATGTTCCCACTTTTCTTTTTTTTATTTATTATATATATTTAATGTTGGTATATTTTGTTCCCATTTTTGCATATATCACTAGTGGTAGTATCTAGTCTCTACTTCTATCTACTGCTACAAATATCTGGTACCACAACAGTGACGCCTTTGGTGCAGATTTATGGATAGAAAAAAGTTAAAAGAGACATGAGTTTTGTGCTTTCTGAGTCCGTTCCCACCCTGGCGAGGGATGAGGAATCCATTCGTTTCTTGTCCTTTATGAACCAAACAGGGCCCCAGGCTTCAATCTCTATAGGCGCAGTTTTTTCCCTTTTTTTTTTTTTTTTTTCAATAGATAGTGGGAGATTTGAATAATTTTAATGTATTTCCAGTTTTTGTAAGCATTTTTAAAAAATTAATAAGAAAAGTTAGCATATTATTTTTCAACGTATTTATCAGTGGCAGCTCTAGAAATTTTTTTAAGACGTTCTTTAAGAAATATAAATTATACAATTTAATAAAAAAAAGAAATTCATATATTGACAACAACAATAATAAAAAAAAATACGCAAATACATAAAATTTACAATTGTTTTCTACAAGTTTTTATATTTCGAAATCGGTGCATGATAGTTTCATTATTAATGCAACAAGCTACATCTCTTTCAATGTACACAACCAAGCAATCATTCATTTACTGAATGTAGAACAAATTATGGTGTAAAATTTAATTTTATTGACATAAAAAAACTGGGGGTGTTCCCAAATTTTTTTTGAAGGATAGACAAATAAAAATTTTTAAATTATTATATATTAAAAAAAATCAGGTCAAGGTGGTCCTGGGACCACCCTGAGGACCACCCTGACCTTAAGGCGGCGCCACCCCTAGTATTTATAGAAATTTTTTTTTTTTGTAAAATAACTCTTTTAAAAAAAAAAACTTTAATATTAATATAGCGCACCCTTGGCGCGATAGTCACTCCACAAATTATGATGCAAAATTTAATTTTATTGGCATAAAAAAACTGGGGGTGTTCCCAAATTTTTTTGAAGGATAGAGAAATAAAAATTTTTAAATTATTATTATTATTATTATTATTATTATATATAATCAGGTTAGGGTGATCCTGGCCTTAGGGTGGCGCCGCCCCTAGTATTTATAGAAAATATTTTTTTTGTAAAATAACTCATTTTAAAATTTAAAAAAAAAAAAAAAAACTTTAATATTACTATAGCGCACCCTTAGTGCAATAGTCACTTTACAAATATAAATACTTGTAAGATGTGAGGAGTAAGGGTCAAAGTTCAAGTCTCCAAATTTTACACATATAGACTTAAATTAGACTAAAGTAAATTTTTTATCTTATATAAATTAAAAAGTAAAAAATAAAAACCTTAACGTCAGAAAAAATAGAGCGCAAACTTCTCTATTAGAAACACAAGAAAGTATTAATTGAACTATAAAACTTTCAACCATCTCTTATCCAAGGGAGTCAATACCGTACCGAAGGCTGTACCGGTTTGGCCAGCAGTACGATATATTTCAGATACCAGTCAATACCAGTGTACCGTTTCGAGTTTACTACTATTTTTTATATTTATAAATAATATATATGTGTGTGTGTGTATTATAATAAATATAAAAGTTTAGCATAAAACATTTCCTCAATTCAGAACTAATTATTCATGGTTTTAAACTTTAGTATTAATTAAAAAAAAAACACAATATAAAAAATAGAAAGCTTAAAAGTTGTCATTGCATACTAAAAAAACAAATAATACTAATAAGTTAATGCAAGTAAGTTACCATTCTACCCTAATAAAAATTCAAAAATTACAAAACTTAAAAAAAAAAAAAAAAAAAAAAAAAAAAAAAAAACTTTTTTCTATACTGGCCGGTACGCTCAGAACTGGCCAGTATTGTCCGAAATTGGCCGGTACAGTCGGTACATGGCTGATACGGCAGGTATTTTTTCCGGTACAATACAGGGGGTTATATGTACCGGTTTGCTTGCCGATACGGTATATACCGGCGATACCGGCCAATACGGTACAGAATCGACTCCCTTGCTCTTATCACGATTAACATTTCTTTCAATACTATGTTCTATAATTTAAATGGAATGGAACATAATGACTCAAATTTTAAGTAAAATCTTAAATGAATAAGATTTCATTATGAACATGATTTAGACCGTGGGATCTTATAGCATCATGATATTTTTTATAATTTTACCAATCTATAAATTATTATCTCTTTGTTTAAATCCACATGTATAAAAGCTATAAAGTTGTAAAAATTACACAAATATTTTAAATTTATTAACCAAAATACATTGTTGATTCTTAAATTTAACTTATAATAAGGGATTTTAGTCAAGTTAATTGACAAAATATTGCTTTAATTTAAATTTTTTTAGAGTTTTGAACCTTTGGTACACAATTAAAGTTGTTTGCGGAAACTCGAAACCGTGCTAATTTATAATTATAACACTTTTTAGAGCCGAAAAGAACGTATAGCATCCGGTGGCTTAAAGTATTCAAGTAAAGTTGCTTGAGAAAAGTTTGTTCAAGTACCCGGTGGCTTAAGTAAACTTGGAGCAATTTGCATTATCATCAAAGAAAAATTTCATTTTACATTTTAGAATAAAAATTTACTTTATCTATTTTAACATATCATTTTATAACTCATCTAACATCTCGTTTTTTTGTTAACATACAAATGCAACACATTAAAATAATATAAACTACCCAAAAAAATAATATAAAACTAATCCAAAATAAATAAAACTAATTTTTTTTATTTAAAAATAAGAAAGAGAGTTTATCAAAATAAGTTTATAACTCATCTACAATAACTTCTAAATTTAAGAAGTTACTATAGTAAGGTTATTAAAAATTATAAGAATACTCAACAGGATGAGGTGTTTAGTGTTTGAAGATGCAAAATAGCAATTTGAATGGTATATATTTGTGTTTAATTTAGCATCACTCATTTCTCAGTTCTCTTCACTCAAAACTCTAACTCTAACTTATATCTCATAAACTAAGGTGAGCGTGTATGTAGAGTAATGAGATTTAACTGAATTCTAGTGCAACTCAAGAAGAGCTATTATGGCTCTTAAGTGTGGTCTGACTTGATAAAGACAAGTCATAAGAGTGGGTCACAATAGTTTGGTTTTATTTTACAAATTTGCCAATGTAACTCAGTTTTTATAACCTGAAAACTCATCAAATGTATTCTTAGTTTCTACAATTTTAACTCAGTTTTTTGGGTAATAAGTTATGAGAATTGAGAACAAAAACTAAACCAATCAAACAAACTTGAGGTGAGCCCTCACAAAATTTGGGAATTGAATGATGGAAATTGAGAACTGAGTGAAGGTTTTGGCTACACCAAACATTGCCGGATGCTAATAGGTAGAGTTTCTCCTATCAACTTCCTTTTGGATTTTTTTCATCACTATCGCAAATGCCTTCCTTCTCTTGTAATATCTATTTCTCTCTTTAGACTATATGGTCTTCTTGCAAAAAAGTACAATTTCATTACCTTTCACTACCACCACAACCACCTTCTGCTCTTTTTTTATCATATAAGTACTATTTCATCAAGACTTTATCTCCCCCATTAACATGTGCTACCAAATTAATATGCATTCAACAGGAAAACATCTTTCTTTGGATTTCTTTTGACCCCTCCTCCCTTCGACCAAGTCAAAAAGCAGATAGCAGTTGAAAAAGTAACATCGGTTATTCAACTACTCAAGTGCTTGTAGTCATATCCAAGTTCATAACAAGAACATCTGTTTAGCCAAGTCTTGCTTAGAATCTAAAATGATTTTGTCTCCCCGCTAAATTAGAGGCTATACATGAGAGGTTTGGATTGGATAAGTGACTAATCGTTTATGCAGATAAGTTAGCAGCCATGAGTGACATCGCTTAGGTGTGATGTACTACATTTTTTTTTTCTTTGTTCTAGAACTAGCTGCGCATCATAGCGTCAAGTTGCTCATAACATTTTATATATATGCACACAAAATATAAAATAAAACGAAGGGGGTAAATATAGTATTAAAATTTTCTTACTGTTATTATCATTTTGAAAACATAATAATTTATCAAGGGTAGTGTTTGTAACTAAAATATGTCTTCAGCTCACAATTTCAATTTTGAAAAATAAATAAAAGTGTGTAACACTTTTTAGCCATTTATCATCGTATTAGCACAAGATCACTAAAAGTAGCATTTCTCCCTTTTATAGTTTAAAGGGAAAAGAAAAATGAGTTTTTTTTTTTTTTTTTTTGAGAATGAAAAGAGTAGCATTTTATTTTGCACGACATATTTATAGGTATTATTTCATCAAGACAAAAAGATGAAAGTAGCCTGGTTACTAGGTTTCTGGAGATATTATGATCATGTACTCCAGAGCTCTTGATTACCCACCTTTTACCAATAACGTATACTTCATGGGGAAAAAATAATTGTAAAACTTAAAATCAGACACCACTTTTGTCACGTTCTCTATACTCGAATTGATAAAAATGAATTTCCTTAAAGAATTTTAGAGTACATAGTTTAATCCAAACACTACCCAAGTAAAGAAAGGGAGAAAGAAATGAATCCAAGAAACCAAAACTATCAACCCAATGAAGGTATATCATCAATCCTCAAAATCTCCAGCATTCTCCAATAGGTAATTGGCTGCCAATTCTTCATTGCGATCGCATGCCAAAAATGCCTCAATGACTAGGGCTCTATCGAATCCCATTCCCTCCAGCTACAGAATGTGAACATAAATCAATCAATACATATTAATAAAATTTAAGGGAAACAGAAAGAAATGAAGAGAGCATTGTATCACATAGAGAAGGAATCCATACTCGTTCAATAGCTTCCTGTTCAGCCGGTGTGACATGGACAGCATGAGGCAAATCTTGCTCGGGCTGATCAAATGCATCCCTGCAAGTAAAAAGAAAATTTATGCTGCCTTGTTGTTTAACAGTTCCAACTGGAGGTTAATTTGCAGGGGTCAAAGGTGCCTATATCACAGTGCATAAAAGCATTTCATCTCAAATCAAAACAAACAAAATCAAGTTTACACCACACACACACACACAAAGGGTCAAGTTCCCCAGGTCTCATCCCTGTGCTTCAGAAGAGGGCCTGATCAGGCTTGATTCATTGAATTTATCTGTTTATTAGTATATGTCCACAAGTACCAAAAAAATCTCCAGAGCAATGACTTTAGATATCAACATTGAAAGGAGTATTAACTAGAGACGATGACAGCATTGGGTGATCAAGGAGACAAGGACGATGATTATGCCTATAAGAAAAGGAAGGAGGATGACTGCAGCGTCTAAAGATTTCTATAAAATTGAAATGAATGAAGATATCTGACTCTTTTACTTTCTTTTTTTAACTCAAAGATTTACTGGATATGCATATACTCACCCTTCAGAACCCTCTAGAGGTTCATTTATCAACTGAAGAAACTCTGCATGGTGCTCCTGAATTAGTCTTAAAAGCTGGGGATTTTGCTTTCCAAGCTCCTGAAGCATGGGCTGTACCAGACGCAGTAGTTTTAATAATGAGACATTACTTGCCAAAAATATAATAGAAAATAAAACTCTAAAGACATCAAAAAGCCAGTAGGAATACAATAAAGAAATGATACAGACCTGTAATATCTGTGGATTTGCTTGCACCATTGATCGCAGTGCTTGAAACTAAAAGGCAAAGTGAAAAAATAAATAAATAAATATATATATATATATTTCAGTCACATCGTAAGAGTTCAGTAAGTATAACAGGATGTAAATCAAACAGAACATTTGGTATCACAACTAATTGACCATAAATGGATTTCAACACAATGCAGAATTGGGCTTAGACAGATCAATGAAAGTAAAAGTCCAAATGACAAGAGTGTGCTCTGGTTTGAGTCAGATGGATGCATGCTTCAATTTTACCTCTAGTCATGTCCTCTCGACCATATGCATTATAATATTGTTGAGGTTATAAGGTAGAGATAAAGAAGCTATAATTGAGAAGATCCAATCCATTTTATCATCCTTATGGGAAACAATTAGCCCAAGTACCAATAAAAAAAGAAATTAAGTGTCAACCTCAATATAGAAAGAAAAAGGTGCCAACAAGTTAATTTAATTAGAATGCCTATGCTTTCTTAAAATCCCATACATAGAACTCAAAGATTCTTACATAAATGGGCAGAAGGGAATGAATATTACAGGAATCTAACCTGTTGATTGTTCCTAAGAAATTCAAGGGATCCAAGTCCTCCGCCACCGCCACCAGCAGCAGCAAGTGTCTCCTGGAAAATTCCAGCTTCTTAAAATTAGGGACCGGATGACAGTGAATGAGTATAGGTCATGGAAGTCCCTACCAAATTTTAAAATTTTTTACCTGTGGAAACATATTCAAGGGTGATGAGTTAGGTGCTCCAGAGACAGGTGCAGTGGCACCACCTGTTTCAGTTGCCAGACTTTCTGGGATTTGAGCCACTGGTACTGCAACTTCTGCTGTTTCTGGAATACCCTGTAGTTAGGCCAACATTAGTATCTAAATCAAGACTACTGCTACAGCAGAACAATTATGGATTTTAAACATACTGAGTATAAGTAATCCACAGCTCGTTCTGGATTGTTAAAAGCTGCTCGAAGCGCACGGGTAACTGTTTCTCTGTCCCAGTTGCCACCACCCATATCCATTATTTGTTGAATAGTCTGCTCAAGATTATTACCAGCAACTAGATTTGAAGCAGCTTGTCCATAGGCAACAGTAGGAGCACTGTAACAAGATATCATATCATGATACTATTATATTAAATTAATAAGAAATTTTGTTCTCTGCAACTAGAAAGGAAGTCATTTATGTAGATTTGTTACTGAAGGCCAAAAAAATAAGAGAAATAAGAGAAAGACATATCAATCCTACTAAATTTCACATTATTGGTGCATATCTATGATAAACAAGCATGTAGTAAAGCATTTGATCTGGATCATGCATTGTCAAAATTAGAAATAATATTAA
This sequence comes from Quercus variabilis, assembly GCA_030445155.1. Lineage (NCBI taxonomy): Eukaryota > Viridiplantae > Streptophyta > Magnoliopsida > Fagales > Fagaceae > Quercus > Quercus variabilis. The sequence goes on along the minus strand of CP129449.1, from coordinate 85,420,912 downwards.
TAATAATAATAAATAGACCTTGTCAAATAGCACACCCAAAATATATCTGGGGTTTAAGATTTGATTGGAAACCTTGGAATTCAGCCTGGCAATATAATGGGTAACTGAACTCTAAATTTCAGTCTGTGCCAATGGCAAGATTGGACTGGCCTCAAAATTTCAACCCAGCCACTTGAACCAACCAAAGTATCAGTAGATAGAAGCCGTCTACTGGTTTTTAGACACTAAACTGTGGTGAACATGGTTTTGGTACTTAATTTAGAAACAAAATATATACACACTTCAATGAGTACCGTTCTTTTTTTTTTTTAATGAATACATACACTCCAGTGTTTATCATTCTACAAAATATATACCCAAGAGCTGCATTCTAGTAGTCCACACTATCATGCATTCAACACAGATTCAGCTCCATGTTTGATCCCATGGTTGAGCATGGATTATACCATGCTCTTAATACATGGTATCAAAAATATTGCTTAGTAAAAGGTATATGAATATGCCACATGTCCAATGAAAAAACACATTTCTGATCACACCATCACTCAATGAAATATCATCTTGTATGTGATCTAATCAACTTACCAATTATATGATGTTGATAAGCTAAAGAAAATAATATACTCAGAAAGAAAACAGGAAACCCTTGTCAAGCATTTAAATTAAATGCAAGCAATTTTTACTGTGGCTGAAACTTGACAGAGCATCTTCTCATCTCCACTCTTTTTTTGAGGTAACTGATCAAAGGTTGTTTTCAAATCTTGATCGTCATGTTCACCAATTTCAAAGCCATTTGTTCTAACAAAATGAATATCTTAGAGATAGAGCCCATACTTAGCTGCTCCTGTGTCTGAAGCAGATGATGTGCTCTTCGAGGCCCTGCAACACAAATAGCAAAGTGTTTAGATTAATCCAGCAGATCCCCAAAAGAAACAATTGAAAGAAACCTGTCATAGAAACTCACGGTGCTTGTACAGGAGCTTCAGGTGCAGGAGGGTTTGAGGTAGGAGCCGTTGTAGGTGGATTTGTAGAAGCAGGCTATCATACAGAGGTAAAATAAGTGGTTTATAAAGAAAACATAAGAAATCAGATGTGATCATTTTGGGGCAACAAATAAAAATGAGCAAGAATACCTGAGTAGATGAGGCCCCCGATGAGCTCAGTGTTTTACTCTGCCAAAATGGCAATAGGATATAAAATTAGGGTACATAAAAGTATCAAGATGTAGTAAGTATCTAAACTTACGCAAACATACCAGACAATAACAAGCAGAGAATTTTCTTAAGATCCTTAGTAGTATTGGCTAACATTTAGGAACATAATAATACACTCAAAAGTGGAAACTCAATCACAATGATGCCAAAAATAGCTCATCCATTAGCCAAAAAAGAAGAAGCTATGGTCTTTAAAACTAACCTAGAATTAACACAAAGTACTTTTTCATGATAATAAATAAATAACAACCATGCACCAACTGGGGGGAAAATCAATGACGCCAACACCAGCCCAGTTAAGGCAGGAGAGCAGGGTTGGGAATCTAACACAGGAGTACAAAACTCTTTCATGTTTGGTGCAATATTGAAGAAAAGCATAATGCTGCTTCTTCAGATTTGTAGTGACTGCCATATGAGATGTAACGAGGCTACTCTGCATACTTTTAGATATGTAGGAATATCTAATTGAGTGCATTCATGTCAGCATACTGCCACTCCAGTTGACTTACAAATCATACTGTTCATAACACACAGAAAGGTAATGAAATAGGTCGTGAGGCTGCTCATTTTTTTAGGTATAACCAGGTTATACCCAGTGATGTAATTGGGAGCATTCAAATAGTCATATATGCCTTCTTTTATGAAAGAGTACAAAATAAATACATAAATTCATACTGTTCATAACTAATTTAGGCAAAAAATTCCCAACAAGTATCACAATTGGTTGGGGATCACACCTCAAGAAGCAAAATCACCGGTTCAAATTTCCCTCTCAAATCCTTGCATTCAAGGAAGAGGGGGAATATTAAAAGACAAAATCCACCAATTCTTAATACAGAATGCTCAGCAAAAGCCTTAACTAGTATGTAAAATATTCACAGCGATGGAAGATATGAAATTATAGCACTGGAAACTAACTTACCATCTTCTAACTTTGAGGAAAGGTAAGATGTAATGATTAACTTACCTTAAAATTCTAAATGCGAATATTAACTAACATGATGTGATAATCACAAAATATTAATTACTGATTTGTTTGCTTTCATTACTGAAATAGCCTTTTTTCTTTTTTTACCGGTAGGTGTACATGCACCATTTCAAATATGATGAATGCTAAGATATTGTTCATACTTTGGGTATTTATTATTATTATTTTTTTTTTTGATAAGTATTTATTAAATATATATCAACATATGGAAATAAACAGAAGCTGGATTGAATATCGCATTAATCGGTCAAATACCCAATCTTATAGTGTAGAAGCATCTGTAACATGGTACCCATGTCATGTATCATTTTGAGCAACCTTAAATATTTTTCTTATTATGGAACATATTATATCACATACCATAATATGCACTACCTTAAGTCTCAATCTCACATAGCTGTAAATAATCTTTGGAATTCACACTTGTGTTCTGGAACTTAAAATATAATTAAATATTATAACAAAAACCAAACATGTTAAATTCACAATACAAACAAAATAAAAGCACGTTATGAAAAAATATACCTTGCTAAGCATGACAACAAGAAAACCATCTTCGGAAACATTGTTGTCCACTAGCGTGGTTTCGTCCTTCAAGACCTTCCCATTGTGAATTAACAACTGCTGTCCACATGGGTAATTGTCTTTTCCTTGCACATCTTCAATGTTCTTCTTGACAGCCATAACCTTCAAAAAATACCACCCGTTAGTTGACTAATTAATCAATAAACTCCTTTTTTCCTGATAATTCAATTATTACAATAAGTAGGGGAGAGGAGATTCAAACCCTGGCTGCCAATGAGTAAAAAGACTCTTGGCTAATCTATAAACTCATAAATAAGCCTTTCTTAGTATAACACGCGTCCGTTTTCCATGAGCTCTATTTGTTAATGTACGAATTTTTAAAAGCTCGCCTTTTGAATTACAAGCATACTTCAGCTCAATTCTAGCAAAAAACCAAATAGACTGATGCCAAACGGACACATGACCACTATCCAATCAGACATTAAAATTGTCCCAATTTTATCTCTTTTCCTTATACTAGAGATCATAAAATACCCCTTTAGCTCAATGCCTTAGAGAGCACTACCCTCTTCACACGCGCTTCATCGCGTGCCCAAACGCCCTTTTCTCTTAAATTCTAGTTATCCATAATTTAATATTAAAAGATAACAAATCACCCACCAGCCCTGCTTTTTTTCTCAACTTACTAAATTTATGTATCCCCATAACCTTTTTTACTTTAACAACTTTAACTTGATCACATTCTGCATTATAATTCTGTTCAAAAATTATTTCTTTGCCACAAATTTAAATTTTTGAGCACCAAATCCTACTCTCTATATAACAATCACAAAAGCTATAAACTGAATTAATGAATAAACAACAAAAATACAAATGTGAAACATCTACTGCTCGTTAATTTGGTTAACAAAACCTAAAAAAGATCAAATTTTTCTTAATTTTAACGAAACAGATTACATGTAAAGTATTCAAAATTTGAAATTTGAAAACAAAAAGTTTAAGGAACTCACGGTGTCGGAGGGTTGAACCCTAATTTCAAAATGGCTGCCTTTGAGAGTCTTCACGGTGAGCTTCATTCTGGCGAGTTATCGATCGAAACGACGGCGTTTCGATAGAGGAAACCCTAGGAAAGAAACGGCTCTGAGAAAAAAGAGAGAGCGCAGAGAGAAAGAGTGCCTTGTTTGTGTTTGCTGCAGAAAAATAAGGCACACACGCAAAACGAGACGTAACAGTCTCTCTAAACGTATATAGGGGGACCAGCACGGGCTATGCACGTGACTTTGTCTTTATTATTAATATTTTTTTTCTTTGAACTAGAATTTATGATTTTGACTTTTTAAGATATAAATAAAAATTGATTAATAATTATTATTGATTTTCCTATTAAAAAGAATTGATTATGATTTCAATGAGTTTAGACGATATTTCACAATCTTTCAATGTTTTGATTTTAAGCTAATGAAAGTGGTATTAGTAAGTTAACCTAGAAGTGACAATATTCCAAACATAACTGGTTATTTGTGAACAAAATATTATGTTTCTAACATTGCCATTGTTATTTATTTGATTTTGTTACTTTTTTATGAACATATTTGATTTGTTAAATAATATATATAAGGAAGTGTTGTATGGACCAAACTATTCCATTTCTTACAATGAAACACCTCGAAAACCTCACGAACCAATGTTATGGTTTCGTTTCACTTTGTAGTAGGCTTGGTAGCTTTGGGGAGAACACATGCTAACGGATTTGTCTTGTTCGAGTCTTTCTATATTTCTATTTTTAGCTTTGTTGTTTTCGATAATTCGAAGGATGTTAGCTTCACCTTGTCCCTATTGTTTAGTTGTTTATGCACTGGTTTTGTACCCCCCACCTTAAACACCCCCCCACCCCAAACCTTAAAATAAAAAAACCAACATAGTTAGTAATTAATGAATCTTCTTATTCCTAAGATAATATTTTGATAAATAGTTTTTTTTCTTAAGTTTTTTTTTCCCCCTAAATGCATATCTTTTTTAGAGAAATATAGTGGGGTAGGGTTTGAATTATTATTATTATTATTATTATTATAAATTTATTGTTGAGAATAAGGTACGATTCATTACATACGTGGACATCACAAAGAATGCTATTACCATTGGATCATCACTTAAACCCTATAAATATATATCTAGGTACGACTGCAGGACTTAAAGTCCATATTCAACGTAAATTGTAATTAATAAATAAATAAAAATGTTAGATTAACAACTGCATAGTTTAGGATTCAGTTAAGAGTGTAGAGTTTCAACACGTTTAAAGTTTTTTTTTTTTTCAACATACTACGAGATAATTGACTAATTCATTTATATTTAGTTTTAGTCACATTACGATTTAATGAGTTATGTGATTTGTGTAGAGAATACACATGGAAAGTCTTATAATTTGCCACATGATGGCTTGGAAATGACAACTCTAAATTAGTTTGGAGCCAAACTTTGTCCTTATGTATAATTGTAGTTGATTTTCAGGTTGATACACTAAGATCTTCAAGATCGAAACCAATATTTTAGTTTTGGGGTCCACATTATAAACCAAAAATTATTAGAATTAAAAAATGAAAAATATACTTTGAAATATAAACCTAGTATATATCCATTCAATGTTAACAAAATAAGGACAAAAGAAAAGACACAAAGTATTTATTTGTTAACATATTTTAAATCAATCATTTATCAAAGTGGAATACAACATTTTTTTTTTAAATCCCAAAAATTAAGTTATGACTGGTTGCATATTTTATTCACAATAATTTCCCTTTCAAAGGACAAAATTAAATTCCCTTAGAAACCATCTTCTATTACGTTAAGAAGCCGAATGAAAAATTACCAATTTATAGTTTTAATTAAGAGTGTGCATGGGTCAAGTTGGATCGAGTTAAGAGGATTTTTTAATCCAACCGGCCATAGTGGGTCAAAAAAAACCCAATCCAACCCAACCCACATGGGTCAAGTTGGGTCGGGTTTAACCCATGGGTTGAACAAATTTTATTATTATTATTATTATTATTATTAAATTAAGTAGAAAAAAATATAAATATAAATATATTTAAAAAACCCAAAGATTAGTATCAATGTAACTCCTTAAAGACAAACAACACTAATGACTAAACAACAATAGTAATTTACTAGGGTTTGTGTGAACTAATTGGCTTTTATATAGGATAGGAAGAGCTAGTTATTTTAAAAATTTTATTAATTATATAATATATTTTAAATATATATATTAAATATATGGTAGGTCAGGTTGGGTTTGGCGAGTTTGGAATTTTATGACCCAAACCCAACCCAACCCAACCCGCTATCAAAAAATATTTTGTAACCCAACCCAACCTACCAAGCCCTAAAAACCGACCCAACCCGGTGGGTTGGATTGGGTCGGGTCGGTTTTGGCGGGTTGGCTGCACACCCCTAGTTTTAATAAAAACAATAGGAGTAAATTCGAGTACAACCACTCTATAAACAAGTTGTTAATCTGTTAATACTTGTCAACCATTTAAAATTATTCACAAATAAACTATGATAATAAAAACACATGGACTATGAAGTTCGGAGATACTACTATTTTAGTCAAAATTTTGAAGAAAAAGTGAAAAACTAACTAATAGTATTAAATATGCGTGTGGATCCTTTTTTGAACAATACCCAGGCCCAAGTAAAAGCAAGAATCCTATACCTTTTACTTGTTATTTAGTGGACTGAGTTTGGTTCATTGCAGCTAAATGGGGCTGATTACAAACCAAGTTGTGCATAAGTCACATAAAGCTCCTCAAGGCAAAAATGCGATTCCTCCTAAGCAATAAAATACTATTATAAGTGTTTTAGTGTCATAAATTGACCCTTTACTCTTACGAAACAAGTAAAATAATTATTCATAATATTTACAATGAAAAAGAGATTGAAATAGAATATTTAAAACTTATCTTTTATTGTATAAACATTCAAAAGAGTTCCTTCACTTGGTACCCGGACGTACTAGGCCTGTAATCCAAAAATGCTGATTCTCTAAACTATATGATATTTCTCCATACTTTTTATGCAATGGAATTTTGTCCTTTCCCTTTACCTCTATAGGTCCTGCATAAGAACACACTATATAATACACATATCTTCAAATAATTATTAGTTTCTTAGATTAAGATATACGTCTTAATGCATATACATATACATATATATATATATATAAATGAATTTCATGAGAGTGAGTCAGTCACGAGGATCATGGCCCCAATTCTCACAGATTTAGTGCTTTTGCACAAGACTTGTGGGATTTAGAACTCAAGTCCAAGTGGCTTTACTTGGCTATTGTCTTCCAAGATAGTTAAGTGAGAAGGATTTTTGTGGGAGAGAGTGATATTTGATATGCGCATGTTTTGGCATATGTTTCTTTGGCGGCTAAGTGGTATTTTGAATGATCTCAAGGATATGGGACAAATTCCTCCCCCTTGGCTCTCTTCTCTCCCTTGTTGGGCTCTTAAAGCTCTAAGAATATATATTTTGAACCTTTGAAATCTCCCTTTGAATCCCCATTTTTCTCCCCCCCCCCCCCCCTCTTTGCTATGCCTTAGTGTTCCTTTCATAGTGGACATGGTCTAGTACCTCGGGCAAGGACGTCCATGGTTTGTTGGGTAAAACTATGTCCTCTAGAACTTGAAAAGGTGCATTAGGTAGAGGTTTAGCTTATTTATGCAATTATAACTCAAAATGGGCATTTGGCTTTAGCTATAAATAAAAGATTCCGTCTTGGAAAATCAAAAGAGTGGGTGGGCTGCTCAATGTACTTGATAATAGTTTTAGTTGAAAATGACAATTGAGAAGAAATGGTAGGGAGGTGCCATGCACATGGGGAACTGAGTTTTCTATTTCTTCATGCATTCCAAGCAAATATATGAACCAAGGGAAGCCTTTAGGATCCTATTTTCACCAGAAATCACTCCCCTACCGACCAAACCACTTCTCCCTTACTATTCACTCAAGATCCCACAGGCTTAGACCATGGGTTACAAAGAAAATACCTATTTTGCTAGATTTTTAATGGCTTTTTTGTTGGAAATCTAAATATACATCTTGGTTTTCCTATGTGCTAGCCAAGGTCCTCTTCTCAAGATTCAAAAGGACACATCAAGGTCATACGGCCTTGATGCTCTTTTTGCCACATAACTTCTTACTGAGATCCTTGCTGCATGTCCTCTAACTAAGATCCTCTTCTTTTTTCTTTACTATTATTATTGTTGTTATTATTATTATTATTATTATTTCTTTCTTTTTTCTTCTTTTTGGGATTTTGGGCCTTCATGGTCCTTCTTGGCTTCATGAATTGGTCCTTCTCTTGTTAAGGCCCATGATATTTTCTTACTTTTCATGAAATGGACTTTCTTGTGAAATTTTGGTCCTTAACAATGTGTTAATAAAAAAGGAAATACGTGCACATCCATGCACATGTACAAGATCAAGAAACTAAGGGTACATTTGGTAGACTGTAATAGCAACTGTAATGTAATAACTATTCCTATGGTTTAGCTTTACAGTTGTTTGGTTATGTTTTTATTGCTTGTAATAATCATTCCATATGAATCTCTATTTCTTAAAATGAGGAATAGACATTCCTTATTAAAAGTACTGAATTTCTATTCCCTTGCTAAACGTAATACATTCTGCTTAAGCAAAATTCCCAAAATTTCCAAAATGCCCCCACTACCCACGTCTTCTCCAAAAATTTCTTTCTCCTTGCTCTGTTAACAAAAATCCCAAAAATCCCCCACTACCCGTATTTTCTCCAAAATTCCTTCTTCTTGCTCTGTTAACAAAATTTCCAAAATCCATCACTACCTACATCTTCTCCAAAATTTCATCTCCTTCCTAAATTTTCCATCTCCCTCCTCTCTAAAATTTTATTTTCCCACTACTAGAAATCTATTTATATGGGTATTGTCTTTCTTTCACCCTCAGCTGCTACTCCCTCTTCTCAATGAAATTTTTTTTTCCTTCTTCCCTCAGGTCTTCGATTTCCACAGGTATTGCACCCTCTCTCTCTTCTTTTCTCATCTATTTGTATGGGTATTTCCTTTTACTCACCTGCTACTCTCTCTTCTCAGGATTTTTTTTTCTGCCTATAGATCTACAATTTCTATAAGTACTGCCCTCTATTTCTATTATTCGTATCAATTTCTTTCTTTCTTTCTTTCTTTTTTCTTTTGACATTATATTAAATTTGCCATAGTTGATATTTGTATAGCTGTATAATTGATACTGCCCTCTGTTTCTGTTAACGTATCAATTTCTTTCTTCTTTTTTTTTTTTTTTTTGACATTATATTAAATTTGCCATAACTGATATTTGTATAGCTGTATAATTGATATTTGTATAGCTATGAGGTTCTATGAAACTGAGAATAGAGACAATGACCGCGAACCCTATAGTCAATCTAAAGTGTATCGATAATATATATATATATATATATATATATATATTAACAAAAGATTTTTATTTCAGCTGTGCATTTTGGCATTATATTTAGGAGTATATATATACATATATATTAACGTGTCTAATATATACTATATGTAATCTGTGGGGGTGACTTTAAATAATCAAAATTCAAAATTTTAAAATCAATTAATTAATATGAGGCAGAGAATTGAAATTTATCTATTGTAGTGTGGGTCTATGTCAAAGTTATCTAGTGTGAAAGTTATCTATTGAAGTGTGGGTTTGTGTCAAATTCATCTATTGAAGTGTGAACATTAGTCTCAAGGAATTTGGTGGTGGGTTACCCACGCACTTTGTATTGTGGTTATTCATATTTAATATATTATTTTAATTATCATCTTGTTCAATTATTTAAATTGTGTACAAATTTTATTAATAGTATTGTGAATTTTTTAAATGCTATTGTTTGCAGTTATGGCCTGTTTGAGTTTAGCCACAAGGAATAGGATAAAGAAAAGGAAGTTGGTTTTGGTTGTGATGTTTTGGTTGGATATGTTGCACATTGTTAGTATGTTTTTTTTTCAATTATTATGCTTTATAGTAGAGTACCGTGTTCAAAAAAGATCATTGAAAGCAACATATGGTCATGATTTTCATTCAAGGAGAGGGGAAATTCACCGTTTATGCTATGAGAGTGATGAAACTTGCATTAACCAACTTAGGATGAATAGAAATGCATTTACCAGGTTATGTGATATGCTTGAAACAATAGGTGGCTTAAAAGATACAAAACACATGTTAGTAGATGAACAAGTTGCCATGTTCCTACATACACTAGCTCATCATGCAAAAAATCGAGTCATAAAACACAATTTTAGGCGCTTAGAAGAGACAGTGAGTAGATATTTCAATGATGTGTTACATGCTATCATACGTTTACAAGGAGAGCTATTTAAGAAACCAGAGCCAGTTCTAGAAAATTCTTCTGATGAGAGATGGAAATGGTTTTAAGGTATCCAACAACATGAATTTTCTTTTCAAGTTATGAAGTAGAAATATTAAATAAATTGCTGATTGCATTTTTTTTTTTTTTTTGTTGTAACTACAAAATTGTTTAGGTGCATTAGATGGAACATATATTAGGGTGAGAGTGCCTTTAGAAGACAAACCTAGGTACCGAAATCGTAAGGGGGAGATTGCCACAAATGTACTAGGAGTTTGCTTACAAGACGTGCAATTTATTTATATTTTGCCTGGTTGGGAAGGCTCTGCTGCTGATGGTAGAGTGCTTCGAAATGCAATAAGTAGGAGGAATGGATTGAGAGTTCCCCATGGTAAGAGAAATAGGTTGCCTACTAATTATATTATTATTTTTTAAATTTTTATACACCTATTATACTAAAGACATTACAATAAATAGGTTATTACTATCTTATTGATGCTGACTATACAAATGGTGAGGGATTTCTTGCCCCATATAGAGGACAACGATATCACTTAAATGATTGGAGAGATGGACAACAACCAAGAACCCTAGAAGAGTTCTTTAATATGAAGCATTCTTCAGCTAGGAATGTTATAGAGAGATGTTTTGGATTGCTTAAAATACGATGGGCTATTCTTAGGAATCCTTCATTCTTCCCAATCAAGACACAAAATTGCATTATTATTGCGTGTTGCCTTCTTCATAACTTTATAAGGAGAGTGATGCCTATAGACCCAGTAGAAGAGGAATTGGACAATGATGAGCAGTTGGCAGAAGGACTTAATTGTGACCCAATAACACATATTAAGACTTCGAATGAATGGAGTGCATGGAGAACCAATTTGGCAAATGAAATGTTTAATACGTGGAGAAATAGGAGAGAAATATAGTTTAATAATATAATACTTTGATTTGTGACTTTTTCATGTATTGTTTCCTTGAGTTAATAAATTTTTTTATTGCATTGGTGTTAAACTATTTATTATGTGTGTCTAAACTTTTGCATATTATTTTATTATCTTGCCATTTTATTGTTAGTATTTGGAGAGATATGGAAACGACTGCACTTGATTCTCAAGATCCTTCTAAACGAAAGTGGACTCCTGCTGAAGATATAAAACTAGTGGAGGCTTTGGTAGAATATCATCATGAAAAAGAAGGTAGCCCTGAAAATAAGTTTAAACCCGGATATTTGAAAATCTTGGAAGGAAAGATTTCTACCAAATTACCTAATGCTGGCTTAAGAGCAAAACCACATATTGAGTCAAGATTGAGGACTTTGAAAAGAGAATTTCAAGTTATCCATGAAATGTTGACTGGGCCTAACACAAGTGGGTTTGGATGGGACACTATGAGGAAGTGTGTTATTGCTGAAAATGATGTATAGGATGCATATGTGCAAGTAAAAGTTCATCATCTTATAGATCCATGTATTTTATCTCTTTTGGTTTAACATAATTTATTTAATTTTATCTTGCCATTTTCATATTTTTGTCAATTGTTTTGTAGTCATAAGGGGGCAGTTTCTTGTAGAAACAAATCATTTCCACACTATGAAGACCTTTGCATTGTGTATGCAAAAGACCATGCTACTAGTAAAGATGCTCAAGCACCTGTAGATGTTGAAGAACTAGAAGCAAAGAAAAATGATGACAAATTAGATGATATTCCTAAAGACATGGACTGTATGCAAATTCTCACCCCTGGTAGTAATGGGGAAGGACAGAATGCTCGAAAAAAGAAAAGAAGAATTCAAAGTGGTGAAGATAATATGGTAGAAGCGATGAAAAAAGTTACAATCATTTTTGCTGCTCAATTAAAGGATGCATCAGATAACCTTAGCAAGGCAATCATTGGAGTAGTAGTAGTTGAAAGTAGGTCCAAAATCAATGATGAATTACTAAAACTACCTGGCCTTACAACTAAGGAGCGTCACAAGGCAACTAAATTGATTGCTTGTCAACATGAACTAATAGATGTTTTCTTGAGCATGCTGGATGTTGAGAAGGAAGAATGGGTGAAAGGCCTTATTAATGGGGACTTTTGAATGGCCTACAAAGGTTGGAAAATTCAATTTGCATTTATGCTTCTTTTTTATGCCACTTGAACATAAGGCTCCTAAGAATTTTGGATGATTGTGGTGTTTTTTTAAGGTAAATGGGATGTTATGTTATTGAAATTTTATATAATTTGGGCATTTTAAGACTTTTCAATGGTTATTCAACCTTTAGTTTGAATGAATGGGATTTTATGTTATTGAAATTTTATATAACAAAGAACATACATCAATAAAAATGAATGAATGGGATTTCAAATTGAGATATTTAGTTGTTGGTAGTATTTACAATTGAACGAATAATGAAATAGTGATATTGTTTGTTGGACAAATTTTACAAGTGTGAGACAACATTGAGAAGAAGACACGTTGAGAAGAAAAAAAAAAGACAAGTTAATTTTAATGCAATGAAATGAAAGTAATCCCAAAAAAAAAAAAATTGGGGTTTATTAAACCAAAATATATATATATATATATATATATATATATTTTCATTAGAGGTCTCCATTTAAGATTGGGTTTATTAAAGTAATCCTTATAAAAAATGTATTTATTATAATAAGGGCATTTTAGGCAATTTGATTTAAAAAGCTTTCATTACATCGTTTTAAGATGTTGTACCAAACATGTGAAATACAGATTCAAGGTTCTATTACTATAGGGTTACCAAACAACTGAATAGGAATAATTATTACAGTACAGCATCTTGCATTCCTTGTAATAGCTATTCATATTCCAATGTAATCATCATTACAGTTTACCAAATATGCCCTAACTTAAAAATAGAAATAAAAAGAGTAATCTTTCGTCATTCCCTTTGTCTCTTAATTATTGGATTGCCCTTAATGTTATACCAATTAAGAATTTTTTTTCTTTTTATTACTAAATGATTTTAGCAAGACAAAACACCAAAATGCAAAAAAAAAAAAAAAAAAAAAAAAAAGGAAGAAGAAGAAGAAGAAGAAGAAGACGCAAAAATTTCTGTTTAAAGTGTATTATTTAGAAGAGGCCACAAGTTATTATAAGCCAGCTAACCATTTTTTAGCATTTATAACTAATTTAAATTTTATGAAATACTTTTTTTTTTTTTAATCTTAAGAGGGCAACTGTAAATAGTTGTTATAAAAAAATAAAAAATAAAAAAATTGAGTTTGGAAAGTAAATGAGTGAAGGGGTGTTGGTGCACAAGGTTGTAAATGAGTTGAATATGAAAAGTTCAAAATTGGTTGTTTAATTTTATTTTAAACACAAACTGATCTTGAGCTTGTCAACAAAATAAAACACATGATTAGCTTGGTTTATTTTATTTTTAAACAAGCTTGGCCTTGTTTACGAGTTACTCGATTAACTTATAATATTTTTAATATACAGTAAATACAAAACTAAAGTGTTGTTTATGGATTATGTGAATTATTAAAGATTTCCATAGGGTTATGGATTCATTTTCCCCCCTAACGTGTCCATAGCCATTTTGGAGTTCTCCTGTAATGTAGTTTTCTTTTCTTTTCCTTTTTTTTTTTTTTTTTTTTTTTTTTTTTTTTTTTTTGAGAATCTCCTTTAATGTAGTTTTAGTGTGATACTGTTTCCCCTCTATGCTAAAATGTTGCTAATTGACAATATGGTTTATTTGTTTAATCTATAATTTATATAAAATCAAATATGTTTGATTTTTTTAAAAGAAAATACATTTGGATTTTAGTTGACATCATAATATTTTGCCATATAAATTTAAGTTTTTGAGTCTTCACAAATTTACATGCAATATTTTAATAAATATATTTGAATTGAATTTAAATTATATTATATATTTAAACCCTCAAATTAGAATTCTTTTAAATCATATTTTCTTTAAATAATAAATTAAATAGCTCTATATACATACACAATCCGAATAAATATCTATTAATGATTACCCATAATTATGAGTAATTATGGGGTCCACATTCATGGTGGGGTCCACCATAAATATGAGAGGAGGGAGCATCATTTCTCCATGTTTCGGGAGTACTAAGAATTTTCCCATAATTATATGGCTAATAGTTGCCATATAAAAATACAACCATAATAAATATCCATTAATAACAACCATAATTATCAATTTTCATATTTAATGTTCCATATGTAAACAATCAAAATAAATGTCTAATAATAATTGTGGGCTACTTTTTTGTTGTCCCAAGTTTCTCACTTATAAGCGTGAGCTGAAGAGAGTAGTGTACCATCAGTTATTTAATAATTGATGATACACTACTCTCTTCAGCTTGCGCTTATAAGTGAGAAAGTGGGGGGAGTTTTCTTCGATGTGGGACACTAAAAAGTTTCCTAGGGAGTATGCAAACAGTTTTCCTGGGACAACAAAAAAGAAGCCCACAATAATTATCATAATTGCCAAATTTAATATTTATATACAAAATTAAAGAGATAAAAAAAAGAATAATGCTAAAGATACAATTTGTTTTACAAATCGCTAATATGGTGAGTGATTATTGGTAGATGAAAATGTGATATTAATGATGTGCCTAAATGAGAACTAATAGGAAGTTGGTCACATCAACATTTTGTAAAATTGTTGTAAAATAATTTGTGACTGTAGCATTACTCATTAAAAAAAAAAAAAACCATTTTGTATATAAATCATATTTTATTAAACTTTCCTATGTATTGCACAAGTGAATGACTTAGATAAGAATATCAAATTTGAGAGTTGTTTGTGCCAATGATCAAGATCAAGGTTGAAACAAGAGCCAGGCATATTAAAAATGGACCAAAAATTACATTTTCACAATTCACTATTAATGTTTACAATTTTGATCTTCAGTTCATCGCTTAATAATATTCCCTGTGGATAGGGGTTTCTCAAAAAAAATAAAAAAATAAAAAAAAGTCCACCACAAAAGCAAAGGCAAAAAGGTAACCTCTAGACTTTTCGTTAAAAAAATAAAATCTTACAAAAGATTTACATCTTCAAAACTAAAATAACTTAAGTAAATTCTATGGGTTTTGCAAGATTCAATGGCCCCAAAAATAAAATCTTGTCTACACTTAGATTTATGTACTTGTGTGTTCTTTTATACTCGAACCATATTTTTCCCCAACCAAAAAAAAAAAAAAAAAAAAAAGAATTTTAAATTATATATGATTAACTCCGTCAAATTATTGAGCAAAGTTTCAATTTGATTCATCAATTATTGTCCTCATTTTTTTTAATTATATTTTCACAAAGAAGGTTACGTGTGTTTACACTTTACACACACTAGTCTCACTAGATGTACGGGAAAGTTTCAATTAGTTAAACTTGTATTATTTTAACGTTTTAAAGTTGTTTTATTTGTGAGGTTTTTGATTTAAATGTAATATGTTCCTTGGTCAAATTTCATTCACATTGGGCTGGAGTCATTGTTGAAGCAATGGGTTAGTAATTTAACACGCATACACACACACATTCTAGCCCAATATGCTATGAATTTCATGAGTTATTGGTGCATATTGGGCTGGAGTCATGGGTTGAAGCACGGGCTAGTAATTTTATACACACACGCACACACACACTCCAGCCCAATATTAATTGAATTTGTTTGTAAGAATTTCATTAGCACTCGAAGGCATGAGTTAGTCATGTAAGAGCATTATCATTGGAAAATTCTAATTCTACTATATTTTACTATTCTAAAAAGTCACTTTATCATTATACCATACCATTTTACTACTTCCTACATCCCAAACTTTTATTTTCTTATTCTACTCATTAAAATAATATATCTACACAATAAATATATTTTTTCTTTTTTCCTTTTTTCCAATTTTCTCCTCCACCTTCCCTCAACCTCTATCACCGCCTCCACTACCCAGTCACCACCACCACACCTCCACCATGCCCACCATGCCACCATTGCCCATTGCCCACCAAAATTCCATTGGAACAAAAACCCATATTAAAAAAAAAAAAAAAAAAAAAAAACCCACTCTGTGACCCACACCGACCAAAACGTAGAACCCAAACCTCGCCGACCAATATGCAGAACCAAGACCTCGCCGACCAAGCACGACACAGCAACCCACCCTTTTCGATTCAAATCTCTGTCAAATCCATCAGAGCCATCTCCAGCAATCCACCCTCTCCGATTCAAACATTTGTCAAACCCAACGGAGCCATCTCCAGCACACCTAGCCTGCCGATCCACGCCAATCCAAACCTACCATCAACCAATCCCAACCCACCACCATGCCCAGATCAAAACACGAACCCAACCCAGCTTCGGTGCATGCCTTGAACGAGAAAGAGAGATGTGAGATGAGAGAAAGAAGGACTTTGCATGGAGTAGGAGACGGAGAGACAGAGTGGGAGTGAGAGGGAGAGAGGACTGAAGGAGAGATAACCAATGAATAAAAAATTAATATTTAGTTTAGAATTGTGCTACAGTGTAATTCTAAAGGTAGAATTGCACTGTAGCAGTATTGTAAAATTTTTTGTAATACTTGGGTTTAGCATTCCCTAGTGCAGAGTGTTTTGAGGCATAAAATGTCAAATTTCCCTTACATATGGCATTAGCATTCTCTAGTGCTAATGCTTTAACACACAAGCACTAATTTGTGAGGAAAGCAATTTATTCAATAATTAATCAGTTAGCCTCTTAAATCCATAGCCCAGGATCGTAGGGTCTTAACAATACCAATATAGGCCTGCCACATCCTAGTGATGCTACCTAGTCATGTATTGGGTAAAGTTCATTTTGGTACTTTTGATTATTAATTATTACTATAATTCAGTTCATCAACTATTAGATTAAAAAAAAAAAAAAACTAATAGGTGTGTGTTTGACAAAAATTAAAAAACCAACTTATTTTTTCTACTATTCATGGGCCCATTACAATTTTTTGTATTATTCATGAGTTCCGCTGTACTATTTCAACTAACTTTTATCTTTATCTACAGTCTTTCAACAAAAAGTTTTCAGTTTCAGTAAAATAAGCGAATTCTAAACAAACCCTAGGTATGTCAATTTAATCCTTAAAATTTCAAAATAAAATTATAAGAGCATCCCATTAAGGGTTGTATATCCTAAAAGATGCTATTTTTTAGCATTTGTAACCCAAAAACCTACTCCATCAAACCGTGTATCTGCTATTAAATTTACAATCTTGCTACAGTGCACTCTCATTTTTGAGAGCGCACTGTAGCAAGATTGTATAACATTTTATTATTTCTTTATTCTCTCTCTCCTGCTCTCTGTCTCTCTATCTCCCACATCTCTCCTTTGTAATTTCTCTGGTTCTTTCTGCCTCCCATATTTTTCTCATTTCTTCACTCCCTCTCTCTTTCTCACTCCCTCTCTGTCTTTCTCATTTCCTCACTACCTCATAACAAGATCGTACGCTTAAGATTGGCTTGGTGGCAAGGAAAACGGCGTGATGGCGTGAGATCGGTGTGGAGAAGATCGGCGTGTTGTGTGTTTTCTTGTGGCAGTTTTTTGTGGTTCTTGTGGTGGTGGTTTCTTGGTGGTTCTTGTAATGTTTGGTGAGTGTTTGGTCCATCTGGGTTGAAGTTGGTTGTGGTGGTTGGGTTGCTGGGTGGTGGTCATTGGAGAGGTTTGGGTGGGTTTGGCTGTGGCATGTTGTGGTGGGTTCAGATCAAGGTTGAGGTATGGGTTAAGGTTGTTGGGGTGGTGGGTTTTATGGCGATATTGTGGTGGGTTTTGGCTGCAGTTTGTGCCGTGTTTTTTTTTTTTTTTTTTTTTGGTGGTTGGAGGTTGAGGTTGAGGTTGGTGATGGTGGTTGTAGTTGTGGCTGTGGTTAGAGGTGATGAGCTTGAAAAGCTCAGGCCATGGAGGTTTTGAGAGCAAATATCAGAGAGAGGGAGAAGTTTCTAGATTGGGTTGAGAAAGATGGAGTGACAGTGGGAGAGAGAGAAATAATTAAAGAAATGAATAAAAAATAATAAAAAAATAATATTTAAATGAAGTGTTAAAAAAATAGAAGTTCTGATGTTAGATGTACCGTAAAATGATGTGTTAAATGCTATAAATTTAGGTTTTAAGATGCTTAATGCTAAAATTTTTAGTAGTCTTGATAAGGATGCTCTAACTATTGTTTGGTTGTTTTTTCAAAAGGGCCAAAAAATTAAGCCTATCAACTCAAGTTCAAAGTAAGGTGGAATCAAGTCCATAACTCGCTTTTAGATCACATAGAGACTAGTGGTGTATAGTAAAGAAGAACATGTCAAGACACAAACTCATAATGAAGACAAATGAGACGTTTATTAAATATCCATTTGGCAACAATTTATTTAGTTGAAACTAAAATTTTTTTACTGAAAATATTATAGATAAAGTTAAAAAGTAGTTAAAATAGTACGGTGGAATCCATGAATAGTATAAAAAGTACAATAAGACTTATAAATAGTAGTAAAAATAAGTTGAATAATAGTGAAAGACAAATGTTAACAAGCACCGATGTGGTGTTTGTTAAGGTTGTACAAAAGTGAGTCCCATTTAATAATAAAATAAAATAAATAAATGAAAAGGACATAAAACTAGTCATTTTGGTTATTTTAATATTTTTTCACTCTACAAAGCTGACCCACACTGAAAAATATGACATAAAGTTGTAGAAAAAGACAAAATTTTGTTAAAAAAAAAAAATGAGTCAAAAGTTGCTGCCCGATAACACAAGTCATAGTAAAATTATGCTAAATAACACAACCAAAGTATTCAACAAATGATACAAATAATTGTCTACAGTTTTGTATAACAAAGTCAGAAGATTGAGCGAGGTGGTAAAGGAGACAGAAATGACTCTACTTGTGCCACCACACACACAAAACACCATTTATTTGAGTTGTTGCATTTATGCCAAGTCATATCAGTAATGTGTTTGAGAATTAAGTAAAGTTGCCGTTGAAAAGTTGATCCATGATTACCTCATTCTTTTGGGGTTTATAATAGATTAAGAAACCTTTTGTTATCCATCTCTCCATAAGAACTAAGACTTTTAGTTAGACTTTGGAAAAAAATGACAACTTTGAGCTTTTTTCTTGGTTGGATAATATAAAAATGATATGAGTAGAGATAATGGGCCTATAAATAATTTGGGCTTTATTTTGTGTAAACTTGTAGGAAATTCCCAAAATTAACCACTAATTATTTTGTTTCTTTGGTATAAACTTAAACACATCAATTTTTTAGGATTTTAATTAAATACAACTAAATGACTATATTGACAAATGAAGTTTAAACAATGATATTTTTCAGAACAACAACTGGTCAATTTAGTGACATTGTTAATTTTAACTAAAGTACCCAACATACAGTATCTAATGACCTTTATCTAAATTTTATCCTTATAGTCTCTCTATCTCTCTCTAAATTGACATGCAACTTAACAATAAAATTTGATGCCATTTTCTCTAATTTCATCGTAAATCAAATAAATTTATCGTTTGTGGTGAAATTACAAATGATGTGAAATTTAAGATGAAAAAGTGTCATTCATCTAAAACATAGTATTGTAAACTCTTTTCAAATAACTAAAAAGAAAAAGAAAACAAGAAACTAAAAAAGAGAGGAAAACAAAAAATTGACAGAGGTTTTAGCATTGTAGCTTTTTAGTGGGTTCATTTGCTTCCAGTTTGACTTACAGCCATGTGACAAAGAAAATATAAAAGATGTTGCCAAATCATAAAAATTTATATACTAATATAATAATCTCATGTCATGAATTGTGATTATGCTAATGGCTAAGTGCTTATCTTTGATTTGCAACAATCTTCTTCATCACTCTTATTATTATTATTATTATTATTATTATTATTAAGATTGTTTACCTTAAATTAAACTCTGTATATATTTTTAAAAAAACTCCACCATCAATAGTTTCCTCTAACTAAAACTCTATTACCCTGAGTGTCATAACATTCTATTTCAACTAAACATCTATTACCAAAAGTTTCAAATAATTTAAAACAAAATTTAATATTTATTTCAATTATTTTGATTTATATCATAATTTTATGATTTAATTATATAAGTAAAATTCTTACCTTACACATTAAAAAATTGATATATTTTTTTCCTAAAAATCAGAGAAGAAAATTAATTAAAATTAAAGTTTTTCCCATTAAAAATATATTATTATATATATATTTTTAGAAAAAAATTATTATAGTTTTAATTTATTTACAAATATAACTTTTAATTAAACCCTATCTTGTACCGACATAATTTTTTTTTAGAACCCTATCTTGCACCGACGTAATACTCCCAAAGCTAAAAATAAACTAATCCATAAATTATAGATTTTAATTTTAATGACTAATTTGAGTGTATATATCTTCTAGTTGTACAAAACAAGAAGAACAACAATGGCACACGTAAATTAATAATTAAACAATCCATCCAAAAAAAGTAAGCAAATATACGTAGTCACATGCGCAGGTCACGTGACGGTTAGTTGGGGAAAAGCCAAATACACAATTTAGGCTTTTTTTCTATATATATATTTTTAATTTAGCTCCATGATAAATTTGCAAACAACAGGAAATCTAGTGGCGGGATTTCTGCTTACAAACGTTTTTCCCCTATTTTCCCTCTTTCCCAGTTCCACCGCCGATCCGATAGCTTCGTATCCCCTCTCTCTCTCTCTCTCTCTTTTTCCAAAAAACAAACAAAGGAAACAAAAATCACGAGAAATCTGGGGATTTGAGAAGAAAAATTAAAACGAACAAACAAACAAACCACACAAAAAAGAGAGGAAAGAAAATAAAAATCTTCGTCAATCGTCATCATTGATCACTGAATAGCCCACTTTTTTTCCTTTTCTTTGCTTTACCGTGACCTTATATTAATAATCACAGCTCTAAACTTTTTCTTCATTTTATTCACTGAATTCGAAATTCTCAGAGAAAGAGAGAGAGAGAAACAATGGAGAAGAAGAAGTATCCGATTGGAGCTGAGCATTACACGCTTTACGAAGAGGTCGGTGCCGGCGTGAGTGCTTCGGTTCATCGTGCTCTCTGTACGCCTCTCAACGAGGTCGTCGCTGTCAAAATCCTCGA
Source organism: Quercus variabilis (assembly GCA_030445155.1). Taxonomy (NCBI): domain Eukaryota; kingdom Viridiplantae; phylum Streptophyta; class Magnoliopsida; order Fagales; family Fagaceae; genus Quercus; species Quercus variabilis. Next base: position 85,399,627 of record CP129449.1, on the reverse strand, counting down.
TTTCGAACGTGACAATTGCGATCTGGTATTACCTATTCTATATGCGTATGTGTTTGATTGAAGAAAAGGAAATCGGAAAATTTGAATGTAGAGCTTTGTGAATTATAAGTGAATTTCAAGATTACGAAATAGCTAGATCCAAAAAAAAAAAGTTGGTTGATTGCTAATATTAGCTAATCTAGGCTTCGAGATTTGGTTTCGGTGTGTTTGATTTAAGGAAAATTTGAATTTGAGCTCTCTCAATGAAGTGAATTTGCATGATTGCTACTATTAGTTAATCTAAGCTTTGATGATTTGGTTTCAAAACCGGAAAATTTGAATGTGAGCTCTTGTCAATTAAGTGAATTTTAAGGTGTTGAAATTACTAGATCCAAAAAGTTGCTTGATTGCTCATATTAGCTAATTTAAGCTTTGTGATTTTGTTTCGGTGATATCAGAATTGTAGATGTGGTTAGAAAATATTCGCGGTTATGTGTAGGAAAAAGGAAAATAGAAAATTTGAATGTGAGCTCTCTCAATTAAGTGAATTTTAAGATATTAAAATATCGAAAAACGATGCTTGATTGCTACTATTAGTTTATCTAAGCTTTGATGATTTGGTTTCGGTATTTTTGATTCAAGAAATCAAAACCGGCAAGTTTGAATGTGAGGTCTGTCAATTAAGTGAATTTTAAGATATTGAAATTACTAGATCCAAAAGATGCTTGATTGCTCATATTAGCTAATTTAAGCTTCGAGATTTTGTTTTGGCAATATTAGAATTGTAGATGTGGTTCGAAAATATTCATGGTAATGTGTAGGAAAAAGGTGCATAGAAAATTTGAATGCGAGCTCTCTCAATTAAGTGAATTTTAAGATATTGAAATATCGAAAAACAATTCTTGATTGCTACTATTAGTTTATCTAAGCTTCGATGATTTGGTTTCAGTATGTTTGATTTTAGAAAACGAAACTGGAAAATTTGAATGTGCGCTCTGTCAATTAGGTGAATTTTAAGATATTATCATATTAGCTAATTTAAGCTTCCAGATTTTGTTTTGGCTGTATCAGAATTGTAGACGTGGTTAGAAAATATTGACGGTTATTTGTATGAAAAGGAAAATAGAAAATTTGAATGTGATCTCTCTCAATTAAGTGAATGTTTAGATACTGAAATGATTAGATTCAAAAAAAGGTGCTTGATTGCTAATATTGGCTAATTTAAGCTTTGAGATTTGGTTTGGGCAATTTCAAAATTGATGTGATTACAAATTATAGTCTAATTTTTGTGAGGGAGAGAGGATTGAATTTGTGCTTATGTGCGGTACTGATTTAATGGTGTTAGTGACAATACACTAAAAATATAATAAAAATTACGAGAAATTCAGAACTAGAATGAAATCAAATAGAAACGCAAAGATAAAAAATTAGAGCGAGACAAATTTGGTTGATGCACGAAATCTCGTTCTCTCTGCAGTTAGTAAAGCTAACAAACCAATATCAATTGAAATTAAAATGTGCCAACAAATGGTATTATAGCTGTGTTGCAACTTGGTTTACATAGCTCAAATTACTCCAATATGGTCGTGCATTTGCTATATATTTTCTTAAGAATGAACTTTTTGTATAGAATTTTATGACCAAATTTTGTCCCTTAATTTCATGTAAACCTTTTTAGGATGAATGCAGTTGGCATATTATTTTTTAGGCTTGGTAGAGCTACTTGGTGATTGAAAATTGCACTATTCATACTGCCTACCCTTGTTATTGTTGCTATTTGCGAAGACTTGTTTTGACATATTCTTTCGTGTGTGCTCTCCACAGAATAATGTTTCTCGCGAAGCACAAACAATGAACTTGGTTGATCATCCTAATGTCCTTAAATCACACTGCTCGTTTGTCAGTGACCATAATCTTTGGGTTGTCATGCCGTTCATGGCTGGGGGATCTTGTCTTCACATACTGAAGGCTGCATATCCTGATGGTTTTGAAGAGCTAGTTATAGCCACCATTTTACGAGAAGTATTGAAGGGTTTAGACTATCTTCATCATCATGGCCATATACATAGAGATGTAAAGGTGAGTATTGATCCTTCATCACGATTCAGTTGCTTGTTTCACATATTTGGGCTGACTACTTTCCATCTTTGTATAATTTTGCATGCCTAGAATTTTTATTAGCCTCCTTGTTTGGAAGCTCAACTATTGTTTCATTGTTCTGAACCTAAAATGTTTTTGCTGACATGATCTATCTTATTCATAGATTTGTATCACTAATATCTAATATTAAGTTCCTACAAATTATTTTTAACCAATGAGCTATATAGCTCAATTGGTACTTCCTCCAATAATAATGGGATGGAGGGTGAGGTCGTGGGTTCAAGATCAACTAGGTGTGTGTGTAATTTACCAATTAAAAAACATAAGGTGATTTTCTTTTACTAGAATTTGTACAGTATTATAGCTTAACCCTAAATTTCTTGACATGAGCTATCAAACAATGGAGGGAAAGGTTGTGCTTCTTAGTTCAATATGTTGGAGGCAAGGCAGGTTTTAACCAATTCAAACATGCCTGCTCTGACATATACTAATATGTTTGGTAGTTTTAATTTTGGATGATGCCTGATAGTGGGCTATAAATGTGAATAATTTAAATTTAGACCCCTTGGATGCCAAGCTTTCCAGTCATGGTAATAAAACATGTAGCTTTTCCTACAGAATTGTTGATCCCAGCTAACTTAGAATGCAAATAGAATGGTAACACAGTGGTATGCGACCAAACTTCTTATAGAAAGAGGATAAGGCCAAGAAGTATACTTTTGGTGAATTAAGGGATGAGGAAGTTGTGACTTTTTATGGGATTTTAAGTTCTTGTGCCCAGACACAGATTTTGAGTTATTTGGTATCGCATGTTGCTACTTCCTTTAATTCCTGGCAGTGCGTAGTTAGTTGTTATAGAGCTCACAAGATTATTAACAATTGCTTCCAAAATTACTACATGTATATTTTGCTTCTAATTCCTTGCTCATCATCTTATATTATATTTGTCATAGGCTGGGAATATTCTCATTGATGCACGTGGTGGAATCAAGCTGGGAGATTTTGGTGTTTCTGCCTGCCTTTTTGATTCAGGTGATAGGCAACGCATGAGGAACACATTTGTTGGCACACCTTGCTGGTATTCTCTCTCTGCATATACTCATTCCTTCTAATTACCAGTTCTGTTCTTCAAAATCAAGATTAATGCCATATATTAGCTAGGCCTTGGTGCATCCTTAGCTGACATTATTAATATAACTATAGAAGTACATCATGATTGAATCAACTAACATTTTGAGACTCTAGAAAATTTTCATTTAAATTAGAAACTGAAGTGAATGTTTAAACAGCATAAGGCTCCTTGGTTTATTGCCTTATTGTTTCTTGCTATGAAATGCTCAAGGATCAAGAATTTTGAATCTTTGTTTTGCAGGATGGCACCTGAAGTTATGGAGCAACTGCATGGATATGACTTCAAGTCTGTTTAAGTGTCCATTACTTTTTAAAAAAATTTCTCCTTTTTTGACCCCACCACCACTATCCTCTCATTAGACAATTATGTTTGCTCCACAATTTCTTCCTGTAGGGCTGATATCTGGTCGTTTGGTATAACTGCTTTGGAACTTGCCCACGGTCATGCTCCTTTCTCAAAGTATCCTCCAATGAAGGTGCATAGACTAAAATGTGACATGCTTTTATAAGCATCTTTTTTGAAACACCCAGAAGCTCATTGAACCTACGAAGTTTACTGTTGCCAGGTACTGCTCATGACCTTGCAAAATGCACCCCCTGGCCTTGATTATGAAAGGGACAGGAAATTTTCTAAGGTACGCTCTCAACAATATTTTTGCTCCTTCAAAAACGCCTTTTGGTTATGGTTCTGTCACTCTAAATGCCTTTTGGTCTTTCTTTATCTTCAGTCATTCAAGCAGATGATTGCAAGTTGCTTGGTAAAAGATCCTTCAAAGCGGCCTTCTGCAAAGAAGTTGTTGAAGCACTCCTTCTTCAAGCAAGCTCGGTCAAATGATTATATTGCACGAACACTTTTGGAGGGCCTGCCTGCTCTTGGTGATCGTATTAAGGCATTAAAGGTTAGCTTATCATTTTTGAGGATATGACCATAATCATTCTATGCTGTTTTGATCTGTACTACTATTAGTAACATCTTTTTCCAATCACAGAGAAAGGAGGAAGATATGCTTGCACAAAAGAAAATGCCAGATGGCCAGAAGGAGGAAATTTCACAGGTTGGAATTCTCCTCTTAAATCAAGAAGAGTAAATACTGATATATTGCTGACACGGATGTGTGTCGTAAAATTTCTTCTTGTCTTTTTATATGTGTTATGCTACATCTTTTGATATACTTAATCAATATGTGAACAATTTGATCAATTTACAGGACCAGGAGTCATCTGACTGAGTTTTAAAGAATAAGTATAATATTATTCAGTTGGGAAGATAATTAACCATGACCTGTGAAAACTATTAGGCGTGTTTTCATAGACTAGAGGAAAGCTTTACAAGAGTTGCCAAGAAAGTTGCTGCACCTTAGATAAAAAAAGGTCAAATTGCATATTTGGTCCTCAACTTTTGATCTCGGTTTCAAAATTGTCTTTGTACTTTAAAATGTTTCAAAAAAGTCTTACTGTTATTTGATAGATTGAAATGCAGACATAGCAAATGGAATACAGGAAACCAATGCCACTTTGATGTGGAGCCTATGACATGGCATGAATTGTGTTCGCCATATTAAAATTTTTATCAATCAAATAATGATAAGGATTTTTTTGAAACAAGGTTGAAAGTATAAGGACTAAAGTGAATAGGAAATAGAGATAAGTAGTAGGTATGTAGACTGGATAACGTAATCTTTATCTGTGTGTAACTTATTAATTAAAAAACATTGATATCACAAAGCTTTTCTGTTTTACTGTTAATTTCTGTCAGTGTTGATGATTTGCATATTTACTCTGGGGATGAGTATCCTTTTTTCTTTTTTATTTTAAATATATAATTTTATGGTTTCACTGTATTTGTATCATGATCAGTGATTTTTTACTTAGGGTATGATCTTTTGTATGCAGCCTGTATACCTAAGTCACTCCCTAAGTTTTTATCATTTTTAAAACAGTCTTTACTCATCAAAAAACTGTTTGTATCATGATCAGATTGTATTAGTGTCTGTATACGGACATTCTTAGACTTCTTAGAAAGGTTTTTATTTTTTGATGTTGGTGTCATCATTATGTTGTACGAGCCTGTAATATATTCTTGTAATTTTTTGTAGAACGAATATAAACGAGGAATTAGTGGTTGGAATTTCAATCTTGAAGACGTGAAGGCCCAGGCTTCCCTGGTACTGCTGTCTATCTTTTTTTTTTTTTGGGTGATGTAATCATATGATATCTGAGGGCTCCTTAAATTTCATGATTATATGAATATGTTTCTCATTCTGTCAGATCCAGGATGTTGATGACCCTCTAACTGATTGCAACCGAGGGAGCGCAAATTCTTTGTCTGCACTTGATGTACCTGAAAAGCAATTGCAGTTTCAAGACTCTTTTCAAGTTGCAGAGCTGGTATATACTGAGAATCATTTACTTTAGTTGGATATAATGTTTCAGAAGGTTATATGTGTCTTAATACACTCGCCCTTAAAAAATTACCAGTTTTTTTTTTTTTGTTTGGTAAATTCTTGTAAGAGTTTCTGTGTGTTCCTGATCTAATATTTCACAGGAAGATAATGATGTGATCCAGAACCAACCAATGCTTTCTCCATTAGTTGACTCAACTATAAATGAAGTCAAGTATGTTATCTGAAATGGTGTTTGCAGCTTTTCTACCGTAATATGTTACTTGCTTAGTTTCTTAATATTCAATTGTAAGAAGTGTTCTAGAAATACAATGGCATTGCTTTTAACTGGGAAGCTTTGTTGCTGTTTTAAAATTTAAATGCCATTTCCACACCTTTTGGTTATGATAATGCTTAAATTAATGTTAATTACAGTCATGTTTTTCACTTTCCAGAGTCAAATGTGAAAAATCTGATGACGACTCCAGCATTGCTAGTTCATGCCATGAACAGCACATTTCACAGAATTCTTCACCCCGTCATGATGATCTTGCTGAAAGTAAAGGAGAGAGGTTTGACTCTGAATCTACATAATAATTGGGAGTTTTGGCATGTCTGAAATGGTTGGATTCTTGTAGTTACTGATTACCATCTTATCTGTGATTTTACTATGGAAAAGTGTAATATTGCACCTTCTCACTATTTCTGACTACCTAACCAATATGAACCTATGTGTTTTTTAATTACCTTATCATAAATTCTAGTTCACACACACAACTCACCATATGCATATTGTCTTATTTAGTTCTGTGCTATTCTACTTTCTGAGTGCTGGGTCATGCTGAAATTTTGATCTTTCTTCCATATTTCTTTGTACTTTTTTTTTTCTTTGGATGGAAAAACAAGTAATACATCCATATTTTTTTAACCTCCTAGCTATGGAGGAATCAATTGCTAAAAGTGGAAGTCTTAACTTGACATACAATGGTAAGGAATAAAATATTTTATTTCATAAAATCTTATACATAACTTGGTATTCTTTCAATGAATTGCTAAAAGTAAGAATTGGTCTAACTTCAAAATCTATAAATCTCAAATATCCAAATCTTGTTTGGTCTGAAGTTTCAAGATTAAAATGAGTATGGTATTCAGCATCGAATCCTATATATAAAAATAGCACATCTGCCTATTACTCTTCATGTGGTGCTTTCTCTTGGCAATTTCACTCTCAAAGTGTTCATAGAAGGAGAATACAATTTAATGACATGACCATTGGATTTTTATATCAATGTTCATATAGATGTTGAGATCCAGACTCAGTTATTCTGAAAGCTATGTAAGAAAATTTAATAATTCTAGACTTTGTACATTTTCATTTGTAACAACTAGAAGTCAATAATTTCAGAAGTTAGTATTAGAAATGAAGTGAAACTGCCTAGTCCTCTTGATTACTTGAAATTTCCAGTCACCTGTGGCCTTTGTAGCCAGTACCTTTCTCCCTCAGAGAGAGGCAGGTCTGACGCTCAACCTATTCATTTAATAGAAACTGACTCCGAAAAAATCTGTGTTTCTTATTAATGATACGAAGTGTCTGCTTCTTCTTCTTCTTCTTCTTTTTTACTTTTTTATATTTCTTTTTCTTTTTCTTTTCTGCCCAGCAGTCGAACAAAATATATGAATTTGTGCACTATATACTTGTATTTACATATATTGTTCAACTAGCGGTTATGATACTTGTTAGGATATTGGTTACTTATAAAAAAAAAATATACTTGTTAGGATATTGGTTAAGAAATTAAATTCACTCTTTCCTATTAGCTTAAGCTTTTAGGACTAGTGGTAGTTTATCATAGTATTTTTTCCCAAACTTTTGAGACATGTGGTAGTTTATCAATACTTTTCTCTATTTGAGTACATTAACAGCTTTACTAAACAATTCCCTTGTGATGATAACATTGACTTTAAATCTTTTTGTTTTCTTTTTAAGGAAAAAGAAAATGATTACAGAATTGAATTATCCAAACATAATATGTGATATTTATTACGCTCTTCATCTGAAAGTTCTCATTTCAATTTTAATGAATTTTCAGTGATAACTTGCAAAATCTATCCCAGAACACTACAAATTGCTCTGCAGCGACAGTTATGCAGGCAGCAGATGATGTGCTATCTGAAGTTCCTTCTAAATCATCAAAATCATCAGGCATCTGCTAATTTTTTTTTCTTGATTTATATTTCATGCGGAAACAATTTTTTTTTTTTTGTTTTGGTTTTGATGCAATTGATTTTTGATTTCTCTAATTTCTTGGACGGTAATGTCTGCCCTTTTCTCAATTAGCCAAATTATTGTTGCAGCAAACAGTGATGAGTTTGATGAGAAAGCAAAGGCACCTGTTGTTCAGCAGAGAGGACGTTTCAAAGTTACCTCCGAAAATGTTGACTTAGAAAAGGTGATTTTGTTAATTGTAGTTCCGATTTGCCTTTCTTGTGAAGGCTAATTTTCCCTCTTTCTTTCAGGTGGCCCCGAGTCCCATTCTGCAAAAGAGTCACAGTATGCAGGTGAGGTTGGGTTAATTATGCCAAAGTACATTTAGGTTTCTCTCTCTCTCTCTCTCTCTCTCTCTCTCTCTCTCTCTCTCTCTCTCTCTCTGTGCCCACAAGACCAAAGCCTATGACCTACTCTTACACCATCCCACACTTTTACCACTTGAGGTAAAACCCTGGGGCTTTATTTGCTTGTCTATATTATGGTTCTGGTGTGTCGCTTGAATAACTATATATCTGAACATTAAAATAGACTTGGTAAGAGTTGATTTCTATTCATAAAGAGGAAAAACAACTCTCTCTCTCTCTCTCTCTCTCTCATGAATTTATATTGGTTAATGAGATTGCGTGACTTTTAATTTCTAAAAATGTTATTGTTTTACATATATCTATATTGATAAGTAAGAGAATAATAGTAGGTAGAAGGTACGCTCAAATGTGAGCGCCCTTAAAGAATTTCAAATGGACACTCTGACGCAGGACAACCAGAACAAAATTGAAACAACGGAAAAATAAAAGATATGACCTAGGAGTCAGCACCAAGCGGCGAAACCACTAGGAGTCAGCACCTAGGGTAGACCTGGAGTCAGCACCAGACCAAAGAAAGACCAAACGGCCATTGTTTTCATTCATCAAAAATATCAGCTCTCTCCTCAAGGAGTACAATAGGTTGTTTATATAGGATTGCTAAACCCTAATTCTAATTGGCTAGGAAACCCTAATTGCCTTATTACAAAAATAACCTTGCTAATTGGCTAGGAAACCTTAATTGCCTTATTACAAAAATAACCTTACTTTTAAATTAAAATACTAAAAGCTCAATAACTAAAAGCCCAATAAACTAATAGACCTAAAACATAAAAATACAATGGGCTTGCAAACATAAATAATACCAAATAATAATCTTTTTGTGTCTCCCGCATCACACTCATTAGGTCCAAAAATCAATGAGGGAACTACATAACACCGCCCCCCCCCCCCAGCAGTTGAAGTGCAATTATTCAAACAGATATCTCCAAAAACTATTCTTAATATCTTGCATTGAATACTCCTTGTTCTCAAAAGCTCAACGATTTCTCTCTCTTCATATGGTTCACATAATGCAATGCAAAGTAGCTTGCCACACAATGGTACCGAAATATTCTGTTCTAATAGCTAAGTCAAAACTGTCCCCAAGGTAGCATCAATCAAACCTAACATGGATAATAATGCCAACATACAGTCAAAAAAAAAAAAATCTGAAAAACATTTTCAGGCCTAAAATAGTTTGCTCGCATCCCTTAAAAATTCTAGCATTCCTTTCCTGCTAAAGGCACTGCATTATACAATAGGAATCGCCTCCCAAATTTCTGTACTCCCCTGTAAACCAAAACACCCTTGCCAATAGGTTTTTGAGTTTCTTCTCTTAGTCACTTGCATCAACTGTGATCTCTTTTTCGGGATTTATTGGAACGTTGGTGGTGATTAATCAATATTTTTGTCTTGATATGTGACCCAGAACAGCATTTTCCCATATCTTCTGTATCATCTTTATACATCCTGTTTTACAACTCAACTATCCAGGAAGTTTTGATGGTTACCTTGTTTGAAAGGGCATAGATGTTAAGTTGGAGGCTCAACATTCGAAAATCAGGTCTTGAAGTATGGCATACGTAATTTTCATGCCAATTCTGGACTTGCACTGTTATGTCTAAGGTTTGAACCGCAGGTGTAGCTAATGAGTCATATTTTATCAAAAATAGATGCACTGGTTTGGGGAGTTTCAAATTTATTAAGGCTAGTTTTATTTTCAAATTATGCTAGATTTTTCTTGGACTCTATAGGCTTTACATCTTGACAGGTTTCCTTAGGTAAATTTTAAGGTTTGTAGCTGTTGCAAAGCATGTCGTAACTGCTGCAATGGGCATTAGAGGATTATTATTTTTATTTCAGACCGGATAAGAAATTCATTGGATGTGAAAGAAGAGAGTTAAGCATGGGAAATTGACCATGGAGGCTATATTTCTTTTAAACTGTTAAACTACTAGTTTGCACATTATATGCCCTGAAGATACGTTTCTATCATATTTTACTAAATCTTTTGTTGCATTGGGCTATGTAGGTGATTACTCCACATCCTGCAATTCCTCTACCATCAACTCTACCGTCACCTCTACCATCTCCTTGTGATGCTTCGTCATTAAATCTTTCTGGCTATTATCTTTTTCCCGCGTTGAATACTGTTTTGCAGACAAATATTGTTCAAAGGGTATGATTAGCCATATAGTTTTACTTTATATTCTTATTAGGATTGAAGTTTATTTATTTTTCATATTGTTTTCTACAGGAAAGTATTTTAAGTTTAATGAAGCAAGTTGCTGGAGGTGACACTACAGGTTTTGGCAATAAATGACCCTTCAATTTTAGCATTTGAAATTTCATTCAAATTGGTTGATTCTAATGTCATTCCTTCCTACACTGCAGCCAATCGTGCAGTCGATAGAGGAGGCACGCCTGCACAAATTGCTGCAATGGAGAAATCTCTGGTATGTAATATAGGGTTCATGTGTGCTTTGCGTTCCAAACAAATCATCATGAAACTCCCAAAGTTTGCATGCACTACCAAATCTTCTAACATATCAAAACTTGCAAGTATGGTGCTTAAGAGCACTTCAGTTAAAAAATACTGGTGTACATATACTGCAATCACCTTAGTTAAGAGTGTAGATAGTCAGGCTTAAGAGCTACATAATCAAAGTTTTAATTTTTTAATTATTAAAATAATTTTATTAAATGGAGGAAATAGATCAAGTACATAAAATGTGTTATGATCTGCTGCTAAATAATTACAAATTCAGATCAGAAGATCTATAAACTCTAGAAAGAAGTAAAAGGGATGCTGCCTCAGACAGTCATCCGCTCGTTTAGAGACCTCAGCATCAATTGATTGATTATTTAATTAGGCTGTTCAACAATGTAACAAATTCTTGTATTCCTCTTTTTCCAAGTTCAACACCATAAAAAATTCTTCTATTTTGCTCCTGCCAAATGGTCCACAACACACACATAACGAGGTAGCCTTCATATCTTCGAATTCCTATGACCATTGCACTTTCCTTGCCAACATTCCAGCAACCAAATTACTGTCCTTAGCATGACCCAAGAAATCCGAAAGAGAGTAAATACAAAATGCCAAGTCTGATGCGAAGGAGAAATGCAAAATAAGGTGATCAACAAACTCTTTGTTGCTCTTCCACATGCAACGCCAGTCTATAATCATAAGAGATCCTTTCTAAAGATTATCCAAAATTTTATTAAATGCTGCTGTCCAAATGAAGAAAGCGATCTTATGAGATACCTTTACACTTCAAATACTCTTCCATGGATTTTGAGCTCTTCTAGATCCTTTGAGACCTCATAGAAAGAACGTACCTCAAACGTTCCAATTTTAGTTAATCTTCATGAAAGCTGGTCTTCGGGTTGCCGTTGAGGTATGTGAGAGTACAAGTCAAAGAAACTATCCACAGCTTCCAACTCCCAATCATGGAGGGAGCAGCAAAATTGAGTATTCCTTGTATGTCTTCCACCTGAGTACAAAGCAGCAGAAGCATAGCGTCCTTATTTACTGCCAATGTAAACCACTCAGAACATGTCCTAATACAAGAGTCACTGTGCCAAAGATCATGCTAATACCTGACCCTAGAGCTAACCCCAATAGTTAATTTAAGAAAACTGCAAAAGACATCCCACCCTTTTCTAATGTTGTTCCTTGAGCTTACCCCATGCGATCTCCTAGATATCTTCGTTGTCCAGGACCTCATGTTTCTCCATATTTCATACAAATAAAAATTTCTCCGTAAATGTTCCCTTTCATTTGCAAACATCCATAGCCACTTGCCTAGAAAGCCTAGTTCAAAATCCGTTTTCTGCCAAAACAAATGGAGTGTAAAAATATAATGGCCTGGTTTTTGTTACATACGATTATGCTCGAGTTGATTTTTGTAGTGTTTAATGGTGAGGAAAATTTTCCATGCTTGTGTTAAAATTTCCATTATCTAATGACAGCCAAAGTTTAATCTGGTGGCAAAATTTCTTTCCAGATTCCTGAGTTGCAACTTACAGACTTGCACACAAAAAAAAGTTCAAACTAGTGTGTAGGAGCATCACATGGGAACATGCTTCAAGTAAAAAAACATTGAAATTAGATTAGCCAAAAGTATGAAATAGAAGGTGCAATTTAGTTTTTTTTTTTGGGCAGGTCAGCAAGTGTAGTATTTAGTCAAATATATTATATTCATGTGATCTTTCAAAAGTTTAATAAAAAAGAAGCAACTGAATATGATGACAAACAAATGAATAAAAACTGATTAAATTAAGGTGAAAAATCTTGGTAGAATTCATTCCAATGTAGCTAAGAATGATTTTGTAACGATCCTGTTGCAACAGCTTATGAACTGGAAAAAAGGATATGAATAAAAACTAAAATTTAGTTTGAAAACCTACTTCACATCCATGATGGATAAGAATCACCTTTACTTAAAAGGCCTTGTTGAAAACCCTTGATATATATACATATATGTGTGTGCGTGTGTTCGTGCGCATGTGTGTGCACATGTTGCCATTAGGCTTATCCTAGAGATTATACATTCAAAGATCAGTGAAACTCAAGAAAATGGAGAAATGGTTACTCACACATGCAGAACCCAATCATAGAATGATTGTTGGAAATGGATTTTAGGACATTCATAGAAAGATCCACATAATTGAAGGTCCAGTTATTCTGTTTTATCCATATATCCCACTTAATGCAGTGCTATATAACATTACAAATATCTCTACTTTTATGGCATATAAACATTCCTATCCAACATCCAAAAACTTAAAAAACCTTCCCCAACCATAATCCAATGAACTCCAAAACAACTAAAATTGTCATCCACCACAACTGATTGCAGTTGTGCAATGTAGCGACAAGTGATCCTCTATTTTTCCACATGATTTACACACGACACCAATTCACTAGAGTGATCCCTCTTTTGGCAAGACCCTATGCACCTGTCCAAATGGAAAAAACAACTTTCCCAGGAACTTAGTAGTTGAAATACTCTTCCAAAGAGATTGGAAACCAATAAACCCAAGCAAAGTATGAAGAGACGTCCTTAGCATCCAACCTGTTATATCTTCTCAGCATTGTATAAAGAGACCCTTTCCAAACGATTAATAGTTTAATACCCTCTTCGCATTCCATACATGAAACTTCCAGGATACTTAGAGTTAGAACTCTGGACTATAGTTTGTAGCCCCTAAAACCCCTCAATAGGTTTCAGCCTGTAAACCCCTTCATAAACATAATAATATCTAACCCTTATGTTCAATATAAACTAACCATCCTTGTCATAAAGCCTCAATTAAAATTTTTTTTTCCCACCTATATTGATTCTTATCTTTTAATTTAAGCACCATCTTAAATCAGGGGCACTGCTGCCCTTACGTAAACCTGAATCATTTTATTCCCAGCCAGATGCTGTGTGTTTAACATGTGTTTGGTTTAACCACCCTGATCATGCCTGTGTCTCATATTCAGCCCTTGGTATACATAACCAACCTCTATATACTCCGTAATATTCTTATGCAAATGCAATCAGTTTGCTTCCAGAATCTATTTGTATAATTAGATTGTGTTTTGATTTTGGTGATGCAGCTGTTTAATTTGTAATTTGGAGCCTAGCACTGATGCTTTACATGAATGGCTTGACCTAGTTTTGCTATGTTACTTCAGCTGAAGAGTGTTCATGTCTGATTGCAGCTTGAAGCATCCCATGATAGGGAAAAAGAGTTGCTTCATGAAATAACTGAGTTGCAGTGGAGGTAATTAGATTGATATACCACATGAAAATTCGGTAAATTAATTATCATCAAATGCTAACATTATTTGAATTGTTGTTTGTTATATGTAGGCTCATATGTGCCCAAGATGAGCTTCAAAAAATAAAAACAGAAAATGCTCAGGTTAAAATGTGATATACTTTTATCACATGCCTTGTTTGGGTTGTAAAGCTAGAATTCTAACTTATCAGTTTCAGGTATGATTCCACTAACCAGCCTCTGCTCAGGTGGATCTTGAACAAATTATTCAAACTCCAGAATAAAAACTTAGTCTTAAAAGAAAAGGGGGGAAAAAGATACATTTACCAGGAGTTATATCATTTACTACTACAGGTTTATGTTATATGTATTATAGGTTTGTTTTCTTGTAGTAGGGGATGAGAAACAAATTATTAAGTGCTCTCCAACTAGTGCAGATTCATTATTGATATAATCTTTGTACATGGTTTTAGTATTTTTTTTTTTTTTTTTAATGTTCTGCTTTTAAGTTGTAAATATGAAGGACCTCTAAGTGAGTCACATTCTTCAACTCTCTAGAATTGGGTTTTCTTGCTCATTTATTAAATTTTGTTTAGCCTTATCTTTCCTAAACCCCCGAATTCTTGGCAGCTTCGTTTTTTTCATGTAAGATCAAGAAAATAGTGTAGACAAATTTTGAAATAGATCATTTCTATCATTCTCCATGCGTAAGTGATGAATTCCACAAACTAAAACTTCCAAGTACACACTGTTCTCATTATGTGACATCATATCATAGTCAAAAAGGCAGGATTTTATTTTTACTGTTCAAGATTGTTGAAAAAAAAAATCATTTGATTAGAGTGTCTTGGGTGTTACGTGTCCTAAATTATTGGAGACATCTTGAAGTTGGGTTAGTTTTTGTGGGGCAACTAATTACCCACATTCCTAAGGTAATTGTGCACTCTAATGATGTAGTGCTCGAGACTTGCAATATAAATAGAGTGACATCCATTGAGGTCATCACACTTCAATAATAAATAGTATTCTCCATAACAATGTCTACAAACAATGTTAGTAGTGAAACAGGTTCAGGCTATGGGCTTGGGTCTGGTAGTGCTTCAGGCTATGGGGTACAATCAGTGGTTAGTTCTGCTGTGACCAACGTTGAATCTGTTGTTGAAACTGTTGTAGATACAGTTACTGGGTCAGAATCAGGTGGCAGCACAACTGGCTCAGTGTCTGATTCTGGTTATGGACAAGGTTCTGGTTATGGTCCTTATGGATCTACTCCAGTGTCAAGTGCTGATCCTAGTACCACCTCAAAGACCAATTAATCAGTTAATTGTACTTTGGTGTCTTCTAAAAAAGAGGTGTACTTTGGTGCTAGCATACTTGTTAATAGCTTCAAGTCAAGAGAATGCTGGCTAAACTGTGGTATGGGGCTTGAGTGTTGTATGAAACGTGTTCTAGATAAGTAGTTCCTGTGTTATGAGTCTTATGGCATAAAAATCTAAAAAAAAAAAAATGATATTGTTCTAAAGAACTAGGCTATATAAGATTTGAAGTGTTTCCAACTGGTGCATATGTTGCTTAGTGTAGCAAAATCAGTCCTAGCTTGACAGTATGAGGGTTATTGGCTGAAGAGATTTATCACCATGGTATTTTATGGCTTTCCATTAAAATTCAAGAGTTACGATATCAAATGTGAAAATAATATCATTTCTCAAATTAGCCAATTTGAGCAATTGCTATATGGGTTTATTTGAGTTTCTTCTACTTGAGCATGTGATCTCCGTGATCATGAGGTCCTGCTTCTTCATTCTTCTTTTTATTTATTTTAATTATGTCTGATCTGGTTTAATTTACAATCGCACCAGCAAATGGTCTCTCACGATTTTTTTTTTTTTGGAGAAACAGTCTCATGATTATGTCCTCAATTCCAAGCACTAATATATATCACTTCAGGACAAAAGAAATAAAAGTACTTGCCTTCTTTTAGTAAAGTGAGCTTTTGTCCTCCCTTACCTTGTAACTGAAGTACCCTGCTTTTGATTTCCAAGTACTGCCACTATTGGCTTAAGATGTGGTTCCACAACTTTGAATTTTAGTTCACAAATCCATTAAATTCTTGAATTGTTCATTGGATAGTAATATTTGAAGGAGAGATTTGGATTTTAAATTTAAATGACTTCAATAATACATGAGAGGATTTATTGTTTCTTCGATCGATGAAATTTAGAGATGGATTTCAGTTTTATTAATATGTGGATGTGAAATGATTAGATGTAAAAAAACTATTCAAATCCATAACATTGCAAGTGTTTTAGTTTGATCAAAATCTCTAATTCTTAAACCATCTTGACTCGTTAATTTATGGTGGTGTTATTAGCAATTTATACTAGCAATTGTTCTTCAAATCTAAGCTTGACCTAAAATTTATCAACTCATGCATGAAGTTGTTTAGGCACACATCTTGAGAAATTCTTTATGTTCCTGAGTGAACATTTGGTAATATATAAAAACAGGAATGGAGTCCTAGTCGTAATGCAATGTACTAAAATTCGGACTAGACTGGACAGTTTGATCGGTTTGAACTTGAATGATTGAATATTGAGCTTAGCTAATCCTATAAGTATAAATTCTCAACACCATACAATTTGAACTGTGTTGGTTTGTGGGTTGATTATGTCTTCCACTTCTAAGAACAATTCTAGTCCATCAAGCTTAACATCCCATACTGTAATGGGAAGGAGACACAAGCATTGGCTGCAGTTCATGCTGTGCGTTTTGCCATTGAGTTGGGTCTTGAAAGTGTTGTTTTTTGCTGGGTCCAATAGAGTTGAAGTCCCAGCATTCAATTCTTCATTGGTGTGCTTTGTGAGTAATGGTCATTTGTTAGATGGAAGCAAAGTAGCTAGCCCGGTCTTGTATAGATTTTAATTTTGAATGTTCAGCTGCTAACCGTATCAAACTTGCATACAACAAAGCAATGATTGCTTTATCTTGTACATCAGAATGTGTTTGGATGGAAGAAATTTCTCCACCCTTAGTCAGCTAGTGGCTGAGGATATGATCAATGTGTAATTTCAATAATATATAATAACTTTCTTTCTTTAAATGAAATATATAAAAATAAAAAGTTTAAATTATATGTAGGACTAGTTTAAGGTTAGTGTGTTGTAAGGTTTTAGTAAAAAACTTATAGAATATATACTTTTATTGAGAAATAATAACTGAATGAATGATTATTACATAATTTATATACCAGGTATCTCGTAATGAAGACTTCCACAACTCCTTGTATGAAGAAGCCCTAAATTTAAACACTTACATTATTTGAAACAATTTTTATTTTTATTTTTTATTTTTTTAAATGGAGCCAGAGTTAAGTAGATTGAGACTCACATGTCAATTAGAATTGCATTGGAAGAGGTAGAGGAACTCAAGTAGATTTCACCACATGAAGAAAAATGAAGTACAGATAAACCTGGAGGAATTCTATTAATTAAATGTAGAATTTCGATTTGTGATCAATTTAAAATTTTTAATTAACTGAGGAATTATAAATGAGAGGAGGGTACTGAATGCTGATAGATGGCGTAAGAAAAACCCTACTAAATATAGTTATCATGAATCTAAAGTTGCATTAAACACCTTAAAATTAATTCATCTGTTAAGTTAATGACTTAGTGACTTGTATCATATCACAAACCCGTTGTCCATGTAATTGAGTTAGATAATTAAGTGTGATTTGAGGTTGATAAACGTTAAACGTTACATGTTATATATATATGTTGATTAGATAGGGTATGCACTTAACATAATCACAGTTTTTTTTAATTTAACGTTTAATATACAATATACGATTGTCGAAGAGACCATTAGCAAGGAAACTGATCCATACTTCTATCTTTTTCAACATGCAAAAGTAATACGCTATTATGCTATTTTTCTATCCCAAAAGAAAAAAAAAAATCACTTTTATATACCATTTTCGTATAGACTAGGTTAGCAAAGCAACCGATCCATACTTCCATGTCTTTTTCAACAAGCAAAAGAGTAATATGTTGAGAGAATTTCAACTTATGGTGTTCGCTCCTGATGATAGCTTATTATTATCAGACTAAGACATTAATAAATTTTTGGTGTAAGCGAGGATTGAACCCAAAATCTCTTTTATGCAATCTCTCTATCCAAAAAATGCAACATTTTTGAATAGACCTTAGCAAGCTTAGGTAAGTGATCTGTACTCTTATGTCTTTCTCACATGCAAGGAAGTAATATGCTTTTATGCAATCTCTCTATCCAATTATTTATTTATTTATTCACTTTTATGTATCATTTTCACATAGACCATGGAGCATGGTAAGTATTCGTATTTTTATGTCTTTTTTAACATGCAAGGAAGTAAATATATATGCTTTTATGCAATCTCTCTATCCATTTTTTTTTCACTTATATGTATCATTTTTGCATAGACCATGAAGCAAGGTAAGTATCTATACTTTTATGTTTTTTTCAACATACAAGGAAGTAATATGCTTTTATGCAATCACTTTACCCAATTTTTTTATTTTTATTTTTTCACTTTTATGTATTATTTTCGCACAGACGATGGAGTAAAGTATTCATACTTTTATGTCTTTTTCAACATGCAAAGAAGTAATATGCTTTTATTCAATCTCTCTATCCATTTTTTTTTTTTAAATTCACTTTTATGTATCATTTTCACATAGATCCGTACTTCTATGTCTTTTTCAAAGTGCAAGGAAGTAATATGCTTTTATGCAATCTCTCTATCCAATTTTTATATATTTTTTTTCACTTTTATGTATCATTTTTGCATAGGCCATGGAGCAAGGTAAGTATCCGTACTTTTATGTCTTTTTCAACATGCAAGGAAGTAATATCCTATTATGCAATCTCTCTATCCATTTTTTTTTTTTCACTTTTATGTATCATTTTTGCATAGATGAAGGAGCAAGGTAAGTATTTGTACTTTATGTCTTTTTCAACATGCAAGGAAGTAATATGCTTTTATGCAATTTCTCTATCTTTTTTCTTCTTTATTTTTTTCCCTTCGCATAGACCATGGTTAAAGGTAAGTATCCATACTTTTATTTCTTTTTCAACATGCAAGGAAGCAATATGCTTTCATGCAATCTCATCTATCCTTTGTTTTTTTTTTTTTTTTAACTTTTATGTATCATTTTCGCATAACCATGGAGCAAGATAAGTATCCATACTTTTATGTTTTTTCAACATGCAAGGAAGTAATATGCTCGTATGTTTGTTTTGTTTTGAAATGAATAGTTATTGAGCAATCCAAATGATGCATACTTCACCCTCATCCAAAATTCTCTCATCCTAGGCTTGCACCAAGAAGAATTAGAGGCTGAAGGATGCTGCTAGCGGGTATGTTAACAAAAATTAGACATTACATTGGCTAATATGTTCCATACCAAATTCTGTTGTTGAAAAACTTTTATAATAGAATTATATTCAAAACTTAGGTACAATTACTTAGTTTATTAGGTGTTGTGCTTTTAAGTTCTCTAATTAAATTCAAATATATTGCTGCATTGACTAATAAAATAAAAATAATATTATCTTCTTTAAAGAAAATCAAAATCAATATCTATGTGCTTTTTTTATTTTATTTTTGAAGACCAATATCTATGTGCTTAGATTTAATTCTCAAACCTAATATATTACACATAAGAAACTATACCTAATTTTCACCGTAATATTAATTTATTGAAGTTTACGTACATGCTTGTATAAATTCATATAACTAAATATATATATATATATATATATATATATATATATATAAAGAACAAATTTTTGGATGAACATGAGTGAAAATTTTTTTAGATTAACAAAGATAATATAATAGTTAGTTCAGCAAGCTCAAACAAACAAGCAGTAAATTAGACCGTAAAATAGCACTAACAACAAAACAAATTACCTAGATATAAATTGCAAATTGATGGAATAAAGTGAATAGGATAGGTACATATAAATACAAATGGTTATAAATTCTATGTTTTATTTCTTTGATTTCGTGTGCGTTTGGGAAGCGCAAAACTGTTTATGTTTTTTTTATTAATTTATTTATTTACTTTTCAGCTTCCCAGCCGATTTTTTTACTGTTTATTATTATTGCTGTTACTGTTTTTTAAACAGTTACAGCAACATTTGACTTTTTGACATGAATTTTATTATTTAGACATCCACAAATTTTATTTTTTAACAATTTTTTATTAAAAATAAGTCTCACAATACTATTTACACATTTAAAAATTATTTTACTACAATATTTTAGTTGTATCTAAATAAGTCTTTTATTTTAATTTTGGTTAAAATAACTTTGTAATTTTGTTATGAATTTTGATTATCACGATGTCCTTATTTCTTAAGAGAGATTAAATTTGAATAATAAATTTGAAACTTATAAAAATTAATTATATATGGCGTTACCCCACCGTTTGTAGCTCCTTTTCTTCTTTCCGACATGTTGTAATGTGCTGTTTCTGCCCTGCTGTGCAGGCTGCCTCTGTATAACTTTTCTAATTTGGTCTAATGCCAATTCATTCCCATTTCAAAAAAGATTTTTGAAATGAAAAAGATAGAACTTAAAAGAACATAAACCACCTTAAAGAAAAATTAATACAAAAAGAATAATATATTTGTAGAAATAAAATGATAAAAAAACATACTTGTAGAAGTCTTAAGAAAAAAGGAGACAATACTTGAAAAAAAATTATTATTATTATTATTTTTTTATATATTACACCTCGTTATAAATATTAATATATTTCCTATTGCTTGGGGTTGCAACCAATGGAGTTAATTCCGTACAAGACCTAAACAGAAAATACTCAAGTTTTAGATCTGAAACTATCAGTGACTTACTGACTTGTTGTGCTCATGACAACACCTCTATCTTCAGAACGTTTCCGCCATGTTTCCCAGACGAGATGCCCTTTATTCAGCCCATTTTGCCGATCTATTCCTCCAACCAGTGCCCCTTATTTCATAGTATTTCTTATGTTTCTTTTTCAATTTGCCTCTTTAGTTTCTTTCTGTCATTTAGCTTTTTCGTTTTATGTGCTTCAACCACAACCACACACGTGAAGGTCATTCCAATTTCAAGCATACTTTGTTTTCTTTATTTCATTTTACTTTTTTTTTTTTTGAAAACTTTCATTTTATTTTATTTTTACTTTTTCATTTATGCTTTTTTTTTTTTAAACGATGTCACATGCCACTTTTAAAAAAGAAAAAACTGACCATTATCTAAATATATATGTCTATTATATATTTTATTAATGAACTTATACTTTATTTAGAGATTAGGATATTAAAAGGCATGAGCTTATAATCTTAAATATTTTTTTAGCAAAGATTATCAAAAAAGAATAAAAAAATGTTAAAAAAGTTCACGAGCTTTGGTTAATAAACATATAAATAAATAACTACATATATTTAATCTAATATATTAGTTAATGTTGTACTTAAGCTAATATGTAGGCTTATAAAATATGTGAACTTTAAATTTTATGTTAATAAACATAAAAATTAATAAATTTATACTTACATAAATAATACAAATATATATATATATATATATATATATATATATATATATATTTATGTATAGAAATATATAAATAGCAGTAATCTCAAAACGATACACTGGTATTAATCGGTACCGAAATATTCCGTTCTCTTGGCTAAACCGAAACAACTTCTGATATGAAATTGACTCCCTTAATTACAACAAGTTCATTAGGTTGCAACAAGTTGATTAAATATTACACCTCATTACAAATAGTTATATATTTTTCATTGCGTGGGTTGCAACAAGTTCATTTAAATCCTCACTAAATTAAAAAAAAAAAAAAAAAAAAAAGAGGACAAGTTCAGTTATTTCCGGTAATTTTTATAATTTTTGGGCAGCATACATTTTCTATAGAAGTTCATAAGTATTTTCGGGGTTGCTATTTGCATTTGTCCAGACTTTGTTGTATCTTGAAACCAATTTCCTGTAATCCTTAACAAATTATTTGGTGTGGGGGCAGCTTTAGCATAAAAGATAGCGACGATGTGTCTCAAAACCTTTCAATTTTGTTCTTCCCTATCCCACTATTCCCAACAACAAAATATCTTTTTAAGCCGTGAAAATATCAAAGTTAGATATTTCATAATTTTTTTTTAGAAAGTTTTAATATATGATGTTCATTTTTTACAATAATTCTTTTATATTAGACCAATACGCTAATTAATTTTTGATATAGAAGGAGATTTAATTTTAAATTTCTTATCCAATAATTAAAAATTTTATTAATTAACTTCACTAGCATCTATTAATATATAACATTTATATATACTCACATAGGAAGAGAGGGGATTAATGGCCGGCCAATGGAGAGCGAGATATTTATGAGTGTGTTGGTGGGTCCTTGTGGATCTAAAAATCTAACCTTTTTTTTTTTATTTTTATTTTTATTTTTATTTTTAATTTTTAATTTTATTTTATATATTTTATTTATTTAAATGGGCTGAGGCATTGCAAGCATATACAGTTATATATACTTGGATTAGATAAGCTCATTTCAGTAAAATTTCAGTATTTTTTCCATATGTGATTATTACCTTGTTGAGGCATATGCTAATCTTGCCAACATATAATAATTTGCTTTCATTTAAATCTTGGTGAAGTTTTTAACAGTTGGGTTTTCCTGGAGACGCGAAGGCTTACGGCATCGTTTCCGGAGCATGTGCGGAAATTATGGACTGATTGGGAGCTACGAGTGTTGGTTCTTGTTAGTCTCACCTTGCAACTATCTCTTCTTCACTTTGGCAGTCGCAGAAGATACAGTGTTAAAACTTGGTTAAGGGTCTTTCTCTGGCTTTCGTACCTAGTTGCTGATTCAGTGGCAACTACTGCACTAGGTGTCATCTCCAGAAATGGCAATGATTCTAGATTACAGAATGAGCTCATAGCATTCTGGGCACCGTTTCTGTTGTTGCACCTTGGCGGTCAGGACACAATTACAGCTTACGCAGTACAAGACAATGAATTGTGGTTGAGACATTTGCTTGACCTAGTTGTTCAATCAGGAGTGGCACTCTACATCTTTTTCTTGTCTTGGAAGGTCAGTTCGCTGACATTTTTAACTGTTCCAGTGTTTCTGGCTGGGTTTATCAAGTATGCCGAAAGGACATGGGCCTTGAATTCAGCAAATTATGATTCAATGGCTGCATATTTGGAGCTACGACGTCGAATGAATAGTAATAATGATTACCGTTTACAGTTGGCGGAAGAGCTAGCTTGTATGCATTCTCGGCATGAAATTGGTATCATCAGCACGGAAAATTTCGGGCTAGATCCTCTGGAAAAACTCAATCATTCATTTATGCTGTTTCAAATTTTTAGATGTCTCTTTCAAAATCGGAAGGTCAAGGAG
The DNA here is from genome assembly GCA_030445155.1 of Quercus variabilis. NCBI lineage: Eukaryota > Viridiplantae > Streptophyta > Magnoliopsida > Fagales > Fagaceae > Quercus > Quercus variabilis. The sequence continues at coordinate 85,376,190 of CP129449.1, read as the reverse complement.
TCTATTATTCTTGGTCACGGTCGCTACTATTTTCGTGATTCTAAAACTGCCTGGAAGACGATTGAGGATGAACTCGGATATGCTTATGATGTTTACTACACCAAGGCTCCTTTGTTTTTCAGTGCTTGGGGTTTCCTCTTCCGTTTCTTCTCTTTTACTTCCGCCCTTTTTGTGTTTGTACTTCTCCTTATAAGAGAAAGTCACAAACACCCTCGGATAGATTTGATTATTACTTATTTATTGTTGGTTGGAGCTATTCTTATAGAGATATATGCTGTCATTTTACTGAGTGCCTCCGATTGGCCCTTGCGACGGTATGATAATGGATTGTTACGAAATTGTATTAAGACACTATTTACTCCTATGAGAAATGGTTGTGCAAAATTGACTAGCAAACAAAGGTGGTCTAATTCAATGGGTCAACTCAATCTGCTTGACTTTTGCCTCAAAGATAAGTCTCTTCAGGATGGCCATGGAACCCCAAAACTCTTTGCTAAGTTGAGAGAGTGGGCCTTCAATCAAATGTTGCCAAGACTAAATCGAGAACTGGGGATGCTCTTCTATAGGACCAATAAGCAGGTCTCTGCTGAGTTGAAAGACTTTGTGTTCAACACGTTCTGGGAAAAACTAAGTTCCGGAAGCAATGGGTTTTCCGAAGAGTACGACAAATACATAACAAATGAAACTGCAAGTGTGGAAACTTATCAAAGAATTATCATCTGGCACATTGCCACAGATCTCTGCTTTTACACAGATGGTGGTGCGAACGAGCATGATAAAAATTGGAAAGAGAGGAGCAAGGATGTTTCAGATTACATGATGTATATTCTTGAGATGTGTCCTCTTGAGTTACCAAAAGATGATGCGAAATTCAGTTTTGAACACACTTGCGAACTAGTTAAGGACTTTTTTCTAAGGGAAAACCTCTCCAGACCGTCTAAAGCCCAAGTTTGTCAAAGGTTGATCTCAGGATTTAAAGACAACCGCGGGCGTTTGTTGACCGAGGAGCTGTTACCCTTCGCAGTTAAAGTTGCAAATAAGCTGAATCAGAAGCATAGAAAGTGGGAGATATTGAGTAAGTTTTGGGTAGAAAACTTAGCTTATGTTGCAACTCTTTGTCAAGGACATAATCATGCTCAACTGCTCCGAAAAGGTGGGGAATTTCTCACGCACGTCTGGATTTTGCAAGAAAATTTCAACCACATAAAAAGTTCTCGACTGCCATGAACAAGGACCACAAAAGGAAGAAGCAAAGGTTAGTCCTGGGTCAGAGTCAGGTGGCAGTACAACTGGCTCAGAGTCTGAATTTGGTTATGGACAGGGTTCTGGTAATGGATTTGTAGCAGTGTCAGGTGCGTATGCTAGCTAGTACCACCTCAAAGACCAATTAGGTGTACTTCAAAGGTTTACTTTGGTGCCATCATACTCCTTAGTAAATAAATTAGTGTAATAATTCATATCTTCAAGTCAAGCCAATGCTGGCTAAACTGTGGTTTGGGGCTTGAGTGTTGTATAAAATATGTTGTTCTAGATAAGCAGTTCCTGGAAGTGAGTCTTATGACATAAAAATCTAAATAACATATGATATTGTTTTAAATAACTAGGTTAAATAATATTCGAAGTGTTTCCAACTTATTATATATGCGTTGCTTAGTGTTGCAAAATCATTACTAGCCTGACAGTATGAGGGTTATTGGCTGAAGAGATTTTTCTCCATGGTATTTTATGGCTTTCCATTAAAATTCAAGTTAAGAGTTATGACATCAAATGTGAAACGTAATATCGTATGTTTCCAATTGACCAATTTGAGCAATTGCTATATGGTTTTAATTGTGCTTCTTCTACTTAGGCATGGGATCTCCTTGATCATGAGGTCCTGCTATTATTTTTATTTAATTATTTATTTTGAGATTTGATTTGGTTTGATTTATAATTGCATCTGCAAACAGTTTCTAATGATTAAGTCCCCAATTTCAGACAATAATTTCACTACAGGATAAATAAATGTAAAAGCACTTACCTTCTTTTAGTAAAGTGGTCATTCAGCACAAAAGAAAAAAATGAAAAAGTATGATGTGGTTCACAACTTTGCTTTCTAACTCAAGTACTTTGCTCCTTTGCCTTCTAACTCAAGGACTTTGCTTTCAATATCCAAATACTTTGCAAGATGCCACCATTGGCTAAGATGTGGTTCACAACTTTGAACTTTAGTTTACAAATTCATCAAATTCTTTAATGGTTCATATGGATAGATATATTTGAAATAAGAGATTTGAATTTTACTTTTAAATTTAAATGACTTCAATAATATATGAGAGTATATATATATATATATATATATATATATATTTGAGAAGAAAGAGTATATATACACACACATGCAATTGATGAAATTTAAAGATGGATTTTGTTTTATTAATACGTGGATTTAAAATGATTAGATCTAAAATACTATTCAAATCCATAATATCACAAGTATTTTTGCTAGATCAAAATCTCCAAACCTTAAAACCATTTTGTCTTGTTAATAGATAATGTTTATTAACAATTTATACTAGCAATTGATCTTCAAATCTAAGCTCAACCTGAAATTTCTCTACTTATGCATGAAGTTGAGTTTAGGCACATCTTGAGAAATTCTTTTAGTTCCCAAGTGAATATTTGGTAATATGTAAAAACAGGAATGGAGTGCTAGTCGTAATGCAATGTACTAAAATTCGAACTGGACTGGATAGTCTGGACTATCAGATCAATTTGAACTTGAATAATTGAATATTGACCTTAGCTGGTTCAATACGTATAAATTCTCAATACCATAAAATTTGAACCTTTGGTACTCGAATTGATTGTGTTTTCCACTTCTAGGAATAATTCTTGTCTATCAAACTTAAACATCCCATGTGAAAGACACATGAACAAGATGGTTTGCCATGGTAAAATCCTACACATGCTAGATGAGAGTGACAAATGCGAGTCACCATCACTTAGAGTGACAACTGTCACGTCCCAAACCCGATACTCGGATTTGTGACCATGACCGGTTTGCTAATATCAAGCTTAAACCTGATATTAACAAGAACCAACTAAACTTTTACAAAACTTTTTCAAAAGCTTCTCACTTTCATTTCATTCTTGTTTCTTTACTTAAATGATATAACTTTCCACTTGATATTCAGAGTATTTACACTGTACTTCAAAGGATAACACAATCCACCAGTTATTCAAATTTTAAATTTCACATAATACATCTCTTAACACTTTAAGGTACAACTTTCATTAGATCCTAAAATACAAAATATTGCAAAGCTAAACATCAAATTGTTGATTTGGGATCTATATTTTTAAAACTAAAACTAGCTCCTTCCAAAACTCGACTAAGGCTCTCTCTGTTCCAAACTAAAACCTGTTGACTGAAAAAGTGGAAGGGGTGAGCTACACAGCTTAGTAAAGGTAAGATACATGAGAATTTAGTAAGGATGCATGTAAATCAAATCATTTCATTTTATGAATATTCAGATAGGAGAATATCGTTTCATGCATAGTATTTTATACTATTTATAATAATAACTTATATGCTTTTCATAGGTAAATAATTGTTCTCCTTTTTCTTTTCAGAATAATATTACCAAAACCTTTCAGATTAAACTTATTTCATTTGTTACAAAGTCACCAAATATAATATAGATTATTTAAAATCACACACACACACACACACACACACATATATTCTCATTACAAAATAATCACTTTAACTTAAATCAGATAATTGATAACTTTGTCTTAAACTAGAAACATCTTAAAGAATAACAAAACTTTTCTTCATAAATTTCTTCTCGTAAAATATTATAATTTTCATAATCATAAAACTTAACGTTTCATAAAGAACAGATATCTGATAACTTTTAAACATAAACTTGTACTTTCATCAGAAATTTTATCTTTAAAGTACAATAGAACTTCAAAAACTTTTATTTTTAAAAAACAGTTTTTTTTTTTTTTTTTTTTCGTCAGAAACTTCTTCTTTTCATGAGAGCTTTTAACTTTTCACAATGCATTTAAATAAAATCATTCTCTCATGATTAATAACATAATATAGTTATTCATAAATAACATATTGGTTAGTCCATATCTGATAAGTCTGTACTTATTTGGGAGGCTTCTAGCACTACTGTGCTAGACATCCAGCATTCCCCACAATGCCATGTATTCCCGGGATCACATCATAATACATGTTTTCAACTATATGGGTAGGTTGACATTCTCCACAAGTTGGCCATTACCAACAAGGGCAGGTATAGCAGAGCCAATCCTACTTTTAATGGCCAATTAGATAACATTTTTCATGGAAAGCTAGTAATTTAATCCTTACTGGCTAAGTTCAGATCACTAGAGGACATAACTCGAAAATATTTTATACTTATAAATCATACTGAAATTCATAGTTTGCATAACATTTCATAATAAAAGCATTTCCATTGTTTTCTTTAAGCATCATGTTCGTGGAATTAATGACAGCATCAATATGCTTAAATCATATACATAAGATTTCGAGAACTCATGAACATATCTTTGTCTGAAACATGATTATATGTCATATCTCTAATAAAAAAACCTTTTAATGCATAATATACTTTAAAATAACCCCATGACTTACCAAATACTCATATAACTTATCCCTTACCTGAAAATAGAGGAACCGAGAGCCTATAGTTGAAGGAGCTTAGACTTGGGAATTGGTAACACCTAACCCAAATATCAAAACTTACTACTTACTATCAATTATTCATTTTCATAAACTTACCACATTCATCTTAAAGTCTATCTCTTAGAATCAAGGAAATCATAATCCCACCTCAACGAGGTTCCCACAAACATATTATGCGCACATCAATAAATGATATACCAAACTAAAGAAAAACCTTCCTTCTCATATTTATATCATATCTCTAGATGAGCCAACTTCATTTCAAAATGTGCTTGAGATTAGGGCAATATTGCATGCATAAACATAAAATCCTTTAAGCATGGTCATGTAAACATATACGCTTATATGACGACATACAACACATTGAACAAGACAATAACATGAAAAAGCAGTAAAATAGTTTAGAACCCCTCCTTGAGAGTACTATACCTTGAACTAAGTCATACAAAATTTATCTATGATTCAGACATACCAAATGATAAGCATATTAAATTATAACTCAAAGCATTTACTCTAACTTTAGAATTAAATCCTCAAAGTCAGGTGTATCACTTGCTGTTCACTGCTAATTTCAGCAGCATATACCTCATTTTTAAAATACAAATGGGCTACCTATACACATCCAAACGACATGAAATTTAACAGAGCCACTTCCTTGGATGTCTAGTAAATACCATATCAATTTTGGAGTCAAATCATGAAACCATGATTTACTAAAAATTATACAAGACAACGTTCTCAAATCTGTCTTGATATAATTTCATGCAATTTAGAAATTAAACCATTATTTTTATATTGATCCAAATGCTGTGAGACCACTTCCAATACAACCATATGTGTCTTAGCATTCGTAAGAATTGCTCCTAGCATCCTAAGTCACTGTATAAAATTTAATACATAATTTACCATGTGTAAACACAGAATCTGTCACAATGACAGCTTTGCAACATTTTCTTGTAAAATTATAAAATAATTGCAAATAGCCTTATTATCATATGGGGATTTTTATACACTCATTAGACATGTTAGAAAACACTTATATACAGTCATTTAACCATTTAGAGCAAAATGAAATACAGCAAAAATCTCAGCAGTAACATCAAAAGTACTCATCCTAACTTTTTTCTTACTTCCTTAACCATATACAACCATTAATTAGTAAAAATCCTAATCTATGTTCAACAAATCACCAACACAGTTTCAAAGCTTCTTAAAACAGCATATATATATATATATATATAAAAACTTACAAGTTCATGATTTCCTAATTTCACAAACCACAAATTTCAGCTTCAACAATCATATTAGAGAACATGGAAGTGAAACTAAAGCAAACCATACCACCATTAAAATACCCATAATAAGATGAGGTTTTTATTTACTTACTCACAAACTTTGAAGTTGAAATCTTAAGGCTAATCTTTAACTTCTTCCTTCGAGTATGATATATGGTTTCGGTGAGAGAGGGAGGGTTGTTGGTGAGAGAGAGAGAGAGAGAGAGGTGCTGCCGATAAGAACAACGAAAGAAGAAAGAAGAATAGAGAAAGAAGAATAGGAGCTGAACCTTCTGGTGCAGCCAAGAAAAGATAAGGGAGAAATGGATTTTGGGTGGGGCACGTGTATGCTAAAGAGAATAGTGAGTTGATGGCTCACTTTGCCACCTTTTAAAATTACTTTCCACCCCCGCTTATAAGCTTATATTCAATAAAGACCCAAATTATAAAATAACTTTGTATATAAACCCTTACCTTAAACACTTAATTCAACACTAACAACTATATATCTAATAATTTAAACCACTTAATATAATTTTGTACATACTTAGTATATATTTACAATACAAATAGCCACTAATTATTTATAATCTTTACAATTCTTATTTAAAGGCATTATAAAATAATATGTTTATTAAATACTCTTCTATTAATTATAGAAAGAAAGTGGCTTAAAATAATAATTAACCATTCAAACACATAGTTTAATTATAAAGTTAGGTTGGGGTGTTACAACAGTAATGTAAGAAACCCTATTGAGTACAAAGAGCCTAGAGCGTCGAAGAGTTAAGGTCAATGTGATTGCAAGGTTTATCCCAACCAATGTCTAAGATTTATCCCAGGATGACAAGGTTTACACTACTTTGCTTAGTAGGGTGGCATTTTCCTCGTTATTGCTTTCTATGATTGAGGTTTCCACAACAATGAAATCCAATAAATTAATGCATGCCACATTGACAGTAGCAATCTAGTGAGAACCTCCAAAATGGATGTCATGCTTTTATATATAGGATGAACAGTCGGAGACAATATATGGTTAAGTAACGTTGTAAGTTTAATTTTTATATTTTGGTGGTAAGAGAGATATGAGTATGTTTGGTGGGCAGTTATCTGGAAAATTAGGTGGCTAATGTTTCCAATCTTTAATGTAAGATATTGGTTTACATAAATTAAAATCTCAAGTTATTAAGGAATGAATAATCATCATTTAGTTTACCAAAAAAAAAAAAAAAGAATAATCATCATTTATGGTCTAGTACATTAAGACATTTTTATGTTTTTAAAAAAATTTACTGTTTGAATTGGTTTAATATTTTGGAGACTTCATTAGAGATGAGAAATATAGTGAGCAACCATTATTTTATTGGACAAAACTTAGGTACAGTATCTTAAGTGCTGTTCTTTAGGTTCCTCTTTTAAGATTCAGTCATGGGTAGTGGCTACTTAACTAATAAATATACTTCTACCCCATGAAAAAAAAATCACATGGTAGATCTTAAAAGGAGAATCTAAGGATCAGCATCTAAGTACTGTACCTAAGTCTTACTTTATTTTATTTTATACTTTTAAACACCAATCATTATCATACAATTTTGAACCATTTATTACGGGGCTTAAGGCTTTTTTAAGAAAAAGAGTGGGGTCTTTTTGTAGTACATGGTAGCCTTAGGCCAAGGCCTAAAGGTATGTTTAGTTGGAGCAAAAAGTGAGTGAATGGAAAATAAAAAAGAGAAAAGTGGGAAAAAAATGGTTGAAGTGGCTATTTGGTTGGAAGGCGAGTGGGGAGAGAAAACTTGTGGGGCCTGGAGTTTTTTCCCTTGAGCCCACCAAAACTCATTCTCGAAATATTTTTGGATTAATGTTTTATTTTTTTTTAATTTTTTTTTTCATTTTAATTAAGTGCCATCTATACACAACTTTTTTAAGCATATAATGTGTTACTTTTTGTTTTATATAACAGAGATATGAAGGTAAATTTATACAAACTCTATTTACAATCCTCTCATTTTTCATCTCAACCAAATGAAAAGAAAAATTCAATCCATTCACTTTTCCACCCTCCCAACCAATCACAAATGAGGGAAACTAAAATTTTTTCTATCATTTTACTTTTCCATTCTCTCCCCATTTTCTATCTTCCCACTCTTCCATCCTCCCAACCAAACAAACTCTAAGACTGCATTGACAATAGCTCTAACTATTGCAACCGATCTTGATTTTGAGAGGTAGCCTAAGGTGAGGAGTTGGAGTTGGTGGCTATTACACCGTGTAATTACACCTTTAATATGAGAGAGAAAAGTTGAAAAGATAAAAAGTTAATAAGGTTAAATTTAAAAAAAAAAATTCAAAAGCTGAGATTAATGGTGAAAATTTTTAACTTTCAAATCTCATCTCTTAAAAAGCAATTGCATGGATTGTACCGGTGTGTGTTTGTCTAAAAACTTCTAGCTTTTAGCTTTTTGTTTCACCATTTTTGAAAATAAATTAATTTTTAGCTTTTTGTCATATATTTAACATAAAAATTGTAAAAAAATGATATCTTTTAATTAACACTATGCAAATAATTAGTTACAATGAGATACCCAAATGGACACACAACGAGAACAAGCTGCCACCGAGTAGGAAAAGGAGGGCTTCAAGATGAATAAATCATTGGGCAATGCAAATGATTCATAAATTCAACAAAAAATTACACATAATATAATATATTCAAGTGTATGGATAAATTCATAACTATATATAAAGAAAAAAAATTAAATGAAGAATAAATTTATTTTTTGATGAACATGAGTGTAAGTTTTATTCAGACTAGTAAAGACAATACACCTAGTTCAGTATACTGTAAGCATGCGCAAATCTAAGAACACGAAAAATTACCTAGATATTAAATACATATAGATGAAATAAACTGAAAAGATAGATAGAAATATTACTCCTTCTCAAAAAAAGAAAAGAAAAGAAGAAGATAGAAATATTACTAGTTATATTACCATTTAGGGAGTGATTTGTCTACCTCAAGATATTTATTTATTTTTCAAGATTTTGTTAATGTGGGTCTTCAGTGTTCTCAGGGCTAGCACTCGACAATTTCTTCAAAGTATGTATGGTCCATCAAGCCCCTGCCACGAGATATCATTTTAGCGGAAGAAAGTTTTAAATCTATAATGTAGCATAATTATATATGCTCGTATTAGAAAAATTTATTATAATAATTTTTTTAAAAAATCTTTTCCATATTTGATTACCTTGATGAGGCTTATGCTAATCTTGCTAATATAAAATAATTTGCTTTTGTTTAAATCCAGGTGAAGTTTTTAACAGTTGGGTTTTCTTGGAGACACGAAGGCTTATTCAAGTATTTCCAGATTCTGTGCAAAGATTATGGAATTTTTGGGAGCTAAGAGTGTCGGTTCTTGTCAGTCTCACCTTGCAACTATCTCTTCTTCACTTGGGCAGTCGCAGAAGATATCGTGTTAAAATTTGGCTTAGGATTGTTCTCTGGTTTTCGTACCTAAGTGCTGATTCATTGGTAACTGTTGCACTAGGTGCCCTCTCTGATAATCTAAGAAATTCTTGTGATGGCAATGATTCCCAATTACAAAATGAGCTCACAGCATTCTGGCCACCATTTTTGTTGTTGCACCTTGGTGGTCAGGACACAATTACAGCTTATGCAGTACAAGACAATGAATTGTGGTTAAGGCACTAGCTTGGACTAGTTGTTCAAACAATGGTGGCACTCTACATCTTTCTCTTGTCTTGGAAAGCAAGGTTAGTCCTGGGTTAGAGTCAGGTCGCAGTACAACTGGCTCAAAGTCTGAATTTGGTAATGGACAGGGTTCTGGTAATGGATTTGTAGCAGTGTCAGGTGCGTATGCTAGCTAGTACCACCTCAAAGACCAATTAGGTGTACTTCAAAGGTTTACTTTGGTGCCATCATACTCCTTAGTAAATAAATTAGTGTAATAATTCATATCTTCAAGTCAAGCCAATGCTGGCTAAATTGTGGTTTGGGGCTTGAGTGTCGTATAAAATATGTTGTTCTAGATAAGCAGTTCCTGGAAGTGAGTCTTATGACATAAAAATCTAAATAAAATATGATATTGTTTTAAATAACTAGGTTAAATAATATTCGAAGTGTTTCCAACTTATTATATATGTGTTGCTTAGTGTTGCAAAATCATTACTAGCCTGACAGTATGAGGGTTATTGGCTGAAGAGATTTTTCTCCATGGTATTTTATGGCTTTCCATTAAAATTCAAGTTAAGAGTTATGACATCAAATGTGAAACGTAATATCGTATTTTTCCAATTGACCAATTTGAGCAATTGCTATATGGTTTTAATTTTGTTTCTTCTACTTAGGCATGGGATCTCCTTGATCATGAGGTCCTGTTATTATTTTTATTTAATTATTTATTTTGAGATTTGATCTGGTTTGATTTATAATTGCATCTAGCTACAAACAGTTTCTCATGATTAAGTCCCCAATTTCAGACACTAATTTCACTTCAGGATAAATAAATGTAAAAGTACTTACCTTCTTTTAGTAAAGTGGGGGGTTTTGTCATTCAGCAAAAAAAAAAAAAAAAAAAAAAAAAAAAAAGAAGAAGAAGAAGAAGAAAAGGAAAAAAAATGGGATTTTGTCCTCCTTTGTCTTCTAACTCAAGTACTTTGCTTTCAATTTCCAAATACCTTGCAAGATGCCACCATTGGCTAAGATGTGGTTCACAACTTTGAACTTTAGTTTACAAATCCATCAAATTCTTTAATGGTTCATATGGATAGATACATTTGAAATGGGAGATTTGAATTTTACTTTTAAATTTAAATGACTTCAATAATATATGAGAGAATATATATATATATATATATATATTTTGAGAAGAAAAAGTATACATATATATACACACACGCAATTGATGAAATTTAGAGATGGATTTTGTTTTATTAATACGTGGATTTAAAATGATTAGATCTAAAATACTATTCAAATCCATAATATCACAAGTATTTTTGCTAGATCAAAATCTCCAAACCTTAAACCATTTTGTCTTGTTAATAGATAATGTTTATTAACAATTTATACTAGCAATTGCTCTTCAAATCTAAGCTCGACTTGAAATTTCTCTACTTATGCATGGAGTTGCGTTTAGGCACATCTGGAGAAATTCTTTTAGTTCCTAAGTGAATATTTGGTAATATGTAAAAACAGGAATGGAGTGCTAGTCATAATGCAATGTACTAAAATTCGAACTGGACTGTCAGATCAATTTGAACGTGAATAATTGAATATTGAGCTTAATTAGCTGGTTCAATACGTATAAATTCTCAATACCATAAAATTTGAACCTTTGGTACTCGGGTTGATTGTGTCTTCCACTTCTAGGAACAATTCTTGTCCATCAAACTTAAACATCCCATGTACTGAAAGACACATGAACAAGATGGTTTGCCATGTACAGTAAAATCCTACACATGCTAGACGAGAGTGACAAATGCGAGTCACCATCACTGAGTGTGACAGCAATGTAAGAAACCCCATTGAGTACGAAGAGCCAAGAGCGTCGAATAGTTAAGGTCAATGTGATTGCAAGGTTTATCCCAACCAACGTCTGAGATTTATCCCAGGATGACAGGGTTTACACTACTTTGCTTAGTAGGGTGGAATTTTCCTTGTTATGGCTTTCTATGATTGAGGTTTCCACAGCAATGAAATCCAATAAATTTGCCACATTGACAGTAGCAGTCTAGCTGGAACCTCCAAAATGGATGTCATACTTTTATATATAGGATGAACAGTCGGAGACAATATATGGTTAAGTAACTTTGTACGTTTAATTTTTATATTTTGGTGGTAAGAGAGATACGAGTATGTTTGGTGGGTAGATATCTGGAAAATTAGGTGGCTAATGTTTCCAATCTTTAGTGTAAGATATTGGTTTACATAAATTAAAATCTCAAGTTATTAAGGAATGAATAATCATCATTTAGTTTACCAAAAAAAAAAAAAAAGAATAATCATCATTTATGGTCAAGTACATTAAGACATTTTTATGTTTTTCAAAAAATTTACTGTTTGAATTGGTTTAATATTTTGGAGACTTCATTAGAGATGAGAAATATAGTGTGCAATCATTATTTTATTTGACAAAATTTAGGTACAATACCTTATGTTCCTCTTTTAAGATTTAGCCATGTGGCTACTTAACTAATAAATATACTTTCATTTCATGAGAAAAAAATCACATGGTAGATCTTAAAAGGAGAACCTGAGGACCAGCACCTAAATACTGTACCTAAGTCTTGCTCTATTTTATTTTATATTTTTAAACACCAATCATTATTGTGAGAGTAAAAGCCCATAATTGTATATTGGGCATAGGGCCCTATTCGAAGATTAAGGCGTGTTCGAAGAGGAGAAAATGATTGAGAAGGAATTCAGGTGGGAGAGCTATAACTGAAAATGATTAGAGAGTATAGTTTGAAGAGAGCGTCAGTAGTCTGAAGAGTGTGTTTTCCTTGGATATAAAAAGTCTCGGTCAAGCAAATACCTAGGAGGTTCGAGTGATCTTCTTGACGGTTCCAATGATAAGGATAAGCTTCAGGCATGTATGGAGATGATAAGAATTGATAAATATCTAGAGGAAAAGCTGCTACCACCATATTAAATGCACTGCAGTAACTTTTCTGGCCGCATTAATGTGGAGAAGACTCTTGAACAGTGCATTCTCAACTACCATCACTCACAAAGAATCAAAGAAGAGGCCTGATGGGATCTATACTCAAGTGCAGACTCAGATGACTAACAAGTGTATGATGAAGATGATCCAAAAGAAGATTATATAATGTAAAAGATCTCCCATAAGAGGGGGAACGGAAAAAGGAGAGAGATAGAAGAGAGGAAGATACATTGTAGCACTAAAGATTGTTAGCTTCCAAAAACAGCATCCCAATTAATAATTTATCTCCTCGGACGTCTATTCAATCATACTTGAAGAGTGTTTTTGTGCTTATTTACCTTTCAAATCCATACTAGCTGTTGTCTAATTTACAGATAGTCCAGTTTTTTCACCCACTCTCTACAAATTTATTGTTTGGGCTCGGTGGGCTCCTATAGTCCATCTCGATTTGGGCTTGGGCTGCAAATTAAGACCCTACAATTATCATAGAATTTTGAACCATTTTATTACGGGGCTTGAGGCCTTTTTAAGAAAAAGAGTGGAGTCTTTTTGTAGTACATGGCAACCTTAGGCCAAGGCCTAAAGGTATGTTTGGTCGGAGCAAAAAGTGGGTGAATGGAAAATAAAGAAGAGAAATTAAAGTGGGAAGAAAATGGTTGAAGTGGCTATTTGGTTGGGAGGAGGGTGGGGAGAGAAAACTTGTGGGGCTTGGGGTTTTTTTCCAAAGCCCACCAAAACTCATTCTCTCCAAAATGTAGAGATTATAGGAGAGAAAACGTTCATGATGTTTTGATTTTTTGATTTTTTTTTTTTGTGTGTGTGTGGGTGCTTAGTATGTTTCTGGATGTTTCCTCATCTTTTTTTTCCCCTTCTTTTGAGGGTCCTCAATATGTTTTTTTTTTTTTTTCTCATCAGTTGTGGATGGTTTTTGTTTTATTTTTTATTTTTGGAAAATATTTTCGGATTAATTTCTTATGCTTTTTTATTTTATTATATTTTTTCATTTTAATGAAGTGCCATCTATACACAATTTTTTTAAGCATATAATGTGTTACTTCTTGTTTTATTTAACAAAGATATGAAGGTAAATTTATACAAACTCTATTTACAATCCTCTCATTTTTCATCTCAACCAAATGAAAAGAAAAGTTCAATCCCTTTACTTTTCCAACCTCCCAACCAATCACAAATAAGGGAAACTAAAATTTTTTCTATCATTTCACTTTTCCATTCTCTCCTCATTTTCTATTTTCCCACTCTTCCATCCTCCCAACCAAACAAACTCTAAGACTACATTGACAATAGCTCTAACTATTGCATCCAATCTCAATTTAGAGAGGTAGCCTAAGGTGAGGAGTTGGAGTTGGTGGCTATTGCACCGTGTAATGACACCTTTAATACGAGAGAGAAAAGTTGAAAAGATAAAAAGTTAAAAAGGTTATTTATTTATTATTCTTAATTCAAAAGCTGAGATTAATGGTGAAATTTTTTAACTTTCAAATCTCATCTCTTAAAAAGCAATTGCATGGATTGCACCGGTGTGTGTTTGTTTAAAAACTTCTAACTTTTAGCTTTTTGTTTCACCATTTTTGAAAATAAATTAATTTTTAGTTTTTTTTCATATATTTAACATAAAAATTGTAAAAATATGATATCTTTTAATTAACACTATGCAAATAATTAGTTAAAATAAGATACCCAAATGGACACACAACGAGAACAAGCTGCCACCGAGTAGGAAAAGGAGGGCTTCAAGTTGAATAAATCATTGAGCAATGCAAATGATTCATATATTCAACAAAAAATTACACATAATATAATATATTCAAGTATATGGACATGCTTGCATAAATTCATAACTATATATAAAGAACAAAATTAAATGAAGAATAAATTTATTTTTTGATGAACATGAGTGTAAGTTTTATTCAGACTAGTAAAGACAATACACCTAGTTCAGTATACTGTAAGCATGCACAAATCTAAGTGCACGAAAAATTACCTAGATATTAATTACATATAGATGAAATAAACTGAATAGATAGATAGAAATATTACTCCTCAAAAAAAAAAAAAGATAGAAATATTACTAATTATATTACCATTTAGGGAGTGATTTGTCTACCTCAAAATATTTATTTATTTTTCAAAATTTTGTTAATGTGGGTCTTCAGTGTTCTCAGAGCTAGCACTTGACAATTTCTTCAAAGTATGTATGGTTCATCAAGCCCCTGCCACGAGATATCATTTTAGCGGAAGAAAGTTTAAATCTATAATGTAGCATAATTATATATGCTCGTATTAGAAAAATTTATTATAATAATTTTTTTTAAAAATCTTTTCCATATTTGATTACCTTGACGAGGCTTATGCTAATCTTGCTAATATAAAATAATTTGCTTTTGTTTAAATCCAGGTGAAGTTTTTAACAGTTGGGGTTTCTTGGAGACACGAAGGCTTATTCAAGTATTTCCAGATTCTGTGCAAAGATTATGGAATTTTTGGGAGCTAAGAGTGTCGGTTCTTGTTAGTCTCACCTTGCAACTATCTCTTCTTCACTTGGGCAGTCGCAGAGGATATCGAGTTAAAATTTGGATTAGGATTGTTCTCTGGTTTTTGTACCTAAGTGCTGATTCAGTGGTAACTGTTGCACTAGGTGCCATCTCCAATAATCTAAGAAATTCTTGTGATGGCAATGATTCCCAATTACAAAATGAGCTCAAAGCTTTCTGGCCACCATTTTTGTTGTTGCACCTTGGTGGTCAGGACACAATTACAGCTTATGCAGTACAAGACAATGAATTGTGGTTAAGGCACTAGGTTGGACTAGTTGTTCAAACAATGGTGGCACTCTACATCTTTCTCTTGTCTTGGAAAGCCAACTGGCTGTCTTTTCTAACTATTCCAATGCTTCTTGCTGGGTTTATCAAGTATATTGAAAGGATATTGGTCATACGATCAGCAAATTGTGGTCTTAACACTCCGACTACACCTTGCGAATCCAGAGAAGAACAAGCACTTTGGTATTTTAAAATGTTTAGATATCTTCTAAATAAGAAGATTAGTAATTTGACTGATGACCAAGTCCTCACTACTTTTGATTCTCAGACCATCTGGAAGGTGATTGAGGTTGAACTGGCATATGCATATGATGTCTACTACACCAAGGCTCCTTTGTTTTTCACAGCTTGGGCTTTCATCTTCGGCTTCTTCTCTTTTACTTCCATCCTTTTTGTGTTTGTACTTTTCCTTTTAAATAAAAAGCACAATCACCCACAAATAGATTTGATTATCACTTACTTATTATTGGTTGGAGCTATTCTTATGGAGATACATGCTGTTTATTTAATGTGTGCCTCCGATTGGCCTTGGTCAGCAACTGATGTGGTCACGTATTTCTTTCGCACACTATTTGCTCCCATAAGAAGCTGTTGTGCCAAGCTGACTAGCAAACAAAGGTGGTCTAATTCAATGGCTCAACTCAATCTGCTTAGTTTGTGCGTCAAAGATAATTCAGAACGGGCTGGCCATAAAACCCCAAAACTCTTTGCCAATTTGATAGAGTGGCTCTTCAATCAAATGTTGCCAAAACTAAATGGTGAGCTTGAGGTGACCCATAAGCAGGTTTCTGCTGACTTGAAAGACTTGGTGTACAACACGTTCCTGGAAAAATTAAGTTCCAGCTGCAATGGGTTTTCTGAAGAGTACGACAAATACATAGCAGATAGAAATGGAACAATCAATGTGGAATATTATCAAAGCATTATCATCTGGCACATCGCCACTGATCTCTGCTTTGACACAGATAGTGGTGTGAATGAACCTAAAAATGATTTGCTTTGTAAAGTGAGCAAGGATGTTTCAGACTATGTGATGTATATTCTTGTGATGTGACCTTTCTTATTATCAGCAGGGGATGCAAAATTCAGTTTTAAAATAACTTGTGCAATGGTTACGGAATTTTTTCAAAAGAAAAAGTTCGCCAGACTGCCTAAAGCCGATGCTTGTGCAATGTTGATCTCAGAATATGATGCTTTCTTTTGGCCAAAATATGAAGGTTTAGACGTTAGGATAAACCATTCATTGGAAGACTGTCTGTTACATTTTGCAGTTCTAATTAAAAAGAAACTGAGTAAAATGGAGCGAAAGTGGGAGATATTAAGTATTGGGTGGAGAACCTAGCTTATGTTGCAATTCTTTGTCAAGGAAATCATCATGCTCAACTACTGAGAAAAGGTGGGGAGTTTGTTACGCACGTCTGGCTTTTGATAGAGCATTTGAACCTCAAAGAAAGTTTTCAGAAGTCACAAACAAGACCACATTAGGAAGAAGCACACATGGCAGGATAGGGGACTCGGATTTATTTGTGTATTGAAGATCAATATGAACTGCAAATTTAAGTTGATATGTCCTTAAATCTCTCTCTCTCTTAATGTGTAAAATAAATTCCAATAGATTAATTGGTTCTAGGTGATTTCCATTTGCTTCTAATCTTTTTCCACCAGTGATATGAGACTTGCTTAGAATGGTGACATTTAGTGTTTATTATACAAAAAGTACACACAATTTAGGTTTTTTTTTTTAACTAAAGTCATGATTTTAAGACATGATTTTTAGTTCAAAAAATAATTTGTGTGTACCATGTGTGCAACAATGTGTGTACCAATAATTGGCCATTGCTTTATATGAATGATATGTTCAAGTAATAAAATTCAATAAATGCATGCCACAGGCACACTAGCCTAACTAGAGCCCCAAAATGAATGACATTTTATTTTTAGCTTACCCATTTGGTTTTCATGATATGAAAAAGTGTGGACATAATATAAAGCAGTGTGGATATTGTTAGATATTGAAACAATCAAATCCTAAGTTTAATTTGATTATTCAAGTATTAATCGAGTCAAATTAATCTCTAAACTGTAAGCTTTTAAAATAGAATAAATTTGGTCTTGGGTTTGCTACTTTGCTCATGGTTGTTATAAAATATAAACAGCAGCTATATATTTTTGAAAATACAAGAAGGCTCGGTTAAGGACTCAATTGTTGAAAGAGAAAACGTTCTGTCCGGAGCTGGCAGAAAAGGGGTAATTTACGCCACCAATCAGGAGCTGCCACGTCAGCTATTCAATGAGGCCTCAGTACACTCTATCACACAGGATTGTAGCTCAAAAAAAAAAACCAAAATCATCAAACACGTTCTGTTCAAATGAAGCCCTTACCTAGAGAAAACAGAGTCCGGCACCAACGCCTCCTCTCCTCTGACCAACGAATCTCCACGCCTCCACCGGACTCTGTGCTGGAACCTGGAAAATGCGCCGGAGCCGCCTTGATCGTGGTGTCGCAACCTCAAGGTTTGTTTTTTCGTGATTTGTTCTTTTACCCAATCTGGATTTCGAAATATTGATGGTTTGGTGTTAGGCTTTTTGAACGTTAATCACTTGCTTTGGTATGGGTTTTGCTGTAATTTGATACCTCGGTGCGTTTTGATTGGATTCCAAAGTGGTTAAGTTCAACCCGAAACAAATCTGATTTGTCTATTATGAGAATCTTGTTAGTATTTCAAGTTCTTACATGAATAAACAAATTGATGAATTTCTGAATCTGGAGATGTATTCCTGTTCTTTAGTTCACTACTTGAAATCAGTCTAATTCACATAATATGATTTTTTTTTTGATAAATTATTATTTATCATTTTATAAAGTCTGTTATACACAATTTAGTGATTGTAGTTTCCAACCTATCACTTTTGAATGCAGAGTTAGAGGGACTTCTAGCTCATGTCCTGTCACGATGTTGTTTGAGTTGTGTCAAAAGCAAGGGAAGCAAGTTGACAATTAAGTATTGGAAGAGTGGGGAAAAGAATGTTGCAACTGTATAGTCTTTGTAATGTTTTGAAGAGCTTGATTACTGGGTTCACAATGACTGGAACCAGGAATACTGATCTCTATGGCATGTCAAATGAACATAAACTAGTAGGCTTTGTAGTTTGTTCTATTGGCTTGTGGGCACTCACACGTTCATTGCAGTTTTTAATCTTGCAATGAAATGCGTTTTTTAATCTCCTCCATGTGTGTACCGTTAAACCACCACCTATGTTGTATATAAAATTTTCATGCTTTTCTTCTCAAGTATTCACTGTTTTTTTCAAATTCTCACTTTCATATCTATAGATATTGAATCTGAATGTACTTTTGCTATAACTTGCAGCCTTGAGAAGGATGAGGGTCCACCACACGACAAGAAATATGTTTCATCAGTTCAAATACCAACAGTAGATGGTATTTTATATATAGAGGGAGATGAAAAGTCAAAGAGTAAAGGAAGCACAAAATTCTATAGCTTCCTGGATTATTCGGGCCTTACAAGAATCTAATTATCTAAGATGCTGCTCCTTTTTTAGAAGAATATCAGTGAAGAACAGTTAGAATGGTTAGGTTTAGTTTAGAAGAATATCAGTGAAGAACAGTAAGAATGACTTGGTTAATGGCCCCAACTAAAATACATGGAATACTTTACGGAATTGCAAGTAGACCCATGTGATATAGGGGTTAAATGAATTATGTTCACTTGATTGTTTGGGCATGATTAGTTTATGCCACTTGATTTTTAACTAAAATGTACCTATTTAACAGTTTTAACAATTAACATTAACACTTACAATATAAAGTGAAAGTTCCATATGTATCAACCACTCTCATTGTTGTATGCAACCCAGTTGATTGCTTGCTCTGTCTTTTATTGCTAAAGCTGCTTATATTCTTTATGTATCACCCACTCTCATTGTTCCCTATACTGATTAACGAAGGTACTTTATATGCATCATATGAGCTTTGTATGCTTAAAACACAGTTATATTGAAAAGGTTAATCATTCTTTTGCACAGCTGCACTGCATCTTTAGCTAGAGCTAAGAGGTAAATTTGTTGATATTACCGTGATTCTATAATATCTGTGTCTGATCAAATCAGTACTTAAATGGTTTAAATGCATTACGTTTTATTTTGTAAGTTTTAAAGCATTAAAAATAATCTTTCATGGATACCCTTGTTTCTCAAACAATATGTAAAAAACATGATTGAATGAATCTATACAAGACCCAAAAAAAATATTCTATATGCATTTTTTTGCTCTTACTTCACAGCATAATGACATATACCCCCAAATTTTTTTTTTTTTTGAATGCAGAGTTTCTAATTGACAATAAAACCTATCACAATTTGCAATAAAAGTTTCTAATTGACAATACATTCTCCTGAAATAAAACATGTCATAATTCAGAATATAAAAGGAGAATCATAAGATTACAAATACATTTGAAATAAAACCCGTCACAATTTTTTTTTAAAAGTTTCTAATTGACAATACCTTCACCTGAAATAAAACATGTCATGATTCAGAATACAAAAAGAGAATCATATGACTGAAGATACATCTTAAAATAAAACTTGTCTCAATTCAAACTACAAGAAGATGGTTCTATCCACCACAATTAAAATATTATATAGCAAAAAATATTTGCTTCCAATGCATTCTCTTGGTTGCAAAACTTGTTTGAACATCAGCTTTCTTGGAATTATTGTAATAGATCCTACATAAAAAATAAAATATAAAAAAATATAATGAGGATAGTTAAAAAAAGAAAAAATTTAATATATTCTAATTAAACAGTAAGTGGTCATACTGTAAATATGATGATGTAGAAGGATAGTAAATGATGATGATGTAGAACGATAAGTCGCAATTGGCAAATAATCCTAAAGATGATTGACAAATACAAATTAGAATAAATAACAAAATCATCCATTACAGAACAATTTATACTAATTAAAAAAAAAATCAAATACATCATATACTTGTACAAAACTTGTAGAGTGCAATGTATTTACTATGACTGACGGGTTTAACCTTGCTATCGAAGATTCCTAATTAAAAAAAATTAAAAGTTCATTTTGAAAAATATCATTAAAGATATGTATTATTGTGAAATTGAATATATTATAATTAAATAACCTCAGTTTGCCTTTGTTGATGCTCGCTATAGACCCAAAGGCAGGTGTTCCTTGCCTTAAAGCTCAAAAGGCATCAAAGGAGCACTCCTCACCTTGCCTTAGCTCCGGGTGACCACTTCTCTTACATTTGACAACTCTATTTACATTGAATGAAGCAAAAAATAATAATAAAAAAAAATTATAGTAAAAAAAAACAATTTCAAAAATCTGATTGGTACGTGTTTTGGACTAGTTACTAAAAAACAAACTAGTCTATATTCATTAAAAAAAAAAAAAACAAGTTTATACTTGCGTTTTTGTGTCGGCATTTTCAAAAAATTTAAACATTTACAAAAATCTGGAAAAAAAATTAAAAATTAAAAATTTGAATAAAAAACTGAGTGTCATTAAAAATTAACAAACCGAAGTATAAAATGATTGTCATCAAAAACTGAGCACACCAAACCGAAGCTTTGCACATTATTTTTGATAATTGGTTCACCCCGTATCAGATTAGATGCAGACCTTTTTCTTTCGGCACAATAATTTAGCACCCAGCCAAAACTACAATAAAAATACTATCTTATTTACTTAAAATCAACTTTAATAAATCAATTTATTTACTTAAAATCTCTCTCTAAAAAAAATTTATTTACTTAAAATCATATTTTGTCTCCCTTTTATTTATTTATTTTTTTGTTTGGTTAAAACCTATTTTGTATCGCTTTTAAACAGCCAAAGGCTTGCCGATCAAAAAAGGATTTAAAAAAAAAACTACTAGCCAAGATGATCTTATAGAAGTCGGCCTTATGAACAGCGGTTTCAGAGTGATTGAATAATATGATCGATGTGGCACTAAACCACGGCAACCGAGAGGGAGTCCTGCGGTTAACTACAAAAACTGTCAAAAGGAAATTCAAAACCAAAGGCACTCTCTATTTTCGCGGCGTTTCGTGCCACATTCTGCTTGATCAAATGTCAATTCGGTTTTTCCACTTCATAATTGAATACAACTTTTTCACATTCTCAGACTCTCTTTCTAAACCTGTATGCTCTTTTCCTCTGTCCTCTCTATATGTTAATGCATTTATTTCAAGTTTTACTAACACTTCTCTAGACTTTAGGCACACATTAATGTTAACCTTTTTTTACAACCGATTTCAAATTTATTCTGTTAGTCAATTATGAGGGATAGAGAAAAAATGACGGGTCCCTGAATGTTAGTACTTAATCGTGTTCATCATTCACAGTTGATCAACTTAGCAATTATAAAATTTGTAGTGAAAGACACACAAAAAATTGACAAGTGGGTCTTATCTTATTAACTTCATCTATTGTTCCAATGTTGAATTTTGCTTGTATATTTGATAGTCGACTGAGTTATCAACCTTTGATATTGGCCAATGATTAGGAAATATCTGTTGTGACTTCCTCAAACTTATCAGGGATTTGTTTTTTTTTTTTTTTTTTCTCATTTCAGATAGAATTGATGTCATAAAGTTGAGAAGTTGAATGATGAGGATCAAGATGTATTTGTTAAGTAGTTCAGAAAGATTTACAAACCTAGGAAAAATGATAAAGAGAGCAAATAGCTACTTAGCCTTTTACTGCCTCCAGTAAGAGTTGTGAATAATCTAGTGAGGAGGAGGTTGATGATAAGGAAGGACTTAAGGTAGCCTATATTAATCTTTTTGAGGAATGTAATAGATATAATAAAATCTCAAAGCTTTCCCTTAAAGAGTTTGAATGAGATAGACCATGAAAAGGTCTAATTGGTTGAATCGGATGAAGCAAAGAGGTTGACTAGAAATGACAAGAAAATGCCTCTTTTAAAGAAAACTAAGAAATGTGGTGAGAAAATTGAAAACTCTATATCTTTGCTAAAGAAGTTCTTGAGTGAAAATTTGAATAAGTTATTTTGTTCTCAGAAGACTAGCTATGATACATTGGTAAGGGATTCTCTATCCCATCCATCTCACACTCCCTTTCAGGGACTAAAGGAAGAATGTCCTTCCAAATGCTGTGTGTAATTCAGTTTATCCTAAATTGAATGAAAAAGGGTTTTGACAAACCAAGTTAAAGCCCTGATCCAACAAATTAAAATCAAAGGAAGATCACTTATGTCTTGTGGTACATGCTCCACAGATGGTCTTTTGAAGTTTATGTATGATGCCTTGATAGTGGAGGCTCTAGACACATGAATGGTGATAAATCCTTGTTGAAAGACACTGTACCAAATGATGGTAGAGGAGACACTGCTTCCTTTGGTGAGGGTGGTAAATCACATGTCCTTGGCGAAGTAGCTGTTGATGTTCCTGTTCTACTGGTCCTAAATGATGTGCTATGCATTGATGGCCTTAAGTAAAACTTAATGAGCATCAATCAAATATATTATGAAGAGCTCATTGTACAATTCTGCTAAAAGGAATATTCTGTTTATGATAAAAAGAGAATATACAATTGGAGTTAGGATAGAAAGTTTGGCAAGGAGGAAGTACACCTTGGTTGTTGTATATGATTTCACTAGGTACACTTAGGTGGTCATGCTGAGAAAGAAAAATCAATGGTTTTCAACAAGCTAAGCCTTTGTGCAAAAAGCTCCAAAATGATCAATACAAAGCAATTTTTAATTTTAGAAGTGATCATGGAAGAAAATTTAAAAAGTCTAGTTTTGAACTATTCTGCAATGAGTCTAGGATCCATAAAAAGGTTTTATACTCCGATAACCCTATAATCAGAATGGTGTTCTAGAAAGGAAAAAATTGGGTAATCCAAGATTGGTTGTCATAATACACTAAGGATTTACCTGTTCACTTTTGGGGAAACACTATGAATACAATTTGTTATACTAATAAAATTTGTGTAAAATTGACAAGATATCTTATGAGGTGTGGAAAAAAAAAGTTCACGATTAGGCTTTTATGTGTCTTTTGAGGTTAGTGTTATACTTGTATCCTAAGAGATAAGGAAAACTTAGCAAAGCTTGATTCTAAGAGTGATGAAGAAATTTGTTCAGTATACGTCTCAATTGGTGGAGTCAATAAATATAGTTACTGATGATGAGCTGCTAGATCCATCATAGGAAGATAGGCTGCGGGAGCTTCTACTGCATAAACATGTTGGTTGATGGCATAAATGTAGATTGGTAAGTGTTTCTACATAGGTGTTTCATAATGAAAACATGGTTATCACTATTTCAACTTATAGAGTCTCTGATAGTTGAATAAGTGATCTAGGGTTCAATCCCTGCTTACACTAAAAACCAATTTGTGTCTTAGTCTGGTGATAAAGAGCTATCATCAGGAGCGAACATCATAGGTAAAAACTCTCTAAAAAAAAAAATTGTGAGTTGAACCCACATTTTTAGTTATAAAACACGTGCGTAAATACACGTGTGTAATAAGTTTAACCTATCTTAACATATGTTATTTTAAAGTGAAAAATCTGATTTAGATCCCAAAGTTCTAAACAAAGAATTAATGAATTAACAAATAAATTATTAATTAACTTTAGAGTTAATGATAAAATAGATTTTACAACAACAAAAAAAAAAAATTGTGAGTTGAACCCACATTTTTAGTTATAAAACACGTGTGTAAATACACGTGTGTAATAAGTTTTAACCTATCTTAACATATGCTATTTTAAAGTGAAAAATCTGATTTAGATCCCAAAGTTCTAAACAAAGAATTAATGAATTAACAAATAAATTAGTAATTAACTTTAGAGTTAATGATAAAATAGATTTTACAACAATTGTTGTGAGTAAATGGTTTTGCCAAAGTGTTATTTTTTGATAATTTGATAAATGGGGAAGGGAGAGATTTGAATCATAGATGTCTTTGTTAGGAGCACTACTTGCCAATTGAGCTACAGGATATTAGCAGTTATGAAAAATGGTCAGTTGTCTATCTTTTTGAAAAGATAAAAGTGAGACCTACATATCCTTGAGACAAATCCAAGTTAGGTCATGTTTTTCTCTGTGGAAAATAACATAATCTGGTCACTTGCTCAAAACTGTTAATGAGTGAATTATTCACTCCAAAAATGCATTACTTAAACAAGGGCACAAGTGGTGAATAATCATAATCTCACGTAAGAAAAGAAAGAGGCAATTTGTGGATTTATGGCAAGGAGTTTAAAAATGGACTAGTCGTAGACTCGCACGTTGCGCGTGATAATATTATTTTTTTAGTTATTAGTGGTTAATATATTAATTCAACAATAACAATAATAATAACTATGTTGAATAAAATAATATGAGAAGAAAAAAAAGTAAAAATAAAAGATATAACAATAAACACCAAATTAATTATCTCTAAATATATACCAAATTATTTAAATCATATTATGTAATATTATAATATTACATTCTTATATACTATCTTTAATTCTTTACAATGCAATATGATAAAATTTAACAACTAAAGTGAAAAAAAAAAAAAAAAAAAAACAACAACAACAACAACAACAACAACAACAACAACAATTAAATTGCATCAACCTAAAGTAGAGTTCTAAAAAACACAAAAATTTCTCAACCTAAAGTAGAGATGCAATATATAAATATATATATATATATATATCACCAAAAATTGAGATAGAAAGAGAGAGAGAAATAATTTTTTTTTTTTTTGTGAAGAAAAATTGCATATAATGGAAAAGAGAATGCCAAATTTATACTAAAAGGATAACAATAAGAAGAAACAAAATAAAGGGAAAGATGAAAAGTGATATTAAGAAAGACAGTAATGGGGAGACGAAAATGTAAAGGGAAAGAGAAAGGTTGGAGAAAGTGTAAATGTTAAAAAAAGTGAGTACAATTTAATTTATTTAAATTTAAATAAAATATTATATGTTTAATTAAAAAAAGGAAAATATAAATAATTTAGTTATATGGAGGATGTGACTGAGTTTAAATATTGAATAAAATAAGATAAAAAGATTAAAAAATTAAAAATATAATATATATATATATATATATATATATATATATATATATATATAGCAATACACACCAAATTACCCAAATCATGATATGTAATAGAATAATATATATTATATTCTTATATATTATCTTTTTTAATTTTTTTTATAACGCAATAGTATAATATTTAACAATCAAAGAGAACAAAAAAAAAAAACTTAAAATACAAAACTAAATTGTACCAACCTAACATAGAGTTATAACAAATACAAATTTATCAACTTAAACAGAGATGTAGGAAAAAAAAATACTCCAAAAATTATTGTGTATGTGTGTGTGTGTGTGAGAGAGAGAGAGAGGGGGGGAGGGAGGGAGAAACAACCTTTTTGTGATAGAAAACTATGCAAAGAATGGAAGAGAGAATAACAAATTTATAGAAGATGGTGTGAATATGAAGAGACAAAATAAAGAAAAATGAATGGAAAGATGAATAATGACATTAAGGTTGAGGGTAGTGGGGAGATGAAAAGGTAAGAGAGGGAAAGATGAAGAGAGAAAATAAAGAAAGATGAAAAGTGATATTAAGGTTAAGGGTAGTGGGGAGATGAAAAGGTAAAGACATAAGAAAGGTTGGAGAAAGTGAAATTATTAAAAAAAAGTAAATGTTAAAAAACAATTATAGGAAAATTGGAAAGAAAAAGGATAATGACATGGATGCTAATGTGGCTCAACGTGAGCACAGTAACATTAAACGCTACGCTTAAGGTTGAAGAAAGTGTAAATGTTAAAAAAAGTGAGTACAATTTAATTTATTTAAATTTAAATAAAATATTATATGTTTAATTTAAAAATATATATATATATAAATAATTTAATTATATGGAGGATGTGACTGAGTTTAAATATTGAATAAAATAAGATGAAAAGATTAAAAAGAGTAAATATATATATATATATATATATATATATATATATATATAACAATAAACACCAAATTACCCAAATCATGTTATGTAATAGAATAATATATATTATATTCTTATATATATATATATATATAATTTTTTTAAATTTTTTTTCATAATGCAATAGTATAATATTTAACAATCAAAGAGAACAAAAAAAAAAAAAAAAAAAAAAAAAAAAAAAAAACTTAAAACACAAAACTAAATCGTACCAACCCAACGCAGAGTTATAACAAACACAAAAATTTATCAACTTAAGCAAAGATGCAGGAAAAAAAAAATACTCCAAAAATTATTTTTGTGTGAGTGTGTGTGTATGAGAGAGAGAGAGAGAGAGAGAGAACCTTTCTATAATAGAAAACTATGCAAAGAATGGAAGAAAAAATAACAAATTTATAGAAGATGGCGTGAATATGAAGAGACAAAATAAAGGAAAATGAATAAAAAGATGAATAGTGACATTAAGGTTGAGGGTAGTGGGGAGATGAAAAGGTAAGGGAGGGAAAGATGAAGAGAGAAAATAAAGAAAGATGAAAAGTGACATTAAGGTTAAGGGTAGTGGGGAGATGAAAAAGTAAAGACATGAGAAATGTTAGAGAAAATGCAATTATTAAAAAAAAGTAAATGTTAAAAAACAATTATAAGAAAATTGTAAAGAAAAAGGATAATGACGTAAATGCTGATATGGCTCAATTTGAGCACAGTAACATTAAATGCTACACTTCCACTTTTAGTAATATATAGATTGGGTCCAAGGAACACCCCATTTTGTGGATGGGGGAGGACTTGCTCAAGTGGGCATTCACCACACAAGTGTGCTACTTACCCAAACTTGCTCTGTGTGGTCTAGGCCCGTCCAATAATTAATTAATTGTTTTATTTTTATGTCTGTTTATTTTCTTCTTTATTATTTTTTTTAACATCGTCACTATTTGCCTTGCACTTGTTCTTAAATGGTTCCATTATGTCTATAACTAGGGTGCCCCTCATTCATTTTAGTCACTTTTTCATTCTCAATTTTCTTGTATAAGAGTCCTTCAAAAAGAGAGAAACAAAATTAAATTTGCCGCTCACACATGTTTCTATCATTCTTTTGTGTGTAGTAGATCATTGTATCTTGGGATACAAACATTCAAGATTCTTAATAAAAAACACAACTATAAGGAACAAAATCTATATCTTAGAAACATTATGTTAAAGCACTAGCCTTAATTCGATTTCATTTTTCTATTTTGTCTTGTTATAGTATGCGAGTTTTGATTATATTTTTATTTATTAAGATTTTTTTTTATCTGAAATAAAAGTTTTATTATAATCTAACCTAATTGTATATATGAGTGAAAATGAAACATATTATTAAATTTTATTTGTTACTCTGTTTATGGCATCACAATTACTGAATATTTTATATATTATAACTATTGTCCATCACATGAAACATACTCTGTTTAATATTTTCCATTGATATATATTCCATTGTCCAAATTAATCAATGACTAGAACATCTATGGTTACATTGGAATGCTAGCTATATATTAAACACGACTGCTAGCTGTATATGATTTTACTAACATTCAACTTGTTGATTTAATATGATAAATTGGCGATCTCAATAAAACGGAAGATAAATTAGCAAGTGAACAGTGTCCACTGTCTAGTTGTAACATCATATCAATTACCCAAAAAATATAGTAATATCATATCATATATATTATGAGACTTGTTATTAACCGACTGGAATAATTCCGCACGTGATAGCTTGACTAAAATTGATAAATATGTGGAATAATTCCACACGTGATAGCTTGAATAAATCGATAAAAATGTGGAAAAATTACCTTAATCTAAGCAAGAGTCAGAACAAAGACTAGTCTTCCTTCTAGGAAAGGCAAATGTCTCCATTGCCACCAAAGTTGATTACTTTCTAGAACATAGAGAACCATATTTTATTTTATTTTCAAATATCATTATTTGAATCTAGAGACCTATGAAAGAGTTCATTAGTTTCGTAATGAAAAAAATCTAGTATCATAAACTATCACACAATTTTTTTCACTATAACTATGATGTGGTAAAGTGTGAGTAGAGAAAAAAAAATTGTGGATCACTATGTAAGTGATAAAAAAATCACTCAAAACTTGCCATATCAAAGTTGTGGCAAAAAGTTGTAAAATAGTCTGTGGTTTTAGGACCAATTCATAATAGTGACCTATAATTAAATTCAGGATGAGTTTTATTATTCATGTGAGAAGAAAAGAAAGGGAGTCAATTTCGTATCAAAAACCGTTTCGGTTTGATCAAGGGAACAATATATTTTGGTACAAATCAATACTGGTGTATCGTTTCGGAATTACCGCTATATATATATATATAAACTAAATTTTTTTTTGGAAAATACTAAAAACATTACAAATGTTGAAAAGATAGTGGAAATATGTATTTTTGATTTTGTATGGGTATGTACTAGATAGTACATGGACTCATGGGTTAATTAAGAAATTGATATTTCTTGTTTGTGTACACTATAGCTTAGTTGAGCATTGTTTATTCATTACATGTTGTTGTGCATTGCTTTTGCATTTTATTCATTTAACATAATGAATGCTCTCTAATTTTTGGTCATATTATAAAAACACAAAAACATTATTATTATTATTATTATTATTATTATTATTATTTTGTATTGCACACCACTAAGTGTGTAATTAATGTTGGGCAATGAAACTTACATTTCATGAATGTGTACCTTACTTAGCTTTGATGAGCTACTTGCACTTTGCTAGTTTGTGCTATTTAGTGTTTAATTGTGTAAGTTGTTTATAGTCTTTAAACAAATGATCTTGATTTTGATGTCACCTTTTTTTTTTTTTTTTTAAATATCTTAAGGACTAGAAAATCCTAGGAGTTGTATCAAAAAAAAAAAAAAAAAAAATCCTAGGAGAAAGGCATAGATAACCATCTCATCATTGTTACTCATCAATCATAAACACCTGTGTACAAATCATAAAAGTTGTGCTTGGTAAGGTGTAGCACTTGCACTAGGGTTGTAAACGAACCAAGCCATTCATGAACAACTTGGGTATGGCTTGATAAAAAACTTGTTCATGTTCGTTTGTTTATAAATAAGCCAAGCTTGAACTTTAGTTTTAGGCTTGTTTGATAAACAAGCCGAGTACAGGCAAAAAAAATTGTTCGTGAACAAGCTCGTGAACAATAAGGTTTGATACAAAACATGCTAAGTTTAGGCTCGTTTATAGCTTGATACATGATTACTAAATTAACTCATTATTATGACATTACATATATGTGTAGGAATGTTAATCTATAGCTTGTTTATTCATATATGTTTTGGAATGTTAATTTATTTAGATTTGTGAAGATTATAGTTGCACGGATGACAAATGTGGATGTAAAAATTGTATTTTGAACAATTACTCAAGCTATAGACAATGAATGATGAATGGATAGATTTAATTATGTAAAGTTGTAATTTGTACAATTTCTAATCACAGGTGGAATTAGAAGCATTATAAAATGGGTATATTATTTTATTTTTTGTTTACTTGATTTTTGTGATATAAGCATTTGATGATGCAGTTTTTTTGGATCTCAAGCTAAAAGCTTGACTTGAGCTCGAGTTTGAGCTTGATATTAAGCTCGAGCTTGACTTGACTAATTAATCAAGCCAAGCCAAGCCGAGCTCAAACTTTTTGGCATTCTCACGAGCTCGAGTTCAAACATTATTTTTAGACTTGTCTCAAGCTTGAGCATTTGATTTTTATTGACAAGCCAAGCTCAAATACGCACCACTTGGCAAAGCTTGGCTTGTTTATAGCCCTAATTGCATAGCAAGATAAAACAAGGTGTTTAAAAAAAAAAAAAAAAAAAAAAAAAAAGGAAGAAGTTTGTAATAAGGGTATTTTCTTTTCTATCTCCTATATGCCCATGCATGATATTTTTTATTGTGCTCAAAAAGAAAAGAAAAGAAAAAGCAAAAAGAATTAAAATGCTTTTACATGATTACAAGTGTGTTTTGCAGGAGATGTGGGAGTTATATGGTGTAATTCTTTAGGTGATAGTCATTTTCAATCTAATGTGATTGATAATGTAGAAAATTTGCTTAAATATATACCATCTACATATTACCTTTTCTGTATTTTGTACACTTACTAGTAGCACACATTACATGCAAATCTTTGCTAAATCAAGTACATGAGATTGTGTGTGTTGTCTAATCTGGCCATCTTTAATTGCATATGCACTGATGCGTAAATATATATATATATATATATATATATATATTTTTTTGGTTGAGAATTTGAAGAACTATGTGTTTAGAAGTTTAAAATCTTTGTTTTCAACTTCTTGATTGATTTTGATATTTGCATTTAAGAGGCATCATGTTTTTAAAACTTTTCTGGATCATGTGCATATGCATTGAGCCTCAAAAACTACTCTAAAGTTACATTGTTTTTTCTACATAAAATCTCTAGATTTTTAAAGTTTTAAAATTTACATTATGCGACTGATTGAAAATCTACCTCGATCGATCGAAACTGTGAGCTTTTGTGTTCAAAACTCTCTACCTCTCTCGATTGATACTTGATCGATGTTTGAGCAATCGAAACTGGAAATATTCAGGCTATGTTTGGTAATTGCTTTTTCCCCTTATTTTCTGTCTCTAAAATCAATTTTCTATTTTTGAGACTAAAAAAATTGTTTGGCAACCCAAAACTCAATTTGTGAAAGAAATTGGAAACATGAAAAATGTTGTTTTTAGTTTTTAATTATCAAAAGTTAATGAAAACACGCATTTAATTTAATGAATCTATCTCATTTAATGAGTTAACATTAGAGTTTAAATTCTAGTAACAACATATTTTAGTATTTTCTATTTTTTTTCTTCAAAAAACTTTTTTTTTTTTAATTTCAACTAACCAAACATTTTTTTGATTTCAAAAATACAATAAAATTGTTTTTTTCTTTATGTTCCCAAAAACAAGTTTTTAAAAATAGAAAATAAAAACTGTTACCAAACTTAACCTTAGTTTTTTAGGTATCAATTTTGTCATGCATCATTTGTTATTGGATTCACATGCGTTGTGTACGTATTTAGACCCCTTAAAACATAACCAGATTAACCTAGTTAATTAGCCCCAAGTGATTACTTAGTCAGATTAATCAGATCTAAGTTAACACAAATATATCATATCTTGTATAGTAGAGAAAATTAAATAACACAAAGATATGTTGACTCAAGAAAACTAAACTGGTAAAAAAACCTGTGGAGGATTTAACCTAGTTATCCTCAAGGTAAAACAGATCCACTATAAAAGAATTAAAGTTTACACAATAACGACTTAGACCACTAACATCCTATTGCTATCTCAAGTAGGAAACTTACTACCATGACCACGTGACAGCTTCGAGTTCACAGACTACTTCTTTCTTGGATTCACAGCAAGCACAAGTACTCCCACTTGTATATCTTTAAGCTCCTAATGCAACAATTGAATCGATCATCGATCATCAAGCTCTAGACATAAATCTTGATTCTTGATAACCCTAAGTATGTGTGAAGGCAAACACCTCTAGATCTCACAAGAGATTCACACACACAGTATAAACAACTACCTGAAAACTTGGCTATGGTTTTCCCTTTTATACTTAAGGCAAAATATAAAACCCTACACATCAAACGGGTTTGGGCTGAGTTGGAAAATTCTACAGAAAAACAATATGCATGAACTTCGATCGATCGAGTCAGGTAGATTTACATAGTAAATCTTGCAGTACACTCAATTCCAACTTTACACAAACATACTTTGAACAAGTCTAAAACAAAACTAAACATTTTGATCATGGTTTGCCAACATTATAAAATGAAATTTTAATACATTTAAACCTAAAATCTTAGAACTCAACAAACTCCCCCTTTGACAATTTGTGACAAAACACAAACTAGACAAAGTGCTCAAAGTTACAAAAAAAACAGCCCATTACAAAAACATTGCCCAACACAACAAATTCATCCTAACTACTATCTATCAGTTGCAAGTGTAGATAGCAGCACGACTGAATCAACATGTATATTCCTAAAACACTCAACAAACAGATAAACGCATGTTTGAAAAATACAAGTAACATAAAATAACTTCTTGATTTCACATAATATAAAATAAAGACATATATCATGAATAACCTCATAAATAAAAAACATTTGCGGAAGCAATATAGAACAAAAATCATATTTTCATTTAAAAATCGTTATACCACACAACCATGGATTCTAAATAGAACAAAATTGTGTACCTCTCTTAGCAACCCAAGCGTGTTGCCTCCCAAGGTATTCACGTCTCTCTCTCTATTTCTTTTGAGTTTTCAGAAGACTATAGTGTCACACAGTAGTTCTGATGGCCAACCACAAAATATGATGTTATAAAATCTTATTTTATAGTAGACTTTTAAAACCCTAGAGAGAGATTGGACATGGGATCCTTAGGGATCCTAATCTTCAGCCGTAGGATTTTATCAATAACTTTTTTTGAACGTTATTGACTTTTCTTGAAACTCTTTTCAAAAATATTCCTTAATTTTCTCAATCATATCAAGAAAATATTTGAACTTCTACAAGTTGCAATAATGTCCATCAACACATTGCAATTGACCCCTGAAGATTAGAGAATTACAAATGAGGTCCCATTACTTACGATTTTATATCTATGTCCTTCCACCATACTATATTCTCACAAGCCATTAGGACTGGATTAATATCACTATCATGTCCCTAGCTTATGTAACCCTTAATTTCTTGATTTCATAATTTCTATTGGACTTCAAAATATCTTTAAAAACTCTTTAAATATATATATATATATATATATATATATAATATTATATATATGAAAAACATTTTTTGAAAAAATGTCACCGGCCGGTTTTGTTTTGAGTCCAACTTCAATATGAAAATCAACTGAATATACTATCTTCTTTAAAGACTGGTGGATTCATTGTTGAGCATTTATATATTTTACTCATTACACACATAACCCAACGTGTCTGTATATAGCCTTTAAAAATCGGCATCACCAGTTGACATTGTCAAAGTTATGTGCATAATAAATAAATATACACAAACCCCTCATGTTTAAGGACAATAGAAAAATTATGATAGGACAACCTTTTAATTAACAGTGATCGCTCCATAAGGTGTCCTTGATCGGATCTAATTCAATGTATGTACTTGTTACATTACACCCACTTGTCTGCTTAAAGTCACTACCTCAATGATGGAGTAAATCATCCTATCATATAGCAGCACAACAAGTATAGGCTTTAGTGGTAATATTCAATTAATATCCACAGCCTAGAACAATTTAATAATCTATGAAAAATCATTACTCCCCGTCTTTGGTTCTTTAACCATTAACATGATTTTTCTATAGAGGTGACATCACATGCCACATTTAAACAATGAAATATACCTATAAAATTATGAATGTGAAAATAAATTTTTACTATCAAATAAAAAATGCATAATATTGTTTTTGAAGGCAAATAATTCTAACAACTTTCGTATTACTTTAATTCAATAAAAACCTATTTATGTTTTCATGACGTTATTTCATGTTATTTCTTTAATATATTTTAGTATAAATTAGTCATTTTCTCTTCCATTTTATGCATAATTTGTTCCCCTCACAAAAGGTGGTCTCTCTCTCTCTCTCTCTCAATTTTATAGTGGATTTTTTTTTTCTTGCATTTCTACTTTAGGTTGATAGATTTTTGTATTTTTTTAGAACTCTATTTTGAGTTGATATGATTTAGTTTTGTGTTTTAAGTTTTTTTTTTTTTTTTTTGATTGCTAAATGTTATGTAGAAAATCTACTATGCGGCACAATTACACCATAAAATAACAAAAACAATATGGAATGGATTAAAATGCTTTTATCATTATTTAAATTACAATATTCCTATGTTATTCTTTAGAAAAATTATAATGGACATGTGTGTGCAATTTTAAATTTTCACCTTTCATTATGAATTCATTAGTTTAATTAATTTTTATGACATGCTCTATTTCTTTACACTGTTGAGATTTAAAGATAAATTATTTATCTCCTCAATTTCGAATTACTTTAATTCAATAAAAGCCCTATTCATGTTATTTCTTTAACATATTTTGAACACTTAATATAATCTTTCACATGGTAGTTTAAAGTATTATCCATGTATCACGTGGGCCCTTTGCTACTATATTATAAAAGTTGGATCCCTAAAACTGGTGGATGCATAAAATGGTGACAGATGTCCTTTTCTCAAAGCCTATTACAAGAACATGAGTAAAAACATCTAATAATACCACTGGTCATATGCTTTTTGTAGGATCTAAATCCAAAACCAATCATCTTCCAATTAAGAGAGATAGCGGACATCTAACTGTTTATACATTATCTCCTTGATTTTATAGGGACAGTGGCAACTGAACAGGTATGAACTAATTAGGTTCAATGAGGAGAGGAAGGGGAAAATGGACAGTTTCATGCATTAAAGAGATTGCATGGGAAGCTAAAAATAGTGGGGGGAGAGAAAGAGAGAGAGAGAGTCATGGGTGTTATGAAAGCTGAAGTGGAAATTGTGAAATTGTTAAAATACTAATAGAAAAAGAATGAAAATAAAATAAATTTTTTTATTAATGAAAATAATAATGTAAGCAGACTACTTATCAGCTACCAACCCAAGTTGGGTAGAGAGTTAAAGTGTAACGGCCCAATACAATTAATTTATAGAAATAGCTTATCAAGGTCAACATTTTCAAGCCTTAATGGTTTCTTTTAAATTAATAGGAATACAAAAGGTTACTAGTAAGAAAGAAGAAGATTCGTGTAGTAACTATTCCTCGGGTTAGTCCGAGAATCACCAATTCATATAATATTCAAGTCTCAATTACAAAGTTTATGGTTACATGATATATGTTTTTCTCTAATTTCTCCCTCCCCCCATTCTATAGGAGTCCCTTTTCCTTATATAGCTACTTGAAGTGTGTCCCAGCCCTCCACTTATACAATCACTAATTTTTATGTGGATGCTTGTCCCATCAGGGCTTTGTTGGAGATGGTAGAATGTGCTGAAAGCTGTGAGGGTACTGTTCAGGGGTTATTTGCCATTAATGCGGTCAGCTAAGTTGGTGCAATGCATTGAATGCAGAGGTGGTGGGCACTTTTTTTTTTTTTTTTAATGGGTGCTTAATATGTTTTTGGACGTTTCCTCCTTTTTTTTTCCCTTCTTTTGTGGGTGCTCAATATGTTTCTTTTCTCATTAGTTGTGGTTGGTTTCTATTTTTATTTTTTTTAGAAAATATTTTTGGATTAATTTCTTGTACTTTTTTATTTTATTTTCATTTTTCATTTTAATGAAGTGCCCATCTATACACAAATTTTTTAAAGTAAATAATGTGTTACTTTTTGTTTTGTTTAACAGGGATATGATGGTAAATTTATACAAATTCTATTTTCAATCCTCTCATTTTTCATCTCAACCAAACCAAAAAAGTTTTTAATCCCTCCACTTTTCCACCCTCCCAACCAAACATAAATCAGGGAAACTAAAATATTTTCTATCCTTTCAATTTTTCATTCTCTCCCCATTTTAGCTTTTTGTCATACATTTTACATAAAAATTATAAAAAAATGATATCTTTTGATAAACATTATGCAAATCAGTTACAATGAGATACCCAAACGGACACACAACGAGAACAAGCCACCACCGAGTAGGAAAATGATAGAGCATTTGAACAACTCTTTGTCAAGAAAATGATCATGCTTAACTACTTAGAAAAGGGTGGGGAGTTTCTTATGCATGTTTGGCTTTTGAAGTTATCATCAATATGAACTGCAAATTTAAGTTAATATGTCCTTAAATCTCTCTCTCTCTCTCTCTCTCTCTCTCTCTTATAGTCTGTTTGGATTGAGGGGGAGGGAGGGGGAGTAGAGTAGATTTAGCACAAAATTAGCTTATTTTTAGCCAACTCTACTCTACTCCCTTCCACTTCCCCTCCTTCCCTCCTCCATCCAAACAGGCCATTAATGTGTAAAATAAATTCCAATAGATTAATTGGTTCTTGGTGATTTCCATTTATTTCTTATCCTCTTCCATCAACGATATGAGATTTGCTTAGTATGGTGACATTTACCTTGCTTTAGGGCAGTGTTTATTACACAGAAAGTACACACAATTAGTTTTCTAATTATAATCCTGACTTTAAGACATTATTTTTAGTTCAAAAAATAATTTGTGTGTACCGTGTGTGCAACAATGTGTGTACCAAAAATTAACCAATGCTTTATATGAATGAGGTGTCCCAACAATGGAATCCAATAAATGCATGTCATAGGCACACTAGCACTCTTGTTAGAGCCCCAAAATGGATGACATTTTATTTTTACCTTACCCATTTGGCTTTCATGATATGAAAAGGTGTGGACATAATATAAAACAATGTGGATATTGTTAGATATGAAACAATCAAATCCTAGGTTTAATTTGATTATTCCAATATTAATAGAGTCAAATTAATCTCTCAACTTTAACTTTTGAAATAGAATAAGTTTGTTTTTGGGTTTGCTGCTTTGCTCATCGTTATAAAATTATAACAGCAGTTATATCAGGTGGCTAGCGGAATTCAAATAAGATTTAAAAAAAAAAAAAAAAAAAAAAAAAAAAAAAAAAGAAGATATATTAGCACCTTGTTAGTTGTCACTATAAAAACACTTAATTCTCTCTACCGTGGACGATGTGGTTATGAGGAAGCAGGATCAGCTGCCTCTGCATTGCCCAGACCCTTGCCTGCCAAGCACAACGAGGTCGTGGATTACATTGCAATATATTACATTGCGTAGGACTACATGATAAACTAATTTAATAATTAATGAGAGTTAGCCACTTATTATAGAGATAAGATAACGATTTGTCGCCACTACTTCTACTATTATGATATAAGTTTTTTAATATGATACATATTACGTGGACAAATCTAGAAGGAGTTGAAGAATAAACAAGAATGTATTTGTTGGTTGTTAAAAAAATTATTATGCGAGTTTCAGTATATGTCAATTAGTAAAGTCTTTTATTGTCAAATAAAATATTTGAGATTGAATTCTGCCTATACCATTAACTGATTAATATTTTAGTTAGATGTATATGTTGAATTTGTTTTTTATAAAATAAATCATATTTTGTCAATTTCAAGGTAAAATATGGGCTAATAATTGATTATAGGTTTTTGTTAAATTTTTTGGATATATGATTTTTGGACTATGATTGTTTTGGGCTGATGTACGGATGTTTGGGTTGATATGTTATGAGGGACCCAGAATTTGTAGAGAGTGAACAAGTTTGATTTTCCTTGGGCTCGATTCAAATTAGGCTAGGATATATCTACCAAAAAAAGTTATGCAACTCGGGCTAGGGCCCCTTTGGGGCTTTATATATAACTATATAAGTACGTATTTAGTTATTTACTAATGAATTTCATTGAGTTTCTTCTACTTCTACAAATGTACAAGTAGAATCATTTATGTGAATTGTTGTTTGTTATATGTAGGCTCATATGTGCCCAAGATGAGCTTCAAAAAATAAAAACAGAAAATGCTCAGGTTAAAATGTGATATACTTTTATCACGTGCCTTGTTTGGGTTGTAAAGCTAGAATTTTAAGAGCATCTACAGCAACTGTGACATAATTTATGCCATTTTGCCACACCAAATGCTTACTTTATTATTTTACCACACCAAATGCTTACTTTATTATTTTACCACATCATTTTACAACATTTCATTTATCAGATGTTTTATCATTCAATTCTATATATTAAAATAATATTTACTATACATTAAAATAATATTCACACCTCATCAAACACAATCAACAGCCACCACACTACTGCCAACAACTAATAGCCACCACCACACAACCACCATCTTCATCCATAACCCAAAACCACAAACACCAAATCGGAAGCCATAGCCCACCAACACCAAATCGGAAACCCTACCACCACCACCACCTCAACCACAAACCTCGACAAACCCACCGCCTCCACACCCTCACCCACGCCCACTTCCAAACCCAATACCTTCATAATCCAAGTTAACCTAGACTCCAAACCCACCATCTTCATCGTGGTCATTGTCATCTCCGTCAACCCAGACTCCAACCTGGTAATTGCTATCATCGACATTGACATTACTCCCAAAAACAAAAGCTTCAACGACCAACACAACAAACCCATACCCACCCACTACCGACCCATCCATCCAAACCCTTAGCCTAGCCCATCCGAACCCACCCACCTCTGTCGGAACCAAACCCAACTAACACAATCTGAACCCACACATCATCGTCTAAACCCACCCATCAAATCACACCCCCCCCCCCCCCCCCCTAAAAAAAGAAAAAAAAGAAAAAAGAAAAACCATTGCTAGAGAGAGATTGGCGTGGAAGTGATCGTCAACATCGGCATCGACGTGGAAGAGCAGTGAGGGTTGGGGTTTGAGAAGAGAGAATTGGGGTGAGAGAGAGGAGAGGATTGGGGTTTGTAGGTGAGACTGACGGAGAGATGAGAGAGAAAGAGGAATAAAAAAATAATAAAAGCATACGCCACATATGTCCTTACCGTGGCAAATTTGTGAGGACACTATAGCATGTTGCAAATTTTATAAGATTTAAAACATCTGATAAAAGGGGGTTTTTAGTGTTTAGTGTCCCAAATATGTCAAATATTTGGCATTTGACACATTTTAGAGAGCTGCTACGGATGCTCTAACATATCTATTTCAAGTATGATTCCACTAACCAACCTGCGCTCAGGTGGATCTTGAACAAAATTCTTGAAACTCCAGAATAAAAACTTAGTCTTAAAAGAAAAGGGGTATAGAGAGGGAAAATTCCCGACCTATCACAAGCTGACACGTCACATTACCAAGTCCACAAAATACAGCAAATTACAAAGTGCCACATACTGCTGCTAGGTTTTGCTATCACTACTCAGAAACCAATAGAAATTTGCCAAGTGTCATGCAAAAACCAATCACACATTAGTGCATGTGTAAGCGATGACAGAAACAGTCTCGCATGTGTAAGTGATGACATAATCAGTCCAGCACGTGTAAGCGATGACATAAGCGGACCAATCAAGCTCTACCACGTGTCACCAATTAGACTCCGCCATGTGTCGCTTACCTACCCCTAAACTCCTATAAATAGAAGCATTCCTAAGGCATTTAAGGAGATCTGAGGAGATCTGGAAGGAGGGCACCAAGCCATCTGAAGCACTCAGAAGTCCAGAAGCTCTGCCAGAACCAAGCCCTGAAGCCTCCAAGAACTTCAAAAACTTCAACCCTCAAACACGAAGAACATTTAAAGCAGAATCATCCAAACTACCTGCCTAGATCTCAAAGTTCACTGGAATCAAGCTCAAAAGCCTTCAGAAACATCAACAAATCATAAATCAGTAAAGCTCTACGGATTCAAGCCTCTAAAGCCTTCAAGAACTTCAACTTCGAATACGAAAAACATTCGAAGAGAAATCATCCAAATCATTTGTCTAGATCCAAAAGTTTGCGGGAATCAAGCCTAAAGTGTCTGAAAACATCAACAAATCACAAATCAGTGAAGCTCTACGGATCCAAGCTCCTAAAGCCCCGAAGAACTTCCACCATAAACCTTCAAAGACGAAGAACACACGAAGAACGTGAAGAACAAAGGATTTCTAACAAGCTCATAGCCAGAGATTCATTGTAATTCCGTTTCAGCAATCTTCGATCCATCCCTCAACCAAATTGAAGGATATTTTGTGTTCAAGTCACAATCACATTACCACAAATTCAAATCAATGAGTCTTTCAAGGAGATCGAATCAGAGGATCACTCTTTTGTAATCACAGAGAATTGTACCACACAATCCGCATTTGTGAAACTATTTTACTTGTTTGACTCATTTCGAACCAAGAAATTTAGTCGTCTACAAGGGGAAAAAGAAAGATACATTTACCAGGAATTGTATCATTTTTTTTTTTTTTGCTAGGTAAGTGTTTATGCAGGGGATTGAACCCCTGAGTTGATAAGTCCCATAAAGACCGGGTACCACTAGGCCAGCAGGCCCGGTAGGAATTGTATCATTTACTAGTACGGGTTTATATTATATGTATTATAGGACTGTTTTCTTGCAGCAGGTGATGAGAAACAAATTATTTAGAGTACTCCAATTAGTGCAGATTCATTATTGATATAATCTTTGTACATGGTTTTAGTATTTTTTTTTTTTTTTTTTCTAATGTTCTGCTTTTAAGTTGTAAATATGAAGTACCTTTAGGCGAGTCACATTCTTCAACTCTCTAGAATTGGGTTTTCTTGCTCATTTATTAAATTTTGTTTAGCCCTATCTTTCCTTATTCTTGGCAGCTTCGTTTCTTCATGTAAAGATTAAGAAATAGTGCAGAGCGTGGACAAATTTCGCAATAGATCATTTCTATCATTTTCCTCGCGTTACTGTTCTCACTATGTGACATATCATATCATAGCAAAAAAGGCATGATTTTATTTTCACTGTTCAAGATTGTTGAAAAAAATAGTCATTTGATTAGATTGTCTTGGGTATTACATGTTCTAAATTATTGGGGACAACTTGTAGTTGGGTTAGTTGTTGTGGGGCAACTCTAATAATGTAGTTTGCCACATTGGTAAAAAGGTTATCGAGACTTGCAATGTAATTGACTGGCATCCGTTAATTAAGGTCATCACTTTTCAGTAATGTGACATATCATATCATGGCAAAAAAGACAGGATTTTATTTTTACTGTTCAAGATTGTTGAAAATAAATAATCATTTGATTAGATTGTCTTGGGTATTACGTGTCCTAAATTATTGGAGACAACTTAAAGCTGGGTTAGTTTTGTGGGCCAGCTCTAATAATGTAGTTTGCCACATTGAGAAAAAGGTGCTCAAGACTTGAAATTTAATAAGTTGGCATCCATTAATTAAGGTCATCACTTTCCAATAACAAATAGTAGAAGTATTATCTCCATGTCTACAAACAACATTACTAGCCAGTGAAACAGATTCAGGCTAGGGGCTTGGGTCTGGTAGTAGTTCAGGCTACGGGGTACAATCAATGGTTAGTTCTGTTGTGACTAATGTTGAATCCGTTGTCAAAACGGTTGTAGCTATAGTGACTGGATCAGACTCAGGTGGCACCACATTGATTTTAGTTATGGATCTGCTGCAATGTTAAGTGCTGATGCTAGTACCACCTCAGAGGCCGCTTAATTGTACTTTGGTGTCTTCTAAAAAAAAGGTGTACTTTGGTGCAAGCATACTTGTTAGCAAATACGTGAATTAGTGTATTACTTAATATCTTTAAGTCAAAAGAATGCCGGCTAAATTGTGGTTTGGGGCTTGAGTACTGGATGAAACATGTTCTAGTTAAGCAGTTCCTGTGTTATGAGTCTTATGACAAAAAAATCTAAATAAAAAATGATGATATTGTTCTAAATAACTACGCCATATAAGATTGGAAGTGTTTCCAACCTATACATGTGTTGCTCGGTGTAGCAAAATCATTACTAGCCTGACAGTACGAGGGTTATTGGCTGAAGAGATTTGCATCCATAGTATTTTATGGCTTTCCATTAAAAATCAAGTTAAGAGTTATGATATGTGTTGGGGAGATAAACATCTTGGGGTGCTTCCTTTGAGTAATTAATATAACATATAGAGACACACTTTAACCCAAAAAGCCTAAGTCCAATGGGTATGTGCTCAATTATGTTATATTAACCACTTATTCTTCTTATCTTTATTCAATGTGGGACTTCACTTACACGTATAACCCAACAATCTCCCCCTCACGTGTGAGTCTTTGCCACTCTGTGGGCTTCAAGACTTCTCTGTGGGCCATGAATAAGTCCTACTCACTCCCCCTTTCTTAATGGACTTTTCACTTCATCAGCGCGTCATCCATGGGTCTCTCGTACGTCATCCATGGGAACCACGTGTCAACCCTGCACGCACATCCATGGGAACCCCGCACGTTCATGTCCATGGGAACCTCGCACCATACCATTATTTAGCACCACGTGAGTCTCTGCCTCTCTGTGAGCTTTGAACAAGTCCTACTCACTCCCTCTTGACTAATGGGCTTTTTACTTCATCAATGCGTCATCCATGAGTCTCTCGTACGCCATCCATGAGAACCACGTGTCAACCTGCACGCACATCCATGGGAACTCCGCACGTCCATGTACATGGGAACCTCGCACCTCATCATTGTTTAGCACCATTTGCAATATTCCTTTGTTGGGCTTTTCTTTTCTCCAGGATTTTTGTGTGTGGGCCATTAAGGCTTTCTCTGTTCCCGCTGGGTAGGGACCATGAACACCTCACCACCATGGGCTCTAATACCACTTGTTGTAAGATAAACACCTTGGGGAGCTTTCTTTGAGTAATTAATATAACATATAGAGACATACTTTAACCCAAAAGGCCTAAGCCCAATGGGTATGTGCTTAATTATGTTATATTAACCACTTATTCTTCTTATCTTTATTCAATATGGGACTTCACTTACACGTGTAACCCAACAACATGAAATGTGAAACATAATATCATATGCTTCCAATTGACCACTTTGAGCAATTGCTATATAGTTTTAATTGCGTTTCTTCTACTTGGGCTCAGATCTTGGCAGTGGCAGAGCTAAGGTTTTGACTTTGGGACAAGATTAAAAGACAAAATTGAAAATAAAATGAATGTGAAAAATATTAATTGATGTTAATGACAAACTAAATAAACAATTTTATGGTAATATAATTATCATACTAAAACTAAAATAAATGTAAAATTTAATTTGTTTTTTCATACTTAGAATTCCATTTAAAACTCATATTATGATAAGGCTTCTTTATAATCTCAATCAACTATAAATATATATTTCATATAAAATAAAGAAAATAAAAAGTTATCAATTCATAGTTAATAACAATCATACATGAGAGGATAGTAATATTTGAAATGAGTGATTTGGTTTTTAATTTTAAATTTAAATGACTTCAATAATTCATGGGAGGATAATTTTTTTTTCTAATTGACAAAATTTAGAGATGGATTTCAGTTTTATTAATATGTGAATTTGAAATGATTATATGCATAGTACTTTTCAAATCCATAACATTGCAAGTATTTTTGCTTGATCAAAATCTCTAAACCTTAAACCATCTTGTCTTGTTAATTTATAACATTATTAACAATTTATACTAGCAATTGTTCTTCAAATCTAAACTTGGAGAGTGTTTGGGAAGCGCATTTTGCACTTCCCACGTCAAATGTTTGTGTTTTTTTTTTTTTTTTTTTGGAGCCGTGATTGTTGACTTTTCTGTGTAAACAGTGCACACCAGTGGATTTGTGCACTGTTCACAAGACCCACAAATCACACTTTTTTAGCAATTTTTTCATTAAAAATGAGTCTCATAGTACTATTTACACATTTAAAAATTATTTTGCTACAGTATTTTCAGTTTTCAGCTATATCCAAATGGACCCTTGACCTAAAGCTTCTCAACATGGAAGATACAAGTACAACTATACTCAATCAATTCTAATACTTATTTGAAAATCTAACTTAATTATGCTTTTATTGAGATGTTCTATGTGTGGTAGGATGTATTGAGTTTTAAGTAAAAAGTTGATGTGATAATTTCTTATTGAATACTGTAAAACATGAGTTTTACATTTTATTCTCACCAAATTCAGACTTTAAATTTATTATTATTAAAAATTACACATAAATGTAACAGGGATTCCGTTTCTATTTGGGTGTTGGGTTTGTGTGCCCTTTCAAACCCGTAGAACATAAAATGCCAGTGGCGGAAGAGAGAGGCGGACCATGTGTGCGCGAAGAATTGGAGGATGGGAACAACAGCAGAGGGACCAACCTTGTTCCCCATGTAGTACTAAACTCTTCTAAATATTTTCTTTCAAAGAATTTTTTAAAAAAAGTTGAATCACATCAATCTTTTTAAAGCCGCTTTAACTCTTTTA
This sequence comes from Quercus variabilis, assembly GCA_030445155.1. Lineage (NCBI taxonomy): Eukaryota > Viridiplantae > Streptophyta > Magnoliopsida > Fagales > Fagaceae > Quercus > Quercus variabilis. The sequence continues at coordinate 85,331,549 of CP129449.1, read as the reverse complement.
TTCAGTGATTGACCACAAAACCACAAAGGATATCAATCAAACAAAACAAGCAAAAACACGGTTCTGCTCAATTTTAATCAATACAACTCAAACCTCAAATTGCAGAACCCATACTACCTATAAGCGAAATTTTGGCATCATTATAAGACCTATTTATTTTCCTCTATAATAATCGAAATTACAAAGTAACCAGCGTATGCAAGTGGATCTATGGATGTACATGAAGAAACCTAAATTTAAAACAACAACAAAAAGCCTATTTATTTTCCTCTATAATAATCGAAATTACAAAGTAACCAGCGTATGCAAGTGGATCTATGGATGTACATGAAGAAACCTAAATTTAAAACAACAACAAAAAGCCTATTAAGGAGATGATCAAATTAACACAGGAATTTAAATCAAGAACAACAAAAGAAGTCAAAAAATTCTTGATCTGCCCTGTGGTGGGATATAGCTAGCATGGCCCAATTGGATGGGATCGTGGTATTGAAGAGGCCACGCCAAGGACTCACACAATATGCCTTTCAAAGCCTCGCCTTCCTCCTTATCGAAACCAAGAATTTTTATTAAGGAAGGCCAAGGTAAAACTATCATATTGATTTGTAATTTAAGAAAAAATTAAAATACAATATATATATGTATATATATATATATATAGACACACACATACATATATACATATATATATACATGTCTTCATGCATTAATTTGTATTTTGAAAGAAATCCAAAGCAAGTCATAATTCATTTATAAGTAGAAATTAAACTGAAATATTAATGAAAAAGAAGATAAAGAATTTTGTACCCTCTCAAGATTCGCTTAAAATTTAAGTAAGAAAACTCTTTGTTAGGAACTAGAGGAGTTAATAAAAATGTGACCATGTGAGAGCGTTGCAAGGAAGAACTAATAAATTGAAATTAAAGAGAGAGCAATGGTGATGAGAAAAGTCTTTTTGGTGGTTATAAAGTGGAAGAGGAGATAGTAAGAGTTTTGGAAAATGACAAAACTTCCTAAGGACAGTCACTTAATTATAGCGCATTAGATTTTTAAATTAAATTCAAATACTTGTATACATGACCACTAAAATATAAATAGTTTTATTATTTTTAAGAACAATTATATTTAATATGGATGAGTTTAATAGGGAAATATAACGTACGATGCCTAAGTTTTATCATTTAAAAAAATTGAATGAATCTTTTAAAGAAAGCTAAAACTAAAAATTATGACTAAAACATAATTGGTAAAATGTTAGTTAAAGGTATTAGATATGACTGAAGTCTTCAGAGGAGAAATATAAATTGATAAAAGGTGAAAATGTGAAAAGTTGGAGTTGGTCCACTGTAGTATTTACCTACTGGAGTGGAGGTCGGGCCGGCTATTAAAAATATGGAATTGATTCACCATTATTTATAGTCATAATATTGTTCTAATAATGTTATTTATATTTTTAAAAAATATGTATAAATAAAAAAATATATAATATCGTTTAAAAATTAAAAATTATTGTTTAAGTTATGGTACTAAATACCCCATTAGCTACTCTTGATAGGGGGGTTTAAAATAACTTTGATGGGGCCATAGCCCTCCAACAGGTCCCGCACCTGCCCTCACGTGTATACTGTATATAGCTTTAGCTCCGAAAAGGAAGATTTTGGTATGGGAAAAAGTTCAGTTTCGGTCAGTTTTGAGGTGTTTTTGATGTGATGCATGTTAGATGGCATTACAAATTTTAATTTTTTTTAATATTATTATAATTTAAAATTATAAATATATTACATTATTTTAATTTTATTAACTTCTTAAATCATTTAATATTATATTTTTATATTAAAATTATATTAATGTAAAATTATAATAATATAATATTATAGTACAATGAAAGTTTTTAGGAAATTAAATGTCCCCTTAGTGATAAAAAAAGTGTGAGCGCAACTTCAAACTTATCTTTATTATTATTGGATACACACCTTCTTTGTAATAAATATGCAAGAAGTGTCAACCACTATTTTGATACGTTAGTTTAGACTATATTTAAAATATTTATACTAAGAAAAATTGTAATCTACAGAAGCAATAAAACTCTTTTATTTTTGCAGTTTTATTTATTTATTATAGAGAAATGATATGTCTATAACATTTTTACAATATTTTTACAATAAATTATAAGTGGCAAGTTGTTACATGTTGTTATTGTTGGGACAAAAAAGTAATCTTAGTATTAGTTTCAAATTTGAATCAATAACAACTAACCACCTGTGATTTATTGTAAAAATATTGTAAAATTATTGTAGACATAGCATCTCTCTTAATTATAATATATTTCACAATACCTAATCACTTTTATGTCAATAAGCATATTTTTTACTTTTCTTTTTTTGTTTTTTTTTTTAATGAATTTTGATGAATAGGCTCGTACATTTGTTTACAAAGAGAAAGTAGAACGAGCCTCTCTTTAGTTGTTTCTTATTACTAGTATAGAAAGAGAGACGAAACAAAGAGAAAAGTATGCACTAATTCCAATCAACATCCGGCCAAACTTTTTTAGGGAGTTTAACTTATGGCATCCGCTCCTAATGATAGCTCTTTATCATCAGACTAAGACACCAATTAGTTTTTAGTATAGGCGGAGATTGAACCCCAGATCTCTTATACAACCATCAGAGGCTTTACCAATTGAGCTAACTGGAACCTATTGGCCAAACTTAATGTAGCATATTTATATATACTTGGATTAGATAAGCTTATTTCAGTGAAATCTTTGTTTTTTTTTTTTTTTTTTTCATGTGATTGCCCTGTTGAGGCATATGCTAATTGGACCGAATACAAATCTCTTTTAATCATGTAAAGTCTCCTAGGACTCTTTCCTTTTGTCAAGGTCTGTTTTGATACAACTTATTTTTGCTGAAATTGAAAACTAAAAATACTGTAACAAAATAATTTTTAAATGTGTGAATAGTACTCTGGGTCCCATTTTTATTTTTTTTTTTAATAAAGTGGTTATGGATAATGGGTCCTATAAACAGTGCATAAACAGTAAAACTTGTCTCTAAAAGTTGAAAAGCGTGAAAAAAAAAAAAAAAGCAAAACGCAAATGCCAGACGCAATAATAATTCCTATCCAAACACTCACTCAGTGTCAAAAAAGCAAAACGCACTGCAAATTGGCAATAGTGTAATCTAATAATAGAGGTTTGTCTTTTACTTCAAAAAGGCAAAGGCAATTGCAATCTATAAAAGAATCTATTTAAAGAGCTTTTATATTAAAAGCCACAACATTTTATCATGACATGTAATCTTCACATCAGGATCTAGAAACCCACCATCACATGTGAAAATGTTATTTAGGCTGCGTTTGTTTCAGCTAAAACTAATTTTGGAATTACTTTTACACCTTTGTGTGTATTTGGCTCTAACAGAAAATATGGTCAAAGGGAAAATCAATTACACTTTGACCGTAAAATCACCCATTTCAGCCATAAAACCAATGCAGCCTTCATTTTACCTTCAAACGAATTAGAAGACTCCTAGAGAGAGAGAGAGAGCACGAGCACACCCACAAAACCTAGATCACGCCTCACCTCAGCCAAGCTCCGACTAGCCTAACCAAGCGCCAATCATGCCGGCCCACTGCCTAGATCACGCACCAGCCAAACACCCAAGACCCACAAACACTGGTCCACCCAGATCTTAGCTCACCCCTCCCTCATCACTGATCCACCTCTTCGATTGCCAGCCATGCATCGACGACCTCCGATTTTGACAACTGACCGCAAGCCGTGCTCCACCAAGCTTTCCAACGCAATGGCCGCCACCACCGATTGCCGACAATCGACCACCAGCCCACTCTACTCCACCCCAAACCCACCCAATCTGGTCGCCACATGACCCACCCATGCCTGATCTCTCTCTTTCTCGATCTACCTCCCCCTTTCCCTCACTTGTCGATCACTTTCTCTTCCTCCTTCTCTCCGTTTGACCGAGTTTTTGGTGTTAACAATTGTTTTGTTTGGTTTTGTTTTGATTTTTGTTTGTTTTAAGCTTATATATTGAAATTTTCTATTATGAAATTTGTTTGGAAACTGAGAAAATAGTTGAAATTTTTTTTAAGAAAATGTGAGAAACTAGTAGAAAAATAGTATTTTCAAAACACAACCAAACACTTGAAAATATTTTCCTTTCCCAAAAATATTATCACCTGAAAATATTTTACACTCGGAAAATATTTTACATTTAACCAAATGCAGCCTTAGAAAAATTATAATGGACACTTGTGCATAATTTTAAATTTTCACTTTTCACGATGAATTCATTACTTCAACTAATTTTTATGACATAATATATTTTTTTATCCTCCTGAGATTTAAAGAATAATTATTTATCCCTTTAATTTCGTATTACTTTTGATAAAATAAAAATAAATAAAAAATTTCGAATTACTTTAGTTCAATAAAAGCCTATTCATGTTTTTGTGACATTACTTTATGTTATTTTTTTAATATATTTTAATATAAATTTATCATTTTCTCATCTATTCTATGCATAATTTGTTCCCCTCACAAAATGCGATCTCTCTCTCCCAATTTCATTGTGGATTTTTTTTTTAAAAAAGTTTTCTTACATCTCTAAGTGGGAGGGCTTAGAGCAATCCACAGCAGTGAAACTATTTTTTTAGCTATTTGACACCACAAAAAGTTACTTTATCTATTTTACCTACTCATTTTACAAAACATCATACATCAGTGGATTTATTTTAGCTTTCAACACAATAAAATCATATAAACATCACAATAAAATATTCATCATATACAACATCATCATCTCTATCTTTTTCTCTCTCTTCCTCTTCGTCTCTCTCTTCTCTGATACATAGACATGGCAATATGGGTCAGAATTTCCTGACTTGACCTGACCCAGATAACCTGTGACCCGACCCACTAAAAAAATTCGCTAAAAAAATATTTTAATTACGTCTTGATACTAAGTGCATAAAGCACAAAGTACCAAAATTAATAATAAATATATTATGGAGAATGACTATTTAATTCATCAAAACCGTTTCAAAAAAAAAAAAAAATCATCAAAACCAATAAGAGCTAGCTAGCCTAGCTTCAGTGCTTGCCAATTGCCTACAACATGTTACACAAGGGCCAAGGCTGTCAAGAGTCACCAGTGAAGACAGCCATTAAAAAAAAAAAAAAAAAAAATCTCATTCAGTTGAGCTGTAGTCCATTGTCCAAACTACAAAGGACCAAATATCTCATTCAGTTTGGTATATGTTGTGCTATGTTTTTTTAATAATAAAGATTGCAATGTTGTGTTGTTATTTTTCATTGCACTTTTTTTTAATGATTAGGAATTTGATCATTATGAAAGTGGTCGTGGTGCCAAAACAAAAAAATCTCAGTTGGACTTGTATTTAAAGGAGCCTAGACTTAACAAAAAGCAAAATTCAAAGTTGGAAGTTCTCTCTTGGTGGAAAGAGCATTATAATCGGTTTGTAGAGCTTTCTTTAATGGCACAGGATCTCATGAGCATTCCGATAACCACTGTTACTTTTGAATCAAGTTTTAGCACTGGGAAAAAAATTCTTACTCCATATCGATCACGTCTTTTACCTGAGAATGTGGAAGTTACGTTGTGTACTAAAAGTTGGCTATATGGATTTGAAGGTAATTTAATTTTTCTTATAGTCATAATTATACAATTTTAATTCTTTATTGATTTGCTTTCATGGTACATTGAATTATATTAAAATATTGTATTGCAGATGAAGATGCTGACGAAATTGGCCAACTTGAGCTACAATTTGCAAGTATGAATATTTGCAGTGCTGAATCTGCTACCAACATTGAATAAATTGAGATTGATGTGTAATTCTTATAAAATATTTACTTATTCTTCTTTACTTAATATGTTATGTTTATTTTTAAATATTTTTTTGTTTAGTTTATCTTCCTAGGTAATCTAACTTTACTATTATTTTAAATGCAACAAGAACATGTGCACTTCAGAAGACTAATAACTTGCTACTTTGTTAGCGTACTTGTTTTATTTGTTTTAAGATCTATCTCTTTTTAAAGATGTAAACTTGTAATTATATGCATTTTGACAGTAAACTATTAACATTGAAGACTGTTGATGCTCATTTTTGTAAATCTGTACCTAAAGGCCCATGAGGAAGAAAACCCAATAAAAAGCAAGGCCCAAAAACCCACCAAGAAGACCAAAGAGCAAGAAAGGTCCAACGAAAAAGGTGCAAGGGAAAGCAATCTGCCGCAGAATACAAATCTGCCACAGAATACAGTTTTCTGGTGGAATGGTTTTAGCAGATGAAGATAAATTGAGCCCAAGACCCTTTTGATCCAGTTAATATTATTTGGCCAACAAAGGCCCAAATTCTTTTGTATAAGAAGATAAACGTGAAAACTGATATGAAGAAGTACAATGAAAAGAAATAAGGAACGGCAGGAAGTGTCAACAGCAGGAATTGTGTGAAGGAAGAGTCAAACTAAAAGAAATGACAAACGCAGCAGGAAACACGTGAAAAAATAAGACAAAAACACGCGGCAGACGAAATAGAACTAATCTGCTTCGGTAGAAACGGCGTGGGAGACAAAAACAAAAGACAGTGAAGCAAGCACAGAAGGGCCAGGGCACCACCAACCCATACCCAGCTAATACAAGGGAGGTGGGGCCATGGTCAAGGGAATTCAGAGGGCGTGGTTTGGTGGTGGGGGGAAAATGGGGTCTATATTTAGTTTCCTGCCATGACTTCTTCTGAAAATATATCCTGCTGGGATGGTATCTTACCAAAAAGAAGTAATAAATGGTTGGGACCATCTGATGCATGCCTTAGAGCTAGGTAGTGAAGTAGAGGTATACAGCAGGAACAAACAAAATATCAGTTAATGTGATTACATTCAATTATCTCTCACACGTCACATGTGACACTATTCCATGCCACCATGTCATGTACTTGTGTATCAATTAATGATTTAATAAATTAACTTTGTACATGAAATTCAATAAATCAAAGTAGATGTACATGTGAATGTAATTGTAATTCAAAGAGCTGATGTAGTGATTCTTAAAATTTCACAAAATTCATGAAAATTTGGATTTGAAAATTTAAGAACACCCTCCTTAAATTGACAAAAAACTAAATGTCAATGTATCCACCGTAAGTCCTATTTGATAATTTTTTTTTTTAAAAAAGTGTAAATTCCCCGACCAAAAAGAAAAAGAAAAATGTGAATTAAGCTTTGACATCTTTTTTTTTTTTTTTTTTTCTTCCTTTAATTTAACAAAGAGAAACGTCCTATACCTACAAATCAGTAATCAAATATGGCATCGATTCGATACATAACTTCCATATGAAGAGTGAACCCACCACCCATTAAACAGGACACCTATGGTACAAGTTGTAGTTGTACAAACTAAAAAAGTGAATAAAAAACGACCCAACCAAAAAGAAAAATGTGAAAACTGTATATCGTGCCTCGTGGGTCTTTTATCAATGTTGATTTTAGCAGTCAAAGACAAATAACGAAGACTCCAAATGACCCTTTATTGCTATTGAATTGTTTCTATTAAATGTAATCCTGTCATAATCTTTCAATCCTAACTCAATTTGTTAATAAAACGGGTTGAGTTGGAAGTTAATTTCGTACCGTACTGGTCGGGATGGCCGGTATATACCGTACCGACCAGTGCACCGGTACAAATCCTCTCTTATTTCGTATCGAAAAAAATACCGGCTGTATTGGCCTCGTACCGGCGAAATCCGGTTGTTTCGGCCGGTTAGTGAATACCGGACCAGTACCTTTTCTTCCTACGCCACACTAAACTGCTGTCTCTCTATGCCTCCTTTTTATCATACCGATGACGATGAAATACCGATTGGTGGTGAGGAGAGGCGTTGGTGATTCATGCACTGGAAATCGGTTTGAAGTGAAGAAAAAAATAGACTGGACTGATGCGCTAAAAGAGTTAGACTTGATGTGAATCATCTGATACTGAGAGAGAGAGAGAGAGAAAGAGATCTGTAACTAATGGGGGGGAAGAAATGAAATAAAAAGTGAAGGGTGATAACAAAATTAATTTGGAGGAGGAAGAGGATATGGGTGGTTGTAATGAGATAGCGTGTGAAGTTGATGTGTTGGAACTTGAAAATAGGATATGCTTTAAAAATAGGAATGATGTTAGAAGGCAACTAGCTTCAGGCGTGCCTGCCAATCTACGGAAGATATGCATTAGACGATAGATAATAGATGTAGCATTAGCCAATGGATAATAGATGTAGTTCTTTTTGGTAATAGCAAAGTTGATATTTAATGATAAAAAAGAAAGAAAGAAGGCTTCAGGCTGCAACAGTAAAGAAAAATAAAAGAACAAACGGGGTATGATGGAAAACTCTCGCTCTCTCGTGCTTTCAACGGAAGAACAAGAGGAACTCTCTCGTAGTAATAAAAAGGTTAAGAATGTGGGACATGCAGGGTTTCAAGATGGGCAAAGTGGGCAGGACGTTCCTATTACCTCGATGAGGTATGGCAATGGTGGCTGGAATCAAACAGGGACTTTCAAAGACAGATTGGTCGGTGAGGTCCCAGGTGCCTACACTCAGGCCTTCAGCTTTGAAGACCACATGGAGGATGATTTAGAATCAGATGAGGAGGTGGAAGCTCTCCGTGAAGGTTTGGTGGCAGTGAGGTTCTCCAAAGACTTTAAACAACAGATTCGAAGTTTATGGACAAGAGCTCTTATTGTTAAAGTTGTTGGGCGGTCAGTTGGGATCAGCTATATCCAGAACAAGCTCTTATCTTTATGGAAGCCTGCTGGGAGGCTGGACTGCGTTCCCCTTGGACAGGGATTCTTTCTCACACGTCTATCGCTTAAAGAGGATTATGAGAGTATCCTTAGGAGGGGACCATGGTTTATTGGAGGGCATTTTGTTTCCATTAGACCGTGGGAGCCTGATTTCCGGCCGGCGACGGCCAATGTTTCATCGGTAGCAATTTGGATTCGCCTAAATGAGTTACCTATTGAGTATTATCATGCAGAAGCACTTCATCAAATTGGTAAGTCAATTGGTAACGTGCTGCGGGTTGACACGCACACGGCCACTGAAACCAAAGGTAAGTTTGCTAGGCTCTGCGTACAGATTGATGTTAACAAACCATTGACTACGGCTATTCTAATAGGAAAGTTTGAGCAACCTGTGTGTTATGAGGGTATCCAAAAATTATGTTTTGAGTGTGGTAGAGTGGGCCATTGGAGAGAAAGTTGTCCGTACACTATCCGGCAAGAATCACCTGTTGGAAGGACGGAGAAGACGATGGAAGGGAGCGTGGATTCTTTCCCATGCGATTTGCATGCAGAGGACAAGGTGGAGAAAGGACAAGGGCCTAGTGGGGGTGTGAATGGTAGTGCGAAGGAGGAGACTACAGAGAGTACGTACGGCCCGTGGGTAGTCGTTACTCGTAGGAAACAAGATACAAGGAAGCAAAGAAATGGTGGGACCGCAATAGGTCAGGGGCGTGAGCAACCACAACAAAATCTGGTAGAAGGGGTTTTGAGAAAACGACGAATATGGGGAATATACAGACTGGGATTATTTGTGAGATTGGTAAGGAAGTTAAAAGAAAGCTGGCGCCCATCAAGGAGATTAATGGGCCTATGTTGGCAAACTCTCTCCAACGTTTAGTGAAGGAGCCCAGTATTGAAAAGGTTGAGATAAGCCCATACAATATGGGTATGGAGGAAGATATTAACTGGGATGGGCTTGGGAAAGTTAAGGGGTCTGTAAAGCCCAATGTAAAGAACTCTGTTAAAGGCAAGAAGGCACTTGCGCGATCTAGGGTTGGTCATAATTCTTCTTCAGACGCTGCAAGAAGAGATGGAGAGGAAACTCGGACATCAGCTCAAGGTCGAAATGAGCCATCATCTTCGCGGGACTCGCCGGAATTCTTGCTCGCATCTGCGCCATGGCCAGAAAAGGGGTTCCTTTTTCAAGGTGGAGATCGCCGAGACTCCAAGAAGCAACCATGCCGTGATGAGGGTCGAGCTGATCCGAGTTGTGATCTGGGTCGGTGTGAAGTTCCAGCAAAGATGGAAGTGCAATGGTCAGCTGAAGAAGGTGTTTGCAAGGGAGAACTGCCCACCAATGCCGGAACTAGTTTGGACGGATGCGAAGTTCATGAAGGGGGTTGTAATGATGGCTTTTCCGTCGCTAGAGGCGGAGCGGTGCTGAAGACTGGTATTTTAGCTGATTCATACAAGTCCCATGGGGAAAAGAGTGTTTCAACAGCCAATTTGTTCAGACTTCTCTGGGCATTGAAGGAGTGGGATCTAGGAGTGTGGCATCTCAGAGCGGTTTTGATGCGGATCGAATGGAGCTTGAGGGAGGAGGCGGAGATGCTATCTCAGCCTAATTTTGCCTCAACTTTTCATTTGTCCTCATGAATTTAATTGTGTGGAATTGTAGAGGTGCTCTTAAGCCCTCTTTTCAAAAGCATGTTGGTGAGCTGGTTCAGAGTCATAATCCAGCGATTTTGGTTGTAATGGAGACCCGTGTTGGGGGTAGTAGGGCTAAGGAGATTACTGACAGATTGCCCTTTGATGGTGCAGTGCATACGGATACCATTGGTTATGCCGGTGGTCTCTGGCTTTTGTGGGATTCAGATAGAGTGGATGTCACGCCTTTGGCAAATACTGAGCAGGAAATTCATGCTACAGTTAAGGTACGAAATTCTAACTCTAGCTGGCTCCTTACTGCTGTATATGCTAGTCCTAGATCTGCTGAAAGACTTATTTTGTGGAATAACCTTATTAAAACTTCTGAGTTGCATGATATGCCTTGGGTTCTGGCGGGGGATTTCAATGAACCTCTTACGGGGGAGGATAAATTCGGGGGAAGAGAAGTGAGTGTCAATAGGTCGCTATTATTTAAAGAGTGCCTGGATAAATGTAACATGATTGACATCGGTTTTTCGGGGCCCCGCTTTACCTGGACAAACAGAAGGGAGTTCCAAGCTCTAATTCAGGAAAGAATAGACAGGATTTTTGTGAATCCTAGCTGGTGCATTTTATATCCGGAAGCTAGAGTTGTTCATCTTACCCGCTGTCATTCTGATCATTGCCCTATTCTTTTGGAGATGCAGCCGAGAATAATCAGTGGGAAAAAAAGGCCTTTTAGATTTCAAACTTGCTGGTTGTCAGAACCATCCTTCCCAGATATTGTGACTCATGCTTGGAGAGACCCTACTACTTTAGGGAATGCAGTGAACAGGTTTACTCAAGCAGCAATAAGGTGGAATGGTACCCACTTTGGGAATATTTTTACTAGGAAAAAGAATTTGTTGGCTAGGATCAATGGTATTCAGAGGGCCTTATCAGTGAAACCTTCTGTTTTCCTGGTTAATTTGGAGGATGAGCTCCTTAAGGAATTAGACTGAGTGCTTAATCAAGAAGAAGAGCTTTGGGCTTTAAAGTCTAGGGTTAATTGGATGATTCAAGGTGACCGTAATACCATTTTCTACCATGTGTCTACCCTTGTTCGAAGAAAGAGAAATCAGATTTTGGCCATTAAGGATCATGTGGGGGAGTGGATTCATGAAGAAAGTGCTGTTAAGGAGATTTTTAGAAATGGTTTCAGCAGTATCTACACTTCTTCCTTTACTTCAGACTCTCGAGCTGCACCCTCTGTATCCCAGTGGCAGGCTAGGCTATCTGATGAAGAGAAGGAGAGTATTGGTGGGATTGCTACGGAAGAAGAGATAAAATCTGCCCTATGGTCTCTGAAAGCGTTTAAAGCACCGGGTCCAGATGGTTTGCATGCTGGATTCTTTCACAGGTTTTGGTTGATTGTGGGTAAGTCGGTGATTGATGTGATTAAAAAGATTTTTACGGAGGACTATCCCGGAATATTTGAACCAAACCCTTATTGCCTTAATTCCAAAGATTCAAAGTCCTGAGTCGTTGAGTAACTATAGACCTATTAGCTTGTGTAATTCTGTATACAAGATTGTGACAAAGATTATTGTTGCCAGACTTCGTCCATATTTAGACAAACTTATATCTCCTCTCCAGACGGCTTTTGTCCCAGGAAGAAAGGGCATTGATAATGCAATCATAGTGCAGGAAGTCGTTCATACCATCAGTAAGAAGAAAGGAAGGGTGGGGTATATGGCCTTAAAGATTGATCTAGAAAAGGCGTACGATAAACTCGAATGGAGCTTCATAAGGGATATGTTGATTAGGGCCAATTTACCCTCTGATTTGATTGATATTATTATGAGCTGTATATCCACGGTCTCAACGTCTATCTTATTCAATGGTGAAGCTCTTGATCCAATATTCCCGTCTAGAGGGATCAGGCAAGGAGACCCTCTCTCGCCTTATCTATTCATTCTTTGTATGGAATTTCTTGGCCAACTCATTGAGGAGAAGTGTAATGCTAAACTTTGGCAGGTCGTGAAGGCTTCGAACAGTGGCCCGGCATTTTCACACCTATTTTTTGCAGATGATTTGGTGTTGTTTGCCAAAGCTGATCATTCTAATTGTTCGGCAATTAGGGATGTTCTGGATGAGTTTTGCAGCTTATCGGGTCAATCTGTAAGTGATGCTAAATCAAGAGTTTATTTCTCTCCAAATGTGGAAAGGGATGCTAGGGAATCATATTGTGATATTCTGGGCTTTGCCTTAACCCCGTCTCTTGGAAAGTATCTTGGAATTCCTATTAAGCATCCGGGTTCTTCATCTCAAGATTTCAATTTCATCCTTGATAGGGTGAAGACTAAGTTAGCTGGGTGGAAAGCTAACTTACTCTCTTTGGCTGGTCGGGCGGTCTTAATTCAAGCTTCTTTAGCGGCTATTCCGGCATATGTTATGCAATGCACTCATATTCCGAATAAAATCCTTGAGGGGATAGACCGGGTGAATAGAAACTTTCTTTGGGGGTCATCGGAATCGTCCAAAAAAATTCATTGGGTTAGGTGGCAAAAGGTAGCGAAATTGAAGGAGGAAGGTGGGCTTGGTTTGCAAACAGCCAAGGGTAGAAACACTGCTTTATTAGCTAAACTCAATTGGAGGCTTCATATTGAGAAAGAAGCTGTATGGGCTAAAGTGCTAAGACAGAAATATTGTAACCACAGAAGGGCAAATTCTACCAATGCGGATAGACTTCCTTGTTCACAAATTTGGAAAGGAATAAAGAAGGGAAGGGATACTTTTCACCAGGGCTGTATGTGGACAGTTGGAAGAGACAGTCAGGTCAGTTTTTGGTGGGATAACTGGACGGGTAAAGGTGCTCTCCGCTACATGATCCAAGGACCTTTAACCCAAGGAGTTGAAAAATGGAAGGTGGGTGATCTTTTGTCAGATATGGGTTGGGATTGGGCTAGGATTCCTTTTGAGCTTCCTCCTCAGGTCAAGTCTTTAATTCAAGCAACCCCCACTCCTTAAATGAGTCGTGGTCAAGATAAGTTAGCTTGGGCAGGCAATCCGAAAGGAATTTTTGATCTTAGGAGTGCCTACTCTATTGCTACAAAGGAGGAGGCAGGCCATTCCTACAACTATGATAGGATTTGGAAGCTTCAAACTCTGCCTAAAATTAAAACCTTCATGTGGTTGTGTACTCACAATAGCATAGGCGTAAAGGTGTGCCTTACTAAAAGAGGGGTAGTGGTTGATGAGCTATGCCCTGTATGTCAAAGAGAGCCTGAGACGATCATCCATGCCATTAGAGATTGTGTTTGGGTCAAAGCAGTGTGGTTACAACTGGGAGTAAGCATATCCAATCAAGCCTTTTGGACAAGCATTCTCCAAGAGTGGATCACTATCAATGGGAAAACAAATAACAGCTCTGATCGAGGTAACATCCCTTGGAAATCAATTTTTTCTTTTGCTGTGTGGTGTATTTGGAAAAGTAGAAATATGTTTGTCTTCAATAGGAAAGGGCTGAACCATCAATTGTCTAAGGAAATTATGAACCAAACTGTGGAATTCTTCTACTGTGTTCAATCTCCTAGAAACCCAGGTCGCAAAGTCTTAAGGGCTATTCGATGGGAGAAACCTCCTACAGGATGGAAGAAGCTAAATACAGATGGTTCTTGTGTGGGTGGTTCGGATAGAGCTGGTTGTGGAGGATTGGTGAGGGATGGGCATGGAAATTGGGTAGGGGGTTTTACTAGACATTTTGGCTCATCAAATAGCTTTATTGCAGAACTTTGGGGGCTTAGAGAGGGGTTGCTGCTTTGCTACAACTTAAACATTGATTGTCTTGTTATTGAATTGGATGCCCAAGCTGTGGTGGAGGTTTTTCTGAAGGCAGGTTATGTTAACAATGTCATTTCCCCCTTGCTGGATGACTGTAGGCGATTGCTAGAGCGCTTCCACCAAATTCGCTTCAACCATTGTTACCGCCAAGCCAATAGGTGTGCAGACTTGCTGGCTAGGATGGGTGCTTTGCAGGATGTAGATTTTATTTCTTTTAGTAGTCCTCCTATGGACATTTGTAGTGCTTTAATTGATGACTGTAATGGTGTGATGTTCAACAGGATGTGTCCTGTTCTGGATGTTGTGGTTTAGTTGTTTAATACATCGTCGTTTACCAAAAAAAAAAAAAAGAAAAATAAATGAAAGAATAAAATAAACGTGGGACAAGGGAAGAGAAAAACTAGAATAAGAGAAATGATGGACTTTTTTCTCTATTTTTTACCCGTACTTAATATCTGGAATAACAATGTGGCTCTAAATGTTAGTTTGGTAGACATGATTCTTGTTGTACTGATAATATTATTAATTGTTATTTTTATTTTTATTTTTATTTTGTGTGTGTGTATATATATATATATATATATAAAATAGCGGTAAACTCGAAACGGTATACCGATATTGACCGGTATCCGAAATATATCGTATCGGTGACCAAACCGGTATAGCCTTCGGTACGGTATTGACTCCCTTGGGGTTGACTTGACCCAATCCACTTGACATACTTAATAAACGGGTCGTGTTTGGTTGACATTAATGTAAAACAATACATTTCAACCTATATAACATAAAACATCCATTAAGAATTTTTTTTTTAATATCCCAAAAGTAGTGCATACACTTCAAGTTTTTAACTCACATTCAAAATAATATAGTTAAATAAAAATATATCTATCTAGAAATATGTTTCCCAAAGGAAGTGCATACACCTCAACCCAAATTCAAAATAACATAGTTCAACAAAAATATAATATCCTCAAGGTTTGTAAAGTTTCAATTTTCTTAATATCTGGAATAACAATGTGGCTCTAAATGTTAGTTTGGTAGACATGATTCTTGTTGTACTGATAATATTATTAATTGTTTTTTTTATTATTTTTATTTTGTGTGTGTATATATATATATATATATATATATATATATATATATATATAAAATAGCGGTAAACTCGAAACGGTATACTAGTATTGACCATTATCCGAAATATATCGTATCGGTGACCAAACCGGTATAGCCTTCGATACGGTATTGACTCCATTGGGGTTGACTTGACTCAATCCACTTGACATACTTAATAAACGGGTCGTGTTTGGTTGACATTAATGTAAAACAATACATTTCAACCTATATAACATAAAACATCCATTAAGAATTTTTTTTTTAATATCCCAAAAGTAGTGCATACACTTCAAGTCTTTAACTCACATTCAAAATAATATAGTTAAATAAAAATATATCTATCTAGAAATATGTTTCCCAAAAGAAGTGCATACACCTCAACCCAAATTCAAAATAACATAGTTCAACAAAAATATAATATCCTCAAGGTTTGTAAAGTTTCAATTTTCAATTATATCCCTTATAAGTTTTTGTAATTATTCGCTTTTCTTTTTAAATTTAAAATATAGGTTGGATATAAAAGGTATTTGACAAATTTAAAATAAAATGAATATTTATTTTTTATACGAGTTAAATGAGTTGTGTTTTAAATGAGTTATTTCGGATTAACACAAATAAATTGGCGTGTCAAATGTGTCTATTATGGGTTATGTGAGTTGACCTGCTTGTGACATGTTTCTTATCATGTCCCTTTCGAGTTGACCCATTTATAACCCAAACCCGTTAAGGCCCAATTCTAACTTGCAAAAACCCGTGTCGTGTTTGCGTTAGTTAGATCGAACATTGACACCCCTAACTCTAACCATCCATAAATAAAAAAAATTATTAGTGATTTTTTTATGTATTAATATATATACCATTTTTTATGTTTTATTTTTATATTTTAATAACACAACAAAATATGTTGTAAACCATAAAGAGTAAACACTGCAAACTATATTGGAATAAAAAAAAGCCATGGACCCTATTGTTAATAACACAACAAAATAGGTACAAACTGTGTCAGCTGTAAAGTTTAAATGCATGTCAGTGTGTGGACGGTGGAGAAGTTTATTCAAAATTTCAAAAGGAGGTGGCATGAATAATGAAACTATCTTCTCAATAGAAATTAGAAAATAAATAAATAAATAAATGATATGATACGATAGGCAAATATGTCGGATCCGATTTAAGTCAGTCAATGATAATAATAAATATAATAGGTAAATAATTGTGTAAATTTACAAGTTTGTTATAACTTTAATTATATAAATTTATATTGTTTTTCAAAAAGAATGTAAATTTATATTGATATTATTTATTTTATTATTTATTTATTTATAATTTCTTTATGTATCTCGAAAATGAAATAAGAAAGTGAATAATGATTACTGTATGTAAAGAAAGATATATAATTAAAAAATTTAAGAAAAAATTGATATTTTAATAAAATATTATGTAAAATAGATAATTTAACCTTTGGTGCTTCGAAAAGTAGGGTGTCCTGACTTAGGGCTGGATTAACAATTTTAGGAAGTAAAAACTTTAAATACAGTATTTTCTTATATTTAAATTTTTATTAATTAAATAATATATTTTTTTTTAATTTTTAATTTGTTTATCTATTGTATTTTTAATTTTTTTCCTTTTGAAATGAAAATTTATTAATTAAGCTTTTGTATTCAAGTTCCACTAATATTTCATTTTTTATTGGTTAAAAAAATAGAAATAAAAAATGATTTATAATGCAAAAATATAATTCGACTAAAATAAAATTTTAAGTATAAAACAGTCTCAACTTTACTAGATGATGTGGTTAGTTTATATTCTAAACTTGCCCAATTGAAATTTATTTATCACATAACTCAATAAATTAGTACTAACACAAAATAAATTATACTAAATTCATATTTTTTATTATGATAAGTTTTATATGGATATTTAGATTTGCTTAAAATTATTATTATTAAATAAACGATAATTAATGAAAATATATCAGAGAAATATAAATTAAAATGTAAATTAGATTCAAACCTCTTGAGGTTTGGGTTAATGGCAATTAGATTCAAGAGTTTTCAAAACTAACCAATGTGGTCCCTAAAACCAATTTATTAATACCTAAATTGGTTGAGAAAAAATAAATATCTATTTAGGGACTATGTTGACTTTAAGAATCAAATTGACTAGTTTTAAAAAAATTTAAACTAAGTTGGTATTCGTCCAAACCTCAAATAATGTTATCGAAATTCACCTTAAATTAAATAAACTGGTTCAAATATAAAAAATTGAAAATCAGTACAAATTGAAAAGTCATACGACTAATTAAAATATATAAAAAAATTAACCCCAAAAATATATATATATATATATATATATATATATATATATATATATAATTGTAGGGTCGATTTTCGTAGCCCATGCCCAAAAGATATGAGTTGAAGGCCCAACGAACCCAGAACAATGAATTTGTAGAGAGTGGGTTGAAGGTTTAGGCACTGGCCGGCCTTTACTGAGCCGGAACTACTTTATATCTTATTGAAAGAACACTTAGACCAATTTACAAGTGAGGGATGCTCCTCGGCCATTGGCCGAGGAGGCTTGTTTCCCAGGCCTCTCTCTTTTCTTTTTCTTTTTTCTTCCTCTTTACACTTTGTTCGTATCCTTTATATATTACTCTCTTCTTCCTTCTGTTGATCATCCATTGGCCTTCCCTCTGGCTGCCTGTCCCATCAGAAATTATATCCGTGCTCAAGTGGTTCACCCTGATTGATGTAGTCCTGCCCGGGGGTTGCATCCCCATTAATGCGGCTAGAAGGGTTAGGTGAGAATATTAAATGTGAAGGTGACAACTTGCTCTGGATTTGTCCCCTCCTCCTTTTGACGATTGTCCTTAGTATGCCGAGGACGAGGGGGTCCTCGGCGTGGATCTAAAGGTGTTTTTCCCCCCAAATTGGCCTCGGATAATCATCCTTCCTCGGATTGGGCCATTTGGGCCTGACTTGGAGTGGGCCAAGGCTGCACAATTTCTTGACCCCACAAAAATATTATAACATATTTTGATAATATAACATAATAACAAAAGTGGTGGTTGATGTGATATCACATGAACCCACGTGATAGTTGCAGACTATATTGGAATCAAAAAAGTGTATGGACCCTTCTCTTAATAACACAACAAAATAGGTACAAACTGTGTAAATTGTAAGGTGTAAATGCATGTCGGTGTGTGGACAGTAAAAAAGTTTATTCAAAATTTCAAAAGGATGTAATGTGAATATATGAAACTATTTTCTTGAATTTTTTTTAAAAGAATTATGATAATAAATGATTTGATAGGCGAACAAGTGAGTCTTAGGTTAAATATTACTAAAATTAAAATATATTTGTATTATAGGTACTGTTTGAAGTTATTTGTGGAAATAAAGAGAGAAATTGAATTTCGGCAATAATATTTCCGAAATTCAACAAAAAGGAGGAGAGAGAATGAGAAAAAGGAGAAAAGAGAAAAGCCTAATGTTAGGAACAGTAAAACTTGAATTTCGGCAACAATGTTGCCGAAATTCATCTGCCCAAATTCCCTATGCTGCCCGGATGTGTGAGAAGTGCAATAATGAGTGGGTGCCCAAAAAAAAAAGTAATTGTAGCAATGATATTGCCGAAAATGGTAGGGGGAAAAAAGTGAATGCGGAAGAATTAAATAAAAATATATAAAGTGTTACGTACACAATATTTTTACAATATTTTCATAACAAATTACAGGTAACTATTATTATTAATTCAAATTTAAATTTAAAGATTACTATTTTAATCCAATAATAACAATAAATAATAATCTAAGACTTAAAATTTATTATAAAATTATATCAAAAATTGTGTGCACTTTATTTCTATAAAAATAAAAAAAAAAATTCAATTATAACAATAGTATTGTCGAAATCTGAATAGTCACGTTCTTGTCCAGGCTGTCTCGAATTTGAAAAAGAAATAATGGAGAGCTCGTCTTTTATTAAAAAATTAATGAGTGCGTTTCCATGTCCAGGCTGTCTCGCGTTTCCATGTTTCACGTTTTGTGCATTTTCAGTTTTTTTTTTTTATTTATTTATTTATTTTTTTTTAACTGGTGCCTGGTGCACTGTTCGTTCTCATGCACTTTGCACTAAGTGTATAAACAGTAAAAAAATGGTCCGGTTTTTGTTTAGTGAAAATTTTTACTGGACATGTCTGGCTTTAGACATGTGTCCACCATTCAACATGTCAAGTGAAAACTTTCACTAGACACAAGTCACATTTGTAAAAAAAAAAGTATATAGTAATTTTTTATACTTTTAAAAATTATTTTACTATAATATTTTTAATTTTCAATAAAATAAATTGTATCACATAATGTAGTATAAAAAAGTTACAATTCGCTTATGTGATAAGTTGTAATTGATAAATCTTTTCACTAATTATAACTTGCTATATTCACTAATCACCACTCACGTGTAATTGTAACTTTTCCTGAGCCGCTTTACGTGACACAAGTTTTATACAAAATTAATAATTTTCAGTATTTTCAATGCGAGTGTCAGTGTAGTCACACGGTGCCTCATAAGAGGCGGAACCCACATACCATAGAGCCCACCTCTCTTTGTGAGATACCCGGTGTACGTGTTGGGTAGAGACTATACATCCACATGGTAAGCAGGTAAGGTTAGGAAACCTCAAAGAAAGAGAAAGTGAGAAACCACATAGGAAACAACTCATGTGAAAGACACTGACACTTAGTAGGCTCAGTTTCTCACCATCTCACCCGCGTGCGATGTCAAAAAAAAAAACGGTAATGTGCCTTTCAAAAATTAAAAATATTAGCGTGTGTCAGTCCTTAATTCTGAATAGTCTCACTCAAGTCTTGTCTAAGCTGTCTTGCATTTAAAAAAAAAAAAAAGTAATGGTTTGCTTTAACGTGGAGAGCTATCTTTTATTCAAAAATTAATAGCTTTCAATATTTTTAATGTTAGTGTCCGTGTGGTCACATGTAGAGCTTAAGAAACTTCAAAGAAAGAGAAAGTGAGAAACCGCACAGGAAACAACTCATGTGAAAGACAGTAACAGCATCCACGTCGGATGCTAAATCTTATCTTATTTTACAATCTCAAAAAATTACTTTATCTATTATATTATCTCACTTTACAATACACCCAACATTTCAAAATTCTATACTTCATTTTTTTATTAAAATATTATTTTTTTTAATCTTTCTTTATTATTACTTTTCCAATCATCATTTTTTTGTTTTTTTTCAAATTTAACTACTTTTTCAAATTTATCCAGTTCAACGGTTGGAATATTCCTGAATTTTTTTTCTTTTCAATTCCTTCCCCCACACACACACACGTTGGAATATTCTCAACAACCTGCCAATTTTTTTTTCTTTTCAATTCCTTCCCTCCCCCGCCGCCCCACACACACACACACACACACACACACACACACACGTTGGAATATCCTCAACAACCTACCAAATTTTTTTTTCTTTTCAATTCCTTTCCCCACACACACACACACAGCCAAATTTTTTTTCTTTCCAATTTCTTTCCAACACACACACACAACCTGCCAAATTTTTTTTCTTTTCAATTTCTTTCCAACACACACACACACAGAACCTGCCAATTCCTTCCCCCCCCCCCCCCCCCACACACACACACACACACACACACACACACACACACACACACAACTTGCCAATTCCTTTCCAACACACACACACACACACAACCTGGCAATTTCTTTCCAATACAATAACTATCATTTATCAAAATATATAATATATTTAAACCAAGTTAAAAACATAATTATCATTTATCAACATACAATAACTGTTTTAGTACATTAGACCAAGTACCAACTTCTATTTATTTAAGTAATCCATGCATACTGATCACAAGCTCACAATGAGAAAGTTCATATCTTCACCTAGTACAGAACACAAAGGCGCACAGCCACTTATTTAGCTAATTAATGTCCAAAAGCCCTGCTGGATTGTTCACTACTGAGCCTGTGAAAGAAAATTAGATTGAAGGATGGGTTAGCAAAAGGCATACTGTGGGAAATAAGAGTAGAAAAACTTCTACGAAGTCAAATTCATAATTCCATGTACTAAATGGACAGTACCAAGAAGCGAGCCTTGTAGAATTCAACGAGCTCTTTGGGATCCGTCTTTGTTGGCTTATAAGCATCAATCTTGTTTACCTCCTGCACAAGGTTTACCAAGAATAATTATAATTCAAAAAACCATAACACTGATACAATAGGAACTCGTGCCTCCTTTAAAGCCATGTTTTTCCCCCTTAACAACAAGTGGGGGAGCGGAGGGGGATTTGGACACAAGTTTTCCACCAAAGAATTGGATAATGTCACTAAGTTATAAGACTCTTAACCTTCAAAACCATGCTTTAAGTGAAGAGAATATAAATATTTTGTATATATAGCATTTGAATGCATGCCCCACCATGCAACAGGTAGATTGATGATTGTTTCTAAACGCAAACAGAAGAGTATGATCAGGCTCAATCAACTCAAGCAAAGGAAATCACAAATCAACAAAAGAGATCTTCCTCCAACTATTAATCAATCTACATTCATTATCCTTTAGGTTTCAGAAACAATACCGAAGACGTGTACTGCCTTTTGGGGGGACAAGGCAAATATTTTCAGTCACAACCTACAATTATCTATAGTAATTGCAGCCCCAATGTTGCAACTCAATGCCACAACTTCCAAGCCAAAGCTATCGGTTGATTCAGTTCCTATCAATGAGTTACAGCTTCTAGAACTAATTAATCTTACAAGCAGTAAATCTTAGACCACTAGAACTCACAATTGCCACTAAACATCATATGGGTTCTAACTTACCTCAATCCACTTTGCAAGTTTAGGCCTTCCTGCAGTTATGTCATAATTCCACAATGCTGAAAAGACGATTTGGAATCTTTCAACAAACGGGATGTAAGCTACGTCCGCCTGAAGATCACATAGCTCACAAATCAAAGGAGGAACACTCATATTATAGAAAATATCATTTAATAATCGTATTATTGGTTTCCACTTGCCATATATATATATATATAGCTAAACAGTCATTGTCGGTAGCATGCGTAAAATAAAATATTAAAATCTGAATCTTTAATATGTTTATAAAGATATACCAAGGTCAATGAATGAGCAAAAGGAAAGCAATACAGCACCAAATAATGATAAAAAATAACATAATGCATTCTTAATCATATATTAATCGAGATTGACCTGAGGAGGTTCCTATGCTTTAATACAATTTTATTGCATGTCATAAAAGGGCTGTATGCAATTGTCCAAAACTTGAATTTGGGTTTGAATGTGCCTTTTAGCCCAAGTCAGCCCTAGTAGTTTAGACCCAGAGACAATGTGATTACCAATTACCTAGATAATTGGTATTAACCCAAAAGACCTAAACAAATCAATGCATACAATTATTTATGACAATGATGATGATGACAAAATACCACTATAATAATGTAACCAAAATGTTATATTATATAAAAAGTCAGGTCCTCTGGTTGCCAGATAGTTTATATGATAGTTTCCTTCAGAGAAAGTGCAGTTCAGTCAAGTTTGGAAATAATCAAGAGATGTGGTCAAAAGAAACAATTTATGAAAACGGTGACTGTCAATGTTAGTTGAAAGCCATCCACTCTCACAAATATTAAAGGTGAAACCCAAAAACTTCAAGTAAGTTACTTCACTTAATACATACAAATTACAGTAAATTACAATTTGGAATCCAAGAGTGAAGACTGCAATTAAAAATATTTATCCAAGAGGGAAGTCCATTGAACTGCAATATTTATTCATGTACTAAAATATTAATCAAGAAATTGAAACACTAGTCTAGTTAATCAATCTTATTATAAGTAAAAATACATCATCAAACATAGAAAGGACATAAGTTTTTCATATAAACAAAAATGATGTGATTACATACGTGGCACAACCTACTGCCAATTGATCAAGTTGGAACAATACATCATCTATAGGCACGTCAATTATTAATAGCAATAAAAACTAACAGTGAAAGAGGGCAAAACAAAGTGGTAAGAAAAGGAGAAACAGAAGGGGAAGTTTCCCATCAGCTAGCTAATTAGACCCTGTAGAAACCTTTTGTTAAGGGACCACAGAGCAAGAACACGGGCAATATGTGCAAACCTTTTGTTCAGTCCCCACGAAACTTCCAAGCTTCTAGGAAAAAGTATAAAACTACAAGGTCCCTCAACCTGACACCAAACTATTCTTTTTAACACTTCATTTGAGTAGGGAGGAAGAAAGCCATAGGGAACAAAACAAAAAGGAAACAAGACGAAAGCTAGAGGTCTTATACTCATCATGTAATATTAAATACTAGCTAGTCTTAACTATAAACATGGGAACATGGTTCCACGTATTATGCCATAGAACAGTGAAGAAGCATTCATCATGGTGTGCACACATGTAAAGGAAATGGAGATCTTATGTTTGATGGCCACATTTGGACCATCATATTATTTTGTATAACTTGACTTGTATCATCTACAATAGGTAATGATATAGTCTTTCTCTGCGCATTTCAGAAACAAGGCTGGTACATTCAAGTGTGTGTCATAAAAATACTGTGACCAGGTGTGTATGATATGCTGATCACTGACAAGCACAAGTGTTCTGAACAAAAGTGTAACCGCAAAGTAGGACCTAAAAAAGAGGTGTAACCATGAAGATTAATGTAGATCAAACGAACATTAACTACTAAAATTTTCTATCATTACTAACATGGAGTCAAATGTTCTTTGATAGGTGTCATAGATGATGATGACAATATAATGATTATCTAATAAAATTGGGATTTTGGTAATTGAAGTTGAACTTGAGCAAAGTTTCTGAAGATGCTAATCCGACAGAGAACGAAAACCCCTCGTGATGAAGCTGAATCCCACCTTTGCAAACATCAACAGCCATTCTTAGATCAAAACCCAAACACAAACACAAGCTGAATCCCCCTTTTTTATTGCAGAAACACAAACACAAACACAAACACAAAATCCACCTAGTAAATTGCTTTGATTTTGATTCTGATTTGATTTGAGAGACCGATGGAGCTTCGTGAAGAGATTTTGCAAACAAAATCTTAATCCAAACCCACAAACCCTTGAGATGAATGAATCGGTAAAGGGACGAGTGAATCGGTGATTTTGATGAGTGAATCGGTGAATCCAAACCGATTTATGAGAGGAGTGAATCGGTAAGGGGATCGGAGCACGGATGCTTCATCGGAATCACTATCGGAGAGAGAGGATCATCGGAGAGAGAGAAGCATCCATAACTGATCGGAGAGAGAGGGGCAGAGTAATGGGTCTCAAGAGAGCACACAGCAGAGGAGAAAGAGAGAACGGAGAAAGAGAGACTGAAGAGAGAGAAAAGACGAGAAATAATGAAGGAGGTGAGAGATATTCCTGGGGAAAAAACATTAAAATATTATTTTTTTTTATAAGATTCAGCTACAGTACCATCTTACATTTGAGATGGTACTGTAGCTAAATCTCATTTTTTTTTTTTTTTTGCATATGGGATATAGCTTTCCCGTTGCTGATGGATTTTGGGGCTTAAATGCCAAATGCTCCTAGCATTTGGCATATACAACCCCCAATGTGGATGCTCTAACACTCAGTAGGCTCAGTTTCTCACGGCCTCACCCGCGTGCGAAGTAAAAAAAAAAAAAAGGTTAGTGTGCCTTTCAAAAATTAAAAAATGTTAGCGTGTGTCACTACTCAAGTCTGAATAGTCTCACTCAAGTCTTATCTAAGCAGTCTTGCATTTAAAAAAAAGTAATGGTGAGCTTTCACGTGAGAAACCACATAGGAAACAACTCATGTGAATCTGTGAAAGACACTGTAACACTCAGTAGGCTCAATTTCTCACAGTCTCACCTGCGTGCAAAGTCAAAAAAAAAATAAAATTAGTGTGCCTTTCAAAAATTAAAAAATGTTAGCGTGGGTTAGTCCTTATGTCTGAATAGTCTGACTTAAGTCTTATCTAAACTGTCTTGTATTTAAAAAAGAAAAAAAAAAAAAAGCAAGCCTCGGAGGTTTCTAGAGCTGTAGGTCCATTGTTTTTCAAAAGGCCATTCTTTGCTTTTAAAGCTCCCGGGCCGGGCTATGTTTTGGTTATCTTTGTTTGTTTATGTTTGATTAATATATGATAAGGAAG
Organism: Quercus variabilis; assembly: GCA_030445155.1. Taxonomy (NCBI): domain Eukaryota; kingdom Viridiplantae; phylum Streptophyta; class Magnoliopsida; order Fagales; family Fagaceae; genus Quercus; species Quercus variabilis. The sequence goes on along the minus strand of CP129449.1, from coordinate 85,305,918 downwards.
AATCATTGCAGTGCCATAGGCTTAACCCGTCAGCTTCTACTTGGGCTGACGGGCTAGGTCGCGACGAACGTTGATAACTTTAAACGCTGACAGAAAATGACGAGCTGACGGGGATTGAAATTCGCGAAAAAGCTTAAAGGGCTAATTCTGTTCAAAAGGCTGACGACCCTTCATTGCTGTAGGGAATGAGACAAGCTGACGGATTAGAGGTTGACGGTTCCTATAAAACCTTGACTTGGCCATCACGCTCAATGATAGAGTCCTATAAGGAAAGGACTCCGCAATCTATGCTCATAAGAATTCTTATATGGAAAAGACTTCTGCTCCAAGAAAGGGAGGTCAACCCCCTACTACTATAAAAGCCCCAATACCTTCACAAATCGAGGTACGCATAATTAACCCCTCTCTAGCACTCTAGAGTTGAAAGAAGTTCTAACTTGACCTTCGGAGGGTATTTGGCCCGCACCACACCGGTGCTCTCTATTAGGTCTTCTCCTTTTTGTTGTGCAGGTGTCGTTTCGAACGTACAAGCATTGTGCAACTCACTGGTGAGATTTTTGGCATCATCAGTTGGCGCTGTCTGTGGGGATTCCTGATTAAGCCACACTATCGTTTCCTAAACTAAAGAGTTGCATGGTACTCACTCGCTCGATGACAACTACTAACGACGTGCAAGGAGAGGAACCACCCACGACTGCCCTCGAAAGACAAGTTCGGACTCTCGGTGCTGCCGTGGAACGTCTCACCAATCAAAACCTTGATTTGGAAGACAGCTGCGCCAGAAGAATGCAGCATTGAATGACCAACAAGAAGATCAGGAAGGGACTAGCGCCCTGAAGAAAAATCAGGAGAGACCTGAAGGCAGCCACGCCCCGAGCAAACTGGAAAGACAGAACTTGAGCATGCCATCCCTCACGGATGTGACTCCATCGCATATTATTGCAGAAATGCAGGCAATGAGGGAACAGATGGAGGTCATGATGAACGCACTCAAGGGATGAGTCTCAAGTGACCTCGACGATTTAGTAAACCGTACCGACTCGCCTTTCACTACGACTATAAACTCCTTCCCCTTACCTCACAAATTTCTCATGCCACATATAAACAGTTACGACGGGGTGAAGGATCCTCTGGACCATCTAGAAACTTTCAAAACCCTAATGCACCTTCAAGGGGTAGCGGACGAAATCATGTGTAGGGCCATCTCTACAACACTGAAGGGACCTGCAAGGGTATGGTTTAGCCGACTGACGCCCAACTCCATTAGTACCTTTAAGGAACTAAGCGCTCAGTTCACCACACACTTCATTGAGGGGCACAGGTATAAGAAGTCGACGGCATGCTTGATGAGTATCAAGCAACGAGAGGACGAGACGCTGAGATCCTACATTACGCGTTTCAATAAGGAAGCACTGTCGATTGACGAAGCCGATGACAAAATACTTGTAGCAGCCTTTACAAATGGGTTGCGAAAGGGTAAGTTTTTGTTCTCTCTATACAAAAACGACCCGAAGACCATGTCGGAAGTACTCTACAGGGCCACTAAGTATATGAATGCCGAGGACGCGTTACAGGCCCGGGAGGAGAAGCCAAGAAAAAGGGAGAGGCAGGAAGATGCACGACAAGACTAAGGGCGGAAGAGGCCGAGAACAGGAGATCGAAGAGACGAAAGGCGTTCTAAACCCTAGGAGGAAGGTTCACAAGCTTCACTCCGCTAACCACCCCGATAGATCAAGTCCTAATGCAAATCAAGGACGAAGAGGCACTGACCTTCCCTGGAAAGCTGAAGGGAGATCCTAGCAGACGTTCGAGAGACAAATACTGCCGCTTCCACCGAGATCACAGCCATGACACTGCCGATTGTTACGATTTGAAACAGCAAATCGAGGCCCTCATAAGACAAGGGAAATTACAGAAGTTTGTACGCAAGGAAAGAACGGATCCACCACCTCAGGAACAGTGCCCCAGATGGGATAATGACCGCCCTAGACCTCCCATTGGCGACATAAGGATGATTGTAGGAGGGACGGCTACCGGGTCATCCAAAAAGGCTCGGAAAACATACCTCAGAATGGTCCAGAACGTCCAGCTGACGGGCGCAGTACCAACAATAGCTCGAACAGAAAGCCCCATCATCGAGTTCTTCGAAGAAGATGCGCGACGTTTTCACCATTCGCATGATGATGCGCTTGTTATCAGCCTACTGGTGGGAGACTACAACTTACATCGGGTGTTGGTCGACAATGGGAGCTCAGCAGACATCCTGTACTACCCGGCATTCCAGCAGATGGGAATCAGCAGAGAACGATTGATTCCAACAAATGCATCGCTCGTCAATTTTGGTGGAACGAGGGTGTTTTCGCTGGGCGCAGTCACATTGTCTGTAACGGCAGGCGACTATCCTCGGCAGATCACAAAGGACGTGACGTTCCTCGTGGTCGATTGTTCGTCCGCCTACAATGCTATCATAGGGCGACCGACCCTCAATTCATGGAAGGCGGCAACCTCGACTTATCATTTAATGATTAAGTTCCCTACTGACTACGGGGTAAGGGAACTATGCGGAAATCAAGTGGCCACGCACGAATGCTACGTGGCTATGATGGAAATGGACAATCACCTCCAAGCCATTAGCATAGAAGAGCATCGAGGTACGTCGGAGCTCGTCCAGAAGCTTGAAGAAGTATCCCTTGACGACTCCAGACTAGACCAAACCATAAAGATTGGGACCCTTGCAAGCCCCATGGTCCGACAAGCACTTACAGCCTTCCTCAGAGAAAATCGGGACGTATTTGCTTGGAGTCACAAGGACATGCCAGGGATAGACCCTTCAGTCATGGTGCACAAGTTGAATGTGTCAGCCTCTTTTCCACCCATCCGCCAAAAAAAGTGGGTGTTTGCCCCCGAACGAGATCAAGCCATAGCTGAAGAAGTTCGCAAGCTACAGGAGGCGAACTTTATTGGAGAAGTTTACTACCCCGACTGGCTAGCCAACGTAGTGATGGTCAAGAAAGCTAGCGGGAAGTGGAGGATGTGCGTAGACTTCACCGATCTAAACAGAGCGTGCCCCAAAGATAGCTATCCCCTCTCGAGGGTCGACACTCTAGTAGACTCTATAGCTCAACACCAGCTATTGAGTTTTATGGACGCTTTCTCCGGATACAACCAAATTAAGATGCACGAAGTCAATCAAGAGAAAACTTCGTTCGTGACCAGCCAAGGCCTCTTCTGTTACAAAGTAATGCCGTTTGGTCTTAAAAATGCGAGCGTAACATACCAGAGGCTTATGAACAAAATGTTCGCACCACAGATCGGGAGAAATGTTTAAGTCTACGTAGATGATATGCTGGTGAAAAGTCAAAGGGAAGAAGATCACTTGGAAGATCTCAGGGAAACATTCGACACTCTTCGCTCTTACAACATGAAGCTGAATCCAGGAAAGTGCGCTTTCGGGGTGACGACAGGAAAATTCCTAGGATTCATGGTTTCCCAAAGGGGCATTGAAGCCAATCCAGATAAAATCTAAGCTATAATGGAGATGACACCACCAAAGAGTGTGAAGGAAGTACAAAGCCTTAACGGCAAGATAGCGGCACTAAATAGGTTCGTCTCAAGGGCAACTGACAAGTGCTTACCCTTCTTTTGCACACTGAAGAGATCGTTCAAATGGACTGCTGAGTGCCAGCAAGCGTTTGAGGAGTTGAAAACTTATCTCTCTTCCCCCCCCACTGCTGAGTCCCTTGCAACCAGGTGAAGAGCTTTTTCTCTATCTTGCCGTCTCCCCAGCCGTCGTCAGTGCCGCCCTGATCAGAGAAGAGGAGAGGGTGCAAAAAATTGTGTACTACACTAGCCGGGCGCTACAAGGAGTCGAAGAAAGATATTCGCCCATGGAGAAACTCGCATTCGCACTAGTTACAGTAGCACGCAAACTAAAGCCGTCCTTCCAAGCCCACACGATGATCGTCCTAACTGACAAGCCTCTGCGACGGGTAATGAGCAGCCCTAAAGCTGCTGGGAGCTTGGCACTTTGGGCCATAGAATTAAGTGAGTTTGACATCCAGTACCACCTGTGAACCGCCATTAAAGGACAGGTCGTTGCAGATTTCGTAGCTGAGTTCACAAATGGCGAAGACAGGGGGGCAGAAGAATCTCCTCAATGGAGCATACACGTTGACGGATCCTCCAACAGGCAGGCTGGAGGGGCCAGCATTGCGCTACAATCACCCGAAGGAGACATGGTCGAATGTATGATCTGCCTTGAGTTCCCTACCACCAACAACGAGGCAGAGTACGAAACTCTGATAGCGGGGCTTGATCTCGCCAAAGCTGCAGGAGCCGAAAGAGTAATCGCTCGCTGTGACTCTCAAGTCGTGGTCAACCAGATAAATGGGGATTACGAGTGTAAAGGCAAAAGGATGAAAAAATATCTGGACCAAGTAAGGCGGTGAGCAAACGAGCTAAAGGCCGAAATTACACAAATCCCCCGAGGAGAAAACGAGCAAGCTGATCGCCTAGCCAAAGCCGCTTCAGCTGAACATATGGCCACCCTTGGTAACGTACTCTCTTCCGTTCAACTCTCTTCACTTATAAATTCTGTCGATGTACAGGAGCTTGGTTCCGAAAGCAATTGGACTATGCCATTAGTGTCCTACTTGACAAACGGCGTATTACCGAACGGAAAGGAGGCTTCAAGAAGGTTGAAGATCCAAGCAGCAAGGTTCATCCTGATAAAAGACGTCTTGTACAAAAGAGGCTTCTCCCGCCCCTACCTACGATGCTTAGGTCCTGAAGAAGCAGATTACGTCATAAGGGAAGTACACGAAGGAATCTGTGGAAACCACTCAGGGTTGAGGTCGTTAATACACAAGCTAGTACGAATGGGGTACTTTTGGCCAACTATGCAAAAGGATGCCGAGGCCTATGTAAAGAAATGCGACAAGTGTCAAAGGTTCAGCAATTTCATCAGACTACCATCTGAAGAACTTACCCCAATGATGGCGCCGTGACTGTTCGCTCAATGGGGGCTGGACATCATGGGACCGTTTCCTACGACAATACGACAGCTGAAGTTTCTAGTAGTAGGCATCGACTACTTCACGAAATGGGTAGAAGCTGAAGCCTTGGCCACCATTACGAAGAAGAACGTATGCAATTTTGTTTGGAGATGCATCGTATGCAGATTTGGCATCCCGAGAGTCTTAGTCTCGGACAACGGGAAGCAATTCGACAACGATGCCTTTCGGGACTTCTGCTCGCAACTAGGGATACGAAACCACTACTCCTCCCCGGCCCACTCTCAAGCCAACGGACAGGTCGAAGTCACGAACCGATCCTTGCTAAAGATTACCAAGACTCGGCTCGAGGGGGTAAAAGGTATATGGGCTGAAGAGCTGTCGAGCATACTTTGGGCCTACAGGACGATGACGAGGACACCAACACAGGAGACACCGTTCCGGCTAACATATGGGAGATAGGCTGTCATCCCGGCCAAAGTCGGCCTCACAAGCTACAGGGTGCACAACCATGATGAAGGGAAAAATGATGAAGCCATACGTCTACAACTCGATCTAGTGGACGAAGTCAGGACAGCAGCAGAGCAAAGGCTCGCACGATACCAGGACCGCATGGCCAAGCACTACAACTCCCGGGTCAGGCACAGAGACTTCTAGGTCGGAGACCTCGTTTTAAGGAAAGTCATGGGCGCAGAGAGAGGCCCAACCCAAGGAAAACTTGGCCCGAATTGGGAAGGACCTTACCGAGTCACGGCGTGGCAGAGAAAGGGCACCTATCATCTGGAGACACTGGACGGGAGGAAGCTACTGCATCCTTGGATTGCTGAGCACTTGCGAAAATACTACCAGTAGAGGCGACGACATGAAGAACAACACCTATCTTTTTGTTCTTAGATTTATTGTTTACTTTTAAGTATCTGCTACAATAAGCCCAACGGGCATGTTTTTTTTTACTACGGCTTTGCTACAATAAGCCCGAAAGGGCAGGTTTTTCTTTTTTAAGCTACTTTTTATATAGATGCATGGCAATAAGAGGAATTTATTCAGAACTACTGAAGTTTCTACTTACAAATATGAGTTCATAGAAGATTGACAAATTGCCTAAGTCCACAAAGTGGACGAGCCAAATAGCTGACAGTCTAAAAACGACCAAGTCCACAAGATGGACAAATCAATAAAGCCAACGTTCTAAAAAATGACCAAGTCCACAAAGTGGACGAGCCAAATAGCTGACGGTCTAAAAACGACCAAGTCCACAAGATGGACAAATTAATAAAGCCAACGGTCTAAAAAATGACCAAGTCCATGAAGTGGACGAGCCAAATAGCTGACGGTCTAAAAACGACTAAGTCCACAAGATGGACAAATCAATAAAACCAACGGTCTAAAAATGACAGTCCACAAGATGGACAAAGCAATAAAGCCGACGGTCTAAAAATGACTAAGTCCACAAGATGGACAAAGCAATAAAGCCGATGGTCTTAAAATGACTAAGTCCACAAGATGGACAAAGCAATAAAGCCGACGGTATAAAAATGACCAAGCCCACAAGATGGACAAAGCAATAAAACTGACGGTCTAAATAGAAGACTGACAGAGTGTGTAAATCAATAAACTTAGCTATTAGGCTGACGGTCTAAAATGAAAAACTATCCAAAACCCAACAAGTGGACAAATCTATAAGGCAGACGACCTTGTCCCGGGAAAATAGGATTTTGCCAAAATTTCTACAAGCATTAAGGCGAAATGATCAAAAACTGACGGTTTTATTAAGCAGACTATTACACCAGACAGCTCAATATAAAGATTAAACCGACGGTTTAGCAAAGCTGACGGTACACTAAACTAAAAGGACCCACAATCCCGATTTCGTTCTTTCAAAACATACAAGTCAAACAAGCCAAACAAAAGTAGCTATACACAAGTAATCAAGATCGACAGCGTCACAAACAAGACAACCCAAAAGGGGATTTAAAAAATTGTTAAAACATTACAAATAGGGGCCCAAAGGGCACTTAATAAAACTGTTTGTTAAATAAATACAAGAGAAGGGAAAAACATGAATTACAAAAATAAAAACCGTCACTTAAAAATTCTCTCTACTTTTTAACAGAAGGATCCTCTCCGTCAAGCAGCACCACAGGAAGGGTCGGGGCAGTTGTTGGAAGGTTCGCAGCAGGTTGGGCCAAGAGAACTCCACTACCTCCATGTAGGGGAGAATCCACTAAGTCGTCAGCGTCAGCAGTGACGGAATCATTAGCAGGCGTCATAGGCTGGGCGTCATCTAGGGTGATGCCAGATAGGTCCAACTCAGGTAAAGCTGACGCCACTTGTCTGAAGCAATCATCAAATCCTGTGCCATAGTATCCAGCACAGGAATCAACAAAAGAATCTGACGCCTTGAATTTTTCCACCGCATCAGCCCCCGTAGTCTCCATCTATTCACGAAGAGTCGTCAGCTCTTTCTCTAACTCACCCTTTTGACGACCCGCCTCCTCCATCTTCTCCCTTACTTCTTTTAGCTTAACGTTAAGGACGCATACTGCCTCCTTATATTGAGCCTGCTGATCTTGCATAGTGGCATTGTGCTTATTCACGTGAGTGACGACACCCTTTTTAGCCACGCACCGGTCCTAAAGTGCCTTTACGCGAACCAAGGCCTAGAAAAGGATACAACCGTCAGTCATTAAGATAGGGAAAAGATGAAAGAACCAGTTAAAGAAGATGGTTAACCCGGGTGAGGTCAAACAAAGCTGACGACCTCAGCTCATCCGTCGCCAACAGATCACAAGGATCTATGTCCGTCGACTTTATAATAGATTCCACTACCTCAACAGCAAAATCCTTGTGGGTTAGCAGGCGACGGGGCCCCTTCAGGACGGGACCGGAAGAGGTCATTACACCTTTCCCAACCCCGTGACTTGGCTTAGGAGACGGTTCCTCTGAGGGCTCACTCCCATAAGCGATGGCTGCCTTCTTAGGGGGACGGCTGGTATCCGCATTAGATTTTCTCTTGATAGAACCCTTGTTGACGATCTTGGGGGTCGATGAGGATACCATCTCCCCCTTTGCCTTCTTTTCTTCTTTTAAACTGGCAGCGACAGCCCTTATCCGTTGCTTAGCCACGTCCATCTCTGCGAAAGAAACACATTAGCAAAACTGACGGTAATACAAAGATAATTTTGAAAATAACGTTGTCAAGATACTCATGGTGACGGGAGAATTCTTCTAGCCTGCGAGCCTCAGGCATCGGTTGAGAACCACCACAGTAAGCGTGAAGATAATCAAGGGTGATTAAGTCACGACACGACCACTCCTTTAAGGGAATCTCCAAAGCCCGACGGATGAAGTCTTCCTGCTCACCAGTTATGGAGGGGCGAATGAGGGCTGAAAAGTACAAATAAATTGACGGCGTTAGAACCATTGAAAAACAAAAATTACTACTTGCTTAAGTTGAAGAGTTAAAAGCTGATGGCTAAAACCTGACTCCTTTACAAATGCCCATGTATTGTCAAAACAGCCATGGGGTATCGTTTCCCATTCTTCCTGACGGCACACCCAGTCCGTCCCTTCAACGAAAAAGAACCTACTCTTCCAGGCTCTATTCGAACCCGGCATCTTTGACACCAACCTTAGATCTTTCTCCCTGACGGCAAAGTGGTACATCCCTTTGGAAGAAGAAAGGTGCCGAGGTCTATAACAATAAAAGAATTCATCCAAGGAAAGCCGACGATTCCCTCCACTCAGGCGACCCCACAGTACCTCGGCACCTATAAAAATCCTCCACGAATTTGGAGCAATTTGATTGATGGATAAACCGAGAAAATCAGCCAACTGACGATGTAAGGCCGTCAGGGGCAGTCTGAGACCGGCAGCAAACATGGCATCATACATGCCAACTTCTGCAGTCCTTCCTGTATAACATTTCTCACCTTCCTTAGGGAGACGGATAGGAATATGGTCGGGAATTTGGAAACGGACGCGTAACTCCTTAAAAAAATTTTCGGTCATTTTTGGAGGAAACTTATTTACAGCCCACTCTTTGGGAAGGATGAAGGGACGGTTGCCTCCAGGACTCATAGAAGTCCCTTCACTAGACCCGTCACCACTCTCATCCCCATCACTATATCTCTCTCTTTCCACCTCTTCACTCCCCCCACCTACTACCTTTTCCTGGCCATTGTCTCCATGACTTCCTACCTCCTCGATAGGAGTTTGGGCCGACGTCTCCCTCTCTGACGACCAGGATGAGCTCCCTGACTCACTACCTAAACCAAATACCTCGTCGTAGCCCGCTCCATCGCGGACTGACGATCGGTCACTTGACATCTGACTACCTACAAGTGACGGGTGTAATCTAAGCACCTAGGATGACGACCTGACTTAAAAAGAAATTAATCAAAAGAAACAAAGCATGTACAGAAGGAAAAAGCGGGAACTTACAAGTTTCTCAAATATGACGGTCGATGAAGTGACGAAAGGAATGTCGGCAGTGTTGACGGAAGATAAGCGACGGATGTGCTTTCCAGGAATCAGTGAAAGTGAAATAGTAAAAATGGGGGGAGGTGGGCCATATATATATAAGGGAAACGCACGGAAGACGAAGCGACGCCCTCGTCTAGATGCGGAGCCAACCCGAGCACGCCACTTGTCCAAGCATTTAATATTGAGGTGTCAACTTTGAAATATTTTCTCTCTCCTAGTCAAAGCAGCAGGTAATGACGAATGAATACTCCATAACCCGTCAGTTATAGCTGACAGAGATAAGGAGTAGGGGGCAACTGATAAGGAAGAATCATAGCAGTGCCATAGGCTTAACCCGTCAGCTTCTACTTGGGCTGACGGGCTAGGTCGCGACGAATGCTGATAACTCTAAACGCTGACGGAAAAGGACGAGCTGACGGGGATTGAAATCCGTGAAAAAGCTTAAAGGGCTAATTCCGTTCAGAAGGCTGACGGCCCTTCATTATTGTAGGGAACGAGACAAGCTGATGGATCAGAGGCCGACGGTTCCTATAAAACCTTAACTTGGCCACCACGCTCAATGATAGAGTCCTATGAGGAAAGGACTCCGCAATCTATGCTCATAAGGATTTCTATATGGAAAAGACTTTTGCTCTAAGAAAGGGACGTCAACCCCCTACTACTATAAAAGCCCCAATACCTTCACAAATCGAGGTTCGCATAATTAACCCCTCTCTAGCACTCTAGAGATGAAAGAAGTTCTAACTTGACCTTCGGAGGGTATTTGGTCGGCACCACACCGGTGCTCTCTGTTAGGTCTTCTCCTTTTTGTTGTGCAGGTGTCGTTTCGAGCGTACAAGCATTGTGCAACTCACTGGTGAGATTTTCGGCATCATCAATATACATCCACCATTTCAGTAAAAAAGAAAAAAAAAAAAAAAGAAAAGAAAAGAAAAGAAAAACGATGCCGCATTTGGTTAGTGTTTTAAGTCCCTGTGTAAGATTTTTTTTTTCCTTGTTTACTTTCAGCCACACACGTGCCCTAACTGATTTAGAGTCTAATTTGTCTCTTTCTTTCTTTTTAAACATTTAGAGTTGTTTGATATATGTTTAAATATATGTTTTCAATTTTTTAACAATATTATACATACATATTTGTAAAAAAATTAAAAATTGTTGTTTAAATACACATACCAAAAAGCCCTAGCACTCACACTCAACTCACTCAGCTCAGACACATTCATTTTCTTCCGACCCCTAGCCAAACAAATAGTAAAGTTTCCCTCTCTATTTTAGGCTTTGTTCAGTCTACTCATTCAAACACATATTTTTAATTCTTTAACAATATTATACATATTTTTATATTTTTTTTCTCCTATACACATTTTTATACATATATTTTCAATTTTTAAGAGCATATTCCAAATTTCCGCTCAAATTCTGATGCTCCCATGTAACCATTTTTCTCTAATCTTTTGCCCTCTCAGTCACATAATTTCTTTTCCCATTCTCTAATCCTGCAGGGCAAACAGTAATTTTTCCCTCTTAAATTCTCAATCTTAGGCTTCTAGTCCCCCACCTATGACCTAACCTTCTATTATTTAAGAACACGTGCTCTCAGTCTCACACTCTCATCAAGACTCGTCTCTGATTCTCACTATCTCTCTCACAATGAAAGACATTCCTCTCAATCAGTCTCCTTATCATCTTTGTTCTCCACTGTGACTCTGCCACTATATGGTTCTGTCTTTGGTAACCCTTATCCCTAATTTTTTTGGTTTCATTTTGAATTAACTGAATATTTCTTGTTGATTCTAATTTTTGTTTTATTTTTTATTTTTTGCGTTATTTTCTTGTTATCTCAGGGGTAATTTTAAGAGATTCATCTTTACCCTAGTAAAGGACTAAATCTCAAAGGTAAAAGAGTTCCTGGGTATTTTCTCATGCTATTATGGTTTTGGTTGATTATCTTGAAGTTGTGATTTTAGCACTGAGTAAGCTGTGTGGATCGTTTTTGTTTGCTAATATGTTACTAAAATTAGTGTATGACTATGTGTTTTAGTTAAGGGTTCCTTGTTGGAGTAGTAATTTTAAAAGTCCAGCCCATATAAGATATAACCGAACGAACCGCACCGAGCCGTCACGATTAAACGCACAAGAAAAAAGTGAGGTACGGTCAAGTGTACGGTGAGGCACAACCCTATAGGCGGGGTGCGAAAAAGAAAAAACCTCTCTAATTCAGAATCTTGTACATCCCTAACTTCAAGTTTATCTTTATTTTAATTTTTTTTTTTTGACAAGATCTTTATTTTAATTGGATATACATTTTTTTTGTAATTAATATTCAGAAGTGTCGACCAATATTTTGATACGTAAGTTTAGACTATATTTAAAATGTTTATATTAGGGTCTAATTGGATATAACTTATTTTTTTCTGTAATTGAAAATTAAAAAAGCTGTAGTAAAATTTTTAAATTTTTAAATGCTTAAATAGTGTTATAGGACTAGTAAACAGTGCTTTTTATCTTCTGTACAGTCTTCACATTTGATATTACTGTTTACGAACAGTGCCTTGTATCCTCGCTGTGCTCGAATGTGGTTATAGTTTACGCGTTGAAAAAAGAAGGGGCAGAAATCTCAAACGTGGGTTTGAAACGTGTTATTCAAACCCACTCTAGGTCTGTTTAGATACAATTGAAAACTGAAAAATATTGTAACAAATATTTTTTAAATAAGTAAATAGTATTATGAGATTCATTTTTAATAAAAAAGTTATTGAAATACGAAATTTGTAAGTTCATGAATGATAAAATTTTTGTAAAAAGTCAAATGTTACTGTTACTGTTTATAAACAGTAGTTGCAATAGGGATAAACAGTAAAAAATGTGGACTGAAAACTGAAACCCTGGGAAAAAAAAAAAAAAAAAAGCTGAAACGCAAAGCTGAAATTGCGTTTCAGCAAATCAGCCCAAGCCAAACGGGCACTAAGGTGGTGTTTGGTTGTTGCGTTTCATGGTTTGCGTTTTTTTTTTTTCCTGGACATGTGTTTGGCACTGTTCATTGTTTATGAACAGTAATTTTAGACTTGTAATGTACCAAATGCATGAACAGTAATTTTATTATTATTATTATTATTATTATTATTATTATTTATTGTTTTATGTTTTTAATTTTTACAAAAATAATCGGTATCCAATCCAAACGGACTTTAGTAAAAATGGTAATCTACAGAAGCGGCAGAGCTCATTTATTTTTGCATTTTATTCATTTAATATAGTGTGTGTTTGGCCTCAACGTCTGCGTCTGGAGGCTGCGTTTTCCTCCTCTTTTTTTTTTTTTTTTTTCCCGGAAAGTGAACAGTAAAATCACATGATTTTACTGTTCACAGACAAAAAATACTGTTCATGTACTGTTTGGCACTGTTCACGCACTAAAAAATATTAAAAAATGGGTCCCACGGTACTATTCACACATTTAAAAATTATTTTGCTATAGTGTTTTCAGTTTTCAGTTTTCAGTTTTCAGTTTCAGCAACAATAAGCTCAATCCAAACACACCCAATAAACTTCACAATACCCGATCACTTTTATGTTAATAAGCATAGGTTTTAATTCTTCCTTTTTGTTTTTTAGGGAAACTTGTTGATAAGGCTTGTACCTTTGCCTACAAAGAGAAAGTAGAACGAGCATCTCTTTAGTTGTTTTTTATTACAAGTTAAGAAGGAGAGACGAAGCAAAGAGTGAAGTAATGCACTAATGCGAGTCAACATCACTCGGAGCCTCTCTTTGCACCAAGAAGACTCTGGCTGAACGAAGGATGCTGGCGCTGCTACCAGGTATGCTTGTGTAATTCATATAACTATAAAAATAACAATAATACAAAGCCTTAGTCCTAAATATTTTGAGATTAGTCAAGGTTGTATTCTTTAGCTCTATTTTGTCTCTACCTTTCTCACTCCCTTGACCATAAATAATTAAAGATAAAGAAATGAATTAATTTTTGAGGGAACATGAGTCAATTTTATTCAGACTAACAAAAATAATGCAATTAGCTGAGCAAGCTCAAACAAACAGTCAGTAAATTAGACAATAAACAAGCACTAATCTAAGAACATTAAAAATTGCTGTTCATTTTGCCAAATGGCATAATTTTAGGAAATATTTAGGAGAAAGGCATTTGGCCAAACTTAACGTAGTATAGTTATATATACTTGGATTAGATAAGCTTATTTCAGTAAAATTTCTGTATTTTTCCCATATTTGATTACCTATGATGAGGCTTATGCTACTCTTGCTAATATATAATAATTAGTTTCGTTTAAATCCTGGTGAAGTTTTTAACAGTTGGGCTTTCCTGGAGACGCGAAGGCTTGTTCAAGTGTTTCCAGATCATGTGCGGAAATTATGGAATAATTGGGAGCTACGAGTGTTGGTTCTTGTCAGTCTTACCTTGCAACTATGTCTTCTTCACTTCGGCAGTCGCAGAAGATATAGTGTTAAAACTTGGTTAAGGGTCTTTCTCTGGCTTTCGTACCTTGGTGCTGATTCAGTGGCAACTATTGCACTAGGTGTCATCTCCAAAAATCAAGGAAATTCTTGTGATTGCAATGATTCCCGATTACAGAATGAGCTCATGGCATTCTGGGCACCGTTTCTGTTGTTGCACCTTGGTGGCCAGGACACGATTACAGCTTTCGCAGTACAAGACAATGAATTGTGGTTAAGACATTTGCTTGGACTAGTTGTTCAATCAGGAGTGGCACTCTACATCCTTCTCTTGTCTTGGAAGGGCAGTTGGCTGTCATTTTTAACTATCCCAATGTTTCTTGCTGGGTTAATCAAGTATGCCGAAAGGACATGGGCCTTGAAATCAGCAAATTATGATTCAATAACTGCATTTTTTGAGCGATATCGACAAATAGAGGGTATAAGAGTTGCAGAATTAGCAGATGGAACGTGTGCGGAAGTTCTAGCTTGTGTGTCTTTTGATTATATCTACACTAATGAAGAGGCAATTTCCGGGGTAAATGATCCGAAAATACTAGAGTATGCATTTGTGTTGTTTGAATTTTTTAGATGTCTCTTTCAAAATCGGAAGGTCAGTGAGTCTATTCGTTTTCGTGACAGTCACTTATATTTTCGTGATTCTGAAACTGCCTGGAAGACGATTGAGGTTGAACTCGGATATGCTTATGATGTTTACTACACCAAGGCTCCTTTGTTTTTCACTGCTTGGGGTTTCCTCTTCCGTTTCTTCTCTTTTACTTCCGCCCTTTTTGCGTTTGTGCTTCTCCTTACAAAAGAAAGGCACAAACACCCTCAGATAGATTTGATTATTACTTATTTATTGTTGGTTGGATCTATTCTTATAGAGATATATGCTGTCATTTTACTGAGTGCCTCCGATTGGCCCTTGCGACGGTGGGGGAATGGACTGTTACGAAATTGTATTGTGACACTATTTACTTCTATAAGAAATGGTTGTGGAAAATTGACTAGCAAACAAAGGTGGTCCAATTCAATGGGTCAACTCAATCTGCTTGGCTTGTGCCTCCAAGACGAGTCTCTTCTGGGTGTCTTGAGAGAGTGGGACTTCTATCAAATGTTGCTCTTGTGTACGACCCATAAGCCGATCTCTGATAAGTTGAAAGAGTTGGTGCTCGACACATTACGAAGTCCCAACAGAAATGGGTTTCTCGACGTATACATAACAAATGGAGATGAAAGGCTAAGGGTGGAAACTTATCAAAGAATTATCATCTGGCACATTGCCACAGATCTCTGCTTTTACACAGATAGGGGTACGAACGAGCGCGATAAAATTCAGAAAGCGATGAGCAAGGAAGTTTCAGATTACATGATGTATATTCTTGAGATGTGTCCTCTTGAGTTAGCAAAAGTAGATGCGAAATTCGGTTTTGAACACACTAGCGAATTGGTTAAGGCCTTTCTTCTATCGGTAGACCTCTCCGGACTGTCTAAAGCCCAAGTTTGTCAAAGGTTGATCTCAGGAGATTTTGGGCATGATGTAGGCAGTTTTTTGTTTAAAGATGATCTGTTACCTGTCGCAGTTCAAGTTGCAAATAAGCTGAATGAGAAGGATGGAAAGTGGGATATATTGAGTAAGTTTTGGGTAGAAAACTTAGCTTATGTTGCAACTCTTTGTCAAGGACATAATCATGCTCAACTGCTCGGAAAAGGTGGGGAATTTCTTACGCACGTCTGGATTTTGAAAGAACATTTCAACCACATAAAAAGTTCTCAAGAGCCATGAATAAGACTACCAAAGGAAGAAGCAAAGGTTAGTCCTGGGTCAGAGTCAGGTGGCAGTAAAACTGGCTTAGAGTCTGAATTTGGTTATGGATAAGGTTCTGGTAATGGATTTTGTAGCAGTGTCAGGTGCGTATGCTAGCTAGTACCACCTCAAAGACCAATTAGGTGGATCCGGATCCTCTCCATTTCTCTTTGAAATGGGGAGGGTCCAGTACATGGCCAAGATTTCTTTAAAAAAGATCAAGGGCCAGATATCTGCCACATCATTTAAAACGTATACACCACATTTAAAACGTATACACCACACTTAACTGGGGTTCAATTTCTCTAACTCAACCGGACAAAGACAAACCACAGTCTCTCTCACCAAACCCATCTGAATATTTCAAAGATCAACAGAAAATGTTTGATTCCACGCTTACCCTATTCAAAAAATTTCAAAAACTCTCTCTGACTCTCTCTCTTCCAGCCGAACATGCCTCAGAATCTCTCTCTCTCATGCCTCAAAAAAAAGCCACCAGTGATGCTCCGGTTACCTCTCCACCGAAGAATGAATGTGAATCAACAGTGTTTCAGCTACCCACCCAAATGTGATTAGATCTGGTAATCAAATTTATGAATTTCTTTTTTCTTTGCCAAAGATCATCCCTTTGTTTCATTTATAACACTAAAAATTATCTATTTCTTTCATTGCTTTTTTCTTTTTTTTTAAAATCTGATTCATTTATTGTTGAATGTTTTTGAGATTTTTATAATGGGTATGAAGCCCAGTACCAGTAGAGTGTGCGTGTGTGTCAATTGCCAAGGACTGGCTGGTGGAGATTTTGTTAGGTTGTGTCCTCTGATGCCAATGTTTTTTATGTCTATTTCTTTATTTATTGCATTGATAATGTTTTGAATGAACTCAGAATGAAATAACATGTTTGTACTATGTGATATTTTAATATGAACAATCTATTGATGCTCCAATTGACTGACAAATAAACAGGGCAAACAGAAACAACAATTATCTTCTCACTTGAAGATATGTTAACACCTAGAATCCTATTAAAAATAATAATAATAAAAACTAAGGAGTGAGATGAGGTGGGGATGTTCAACATATATCTCCTTATGATGTTCTGAGATGGAACCTGGCTATTAACAAGTTGAAAGGTGACAATTATGGTGTTGCTCACGAGGATTGCTTGGGTTATTTGTTATACATTTAGCGTGTGTTTGGGATAGTGATATGGTGTTGGACACATTGCTACATGAGGAAAAGTTGCTGCAGAATTCTTTTTTTTTAAGTACTACTTCACCATTATCCTTATATTTAGCTGAGCTTTACCATTAGTTGAATATTTTTATGCTTATCTGAATAAAGCCAAGCTTAAGATGTCTATGCTTGGTTATTTTTCAACTACAGGTTTAAACTTTTGCTATAAAATCTTGAATGAACTATATCTAAGTGTGTTAATACCCATTGAGATCTCTATCTGCATGGTTTCTTTGTCTGGAAATTTATGAGCTAAAACATGAAATCCCTCTTGAGCTTCCTTTTTATTGAATGTAAACATCAATGTCTGTTGTGTCACACACCAATGCTAGCATTTGTATATGCATATAACAAATTTCTATTATGTTACTTGTGAGTGTGTGTGTGTGTGTTCTATTCTTACCCTAAAAAAATGATGAGAAAAATTATATTTGTGTATCAGCTTTGATTTTAAGCATTTATAATATTGTAAATTTCAACTGCTGCAAGGCATGCCAAAGAACTTAGTGGTTGGCTCTCACGTTTGTGTTGGAGATCCAGAATTAATTTGGATTGATGGACAAATAATAAATGTAAATGGAGAGGAAGCTGAGATTCAAACTATTAATGGGAAGATGGTAAGTTGAGTTCATAAGATGTTAAATAATCTTCCCAATCTAATAGGCATTCAATCTTATGGTCATCTAGTTCAGTTTTCTATGATTAAAATGTTCTTCCAATTTGTTATTCGCCGCGTTCAAGAATTTTTGAGATTTGAACTCCCTTTGCATTTTTAATTTTAGAGTGGTTATTTTTTATTTTCAAATATTTCCTAAAAAAAAGGGAACATAGAGTAAAGGAGGAATTAAAAATAGTAGAAAAGCCTCGTCACATTCCCAGTGAATAGGCTGTTCGGGAAACATTTTCTTGCAAGTATGTTCCTGCAATATGTTTATTTTATATGTCAAGAGAGTAGGCTATAGTATATGAGAAGGACCAAGCATGTCCTTATCTTCCTGGAATTGTGTACTTTAAATTGTTTGCAAATATCATGAACTTATATGGAGGATCTTCCCTTGAAATGGCTTTTAAGTTTTTATTACCTTTTGCAATTCCTTGGTGTCACTATTGGTGTTATTACTTGTTAGTTTACTTAAATTGTTGGCTGGATATCTTAATTTTTTCTTAACTTTTTTTTTTTTTTTTCCCATGTAGATACTGTTCATTGGATCACATTCCATACTTGGGAGGGCAGTTGTTGTGAATGCTAATCCTAATATGATTTGGAAGCATGAAAGGCCATTGTTTTAAAGCTACGTGTATCTCTATTGGATCTAGCTGACTTTTGTTTTTTGTTTGGAGAGTTGTGCGTGCAAAAGAAGACTCAAAAAAATTTGGAAACCAACTTTGGCATATTAACTACTCTTGAAATGAAGATACAAGTCCAGAGTACAAAAGGCAAAAGAAGACTGAGTGAGACTGAAAAAGAAACGAGGTCGTTTTGTGTAAATGAGGACCTGATGACACTTAGTGACACAACTGTGTTTTGCAATCTCTTTAGTAATTGTTTTAGCGAAACGCTTAGATAGATTAGTTCTAATTTTTGTTATGAATTTAAGTCCACGTGTTAGCTTGTAATTAGTGGTTAGATTAAAATAGTTTTCCCGCTTAATCAAGGAAGTTAGTTAGTTTTGCTTATATCTTTTCCAGATTTTGTATATAAGTGATTAGATTTTTTCTATCTATTCTCAGTTGCTTGTAATCACTTTTACTCATCAATAAGAAAACTAAGTTCTATTTAGTTTTCTTCATCTTTAAAAGCTTTTGAGTTTTTTACAACTCCTGAATAAGCAAAGTGTTATAGCAAATTCAATTTGTAAAAGAGGCTCTACCTCTCTTTTTGGGTTGTGGCTAATAAAATTAGAGAGGTGCTGTGATTTGATTCTTTGATATATGTGTGTTGTAGCATTTATATTTGTGAGATTTCTGTAGCTTTTGTAGCTTTTGCATTTTGTTAGAATTTGTGAGATTTCTTTGGTAGTGCTGTAGCTTTTGCGTTTGGTTAGAATTTGCTTTGTAGATCTTTTTGATATATGTGGCTGGAACCTGGCATGAGATACCATAGAAGAATAACTCCATTTAGAAGGATAAAAATTTTGAAATACTTTTAAGGTCTAAAAAGCTAGTAACAGAACTCCTTCACTACATGCTATTAGCAAAACAAAGTTGTATACATTACATATATTAATCAAAATAAAGCCATCAACTGATTCTTGACTCTTGCATTCCCCAGAACCAAAATTGCTTTTGGAATCAGCCAATTGAAAATTTGAAATTGAAAAAAAAGTTATTCAGTGGTATTCCATTGTGATGGTTTGTGTTAAACTACACAAAGACCTCCTTGACTATCGTTCCAAGGGGTCAAAAATATAATCCCTCCTTGATGGCATGGCAAACTTGAGAGATTTCCTGTACTCTGTTCCTTGCCTCAATTCACATCTCTTCTATGAGCGGAAAGTTAATGGAATCAGCCCATTTGGAGAGTAGCTTGGAACATTTATCAACTTGATGAATCTCCCCGAAAACTGCAAATCTTGCATATAAAACAGCTTAGCATTAAGCTTCAAAGTTTCTAATAGTTATTAACTTATTTTCAGAAACAATTTTTGTGCATTTCCAAAAAAAAATTAAAATTAAACAAAATAAGGAACTACTACCAATCCCAAACCACAATGTTATTTGGCATGCCCTACAGCAGTTGAAATTTACAATATTATACATGCCTAAGATCAAAGCTGATACACAAATATAAATTTTCTCATCATTTTTTTAGGGTAAGAATAGAACACACACACACACACACAAAAGTAAGATAATAGAAATTTGTTATATGCATATACAAATGTTAGCATTGGTGTGTGCCACAACAGACATTGATGTTTACATTCAATAAAAAGGAAGCTCAAGAGGGATTTCATGTTTTAGCTCATAAATTTCCAGACAAAGAAACCAGGCAGATAGAGATCTCAATGGGTATCAACCCCCTTAGATATAGTTCATTCAAGATTTTATAGCAAGAGTTTAAACCTGTAGTTGAAAAATAACCAAGCATAGATATTTTCAGCTTGGCTTTATTCAGATAAGCATAAAAATATTCAACTAATGGTAAAGCTCAGCTAAATATAAGGATAATGGTGAAGTAGTACTGAAAAAAAAGAATTCTGCAGCAACTTTTCCTCATGTAGCAATGTGTCCAACACCATATCACTATCCCTAACACACGCTAAATGTATAACAAATAACCCAAGCAATCCTCGTGAGCAACACCATAATTGTCACCTTTCAACTTGTTAATAGCCAGGTTCCATCTCAGAACATCATAAGGAGATATATGTTGAACATCCCCACCTCATCTCACTCCTTAGTTTTTAATATTATTATTTTTAATAGGATTCTAGGTGTTAACATATCTTCAAGTGAGAAGATAATTGTTGTTTCTATTTGCCCTGTTTATTTGTCAGTCGATTGGAGCATCAATAGATTGTTCATATTAAAATATCACATAGTACAAACATGTTATTTCATTCTGAGTTCATTCAAAACATTATCAATGCAATAAATAAAGAAATAGACATAAAAAACATCGGCATCAGAGGACACAACCTAACAAAATCTCCACCGTCTAGTCCTTGGCAATTGACACACACGCACACTCTACTGGTACTGGGCTTCATACCCATTATAAAAATCTTAAAAACATTCAACAATAAATGAATCAGATTTTTAAAAAAAAGGAAAAAAGCAATGAAAGAAATAGATAATTTTTAGTGCTATAAATGAAACAAAGGGATGATCTTTGGCAAAGAAAAAAGAAATTCATAAATTTGATTACCAGATCTAATCACATTTGGGTGGGTAGCTGAAACACTGTTGGTTCACATTCATTCTTCGGTGGAGAGGTAACCGGAGCATCACTGGTGGCTTTTTTTTTGAGGCATGAGAGAGAGAGATTTTGAGGCATGTTCGGCTGGAAGAGAGAGAGTCAGAGAGAGTTTCTGAAATTTTTTGAATAGGGTAAGCGTGGAAGCAAACATTTTCTGTTGATCTTTGAAATATTCAGATGGTTTGGTGAGAGAGACCGTGGTTTGTCTTTGTCCGGTTGAGTTAGAGAAATTGAACCCCAGTTAAGTGTGGTGTTTACATTTTAAATGATGTGGCAGATATCTGGCCCTTGATATTTTTCAAAGAAATCTTGGCCATGTACTGGACCCTCTCCATTTGAAAGGGAAATGGAGAGGATCCGAATCCCAATTAGGTGTACTTCAAAGGTTTACTTTAGTGCCATCGTACTCCTTAGTAAATAAATTAGTGTAATACTTCATATCTTCAAGTCAAGCCAATGCAAACCCAGTTGAGTTGGCCAAGTGGTTAAGCACTTGGTCTCAAAGTGGTTGTATTAGGTTTGACTAGGAGTTCCTTAGTTCAAGTCCAGGCATCAGCACTGTAGGAAACCCAAAAAAAAAAAAAAAGTCAACCCAATGCTAGCTAAACTGTGGTTTGGCCTGGGCTTGAGTGCGGCCAAAATGGCCAAATACCACAATTTTTTGAATTTTTAAGCAAAAAATTACTGTTTCGAAAATAAAGGGAAATCTATCACTTTTTCTAGTACTCGAGTTTGGTGAACTCGAGTACCCTATTTTATAGTTCCACCATGACTGCTAAGCTGGAAATTGGCGATTAAAAAAAATAAAATGGTACTCGAGCTTGGTAAACTTGAGTACCATGCAACACAATACTCGAATATACCAGGCTTGAGTACCTTTTATAAAAAAAAATGCAGAAATTTTTTTTTTCTACAGTACTCGAGTAAACCACACTCAATGTAATTTTTTTTTTTTTGTTTTTTTTTTTTTTTTTGTTTTTCCTTGAGGATAGTTGACAAATAAACATAAAGATAAAAATAAGTAGCTTTTTTATGTTTTTATCTATTTAAATAGAAGCGTTGTAAGATATAGAGATTTTAATTTCAAAATATAAATTTAATTTCTACATTGATTAAAATTGTTCATTGTTTTCTCACGAAAATTGTTCACTATTTTCTGTATAAACTATTTCTTCGATTTTACGTAAAATTATTTTCTGTTCAGCATTATTTAAGAAATTGTTCGCTTTTTTTTTTTTGCATAAATTATTTTCTGTTCACTATTTAAAAAATTGTTCACTGTTTTCTCATAAAACACTTAGTGAAATCGTGTTTTCTAAATTTAAACGCCAAATCTAAATGCTTTTTTATGTTTGAATTTCACAATAATCAAATATATTTTTCTGCATTGATAAAATCTATTTTTACATTTATGAAATTTTCTCTCTGCACATCATATTTACTGTATATTCATATCTGCTTACTGCATTCATAAAATCTATTTTTTGCATTAATTAAAACTATTCACTGTTTTGTCATAAAAATTGTTTCCTGTTTTCTGCATTAACTATTTCTAGTATTGGTGCAGTTATTGCACTTAAATGGTTTTTGTGTTTTTCTAAATTTGTAACCATATGAATAATGGACAAACTCCATGAAAGAAAAATGAATGATTCTTATAATTCACCTAATGGTAAATGGCTCGAAAAATTCGAATTAGTTGAATGTAGAAATTCGAGAAAAATCAATAGAAAATCAATGAACGTAGAAAATCGTGAATGTGTACATAAGATGTACAGATAGTCTAGACTTGTTGAGAAATTTGATTTCGTTGAAAGTACAAAATAATGAAAATTCAAAGGAAAAGTATGTACGTTAGATGTATAGATCGTATGAATTTGTTTAAAAATTTGAATTCATTGAATGTACAAAACTGTGAAAACTCAAGGAAAAATTGTGTACATTAGAAGTACAGATAGTACGAATATGTTGAAAAATTTGAATTCGTTGAGTGTAAAATCATGAAAATTCAAATGAAAATTGAAGAGCATACCAAATTGAGTAAATTTAATGGAAAATTAATTACATTAGATGTACAGATCATCTATTTTTTTGCATTGATAAAATATGTTTCTACATTAATAAAATTTGCTCTTTGCACACTATCTTTACTGTTTTCTCATAAAAATTGTTCACTATTTTCTGCATAAACTATTTCTAGCATTCTGCATAAAATTATTTTCTGTTCAGCATTATTGAAAAAATTGTTCACTCTCTTTTTTGCGTAAATTATTTTCTGTTTACTATTTAAAAAAATTGTTTACTGTTTTCTCGTAAAACACCTAGTGAAATCGTATTTTCTAAATTTAAACGTCAAATTTGAATGCTTTTTCATTTTTAAATTTCCCAATAATTGAAAATCTAAATCTGTATGTTTTTTCATGTTCGAATTTCACAATAATCGAATTTGTTTTTCTGCATTGATAAAATTTGTTTTAATACACACTTTGTCAAAATTATCTAATAATGATAGATTGTGATTGGTTGTTTATTACTTTCTAATAAACTGACTATTTTTTCTACTTCACCTACAGTCTACCATGTAGAAGTATAGAACAAGTGCGACAAAATGATTAGAAATTAGAGATGATTTGAATACAATGAATCGTAATGTATTGAAAATTTCCCTCTATTATATTTTATTATTATTATTATTATTACTCCTTATTTAGTTTATCTAAAAAGTTAAACATTTTTGGGTTTATCCAAAAATCTATGCCACGAAATACATTGCGGTAAATCTAGACCAAAGAATTGCCAAAATAAAAAATTGGGCAGCATTGTTGCTGTACTTAAATAAGTTGTCATAAGCAGCATAAATTATCAACCAACCAAAAAAAAAAAAAAAAAAAAAAAAAGAAAAAAAAAGAAAAAAAGAAAAAAAAAGAGACTGCATCCACCTGATCAAATAAAGGTGGTAGGTTGGGTTTTCAGTTTTCACATACAACTTCAAAGCAGGTTCTTGACCAAATATTTTGTTTCTTTAAAGCCTTTCAAACATGCTTATCTATACTATTACTAACATATCCCTTTGAGTTTTTCTTATGTTGGGCATATATGGTTTGATTTTTTTTTTCTTCTATTAAGAATTAAATCCTTCACTAACCAATATTTCACTTTGCAAATGGCTCAATTATGCTAGATAATATATTTGTGTGGGCTTTTATTGATGTTTTGTGTAGATTAGCATAGTGCGTGTTCTTTTGTTTTTTGTTTTGTTTTGTTTTGTGTATGTTTTTTTAGTAGAAATGAAAAGAGAAAAGAAGTGGTACAAATAGTGAGAGTTGAAGACAAATTTATAAGGTATTGCCAAAGATATTGTTCCAATGTTCTAGGAAACTATTCCCTCCTTGTGGACTTTGGCAAGATGATCTGTTCAAACCCAATGTCATTACAGTTGCACTCAACCCTCCTACTCTTGTAGGGGGACTTTTGATTGAGTCCAATTCCAATATCACAGCACCACATAGAGTAGGGTCATACATTGCTAGGACAACAGAATTTTTTTAATGTGTTCTTCATTTGCAATACTCTGATATTTATGCTCTCAAATATCAAAGTATTGCCGAGCTGTTGAGCAGCATGTGTGAAATCGTGCCGAGCTATTCATACAATATGTTTTCTGCATTAATTCAAATTTTTTTTCTGCATATGGTTCATATGACTACAGTTGGTGTTTGCGTAAATTATTTTCTGTTCACTATTTAAAAAATTGTTTACATTTTTCTCATAAAACACTTAGTGAAATCGTGTTTTCGAAATTTAAAAGCCAGATCTGAATGCTTTTTCATTTTTAAATTTCACAATAATCGAATTGGTTTTTCTACATTAATAAAATTTGTTCTCTGGACATCATGTTTACTGTATATTTGAATTTGTTTATTGCATTCATAAAATTTATTTTTTGCATTAAGTAAAACTGTGCAGACAAATCAAGACAGTCCAAACAAATACAAACAGATGTTCAAAAGTTACTACTGTTTACTAGCATGTGTAAAAAGAGATCTGATAGATTCTTGAGATTTGAAAGATTCCCAGACAGACGCAGACAGACTATTACTCATCAGTATTGATTTTCATATCACCGACAGATTAACTTGAGTTAAATTTACCTACTCAGGTTACTTTACCATGGTTCATTTTACCTATAAAAGAGACGGACTACGAAGACAGAAGACGAGTTCCTAAGGCACGCTCAGCCGAGTTACCTAGAGATGAACCTGCCAACATACTTGCTCGACTTGAACAAGAGAACAATTAAATGCAAAGGCGATTTGACTGTTTTCATGCAATCCAAAAGGCTAAGAAGCATCTAAAGGGGAAGGCGCAAGAGCAAGCCATCAAGTTTATTAATGAAGTTACTGCATTAGATGATGAAAGAGATATTTCAGACTTCTCAGATTCAAGTAATGATTTTGAAAAATTTCTACCTGCAAACATTAGACGCTGTTGTTAATGTCTAAACGTTCTGTGCAATACAAAATGTTATTATTGTCTAACAACTAATGATTATGTACATTTAACTTTTACAAATCTAAAGATTAACTGTTCATTAATTATCGAGTTTACACGATCTTGTTCATTCAACGATTTAGAATTATTCAACAAATTCGGGTGATCAATACATTAGTACACAGTTTTCCAATTAATTTTCACGATTTTGTACATTTAACGAGTTCAAACTTTTCAACAAATTCAGACTATCTGTACATCTAATTTACACAATTTTATATTGTATGTTAGGTTCTAAGGTCTTAGGATTTTATGTATTTAGAACTCTAATTTGTAAAGTTGGCAAACCATGATCAAAACAATGTATTTAGTCTTGTTTAGGCTTGCTCAAAGTTGGTTTATTATTGTAAAGTTGGAATCGAGTGGCTGCAGAAGTATTTGAGACTTTCGGCCTGGCTCGATCGATCGAAGAATAGACTCGATCGATCGAAAATCGCACAGGTTGATTTTTCTGCAGAATTTCCAATTCAGCTCTACTTCATTAAACGTTTAGGGTTTTATGTTTTTACCCTAGGTATATAAACTAAACCCTAGCCACATTTTTGAAGGTTGCTCCAATTGTATTGTTGCTCATACATTGCTGTTTTGTGTAAATCTCTTGTGAGATCTTTGAGGAGTTTTCCTTTACACAAAGCTTAGGGCTTTCAAGTTGGAGATATTATCTACATCTTGATGATTAACTTGGTTGCTACCATTGAAGTTTAAAGATAATCAAGCGGGGGTGCTTGTAGCTGATTGAAGAATCCAAGAAAGAAGGAGTCCGTGGATTCAGAGCTTGCACGTGGTCGTGTCAGTAAGTTCTACTGGTGGGTAGCATTAGGAAGTCAAGCGGGGAGCTTGTAGTCCTTCTGTATGAACTTCAATTCTTTCGCATAGTGGATTCAGGTTTACCTTGAGGATAGCTAGGTCAAATCCTCCCTAGGTTTTTATCGTGTGGTTTCCTGATTCATCATATCTTGTGTTCATTTATTTTCCGCTGCTTTATATCTTGATATGATTATTTGATTGCTTTAACCTAGAATTGCATAATTTGACTAAGTAACAACTTGGCTAATTAATCTAGGCTAACCAATCTGGTTGTGTTTTAAGGGGTCTAAAACCTTTCAAGTGGTATCAGAGCAGGTTGCTCTTTTGTTGGAGATTTCTTGATCTCTGAGCTGATCCTTGACCTCTGTTGTCATGAAGCATGGACACTCTCTGTTTGTTCCTCCTCACTTTGATGGGAACAACTATGCTTATTGGAAAGTAAGGATGAAAGCATTCCTGAAATCCATTGATGAGAGAGTCTGGAATTCCGTTGAGTACGGATGGGTGAAGCCCACTACTCCTGTGAATGAGTGGCAAACTTCTGAAAAAGAAGCAGCTGGCTTCAATAGCAAAACTATGAATGCCATCTTCAACGCTATTTCCATGGAGGAATTTAAGAAGATCTCTAATGTTGAAATTGCTCATATTGCTTGGAAAATCCTCCAAACTGTGCATGAAGGCACAAAGGTAGTTAAGATCAATAAATTGCAACAATTGACTTCTAGATTTGAAAGCATTAGAATGTTTGATGATGAATCTTTTGATGAATTCTATGCTAAATTAAATGATATTGTCAATTCTGCTTTTAATTTGGGTGAAGTCTATGATCAACCTAAAATTGTTAGGAAGATACTTAGATCCTTAACTGAAGACTTTAGACCCAAAGTGACTGCCATCACTGAAAGTAAGGATGAGGAGTTCATCCCTGTTGATGAGCTTGTAGGATCTCTTCAGTCCTATGAGTCTGACCTACTTAAAGTGAACAAATCCAAATCAATGGCTCTTAAGTCAGTTGATGATGTTGATGGTGGTGGATTTGATGACGAGCTCTCTGTTACAGAGATTGCCTATCTTGCCAAAAATTTCAAAAACTTTCTTAGAAATACAAATAGAAAGGCAAGAGGTACTTACACTGCTGAACTTAGAAATTTTAGGAAGAATGATCCCACTAAAGTTAACAACATTGAAAAACCAAAAGAAAAGGTTGGTCAGTCTTCTAATAATTCTTTGGGTCCTCAGTGTTTTGGTTGTTAAGGGTATGGTCATGTGAAATCTGAATGTCCTACATTCTTAAGAACTAAGGGTAAAGCTATGGCTGTAACCCTTAGCGATAATGAGGTTTCCGATGATGAGTCCGGATGTGATGAGGATGAAAACTTCATTGCTTTCACTGCTACTGCTGTAGTCAATGAAAGCATATCTGTTAAAGAGAACCCTTCTGATGGGGAACTCTCTTAGGATGCAGATCTCCAAGAGGCCTACAATAAACTCTGTAAAATTGCTGCTAGGGATGCTATGAATGTAGAACTTGGCCTGAAGAAAATTGATTCTCTTGAGCTTGAAAAGAAAAATTTGCTTGTTAAACTATTTGATGCTAATGATCTTTTGAACAATATTAAATCTGAGAACATGCTTTTGCTTGATAAAGTTAAAACTTTGGAACATGATTTATCTGTTGTTAGATCTGCTAGTTCTAAACTTGATCACATGCTGAATGTTCAAAAGTATCCTTCTGATAAATCTGGGTTAGGTTATGTTGAAAGTATTTTTGACTCTGCACCGCATTCCACAAATTTTGTTCCTTCTTCTTCTTCTAAACCTTCCGTGAGTGAGGTTGTGAGTGAAACTGTTAAACCACCTGTGAGTGAGGTAGTCAAACCCGTAGAAGTTTCACCTCCTAAGAAGAATAGGGTTGATCTGAGAGAAACTAAACCTACCCTTTCTAAGGACAAGATGCATGGTAAACCTGCTTGGGTTTGTCATTTTTGTGGTAAGTCTGGACACATTCGTCCTAACTGTTACAAGCTTCAAGCTGCTAAGAGAGCAAACAAACCAAAAGTGTCTGTGTCACAAGCACAAGATCTTATGGCACTTATTGGTGAATTGGTAAAGGATTTGAACCTTTATTCCAATCCTGGAGTTGGAAATCACTCAAATGTGAATAAGAACTCCAATGCTCGTGATGCATCTAAAAAGATTTGGATGCAAAAGACTTGATCTAATTGAGTCTTTCTAACATGGTCCTTGTGCTTCATTGCTCATTCCTCTGTGACCATTGTTATTTGGTTTTTGTGTTTTTCTTTTGTTTTGTTCTAGGATTTGCACTGCATTACATTTATGCATTTCATTCTAGGATTTATTTGTTTTCTCTTAATTTAAAAAAAAAAAAAAAAAAAAGGAGAAAAGGAGAAAGCAAAAATTATGTTTGACACTATGTTTCTTGATTTTTGAAAAACAAGGTTGGTCTATCTGTTTACACATGTCATGTCTTGTGTACCTTGTTTAACTTTGATGAACTTATTTATTGCACTTGACTAGTTGAAACTTTGTAGTGCATGTTGTGTGGGAAAGATGTGTATGGTTCTTAATCACTCTGTCTTTATCATGAAGTTACATGTTATTTGACTGTCGGACTTGATTCTTTTGAGAAAGGCATAAATAACCATCTTACCACTGTTCACTAGCCAATCATGAACACCTTAGTGCATATCATAAGATTCTGTGCTCGAGAAAGTGTAGCACATGCACAAATAGAACATAAGGTGTAGCCTCAAATTAAATTAAAACTGGTGTGTACTATTAGGCTTGATGCCAATTCACTTAATTCAAACCGGTGTGTACTATTAGGCTGAATGCCATCTCATACAAATAAGAGGCAAAAATGCAAGAAACTTACATGATTGCAAGCTTTTGTTCTAGGAGATGTGGGAGTTATAGGATGTAACTCTTTAGGTGATAGTCTTTTTTAAATTCTTTTGATGAATTGTGTAGACTTTGTGTTTGATTGCTATTCACATATCACCTCATATGTATCTCAAGTTTTTGCTAGTATCACACACTACACAAGTTACTCTTTGTTAAACACTGTACATGCTAGTGTGTGTGTTTTTGGTCTGACCAACCAAGTTTGAAAATATCTTGAGATTTGTGCACAACATTTTTGTTGCTTGAGAAAATTCAATGGGAGAATGATTGAAACTTGTTTTTGACAAAATTTGGGTTTAAAAAATTTGGGGTTTTTGAAAAAGCATTTCATCTCATACTCATGCATTTTGCTTTTCTTATTTAATGCTTTGAGGAGTAGTTTTTCAAAACTAGGTTTGTGTCTTTCAAAACTGGATTTTTTTATAAAATTTTTAGTGAGCCTCTGCCCATTTCAATCGATCCAGTTTATTTTTCGATCGATCGAAAAAGTCCCTTAGTTTGTTCTAAAATGACTGTTTCATTCGATCGATCGAATGTAATTTTCGATCGATCGAATATCGTGAAAAGGCTTTTTAAAAAAGGTTCAGTTCTGACTTTTTCAAAGTTCCTATTCATCTTTTCAAACTTTTTCTTCTCTCTCTCCGCGTTGGCAAGGCTCCACCTTGAGATTTTTGTCGTTTTCCTCCGTTGTTTTTGCAAGATCTCTCTCTTCTCAAGCAGGTAAGACACTTTTGCCCTTCCTTTTGAGTTTATTTTCATGTTTTCATGCATATTTTCATGCATTTAGGGGCGATTTTCGCACTTTGCATTTTTGGGTCTTTCATTTGATTTAAGTCTTATTTTATGCAATTGATCAATGGGTTTTTGTAGGGACATGCTATAGACATGATCTTAACAGTTTAATTTGATCAATTTTGAGTTTGGTGTGAAATTGAAAAATCTAGGGTTCCTATTTGATCCAATTTGGGGATTTTGTTAAATTGAGTTGAATTTGATGCAATTGGCTTGTTGTATTGATGAAATTAAGCATTATAATCTATGTGTTGTGTTTTATAATGCTCAATTCATCATTTTGCTTTAAAAATTTTCAAGTGGTGTTCAATTTTTGGGGTTTTTGTTAAGAAAATTCCCTGCTCAAGCCAATTTTGTCAATTTAATCTCCATTAAACTTAATTGCTCACTGCATTAGTACATGCATCATGGCATTATATCTGTTCATGTATCATATATATTTTCATTCTATTTTTTTTTGTTGCTAATTTGTAGTCTGCCTTTGATTTTGTTTTCTTGTGTCTTTTTGGTTTTCTCTTTTGTGTCTCTGTCCTTTCCTTAGCATCATGCCTAGGAAGACTAGAGCCCGTAGGTCCATTCCCTCTTCCTCTCCATCCCCTCCCTCCTTTGATCGTGAGAGGTTTCGAGTGAGAAAAACCAAGATCTTTTTGAGAAACTTAACCTTAAGAGAAAAATTTGGGCTGAGCGTTCTGTTATGTTAGATGAGCTTGATTCTGCCATTAGGGCAAACTTTGAGCGTCGGGGCTGGTTACCTTTGTTAGACATTTCTGATCCTCCTCCATCGTCTGCCTTGATTAGAGAGTTCTATTCGAACATCTCTATCCACGTCTATGATTCCAACACTTTAGTAAAGAGTTGGATACGAGGTGTAGGGTACACCATTACTCCTCAGGTAGTGGCTGATGCTCTAGGGGTACCGTTGGTTAGAGATCCTGTCTATCCTTATGACGAGTCTCCCGAGCTGAGCGATGTTTTGTCTTTCATCACTGGGACTTCTGTCCAGTGGGGTTCTGATCCTAGGATCACTTCTGCTGAGCTCTCCGGGTTGCATTATCTGTTCTTTAGGATAGCTTGTCATTCTATCGGCCCATATCTCATGTCCACACTATTCCTCTTGAGCGGTGTGTCTTTTTGTACGCTTTGGTTACTGATGCTCCTATTAGTTTTCCCCATCTCTTTCTTCGTTCTTTGAACGATGTTTATAGGAGTTCATCTTCTTCTCATGCCCTTGTTCATCCTATTTTCATTCATAGGACTTTGCTCCATCTTGACCTTACTAACTTCCCTTCCTCTAAGCTCGTTCATGTGATAGCTCCCATAGGTGCGTCTTTTCTTAGACAGAGGGCTGCTCATCTTCGAGCTGGTTCTAAACACCCTAGGTCCGAGCCATCTAGTAGCGCCCCTCCTTCTTCTTCTACAGGTACTGCTGGTGAGGATGTTCCTAATCCAGTTGGTAATGCTGCTGCTGCTGATGTTCCTCCACCTCCTTCGACAGACTTTTATATTCGTCGCACTCTGGAGACTGTCGTGACCGTTCAGGCGGCTCAGGGACAGATTTTGGTGGACTTACTAGATGAGATTCGTGCTCTCCGAGTCGATTTAGCGCGTCTTCATTCACCCTCACCACCTCCTTTTGATGGCGACTCATGATTGCTCTTTGGCATTTCGTCACAAAAAAGGGGAGTGGAGTTTTGACTTGTAGAGGGTTTTTGTAGTTAGGGGGAGACTTTTGTTGTTAGACTTTTGTTGTTAGGGGGAGATTTTTGTTACTTGTGGAGTTTTTAGATTGTATCTAGGTGCTTCACTTTGTATATCATTATTGGGGATATTCATGTTAGGGGGAGTAACATTGATTGATATACATATTTTTTATTGATTCTTGTTGATTTGTGATTCACTGCTTATTAATTTATATTCATGAGTTGATCATTTATATATGTCTTTATTTTGTGTTATGTGAATCTTACAAGAATGTTATACTTGTTGTTTTACTCTTTTCTGTCATACATGCGTTTATGCGTTTGTTGAGTATTTCAGGAATATACAGGTTGATTCAACTAAGCTGCTGTCTACACTTGCAACCGATGGATTGTAGTTAGGCTGAATTTGAAATTTATGAGCATTTCTTTGTAAAGGGCTTTTTACTTGTAAAACTTTGAGCTTGTAATTAGGGTTTTGTCACGGATTGCCAAAGGGGGAGTTTGTTAGGTTCTAAGGTCTTAGGATTTTATGTATTTAGAACTCTAATTTGTAAAGTTGGCAAACCATGATCAAAACAATGTATTTAGTCTTGTTTAAGCTTGCTCAAAGTTGGTTTATTATTGTAAAGTTGGAATCGAGTGGCTGCAGAAGTATTTGGGACTTTCGGCCTGGCTCGATCGATCGAAGAATAGACTTGATCGATCGAAAATCTCACAGGTTGATTTTTCTGCAGAATTTTCAACTCAGCCCTACTTCATTAAACGTTTAGGGTTTTATGTTTTTACCCTAGGTATATAAACTAAACCCTAGCCACGTTTTTGAAGGTTGCTCCAATTGTATTGTTGCTCATACATTGCTGTTTTGTGTAAATCTCTTGTGAGATCTTTGAGGAGTTTTCCTTTACACAAAACTTAGGGTTTTCAAGTTGGAGATATTATCTACATCTTGATGATCAACTTGGTTGCTACCATTGAAGCTTAAAGATAATCAAGCGGGGGTGCTTGTAGCTGATTGAAGAATCTAAGAAAGAAGGAGTCCGTGGATTCGGAGCTTGCACGTGGTCGTATCAGTAAGTTCTACTGGTGGGTAGCATTAGGAAGTCAAGCGGGGAGCTTGTAGTCCTTCTGTATGAACTTCAATTCTTTCGCATAGTGGATTCAGGTTTACCTTGAGGATAGCTAGGTTAAATCCTCCCTAGGTTTTTACCGTGTGGTTCTTGGGTCATCATGTCTTGTGTTCATTTATTTTCCGCTGCTTTATATCTTGATATGATTATTTGATTACTTTAACCTAGAATTGTATAATTTGACTAAGTAACAACTTGGCTAATTAATCTAGGCTAACCAATCTGGTTGTGTTTTAAGGGGTCTAAAACCTTTCATTGTAATTTCAAGATTTTATGCAATCAACAAATTCGAATGATCTGTACATCTAAATTTTGATTTTTACAAATTTGAACGATCTGTACATCTAATGTACACAATTCTCTCTTGAATTTTCACGATTTTGTACTTTCAACAAATTTAAATTTCTCAACCAGTCCAGAATATTTGTACATCTAATGTACAAAACTTTCCATTGAATTTTCACGATTTGGTACGTTCAACAATTTCAATTTTCCATTAAGATTTCACGATTTTGTATGTTCGACAATTTTGAAAATTTCATCAAATCAGGATGATTAGTACATTAGTACATAGTTTTAAATTTTCACTAGGTGTTTTATGAGAAAACAGTGAACAAAAAATAATTTATACAAAAAAGAGAGCGAACAATTTCTTAAATAATGCTGAACAGAAAATAATTTTATGTAAAATCGTAGAAATAGTTTATACAGAAAATAGTGAACAATTTTTATGAGAAAATAATGAACAATTTTAATCAATGTAAAAATTAAATTCATATTTCGAAATTAAAATCTCTATAGCTTACAATGCTTCTATTTAAATAAATAAAAACATAGAAAAACTACTTATTTTTATCTTTATGTTTATTTGTCAATTATCCTCAAGCAAAAAAAAAAAAAAAAAATTTACACAGTACTTGAGTTTTGTAAACTCGAGTACTGTAGAAAAAAAATTTCTGTATTTTTTTTATAAAAGGTACTCGAGCCTGGTATACTTGAGTATTGTGTAGCATGGTACTCAAGTTTACCAAGCTCGAGTACCGCTTTATTTTTTTTAATCGCCAATTTCCAGCTCAGCAGCCACGATGGAACTATAAAATTGGGTACTCGAGTTCACCAAACTTGAGTACTAGAAAAAGTGGTAGATTTCCATTTATTTCCAAAACAGTGATTTTTTGCTAAAAATTTCAAAAAATTGTGGTATTTGGCCATTTTGGCCCTTGAGTGCTGTATAAAATATGTTGTTCTAGATAAGCAGTTCCTGGAAGTGAGTCTTATGACATAAAAATCTAATAAAATATGATATTGTTTTAAATAACTGGGTTAAATAATATTGGAAGTTTTTCCAACTTATTATATATTTGTTTAGTGTTGCAAAATCATTACTAGCCTGACAGTATGAGGGTTATTGGCTGAAGAGGTTTTTCTCCATGGTATTTTATGGCTTTCCATTGAAATTCAAGTTAAGAGTTATGACATCAAATGTGAAACGTAATATTGTATGTTTCCAATTGTCCAATTTTATGGTTTTAATTGTGTTTCTTCTACTTAGGCATGGGATCTCCTTGATCATGAGGTCTAGTTATTATTTTTATTTAATTATTTATTTTGAGATTTGATCTGGTTTGATTTATAATTGCATCTGCAAACAATTTCTCATGATTAAGTCCCCAATTTCAGACACTAATTTCACTTCAGGATAAATAAATGTAAAAGTACTTACCTTCTTTTAGTAAAGTGGGGGGTTTTGTCATTCAGCCAAAAAAAACAAAAAAAAAAAAGGTGGGATTTTGTCCTCCCTTGTCCTCTAACTCAGGCACTTTGCTTTCAATTTCCAAATACCTTGCAAGATGCCACCATTGGCTAAGATGTGGTTCACAACTTTGAACTTTAGTTTACAAATCCATCAAATTCTTTAATGGTTCATATGGATAGATATATTTGAAATGAGAGATTTGAATTTTACTTTTAAATTTAAATGACTTCAATGATATATGAGAGGATATATATATATATATATATATATATATATATATTTATATTGATTATAAGGACGCAATTTGGTTCCCAAGCCCAAAGGATGGATGGATTTAGGCCCAAAAAGTCTAATACAATGAATTTGTAGAGAGTGGGTTAAAAAACTGGATTCTAATGAATTGGACACAATTATAGTGGGTCAAGATGACAAAGAAACCAAAGATAAACTGGTTTTATCTAAAGAAAATCATCCTTGGTACAATTCGAGGAGGTTGGTTCTTGTGCATATTTCTTTTGAATTTGTTTATAAGTACAATTCGATTATAAGTACAATTCTTGCTGTTACAGTGTTTTTCCTTTAATTTTTGATCTTTGTTCTCAGGGTCTTCTTTCTCTTTTATACTATCTCCCTTCTTTCATTACCACCCTCCATGTGTAGATCAGGCTTCTAGCGTTGTTTCCTGTTCCATCAACACCTTCCTGAAGTCTCTAGGAGTAGCTGTAAGACTGAAAATTACTGTTTAGGTATCACTTCCACATTAATGCGGCTAAAGAGTTAGCTACAAAGCATTCAATGCGGTAGTAGCAGCTTTCTTTTAGATATTTCACAGCTTCCCTTTGTCTTGTGCTTTCATGATGTGTATCTTCATCAATAGAATCTCACGGAACATTGCCTTGGATGGCAGACCACATCTTCTGACTTCTGACTTGCAAAACCGAGGAGGCATTCCTTCTCGTACCATCTTCCTGGACCCTCACGACCAAGCCCCATTCCTTCATTCACTAATGCGGACCTCCATGATAGCGTTTACCCGTTCTCAGACTACTAGATGTCCTTGGATTGGGCCTCTGGCTCAATATGTACATATATATAATACTGGGCCTATCATACCTACATATATATATACATACACACACACACGAAATTGATGAAATTTAGAGATGGATTTTGATTTATTAATATGTGGATTTAAAATGATTAGATCTAAAATACTATTCAAATCCATAATATCACAAGTATTTTTGCTAGATCAAAATCTCCAAACCTTAAACCATTTTGTCTTGTTAATAGATAATGTTTATTAACAATTTGTACTAGCAATTGTTCTTCAAATCTAAGCTCGACCTGGAATTTCTCTACTTATGCATGAAGTTGTTTAGGCACATCTCGAGAAATTCTTTTAGTTCCTAAGTGAATATTTGGTAATATGTAAAAACAAGAATATTGGAGTGCTAGTTGTAATGCAATGTACTAAAATTCGAACTGGACTGGACTATCAGATCAATTTGAACTTGAATAATTGAATATTAAGCTTAGTTGGTTCTATACGTATAAATTCTCAATACCATAAAATTTGAACCTTTGGTACTCGGGTTTATTGTGTCTTCCACTTCTAGGAACAATTCTTGTCCATCAAACTTGAACATCCCAGTTTCTCCCAAAAAAAAAAAAAAATCTTAAACATCCCATGTGAAAGACACATGAACAAGATGGTTTGCCACAGTAAAATCCTACACATGCTAGACGAGAGTGACAAATGGGAGTCACCATCACTTAGAGTGACAGCAATGTAAGAAACCCCATAGAGTACAAAGAGCCAAGAGCGTCGAAAAGTTAAGGTCAATGTGATTGCAAGGTTTATCCCAACCAACGTCTGAGATTTATCCCAGGATGACAAGGTTTACACTACTTTGCTTAGTAGGGTGGCATTTTCCTTGTTATTGCTTTCTATGATTGAGGTTTCCACAACAATGAAATCCAATAAATTAATGCATGCTACATTGACACTAGCAGTCAGGCTGGAACCTCCAAAATGGATGTCATACTTTTATATATAGGATGAACAGTCGGAGACAATATATTGTTAAGTAACGTTGTAAGTTTAATTTTTTATATTTTGGTGGTAAGAGAGAGATATGAGTATGTTTGGTGGGTAGATATCTGGGAAATTAGGCGGCTAATGTTTCCAATCATTTGTGTAAGATATTGGTTTATATAAATTAAAATCTCAAGTTATTTAGGAATGAATAATCATCATTTATGGTCTAGTACATTAAGACATTTTTATGTTTTTCAAAAAATTTACTGTTTGATTTGGTTTAATATTTTGGAGACGTCATTAGAGGTGGGAAATATAGTGAGCAACCATTATTTTATTGGACACAACTTAGGTATAGTATCTTAGGTGCTGTTCCTTAGGTTTTCCTCTTAAGATTCAGCCATGTGGCTACTTAACTAATAAATATACTTCCATCCCATTAGAAAAAATCCACATGGCAGAATCTTAACAGGAGAACATAAGGAACAATACTTAAGTACTGTACCTTAGTTTTGCTCTATTTTGTTTTATGTTTTTAAACACCAATCATTATCATACAATTTTGAACCATTTTATTATGGGGCTTGAGGCCTTTTTAAGAAAAAAGAGTGAAGTCTTTTTGTAGTACGTGGTAGCCTTAGGCCAAGGCCTAATGGTATGTTTGGTTGGAGCAAAAAGAGGGTGAATGGAAAATAAAGAAGAGAAAAGTGAGAAGAAAATGGTTGAAGTGGCTATTTGGTTCGGGAGGAGAGTGGGGAAAGAAAACTTGAGGGGCCTGGGGTTTTTCTCTTCGAACCCACCAAAACTCATTCTCTCCAAATTGTGGAGATTATAGGAGAGAAAACGTTCACGATGTTTTGGGTTTTTTTGTTTTGTTTTTTGTTTTTGTAGGTGCTTAGTATGTTTCTGGATGTTTCCTCCACCTTTTTTTTTCGCCCCTTCTTTTGCGGGTCCTCAATATGTTTCTTTTCTCATCAGTTGTGGATGGTTTTTGTTTTTATTTTTATTTTTGGAAAATATTTTTGGATTAATTTCTTATGCTTTTTTATTTTATTTTATTTTTTCATTTTAATGAAGTGGCATCTATACACAATTTTTTTAAGCATATAATGTGTTACTTTTTGTTTTATTTAACAGAGATATGAAGGTAAATTTATACAAACTCTATTTACAATTCTCTCATTTTTCATCTCAACCAAAAAAAAAAAAAAAAAAAAAAAAAAAAAAAAAAACCTCAATCCCTTCATTTTTCCACCCTTGTAACCAATCACAAATGAGGGAAACTAAAATTTTTTCTATCATTTCACTTTTCCATTCTCTTCCCAATTTCTATCGTCCCACTCTTTCATCCTCCCAACCAAACAAACTCTAAGACTGCACTGACAATAGCTCTAACTATTGCATTCGATCTCGATTTAGAGAGGTAGCGTAAGGTGAGGAGTTGGAGTTGGTGGCTATTGCACCATGTAATTATACCTTTAATACGAGAGAGAAAAGTTGAAAAGATAAAAAGTTAAAAAGGTTATTATTATTATTTTTTTTTAAATTCAAAAGCTGAGATTAATGGTGAAAATTTTTGACTTTCAAATCTCATCTCTTAAAAAGCAATTGCATGGATTGCACCGGTGTGTGTTTGTCTAAAAACTTCTAGCTTTTAGCGTTTTGTTTCACCATTTTTGAGAATAAATTAATTTTTAGCTTTTTGTCATATATTTAACATAAAAATTGTAAAAAAAAAAAAAAAAACGATATTTTTAATTAACACTATGCAAATAATTAGTTACAATGAGATACCCAAATGGACACACAAC
The DNA here is from genome assembly GCA_030445155.1 of Quercus variabilis. NCBI lineage: Eukaryota > Viridiplantae > Streptophyta > Magnoliopsida > Fagales > Fagaceae > Quercus > Quercus variabilis. The sequence goes on along the minus strand of CP129449.1, from coordinate 85,267,479 downwards.
GAGAACAAGCTGCCACTGAGTACTAAAAGGAGGGCTTCAAGTTGAATAAATCATTGAGCAATGCAAATGATTCATAAATTCAACAAAAAATTACACATAATATAATATATTCAAGTATATGGACTTGCTTGCATAAATTCATAACTATATATAAAGAACAAAATTAAATGAAGAATAAATTTATTTTTTGATGAACATGAGTGTAAGTTTTATTCAGACTAGTAAAGACAATATCTAAGAACACGAAAAATTACCTAGATATTAAATACATATAGATGAAATAAACTGAATAGATAGATAGAAATATTACTCCTTCTCAAAAAAAAAGAAAAAAAAAAAAAGATAGAAATATTACTAATTATATTACCATTTAGGGAGTGATTTGTCTACCTCAAGATATTTATTTATTTTTCAAAATTTTGTTAATGTGGGTCTTCAATGTTCTTAGAGCTAGCACTTGACAATTTCTTCAAAGTATGTATATGGTTCATCAAAAAAATTTGCTTCCCAATGCATTCTCTTGGTTGCAAAACTTGTTTGAACATCAGCTTTCTTGGAATTATTGTAATAGATCCTACATAAAAGAAAAAATAAAAAAAAATATAATGAGCACAATTAAAAAAAGAAAAAATTCAATATATTCTAATTAAATAGTAAGTGGTCATACTGTAAATGATGACTGGTTAGGATTTATATGCATAGTAAATGATGATGATGTAGAAGGATACGTCGCAATTGGCAAAGAATCCTAAAGATGATTGACAAATACAAATTATAATAAATAACAAAATCATCCATTACAGAACAATTTATACTAATTAAAAAAAAAAATCAAATACATCATATACTTGTACAAAATTTGTAGAGTGCAATGTATTTGCTATGATTGACGGGTTCAACCTTGCTATCGAAGATTCCTAATTAAAAAAATTAAAAGTTTATTTTGAAAAATATCATTAAAGATATGTATTATTGTGAAATTGAATATATTATAATTAAATAACCTCAATTTGACTTTGTTGATGCTCACTACAGACCCAAAGGCGGGTGTTCCTTGCCTTAAAGCTCAAAAGGCATCAGAGGAGCACTCCTCACCTTGCCTTAGCACCGGGTGACCACCTCTCTTACATTTGACAACTCTATTTACATTAGCAAACAATAATAAAAAAAAAAAAAAATTATAGTAAAAAAAAACAATTTCAAAAATCTGATCGTACGTGTTTTGGACTAGTTACTAAAAAAAAAAAGTCTATATTCATTAAAAAAAAAAAAAAAAAACAAGTTTATACTTGCATTTTTGTGTCGGCATTTTCAAAAAATTTAAACATTTACAAATTTCTGGAAAAAAAATTAAAAATTAAAATTTTGAATCAAAAACTGAGTGTCATTAAAAATTAACAAACCGAAGTATAAAATGATTGTGATCAAAAACTGAGCACACCAAACCGAAGCTTTGCACATTATTTTTGATAATTGGTTCGCCCCGTATCAGATTAGATGCAGACCTTTTTCTTTCGGCACAATAATTTAGCACCCAGCCAAAACTACAATAAAAATACTATCTTATTTACTTAAAATCAACTTAAATAAATCAATTTATTTACTTAAAATCTCTCTCTAAAAAAAAAATTTATTTACTTAAAATCATATTTTGTCTCCCTTTTATTTATTTATTTTTGTTTGGTTAAAACCTATTTTGTATCGCTTTTAAACAGCCAAAGGCTTGCCGATCAAAAAGGGATTTAAAAAAAAACTACTAGCCAAGATGATCTTATAGAAGTCGGCCTTATGAACAGCGGTTACAGAGTGATTGAATAATATGATCGATGTGGCACTAAACCACGGCAACCGAGAGGGAGTCCTGCGGTTAACTACAAAAACTGTCAAAAGGAAATTCAAAACCAAAGGCACTCTCTATTTTCGCGGCGTTTCGTGCCACATTCTGCTTGATCAAATGTCAATTCGGTTTTTCCACTTCGTAATTGAATACAACTTTTTCACATTCTCAGACTCTCTTTCTAAACCTGTATGCTCTTTTCCTCTGTCCTCTCTATATGTTAATGCATTTATTTCAAGTTTTACTAACACTTCTCTAGACTTTAGGCACACATTAATGTTAACCTTTTTTTACAACCGATTTCAAATTTATTCTGTTAGTCAATTATGAGGGATAGAGAAAAAATGATGGGTCCCTGAATGTTAGTACTTAATCGTGTTCATCACTCACAGTTGATCAACTTAGCAATTATAAAATTTGTAGTGAAAGACACAAAAAAAATTGACAAGTGGGTCTTATCTTATTAACTTCATCTATTGTTCCAATGTTGAATTTTGCTTGTATATTTGATAGTCGACTGAGTTATCAACCTTTGATATTGGCCAATGATTAGGAAATATCTGTTGTGACTTCCTCAAACTTATCAGGGATTTGTTTTTTTTCTCATTTCAGATAGAATTGATGTCATAAAGTTGAGAAATAAATGCACCAATTGTTATCGGGACTCAAAATGATGGGGTCATTTCTTTCAAGAGCACTTCTGTATGTAACAAAAAGTGATATGGGAAATTCCCCATTTTCATCAGTTTTGCTTGTTTGTTATTACAGGAAAGTTAACAACATTAACTTGTATTTGCAGGCTTGTTTTTGGCTATACCTATCCGGCTTATGAGTGTTTTAAGACTTTGGAGAAGAATAAGCCAGAGATGGAGCAACTTCTTTTTTGGTGCCAATACTGGTATGTATTTTCATGTTGTGCTAGTATGATAGTATCTTAGGGTACAACTTATTTTAGTGCTAAAATGTGTCATCTTCTAATTTTGTAGGACTATAGTTGCTATGCTTACAGTCTTTGAGAGAATTGGGGATACTTTCATTTCATGGTATGCAATTTTTTAACACAACACAAATAAGTTGATTTTTCATATAGTCCTGTTCTCTTTTGCATTTATTTTTGGATTCTTGACTTTCTTTTTTTTTTTTTTTTTTTTTTTTGGGACAAGGCTACCACTGTACAGTGAAGCAAAGTTGGCAATCTTTATATATCTTTGGCATCCTAAAACAAAGGCACGCATTTGACATCTTGAACTTGCAGAACTATTTTGTTTAATTAACTTATACATTCCTAACAGTTTCTTTGACATAATAATTTTTAATTGTTTCCAGGGGACATCATATGTTTATAATTCTTTCTTCCGGCCTTATGTGGCTAAACATGAAGGGGAAATTGATCACACCTTATTGGAGTTGAGAGTTAAGGCTGGGGATATTGCAATTCTGTATTGGCAAAAGGCTGTGAGTTTTGGCCAAGCAAGGTTTTTTGAGATTCTGCAGTATGTTTCTTCTCATTCAGCATCACGGCCTAAATCTGATAAGGTATCCATTGACAAGGAAAAGTAATATCTGCTCTAGGGATCAGAAATCATTTGTTTAGTGTATTCTACACTGTATTCTTCTGATGGTAATTGTTAAAATTGGGATAAGAATGTTGATTACTCATTCTCTGGCCTTAAGCTAATTATGCAGAAACTGTGTATACTTGATCCTTATACATCAATTTTTTTTTTTGGGGTGGGGCGCCTTTCATATGGTTTAGCACTGAACTTAAGAAGTTGGAGTTAAGGCATTGTTGTGTTAGGAAAACTTTATTTGTTAAGACAAGGTACTGAGATTGTATTTAACTAAATTTAGAGTAATAACTGAGAGAATATTTGTTTCGTTGCACATCAGTCCATAGCCCGTTTTGATATTTTATTTATATTTTGCGTTAAGTTTTACCTTATCATAGAATATAATATGATACGTTGAATTGAAGGCCTTCCACTCTATGCATGTACAAGACTCAAATTTTCTAAAGCAAATTTTGGCCAGAGTAATTCACAAAGTCATCTTGGCTTTGATCTTATGTGTTGCTTCTGCACTACTGCTTTCTGCAAATGCTTGTTTATTGTTCAATCTCTTAAAATGGCTGAATGGTGACTAAAGTTAATTGCAATAAAAATGGATTTTAATATAGTAAAAGTGTATAACCTTTGTCAAGGAATCTGTAAGTTGACCATACACACAATATCAGGTTGTGTCTTGTGAGGCTTAGAGAATTTCCATAAATAAGTTTCTGCTGTCCCACACTATCAACCAGGGATATTCTACAGGTAAGGTTACTAGTTCCCAGGATTTACTCTAATTCAAGTGCCCTCATGTTCCAACACATGGCTTCTTCCTGTGTGGGTGAGAAGTACCTTGAACAGAATTGGCTTCCTACAGTTTGGGGGAGACAGCCTTATATACAAAATATTTGGCTATTTGGCGTTAAGATGAAGACACCGGTAGAAAATAGCCACTTTTTCACTAGTTAAAGAATGACTTGGACATTTAGGCCTAGACGTGATAACTATTGCTAGGTGGCTTCCTTGGTGACCGTCATATATAATTCCTTTTCCTTGAGTCCCACCGTTCAGTGTAAAGGAAGAAACTTGAAGAACTGATTTTAGTTAACCTTTATGAGAGGCAATCATTAGTCTTTGCTGCCTTGATCTCTCTTTGAAGATTGAATCTTTGTAGAGAAAAAATGCTTGCAACTTTATGGAAGTAATCTTTTACAGGCCTTTAAAATCGAGTTTACTGAATTGTGAAAGAGAGAGATAAGCAAAATACTTACAAAGTAGAGTAATATAAAAAGGTTACCAAGTGAAGATTTTGGAGCAAGGAGTCCTATCTCCTAAGGGGATTTTGGTCACTCGGTAAGTTAGATGCAAATCAATATAGCTGACCCCAATAAGTTCACAGGACATTAAAAGTAAACGTGACTGTTTTACAATTTCAAGAATTTGAGAATGTAAAGTTATAATGCTGAATGTGATATTTAGAAAAGACTAGATAATGCTATTAATTGGAGATTAAAGAAAGGTATACCTGGATTATGCAGAAATATGAGAAAGTATTGGAAAAAGGGAATTAAATTCTGTACAACTATTTCCATAAGAGTGAAAAATTAGCAATCCTTTCATATACATGAGAGGCATGGGTTACAAATTTGGACAAAGAAGCTACGCATTGAGCTTGAAGTACAACTACTGCAAAGTTCTCTGGGTTACAAATACTATTGTGGTAAGATTTTGATTGGCAATATCTGTTGGCAATGTAATCTACAATATGATTTGTATCCTTGTTCATTTGTGAAGAGAGAGCCAAATCTTGAAATTTCTAGATGATGTGTAATTTAGGGAAGCTCGCTGGAGTGGAACCAATTTCTGCTCGAGTGAAACAGAAAGGTTGCACATGGGAACTTCATTCTTGCTTGAGCAAATCAATTGATCAACCCGAAAGTTTTGCTTGCATCTTGCTCAAGTCTCGCTCAAGCGAGATGGTCAGATATTGTTTTTATAAAACATGACTTGGTGAGCAAGATGCGCACAATTTCTTGAATATAGCAAGGCACATCTTACTCAGTAGGTAGGGAAGTCACTCTAGAAAACTCTACAGAGCCTCCTTGCTTCTAAGTTCTAACTTCCCCTAGTTTGATCTTGATCTTGTGCTGGGCTTTGCATTCTCATGGCATACCTTTGATTAACTTCAAGTTCCAAATTATATTTAAACTAAAAAGTTTATTGCTTAACATTAGTGCTTGCATTGATATCTTGGAATTCATGTAGAAGAAGTGTAGAGGTTTTTGGAGTTCCAGTGGAGACCCTACTGTGTTAGTAGGGTCTAGTTATAAAGGTTTTGTGAGAGTCTGTAAAATCATTCATTATAATTAATTGCCTTATGGGGTTCAGTATCCTGGAGTGGTGTATTTTTTTTTTTTCACTGAAGAAGTTGAATGATGAGGATCAAGATGTATTTGTTAAGTAGTTTAGAAAGATTTACAAACCTAGGAAAAATGATAAAGAGAGCAAATAGCTACTTAGCCTTTTACTGCCTCCAGTAAGAGTTGTGAATAAACTAGTGAGGAGGAGGTTGATGATGAGGAAGGACTTAAGGTAGCCTATATTAATCTTTTTGAGGAATGTAATAGATATAATAAAATCTCAAAGCTTTCCCTTAAAGAGTTTGAATGAGATAGACCATGAAAAGGTCTAATTGGTTGAATCGGATGAAGCAAAGAGGTTGACTGGAAATGACAAGAAAATGCCTCTTTTAAAGAAAACTAAGAAATGTGGTGAGAAAATTGAAAACTCTATATCTCTGCTAAAGAAGTTCTTGAGTGAAAATTTGAATAAGTTATTTTGTTCTCAGAAGACTAGCTATGATATATTGGTGAGGGATTCTCTATCCCATCCATCTCACACTCCCTCTTAGGGACTAAAGGAAGAATGTCCTTCCAAACACTGTGTGTAATTCAGTTTATCCTAAATTGAATGAAAAAGGGTTTTGACAAACCAAGTTAAAGCCCTGATCCAACAAATTAAAATCAAAGGAAGATCACTTATGTCTTGTGGTACATGCTCCACAGATGGTCTTTGAAGTTTATGTATGATGCCTTGATAGTGGAGGCTCTAGACACATGAATGGTTAAATCCTTGTTGAAAGACACTGTACCAAATGATGGTAGAGGAGACACTGCTTCCTTTGGTGAGGGTGGTAAATCACATGTCCTTGGCGAAGTAGCTGTTGATGTTCCTGTTCTACTGGTCCTAAATGATGTGCTATACATTGATGGCCTTAAGTAAAACTTAATGAGCATCAATCAAATATATTATGAAGAGCTCATTGTACAATTCTGCTAAAAGGAATATTCTGTTTATGATAAAAAGAGAATATACAATTGGAGTTAGGATAGAAAGTTTGGCAAGGAGGAAGTACACCTTGGTTGTTGTATATGATTTCACTAGGTACACTTAGGTGGTCATGCTGAGAAAGAAAAATCAATGGTTTTCAACAAGCTAAGCCTTTGTGCAAAAAGCTCCAAAATGATCAATACAAAGCAATGTTTAATTTTAGAAGTGATAATGGAAGAAAATTTAAAAATTCTAGTTTTGAACTATTCTGCAATGAGTCTAGGATCCATAAAAAGGTTTTATACTCCGATTACCCTATAATCAGAATGGTGTTCTAGAAAGGAAAAATTGGGTAATCCAAGATTGGTTGTCATAATACACTAAGGATTTACCTGTTCACTTTTGGGTAAACACTATGAATACAATTTGTTATACTAATAAAATTTGTGTAAAATTGACAAGATATCTTATGAGTTGTGGAAAAAAAAGGTTCACGATTAGGCTTTTATGTGTCTTTTGAGGTAAGTGTTATACTTGTATCCTAACAGATAAGGAAAACTTAGCAAAGCTTGATTCTAAGAGTGATGAAGAAATTTGTTCAGTATACGTCTCAATTGGTGGAGTCAATAAATATAGTTACTGATGATGAGCTGCTAGATCCATCATAGGAAGATAGGCTGTGGTGAGCTTCTACTGCATAAACATATTGGTTGATGGCATAAATGTAGATTGGTAAGCGTTTCTACATAGGTGTTTCATAATGAAAACATGGTTACCACTATTTCAACTTATAGAGTTTCTGATAGTTGAATAAGAGATCTAGGGTTCAATCCCTGCTTACGCTAAAAACTAATTTGTGTCTTAGTCTGATAATAAAGAGTTATCATCAGGAGCAAATATCATAGGTAAAAACTCTCTAAAAAAAAAAAAAAGTGAGTTGAACCCACATTTTTAGTTATAAAACACGTTTGTAAATACACGTGTGTAATAAGTTTTAACCTATCTTAACATATGTTATTTTAAAGTGAAAAATCTGATTTAGATCCCAAAGTTCTAAACAAAGAATTAATGAATTAACAAATAAATTATTAATTAACTTTAGAGTTAATGATAAAATATATTTTACAACAACAATTGTTGTGACTAAATGGTTTTGCCAAAGTGTTATTTTTTGATAATTTGATAAATGGGGAAGGGAGAGATTTGAATCATAGATGTTTTTGTTAGGAGCACTAGTTGCCAATTGAGCTACAAGGAATTAGCAGTTATGAAAAATGGTTAGTTGTCTATCTTTTTGAAAAGATAAAAGTGAGACCTACATATCCTTGAGACAAATCCAAGTTAGGTCATGTTTTTCTCTGTGGAAAATAACATAATCTGGTCACTTGCTCAAAACTGTTAATGAGTGAATTATTCACTCCAAAAATGCATTACTTAAACAAGGGCACACGTGGTTAATAATCATAATCTTACGTAAGAAAAGAAAGAGGCAATTTGTGGATTTATGGCAAGGAGTTTAAAAATGGACTAGTCGTAGACTCGCGCGTTGCGCGTGATAATATTATTGTTTTAGTTATTAGTGGTTAATAGTTGGTTTTTCATTTTCTTTCAAGTTAATATATTGACTTTAAAAAAAATATACAATCTAATATATTAATTCAACAATAACAATAATAATAATTATGTTGAATAAAATAATATGAGAAGAAAAAAAAGTAAAAATAAAAGATATAACAATAAACACCAAATTAATTATCTCTAAATATATACCAAAATTATTTAAATCATATTATGTAATATTATAATATTACATTCTTATATACTATCTTTAATTCTTTACAATGCAATATGATAAAATTTAACAACCAAAGTGAAAAAAAAAAAAAAACAATTAAATCGCATCAACCTAAAGTAGAGTTCTAAAAAACACAAAAATTTCTCAACCTAAAGTAGAGATGCAATATATAAATATAGACATATATATATATCACCAAAAATTGAGATAGAAAGAGAGAGAAATAATTTTTTTTTTTTTTTTTTGTGAAGAAAAATTATGCATATAATGGAAAAGAGAATGCCAAATTTATACTAAAAGGATAACAATAAGAAGAAACAAAATAAAGGGAAAGATGAAAAGTGATATTAAGAAAGACAGTAATGGGGAGACGAAAATGTAAAGGAAAAGAGAAAGGTTGGAGAAAGTGTAAATGTTAAAAAAAGTGAGTACAATTTAATTTATTTAAATTTAAATAAAATATTATATGTTTAATTAAAAAAAGGAAAATATAAATAATTTAGTTATATGGAGGATGTGATTGAGTTTAAATATTAAATAAAATCAGATGAAAAGATTAAAAAAGTAAAAATATAATATATATATATATATATAACAATAAACACTAAATTACCCAAATCATGATATGTAATAGAATAATATATATTATATTCTAATATATTATCTTTTTTAATTTTTTTTATAACGCAATAGTATAATATTTAACAATCAAAGAGAACAACAAAAAAAAACTTAAAATACAAAACTAAATTGTACCAACCTAACATAGAGTTATAACAAATACAAATTTATCAACTTAAACAGAGATGCAGGAAAAAAAAAATACTCCAAAAATTATTGTGTGTGTGTGTGAGAGAGAGAGAGAGAGGGAGGGAGGGAGAAACAGCCTTTTTGTGATAGAAAACTACGCAAAGAATGGAAGAGAGAATAACAAATTTGTAGAAGATGGTGTGAATATGAAGAGACAAAATAAAGGAAAATGAATGGAAAGATGAATAGAGACATTAAGGTTGAGAGTAGTGGGGAGATGAAAAGGTAAGAGAGGGAAAGATGAAGAGACAAAATAAAGAAAGATGAAAAGTGATATTAAGGTTAAGGGTAGTGGGGAGATGAAAAGGTAAAGACATGAAAAAGGTTGGAGAAAGTGAAATTATTAAAAAAAAGTAAATGCTAAAAAACAATTATAGGAAAATTGGAAAGAAAAAGGATAATGACATGGATACTAATGTGGCTCAACGTGAGCACAGTAACATTAAACGCTACGCTTAAGGTTGAAGAAAGTGTAAATGTTAAAAAAAGTGAGTACAATTTAATTTATTTAAATTTAAATAAAATATTATATGTTTAATTTAAAAAAAATATATATATATATAAATAATTTAATTATATGGAGGATGTGACTGAGTTTAAATATTAAATAAAATAAGATGAAAAGATTAAAAAAAGTAAATATATATATATATATATATATAACAATAAACACCAAATTACCCAAATCATGTTATGTAATAGAATAATATATATTATATTCTTATATATATATATATATATATATTATCTTTTTAATTTTTTTTATAATGCAATAGTATAATATTTAACAATTAAAAAAAAATAAAACTTAAAACACAAAACTAAATCGTACCAACCCAACGTAGAGTTATAACAATCACAAAAATTTATCAACTTAAGCAAAGATGTAGGAAAAAAAAATACTCCAAAAATTATTTTTGTGTGTGTGTGTGTGTGTGTATGAGAGAGAGAGAGAGAGAGAGAGAGAGAGAGAGAGAGAGAGAGAGAGAGAGATCCTTTCTATGATAGAAAACTATGCAAAGAATGGAAGAAAGAATAACAAATTTATAGAAGATGGCGTGAATATGAAGAGACAAAATAAAGGAAAATGAATAGAAAGATGAATAGTGACATTAAGGTTGAGGGTAGTGGAGAGATGAAAAGGTAAGGCAGGGAAAGATGAAGAGAGAAAATAAAGAAAGATGAAAAGTGACATTAAGGTTAAGGGTAGTGGGGAGATGAAAAAGTAAAGACATGAGAAAGGTTAGAGAAAATGCAATTATTAAAAAAAAGTAAATGTTAAAAAACAATTATAAGAAAATTGTAAAGAAAAAGGATAATGACGTAAATACTGATATGGCTCAACGTGAGCACAGTAACATTAAACGCTACGCTTCAACTTTTAGTAATATATAGATTGGGTCCAAGGAATACCCCATTTTGTGGATGGGAGAGGACTTGCTCAAGTGGGCCTTCACCACACACGTGTGCTACTTACCCAAACTTGCTCTGTGTGGTCTAGGCCCGTCCAATAATTAATTAATTGTTTTATTTTTATGTCTGTTTATTTTCTTCTTTATTATTTTTTTTAACATCGTCACTATTTGCCTTGCACTTGTTCTTAAATGGTTCCATTATGTCTATAACTAGGGTGCCCCTCATTCATTTTAGTCACTTTTTCATTCTCAATTTTCTTGTACAAGAGTCCTTCAAAAAGAGAGAAACAAAATTAAATTTGCTGCTCACACATGTTTCTGTCATTCTTTTGTGTGTAGTAGATCATTGTATCTTGGGATACAAACATTCAAGATTCTTAATAAAAAACACAACTATAAGGAACAAAATCTATATCTTAAAAACATTATGTTAAAGCACTAGCCTTAATTAGATTTCATTTTTCTATTTTGTCTTGTTATAGTATGCGAGTTTTGATTATATTTTTATTTATTAAGATTTTTTTTTTATCTGAAATAAAAATTTTATTATAATCTAATCTAATTGTATATATGAGTGAAAATGAAACATATTATTAAATTATATTTGTTACTCTGTTTATGGCATCACAATTACTGAATATTTTATATATTATAACTATTGTCCATCACATGAAACATACTCTGCTTAATATTTTCCATTGATATATATTCCATTGTCCAAATTAATCAATGACTAGAATATCTATGGTTACATTGGAATGCTAGCTATATATTAAACACGACTGCTAGCTGTACATCATTTTACTAACATTCAACTTGTTGATTTAATATGATAAATTGGCGATCTCAATAAAACGGAAGATAAATTAGCAAGTGAACAGTGTCCACTGTCTAGTTGTAATATCATATCAATTACCCAAAAAATATAGTAATATCATATCATATATATCTTCTCAAAAAAAAAAAAAAAAATATCATATCATATATATTATGAGACTTGTTATTAACCGACTGGAATAATTCCGCACGTGATAGCTTGACTAAAATTGATAAAAATGTGGAATAATTCCGCACGTGATAGCTTGAATAAATTGATAAAAATGTGGAAAAATTACCTTAATCTAAGCAAGAGTCAGAACAAAGACTAGTCTTCCTTCTAGGAAAGGCAAATGTCTCCATTGCCACCAAAGTTGATTACTTTCTAGAACATAGAGAACCATATTTTATTTTATTTTCAAATATCATTATTTGAATCTAGAGACCTATGAAAGAGTTTATTAGTTTCGTAATGAAAAAAATCTAGTACCATAAACTATCACACAATTTTTTTTACTATAACTATGATGTGGTAAAGTGTGAGTAGAGAAAAAAAATTGTGGATCTTTGTGTAAGTGATAAAAAAATCACTCAAAACTTGCCATATCAAAGTTGTGGCAAAAAATTGTAAAATAGTCTGTGGTTCTGGAACCAATTCATAATAGTGACCTATAATTAAATTTAGGATGAGTTTTATTATTCATGTGAGAAGAAAAGAAAGTGAGTCAATTTCGTATCAGAAACCGTTTTGGTTTGATCAAGGTAACAATATATTTTGGTACAAATCAATACTGGTGTATTGTTTCGGAATTACCGCTATATATATATATAAACTATTTTTTTTTTTTTTGGAAAATACTAAAAACATTACAAATGTTGAAAAGATAGTGGAAAGATGTATTTTTGATTTTGTATGGGTATGTACTAGATAGTACATGGACTCATGGGTTAATTAAGAAATTGATATTTCTTGTTTGTGTACACTATAGCTTAGTTGAGCATTGTTTATGCATTACATGTTGTTGTGCATTGCTTTTGCATTTTATTCATTTAAAATAATGAGTGCTCGCTAATTTTTGGTCATATTATAAAAACACAAAAAGATTATTATTATTATTATTATTATTATTATTTTGTATTGCACACCACTAAGTGTGTAATTAATGTTGGGCAATGAAACTTACATTTCATGAATGTGTACCTTACTTAGCTTTGATGAGCTACTTGCACTTTGCTAGTTTGTGCTATTTAGTGTTTAATTGTGTAAGTTGTTTATAGTCTTTAAACAAATGATCTTGATTTTGATGTCACCTTTTTTTTTTATATTTTTTTTATTATCTTAAGAACTGGAAAATCCTAGGAGTTGTATCAAAAAAAAAAAAAAAAAATCCTAGGAGAAAGGCATAGATAACCATCTCATCATTGTTACTCATCAATCATAAACACCTGTTTACAAATCATAAAAGTTGTGCTTGGTAAGGTGTAGCACTTGCACTAGGGTTGTAAACGAACCAAGCCATTCATTAACAACTTGGGTATGGCTTGATAAAAAACTCGTTCATGTTCGTTTGTTTATAAATAAGCCAAGCTTGAACTTTAGTTTTGGGCTTGTTTGATAAACAAGCCGAGTACAGGCCAAAAAAATTGTTCGTGAACAAGCTCGTGAACAATAAGGTTTGATACAAAACATTCTAAGTTTAGGCTTGTTTATAGCTTGATACATGATTACTAAATTAACTCATTATTATGACATTACATATATGTGTAGGAATGTTAATCTATAGCTTGTTTATTCATATATGTTTTGGAATGTTAATTTATTTAGATTTGTGAATATTATAGTTGCACGGATGACAAATGTGGATGTAAAAATTGTATTTTGAACAATTACTCAAGCTATAGACAATGAATGATGAATGGATAGATTTAATTATGTAAAGTTGTAATTTGAACAATTTCTAATCACGGGTGGAATTAGAAGCATTATAAAATGGGTATTTTATTTTATTTTTTGTTTACTTGATTTTTGTGATATAAGCATTTGATGATGCAATTTTCTTGGATCTCAAGCTAAAAAGCTTGACTTGAGCTCGAGTTTGAGCTTGATATTAAGCTCGAGCTTGACTTGACTAATTAATCAAGCTGAGCTCAAACTTTTTGGCATTCTCATGAGCTCGAGTTCAAACATTATTTTTAGACTTGTCTCAAGCTTGAGCATTTGATTTTTATTGACAAGCCAAGCTCAAATACGCACCACTTGGCAAAGCTTGGCTTGTTTACAGCCCTAATTGCATAGCAAGATAAAACAAGGTGTTTAAAAAAAAAAAAAAAAAAAAAAAAAAAAAAAAAAAAAAAAAAAAGAGGAAGAAGTTTGTAATAAGGGTATTTTCTTTTCTATCTCCTATATGCCCATGCATGATATTTTTTATTGTGCTCAAAAAGAAAAGAAAAGAAAAAAGCAAAAAGAATTAAAATGCTTTTACATGATTACAAGTGTGTTTTGCAGGAGGTGTGGGAGTTATATGGTGTAATTCTTTAGGTGATAGTCATTTTCAATCTAATGTGAGTGATAATGTAGAAAATTTGCTTAAATATATACCATCTACATATTACCTTTGCTATATTTTGTACACTTACTAGTAGCACACACTACACGCAAATCTTTGCTAAATCAAGTACATGAGATTGTGTGTATTGTCTAATCTAGCCATCTTTAATTGCATATGCACTGATGCGTAAATATAATTTTTTTTTTCTAATTTTGGTTGAGAATTTGAAGAACTATGTGTTTAGAAGTTTAAAATCTTTGTTTTCAACTTCTTGATTGGTTTTGATATTTGCATTTAAGAGGCATCATGTTTTTAAAACTTTTCTGGATCATGTGCATATGCATTGAGCCTCAAAAACTACTCTAAAGTTACGTTGTTTTTTCTACATAAAATCTCCAGATTTTTAAAGTTTTAAAATTTACATTATGCGACCGATTGAAAATCTACCTCAATCGATCGAAACTGTGAGCTTTTGTGTTCAAAACTCTCTACCTCTCTCGATTGATGCTTGATCGATGTTTGAGCGATCGAAACTGGAAATATTCAGGCTATGTTTGGTAATTGCTTTTTCCCCTTATTTTCTGTTTCTAAAATCAATTTTGTATTTTTGAGACTAAAAAAATTGTTTGGCAACCCAAAACTCAAATTGTGAAGGAAATTGGAAACATGAAAAATGTTGTTTTTAGTTTCTAATTTTCAAAAGTCAATGAAAACACGCATTTAATTTAATGAATCTGTCTCATTTAATGAGTTAACATTAGAGTTTAAATTCTAGTAACAACATATTTTAGTATTTTCTATTTTTTTCTTTAAAAAACTTTTTTTTTTTTTTTTAATTTCAACTAACCAAACATTTTTTTGATTTCAAAAATACAATAAAATTGTTTTTTTCTTTATGTTCCCAAAAACAAGTTTTTGAAAATAGAAAATAAAAACGGTTACCAAACTTAACCTTAGTTTTTTAGGTATCAATCTTGTCATGCATCATTTGTTATTGGATTCACATGCGTTGTGTACGTTTTTAGACCCCTTAAAACATAACCAAATTAACCTAGTTAATTAGCCCCAAGTGATTACTTAGTCAGATTAATCAGATCTAGGTTAACACAAATATATCATATCTTGTATAGTAGAGAAAATTAAATAATACAAAGATATGATGACTCAGGAAAACCAAACCGGTAAAAAAACCTAGGGAGGATTTAACCTAGTTATTCTCAAGGTAAAATAGATCCACTATAAAAGAATTAAAGTTTACACAATAGCGACTTAGACCACTAATATCCTATTGCTACCTCAAGTAGGAAACTTACTACCACGACCACGTGACAGCTTCGAGTCCATAGACTACTTCTTTCTTGGATTCACAGCAAGCACAAATACTCCCACTTGTGTATCTTTAAGCTCTTAATGCAACAATTGAATCGATCATCGATCATCAAGCTCTAGACATAAATCTTGATTCTTGATAACCCTAAGTATGTGTGAAGGAAAATACCTCTAGATCTCACAAGAGATTCACATACACAGTATAAACAACAACCTGAAAACATGGCTAGGGTTTTCCCTTTTATACTTAGGGCAAAATACAAAACCCTACACATCAAACAGGCTTGGGCTAAGTTGGAAAATTCTGCAGAAAAACAATATGCATGAACTTTGATCGATCGAGTTAGGTAGATTTACATAGTAAATCTTGCAGTACACTCAATTCCAACTTTACACAAACATACTTTGAACAAGTCTAAAACAAAACTAAACATTTTGATCATGGTTTGCCAACATTATAAAATGAAATTCTCATACATTTATACCTAAAATCTTAGAACTCAACAAACTCCCCCTTTGGCAAGTTGTGACAAAACACAAACTAGACAAAGTGCTCAAAGTTACAAAAAAAACAGCCCATTACAAAAACATTGCCCAACACAACAAATTCAACTTAACTACTATCTATCAGTTGCAAGTGTAGACAGCAGCACGAATCAACATGTATATTCCTGAAACACTCAACAAACAGATAAACGCATGTGTGAAAAATACAAGTAACATAAAATAACTTCTTGATTTCACATAACATAAAATAAAGACATATATCATGAATAACCTCATAAATTAAAAAATTTTGCGGAAGCAATATAGAACAAAAATCATATTTTCATTTAAAGATCGTTGTACCACACAACCATGGATTCTAAATAAAACAAAATTGTGTACCTCTCTTAGCAACCCAAGCATGTTGCCTCCCAAGGTATTCACGTCTCTTTCTCTATTTCTTTTGGGTTTTCAAAAGACTGTAGTGTCACACAGTAGTTCTGATGGCCAACCACAAAATATGATATTATAAAATCTTATTTATAGTAGACTTCTAAAACCCTAGAGAGAGATTGGACGTGGGATCCTTAGGGATCCTAATCTTCAACCGTAGGATTTTATCAGTAACTTTTTTTAAACGTTATTGACTTTTCTTGAAACTCTTTTCAAAAATATTCCTTAATTTTCTCAATCATATCAAGAAAATATTTGAACTTCTACAAGTTGCAATAATGTCCATCAACACATTGCAATTGACCCCTGAAGATTAGAGAATTACAAATGAGGTCCCATTACTTACAATTTTATATTTATATCCTTGCACCATACTATATTCCCACAAGCCACTAGGACTGGATTAATATCACTGTCATGTCCCTGGCTTATGTAACCCTTAATTTCTTGATTTCATAATTGCTATTGGACTCCAAAATATCTTTAAAAACTCTTTAAATATATATATATATATATACACAATATTATATATATGAAAAACATTTTTTGAAAAAATGTCACCGGCATGTTTTGTTTTGAGTCCAACTTCAATATAAAAATCAACTGAATATACTATCTTCTTTAGAGACTGGTGGATTCATTGTTAAGCATTTATATATTTTACTCATTACACACATAACCCAACGTGTCTGTATATAGCCTTCAAAAATCAGCATCACCAGTTGACATTGTCAAAGTTATGTGCATAATAAATAAATATACACAAACCCCTCATGTTTAAGGACAATAGAAAAATTATGATAGGACAACCTTTTAATTAACAGTGATCGCTCCATAAGGTGTCCTTGATCGGATCCAATTCAGTGTATGTACTTGTTACATTACACCCACTTGTCTGCTTAAAGTCACTACCTCAATGATGGAGTAAATCATCTTATCATATAGTAGCACAACAAGTGTAGGCTTTAGTGGTAATATTCAATTAATATCCACAGCCTAGAACAATTTAATAATCTATGAAAAATCATTACTCCCCGTCTTTGGTTCCTTAACCATTAACATGATTTTTCTACAGAGGTGACATCACATGCCACATTTAAACAATGAAATATACCTATAAAATTATGAATGTGAAAATAAATTTTTACTATCAAATAAAAAATGCATAATATTGTTTTTGAAGGCAAATAATTCTAACAAATTTCGTATTACTTTAATTCAATAAAAACCTATTTATGTTTTCATGACGTTATTTCATGTTATTTCTTTAATATATTTTAGTATAAATTAATCATTTTCTCTTCCATTTTATGCATAATTTGTTCCCCTCATAAAAGGTGCTCTCTCTCTCTCTCTCTCTCTCTCTCTCTCTCTCTCAATTTTATAGTGGATTTTTTTTTTCTTGCATTTCTACTTTAGGTTGATAGATTTTTGTATTTTTTTAGAACTCTATTTTGAGTTGATATGATTTAGTTTTGTGTTTTAAGTTTTTATTTAATTTTATTTTTTTTATTGCTAAATGTTATGTAGAAAATCTACTATGCGGCACAATTACACCATATAATAACAAAAACAATATGGAATGGATTAAAATGCTTTTATCATTATTTAGATTACAATATTCCTATGTTAATCTTTAGAAAAATTATAATGGACATGTGTGTGCAATTTTAAATTTTCACCTTTCATTATGAATTCATTAGTTCAATTAATTTTTATGACATGCTCTATTTCTTTACACTGTTGAGATTTAAAGATAAATTATTTATCTCCTTAATTTTGTATTACTTTAATTCAATAAAAGCCCTATTCATGTTATTTCTTTAACATATTTTGAACACTTAATATAATCTTTCACATGGTAGTTTAAAGTATTATCCATGTATCACGTGGGCCCTTTGCTACTATATTATAAAAGTTGGATCCATAAAACTAGTGGATGCATAAAATGGTGACAGATGTCCTTTTATCAAATCCTATTACAAGAACATGAGTAAAAACATCTAATAATACCACTGGTCATATGCTTTTTGTAGGAGCTAAATCCAAAACCAATCATCTTCCAATTAAGAGAGATAGCGGACATCTAACTGTTTATACATTATCTCCTTGATTTTATAGGGACAGTGGCAACTGAACAGGTATGAACTAATTAGGTTCAATGAGGAGAGAAAGGGGGAAATGGACAGTTTCACGCATTAAAGAGATTGCATGGGAAGCTAAAAATAGTGGGGAAGTGGAAATTGTGAAATTGTTAAAATACTAATAGAAAAAGAATGAAAATAAAATAAATTTTTTTATTAATGAAAATAATAATGTAAGCGGACTACTTATCAGCTACCAACCCAAGTTGGGTAGAGAGTTAAAGTGTAACGGCCCAATACAATTAATTTATAGAAATAGCTTATCAAGGTCAACATTTTCAAGCCTTAATGGTTTCTTTTAAATTAATAGGAATACAAAAGGTTACCAGCAAAAGAGAAGAAGATTCATGTAGTAACTATTCCTCGGGTTAGTTCGAGAATCACCAATTCATATAATATTCAAGTCTCAATTACAAAGTTTATGGTTACATGATATATGTTTTTCTCTAATTTCTCCCTCCCCCCATTCTGTAGGAGTCCCTTTTCCTTATATAGCTACTTGAAGTGTGTCCCCGCCCTCCACTTATACAATCACTAATCTTTATGTGGATGCTTGTCCCATCAGGGCTTTGTTGGAGATGGTAGAATGTTTTGAAAGCTGTGAGGGTACTGTTCAGGGGTTATTTGCCATTAATGCGGCCAGCTAAGTTGGTGCAATGCATTGAATGCAGAGGTGGTGGGCACTTTTTATTTTATTTTATGGGTGCTTAATATGTTTTTGGACGTTTCCTCCTCCTTTTTTTTTTTCCCTTCTTTTGTGGGTGCTCAATATGTTTCTTTTCTCATTAGTTGTGGTTGGTTTCTGTTTTTATTTTTTTTAGAAAATATTTTTGGATTAATTTCTTGTGCTTTTTTTATTTTTTTTTCATTTTTCATTTTAATGAAGTGCCCATCTATACACAAATTTTTTAAAGTAAATAATGTGTTACTTTTTGTTTTGTTTAACAGGGATATGATGGTAAATTTATACAAATTCTATTTTCAATCCTCTCATTTTTCATCTCAACCAAACCAAAAAAGTTTTTAATCCCTCCACTTTTCCACCCTCCCAACCAAACATAAATCGTGGAAACTAAAATATTTTCTATCCTTTCAATTTTTCATTCTCTCCCCATTTTAGCTTTTTGTCATACATTTTACATAAAAATTATAAAAAATGATATCTTTTGATAAACATTATGCAAATCAGTTATAATGAGATACCCGAACCGACACACAATGAGAACAAGCCACCACCGAGTAGGAAAATGATAGAGCATTTGAACAACTCTTTGTCAAGAAAATGATCATGCTTAACTACTTAGAAAAGGGTGGGGAGTTTCTTATGCATGTTTGACTTTTGAAGTTATCATCAATATGAACTGCAAATTTAAATTAATGTCCTCTCTCTCTCTCTCTCTCTCTCTCTCTCTTACTTATAGTCTGTTTGGATTGAGGGGGAGGGAGGGGGAGTAGGGTAGATTTAGCACAAAATTAATTTATTTTTAGCCAACTCTATTCTACTCCCTTCCACTTCCCCTCCTTCCCCCCTCCATCCAAACAGGCCATTAATGTGTAAAATAAATTCCAATAGATTAATTGGTTCTTGGTGATTTCCATTTATTTCTTATCTTCTTCCATCAACGATATGAGATTTGCTTAGTATGGTGACATTTACCTTGCTTTAGGGCAGTGTTTATTACACAGAAAGTACACACAATTAGTTTTTTAACTATAATCCTGACTTTAAGACATGATTTTTAGTTCAAAAAATAATTTGTGTGTACCGTGTGTGCAACAATGTGTGTACCAAAAATTAACCAATGCTTTATATGAATGAGGTGTCCCAACAATGGAATCCAATAAATGCATGTCATAGGCACACTAGCACTCTAGTTAGAGCCCCAAAATGGATGACATTTTATTTTTACCTTACCCATTTGGTTTTCATGATATGAAAAGGTGTGGACATAATATAAAACAATGTGGATATTGTTAGATATGAAACAATCAAATCCTAGGTTTAATTTGATTATTCAAATATTAATAGAGTCAAATTAATCTCTCAACTTTAACTTTTGAAATAGAATAAGTTTGTTTTTGGGTTTGCTGCTTTGCTCATCGTTATAAAATTATAACAGCAGTTATATCAGGTGGCTAGCGGAATTCAAATAAGATTTTAAAAAAAAAAAAAAAAAAAAAAAGAAGATATATTAGCACCTTGTTAGTTGTCACTATAAAAACACTTAATTCTCTCTACCGTGGACGATGTGGTTATGAGGAAGCAGGATCAGCTGCCTCTGCATTGCCCAGACCCTTGCCTGCCAAGCACAACGAGGTCGTGGATTACATTGCAATATATTACATTGCGTAGGACTACATGATAAACTAATTTAATAATTAATGAGAGTTAGCCACTTATTATAGAGATAAGATAACGATTTGTCGCTACTACTTCTACTATTATGATATAAGTTTTTTAATATGATACATATTACGTGGACAAATCTAGAAGGGGTTGAAGAATAAACAAGAATGTATTTGTTGGTTGTTAAAAAAATTATCATGCGAGTTTCAGTATGTGTCAATTAGTAAAGTCTTTTCTTGTCAAATAAAATATTTGAGGTTGAATTCTGCCTATACCATTAACCGATTAATATTTTAGTTAGATGCATATGGTGAATTTGTTTTTTATAAAATAAATCGTATTTTGTCAATTTCAAGGTAAAATATGGGCTAATAATTGATTATAGGTTTTTGTTAAATTTTTTGGATAGATGATTTTTGGACTATGATTGTTTTGGGCTGATGTACGGATGTTTGGGTTGATATGTTATGGGGGACCCTTTGTAGAGAGTGGACAAGTTTTATTTTCCTTGGGCTTGATTCAAATTAGGCTAGGATATATCTACCAAAACAAGTTATGCAACTCGGGCTAGGGCCCCTTTGGGGCTTTATATATAACTATATAAGTACGTATTTAGTTATTTACTAATGAATTTCATTGAGTTTCTTCTACTTCTACAAATGTACAAGTAGAATCATTTATGTGAATTGTTGTTTGTTATATGTAGGCTCATATGTGCCCAAGATGAGCTTCAAAAAATAAAAACAGAAAATGCTCAGGTTAAAATGTGATATACTTTTATCACGTGCCTTGTTTGGGTTGTAAAGCTAGAATTTTAAGAGCATCCACAGCAACTGTGACATAATTTATGCCATTTTGCCACACCAAATACTTACTTTATTATTTTACCATATCATTTTACAACATTTCATTTATCAGATGTTTTATCATTCAATTCTATATATTAAAATAATATTTACTATACATTAAAATAATATTCACACCTCATCAAACACAATCAACAGCCACCACACTACTGCCAACAACCAATAGCCACCACCACACAACCACCATCTTCATCTATAACCCAAAACCACAAACACCAAATCGGAAGCCACAGCCCACCAACACCAAATTGGAAACCCTACCACCACCACCACCACCACCTCAACCACAAACCTCGACAAACCCACCGCCTCCACACCCTCACCCACGCCCACTTCCAAACCCAATACCTTCATAATCCAAGTTAACCCAGACTCCAAACCCACCATCTTCATCGTGGTCATTGTCATCTCCATCAACCCAAACTCCGACCTTGTCATTGCTATCATCGACACTGACATTACTCCAAAAAAAAAAAAGCTTCAACAACCAACACAACAGACCTATACCCACCCACTACTGACCCATCCATCCGAACCCTTAGCCTAGCCCATCCGAACCCACCCACCTCTGTCGGAACTGAACCCAACTAACACAATCTGAACCCACACATCATTGTCTAAACCCACCCATCAAACCACAACCCAAAAAAAAAAAAAAAACCATTGCTAGAGAGAGATCGGAGTGGAAGTGATCGTTAGCATCAGCGTCGACGTGGAAGAGCAGTGAGGGTTGGGGTTTGAGAAGAGAGAATTGGGGTGAGAGAGAGGAGAGGATTGGGGTTTGTGGGTGAGACTGACAGAGAGATGAGAGAGAAAGAGGAATAAAAAAATAATAAAAGCATATGCCACATATGTCCGTACCGTGGCAAATTTGTGAGGATACTGTAGTATGTTGCAAATTTTATAAGATTTAGAACATATGATAAAATGGGGTTTTTGGTGTTTGGTATGCCAAATATGCCAAATATTTGGCATTTGACACATTTGAGAGAGCTGCTACGGATGCTCTAACATATCTATTTCAAGTATGATTCCACTAACCAACCTGCGCTCAGGTGGATCTTGAACAAAATTCTTCAAACTCCAGAATAAAAACTTAGTCTTAAAAGAAAAGGGGAAAAAGAAAGATACATTTACCAGGAATTGTATCATTTACTGGTACAGGTTTATATTATATGTATAATAGGACTGTTTTCTTGTAGTAGGTGATGAGAAACAAATTATTTAGAGTACTCCAATTAGTGCAGATTCATTATTGATATAATCTTTGTACATGGTTTTAGTTTTTTTTTTTTTTTTTTTTTTAATGTTCTGCTTTTAAGTTGTAAATATGAAGGACCTTTAGGCGAGTCACATTCTTCAACTCTCTAGAATTGGGCTTTCTTGCTCATTTATTAAATTTTGTTTAGCCCTATCTTTCCCAAACCGTATTCTTGGCAGCTTCGTTTCTTCATGTAAAGATTAAGAAATAGTGCAGAGCGTAGACAAATTTCGCAATAGATCATTTCTATCATTTTCCTCGCGTTACTGTTCTCACTATGTGACATATCATATCATAGCAAAAAAGGTAGGATTTTATTTTTACTGTTCAAGATTGTTGAAAAAAATAATCATTTGATTAGATTGTCTTGGGTATTACATGTTCTAAATTATTGGGGACAACTTGTACTTGGGTTAGTTGTTGTGGGGCAACTCTAATAATGTAGTTTGCCACATTGGTAAAGAGGTACACGAGACTTGCAATGTAATAGACTGGCATCCGTTAATTAAGGTCATCACTTTTCAGTAATGTGACATATCATATCATGGCCAAAAAGACAGGATTTTATTTTTACTGTTCAAGATTGTTGAAAATGAATAATCATTTGATTAGATTGTCTTGGGTATTACGTGTCCTAAATTATTGGAGACAACTTAAAGTTGGGTTAGTTATTGTGGGCCAGCTCTAATAACGTAGTTTGTCACATTGAGAAAAAGGTGCTCAAGACTTGAAATTTAATAAATTGGCATCCATTAATTAAGGTCATCACTTTTCAATAATAAATAGTAGAAGTATTATCTCCATGTCTACAAACAACATTACTAGCTAGTGAAACAGATTCAGGCTAGGGGCTTGGGTCTGGTAGTAGTTCAGGCTACGGGGTACAATCAATGGTTAGTTCTGTTGTGACTAATGTTGAATCCGTTGTCAAAACGGTTGTAGCTATAGTGACTGGATCAGACTCAGGTGGCACCACATTGATTTTAGTTATGGATCTGCTGCAATGTTAAGTGCTGATGCTAGTACCACCTCAGAGGCCGCTTAATTGTACTTTGGTGTCTTCTAAAAAAAAGGTGTACTTTGGTGCAAGCATACTTGTTAGCAAATACGCAAATTAGTGTATTAGTTAATGTCTTTAAGTCAAAAGAATGCTGGCTAAATTGTGGTTTGGGGCTTGAGTATTGTATGAAACATGTTCTAGATAAGCAGTTCCTGTGTTATGAGTCTTATGACAAAAAAATTTAAATAACTACGCCATATAAGATTGGAAGTGTTTCCAACCTATACATGTGTTGCTTGGTGTAGCAAAATCATTACTAGCCTGACAGTACGAGGGTTATTGTCTGAAGAGATTTGTATCCATAGTATTTTATGGCTTTCCATTAAAAATCAAGTTAAGAGTTATGATATGAAATGTGAAACGTAATATCATATGCTTCCAATTGACCACTTTGAGCAATTGCTATAAAGTTTTAATTGCGTTTCTTCTACTTGGGCTCAGATCTTGGCAGTGGCAGAGCTAAGGTTTTGACTTTGGGACAAGATTAAAAGACAAAATTGAAAATAAAATGAATGTGAAAAATATTAATTGATGTTAATGACAAACTAAATAAACAATTTTATGGTAATATAATTATCATACTAAAACTAAAATAAATGTAAAATTTAATTTGTTTTTTCATACTTAGAATTCCATTTAAAACTCATATTATGATAAGGCTTCTTTATAATCTCAATCAACTATAAATATATATTTCATATAAAATAAAGAAAATAAAAAGTAATCAATTCATAGTTAATAACAATCATACATGAGAGGATAGTAATATTTGAAATGAGTGATTTGGTTTTTAATTTTAAATTTAAATGACTTCAATAATTCATGAGAGGATAATTTTTTTTTCTAATTGACAAAATTTAGAGATGGATTTCAGTTTTATTAATATGTGAATTTGAAATGATTATATGCATAGTACTTTTCAAATCCATAACATTGCAAGTATTTTTGCTTGATCAAAATCTCTAAACCTTAAACCATCTTGTCTTGTTAATTTATAACGTTATTAACAATTTATACTAGCAATTGTTCTTCAAATCTAAACTTGGAGAGCGTTTGGGAAGCGCGTTTTGCACTTCCCACGTCAAATGTTTGCGTTTTTTTTTTGGAGCCGTGATTGTTGACTTTTCTATGTAAACAGTGCACACCAGTGGATCTGTGCACTGTTCACAAGACCCATAAATCACACATTTTTAGCAATTTTTTCATTAAAAATGGGTCTCATAGTACTATTCACACATTTAAAAATTATTTTACTACAGTATTTTCAGTTTTCAGCTATATCCAAATGGACCCTTGACCTAAAACTTCTCAACATTGAAGATACAAGTACAACTATAATCAATCAATTCTAATACTTATTTGAAAATCTAACTTAATTATACTTTTATTGAGATGTTATATGTGTGGTAGGATGTATTGAGTTTTAAGTAAAAAGTTGATGTGACAATTTTTTATTGAATATTGTAAAACATGAGTTTTACATTCTATTCTCACCAAATTCAAACTTTAAATTTATTATTATTAAAAATTACACATAAATGTAACAGGGAATCTGTTTCTATTTGGGTGTTGGGTTTGTGTGCCCTTTCAAACCCGTAGAACATAAAATGCCAGTGGCGGAAGAGAGAGGCGGACCATGTGTGTGCGAAGAATTGGAGGATGGGAACAACAGCAGAGGGACCAACCTTGTTCCCCATGTAGTACTAATTACTAAACTCTTCTAAATATTTTCTTTCAAAGAATTTTAAAAAAAAAGTTGAATCACATCAATCTTTTTAAAGCCGCTTTAACTCTTTTATTCAGTGATTGACCACAAAACCACAAAGGATATCAATCAAACAAAACAAGCAAAAACACGGTTCTGCTCAATTTTAATCAATACAACTCAAACCTCAAATTGTCAAACCCATATTACCTATAAGCGAAATTTTGGCATCATTATAAGACCTATTTATTTTCCTCTATAATAATCGAAATTACAAAGTAACCAGCGTATGCAAGTGGATCTATGGATGTACATGAAGAAACCTAAATTTAAAACAACAACAAAAAGCCTATTAAGGAGATGATCAAATTAACACAGGAATTTAAATCAAGAACAACAAAAGAAGTCAAAAAATTCTTGATCTGCCCTGTGGTGGGATATAGCTAGCATGGCCCAATTGGATGGGATCGTGGTATTGAAGAGGCCATGCCAAGGACTCACGCAATATGCCTTTGAAGGCCTCGCCTTCCTCCTTATCGAAACCAAGAATTTTTATTAGGGAAGGCCAAGGTAAAACTATCATATTGATTTGTAATTTAAGAAAAAATCAAAATACAATATATATATATATATATATATATATATAGACACACACATACATATATACATATATATACATGTCTTCATGCATTAATTTGTATTTTGAAAGAAATCCAAACCAAGTCATAATTCATTTATAAGTAGAAATTAAACTGAAATATTAATGAAAAAGAAGATAAAGAATTTTGTACCCTCTCAAGATTCGCTTAAAATTTAAGTAAGAAAACTCTTTGTTAGGAACTAGAGGAGTTAATAAAAATGTGACCATGTGAGAGCGTTGTAAGGAAGAACTAATAAATTGAAATTAAAGAGAGCGCAATGGTGATGAGAAAAGTCTTTTTAGGGGTTATAAAGTGGAAGAGGATATAGTAAGAGTTTTGGAAAATGACAAAACTTCCTAAGGACAGTAACTTAATTGTAGCACATTAGATTTTTAAATTAAATTCAAATACTTGTATACATGACCACTAAAATATAAATAGTTTTATTATTTTTAAGAACAATTATATTTAATATGGATGAGTTTAATAGGGAAATATAATGTACGATGCCTAAGTTTTATCATTTAAAAAAATTGAATGAATCTTTTAAAGAAAGCTAAAACTAAAAATTATGACTAAAACATAATTGGAAAAAAGTTGGAGTTGGTCCACTATAGTATTTACCTACTGCTTTAAAAAAGAAAGTCTAAAAAGTTGGGATCTTTTTTTTGGGGTGGGTGGGGAATCTTTTTTTTTTTTTTTTTGGTTAAAAGGAACACTTCATAGATTAACTAGCCAACGTGGGCTGAGAATTTGTTACAAGCCTTAGATAGCATATACTAGCAGTATTAGCATTTAACAAAATACATAGCTCATTTGGTAAGGGACTTTCAAGAACTACAAAATCATTTTCTAACCAACAGCTTTCCCTAGCAAGCATGTTCGCACATTTGTTCCCCTCCCTGTACACATGTTTGATCCTCATGCCTTGAAATCGAGTGAGCAAGATCCTGCAGTCATTTAGAAGAGGAGTATAATATCTGTTAGGGGTGTTAATAGCACAAACCAGATCTATGACTACTTTTGCATCAAGTTCCACTACAATGTTATTTATTCCCATCTGAGATGCCAATATCAAACCATCTCTCAAGACCCAAAATTCTGCCTCTACACTAGTTGCCATGCCTATCTTCCTCATATAACCTTTCACCCACTTTCCCTCAGAGTCACGGATCAAGCCTCCGCCGGTGGGTGGGGAATCTAGCTGACCTATTGGAGTGGAGGTCCGGCCGGCTATTAAAAAAATGGGATTGATGCACCATTATTTATAGCCCGTTTGATAATATTGTTTTAGTAACATTATTTATATTTTTTAAAAATACGAATGAATAAAAAAAAATATAAGAAAATGTATAATATTGTTTAAAAATTAAAAATTATTGTTTAAGTTATGGGACTAAATACCCCATTAGCTACTCTTGATAGAGGGGTTTAAAATAATTTTGATGGGGCCATAGCCCCTCCAACTGGTCCCGCACCCGCTCTCACGTGTATACTGTATATAGCTTTAGCTCCGAAAAGAAAGATTTTGGTATGGGAAAAAGTTCAATTTCGGTCTGTTTGAGGTGTTTTTGATGTGATGCATGTTAGATAGCATTAAAACTTTTTTTTTTTTAATATTATCATTGTAGGGACCGTTTTCGTAGCCTAAGCCCACAGGGTGTAGGTTAAAGGCTCAACGAACCTAGAACAATGAATTTGTAGAGAGTGGATCAAAGGTTTAGGCGCTGGCCAGCCTTCACCGGGTCGGAACTACTTTATCTTTTATTGAAAGAACACTTAGACCAATTTACAACTGAGGGATGCTCCTCGGTTGATGGCCGAGGAGGCTTGTTTCCTAGGCCTCTCTCTTTTCTTTCCTTTTTTCTCTCCCTTTACACTTTGCTCGTATCCCTTATATATTACTCTCTTCCTCCTTTTGTTGATCATCCATTGGCCTCTCCTTTGTCTGCATGTCCCATCAGAAGTCGTATCCGTGCTAAAGTGGTTCACCCTGATCGATGTAGCCTGGCCCGGGGGTTGCATCCCCATTAATGCGGCCAGAAGGGTTAGGTGAACGTATTAAGTGTTGAGGTGATAACTTGCTCTGGGTTTGTCCCCCCCTACAATTATCCTCAGTATGCCGAGGACGAAGGGGTCCTCGGCGTGGATCCAAAGAAGAGTTTTCTCCCCAAATTGGCCTCGGATAGTCATCCTTCCTCGGAGTGGGCCATTTGGGCCTGGCTTGGAGTGGGCCAAGGCTGCACAATTTCCTGGCCCCACAATAGCACCTCAAAATCTTGCTGCACGCATCCTCGGGCGAGGAGTAGGATTTTGACATCCTCGGCCTTACCCCTGTCAGGATTGGGGTCTATTCACCTGCCCAATGCACGTTGCTGACGTTTCGGAGCACGTAATGTGCCTATTATTAAATTCAGGCGGCTCTGTGCTCCCCATGTCTAGTGAGGTGTTATCCATCCAACGGTGGGGGTTTGTTTCGCATTTATGGGCGGGAAAGCCCGCATTGTTCCTCGATTCGGGGTATAAATACTCGTACGAACCGCTTCTCCCTGTTCCTCATTCGTAATCAAGAGTTTCTCGTGCGTCCTTTCTGAGTCTAGCCACACTCTCAGATCTTCAGCACAAAAGCCTGTCCGAGGAGCTCCTCCTCTTTTCAATAAGTTGCTCTATCTCTCTCTGAACTTTCTTTCCCATTATTCCTCCTCCTTCATTTGTCCCTTCTTAGTTCCTTTAGGTGTTAATTGGGATGGGTAGGTTTAAGAAATATGTCCACACCGAGGAGACGATGGAGAAATTCGTCGCTGACTACCGGATCCCCGCCAATGTGGGCTTGAGATATAGTGAGGATGGGGATTGGCGCTTACATAAGCAGGAGGGTGAAGTGGTAATTCCCATCGCCGCCTTCCTCAAAGGGGGAATGACAATCCCAATGGGATCGGTGATGAGGGACTACCTCACGCACTTCCGGTTGGCCCCTATCCAGTGTGGGATAAATGTCTTTAGGATTTTGGGCTGTGTGGATGTCTTGAATGAGAAGATGGGGCTAAGGTTGACTCGCCATGACGTGAATTGGTTCTACAACCTTCAGCACCTTAGGGGAAAATCTTATTATCTGAAAACGAGGGACGATAGGGTGCGACTCATCCAGTGCCTCCCTGAGTCCAACAAGGGACTTAGCGAAGACTTCCTCATTGTGTCAGGGGCATGGCATGATGGTCTTCACTACACAATAATGGAAGGGGTACCAGGTGGGGTAGTAGGAGTAGGAGGGGTTTTAAGTTTTCTTGTCCTTTTTCTTTTTGCTAACATGGCGGTGTTTTCCGTTTGCAGACCCGCACGCTTTTGAGCGCCACTTCCATTTGACTAACCAGGAAGATTTGCAGAAGGTGCTAAGGGCGCCGGTTTACATAAACGAGGACGACAATCAAGTTAGAGCCGCCCATTTAATCTTGGGGTATACGCCCACCCAGAAGTCGTTCCCGGTTCCAAAGCACATCATCCTAGCCAACGATCCTCGGCTTCAGAGGATTACTGTGACCGAGGATGGATTTTCGATTCCCGAGGAGCCCTCCGATCAGGAAGCTGTCACACTAGCTGTCCCCTCCTCTTCCCAACCGTTCGCTGAGGCTGCCGAGGAAGGTCCAGAGAAGGAGGAGGACCCGTTTTACGTTTTTGCTCAGCTTGATCGGTCCGAGGATCCGCCTGGGGACTTGGGTGACCCTAATCTGAGCGAAGCAAACCTCCTTGCTTCTGAAGTCCCTCCACCAACAATGGGTTACAAGAGGAAGCCAACTACCGACTTGCTGGACTTGATCGAGGGCCAGCCAGGGAAGTCCCAACAAAAGCTTCCTCCTACCCCACTGAAGACTAGGTCGACTTCTGCTCAGTAGAAACTCCCTCCTCCCCCCTAGACACGCTCACCCTCTCGGTATGTGCCTGTCGTACCCAAGAAACGGAAGGACAAGGGCAAGGGGCCTATAGAGGAGAAAACGGTGCCTTCGCAGGAGGGGGACACTACTCTGCGGCTGTCCAAGCAGCTGAGGATAGGCGGTAGAAGTCCGGATAGGCAGGTTGTCGACACCACCTCGCCCGAGGCTCAGGCCTGGCTCCTAACCCCAATGCTCCGTGGGGAGCCCTTGAGGGATAACGCCTCCCTTAGGGACTTCAACGAGGGCGAAGGGACGCGCGTGGCCGATGCCCTGGAGAGGAGCCTGCTGCTCCCGGCAGACATGGCGGAGCTCAACTCTTTGACGAATGAGCAGGTCTTCTTCAGCCTTAAGCGATATGTGGGGATGGTAAGGACTTTAGCCTCGGATTTTCTCCCACTCTTTTTCTTTTATTGGGCTTATAGCACGTTAGTTATTCTGGCAGGCTATCCAAGCTATCTTTGCGTTGTAGGGGGCGGCAAACGACCAGAAGGAAGCCCTTAAAAAGGAGCGCGACTAGCGATACCAGGCTACCGGGACTCTGAAGAATTTCAAAGCTGACCTCGTCAAGGCCCGAGAGGCTCTGAAGGAGGTGACCATGGAGCGGGACAATGCGTTGTCTGGTCTTGAGGGCGCCTAGACCCAAACCACGGAGCAGATGAGGTGCCTAGGCGAGGCGGAGGAGCAATTGAGGATCGCGAGGGATCTGATCACTGACCTGCGGGCTGACGTGGCTAAGGCCGAGAGGGCTCAGAGGGTAGCAGAATGGGCTAGAGACCAAGCTCGGCGGGCCAAGGATGAGGCTGACCATGGCAGGGAGATGGCCGAGCGTGCCAAGAATGAGGCTGAAAACGCAGCCTACGCTGATGGGATGGCTTCGGTAGAGGCCGCCTACAAGGCTCAAGTCTTGGGGGTGTGTAGGCGATATTGTTCCCAGGTCTGGGCTGAGGCCCTCAAACAAGCTGGGGTGGAGGCCACGTCCAACCTATGGAAGGCAGAGAACGTGTACTACCCCCTGCTATCCGCGAGGCCGCCCCTGAGGACCCTAAGGTTGGGGAGATTGTTGAAGAGGTGGGGGCAGTTGAACTGGGGGAGCATTCGGGCGAGGAGGTGCCCCAAGGGATAGTGGAAATCCCTTCCGATGATCCAACCCCCACCGCTGAGGAAGCAACCGCTCTCGCCATACCCCCGCAAGCCGTCCCCTCAGGCCAGGGCTCGGAAGGGTCGGGGGTTGCCTCCGTTCAACCTGAGCAAAAGGAGTAGACTCCCCTGCGTCTCGGCTCACCCTACTTTCACGTTGTCATTCTATTTTGTTGTGCTTCTTCTCTGTGTACTGTGGCTCTTGCCATGCAATTTTTACGAACTCATTGTTGTAATGTTAATTTAATCTCCCTTTATTTGAATTGCTTATTTGTGTACGCGCTGCCTGCTTTCCCTCTTTTCCTTTGATCGGCACAATTTTAGCTTGAGTTGTATGTCAGCCGATTGTGGCAGCAATGATGAGATGTAGAGAGTACATATGCATGGGCAGCCCTCTGCGTCTCAAGGGTTAGGTGGGACTTGATCATTTCCTAACTTGGGATATGTTGTAGTTAAGTATCCCCGTGGGCCTGAATCTGAGGATCAAGCAGTGATCTTGCTCTGTCTAGCCCCCAGGTGTAGCCGAGCGGTTAGTTTCTCCATAGGCTTAAGTCTGAGGACTATGCAATGTCTTAGTTTTGTCTAACGCTTTCATTTCTCTGCAAGTATCTAGTCTCCCCATAGGTTTGAGTCCGAAGACCATGCAATACCTTGGTTCTGTCTAGTACCCAGATGGGGCTGAGCGGTTAGTTTCCCCACAGGCTTGAGTCCGAGGACCATGCAATGCCTTGGTTCTGTCTAACGCTTTCATTTCTCTGTAAGTATCTAGTTTCCCCATAGGTTTGAGTCCGAGGACCATGCAATACTTTGGTTCTGTCTAGTACCCAGGTATAGCTGAGTGGTTAGTTTCCCCATAGGCTTGAGTCCGAGGACCATGCAATGCCTTGGTTTTGTCTAACGCTTTCATTTCTCTGTAGGTAGGGGTTTGCCTTCAGACCGCTTCATTGGAGATGATTCCTCTTTGGGCTGCATTATGACCCTACACGTGGCATTCTGTTTCGCCTCCAGTTCGAGTCCCATCTTTTTCATTTACGAGGTGTCCTTTGGCGATTCGTTTTCTGCGCTTGACGTTTCGGTGCACGAGACGCGCCCTCATTAATGTCCTCGTGAATTAGCACACATCCAGCGGTCTACGGCCCCTCGGAATTTGGTGGCTCTGTGATTAGCACTGTTGACAACTCTCTTTTCGAATTCTGCGTGAATTAATTCTCACCAACATTTATCCCCTATATAAGACTCTTCGGGGGGAAGGTTTCTTCACACTCCATGAACTCCTAAACGCAATTAGAAACGCATCCCCTCAATTTCTTTAGCCCCTTCAATAACCCCGTCAGGATTGTGGCCGGAGTTGGAGGACATGTGGCGGCTTTGGGCGGGTGTGAGGACATCCGGGCTAAGGGCTGTCGTGACTGCAGCCCCTACTATGTTTCCGGCGTGACAGAGTTTAGGCGTAACCCCGATGGTGCCATGCATGGTGGCCCGGAGGGATGTCGTTGAGGTACCTAATGTCTCTCCTCGGAGCGCAACCCCGACGGAGGAGATGTGTGAATTCACGTTATGGCTGGTGCCTGAGCGTTGCCGTCTCCAACGGCCAACGCTTGTGAGGGCTGGAGAGAATCAAGGGAACATCATAAGGGAGGGTGTCCTGGTGCGCCTGCATCTGCTCCTCACTTTGTTCAAGCTCTGCCGCACTAGACAAGGAGTTGCTGGTGGCCTTGAAGCGGGCCAGCCTCAGCCCCCTTTCTGCCTCTTATTGTCAAGTTCTCCCATTCTCTTGACGCCAATAAGGGTACAGGTTGACACTTCCCTTTAGCTAGTTCTAGAATCGGTCCGCCTGGGCCTCTGATTGTAGGATTAGCTTGTAAATTTGTTTGTAAAACACGCCTGCCTGAGCCTCTGACTGTATTTTGTACTTTTCTTTTTATGAAATAAAATCAAACTTTCTTTCTTTGCTGTTAAATCTTCTATTTTTCTGCGATTCTTTTTTTTTTTTTTTGATACGTCGCCAACCTTCTGTGAAGTGACCACTTAGAACGATCGTCGGTTGCGCCGGCTAGCGCACTAATCCTCCCTACAGACGGCGCCAATTGTAGGAACCGTTTTCGTAGCCCAAGCCCACAGGGTGTGGGTTAAAGGCCCAACGAACCCAGAACAATGAATTTGTAGAGAGTGGATCGAAGGTTTAGGCGCTGGCCGGCCTTCACCGGGCCGGAACTACTTTATCTTTTATTGAAAGAACACTTAGACCAATTTATAACTGAGGGATGCTCCTCGGTTGATGGCCAAGGAGGCTTGTTTCCTAGGCCTCTCTCTTTTCTTTCCTTTTTCCTCTCCCTTTTCACTTTGCTCGTATCCCTTATATATTACTCTCTTCCTCCTTCTGTTGATCATCCATTGGCCTCTCCTCTGGTTGCCTGTCCCATCAGAGGTTGTATTCGTGCTCAAGTGGTTCACCCTGATCGATGTAGCCCTGCTCGGGGGTTGCATCCCCATTAATGCGGCCAGAAGGGTTAGGTGAACGTATTAAGTGTTGAGATGACAACTTGCTCTGGGTTTGTCCCTCCCTACAATTATCCTCAGTATGCTGAGGACGAAGGGGTCCTCGGCATGGATCCAAAGAAGAGTTTTCTCTCCAAATTGGCCTCGGATAGTCATCCTTCCTTGGAGTGGGCCATTTGGGCCTGGCTTGGAGTGGGCCAAGGCTGCACAATTTTCTGACCCCACAATCATAATTTAAAATTATAAATATATTACATTATTTTAATTTTATTAACTTCTTAAATCATTTAATATTATATTTTTATATTAAAATTATATTAATGTAAAATTATAATAATATAATATTGTAGTACAATGAAATTTTTTAGGAAATTAAATGTCCCCTTAGTGATACAAAAAGTGTGAGCGCAACTTCAAACTTATCTTTATTATTATTGGATACACACCTTCTTTGTAATAAATATACAAGAAGTGTCAACCACTATTTTGATACGTTAGTTTAGACTATAATTAAAATATTTATACTAAGAAAAATTGTAATCTACAGAAGCAATAAAACTCTTTTATTTTTGCAGTTTTATTTATTTATTATAGAGAAATGATATGTCTATAAAATTTTTACAATAAATTATAAGTGACAAGTTATTACTGGTTGTTATTATTGGGACAAAAAAGTAATCTTAGTATTTGTGGGTGTGAAAGCCCAACGTCATGTGTTGGGCCTAAGGCCCAATTCGAATATCACTATGTGTTCAAAGAGAAGAACGGGGTTAGGAAGGACTCTTGGTGGAAGAGATGTACCTGGAAGTGAATGAGAGGGGCATTCCGAGGAGAACCCTAGTGGTCCGAAGAGGTCATTCTTCTTGAATTCCAAGGGGACTCGATCAAACAAATATACTGAAGGTCTAAGTGATCTTTCCAACTACTTCCACGACAAGAACAAGCTTAGGGCATGCCTAGGGATGATAAGAACAGAGAAATATCCAAAAGGAAAAACTGCTACCACCGCATTTAATGCACTGTAGCAACTTTCCTGGCCGCATTTATGTGGAGAAGACCCTTGAACAGTGCAAACTTAGCTACCACCACTCACGGAGAACTAAAGTAGATATCTGATATGACATGTACTCAAGTGAAGGCTTAGATGAAGAACAGGTGGACGGTGAAGATGAAGGAAAAGAAGAATATATAAATGTAATAGGCCTCTAAAGAGAGGGGGGAGAAGAAATCTGAGAGAGAACTCTTAAGAATTGTATTCACCTTTCAATCAAGAACAATCCTCTTCGGACTTGAGTTTATTTTTACTTTCAAGCGTGTTCTTATGTCAATTGATTGTTGCTAGATTCACAACCAGCCTAGCTTTTTCACCCACTCTTTACAATTTTATTGTTCTGGGTTCGTTGGGCTCATAATCCTGATCTTTTTGGCTTAGGCCACAAATTTTGGACCTTACAGTATTAGTTTCAAATTTGAATCAATAACAACTAACCACCTGTGATTTATTATAAAAATATTGTAAAATTGTTGTAGACATAGCATCTCTCTTTATTATAATATATTTCACAATACCTGATCACTTTTATGTCAATAAGCATATTTTTTACTTCTTCCTTTTTGTTTTTTTTAATGAATTTTGATGAATAGGCTTGTACATTTGTTTACAAAGAGAAAGTAGAACAAGCCTCTCTTTAGTTGTTTCTTATTACTAGTATAGAAAGAGAGACGAAACAAAGAGAAAAGTAATGCACTAATGCCAGTCAACATCCAGCCAAACTTTTTTAGCGAGTTTTAACCTATGGTGTCCGCTTCTAATGATAGCTTTTTATCATCAGACTAAGACACCAATTAGTTTTTAGTGTAGACGGAGATTGAACCCCAGATCTCTTATACAACCATCATAGACTTTACCAATTGAGCTAACTGGAACCTACTGGCCAAACTAAATGTAGCATATTTATATATACTTGGATTAGATAAGCTTGTTTTAGTGAAATCTCTGTTTTTTTTTTTTTCATCATGTGATTGCCCTGTTGAGGCATATGCTAATTGGACCAAATACAAATCTCTTTTAATCATGTAAAGTCTCCTAGGACCCTTTCCTTTTGTCAAGGTCTGTTTGGATACAACTTATTTTCGTTGAAACTGAAAACTGAAAATACTGTAGCAAAATAATTTTTAAATGTGTGAATAGTACTCTGGGTCCCATTTTTAATTTTTTTTTAATAAAGTGGTTATGGGTAATGGGTCCTATGAACAGTGCATAAACAGTAAAACTTGTCTCTAAAAGCTGAAAAGTTGAAAAAAAAAAAAAAAAAAAAAGAAGCAAAACGCAATTGCCAGACACAATAATAATTCCTATCCAAACACTCACTCAGTGTCAAAAAAGCAAAATGCACTACAAATAGGCAATAGTGTAATCTAATAATAGAGGTTTGTCTTTTACTTCAAAAAGGCAAAGGCAATTGCAATCTATAAAAGAATCTATTTACAGAGCTTTTATATTAAAAACCACAACATTTTATCATGACATGTAATCTTCACATCAGGATCTAGAAACCCACCATCACATGTGAAAAGGTTATTTAGGCTGCGTTTGTTTCAGCTGAAAACGAATTCCGGAATTACTTTTACATCCTTGTGTGTGTTTGGCTCCAACAGAAAATATGGTCAAAGGGAAAATCAATTACACTTTGACCGAAAAAATCATCCACTTTAGCTGTAAAACCAATGCAGCCTTCATTTTACCTTCAAATGAATTACAGGACTCTGAGAGAGAGAGAGAGAGAGAGAGAGAGAGAGAGAGAGAGAGAGAGAGAGAGCATGAGCACACCCATAAAACCTAGATCATGCCTCACCTTAGCCAAGCTCCGGCTAGCCCAACCAAGCTTTAATCATGCCGGCCCACCGCCCAGATCACGCGCCAGCCAAACACCCAGGACCCACAAACACTGGTCCACCCAGATCTCAGCCCACCCCTCCCTCATCACCGATCCACCTCTCTGATCACCAGCCATGCACCGACGAGCTCCGATTTTGACAACTGACCGCAGGCCGTGCTCTACCAGGCTCTCCAACGCAATGGCCGCCACCATCGATCACCGACAACCGACCACCAACCCACTCCACTCCACCCCAAACACACCCGATTTGGCCGCCACATGACCCACCCATGCCCGATCTCTCTCTTTCTCGATCTACCTCCCCCTTTCCCTCACTTGTCGATCACTTTTTCTTCCTCCTTCTCTCCATTTGACCAAGTTTTTGGTGTTAACAAATGTTTTGTTTTGATTTTTGTTTGATTTTGTTTTGATTTTTGTTTGTTTTAAGCTTATATATTGAAATTTTCTATTATGAAATTTGTTTGGAAACTGAGAAAATGGTTGAGAAAATGTGAGAAACTAATAGAAAAATAGCATTTTCAAAACATAACCAAACACTAGAAAATATTTTCCAAAGCTTTTTTTGGAATGCAACTAAACATTTGAAAATATTTTCATTTAACCAAATGCAACCTTAGAAAAATTATAATGGACACTTGTGCATAATTTTAAATTTTCAATTTTCACGATGAATTCATTACTTCAACTAATTTTTATGATATAATATATTTTTTTATCCTTCTGAGATTTAAAGAATAATTATTTATCCCTTTAATTTCGTATTACTTTTGATAAAATAAAAATAAATAAAAAATTTCAAATTACTTTAGTTCAATAAAAACCTATTCATGTTTTCGTGACATTACTTTATGTTATTTTTTTAATATATTTTAATATAAATTTATCATTTTCTCATCTATTCTATGCATAATTTGTTCCCCTCACAAAATGTGATCTCTCTCTCTCTCTCAATTTCATTGTGGATTTTTTTATAAAAGTTTTCTTACATCTCTAAGTGGGAGGGCTTAGAGTAATCCACAGCAGTGGAGCTATTTTTTTAGCTATTTGACACCACAAAAAATTACTTTATCTATTTTATCTACTCATTTTACAAAACATCCTATGGTAGTGGATTTATTTTAGCTTTCAACACAATAAAATAATATAAACATTACAATAAAATATTCATCATATACAACATCATCATCTCTATCTTTTTCTCTCTCTTCCTCTTCATCTCTCTCTTCTCTGATACATAGACATGGCAATACGGGTTAGAATTTTCTGACTCAACCCGACCCGGATAACCCGTGACTCGACCCATTAAAAAAATTCGCTAAAAAAATATTTTAATTACGTCCTAATACTAAGTGCATAAAGCACAAAGTACCAAAATTAATAATAAATATATTATAGAGAATGACTATTTAATTCATCAAAACCGTTCCTTTAAAAAAAAAAAAATCATCAAAACCAATAAGAGCTAGCTAGCCTAGCTTCAATGCTTGCCAATTGCCTATAGCACGTTACACAAGGGCCAAGGCTGTCAGGAGTCACCAGTGAAGACAGCCATTAAAAAAAAAAAAAATCTCATTCAGTTGAGCTGTAGTCCATTGTCCAAACTCCAAAGGACCAAATATCTCATTCAATTTGGTATATGTTGTGCTATGTTTTTTTAATAATAAAGATTGTAATGTTGTGTTGTATTATTTTTCATTGCAATTTTTTTTAATGATTAGGAATTTGGTCATTATGAAAGTGGTCGTGGTGCCAAAACAAAAAAAAAAATCTTAGTTGGACTTATATTTAAAAGAGCCTAGACTTAACAAAATGCAAAATTCAAAGTTGGAAGTTCTCTTTTGGTGGAAATAGCATTACAATCGGTTTCCAGAGCTTTCTTTAATGGCACAGGATCTCATGAGCATTCCGATAACCACTGTTACTTCTGAGAATGTAGAAGTTACGTTGTGTACTAAAAGTTGGCTATATGGATTTGAAGGTAATTTAATTTTTCTTATAGTCATAATTATACAATTTTAATTTTTTATTGATTTGCTTTCATGGTACATTGAATTATATTAAAATATTGTATTGTAGATGAAGATGCTAACGAAATTGGCCAACTTGAGCTACAATTTGCAAGTATGAATATTTTCAGTGCTGAATCTGCTACCAACGTTGAATATATTGAGATTGAGGTGTAATTCTTATAAAATATTTATTTATTCTTTTTTACTTAATATATTATGTTTATTTTTAAATATTTTTTTGTTTAGTTTATCTTTCTAGGTAATCTAACTTTACTATTATTTTAAATGCAATAAGAACATGTGCACTTAAGAAGACTAATAACTTGCTACTTTGTTGGCTTACTTGTTTTGTTTGTTTTAAGATCTATCTCTTTTTAAAGATGTAAACTTGTAATTATATGCATTTTGACAGTAAACTATTAACATTGAAGACTATTGATGCCCATTTTTGCAAATCTGTACCTAAAGGCCCATGAGGAAGAAAATCCAATGAAAAGCAAGGCCCAAAGACCCACCAAGAAGACCAAAGAACAAGAAAGGTCCAACGAAAAAGGTGCAAGGGAAAGCAATCCGCCGCAGAATACAAATCTGCCGCAGAGTACAACTTTGCCACAGAATACAGTTTTCTGGTAGAATGGTTTCAGCAGATGAAGATAAATTGGGCCCAAGACCCTTTTGATCCAGTCAACATTATTTGGCCCACAAAGGCCCAAATTCTTTTATATAAGAAGATAAACGTGAAAACTGATATGAAGAAGCACGATGAAAAGAAACAAGGAACAGCAGGAAGTGTCAGCAGCAGGAATTGCGTGAAGGAAGAGTCAAACTAAAGAAAATGACAAACGCAACAGGAAACACGTGAAAAAATAAGACAAAAACATGCAGCAGACGAAACAGAACTAATCCGCTATGGCAGAAACGACGTGGGAGGCAAAAACAAAAGACAGTAAAGCAAGCACAGAAGGGCCGGGGCACCACCAACCCGTACCTAGCCAATACAAGGGAGGTGGGCTCATGGTCAAGGGGATTCAGAGGGCGTGGTTTGGTGGTGGGGGGAAAATGGGGTTAATATTTGGTTACCTGCCATGACTTCTTCTGAGAATATATCCTGTTGGAATGGTATCTTATCCAAAAGAAGTAATAGATGGTTGGGACCATTTGATGCATGCCATAGAGCTAGGTAGTGAGGTAGAGGTATACAACAGGAACAAACAAAATACCAGTTAATGTGTTACATTCAATTATCTCTCACATGTCACATGTGACAATATTCCATGCCACCATGTCATGTACATGTACATGAAATTCAATAAATCAAAGTAGATGTACATGTGTATGTAATTGTAATTCAAAGAGCTGATGTAGTGATTCTTAAAATTTCACAAAATTCATGAAAATTTGGATTTGAAAATTTATGAACACCCTCCTTACATTGACAAAAAAATAAATGTCAATGTATCCACCGTAAGTCCTATCTGACAATTTAAAAAAAAAAAGTGTAAATTCCCCGACCAAAAAGAAAAAGAAAAATGGGAATTAAGCTTTGACATCTTTTTTTTTTTTTTTTCTTTAATTTAACAAAGAGAAACGTCCTACACCTACAAATCAGCAATCAAATATGGCATCGATTGGATACATAACTTCCATGTGAAGAGTGAACCCACCACCCATTAAACAGGACACCTACGGTACAAGTTGTAGTTGTAAAAACTAAAAAAGTGAATAAAAAACGACCCGACCAAAAAGAAAAATGTGAAAACAGTATATCGTGCCTCGTGGGTCTTTTATCAATGTTGATTTTAGCAGTAAAAGACAAATAACGAAGACTCCAAATGACCCTTTATTGCTATTGAGTTGTTTTGGTTGAATGTAATCATGTCATGATCCTTCAATTCTAACTTAATTTGTTAATAAGGTAGGTTGATTTGACCTAATTCACTTGATATGATTAATAAACGAGTCGTGTTGGGTTGACATTAATGTAAAACAACACATTTCAACCTATATAACATAAAACATCCATTAAGATTTTTTTTTTTTTTTTTTACATCCCAAAATTAGTGTATACATTTCAAATCTTCAACCCACATTCAAAATAATATTGTTAAATAAAAATATATCTATCTAGAAATATGTTTCCCAAAAGAAGTGCATACACTTCAACCCAAATTCAAAATAACATTGTTCAACAAAAATATAATATCCTCAGGGTTTGTAAAGTTTCAATTTTCAATTATATCCCTTATAAGTTTTTGTAATTATTCGCTTTTCTTTTTAAATTTAAAATATAGGTTGGATATAAAAGGTATTTGACAAATTTAAAATAAAATGAATATTTATTTGTTATATGAGTTAAATGAGTTGTGTTTTAAATTGGTTATTTCGGATTAACACAAATAAATTGGCGTGTCAAATGTGTCTATTACGGGTTACGTGAGTTGACCCGCTTGTGACATGTTTCTTATCATGTCGCTTTCAAGTTGACCTATTTATGACCCAAACTCATTAAAGCCCAATTCTTACCTGCAAAAACCCGTGTCGTGTTTGTGTTAGTTAGATCGAATATCAACACCCCTAACTCTAACCATCCATAAATAAAAAAAATTATTAGTGATTTTTTTATGTATTAATATATATACCATTTTTTATGTTTTATTTTTATATTTTAATAACACAAGAAAATAGGTTGTAAACCATAAAGAGTAAACACTGCAAACTATATTGGAATAAAAAAAGCCATGGACCCTATTGTTAATAACACAACAAAATAGGTACAAACTGTGTCAACTGTAAAGTTTAAATGAATGTCAGTGTGTGGACGGTGGACAAGTTTATTCAAAATTTCAAAAGGAGGTGGCATGAATAATGAAACTATCTTCTCAATAGAAATTAGAAAATAAATAAATAAATAAATAAATGATACGATACGATAGGCAAATATGTTGGATCCGATTTAAGTCAGTCAATAATAATAATAAACATAGTTGGTAAATAATTGTGTAAATTTATAAGTTTGTTATAACTTTAATTATATAAATCTATATTATTTTTCAAAAAAAATGTAAATTTATATTGATA
This sequence comes from Quercus variabilis, assembly GCA_030445155.1. Taxonomy (NCBI): domain Eukaryota; kingdom Viridiplantae; phylum Streptophyta; class Magnoliopsida; order Fagales; family Fagaceae; genus Quercus; species Quercus variabilis. The sequence continues at coordinate 85,225,536 of CP129449.1, read as the reverse complement.
TTATTTATTTATTTATTTATTTATTTATTATTTCTTTATGTATTTCGAAAATAAAGGAAGAATGTGGATGATGATTATTCTATGTAAAGAAAGATATACAATTAAAAAAATCAAGAAAAAATTGATATTTTAATAAAATATTGTGTAAAATAGATAATCTAACCTTTGATGTTTTGAAAAATAGGGTGTTTTGACTTAGGGCCGGATTAACAATTTTAGGGAGCAAAAACTTTAAATACGGTATTTTCTTATATTTAAATTTTAATTAATTAAATAATATTTTTTTAATTTTTATTATTTTTATCTATTTTTTTATTTTTTTCTTTTGAAATGAAAATGTATTAATTAAGCTTTTGTATTCAAGTTCTCCTAATATTTCATTTTTTATTGTTAAAAAAATAGAAATAAAAAATGATTTATAACGCAAAAAATATAATTTGACTAAAATAAAATTTTAAGTATAAAACAGTCTCAACTTTACTAGATGATGTAGTTAGTTTATATTCTAAACTTGCACAATTGAAATTTATTTATTAAATAACTCAATAAATTAGTACTAACACAAAATAAATTATTCTAAATTCATATTTTTTATTATGATAAGTTTTATATGGATATTTAGATTTGCTTAAAATTATTATTATTAAATAAACGATAATTAATGAAAATATATCAGACAAATATAAATTAAAATGTAAATTCGATTCAAACCTCTTGAGGTTTGGGCTAAGGCCAATTAGGTTCAAGATTTTTCAAAACTAACCAATATGGTCTCTAAAGCCAATTTATTAATACCTAAATTGGTTGAGAAAAAATAAATATCTATTTAGAAACTAAGTTGACTTTAAAGATTAAATTGACTAGTTTTAAAAAAATTTAAACTAAATTGGCATTCGTCCAAACCTCAAATAATGTTACCGAAATTCACCTTAAATTAAATAAACTGGTTCAAATATAAAAAATTGAAAATCGGTATAAATTGAAAAGTCATACAACTAATTAAAATATATAAAAAAATTATAACATATTTTGATAATATAACATAATAACAAAAGTGGGGGTTGATGTGATATCACATCAACCCACGTGATAGTTGCAAACTATATTGGAATAAAAAAAAGGGTATGGACCCTACTGTTAGTAACACAAGAAAATAGGTACAAACTGTGTCAACCGTAAAGTTTAAATACACGTCAAGGTGTGGACGGTGGAGAAGTTTATTCAAAATTTCAAAAGGAGGTGGCATGAATAATGAAACTATCTTCTCAATAGAAATTAGAAAATAAATAAATGATACGATACGATAGGCAAACATGTCGGATCTGATTTAAGTCAGTCAATAATAATAATAAATAGACATGGTATTACGGGTTAGAATTTTTTGACCCGATCCGACCCGAAAAATATTTGACTCGAACTCGATTTTTTTGACTCGAAACAAAAACGATTTGACCCGTGACCCGATCCGATTTTTTTACGGATCAACCTAATCCGACCTGAATAACCCGTGACCCGACCCGTTAAAAAAATTCACTAAAATAATATTTTAATTACGTTATGATACTAAGTGCATAAAGCACAAAGTACCAAAATTAATAATTAATATATTATAAAAAAATAACTATTTAATTCATAAAAGTACCACCAAGCAAAAAAAAAAAGGCGTAAATGCACTTTTAGTCCCTATGTTTTGACTTTTTTCCATTTTAGTCCCTACATTTTATTTTTTCCACTTTTAGTCTCTAAAACCAATTTACACCTGTTATTTTAGTCCTTTCCGTCAATCAACGGATGGAAATCCCTGAAGTGCCTAACGGAAGGATTAAAATATTATTAAAAATTTACTGTAGCAATTAAAAAAAAAAATTAAAACAAGAACACACCAGAACATAAAACAAGAACAGAAACCCAGATTTGGCTCAACGTAAAATGATTTCAAAGTATAAAATATTTTCAAGTTCAGAAATGAAAATGATTTCAAGTGGGTGGTTCTGAATATTATAATAGAAAATCTGAATATATAAACCAAATTAACAAAAAAAACATAACAAAAAAAAATTCAGTCTTCCTCAAAAATAAGCATTGATCGTCAGAGAGGGAAAGGGAGAGATAAATTGAGAGAAAGAGAGTCCCAGCCACACACCACCGATTTCTCTCTTTCTACTCGGCACGCTCTATCTCTCCAGGGTAAGATCGTCCATTCTCTCTCTCTTAGGTATGATCAATTTTTCTCTCTCTTAGTTGAGTTCAACGATGGTCTGTTATTTTTTTTATGGCCCTAAGCCGATTGGGTTTGGGTTTTAAATTACTACTTATGTGTTTGTTTATGTGTTTGTGGAGGTTTTAGATTCAAATTTCTAGGAGATGGGTGTTTTGATTGGGGTTTGGGCGTAGGTTTGGCTGTGGTTGTTTTGATTCGAGTTTGGGCATTGGTTTGGCTGTGGTTGTTTTGATTGGGGTTTGGGCGTGGGTTTGGATGTGGCATTGTAGGCTTCTTCGCACCTACCTTCACAACCTTAACCTCATCGTACCGAATCGATTTCTCCAACTCTCTCTCAGCATCCTTCTTCGCTCCACCGCTCTGGTCACCAGAGGTCCGATCCCATCGCCTAGGATCAGCGTCACCACGCATGGAGCTCCGTCACTGGGTTGGGGCCTGTAGTTCACAGATCGATTAGTGTTGGTCACGATCTCTCTGACTTGGGTTTGTTTTTCCATTTGGGTGATGGTTTGTTTTAAATTTCTGGGTTTGTTTTTTTCATGTGGGTTTGATTATTTTTTTGGGTTTATGGGTTTGATTTGTTGGAGGTTTCGGTGGAGGATGGTGTTTGGATATTGAAAATGTGAACATCGTCGGTGGTGGCCGTGGCGTGCAGCAAGAGGAGAATCAGTTGCTGGGTATCTGGGTTTGTTTGAGACTTGTGTGACTGAGTTTGTTCAGATCTGGGTATCCTTGCTCTTGTTCTAGGTTTATGAATTTTATTTGCTGGAAGTTTCATTGTTGATTGAATGATGAGAAAATCTGGGTTTGAGTTGTGATTTTGAATATCTGGGTTTTTGTTCTTGTTTTATGTTCTAGCGTGTTCTTGTTTTGAATTTTTTTTTTAATTGCTACATTAAATTTTTAATAATATTTTAATCCTTCCGTTAGGCACTTCAGCGATTTCCGTCCGTTGACTAAAGGAAAGGACTAAAATAACAGGCGTAAATTAGTTTTAGGGACTAAAAGTGGAAAAAATAAAATGTAGGGACTAAAATGGAAAAAAGTCAAAACATAGAAATTAAAAGTGCATTTACGCAAAAAAAAAATCATCAAAAGTACTAATAAGAGCTAGCTAGCCTAGCTTCTGTACTTGCCTGCCAATTGCCCAATGCCTACAACACGTTACACAAGACACCACACCAAGGTTGTCAAGAGTCATTACTCATCAATCAAGACAACCCTTTAAAAAAAAAAAAAAAAAAAAAAATTCTCATTCAGGATTTAGCTGAGCTGTAGTGCATTGTCTAAACTCCAAACGACCAAAGCCACAAAGCCACAAATGGCAAAGCTGAAAGTTGAGTCAAACCAAACCAGTGAAACCCACAAAGCTTCCTTTCCCAGTTTCTCATTCTCTACTATTTCAGTCTTTCTCTTGCGCAGTTGCGCCTCCGGCCTCTGCCATTTCTTCACATTTACTTTTTTTTTTTTTTTTTTGTTTAGTTTGTCTTTCTAAGTAATCTAATTTTACTATTATTTTAAATGCAACAAGAACATGTGCACTTAAGAAGACCGATAATTTGCTACTTTCCCAGCTTACTTGTTTTATTTGTTTTAAGATCTATCTCTTTTTGAAGATATAAACTTGTAATTATATGCATTTTGACAATGAACTATTAATATTGAAGACTTTTTCAATCATTAATTTATGACTATAAATAATTTTTGTTATGCTTAAAACTATAAGAATTGAAACTATATTAACAGGTGACATTAAGTGCAATTCATTTACTTAATTGATTTTATTCATTTTCTTTAAACAGGTTGTTATTGATTTTTTCCTGTAATTGAAAAAAAAAAAAAAACTTGTTTGAAAAATATGGGTAAATCCGACCCGACCCGTAACCCGAGTGACCCGTTTAAAAATGACCCGTTTTGACCCGTGACTAATTTGACCCAAAAACCCGATTGACCCGACCCGAACCAATCCGGCCCGCCCGTTTTGCCATGTCTAATAATAAATATAGTAGGTAAATAATTGTGTAAATTTACAAGTTTGTTATAACTTTAATTATATAAATTTATATTGTTTTTCAAAAAAAATGTAAATTTATATTGATATTATTTATTTTGTTTTTTGTTTATTTATTATTTCTTTATGTATCTCGAAAATGAAGGAAGAAAGTGAATAATGATTAATCTATGTAAAGAAAGATATACAATTAAAAAAATTAAGAAAAAATTGATATTTTAATAAAATATTGTGTAAAATAGATAATTTAACTTTTGGTGCTTCGAAAAGTAGGGTGTTTTGACTTAGGGCTGGATTAACAATTTTAGGAAGCAAAATCTTTAAATACAGTATTTTCTTATATTTAAATTTTAATTAATTAAATAATATATTTTTTTAAATTTTTTTATCTATTTTATTTTTAATTTTTTCCTTTTGAAATGAAAATTTATTAATTAAGCTTTTGTATTCAAGTTCCACTAATATTTCATTTTTTATTGGTTAAAAAAATAGAAATAAAAAATGATTTATAATGCAACAATATAATTTGACTAAAATAAAATTTTAAGTATAAAACAGTCTCAACTTTACTAGATGATGTGGTTAGTTTATATTCTAAACTTGCACAATTGAAATTTATTTATCACATAACTCAATAAATTAGTACTAACACAAAATAAATTATTCTAAATTCATATTTTTTATTATGATAAGTTTTATATGGATATTTAGATTTGCTTAAAATTATTATTATTAAATAAACGATAATTAATGAAAATATATCAGACAAATATAAATTAAAATGTAAATTCGATTCAAACCTCTTGAGGTTTGGGATAATGTCAATTAGGTTCAAGAGTTTTCAAAACTAACCAATTTGGTCCCTAAAACCAATTTATTAATACCTAAATTAGTTGAGAAAAAATAAATATCTATTTAGGGACTATGTTGACTTTAAGAATCAAATTGACTAGTTTTAAAAAAATTTAAACTAATAAGTTGGGATTCATCCAAACCTCAAATAATGTTACCGAAATTCACCTTAAATTAAATAAACTGGTTCAAATATAAAAAATTGAAAATCGGTACAAATTGAAAAGTCATACGACTAATTAAAATATATAAAAAATTATAATATAACGTAATAACAAAAGTGGGGGTTAATGTGGAGTGCGTTTGGATAGGAGGGTTTGTTGCTCAAAGTTAAGTTGCGTTTTGCTCCTTCTTTTTTTTTTTTTTTTTTTTTTTTTGGGCCGCACTTGTTGACTGGGGGGGACAAAATTTACTGTGCATGAACAGTGCGTACACTGTTCACATACTGTTCATGCACTGTTTATGTATTAAAAAATATTAAAAGTGGGTCCCACAATACTATTTACACATTTAAAAATTATTTTCCTACAGTGTTTTCAGCAACAATCAGTTTTTATCAACTTTCAGCAACAATAAGTGCTATCCAAACGGACCCGTGATATCACATGAACCCACGTGATAGTTGCAGGCTATATTGGAATCAAAAAAATGTATGGACCCTACTGTTAATAACACAAAAAAATAGGTACAAACTGTGTAAATTGTAAGGTGTAAATGAATGTCGGTGCGTGGACAGTAAAAAAGTTTATTCAAAATTTCAAAAGGATGTAATGTGAATATATGAAACTATTTTCTCGAAATTTTTTTTAAAAGAATAATGATAATAAATGATTTGATAGGCGAACAAGTCGGATGGACTTAAGTCAGTCAATAATAATAATAATAATAATAAACATAATATATTTATAATGGTGTAAATTTAAATGTTTTTATAGTTTTAATTATGTAAATTTATATTGATATTATTTATTATACATTTAATTTATTAATTATTATTTTTACATATCTCAAAAATGAAGAAAGAGAGTAAATGGTGATTGTTGTGTGTGAAAAAAAAAATACAATAAAAAAAATTTAAGAAAAAATTGATATTTCAGTTAAATGCTGTGTAACATAAATAATCTAACATGATATGTTTTGAAAAATAAGGCGTTTTGACTTAGGGCTGGATTAACAATCTTAAGAGCATCCGCATCAGTCGGTGGGTACTCTTCTATAATACAAAAACTCCTTTATTTTACACATTTTGGTCCAAAAAAACCCACATCAGTGGATGTAAAGTTGTGTATAATTATAAAAATGTTATAATGACTGTGCATATATGCACGATCACTGCAGCTCATGTATTTACTATTTTAATAATATAAACTTCTTATTAAAATAACAATAAAACAACTGCACAAAAATCTATAGCAACCAGCCAACCCCCTCCTCCACCACCCCTACCACCACTTCACTTGCCATAACCACCATTGTAGCAACCACAACCCACCACAGCCAACACCAGCACAAGTCATAGCACCACCGTGACAACCACAAAACAATCCTGGAGGTGAAAAGAACTATAGATAGAACAAAATCATTGTATATTTTCCTTTCCTCCATTTTCTCAATTTTAGGGTCCGTTTGGTTGGAGGAGTGGAAAAATGAGAGGATGGAAAATTATAGAAGGATGGAAAATTGGAAGGATGGAAAATATTTAGTTTTCCCTCTTGTGTATTTGGTTGGAGGGGTGGAAAAGTGGGAGGGTGGAAAACTCTTTTATTTGGTTGGATAGAAAAAAGGAAAGATGGAAAATGTAATTTATATAAATTGACTATTATACCCTTATTATATAAGAGGTAAGAAATAGAGATATTTGTACTTATAAAATAATATAAAATTTACCACATTATATATATAAATTTATGTTATTATTTTTATTATTATAATGTAAAAATTACAATAATTTATAACTTGATCAGGCCATGTTGAAAAAAAAATAATAATAAAAAAAGAGAGAAGAGAACACGTTGGTGTGCTATGAAGGAAAGATGAAAAGAGACAAAAGTGATAAGAGCAACTACATTAATCTATCTACAAATTCTATCTATTTTACACAAAAAACTTACTTTTTTTATTTTATACTATTATTTTTACAAAATACTAACATCAATTTATCAATTATTAACATTTTTTTTATTAAAACAATATTCCTCTTCCTTTTCTATTATTTCCCACCTAACTCCCCCCTCCTTTTTTTTTTCATCCACACTTTTCTTTTCTTTTTTTATTTCTTCTTTTTTCCTCCTCCACACCTTTCCCTTATCTCTATCTCCACATTTCTTTTTTTTTCCCTTTTTATCTATAGCATAGCACGTCTGAGCTCTCCATCCTCTTGTCTTCACTTTCCTTTTTCTCTTTTCTTCTCTTCTTCTTCTCTAGCTCTTCGTCTGAGCTCTATCTTGCATTTTCACTTTTCTTTTTTCTTTTCTTCTCTAGCACTATGTCTACTCCAGAGCATTCAAGAAGCACCAATGCATGTCCTCCTTCCACCGTGGCTGAGATGGGTCTGCTTCTTTTTTTTTCTTCTTTTTTTTTTGTTCTAATTTTATTAGTTTTAAAATTGTGATTTGAGTTTGTATTTTGATTGAGAGCTCTATCAATTTTGTGCTTGGTTGCGGTGTTTGGTGGTGGTGCTGGGTTTGGTGGTTACTGCGCTGGGTTGTTGCCGCGCTGGTTGTTGGAGACGTTGGGAGGGCATTATGGTAAAATAACATTGAGACAGTTTTCTCCCGTTGATTTTCCTCCCGATTTGGGAGGAAAAAATTTGTGGGGCCGGGAGAAAAATTTTCTCCCGTGTTTTCCACTCTTCTTATTTTCTTCCCATTCCCAAACGGAGGAAAACTTAGTTTTCCACCCAATTTTCTTCCCAATGTTTTCCATCCCCCCTAAAATCACCCCAACCAAACGCAGTGTTAGAGTTTTCTTGAATCTCTGTTTACTTGTCGAGAAAATGGAGAAAAGGAAAATATATAGTAATTTTGTTCTTTCTAGTGCCTTTTGCCTTCAGAATTGTTTTGTGGTTACTACGGTGGTGCTGTGACTTGTGGTGGTGTTGGCTGTGGTGGGTTGTGGTTGCTATAATGGTGGTTATGGCAAGTGAAGCGGTGGTAGGAGTGGTGGAAGAGAGGGTTGGTTGGTTGTTATAGATTTTTGTGTTGTTGTTTTAATGTTATTTTAAAGAGAAGTTTATATTATTAAAATAAAATGGTAAAAAATATAAAAATTTTGGTATTTGATAAATTTTAAGGTAGAATGGTATAATAAATAAAATAAAATTTCAAAGCGTTAAATGTTAAAAATATTAAAATTTTTGACGTGAATGCTCTAATAAAGTACAGCAAAAAAAAAAAAAAAAAAAAAAGAGAAAATTAAATATAAGTTTGTTGCATTACAGTAGCAATCTGGCAATGCATGTACATTATGTCACGTCGTTGGGCACACTGGCCAAAACTGAAGAGAAGTAACGGAGAGCTCATCTTTTACTAAAAAATTAATAGATTACAATATTTCCAGTGCTAGTGTCAATGTAGTCACATGGAGAGGTTAGGAAACTTCAAAGAAAGAGAAAGTGAGAAACCCCATTGGAAACAACTCATTTGAAAGATACTGTGACACTCAGTAGGCTCAGTTTCTCACAATCTCATCCGCGTGCGAAATCAAAAAAATATAACGTTAGTGTGCGTTTCAAAAATTAAAAAATGTTAGCGTGTGTCAGTCCTCAAATCTGAGTAGTCACACTCAAGTCTTGTCCAGGCTATCTTGCATTTGAAAAAGAAATAATAGAGAGCTTTCACGTGGAGAGCTCGTCTTTTATTCAAAAATTAATGAGTGCTTCGAGGCTTGGTTTGGATCCATGTTTCATGTTTTGTGCGTTTTCAGGTTTTTTTTCCCTTTTTTTTTTTGAGCTGGTGCCTGGTGCACTGTTCGTTCTCATACACTGTGCACCAAGTATATAAACAAAAAAAAAAAAAAAAAAAAAAGAGAGTGGACAGTAATTTTGTATATATTTAAAAATTATTTTATTATAATATTTTTAATTTTAATAAAATAAATTATACTTAAATAGACTTCTACTATCACATAATGTAGTATAAAACAGTTACAATTTACTCATGTGATAAGTTGTAGTTGTTGAATCTCTTCATTAATCACAACTTGTTATATAAACAAATTGTAACTTTTTCTGTGCCATTTTATGTGACACAAATTTTATACAAAATTAATAGCTCTCAATGTTTTCAATGCGAGTGTTAGTGTAGTCACACGGTGCCTCATAAGGAGGCGGAACCCACATATCATAGAGTACTCGGTATATATGTTGGGTACAGAATATACATCCACATGGTAAGGTTAGAAAACCTCAAAGAAAGAGAAAGTGAGAAACCACGTAGGAAACAACTCATGTGAAAGACACTGTGACTCTTAGTTGGCTCAGTTTCTCACCGTCTCACCCGCGTGCGATGTCAAAAAAAATAACGTTAGTGTGCCTTTCAAAAATTAAACAATATTAGCATGTGTTAGTCCGTAAGTCTGACTAGTCTCACTCAAGTCTTGTCTAAGCTGTCTTGCATTTTAAAAAAAAGTAATGGTTTGCTTTTCCGTGGAGAGCTATCTGTTATTCAAAAATTAATAGCTTTTTGAAGGGGAGAAAATCTAAAGATAATGGGCCTGACGGCCCATCCCCTGTGGGCCAAGACTGGATGGGCCCAATATCTGCGACACTTGAGAGGAATTCTAATACAAGTGGAGTTCTAGAAGATGTCTCATTAATGGTTCTCTCCACAAGGAAACACCTTGTCAATCACGTTTAGAATTCAACAAGGAAGAGTTTTATAAGGAAAGGACTTCCGCGCAAAGGAAGAGATGTGTTAATCCTCTACTATAAAAGCTTAAATACCATCACAAATTGAGGTACGCATAATAAACCTCTCTCTAGTACTCTAGAGTTAAAAGAAGTTCTAACTTGACTTTCGAAGGGTATTTGGCCGACACCACACCGGTGCTCTCTGCAAGGTTTTTCCCTCTTTTTTGCTGTGCAGGTGCAGTTTAGAGTGTGCAAGTGCCCTGTGGCTCACTGGTGATTTTTTGGCATCATCAGTTGGTGCCATCTATGGGAAACGCTCGATTAGTTGAGATTCATAAGCCATACTATTGTTTCCCAGACTAAAGGGTTGCATGGTACTCACTCGCTCGATGGCAACCATCAACGGCGTTCAAGGAGAGGAACCACCCATGACTGCCCTAGAGAGACAAGTTCGAACTCTTGCTGCCGCCGTGGAGCGCCTCACTAAACAAAACCTGGACTTGGAAGAACAGCTGCGCAAAGGAATGCAATACCGAATGATCAACAAGAAGACCAGGAAGGGACTAGCACCGCAAGAAAAAACCAGGAGAGACCTGAAGCCAGCCATGCCCTAAGCAGACCAGAAAGGCAGAACTTGAGCATGCCATCTCTCACGGATGCAACTCCACCACACATTGTCGCAGAGATGCAAGCGATGAGAGAACAGACGGAGGTTATGATGAATGCACTCAAGGGGCGAGTTTCTAGTGACCTTGACGATTTAGTCAACCGCATTGATTCACCTTTCACTGTGGCCGTGAATTCCTTCCCCCTACCACACAAGTTTCGAATGCCACAGATCGACAGTTATGACGGAATAAAAGACCCCCTAGACCACCTAGAGACGTTCAAAACCTTGATGCACCTTCAAGGGGTCGCAGATGAAATAATGTGCAGGGCTTTCCCCACCATAGTGAAGGGAGCCACAAGGATTTGGTTCAGTTGGTTGACACTGAATTCCATCAGCACTTTCAAGGAGTTAAGCGCTCAGTTCACGTCTCACTTTATCGGAGGACATAGGTACAAAAAGTCAACGGCGTGCCTAATGAGCATCAGACAGCAAGAAGACGAGATGCTGAGATCCTACATAACCCGCTTCAATAAGGAAGCACTTTCAATTGATGAAGCCGACGATAAGATATTGGTAGCAGCCTTCACGAACGGGTTGCGAAAGGGTAAGTTTTTGTTCTCTATATACAAAAATGACCCGAAAACCATGACGGAGGTTCTTTATAGAGCCACAAAGTACATGAATGCGGAAGACGCATTGCTTGCCTGGGAGGACAAGCCAAGGAAGAAAGAGCGACAGGAAGACACCCGACAGGACCACGAACGGAAAAGACTCAAAACTGGAGACCGAAGGGAAGACCGGTGGTCTAAGCCCCAAGGAAGAAAGTTTACAAGCTTCACCCTGTTGAATACCCCAATAGACCAAGTCCTAATGCAGATAAAGGATGAAGGGGGTCTAACCTTCCCAGGAAAACTTAAGAGTGATTCGAGCAAGCGGTCCAGAGACAGGTACTGCCGTTTTCACCGTGACCATGGATGTGATATGTCTGACTGCTACGATCTAAAGCAACAGATTGAGGTCCTTATCCGAAAAGGGAAATTGCAAAAGTTCATCAGGAAGGAAAGGACGGATCCTCCACCTCAAGAGCATCAACCCTAAAGAGAGAATGAGCGACCTAGACCCCCAATCGGAGAAATAAGAATGATTGTGGGAGGAATAGCAATAGCAGGCTCGTCCAAGAAGGCCCGAAAAACTTACCTTCGAATGGTTCAGAATGTCCAGCTGACTGGCTCAGTTCCAAAGATAGCCCGAAGGGATAGCCCAACAATTGGGTTCTTAGAAGACGATGCGCAATGTCTTCATCATCCGCATGACGATGCACTAGTCGTCACCATACAAGTCGAGGAATATAACCTGCATCGAGTGTTGGTTGACAATGGCAGCTTAGCGGACATCCTGTATTATCCCGCATTCCAGCAAATGATGAGTAATAAGGAACGACTGATACCAACGAACGCCCCGCTGGTGGGATTTAGAGGAATAAGCGTAATCCCGTTGGGTGCAATCACACTTTCGGTGACGGTAGGAGATTATCCTCAGTAGCTCACTCAAGACGTGACATTCCTCGTAGTTGACTGCTCGTCAGCATATAACGCTATCCTTAGAAGACCTACTTTTATTGCATGGAAGGCGGCAACCTCAACATACCACCTGATGGTCAAGTTCCCCACGGAGTATGGGGTCGGGGAGTTACGGGGGAATCAGGTGGCTGCTCACGAGTGCTACTTAGCCATGTTGAAGATGGAGGACCACCAGCAAACAATGTGCATAGAAGAACAGCGAGTCGCTGCAGAACTCGTCGAGGAACTGGAAGAAATAGCTCTAGACGAATCAAGACCTGAACGGACCACTAAAATTGGGACTTTGGCCAGCCAATCCACACGGCAGGCCCTTACAGAATTCCTCAGGATGAATCAGGATATTTTCGTCTGGAGCCACGAGGACATGCCGGGGATTGACCGCTCAGTCATAGTTCATAAGTTAAATGTGAACCCTACATTTTCGCCCATGAGACAGAAAAAGTGAGTATTCGCCCAAGAGCGGGACAAAGCAATAGCCGAGGAGGTCAGGAAGCTACTTAAAGCAGACTCCATCCGAGAGGTATATTACCTCGACTGGTTAGCAAACGTGGTGATGGTTAAAAAAGCTAACGGGAAGTGGCGAATGTGTGTTGACTTTACGGACCTCAACAAGGCATGCCCGAAGGACAGTTACCCGTTTCCACAGATTGATATACTAGTAGACTCAACGGCAAGAAACCAACTCTTGAGTTTCATAGATGCCTTTTCCAGCTACAATCAAATTAAGATGGACGAGGCAGATCAAGAGAAAACTTCTTTTGTCACCGGCCAAGGGCTCTTCTGCTACAAAGTAATGCTGTTTGGACTCAAGAATGCGGGGGCGACGTACCAAAGATTGACGAACAAGATGTTCGCGCGCTAGATCGAGAGGAACGTACAAGTTTACATTGATGACATGCTGGTAAAGAGCTTGCATGAAGAAGATCATCTAGACGACCTCTGAGAGACATTCGACACACTCCGATCATATAACATAAAGCTGAATCCGAATAAGTGTGCGTTCGGTGTGACGGCAGGGAAGTTCTTGGGATTCATGGTTTCCCAAAGAGGAATAGAAATTAATCCAGAGAAGATTTGAGCCATCATGGAGTTAGAACCGCCAAAAACAATCAAAGATGTGCAAAAATTGAACGGTAAAGTTGCGACCCAGAACTGGTTCGTCTCTAAAGCGACGGACAAATGTCTTCCATTCCTTCGTACATTGAGAAAATCGTTTGTATGGACGGACAAGTGCCAGAAGGCATTCAAGGATTTGAAAAAGTATCTGTCATCTCCACCATTGCTCAGCCCATCAAAACCCGGAGAAATACTCTACCTTTATTTGGCAGTGTCGAAAGCAGCAATCAGCACGGCTCTAATTAGAGAAGAGGACGGATCACAAAAACCCGTCTACTTTGTAAGTAGGGCGTTCCGAGGAGCGGAAGAAAGGTATCCTCATATAGAGAAATTGGCGTTCGCACTAGTAACTGCGGCACGAAAGCTCAAGCCCTACTTCCAAGCACACACAATTGTGGTACTGACAGACCAGCCCCTTAAGAGAGCCATGAATAGCTCGGAGATGGTTGGGTGCATGGCGTTATGGACGATGGAACTGAGTGAATTTGATATAAAATACCGTCCACGAAATGTGATAAAAGGGCAAGCCGTTGCTGACTTCATTGCAGAATTTGCAAGATCAGAAGGGGAGGGGGCAGAGATAAGCACGCTGTGGAAAATCCACGCGGACGGATCCTCCAACAGGCATGCTAAAGGTGTCGGAGTGGTAATCCAGACCCCTGAAGGAGATAAAGTTGAGTGCATGATCCGACTGGACTTCGCTATAACCAACAACGAAGCCGAATATGAAGCACTAGTGGTAGGCCTAGACCTTGCTAAGGCAGCAGGTGCTAAGAACATGATCGTACATTGCGACTCCCAGGTAGTGATAGGTCATGTCAGCGGCGACTACGAGTGCAAAAAAGAGAGAATGAAACGATATCTGGAAGAGGTGAAACGCCGTATCAGCAGCCTCGAAGTCAAATTCGTCCAAATCCCAAGGGAGAAGAACGAATGTGTCGACCGTTTAGCAAAAGCAACATCAGCAGAATCTATGCTTGTCCCCGAACAAGTATTGTCGTTTGTTCAAATCTCCTCGCTTATTGATGACAAGGCAAACATACAGGAAGTGAATACAGAAGGCGATTGGACTACTCCTTTAATATCCTACCTGAGGACAGGAACCCTACCAGACGGAAAGAATGCCGCTAGGAAGTTGAAGGTGCAAGCAGCAATTTGTAATGATAAAGGACGTGTTATACAAAAGGGGATTCTCACACCCATACCTGAGGTGTTTATGCCAAGAGGAAGCAGACTACGTGATGAAGGAAGTCCACGAGGGTATCTGCGGAAACCATTCGGGGGCGCATTCACTAGCACATAAGTTGATCCGAGCTGGCTACTTTTGGCCCACAATGTTGAAGGACGCCTAAGCCTATGTCAAAACCTGCGATAAGTGCCAAAGATTCAGTAGCTTCATCAGACAACCGTTCGAAGAGTTAACACCCATGACGGCCCCTTGGCCTTTCACTTAATGGGGACTTGACATCATGGGTCCCTTTCCTACCGGAGTCTGACAGTTAAAGTTCCTGGTAGTTAGCATCGACTATTTCACCAAGTGGGTAGAAGCAGAAGCATTAGCCACTATCACGGAGAGAAACATTCGGAGCTTCGTTTGGAGAAATATCATCTGCAGGTACAGGATTCCCAAAGTACTCGTCTCCAATAACGGAAAGCAATTCGACAACAATGCCTTTCGAAACTTTTGCTTGGAGTTAGGCATCAAAAACCACTACTCCTCTCCAGCACATCCACAAGCCAACGAGTAGGTTGAAGTCACAAATTGGTCCTTGCTCAAAATCATCAAGATCCGGCTCGAGGGGGCAAAGAGTATCTGGCCGGACGAGCTCCCAAGCGTTTTATGGGCCTACAGAACCATCGCCAGAACTCCCACAGGCGAAACGCCCTTCTGACTCACCTATGGAAGTGATGCTGTCATCCCAGCAAAAGTGGGACTCACAAGCTTCAGAGTTGACAACTATGACGGAAACAAAAGTGAAGATGCCATGCGTCTTCAACTCGACCTATTAGATGAAGAACGGGCACCAGCAGAGCAAAGACTGGCAAGGTACTAAAACCTCATGGCCAAACGCTACAACTCCAACATTCGGCATAGAGAACTTCAGGTAGGAGATCTTGTGCTTCAGAAGGTGATGGGTTCTACCAGAGACTCATCGCAAGGGAAACTCGGCCCCAACTGGGAAGGACCTTACAGGATCACATCATGGCAACGGAAGGGAACCTACCACCTTGAGACTCTAGACGGGCAAAAGCTACAACACCCATGGAACGTGGAGCACCTACAGAAGTACTACTAGTAGCAGACCTAAAAGCATAACGACGGCTTATTCTTTCGACTTTTCTACAAGTTTTAGTTTTCCAGTTTATTTAATTTCTCTACAAGTTACTAGTTTTACTTAAGAACAATTTTTGCTACAATATGTTTTTAAGCCCAAGGGGGGACGTACCTTTCTACGAATGCATGATTTTTATTCAAATTCAACTATGTTTCCCTACATGCACTCTTAAAAGTCTTAGTCCGCAATGTAGATGGACAACCCCAAGAGAGTTAAAAATTTTATCAAGTCCATAAAGTGGACGGATAAAGTCCACAAAGTGGATGGATCCCCTAAGGAGGGATAAAATCTTAAATCCGCGAAGTAGATGGACAACCCCAAGAGGGTTAAAATTTTTATCAAGTCCATAAAGTGGACGAACAAAGTCCACAAAGTGGATGGATCTCCCCAAGAGGGATAAAATCTTGAATCCGCAAAGTAGACGGACAAGCCCAAGAGGGTTAAAAATTTATCAAGTTCATAAAGTGGACGGACAAAGTCCACAAAGTGGATGGATCCCCCAAGGAGGGATAAAATCTTAAATCCGCGAAGTAGATGGACAACCCCAAGAGGGTTAAAAATTTATGAAGTCCATAATGTGGACGGACAAAGTCCACAAAGTGGACGGATCTCCCCAGGAGGGATAAAATCTTTAGTCTGAAAAATAGACGGACCACAAAAGAGGATCTAGAATTGCTCAAGTCCACAAAGTGGACGGAGTCCATAAAATTGGACAGACGACCCAGAGATGGTTAAAAATTCTACAAATCCATAATTTGAACGGAGTCCATGAAGTGGATGGTCTTCTTCCCAAGAATGCTAGAAATTACACAAAATCATAGAATAGACGGAGTCCACAACTTGGACAGATCATCCCAAAAGGATGAAAATCCTAAGTCCTATAGAGGACGGATAAAAACGTAGCCCACATGATGGACGGATCATCCTGAGAGGATAAAAATCCTAAGTCTTATGGAGGACGGATGAAAACTAAAGTCCGCAAGGTGGACGGTAATCTTATGAAGGTTAAAGTCTAAAGTCCACCAAATGGACGAATCTCCTCAAAGAAGACTAAAATAAAATCATAGGGTGGACGGATCCCCCTAGTACGGCTAATATCCAAAATAGACGGATTAGGTAAAACACCTCGAATCAAACAAGACGGTGTTTTCTTTAGTCTGACGGGCACAAAGGTGAATGGTAAAATTCATTACCCAAATCAAATAAGGTCAACAGACAAAGCAACAGTGTATATATGCCAAGTGAATAAGAAAATATTGACGGACAAAGTACCCATAAGAGGGAAATGTTTAATAATAAAAAGAGGACGGAATCATAAATTGTTCTCCAAATATCTTTACATATTAAAAATTAAAATAAAAAGGAGAAATAAAATTTAAATTGGAACGGGCGCTTCCTTCTCTCTGTCACGACGGGACTAGCCATGCTTAGGATTGCTCTCAACAGCTGGCTGATCTTCAGGAGCATTTTTACCATCCTTAGGATCGCTTTCAATGATTTGTTGATCTCCAGGGGCACTGACGGGTGGGTTCTCTCCAAAGAGCTCTTCCGTGTCCTCAGAGTGGGTAGGACGGGTGGAGGTAAGTTCTTGAGCATTAATAATGACGGACGACAAATCGATGTCCGGATATAATGCCTTTACTTGACGGATAGCCTCGTCAAAACCATCATTATAAGAATCTCCAAGCTCTGACAATAGGGCGTTGGAATCACGATATTCTTGGATAGCAGCATCCTTTGCCATACGAAGTTCTTTGTCTTTATCTTGGAGGAATTTCCTCAGCTCCTCCCTCAACCTATAGAACTCCTGTCTCTCCGTCTTAACCGATTTGAACTTCTTTTCCTAGACGACCCTCCATGCCTTCAGCTTTGCAAGCTCTTCCTCTGTCATCTTGGCTTTCTCCTGAACACGGCCTAAGGTCGTCTCTTGATTGAGACACTGTCCCATAAGGCCCTTCACCATGACCATGGTCTAGAATGTGGAATAATTCAAAAATCAGAAGCAGTAGTAAGACGGATAAAGAATAAATGGATATGAGTCGGACGGGGCCTACCTGAGCTATGCTGAATAAACTTGTCTCACCCATGGCCTCCTTTGAGTGATTACCCAGGTCTTCGTAATCCTCGAAGGTGATAATAGAAGATAGCTTTTCCAAAGCGTAACTGGGGTCGTCTCGGAGAAGGGGAGGTGGTTTCTTAAGGCTAGAGGACGGATCCTTCATTAGCCCTTTACTAGCCCCATGCTTGGGTGGGGTGGCCGTCTTGGCTCCTTCAGCCATAAGCCCCACGACGAGCTCCAGGGGGACCTTAGGCTTCTTAGGGAGACGATCTCCCTTGGACGGCTGCTTTCTCTTTGTAGAGACCGTCGCCTCCTTTGGATCTGTAACATTGGCTGTCCTGTTTTTTGCGGCGTTAGTCCGTATAAATGCCCTTCTCTTGGCAATATCCATTTCTGTAAAAATGAACGGATAAAGTTAGCTTCATAAAACAGAACCCATTATTCAAGCAAGAAGTGAATGACGGACATACACTGACGAATCCTTTTTTCGTATTTGATTGCTTGGGGTGAAGGTATAGGTCCGTCACAGTACCAACAAATTGTATCAAGGTTGACCAATTTTGCCCAAGTCCTTTCTTCCGGTGTGGTCTTGTTGAAAATTCTTTCAAGAAAACTGAACTCCTCAATATTAACTTGTGGGCGCCGTCAGATTGCAAATAAAGAGGACGGTTAGAAAAGTTTTGAAATAAACTGAATGGTTTAAAAAAGGATCCTCACACACTAGGACGGACACATACCATTCTCAGATAGTATGCCCCATGTTGTGTCGACAGGCATGTGGTCTGTCTCTCCTGGACGGCATATCCATCCGTCACCCTCTATGAAAAAATAACGACTCTTCCAGTCTCTGTTGGAGTCTGGGGTTTCGTATGTTACCTTTAGCAGCGAACTCCTAGGTACAAAATTGTATATACCCCTAGATTTGTCAATCTCATCTGGACGGTAGCAATGTAAAAACTCTCGTACCGTCAACCTTCTAGCTCCATCCGACCAAGCCCCGTACAGAATCTCCATTGCTATGAAGACTCTCCAGGCATTGGGGGATATTTGGTTAACGGACAAACCCAAATACTTTAACATTTGCTCATATACTCCGACACCGTCTACCCCCTCATAGTAACATTTCTCCGATTTGTAAGGCAGACGAATTGGAATATGATCCGGAATCTGATAGTTGGCCCTAAGAGTTTTGAAGTGGCTTTCCTTGATGGTTGATGTAAAATCATTAACCGTCCACTCTGGAAGCATGATGAACTCCCTTGGTCCATCGGCCCCTACGACGGGTCCTAATTGTTGCTCCTCGCTATCTTCAAACTCTACTTGTTCATCCAATTCCATATCCTCATTTGTTGAGGACGGAGAAGAGGCGGACAGACTCATATCGTCCCTGGGACTACCTAGGTCTTTATGACTTGACGGGTATACCTCCTCATAGTCCGCCCCGTCACGGACAAACGATTGATTACTCAACGCACTAGACATTGCCTAACTTAAGACTGACGACTCTATAGAAAGGGTGACGGATGTATGAAGTGAGGTATAAAAAATCTGACGGAAGAACTAAATGGCAAAAAGTACTTACCAGTCAGTATAATGTGAACGAAGAAAGTTTGACGGTGACGGATGCGAATAACTAGGCAATGAAGTCTGACAAGGATGACGGATTGTGCTCTGATCAAAGTATTTCTGAGCAAAAGTGGGAAATGAGAGGTGAAGGCTTGATATTTATAAAGAGATTACACGGGAGACGAGGCGACGCCTCGATCCAAGACAACGTCCAATAGCACAGTGACGCGTGTCATTGTATTAGGTTGAAATTATGCCTGTATGTGGAAACCGTCGACCCACGAATATCTGACCTATCATACCTCTAACTCGTCATGCCTCTTACCCGTCATGCCATAGCCATCTATTGTCACCCCGTGAGCCCTATAAATACTGACGGACTCACGGTGTGAGGGGGCAATTGAAGAGGAGAAAATCTAAAGATAATGGGCCTGACAGGCCATCTTCCTGACGGCCCATCCCCTGTGGGCCGAGACTGGATGGGCCTAATATCCGCGACACTTGAGAGGAATTCTAATACAAGTGGAGTTCTAGAAGATGTCTCATTAATGGGTCTTTCCACAAGGAAACACCTTGTCAATCACGTTTAGAATTCAACAAGGAAGAGTTCTATAAGCAAAGGACTTCCGTGCAAATGAAGAGATGTGTTAATCCTCTACTATAAAAGCATGAATACCATCACAAATTGAGGTACGCATAATAAACCCCTCTCTAGTACTCTAGAGTTGAAAGAAGCTCTAACTTGACCTTCGGAGGGTATTTGGCCGACACCACACCGGTACTCTCTGCAAGGTTTTTTCCTTTTTTTTTTTGCTATGCAGGTGCTGTTTATAGTGTGCGAGTACCCTGTGGCTCACTGTTGATTTTTTGGAATCATCACTTTCAATATTTTTAATGTTAGTTTCCGTGTAGTCGCATGTAGAGCTTAAGAAACTTCAAAGAAAGAGAAAGTGAGAAACCACATAGGAAACAACCCATGTGAAAGACACTAACACTCAGTAGGCTCAGTTTCTCACAGCCTCACCCGTGTGCGAAGTAAAAAAAAAATATAACGTTAGTATGCCTTTCAAAAATTAAAAAATGTTAGCGTGTGTCACTACTCAAGTCTGAATAGTCTCACTCAAGTCTTATCTAAGCAGTCTTGCATTTAAAAAAGAAGTAATGGTGAGCTTTCACATGAGAAACCCAGGAAACAACTCGTGAATCTGTGAAAGATACTGTAACACTCAGTAGGCTCAGTTTCTCACAGTCTCACCTGCATGCGAAGTCAAAAAAATATAAAATTAGTGTGCCTTTCAAAAATTAAAAAATGTTAGCGTGGGTCAGTCCTAATGTTTGAATAGTCTCACTCAAGTCTTATCTAAGCTGTCTTGTATTTAAAAAAAAAAAAAAACAAGTTTGGAGGTTTCTGGAGCTGTAGGTCCATTATTGTTTTTCAGAAGGCCGTCCTTTGCTTTTAAAGCTCCCGGGCCGGGCTATGTTTTGGTTTTCTTTGTTTGTTTCTGTTTGATTAATATACTTCTACCATTTCAGTAAAAAAGAAAAAAAAAAAGAAAAGAAAAAGGAAAACGATGCCGCATTTGGTTAGTGTTTTAAGTCCTTGTATAAGATTTTTTTTTTCTTGTTTACTTTCAGCCACACACGTGCCCTGACTAATTTAGAGTCTAACTTTTTTCTTTCTTTCTTTTTAGACTTTTAGGATTGTTTGGTACGAATGTTTAAATATATGTTTTTAATTTTTAAAAAATATTATACATACGGATTTTTAAAAAAATTAAAAATTATTGTTTAAACAAACGTATCAAAAAGTCCTAGCACTCACACTCAACTCATTCAATCACTCAGCTCAGTCACATTCATTTTCTTCTGACCCTTAGCTGAACAAATAGTAAAGTTTCCCTCTCTATTTTAGGTTTTATTTAGTGCACTTATTCAAACACATATTTTTAATTTTTAAACAATATAATACATATTTTTATATTTTTTTCTCCTATGCACATTTTTATACATATATTTTCAATTTTTAAAAGCATATTCCAAATTTCCGCTCAAATTCTCATGCTCCCACGTAACCATTTTTCTCTAATCTTTTGCCCTCTCAGTCACATAATTTCTTTTCCCATTCTCTAATCTTGCTGGGCAAACAGTAATTTTTCCCTCTCAATTTCTCAATCTTAGGCTCCTAGTCCCCCACCTATGACCTAACCTTCTACTATTTAAGAACACATGCTCTTAGTCTCACACTTTCATCAAGACTCGTCTCTGATTCTCACTATCTCTCTTACAAAGAAAGACATTCCTTTCAATCAGTCTCCTTATCATCTCCGTTCTCCACTGTGACTCTGGCACTATATAGGTCTGTCTTTAGTAACCCTAATCCCTAATTTTTTTTGGTTTCATTTTGAATTTACTGAATATTTCTTGTTGATTCTAACTTTTGTACTTTTTTTTTTTTTTTTTTTTTTTTTGCGTTATTTTCTTGTTATTTCAGGGTTAATTTTAAGAGATTCATCTTTACCCTAGTAAAGGACTAAAAATCTCAAAGGTAAAAGAGTTCCTGAGTATTTTCTCATGCTATTATGGTTTGGTTGATTATCTTGTAGTTGTGATTTTAGCATTGAGTAAGCTGTGTGGATGGTTTTTGTTTGCTAATATGTTACTAAAATTAGTGTATGACTTTGTGTTTTAGTTAAAGGTTCCTTGTTAGGGTGGTAATTTTAAAAGTCCAACCCATATAAGATGTAACCGAATGAACCGCACTGAGCCGTGACGATTAAACGCACAAGAAAAAAGTGAGGTACGGTCAAGTGTACGGTGAGGCACCACCCTATAGGTGGGGTGCGTAAAAGAAAAAACCTCTCTAATACAGAATCTTGTGCATCCCTAACTTCAAGTTTATCTTTATTTTAATTGGATATACATTTTTTTTGTTATAAATATTTAGAAGTGTCGACCACTATTTTGATACTTAAGTTTAGACTATATTTAAAATGTTTATATTAGGGTCTAATTGAATATAACTTATTTTTGCTGTAATTGGAAATTGATCCAATTGAAAAAACTGTAGTAAAATTTTTAAATGCTTAAATAGGATCATAGGACTCGTAAACAGTGCTTTTTATCTTCTGTATAGTCTTCACATGTGGTATTACTGTTTACGAGCAGTGCCTTGTATTCCTGCTATGCTTGCATGTGGTTACTGTTTACGCGTTGAAAAGAAAAAAAAGTGGGGCAGAAATCGCAAACGTGGTTTTGGAAACATGTTATCCAATCACAATTTAGGTGGTTCATTTTGATATAGCTGAAAACTGCAGAACATTGTAATTAATATTTTTTAAATATATAAATAATATTTTTTAAATATATAAATAGTAGTGTGGGACTCATTTTTAATAAAAAAGTTACTGAGTTGCCAAATTTGTAGGTCTATAAACAGTAAATTTTATTAAAAAGTTAAATGTTCCGGATACTGTTTATGAATAGTATTCACAACAGTGATAAACAATAAAAAAAAAAAGTGGACTGAAAACTGAAACCTTGGGGAAAAAAAAAAAAAAAAAAAGACTGAAACGCAAACGTGCGTTTCAGCAAATCAGCCCAAGCCAAACGGGCACCAAGGTGGTGTTTGGTTGTTGCGTTTCAGGGTTTGCGTTTTTTTTCCTGAGCATGCATTTGGCAGTGTTCATTGCTCATGAACAGTAATTTTAGGCTTGTAATGTGCCAAATGCATTAACAGTAATTTTATTATTATTATTATTATTTTTTATTGTTTTCTGTTTTTAATTTTTACGAAAATAATCGGTATCCAATCCGAACGGACTTTAGTAAAAATAGTAATCTACAGAAGCGACAGAGCTCTTTTATTTTTGCATTTTATTCATTTATAATAAACTTCACAATACCCGATCACTTTTATGTTAATAAGCATACTTTTTAACTCTTCGTTTTTGTTTTTTAGTGAAACTTGTTGATAGGCTTGTACCTTTGCCTACAAAGAGAAAGTAGAACGAGCATCTCTTTAGTTGTTTTTTATTACCAGTTAAGAAAGAGAGACGAAACAAGGGAGTCTTTTGGCTAAATATTGCTAATTCTGAAATATATTTGCGTTATAAATACTGTTACAAGTTATTTGGAGATTGGAGGAGAAAGATTGAATTTCGGCAATAGTGTTGCCGAAATTCCAAGAAAAGTAGGAGAGAGAATGAGGGAAAAGGTGGAGAGAGAAAAATTGTGAATTACGGCAACACTGTTGCCGTAATTCGCTACCCAAATATCTGCCTGGGCACTATGAGACAAAGTGCTCTGAGTGGTGCCCTAAACAAACTAAAAAAAATTTGTCCCTATTGTGGCAATACCATTGCCGAAAATGGGAGTGGAAAAAAAAAAAAGTGAATACCGAAATCTGCGAGGAATTTTAAAAAAAATATAATGTGCTACGTACACAATATTTTTACAATATTTTCACAACAAATCACAGGTAACTGGTTATTATTAATTCAAATTTAAATTTAACATTGAGATTACTATTTTAATCCAACAATAACAATAAGTAACAACTTGACACTTATAATTTGTTGTAAAAATATTGTAAAAATTGTGTGCACTCCATTTCTAAAAAAACCAAAAAAAAAAAATTTCCCAATTGTGGCAATGGTATTGCCGAAATACCATTGGGATTTTTTTTTTTTTTCAATTGTGGCAATGGTATTTCGGCAATACCATTGCCACAATTGGGAATTTTTTTTTTGTTATTTTAGAAATGAAGTGCACACAATTTTTACAATATTTTTACAACAAATTATAAGTGTCAAGTTGTTACTTATTGTTATTGTTGGATTAAAATAGTAATCTCAATGTTAAATTTAAATTTGAATTAATAATAACCAGTTACCTATAATTTGTTGTGAAAATATTGTAAAAATATGTGTACATAGCACATTATATTTTTTTTTTTAAATTCTTCGCAGATTTCGGTATTCACTTTTTTTTTCCCACTTCCATTTTCGGCAATGGTATTGCCACAATAGGGACAATTTTTTTTTAGTTTGTTTGGGGCACCACTTAGAGCACTTTGTCTCACAATGCCGGGTAGATATTTGGGTAGCGAATTACAGCAATAGTGTTGCTGTAATTCACAATTTTTCTCTCTCCACCTTTTCCCTCATTCTCTCTCCTACTTTTCTTGGAATTTCGGCAACACTGTTGCCGAAATTGTGTTGTCGAAATTCAATCTCTCTCCTCAAATCCTTAAATAACTTGTAACAGTACTTATAACGCAAATATGTTTCAAAATTAGCAATATTTAGCCAAAAGATTCCGAAACAAGGAGAAAAGTAATGCACTAATGCCAGTCAACATCCCTCGGGGCCTCTCGTTTGTTATTTCTCACTAAAGACTGATCTTTTTTTTCCTACACCAAAGGCGCCCTATCTCTCTTTGCACCAAGAAGACTCAGGCTGAACGAAGGATGCTGGCGCTGCTAACAGGTATGCTTGTGTGATTCATATAACTATAAAGTAACAATAATACAAAACCTTGGTCCTAAATATTTTGAGATTAGTTAATATTGTATTCTTTAGGTCTATTTTGTCTCTACCTTTCTCATTCCCTTGACTATAGATAATTATTGACAAAAAAAATGAGTTAATTTTTGGGGGAACATGAGTCAATTTAATTCAATCTAACAAAAATAATACAATTAGCTCAGCATGCTCAAACAAACAGACAGCAAATTAGACATTAAACAAGTACTAATCTAAGAACATGATAAATTACTGCTCATTTTGCCAAATAGCATAATTTTAGGAAATATTTAGGAGAAAGGCATCTGGCCAAACTTAACGTAGTATGGTTATTTATACTTGGATTAGATAAGCTTATTTCAATAAAATTTCTGTAGTTTTTCCATTTTGATTACCTATGATGAGGCTTATGCTACTCTTGCTAATATATAATATTTTGTTTCGTTTAAATCCTGGTGAAGTTTTTAACAGTTGGGCTTTCCTGGAGACGCGAAGGCTTGTTCAAGTGTTTCCCGAGCCTGTGCGGAAATTATGGAATAATTGGGAGCTACGAGTGTTGGTTCTTGTCAGTCTCACCTTGCAACTATGTCTTCTTCACTTCGGCAGTCGCAGAAGATATAGTGTTAAAACTTGGTTAAGTGTCTTTCTCTGGCTTTCGTACCTAGGTGCTGATTCAGTGGCAACTGTTACACTAGGTGTCATCTCTAATAATCAAGGAAATTGCAATGATTCCCAATTACAAAATGAGCTCATAGCATTCTGGGCACCGTTTCTGTTGTTGCACCTTGGGGGCCAGGACACGATTACGGCTTACGCAGTACAAGACAATGAATTGTGGTTAAGGCATTTGCTTGGACTAGTTGTTCAATCAGGAGTGGCACTCTA
Organism: Quercus variabilis; assembly: GCA_030445155.1. Taxonomy (NCBI): domain Eukaryota; kingdom Viridiplantae; phylum Streptophyta; class Magnoliopsida; order Fagales; family Fagaceae; genus Quercus; species Quercus variabilis. The sequence continues at coordinate 85,199,929 of CP129449.1, read as the reverse complement.
CATCCTTGTCCTGTCTTGGAAGGTTAGTTGGCTGTCATTTTTAACTATCCCAATGTTTCTTGCTGGGTTTATCAAGTACGCCGAAAGAACATGGGTCTTGAAATCAGCAAATAATCCAACGCCCACAATGAGATTTATGCTTGGTTCAGCTGGCATGTTTCATGGCAAAGATCCATCCTCGTATCCATGGGTTGAATCCAATACTGATGAATCCAATACTGAATCCAATACTGTAGCCGAAATGCGTGCGTTTATATTGTTTAAGGCTTTTAATTCTCTCTATTTAAATCAGAAGGTCCACATCTATATTGGTCATTCTGGATATTACTCCAATTTTCCTAATTCTCAAACCGCTTGGAAGACGATTAAGGATGAACTTGGATATGCTTATGATGTTCACTACACCAAGGCTCCATTGTTTTTCACAGCTTGGGGTTTCCTCTTCCGTCTCTTCTCTTTTACTTCCATTGTTTTTGTGTTTGTGCTTTTCCATATAAAAGAAAGGCACAAACACCCTCGGATAGATTTGATTATTACTTATTTATTGTTGGTTGGAGCTGTTCTTATAGAGATATATGCTGTCATTTTACTGTGTGCCTCCAATTGGCCTCTGAATGCCGTTGAAGCGAATTCGACGCTTCATTATAGTTCTGTGCCACGGCCTCAAAATAATTGGTTAATAAAACATGTTACTCATATAAGAAATGGTTGTGGAAAACTGACTAGCAAACAAAGGGGGTCTATTTCAATGGGTCAACTCAATCTGCTTGACTGGTGCCTCAAAGATTTTTCTCTTCAGGGTTGGCGTACAACCGCAAAACTCTTTTATAAGTTGGGAATGCCAGAACTCTTCGCTAAGTTGAGAGAGTGGACCTTCAATGGAAGACTGCTCTCGTATGGGACCAATAAGCAGGTCACTGATGAGTTGAAAAAATTGGTGTACGACACGTTCTGGGAAAAACTGCGTTCCAACAGCAATGGGTTTTCCAAAGAGTACGACAAATACATAGTAAATGGAACTGCAAATGTGGAAACTTATCAAAGCATTGTCATCTGGCACTTTGCCACAGATCTCTGCTTTTACAGAGATAGTGGTACGAACGAACGTGATAAAAATCGGAAAGAGATAAGCAGGGATGTTTCAGATTACCTGATGTATATTCTTGCGATGCGTCCTCTTGCATTCTCAACAGGAGATGCAGAACTCGGTTTTGAAATAATTTGCGAAAGTGTTAAGTATTTTTTTCAAGTGAGGGGTCTCTCCAGGAAAGACAAAGTTTGTGAACAAACTATGTCAGAATATTCAGGGGGAACTTACCCAGGGGGAAGTTCTTCAGAGGAACATTTGCAGGGGGGAGACAGAAAATTGTTTTTGGAGGCGGAAGTTCTGTTACATTTAGCAGTTGAACTAGCATTAAAGCTAGATCAGGAGGATGAAAAGTGGGAGGTATTGAGTAAGTTTTGGGTCGAAAACCTAGCTTATGTTGCAATTCTTTGTCAAGGAAGTTATCATGCCCAACTACTCAGTAAAGGTGGGGAATTTCTTACGCACGTCTGGCTTTTGATAGAACACTTCAACCTCAAAGAAAGTTTTCAAAAGTCACGTACAAGACCGAATGAGGATAAAGCAAATGTTAGTCCTGGGTCAGAGTCAGGTGGCAGAGCAACTGGCTCAGTGCTTGAATCTGGTTATGGACGGGGTTCAGGTAATGGATCTGCTGCAGTGTCAGGTGCGGATGCTAGTGTACTTTAAAGGTTTACTTTGGTGCCAGCATACTCCTTAGTATATAAATTAGTGTATGTATTAATATCTTCAAGTCAAGCGAATGCTGGCTAAACTGTGGTTTGAGGCATGAGTGTTGTATTAAACATGTTCTAGATAAGCAGTTCCTGTGTTGTGAGTCTTATGGCATAAAAATCTAAATAAAAAAAATGATATTGTTCTAAATATCTAGGTTAAATAAGATTGGAAGTGTTTCCAACTTATTATATGTGTTGCTTAGTGTTGCAAAATTATTACTAGCCTGACAGTACGAGGGTTATTGGCAAAGAGGTTTATTGGCAGAAGAGGTTTTCTCCATGGTATTTTGTGGCTTTCCATTAAAATTCAAGTTAAGAGTTATGATATCAAATGTGAAACGTAATATCATATGCTTCCAATTGACCAATTTCAGCAATTGCTATATGTTCTTCAATTCTATGCTCTACCTAAAATTTCTCTACTTATGCATGAAGTTGTTTTCGCACAGCTCGAGAAATTCTTTATTTTCCTAAGTGAATATTTGGTAATATGTAAAAATTGGAAGGGAGTGCTAGTCTTAGTGCAATGTACTAAAATTCGAACTGGACTGGACTGTCAGATCAGTTTGAACTTGAATAATTGAATATTGAGCTTAGCTGGTTCTATACGTATAAATTCTCAATACCACAAAATTTGAACCTTTGGTACTCGGGTTGATTGTGTCTTCCACTTCTAGAAACAATTTTTGTCCATCAAGCTTAAACATCTCATGTGAAAGACACATGAATAAGATGGTTTGCCCACAGTAAATCCAAAACATGCTAGCTAGACGGGAGTGACAAATGCGAGTCGCCATCATTTAGAGTGACAGCAATGTAAGAAACCCCACTAAGTACATAGAGCCAGGAGCGTCGAAGAGTTAAGGTCAATGTGATTGTATTTTATTCCTTATCTTTTCCAGTCAACGTCTGAGATTTATCCCAGGATCACATGGTTGACACAACTTTACTTAGTAGGGTGACATTTTCCTTGCTATTGCTTTCTATGATTGAGGCTTCCACAGCAATGAAATCCAATAAATGCATGCTACATTCACACTAGCAATCTAGCTGGAGCCTCCAAAATGGATGTCATACTTTTATAGGATGGACAGTTGGACACTTTCTCTTGGATATAAGACAATATATGGTTAAGTAAAGTGGTAAGTTTAATTTTTATAATTTGGTGGTAAGAGGGAGATATGAGTATGTTTGGTGGGTAGATATCTGGAAAATTAGGTGGCTAATGTTCGCAATCTTTAGATATCTAGAAAATTAGTGTAGATATTGGTTTACATAAATTAAAATCTCAAGTTATTACGGTATGAATCATCTTTTATGGTCTAGCACATTAAGACACTTTTTTTTTTTCAAAAAGTTTAGGGTTTTAATTGGTCTAATATTTAGAAGACTTCATTAGGGATGAGAAATCTGGTGAGCAACCTTTATTTTATTTTATATTTTTAAAAAACCAATCATTATCATACAATTTTGAACCATTTTATATATTACGAGGCTTGAGATCATTTTAAGAAAAAAGAGTGGGGTATTTTTGTAGTGGCAGCCTTAGGCCAAGGTTTGTTTGGTTGGAGTGAAAAGTGGGTGAATGGAAAATAAACAAGGGAAAACTGGGAAAAATGATCAAAGTGACTGTTCAATCCCTCTACTTTTCCACTCTCCCAACTAAACACAAATGAGAGAAACTAAAATATTTTATATTCTTTTACTCACCACAAAAATCTGGATCTATAGACCCTAAAAACGCGGCTATAGGATATAGCCGCGTTTCCTATAGCCGCGTTTACAAACACGGCTTAAGTACCGCAGCAACACACCTATAGCCGCATTTTTAAAAACGCGGCTATAGCCCGCTTTGAGCTGCGTTTAAAACGCGGCTATAGGTTTTCCTAAAAACCAAAAAAAAAAAAAAAATTCTGGGTTTTTTTTTTTTCCCAGAAACTTCAAAATTCAAATTAAAAAAAAAAATCAAAATTAATCACAAATCAAAAAAATTCAAAATAAAACACAAAAAATTCAAAATCCAACACAACGTACTCACAATACAAACACACTAAAAAATTCAAAATCAAATACAACATATTCACAATACAAACAAACTCAAAAAATTCAAAATCAAACACAAACCCAGAAATTCAAAATCAAACACAATGTGCCCCTACATATAAGAACACAAACCCATTTTCTTACTAGCACAAATCAGAGCACAGATTAGCAACACAATATCAGCAATCAAGCACAGATCCACAATGTAATCACAATTTCAACAACACAATAGCACAAATTCAAGCATAGATCCACAATAACATCTCCTCCATTTTCTTACTAACTAAACATAAAATAACCAAAAAAAAAAAAATAGATGTATTGACAAATCAGTATGCCTGAGATGAAGAAAAAAAAGAAAGAAAGAAAGAAAAAAAAAAATAGCAGCTCAAAAGAAACAAAGGAAAAAAAAAAACATTACCCAGTGAAGAAGGAAGAAAAAAAAAAAGAGAGAGAGTTATCCTGATGTGAAGTAGGAAGAAAGAAAAAGGAAAAAAAAAAAAAAAGAGTTGCCCAGATGTGAGGGAGGAAGAAAAAAAAAAAAAAGGGAAAGAAAGAACTTACGGTGGAATGAAGAGAGAAAGAAGATAAGTGAAGAATGAAGAGAGAAATAAAGAAAGAAGGAGAAATAAGAAAGAAGAGAGTGGGGTAGGTGGGGATGCAGGTGGGAAAGGGGGGGGGGGGGGGCACGTGGGAAGTTTTTTTTTTTTTTTTTGTTGTTACCCTATAGCCGCGTTTTCGGAAAACGCGGCTATAGGTAACGTAACAACAGGTTTCCTAACTACGTATGAAATATTTATTTCTCTAGAACTATAGCCGCATTTTCTGAAAACGCGGCTATAGGTAATGTCACTAAAGGGTCAGTAAGCCGCATTTTTTTTATAAAACGCAGCTTCAAGTAATTCGACTGGACTTGTAGCCACGTTTTTTAAAAACGCGGCTATAGCTGACCTTTAGTTGCTTTAGCTACATTGTAAAACGCAGCTAAATATTAGCTATAGCTGCATTTTTTTGAAAACGCAGCTATAGGTCCCCTTTAAAAAAATTATTCGGCTTGACCTATAGCTACGTTTTAAAAACGCAGCTATAGGTTGGCTATAGCCACGTTTTTTATAAATGCGGCTCAAAGTCTAGCTTGGAGCCACGTTTTTCATAAACGCGGCTTAAAGCCCAACTTGTAGCCGCATTTTACAGAAACGCGTCTAAAAAACGCAGCTTAAAACCGCGTTTTTTGTATTGACTTTTCCATTCTCTCCTTATTTTAGTTTTTTGTCATACATTTAACATAAAAATTATAAAGGAATGATATCTTTTGATAAACATTATGCAAATAAATGAGATACCCAAATGGACACACAACGAGAACAAGCCGCCACCAAGTAGGAAAAGGATAGAGCAATATTTGAAGAACTCTTTGTCAAGGAAATCATCATGCTCAACTACTTCGATCGGGTGGGGAGTTTCTTATGCGCGTTTGGCTTTTGGTAGAGCATTTCAACCACAAAGAAAGTTTTCAAAAGTCACAAAGAAGACCACATAAGGAAGAACACATGGTAGGATAGGGGACTTGGATTTTTTTATTTTTATTTTTATTTTTGATTTGGACTTGGATTTATTTGTGTATTGAAGTTATCATCAATATGAACTGCAAATTTAAGTTGATATGTCCTTAAATCTCTCTCTCTCTCTCTCTCTCTCTCTCTCTCTCTCAATGTGTAAAATAAATTCTAATAGACACTACAAGAAATTTGGTAATTTTCAACGGTTGAAACTGTTGAAAAAAGTACTAAAAACCATTGAAAAAAGTATTTGCATCGGTTGAAATGATTGTCGACATCTGTCACTAAAAACTATGTCGAAAACATTTTTCTACGGCCTATGCAACCATTGAAAAAAATGTTATACATTTATCAACGGTAAATAAACGTCGAAGTGATATTGCTTATTACTTTTATCCACATGCACTCAACCGTTGATAAATGGTATCTAGCTTGAGATTAGTTTCAACAATTTATAAACGTTGAAATAAGTTTTTTTTTTTTTAAACAAAAGAAATAAATTTTGATGTGCTATTTCACATTGATCAAAATTTAACAACCTAATGCAAAATATAAACACATACACAATTGCATTAATACCATCAATATAATTTCCCAAATGATTTTCACAACATGTTCTAATATATTTTTCTAAATGCTTTTACAACATGTACAGCTAATTGAATATGCTTCCACAGCTATCTAACAAGAATGAAGCATGACAACCCTGCAATATAAACGACCTGTGTCAACCACACTAAGCCATCATGATAAATAATAGAGTCCTTCTTATGAAAGTAAATGCACCGGTAATGTGAACAATGCCTGCAATAACTACTCATTAAAGGCTTCATTTTCTTGCTAATTGAGCTGCTAAAATAAATATCTAGCTCATCTATTCACGAAACTACTAATATTTTAATACATGAGGCCCACTGATTTAAATCTAATCAAATTGCAATAAATTGAATATCCCTGGCCAAATATATATGTACAGAATTTTCTTGTGCTACATGCTTAATACTCAATATTTTTATAAATAAATGAGGCATCAAGTTACTCTTACAGGTTGGCAATGAGCCAATGACTACAAGTAATTAACAAATAAGAAAATGTTTTACTGAACATAATATAATATTTACTAACTCCTACAACCAGGTGTTTGCAAGTCAGAGACAAAATTGATGGAAATTTAGACTCCTTAAACCACAATTAGATTAACCTAGTTTATTAGCTAAGTGATTAACTTAGTTCAATTCATGCAAATCTAGGTTATTACAATCACACAATCATATCAAGAATATATAAAGCAGCGGAAAATAAATAACACAATATATGATGACCCAAGAAACCACACAGTAAAAACCTGGGGCGGATTTGACTTAGCTATCCCCAAGGTAAACCTGAATCCACTATGCGAAAGAATCGAAGTTCATACAAAAGGACTTACAAGCTCCCTGCTTGACTTCCTAATGCTACCCACCAGTAGAACTTATTGACACGACCACGTGCAAGCTCCGAATCCACGGACTCTTTCTTTCTTGGATTCTCCAATCAGCTACAAGCTCCCCGCTTGTTTTTCTTTAAGCTCCAATGGCAGCAACCGAGTTGATCATCAAGATGTTGAAGTAATCTCTAACTTGAAAACCCTAAGTTTTGTGTAAAAGAAAGCTCATCTAGATCTCACAAGAGATTTACACAAAACAAAAAATATGAGCAACAATACAATTGAAGCAACCCCCAAAAACGTGGATAGGGTTTTGCCTTAAATACCTAGGGCAAAAACACAAAACCCTAAATATTTAATGAGGTAGGGCTGAGTTGGAAATTCTGCAAAAAAAAAACGATCTGGCCGACTTTCGATCGATCGAGTCTATCCTTCGATCGATCGAGCCAGGCCGAAAGTCACAAAGACTTCTGCAGCCACTCGATTCTAACTTTACAATAATTAAACAACTTTGAGCAAGCCTAAACAAGACTAATCATATTGTTTTGATCATGGTTTGCCAACATTACACATTAGAGTTCTAAATACATAAAATCCTAAATCTTTAGAACCTAACAAAAATGTAAGCAATTAACATAGAAAATATGGAGAAATTACACAAAAAAACATAAGAGCCAAGTTGTCATATATCTATGATGACAAATTTTACATAATAGCACTCATAAAATCTCAACTGCAAAGTTGTTACGAATTGAATGTAGTCATAGTGTCACCCCTTTGTTAGTTTTGTTCTAGTCATGCAACAGTTGACATGGCAAAATGGGTTAGAATTTTCTGACTCGACCCGAAAAATACCCAACCCGAACTAGATTTTTTTGACCTGAAGCTAAAAATGGGTTAACCCGTGACCCGACTCGTGTTTTTTACTGGTCAACCCGATTTGACTTGAACTCGAACCATTTTTTTAAACTTTTTTTTTGGGTAAAAAAAAAATAGTAAAATTAAGACAATATTGGTTTAGTTGTTTATTGTGAGTTTTAAGGAAACAATTGATACATTTACATAACTGCATGCAAATTAATTGAAAGATAAATGGTTGAGTGTTCTGTAATGAGTAAAGATTTTTAGATATCAAATAGCAAAGTACATGCCAAGATAATCTGGTTACAGTAGAGTTAAAAACATAAATTTAAAATTATAAACATGTGTGAGAAACATTCATAAGTTTGAAAATAATGAAGCCAAAGTATCAAATTAGCATAAATTATGAATGCTTAGACCTATTTTTTTAACAATTTATGTCCAAAATAAACGGTTTTTTAACATAAATTATGATATTTTCTAGAGTGTGTGTTGCTTAACAATGATATGATATTTATAAAAGAGACTATGTATAAATAAGTAAGCAATCAAACTTTAATGTATATCTCAAAGTGAAATAGAGTTCCAATAAGTCATTTGTAATTTCGTTACCCAAGCCAACACTTTTCACTAATAATCTCCATCACTATCATAGCAAACCACAATTTAAAATCATCTTTGCCACCACTTACCTCTATCCACCTGCCACTGGCACTGCCAACCTTGTCCTAACTTCAGTCATCACCATTGATGACTCAATAAGCCAATAGAAATTGTAAGCACATCACCAACAAGCTCACCAAACCCTTACCAATCACTACCCGCCATGTGTTAAGTTGTGGCACAAAATTGTGCCAAAGGTTGTGTCCCTAGCATCATTCTTTTTTAATACTTATTTCAACAATTATGCCAATTGCGGAAATAAGTATATGAATTTTCTTATTTTTACTCTTTCGTTGTACTTAACTGTAGAAAATTAAGCTTTTATTTACATTTTTTTGTGATCGTGGATAAAAATATGTTGAAAAAACTCAAGTTTGTTGTAGTGAGATTAATTGATTCTAGGTGATTTCCATTTATTTCTTATCTTTTTCCACCAACAATATGAGATTTGCTTAGTATGGTGACATTTACCTTGCTTTAGGGCAGTATTTTTTTTTTGAAAAGGGCAGTGTTTATTACATAGAAAGTACACTCAATTTAGTATTTTAACTATAACCATGACTTTAAGACACGATTTTAGTTTAAAAAATAATTTGTGTGCAACAATGTGTGTACCAACAATTAGCCATTGTTTTATATGAATGAGGTGTCCCAATAATGGAATCCAATAAATACATGCCACAGGCACACTAGCAGTCTAGCTACAGCCCCAAAATAAATGACATTTGGTTTTCATGATATGAAAAGGTGTGGACATAATATAAAACAATGTGGATATTGTTTTTTTTTTTTTTGAGGGTGAATGTGGATATTGTTAGATATGAAACAATCAAATCCCAAGTTTAATTTGATTATTAAAATATTAATAGAGTCAAATTAATCTCTCAACTTTAACTTTTAAAATAGAATAAATTTGTTTTTGGGTTTGCTGCTTTGCTCATCGTTATACAATTATAACAGCAGTTATATCAGGTAGCTAACGGAATTCAAATAAGATTAAAAAAAAAAAAAAAAAGATATATTAGCACCTTGTTAGTTGTCACTGTAAAAACACTTCATTCTCTCTACCGTGGACTATGCGGTTATGAGGCAGCAGAATCAGCGGCCTCTGCATTGCCCAGACCCTTGCCTGCCAAGCACAATGAGTTCGTGGATTACATTGCAAATCATCGGCGCATATTACATTGCGTAGGACTATATGATAAACTAATTTAATAATTAATGAGAGTTAACCACTTGTTGTAGAGATAAGATAAAGATTTGGCGCAATTGCTACTACTACTTATGATAAAAGTATTTGAATATGATATATATTACAGGGACAAATCCAGAAGGGGTTGAAAAATAAACAAGAATGTATTTGTTGGTTGTCAAAAAAATTATTATGTGAGTTTCAGTTAGTTCAATTAGTAAAGTATTTTATTGTCAATTAAGATATTTGAAGTTAAATTATTCCCTATACTATGAACCGATTAATATTTTAGTTTGATAATTAAAAAAAAATTCATCATGAAGTAGATGTATATGTTGAATTTGTTTTTTATAAAATAAATCTTATTTTGTCAATTTCAAGGTAAAATATGGGCTAATAATTGATTATAGGTTTTTGTTAAATTTTTTGGATCGATGATTTTTGGACTATGATTGTTTTGGGCTGATGTATGGATGTTTGGGTTGATATGTTATGGGGACCCAGATTTTGTAGAGAGTGGACAAGTTTGATTTTCCTTGGGCTTAATTCAAATTAGGCTAGGATGTAACTATATAAGTACGTATTTAGTTATTTATTAATGATTTTCATTGAGTTTCTTCTACTTCTACAAATGTAGAAGTATAATCATTTATGTGAATTGTTTGTTATATGTAGGCTCATATGTGCCCAAGATGGGATTCAAAAAATAAAAAACAGAAAATGCTCAGGTGGTTAAAATGGGATACACTTTTATCGCATGCCTTGTTTGGGTTGTAAAGCTAGAATTCTAACATACCAGTTTCAGGCATGATTCCACTAAAGGGACTCAATTTTGGACTATATAAATCAAGTTTTTTTTTTTTTTTTTTCCAAGTTTGTAAGGCTTGATTTTCAGCGTTCTTCTTCCCACGAAGAACGAACCCAAACTACGAAGGCCAAAAAAACAAACTAGAGATCAAACTCAGGCGGTGACGGCGAAGGCTCTAGGAGGTAATAGCGAAGGCTCTAGGTGGCGGCGATGGGTTTGTTGATGTTTCTCTCTGGATCTTTGGGTGGGTTTCTTGATTCTTGTTGATTATGTTTCTCTCCAGGTCTTTGGGTTTCTTGATTGTTGATGTTTCTCTCTAATTCTCTAGATTTCGTTAGGTTTGTTGTTGTTGACGGAATGTTATTGCATCTAGATTTCGTTAGAGTGTTGTTGCGTCTGGATTTCTTTGGGTTTGTTGTTGTTGACGGAGTGTTGTTGCGTCTGGATTCTTTGGATTTCCTCGGGTTGGCCGGGTTTGTTGAGAAATCAAGTTCTACAAACTCGATTTGTATAGGAAATCGAGTTCAGTGGACTCAATTTAGTACTCCAATATCGAGTTTGTTGCACTTGAGATATTAGTTTGCTAAATAGTTTTAAAAATGTGCTAACTAACAAAATTGTTTGCAAATTAGTGTTATTTTGAAAAAATCCAGGTATTGAAGTCAGTGGAGATCCATTATGGGCCGAAGCTAAAGCTACATTATTAGCGTTCTCATCTGCACATGATTTGGGCCTTGCTGCCTGGGCTCCTTTTTGTAACACTTTCGGGCCATTTCCATTTCCATTTTTCTTCCCTTTGTGAAACGAACTTGGATTCACCTTTTTTTATCCAACCTGTGAGTAAATAAGCTAGTATCAAATAATTCCTGCCCAACACATACTAAAGATATTATATTTTGGGAGAGAAAAAAAAAACGAGTAATAAGGAAATATATAAATATTAACAAATGCAGTTTGTAAATAGAAAAACAATTCTACTACAAACATCTCTCTGTGGCAATTGGGTAGGTTGGGTATGATTTGGGTTGGGTCATGAATGAGTCGGGTATATAATTACCCACTTATCCATTTATGACTTATTTAAAAAAATTTTAAATACCCATCATCTACCCAACCCATTTAATCTCCAACCCACCTAGTTAACATATTATAAAACTTATATTTAGCAATTCAATAAGAAATTCTCTTACCGTGAATTTTTTTTTCCCGGAAAAACTAATTCACCTTTCCCTCAAAACATAAGAACGCTGAAACTAAAACTAACCTGTAGATTTTCTTTTCTCCTAACTTTTCTTGGCAACCAAACAAAAGAGAAGTTAAAAAAAAAAAATTAATTAAATCATAAGAATTTAGGATTCATTCTCAAGTCTCTATCCACCTTAATCTAAGATGTGTAAAATTGCAAATCAAATAGATTTTTCAATCCAAAGCCAATTCAACTTTTCTCCAAAAAATATTTTCCCTCAAAACAAATTATGCCCTAAAATAGAGCAAAATAGCAAATACACAAACGCCAAACTGAACCTAAGATAGCTATTTTTCCCTTTCTCCTAACTTTTCTCAGCCAAAAAAAAAAAAAAAGGGATTAGTAAAAAATTAAGGAATATATAGAGCAATTACAGATTGGTAAGACGTATTCGAGTGGATGAGATCCATGGCTTTGATTTCACGGAGTTCAAATCATAGCACATTTACTTGGATCCCTCCAATGTCGCTTTTGACGCCAAGAATCCAAATCATAGACCAACGATGTTTCCCCCAATTTTCGTTCTGTGATCTTCTTTCTACGTGAGTGAGTAAGGTTTTGTGGGTGTTTTACAAGGCAGAGTCGAAGAGGGAAAGTTGTTTAGATTTTGTCTAGTTTGGTAGTTGAGAAAACACATAGAAAATGGAGGAGAAAATATTTACATTAGATACAAGAAGAGGCGGCTGGCTGTAGCTGCTGTGATGTTTTCTTGTTTGTTAGGGGTTTTGGCTTTTTGTTTTTTTAAGTATTAAACTTTAAATTTTAAATGGGTAATTGGGTACCCAACAATTTTCCCATCAAAACCCATTTAATTGAATTACCCATTTGAGTCTTATCCATTTAACCCTAATATTTAATTGGGTTGGGTCAAGAGTTATCCAAACTAAGTGGGTTATGAGTGGATTCATGGGTTAGGATAAAAATTATCACCCTTACTCAGTCTTAGCTACTCACCTTATTTGGACCACCTCAAAAAAAAAAAAAAAAAAAAAAGAGAGAGAGAAATAGGGCTTGAAAATTTTGAAAGAAAACTTTGTGCCTATAACTTTTTCCACTAAACAAAATTTATGATAATACAGTAAAAATGTAAAATGGATTTAGAGCTCATTTAGAAGGGTAGATAGACTGAATTGGACCAAATAGGACTGAAGAGAACATAAGTGGACCGAGTAGGATTGAAGTAGACAGAAGAGAACCAAAGTGGACCGAATAGGACCTAGATGGACTGTATTAGACTAATTAGACTGAATAGAACCGAAGTAGACCGAATAGGACTAATGTGAACGTAATAGAACCAAATCGACCTAATAAGACTGAATTGGACCAAATAGGACCTAATATGATCAAAGTGGATAGAACAAGACCCAAAAGGGGATTAAACAACAGAATGGACCGAATAAGACTGAATTAGACTGAATAGGACTAAAGTAGATAGAATGGATGGAATAAGACATAAAAGGACCGAATGGACTGAATAAGACAAGGTGGACCGAATAAGACTAAAGTAGACTGAATAGGACAAATGTGAACCGAATATGGTGAAAGTGGACAGAATAGGACCAAATAGACCGAAGTGGACAAAATAGACTGAATAGGAACCGAATAGGACCAATTTGAACTGAAAAAAGACCAAAGAGAACTGAATAGAACCAATATGAACCGAATAGAACTGAAATAGACTGAATAGAGCCAATTTGACAAAATAGGACCGTAATGGACCAAATTCTTGGACCGAAGTTATAATAACAGTTTTATAATGGGGGTGTTATTATTTATTTTATATCCTCTTTCAAAAAAAAATTTATAAAAAAAAATCCCCTTTCCAAAAAAGATTTATATGCTTTTTCAAATTCAAAATAAAGAAGAATTGATTTGGAAAAAAAAAAGGGCAAAAAGGATTCATGTATTTTTTTTTTTGGTTTAAATTGTTTTTTAGTTAAAATTTAGCTAATGCCTCGGGCCCGTTTGTCATTTACTGTTTGTATTTTGCTGCTTTTTTCAGCTTCTGTTTAAGTAAAAATCTTTATTCAGAAAAAGAAAAAGAAAAAAAAACAAAAACAAAAACAAAAAAAAAATCCTTGCCACTTAAAAAAATAAACAAAACAAATTCATTTTACATTTTCATTAGTAGACGGTGCGAATTCAAACATTTCAAGAAGAGACTAGAAACTAGTAGTAGCGAGTAAGGGTCCGTTTAAATGCAGCTGAAAACTGAAAATTGAAATTTCTAAGTTTGTGTTTTGGGTGTGTTATCGACAAAATAAATCTGTATCTATGAAACTCCTTTTGTTGCTTCTCTTGCCCTATGTTTTGACTTCTGCAAACTGCGTTTCCTATGTTGAGATTTTATACGTTTTGGGTTTCTTGAATCTGTTTTCAGGTTGTTGATTACATGTGTGACATCATACTTGAATGACTGGGGGTTTTGTTATTCACTGTTAGCTCTTAGAATTCACATTTCACAATGAAATTTGCTCTTATAAGCACTAATTCCACACACCCATTCGCTCCATTTTGTGCCTGTGCCTGCACATCCTCTCACTCTAAGGCAAAGTATCAGAATCCAAATCCAATTACAACATTTTGCAAACCCTTTACTTTGCCCACCATACTCTCCTTAAAATCATCTCATTCTAAACCATCCAGATTAGTTGCGCTTTCTGCTTCCCGTGCTGCTAAACCATCCAATGCCGAATTGGAAAATAGTAGGTTGGATGAGGAGGTGTTGAGTGAAGAAACCATTGTTGAAGATGAAAATTCACAAAGCCAATGGAATGTGGAAGTGGGGAACCCCATTGTTCCAGCCAATGTTGTCAAATTGAGCTTGAGCGACCAAGCCTTCTTGCTATTGGCGTTCGTTGCCTGCACGGTACGAGGTTTCCAGTTTTTTAGTGTTAATTGTGTTGTGAGGCTTGCAGCTTTCAATAGCTTTAATGGGGTTTCTTTGTTTGTTTTAAGACATGTTTGGTTGCCCCATTAGAATATGATAATGGATCATTTTGATTCTCCATTGTATTGGAAGTGAAAATTAATCGCTATTCAGAACAAGATGAAGCATTTAATGACAAGATTTTAACTTTTTCAACAAATTACAGGTTTTATAAGGATATGAGAATGACTTCCAAAGTTTTGCAAAATTTACAGTTCCCCTTCCTAACGTTTTTATAAATATAAAGATATACAAAGGAAATTCCTATTTCACCCTTGAGTTACCCTATTTTTGTGGAGTAGCTTGCTTTGGTAGAGTGATAAAGTTCCTAATTTGCCTTTGGCTAATAGATGAAATCCTTATTTTCCCCTTCTCATCTTTTTTTTTTTTGATAGTCAAACTCAAATATATTTCATTAACTTGAACACTGGTTTACAAGAAGAACATCTCTATGCACTTGGCATTGAATAATTGGTGGGGTATCTTCTACCCAAACTACACAATCAGACATGAGTTTGGCATTACGAGCCATAAGATGAGCAGCACCGTTTCCTGTTCTACGGACATAGTTGATCTTCCAGTCTTGGACAATCTGCCTCCAACGCCTAGCACCAGTTATAATCATTTGAATTGAACTTGGAGGCAAGCACTTACCCAAAAGAGCATTAGTGACAATCTGAGCATCTCCTTCCAAAATCACTTGCTTGAGCCCGAGATCCCCTGCTAGCAGAAGTCCTTCCTCGAAAGCTTTAGCTTCCACTTCCACAGCCCCTAAAGGTAGATTCAGCTTTTTACTCATAGCACCCATGATCTGGCCATGTTCATTTCTGATTACAACCCCAATCCCACAACTGCTAGACTCCCTAAACACCGCTCCATCCACATTAACTTTGTACCACCCCTGGCTTGGAGGACTCCATCCCTGAGTTCTCGGTAGCACAGATTGTTTTACACTTGTATTCACTGAGCTGAATTCATCCACCAACAGTTCGGCTTCTTTGGCAATTGCCTTCACTGCTTTGCCTCGCCCTTCAAACTTTATAGAATTCCTATTCTTCCAAATGCACCATGCCGTTGTAGCAAAACTCTCCCAGCTGACCTCCCTTTTATCAGTCCATATTTTCCACACAACATCCATGAAATCACATAATGGGCTTTGGAAATTAGGCAAGGGCAGTTTTGACTCCTTCCAAACAGCCCTAGCCACCTCACAATCCCAAAGAGCATGTCCTGAAGACTCCACTTTTCCACAAGCCACACACGCATCCTCCATGGGAATTTTTCTGAGCTTTAGGCAGTAATTTGTAGGGAGGATGTTTTTACACGCCCTCCATAAAAATTGTTTAATCTTACTTGGACAATTCAATTGCCAAATAAAATTCCAAAACTTGCCTCTCCTTGTTGGATCTGACACCTCTCCCCCATCTGCCTTGTTTCTCTTTTCTTGCAGCCAACTACAAGCAACATTATACGCACTACTTACCGTAAACCTCCCATTTGGAGTCCAAGCCCAGGTCAATACATCTTCAGGGAAAGAAAGGCTAATTGGGATGCTTAAGATAGTCTCCGCTTCATGGGGGAGGAAAGTTCTTTGCACCAAGTCTATTTTCCAACCCCCCTCAGCCCGGTTAAGGAGAGATTCCACCAAATCGCCATCACTCACTTGTGGCTTAGGACTTACTACTTTAAAAGAGTGAGGGGTTGGCAGCCATCTGTCAGCCCAAATTCTCACATTTTGACCATTTCCTATGCTCCATCGCAACCCCCTTTCCAGGACTTCTCTCGCTGCCATCAAACTCCTCCATGTATACGACGGTTTCTTTCCTAGCTGTGCCGCCATGAAGTTGCTTTCTGGGAAGTACCTTGCTTTCAGCACTTTGTGTGCAAGAGAAGCCGGGTTTTGGATGAGCCGCCACCCTTGTTTTGCCAGCACAGCTAGATTAAAGGCCTTTAGATCTTTAAATCCCATCCCCCCATCAGCTTTTGGCTTACACATTTTCTCCCAAGCGATCCAAGCTAGCTTCTTTTCTTTGGCACGTTATCCCCACCAGAAGTTACTAATCAAAGAATTCAGCTCGCTACAAAGTGAATCAGGGAGTTTGAAGCAGTTCATTGTATACGTCGGAGTAGCTTGGGCAACAGCTTTTATCAAGATTTCTCGGCCTGCTGTGGACAACAACTTTCCTTTCCAGCTTGCTATTTTGCGCCCAACTTGGTCCTTTATGCGATTGAATGCTTTCTTTTTACCCCTCCCTACCAACGGGGGCAGCCCCAAGTACCTCTCATGTTGGTGAATTATCTCAGCCCCAAACATCTCCTTCACCGCTTCTTTGACCTCCTCCGTCGTATTCTTGCTAAAGAAGAGGGATGTCTTCTCCTTATTCAGCTTTTGCCCAGACTCTCTTTCATAATCCTCTAGGATTTTGGTGACTTTAATCCCCTCTTCCATCGATGCCTTGCAGAAGACTATGCAATCATCCGCAAAAAGGAGATGGGAAACCCTTGGTGCCCTTCGACAAACTTGAACACCCCTCAACACTTCTCCACCCTCAGATCTTTGCAACATGGCCGAGAGGCCTTCCGCACATAGGAGAAATAGGTAAGGAGAAATTGGGTCTCCTTGCCTAAGTCCCCTAGTAGGAACAATCTTACCCTTAGGCTGTCCATTGATTAATACCGAGTATGAGACAGTAGTCACACACATCATCATTAGAGATATCCACCTTTCCTGGAATCCCATTTTCCGCATCATCGCCTCCAAATACCCCCACTCCACCCGGTCATACGCCTTACTCATATCAAGTTTGATTGCCATTAGCCCTTCTTTCCCCTTCCTCCTTTGATTAATACTGTGCATGACTTCGAAAGCTACCAGGATATTATCTGTGATTTGCCTTCCTGGTACAAATGCACTCTGAGCATCATCAACCACTTCCGGGAGGATACCTTTCAATCTGTTGGCAAGTACTTTGGATACAAGTTTATATATCACATTACATAAGCTAATTGGGCGATATTCAGTAATCTTTTGGGGGCATTTAACTTTGGGGATCAAACAAATATATGTATCATTTACTCCGTTTGGCATAATACCTGATCTGAGAGTATGGATGACACTTTGGACTACCTGACGACCAACTACATCCCAATATTTTTGGAAAAAGATAGGGGACATACCATCCGGGCCTGGAGACTTGGTTGGGTGCATTTGCATGAGAGCTTGCCACACTTCTTCTTCTTTAAATTCTTTTAGGAGCTCGGCATTCATGGCATCTGACACTCTCCTGTCTACTGCTCCCAGGCTTGCTTCAAACTCAGTTGGAAAAGATGTGCTATAGATCTCTGTGAAGTACTTCAAAATAACATCTTCAACCTCCTCTCCATCCTCTCTCCACCTGCCCTCAAGATCCCTGATTCCCTCAATCCTGTTCTTTCTTTGTCTATTATTGGCTGTTGCATGGAAGAACTTTGTATTCCGATCACCGTATTTCATCCAAAGTGCCCTTGATCTCTGGTTCCACATTATTTCCTCCCTAAGCATAACTTCGTTTATTTCTATTTTTAAGCCTTGAACTTCCTCTGCTGACTCATGAAGAAGATTCATCTCCTCCAGTTGCTGTAGGCGGCTTTGTTTCTGCTTTAAAACTTTGTTAACATTTCCAAACACTCTACGGTTCCAGTCCTGAAGATGAGCCTGGCAGCTTTTTAAGCGTTTCTGAATTGATAACTCCGGGTTGCAATCCAACGGGTCCCAAGCCTTTTCAACCACCTCTCTACATCCTTCCTCCCTAGTCCACATCTCTTCAAACATGAATCTTTTCCTAGTTACCCTTCTCTGCACTCTCATTCTAAGCGACAAAGACAGTAAACAGTGATCGGAAGCCGC
Source organism: Quercus variabilis (assembly GCA_030445155.1). NCBI lineage: Eukaryota > Viridiplantae > Streptophyta > Magnoliopsida > Fagales > Fagaceae > Quercus > Quercus variabilis. Next base: position 85,181,516 of record CP129449.1, on the reverse strand, counting down.
CATTGATCTATGAACCACTTTCGCTTCAGGGAACATGTTTAACCACTCCTCATTAGCTACCATTCTATCCAATCTAACTAGAGTTCGTTGTTCCCCAATTCTACCATTACACCAGGTGAATCTCTGACCCACGAAACCCAGGTCAAACAGCCCACAATTACTCAAACACTCTCTAAATCCTTCCATCTGCCTAGCATCCCTATCCAACCAGCCTAATTTTTCATCAGAACTCACAATTTCATTAAAGTCTCCAAACACTACCCATGGCATTTGGCATTGTCTATGTAAAGATTCCAGTAAATTCCATGAGATAGATCTCATACCTGCATCAGGGTGGCCGTAAAACCCCGTAGCCCGCCACAGCTTTGCTCCATTACCTTCGCTCACAACCACATCAATGTGCGAATTTGAGCAGCTTTTAAATCGCACATCAGCTCCTTCCTTCCACAGCATTGCCAAACCCCCACTCCTACCGTCAGCCGGCACCGATATTCCTTGTGTTAGGCCGAGCTTGCTTTGCAGTCCTTTAATTCTATTCTGCCTGGCTTTGGTCTCTGCTAAAAAGACCAAAATCGGATCACAATTTTTCACCTCGTCGGTGAGTGCACGAACCACCGGAGTTGATCCCATTCCCCGGCAGTTCCACGCTAATGTTGTCATTTGGCTCGGCGGTGCTGCCTCGCAGCAACCGCCACACCGCCATCCTTGGTAAATTCCTCCCCTGCATTTTCCTTACCCAGCGCCTCACCTTTTCTGCGTTTCGACCCTTTAGCATTCTGATCAAGTTCACTCAGTGGTATAGACCCCTCTCTTTTCCTCTGACTTGGGCTTAATTCTTCCTTCATTTTATCATCCTGCCCAACCCGAGCCCTCCTCTTCCAGTGGCCACTAGTCGGGCCTAATTTACTTGCAACCCAGCCCACATCTGGTTCATAGGACATGGCCATTGGGCCTTCCTCATTTTCCACTAATCCCAGGCCCACATAGCAGTCACGGGTTAAAGCTTGCTGTGCTTGTTTGAATTCAAACTTTGGGATAATGTTTTGTTGTGTCACTGTCATCCCTTGTTGACTCAACTCATTCCCGCCACTTCCTTTCTCTGTTTCCCAGTTTTCATTTCCTAAATTATCTAACACTCCTTTTGGGCTTCGACCAACGTTCTCTCCCTTACCCTTTTCATGATTTTCCTCCCTGGACGCCTCACTCCCAACAGGCTTTTTCGTCTGCTGCATCTGCGTCCCTTCCTCAAGATAACTTACTTCAATCCTGTGTTCATCACGCGCCACCTTCTCACTCGCCTCTACCCTCTCATTCCGCCCGCCGTCCGCAGCAACCTTTGCTCTGTTTTTCAAATCGCTGCCCTCCTTCTTCTTTGCAAAGCCAAACTCCAAACCTCCCCTTCTAATTGGTTCACCCCTCAGCCATGCACCATATTGGAGATCGCCCCTTTCCTCCGCCTTATCGTTTCCCATCCTTTCCAGGCAGTCCTTTAGATCATGTTCTAAAAGCCCACACCTATAGCAAAAATTCGGAAGGCGCTCGTATTTGAAATGTACCCACCTTGCTTCTCCTTCCTCAAAGTTAATCTTTCGACCTCTGATTAGTCTCCGTGTAACATCTATAGCAACCCGAACCCTTAGACATGTTCCCCACTGCACTCCGGTGTCAGCCACATCGACGTCGATGACCTCTCCCAAGCTAGCTCCAATGGCTCTCCCTGTTTCCTTTGTTTGACTCTTTAAAGGGAGGTTGTATATCTGCACCCAAAACGGGGACCATTTCACCACAATGTCCTTCGGGTTTTTCTCTCCTTCAAACTCTTGAAGAAGCACCAGTTGTTTCTCATAGTGCCAAGGCCTCATATCCATGACTCGTCTCTTGTCGCGCTCATCGTCGAACTCTACCAGGAATAGCTCTTCTTCAATCACCGAGAGCTGAAGGTTTTTGTTTGGTTTCCATAGCATTCTTATATTTTTCCTCAACGCCTCTAACATTATACCCTTTCTTGATAGCACCTTCATGAACAGACAGTTCCTTCCTCTCTCATTCGCTGCTCTAGTGCATTCACCTCCGAGCGAAATGCTCACCTCCTCTTCATCAGTAACTTTGAGTTTCTGCCATAAAGTCTCAAGCTCTTCCGCCATTTCACCGTCCCCACCCCTGACCTTACCACCCAAAGAGGCAGAAAGTCACACTACTCCCACAAGTGACTATGGGACGTTCACTGCTTCCACGGGCCAAAAGGCTCGAGAGCACTTTGTGATCTTCCTTTTGCAACCTGCATTTAACCTCACATATTTTCCCCTTCTCATCTGATTCTCTAAAAAAGAGGAATGTTTAAATTGGTAACTAAAAGGTCAAAATATGCATTTCATGGTATTTGTTATATTTACCATAAATCTAAGGTAGGGGGTTATCATTTTTGCAAAAATTTGGGGGTCGCTATCATTTCTTAATATCTTAAAGGAGGTTGGGGTTATTTTCTTAAATTTTTTTATGTATATTGTAACGATGGTTGTAACGCTAATGAATTGTGCAATTAACAACAATGATTTTTGAAGACCCATAACCATAAAGATATATCTATTCTTGAGGAACAAAATTTAGTTCTTCATACTAATCAAATTTTTTTAGGTATTCTCATAGTCCCTAGAGGGAAAAAAATGAAAACAGCAATGATGTTATTGGTAGTTTACATGGGAGTGGAAAACATTTTCAGCAAATGGCTTACCTTTTAAAAGTTTGAAGTAGTTCAATGAAAGTTGGACATTACTATGAGCAGTAAAATGATTATTGTTAAAATCTTGAAAGCTATGTTACTTCCATTCTAATTTGCGGGTAGTTATGTATCTTAGAATTAATTGATATTTTTTTTTGTAATCTTTGGGATATGTTATATGACAAAAATTGGTAATGATTTGAGTATATAAGAAAACAGAGTGTAACAAACACAGTGAAACTAGAGAGAGAGAGAGAGAGAGAGAGAGAGAGAGAGAGAGAGAGAAAGAAAGAGAATCAAGAATTGAAGCTCTGTGAGAAATATCTGAATTGATTGATACAACAAAATCATTACAGAAAGATTATATATATAGCCTAAAGAACAAAGAAAATAATCTAACCACCTCTAACCAATTCCAAGTTACACGGATCAACTTCCCACCATCTGATCATGACAACATTCAAATGATCATCACCTTACACGTGTCAATACAAATAAACTAACTACGCTACAACAGAAAACTACAACATAAACTGATTACACTACTGCAGAAAGCTACAGGTCATTTGCTTTGCAGCTGAGGCAACTGTCGTTTAATGGCCTTGGGCAAACCTCATCAATACATGTATACTCTGCCCCAATACTCTGCCTCTTTGCCCAATCTGAAACCTCATCTTGAAATGCTCTCATTTTCCTTCAAGCTTTGACATTCCCCCTCAAGATGAGAATCTAATCTGCTGCTTGCATCTGCATCTGCTTTCTTTGCAACTGATCTATCACCATCTAAGATTATACATTCCCCTTAAGGAAGAGAAGCTAAAACATGGATGTTCATAACATTCATTTTACTTAACAAATGTCTCAACTGTGAACTGTTAAGAGCCTTAGTGAGTAAATCTGCCAGCTGAGTGTGTGTGGGAGTGAAAAACAGCCTAATCACATTGTTTTGCACCTTATCTCTAACAACATGACAATCAACCTCTATGTGTTTGGTTCTCTCATGAAACACAGGGTTTTCTCCATTATAAATAGCTGCTTGATTGTCACAAAACAAAAGAGCAGGCTGAGGATGCCAAATTTCCAAATCCTTCAACAATGATAGCAGCCAAGTCAGTTCACATACAGTTACAGCCATAGCTCTGTATTCTGCCTCAGCAGAAGATCTAGACACTATAAATTGTTTCTTAGACTTCCAAGAGATTAAGGAATCACCTAAAAATATGCAATAGCCTGTGGTTGATCTTCTGGTGTCTATACAAGATGCCCAATCAGCCTTCAAATGAAAATCCGAGGATGCAGACAAGAAAACTCCTTGACCTGGACACCCCTTTATGTACTGCAAAATCTTGTAAGCTGCATCTAAGTAAGGCTTCCTTGGCTTGGACATGAATTGACTCAATTTGTGAACCGGGTTGGCTATGTCTAGTCTAGTGATGGTTAGGTATATCAATCTACCAACTAACCTTCTGTAGACTCCAGGATCAGGTAGCAAAGTACCTTGTAGCTTGCTCAACTTTAAATTCTGCTCCATTGGTACTTTACTCGGCTTACAAGCTGACATACCAGCATCCTTGAGAATCTCCAAAGCATATTTTCTTTGGCATAAGCTGATCCCTTTGGCTGATCTGGCTATTTCAAGGCCAAGAAAGTATTTCAAACCTCTAAGGTCTTTAAGCTTGAAGTGTTGATCTAAGGAGACTTTGAGTGCTTCAACCTCTTGGACATTGTTGCTGGCTATGAGAATGTCATCAACATAGACCACCAATGCTATGAAAGAACCATCAAGCCTCCTTGTAAATAGTGGGTAATCAGCCTTGGATTGCTTAAAACCAAGCTGTTTGACAACAGAACAAAATTTTGCATTCCATTGTCTTAAGGCCTGTTTGAGTCCATACAAAGACTTGTTTAACTTGCAAACAACATTCCCCCTTTTGCTGTGAAAGCCTTGAGGGAGTTGCATATACACTTCCTCATGTAAATCCCCATTCAAGAATGCATTGTTGACATCTAACTGTACCAAGTGCCACCCTTTCACAGCAGAGATAGCAAGAAGAGTTTTAACAATAGTTAACTTGGCAATAGGTGAAAAAGTGTCAGTAAAATCTAATCCCTCTTGCTGAGTAAATCCCTTTGCAACTAGTCTTGCTTTGTACCTCTCTATAGATCCATAGGCTTTGTATTTGACCCTATAGACCCACTTGCATCCAATTGCCTTTTTGTTGGAAGGCAAAGAAGCAAGTGTCCAAGTATTGTTAGAAACCAAAGCTGTAATCTCAGCATTCATGGCATCTTTCCATTTAGGATCCTTAATAGCCTCATGAAAGAATCTTGGTTCAGGGATTGAACTAATAAGGGAGCCAAAATGTTCATAGGAAGGAGAGAGTAGGGAAGAATCAATGTAATTAGAGAGATGATATTTGGTACCTGATGGGTGAATAGAACTTGACTTGTTGCTGCTGAGATGAGTGGACTGTGTAAGTTCATTTGAAGTAATGGTGCTGCATTTGTAATCCCTTAAGTATGTAGGAGCCTTAGAAGGTCTAGAAGATCTTCTTAAGGAAGGAATAGATGCAGATGGATCATTTATAGGATTTTGAGCAACTAAAGGAATGGGAACAGATTCTGCATAAGTGGAATGACTAGAATCTGATGTGACAGATTCGGGTATCACAGAATCAGGGATGGTAGTATTGATAGGATCTACTACTTGATGTGGAACTTGAGTAGGATTACAAGGGGAAGGAAAAGTGTGTGAAGAAGGAAGGAAAGGATCAAGGAATATGGCATCAACTGGGGTTGCCACATTCAGACATATATGAGGAAAATATATGGATGCTTGTGGTGAAGTGATAGAAGAGATGAAAGGAAACACATGTTCATGAAAATATACATCCCTTGAAATGAAAATTTGTTTGGTTATCAAATTCAATAGTTTGTAACCCTTGACACCAAAAGAGTATCCAACAAAGACACAAGGAATAGATTTAGGAGCAAATTTTGATCTATTGTGAGCTAAGGTAGATGCAAAACATAGACATCCAAACACTTTTAAGTGATTATAAGAAGGAGTTTTGCAATAAAGTTTCTCAAATGGAGTTTTATGATCCAAAACAGTAGTAGGCAGCCTGTTAATAATGTGAACAACTGTCAAAACACAATCCCCCCAATAGCAAAGTGGTATATTTGACTGAAATTTCAATGCTTTAGCAATGTTTAAAATGTGTTGATGCTTTCTCTCCACAACTGAATTTTGTTGTGGAGTAGCAACACAGGAGTGTTGATGTACAATCCCATGTTGAGCATAAAAATCCTTGAGAAAAAATTCTTGAGCATTGTCAGTCCTAATTACTTTGATATGAGATTGAAATTGAGTAAAGATCATGTTATAAAAAGAGATTAATAGAGGCCTAGTTTCTGTTTTGGATTTCATCAGATAAACCCAAGTGGATCTTGTAGCATCATCCACAATTGTAAGAAAATATTTAAAACAATCATGAGTTGCTTTAGTAAAGGGTCCCCATACATCACAATGTATTAAATCAAAAGCATGCTCAGATATATGATTGGAATTAGAAAAGGGTAATCTTTTAAATTTGGCAATTGGACAAACAACACATTCTTTACTGAAATGAAAAGAAGGTACATCTGATACACAATAAGGAAGTTTGTCATTAGACACATGTCCTAATCTAAGATGCCATAAGTATGACTTATTGACAGTAGAATCATTAGAAACAGAATGAACAAAAGATTTGAAAACTGACTCTAGGACAGTAGTTGCTTCTGAAGCAGTTTTGCAATTTTTTGAGGTTTGCAGCAGATAAAGATTGTTGTGAAGCTTACCCAATCCAATTACTCTCCAACAAGTAAGGTCTTGTATAAAACAATAGTTTGAAAGAAAAACCAAACAGCATGATAATGATTTGGTTAATTTGCTCACTGATATCAGATTAAATGAAAAGGCTGGAACACAAATCACATTTTCAAGAATCAAAGTTGGGGTAAGTTGGACTGTGCCTATATGTGTGACAAGAACCCTTTCACCATTAGGCAAATGTACGAAGGATGACAATGAGCTAGTTATGCTGGTGAAAAGGGATATAGAATGAATGATGTGATCAGTGGCTCCTGTGTCTATAACCCAAGTTTCAGCATCATGAGCTATTTTATTTGAAGGATTTTCAGAAAAAATTGAATTCTTCAAATTAAGGCAAATAGAATCCTGGAAAGAGGCACAAGAAATACCTGAGAGAGCAGAATTGGCTGTATGAACAACATCTTGTCTGGTAGAGGAAGAAGCATGAGAGTTCAGCATTAACAGTAATTGCTGGCATTGCTCAGCTGTGAATGGGAAGGAGCTTGATGTAGCCTCAGATTGACCATTTTCACCATCAAAAATCACTTGATTTGCCACAGAAATTTTTCCTTTCTGCTTGTATCCTGGTGGAAATCCTACTAGTTTGTAGCATTTTTTCATGAAATGGCCAAGTTTTCCACAATTACTACAAACAGGTCTGCCCTTGCCTTTGTTCTTTCCTCCTTGATTGAACCCTCGAGTCTTGACTGCCAGAGCTGTTGAATTAATTGACACACCACCTCCATTGAAACCTAAAGCCCTTTGCCTTTCTTCTTGTAGCACCAAAGAGAAGGCTTTGTCAATTGAAGGACTTGGCTCCATCCTCACAAGTCAGAACTTAGGATCTGAGTTCTGACTTGTGAGAAAGCTTCATTCAAGCCATTGAGGAATTGCATCAATGCATCTTGATGATTGAAGAGTGTGATTTTGTCATTCACTCCACAAATGCATCGGCCACATGAACAAGATGGTGAAGGCTTAAGATTGAGTAACTGATCCCATGATGCTTGAAGATTAGTGAAGTAGGTAGTCACGGTTGCATCTCCTTGCATAATTGTTGAGATCATCTTCTGAAGCTGTGAAATTCTTGGACCATTAGCTTAAGAAAAACGGTTTCTGAGTGAATTCCAAACCTCCATTGCAGTGTTTCTGTAGATCACACTTGCAGTGATATGAGGTGAAACGGAATTCAAAATCCCTGAGGAAATCATGGAGTTGTTCTTCGACCAAGCAATTTTCTCCAGGGGCGTGATAGCCATAGAAATCGTGACAGAGCCATCAATGAAACAGAGCTTGCTCTTCGCATCTAGTGCCATAAGCATAGCTCCAACCCAATTGGGATAATTGTCCTCAGTTAAGAGCTGAGTAACAACAATCGCACCTGGTGACTCTCCATGGTGCAAAAAGAAAGGGCTTCTTGGATCCTCCATTGGAGAAAGCTCACGATGAGCATTAGATTGAGAAGCAGTGGAAGAAGGAGCTTGATCTTGATTCGCCATTAATGGAAGCAAAAGAGCTCTGATACCATATAAGAAAACAGAGTGTAACAAACACAGTGAAACTAGAGAGAGAGAGAGAGAAAGAAAAAGAATCAAGAATTGAAGCTCTGTGAGAAATATCTGAATTGATTGATACAACAAAATCATTACAGAAAGATTATATATATAGCCTAAAGAACAAAGAAAATAATCTAACCACCTCTAACCAATTCCAAGTTACACGGATCAACTTCCCACCATCTGATCATGACAACATTCAAATGATCATCACCTTACACGTGTCAATACAAATTAATTAACTACACTACAACAGAAAACTACAACATAAACTGATTACACTACTGCAGAAAGCTACAGGTCGTTTGCTTTGCAGCTGAGGCAACTGTCGTTTAATGGCCTTGGGCAAACCTCATCAATACATGTATACTCTGCCCCAATACTTTGCCTCTCTGCCTAATCTGAAACCTCATCTTGAAATGCTCTCATTTTCCTTCAAGCTTTGACAGAGTATGCTTTGATTTAAACTTGTAGTAGACACTAAGCGTTCTGTTTTTTGGGACATACTTGCTAGCTTAAATTTTTTTGAACTGACTATGGTTTATGTTAATTGTCTCTTATTAATAATCATGAATAATTTTCAATATGTGCAGACTTCTGTGGCATTTACTAGTCTTGTTATTGCTGCTGTCCCAACACTAGATGTAAGTTGTCTTATGTCTGACATTATGTTCTAGTTAAGAATCTCTTTATATTGCATGTCCTAGCATTATGTGTGAGACTTAATAGGTTTCACTTTTGTCTATTTGACTACCTATTCTTTTGCATTTAGAATGTTAGATTGGATAAATAAGAGTTGAATGGTTAAGTATTTGTCCTAATGATTTCTATAAGTTTTATGGTTTTAAGTGACTAAGAAATTTGACAGTTACTATGTACTACCAGTTTATGCTGCCATCTTCATCCATCCTCTTTTTGACCTTGTTGCCTTATTGGGCCCGGAGAAGCTGATCAAATGTTTTGCCTTTGGTCCTTGTTAGGCCTGAAATAGGCAACAAGATGCTTTGCTTCCTTTATGATTAATCACTTGCTTTCTCATGCTCTTTTCAGCTAATTGCTACAGTTCGATCCACCCCCCACTACACAGTAACCAACTAATCTCCTTCTTGCCAATAGATTTAGTAGCCAGTAACAACTCTACCTTTCCTTGTTTCCTGACTAACTGTTTATAAACACATGATATACACAAACATGCTCTATATCAGACTGATATGGAAGATGAATAGTGTCAAATCTGGTTTATGTAAGATAACTATAGGTGCTAATTTGTGTAGGTATGCATATTCTTCTAATTTTGATTGCCTAAATCAAAAAATGATATACTAGGCTAAGCTTGCTTACACCCTACCTTCTAATAGTTAAAGGTTTTTTCCACTTTGTGTTTGTGCATGATTGTTTGTGCATCATTAGGAATTTGAAATTTTTAGGACAAATACTTAACCATTCCTTGTTAGACCATGGTCCCCCCTGCCCCCTCCCTCGCTCTGCCAGTGATTATTTACGTGTAGACCCCATAGAAGGTGCTCTCTCAACAAGGAGCAAGTATTCGGTTGTTTAAGAGAAAGAGAGACGAAACAGAGAAGAACTTTGAGTGACAACAACGTACGTGTAGACCCCACCAAGTAGAAAGAACTCAGGAGGGAGCTCCTTCTATAAGAGCAATGCAGATGTTTCACACTTAACCCGGTCCACAAAATTCTCGATTCCAGCAAAAGACTTGTACCTTTTCTCCTAAAAAGAAAGAAAGGAAGAAAGAAAGGCTTGCACCAAGAAGACTCGAGGTTGAACGAAGGATGCTGACGATGCTAACAGGTATGTCAACAAAAAATCATATATATATATACACACACACTGTGACAGCAACAATGCTTAGTCTATGCAAATTTATTGGGGGTGGGCTATAAATTCTCAACTTATTTTTTTTTTTTTGAGGGAAATTCTCAACTTATTAATTAGGTTTGATTACATGACTTTTTGTAGCTATATTCTATTATACGTGAAGTAATATTTTCTGTTACTTCTTTAATTATTATCTCTATTTACTACTTTTATTAAGGCTATTTTTGGTCTTTTCCTACATTTTTCATTTCCTTAACTATGAAGAACAAAAATAAATGAAGAATATATGCTTATTCAGACTAACAAAGATAATACAATTAGTTCAGAAAGCTAAAACAAACAAGCAGCAAATTAGACAGTAGGCAAGCACTAGCAACATGAAAAATTACCTAGATATTATATTACAAATTGATGGAATAAAGTGAATAGATGGATAGAAATAATAGTATATTACTATTTTGGGAGCGATTTGTCTGCCTCATGATATATATTAGAAACTTTTTTTAGCCGGGTGTTCAAGGTATTTCAAGCTCCTTCCCTCAACGCCTCCCCCCCACCACCACCACCCCCCCCCCAAAAAAAAACATACACACAAAAGAGAGGGAAAAGAATAATTTTTAGTTACTGTTTATTATTGTTCACTACTGTTTAGCACTGTTCATTGGCCTAAATACACTGTTCATTTCCATGAACAGTGCATTAAGCACTGGTTTTCTTTTTTTTTTTTTTTTTTTTTTTTTTTTTTTTAAACGCCTGAAATGCAAAACGTCCGAAACGTGGATGTGATCCAAACAAACATGTGTCGAAACGTTGTGGCATGGAGACAATGGCAAAGGTGTAAGGGATTTTTTTTTTAGAAATATTTTTTCTTTTTCGTATGGGTCCGTTTGGATACAACTTATTTTGCTGAACTGAAAACTAAAAACACTGTAACAAAATAATTTTTAAATGTGTGAATAGTGCCGTGGGATCCATTTTTAATGAAAAAAATACTAAAAAGTGATATTTGTGGGTCCATGAATAGTGCACGGATGCATTGTTCACCCTGGAAAAGTCAATATTTATTGCTACTGTTTATGAACAGTAATCGTGAACAGTAGCCACAAATCTCTTAAAACGAGTGAAAAAAAAAAAAAAAAAAAAAAACAGAGACGCAAACGCAAACATGGATCCGCAAACGCGGATCCAAACCCAGCCTTAGACTCCTAGAGGAATTCTAATTTGGAAGGGATTCTTTTTCCTTATATTGTTAATTTGAGTTTTTCGTATGGAGCTTTTTATGGAGTTAAATTTGGGAATTTGTCATAGATGTTTGGTCCTTGGATTTGGATTCAAAAGAGCAAATGCCCAAGAATAGGCCAGATTTTTGTATTTCATTGGGTTGTTTTAGTTGATTTTATTTTATTTTATGAATTTTTTCTAATCTCAAAATCCTAGGGGGGCCGGTAAGTTAGTGGCCGTTTGATAATGTTGTTTTAGTAATATTTGTATTTTTTAGAAATACGTGTAGATGAAAAAATATGTTGAAATACGTGTAATATTGTTTAAACACTGAAAACTGTTGTTTAAAATATCTTACCAAATACCCCCTAAATTTTCATCAACTTTTTCATTTTTTCTCCATTTTATCAATATTATAAATGGAAAATTTGAAAACTCAGGGGGACCATGGTCCCTCCTGTCCCCTCCCTCACTCCGCCAGTGATTATTTATGCTAGACGAACAGAGTGAGAAGAAATACGAGGTAACATCACTCAGAGTAATAGCAACGTGTAGACCCCATAGAAGGTGCTCTCTCAACAAGGAGCAAGTATTCAGTTGTTTAAGAGAAAGTGAGAGACGAAAGTGAGAAGAACTTTGAGTGACAGCAACGTACGTGTAGACCCCACCAAGTAGAAAGAACTCAGGAAGGAGCTCCTTCTATAAGAGCAATGCAGATGATTCATACTTAACCCGTCCACAAAACTCTCGTTTCCAACAAAAGACTTGTACCTTTTCTCCTAAAAAGAAAGAAAGGAAGAAAGAAAGGCTTGCACCAAGAAGACTTTGAGGCTGAACGAAGGATGTTGACGATGCTAACAGGGATGTTAACAAAAAATCATATATATTATACACTGCAACAACAACATTGCTTAGTCCATGCAAATTTATTGGGGTGGACTATAAATTCTCAACTTATTAATTAGGGTCGATTGCATAACTTTTTGTAGCTATATTCTATTATATGTGAAGTAATATTTTCTATTACTTCTTTAATTAATATCTCTATTTACTACTTTTATTAAGGCTATTTTTGTTCTTTCCCTACATTTTTCATTTCCCTAACTATAAAGAACAAAAATAAATGAAGAATATATGCTTATTCAGACTAACAAAGATAATACAATTAGTTCAGAAAGCTCAAACAAACAAGCAGCAAATTAGACAGTAAGAAAGCACTAGCAACATGAAAAATTACCTAGATATTATATTACAAATTGATGGAATAAAGTGAATAGATGGATAGAAATAACAGTATATTACTATCTTGGGAGTGATTCGTCTGCCACAAGATATATATTAGAAACTTTTTTTAGCCCGGGTGTTCAAGGTATTTCAAGCTCCCTCCCTCGACTAAAAAAAAAAACACACACACATACACACGCAAGAGAGAGGGAAAGAAATTCTAATACAAAGGCCAATGTAGCATAGTTATTTATATGTACTCATATTAGAAAAACATATTTCAGTAAAATTTTGACTAGAGTACATTTCTAGTCCTTAAAATTTGGGGGTACTTGTTATTTTGGCATTTTACATCTTGAAATTTTCATTTTAGCTCTTCATATTTGATTTTATTTTCATACCTAGTTATGTTGTTCATTAACTGACATGTAACTACTAACTACCACCCAATAAGGCACATTACTCATTTAATTCAATTTCTATTAATAATCTGATCATTAGACGCTAGATAAGTGTTGTCTATTAAGGCATGTAAGCCGTATAAGTCAATTTATGTTAGTAATCTACTCATTAAGTGTCTAAATAAGCACTGTCCATTAAGGCATATTACCCAAATAATTCCTGATGTTACCATTTTACAACAAAAATATACCACATAACACTTTAAAATGAAAATTTTGAAATATAAATGATTAAAATGAAAATAACCTCACATTTATGGCCTGTTTGGATGTTTTAAAAAGGAGGAGGAGTAGAGTAGAGGGAGGGAGAGTAATTCAATTATTTTGTTTGGAAGTTTTTTAAGGAAGAAGGGGAGGGGTTTGGAGGGGTTTGAAGGGGTTTCAACTACCTCTAACCTTTCATTTTTAATTCTTCAAAATTGGAGAGATTTGAAGGGAGAGTAGAGTAGATAAATTATTAAACAAATGAATTCTCCAATATATCCTTTCTAAATTGACAAAATTACAAACTATTATATAAATAATCTTTGTTTGTTTCTTGAGAAAATTAAGGTGAATGGAAAAAAGAAAAGAAAAAGAAAGAATCTCACTAGCTAGGGAAAAAGCCACGGCGTCAGAGCCTACAAATTCAAAGCCCAAATAAGTAGATAAATTTTTTTATGTGCTGTTTCTCATTATTTGGCCTTTGTTTCGTTGCTGAGAAAACAGAGGAAATTTTTGTTTTTGTTTTGTTTTGTTTTTTTTTTTTGTTTTTTTTTGTTCTTCTTCAGTTTTGTCCACTGATAAGGAGCTTTCACTTAGAACAAGATACATAGTTGTATTAGGTCGAGTAGTCACAAATGATAATGAATCTGAGATTTAGAAGCTCCAATTTATTTTTCTTTTCGTACAAATTTTAGCTACTTGGCCTCTGTTTCATTGCTGAGAAAACAGAGGATTTTTTTTTTTTCTTCTTCAGTTTTGTCCACTGATAAGGAACTTTCACTTAGAATAAGATACATAGTTGTGTCTGGTCAAGTAGTCACAAATGATAATGAATCTGAGATATAGAAGCTCCAATTTATTTTTCTTTTCGTACAATTTTAGCTACCACAAGGCCTTACCGAATTTTTTTTTTTTTTTTTGAAGGTGCCTTACCAAAAATTTTATTTGAATTTAATTAGTTATTTTTTAGTTTATATAAGCTTTAATGGTTCGGACTTTGTTGATTTTATATTTAGCGTGAATAATTTTTAGGGTTCTTAACATTTTGAAATTGTAATGAAAAAAATTCACTAACATAATCTAAGATTGAAAAAAATTTTAGAATAAATTAATCATAGATCAATATTGCAAGTTCATTTTCAAATAAGGGTAAATTTGTTTATTTAAATCATTTCTTCTCATCTCCTTCCTAATTTTTAAAACATCCAAACAAAAAAAAGGGCTAATTACTCCATTTCCCCTTACTAATTTTAAAAACATCCAAACAAGGTAGATGATAACCATTCCCTTTTACTCTTCTCCCCACTACTCCCCTCTGCGCTCCTCCCTTTCTAAAAGTGTTCTTTAGTCTAAAATTTTTGTATCTTTACCTTATTTGATTAACTTGATGGAGCATATGCAAATCTTGCCAACACATAATTAATAATTTGTTTTTGTTTAAATCTTGGTGAAGTTTTTAATAGTTGGGTTTTCCCGAAGACGCGAAGGCTTGTTCAAGTATTTCTAGAACCTCTGGAGAAAGTATGGAATAATTGGGAGCTACGAGTGTTGGTTCTTGTTAGTCTCACCTTGCAACTATTTCTTCTTCACTTGGGCAGTCGCAGAAGATATAGTGTTAAAACTCAGTTCAAGATCATCTTCTGGTTTTTTTACCTAAGTGCTGATTCAGTGGCAACTGTTGCACTAGGTGTCATATCCAATAATCAAGGAAATTCTTGCAATTGCAAAGGCTCCCAATTACAAAATGAGCTCACAGCATTCTGGGCACCGTTTCTATTGTTGCACCTTGGCGGCCAAGACACAATTACAGCTTACGCAGTACAGGACAATAACTTGTGGTCAAGGAACTTGCTTGGACTAGTTGTTCAATCAGTAATGGCACTCTACGTCTTTCTGTTGCCTTGGAAGGTCAATTGGCTGTTGTTTCTTACCATTCTAATGCTTCTTGCCGGGTTTATCAAGTATGCCGAAAGGATATGGGTCATGAGATTAGCAAATTGTGGTCCTAGCACTCCGAGCTCACGCAAACCAGTTGCTGAACCAAACATAGAAGAAGAAGCACTTGGGCTGTTTAAATATTTTATAGATCTCTTTCGAAATCAGAAAGTCATTCATGCTCGAGCATTGTCTGGCCATTTTGACAGCACTTTTCATGGCTGGAAGGTGATTGAGGTTGAACTTGGATATGCTTATGATGCTAACTACACAAAGGCTCCTTTGTTTTTCACAGCTTGGGGTTTCATCTTCCGTTTCCTCTCTTTTACTTCAATCTTTTCTGTGTCTGTGCTTTTCCATTTAAAAGAAAGGCAGAATCACTCAGTGATAGATGTGATTATTACTTACTTGTTATTGGCCGGAGCTATTTTTATAGAGGTATATGCTGCCATTTTACTTAGTGCCTCTGATTGGCCTTGGCCAGAATATGAAGGGTTAATGGAACTCCTTCAGACAAAATTTGCCCCCATAAGAAAACATTGTGCTAAACTGATCACTAGCAACCAAAGGTGGTCTAATTCAATTGGTCAACTCAATTTGCTTAGCTTTGCCCTCAAAGATAAGTCTGATCAGGTTGGCCGTGGAACCCCAAAACTCTTTGCTAACATGAGAGATTGGGTCTTCAATCAAATATTATCAAAACTAGATAGAGAACTAGAGATGCTCTTGTATAGTAACCATAAGCAGGTCTCTCCTCATTTGAAAGACTTTGTGTATAACATGTTCCTAGAAAAATTAAGTTCCAACACCAATAAGTTTTCCCTAGAGTACGGTAATTACTTCCCAAGGGGAATTGGAAATGTAGAAATTTACGAAAGGATTATGATCTGGCACATTGCCACAGATCTCTGCTTTTACACAGATAGTGGTGCGAACGACCCTATAAACAAGCTACGTCGGGAAGTGAGCAAGGATGTTTCAGATTATATGATGTATATTATTGTGATGTATCCTTTCGTATTATCAACAGGAAATGCAATAGTCAGTTTTGAGAACACTTGCGCAAAGGTTGAGGAAAAATTTCAAGCGAAGAAGCTCCTGACACCGCGTACAGCCAGTGCTTGTGCAATGTTGATCTCAGAATTTGAAAATCCCCCAACAAAAAATTTATTATTGGCAGACTCTCCGTTACCTTTAGCATTTCAAGTTGCAAGAACACTGAATCAAATGGATGAAAAGTGGGAGATATTGAGTAAGTTTTGGGTGGAGAACCTAGCTTATGTTGCCACTCTGTGTCAAGGAAATATTCATGCTCAACTACTCAGTAAAGGTGGGGAGTTTCTAACACACGTCTGGTTTTTGTTAGAGCATTTTGACCTCACAGAAAGTTTTAAAAAGTCATGAACAAGACCACATGGGGAAAAAGACATGGCAGGAGTATAGCAATATTAAATTTTATGTCTTAGCTTTTAGATATGTATATAGATTACAAGAAGTTCCAACCGTGATTAGACTAGTACTTTTGGGGTATTTCATATATATTGCTAAAACTGTTTTTTATATTGTTTTAAATGGTATTAGAGCCAACCTAGTAATCTTTACTAGGCTTGGAGACATTGCCCCCACAATGTGAGCTTTATAAACAATTATAGGGAGCTTCAATTATAATTAGACTTATCCTTTTAGGGTATAGTGCATATGTAACTAGTGCTTTAGAACAAGATTAGAATAGATTTTTCATATTTTACTACCAAATACCAATCCTGGGTCAAATGAGGCCTAAATTTTCTAACCAAAAAATATTATTTTGGGTCAAGTGAGGCCTGAATTTTTTAACCCAAAAAAATTATTTTGTGCAAGTAATCAAGAAAAGTACAAGTCTTATTTAATATTGCAACAACATTACACCTGTCCGGTTTGAAGGATCTTTTTTTCCCCCCTGATATAATAAGTATTGAATAATGCTTTTGGAGAGCAACTAGGATTGATATTGGACAACCCTTATAAGTTTAGATAACTTTTGCTAAAAGTTACTCACTAATTATTTCATAGTAATAACCAAGGGACATAATTTATATAGCTCTTAATTTAAATAAACTTGGTTTGGGGAAATGTTGCACCGTATAGCATTTTGTCTCTATTTATTTTTTTGATGGAACTCTATTTATTTTATTGGCTTCAAATTAAAAAGCTCATCATATTTGCAAAAATCCATTTCTTTTTACAAGTTTCCTACCATAAGATTTTGAATAGTGAACCGAAGGGGACTGAAATTGACCAGTTAGACCAAATAGCATGAAAGTAGATCCAATTGAACTGAATAGAAATCTCTTTTAATCATGTAGAGTCTCCTAAGACCCTTTCCTTTTATCAGTGTTATTTTTTTCTTTTTCCATTTTACATTGGGTAATTGAAAGTGTCGAAAAAGCAAAATGCACTTCAAATTGGCAATAGTTGAATGTAATAATAGAGGTATGTCTTTTACTTCAAAAAGGAAAAGGAAATCGCAATCTATAAAGAATCTATTTACAGAGCTTTTATATTAAAAGCCACAACATTTTATTATGACATGTAATCTTCACATCAGTATCTAGAAACCCCATGCCAACGGGGCTTGGCTGAGTGTATAAGGCTCGGACGTTTCGTGCAACACACCTAGATTCGAGTCCCGTTGCTCGCAGGTTTTTCTTAGTGAGTAAATTTAGTGGTGAGGTGTACTCACAAATGTGAGGTGACTCCCACACAGTGATACAGAAGGGCCCTCAAGATCGGGTTACTCGACCGAGGCCACTGGCTCCCTACCCGAGGGTGTAATATGACCATAAAAACCCCATTTTTTCCATTCTAAAAAAAAAAGGATCTAGAAACCCCACCATCACATGTGAAAATGTTCTTTAGAAAAATTATAATGGACATGTGTGCGCAATTTTAAATTTTCACTTTTTATGATGAATTCATTACTTCAACTAATTTTTATGACATACTCACTTGAGATTTAAAGAAAAATTATTTATCCCCGTAATTTTGTATTACTTTAATTCAATAAAAACCTATTCATGTTTTCATGACATTATTTCTTGTTATTTCTTTAATATTTTTAAGTATAAATTAGTCATTTTCTCTTCCATTTTATGCATAATTTGTTACCCTCACAAAAGGTGATCTCTCTCTCTCTCTCTCTCAATTTTATAGTGGATTTTTTTTTTCTTGCATCCCTACTTTAGATTGATAGATTTTTGTATTTTTTTAGAACTCTATTTTGAGTTGATATGATTTAGTTTTGTGTTTTAAGTTTTTTTTTTTTGCTAAATGTTATGTAGAAGATTATGAGATTCTACTATGTAGCACAATTACACCGTATAATAAACATCAACAATATGGAATGGATTAAAATGCTTTTATCATTATTTAAATTACAATATTCCTACGTTGTTCTTTAGAAAAATTGTAATGGATATGTGTGTGCAATTTTAAATTTTTACTTTTCACGATGAATTCATTACTTCAACTACTTTTTATGACGTGTTCTATTTCTTTATACTATTGAGATTTAAAGATAAATTATTTATCTCCTTAATTTCGTATTACTTTAATTCAATAAAAGCCTATTCATGTTATTTCTTTAACATATTTTGAACATTTAATATAATCTTTCACATGGTAGTTTAAAGCATTATTCGTGTATCGCGCGGGCCCTTTGCTACTATATTATAAAAGTTGGATCCCTAAAACTGGTGGATGCATAAAATGGTGACAGGTGTCCTTTTATCAAAGCCTATTACAAGAACATGAGTGAAAACATCTAATAATACCACTGGTCATATGCTTTTTGTAGAGGCTAAATCCAAAACCAATCATCTTCCAATTAAGAGAGATAGCAGACGTCTAACTGTTTATACATTATCTCCTTGATTTTATAGGGACAGTGGCAACTGAACAGGTATGAACTAATTAGGTTCAATGAGGAGAGGAAGGGGGAAATGGAGAGTTTCATGCACTAAAGAGATTACATGGGAAGCTAAAAATAGTAAAGAGAGAGAGAGAGAGAGAGTTATGGGTGTTATGAAAGCTGAAGTGAAAATTGTGAAAATGTTAAAATACTAATAGAAAAAGAATGAAAATAAAATAAAATTTTTTATGAATGAAAATAATGATGTAAGCGGACTACTTATCTACTACCAACCCAAGCTGGGTGGAGAGTTAAAATGTAACGATCCAATACAATTAATTTATAGAAATGGCTTATCAAGGTCAACCTTTTCAAGCCTTAATGGTTTCGTTTAAATTAATAGGAATACAAAAGGTTACTAGTAAGAAAGAAGAAGATTCCTGTAGTAACTATTCCTGGTTAGTCTGAGAATCATCGGTTTATATATTATTCAAGTCTCGGTTACAAAGTTTATGGTTACACGATATATGTTTTTCTCTAATTTCTCCCTCCCCCCATTCAATAGGAGTCCCTTTTCCTTATATAGCTGCTTGAAGTGCATCCCAGCCCTCCACTTATACAATCACTAATCTTTATTTGGATGCTTGTCCCATCAGGGCTTTGTTGGAGATGGTAGAATGTGCTGCAATCTATGAGGGTACTGTTCAGGAGTCATTCTGCCATTAATGCGGACAGCTAAGTTAGTGCAGTGCATTGAATGTGGAGGTGATGGGTACTTTGCCAGGAAACTTCCCATCTTCTTTACTTGCATGTCTCTACTTCTTTCCCCAGTCTTCAGTCTTTTGGTCCAGATGGCTTGTCTAAAGTCGTTTCGTTTTGTTTTTTTTTTTGTTTTTTTGTTTTTGTTTTTGTTTTTTTTTTTTTTTTGTTTTTGTTTTTTTGTTTTTTGTTTTTTTGTTTTTTTGTGGGTGCTTAATATGTTTCTGGACATTTCCTCCTCCTTTTTATTTTCTTCTTTTGTGGGTGCTCAATATGTTTCTTTTCTCATCATTTGTGGTTGGTTTTTGTTTTTATTTTTTTTTAGAAAATATTTTTGGATTAATTTCTTAAGCTTTTTTATTTTATTTTATTTTTTTCATTTTAATGAAGTGCCCATCTATACACAATTTTTTAAAGTATATAATGTGTTACTTTTTGTTTTATTTAATAGGGATATGATGGTAAATTTATACAAACTCTATTTTCAATCCTCTCATTTTTCATCTCAATCAAACAAAAAAAGTTTTCAATCCCTCCACTTTTTCACCCTTCCAACCAAACATAAATGGGGAAAACTAAAATATTTTCTATCCTTTCACTTTTCCATTCTCTCCCCATTTTAGCTTTTTGTCATACATTTAACATAAAAATTATAAAAAATGATATCTTTTGATAAACATTATGCAAATAAATTACAATGGGATACCCAAACTGACACATAACGAGAACAAGCCGCCACCGAGTAGGAAAAGGATAGAGCGTTTGAACAACTCTTTGTCAAGGAGATCATCATGCTCAACTACTCAGAAAGGGTGGGGAGTTTCTTACGCACATCTGGCTTTTGATAGAGCATTTCAACCTCGAAGAAAGTTTTCAAAAGTCACAAACAAGACCACATAAGGAAGAACACATGGTAGGATAGGGGACTCGGATTTATTTGTTTATTGAAGTTATCATCAATATAAACTGCAAATTTAAGTTAATATGTCCTTAAATCTCTCTCTCTCTCTTAATGTGTAAAATAAATTCCAATAGATTAATTGGTTCTAGGTGATTTCCATTTATTTCTTATCTTTTTCCACCGACGATATGAGATTTGCTTAGTATGTTGACATTTACCTTGCTTTAGGGTGGTGTTTATTATACAGAAAGTACATACAATTTAGTTTTTTAACTATAATCTTGACTTTAAGACACGATTTTTAGTTCAAAATATAATGTGTGTACCGTGTGTGCAATAATGTGTGTACCAACAATGTACCAACAATTAACCATTGCTTTATATGAATGAGGTATCCCAGCAATGGAATCCAATAAATACAAATCACAGGCACACTAGCACTCTAGTTAGAGCCCCAAAATGAATGACATTTTATTTTTAGCTTACCCATTTGGTTTTCATGATATGAAAAGGTGTGGACATAATATAAAACAAAGTGGATATTGTTGGATATGAAACAATCAAATCCTAAGTTTAATTTGATTATTCAAATATTAATAGAGTCAAATTAATCTCTCAACTTTAACTTTTGAAATAGAATAAATTTGTTTGTGGGTTTGCTGCTTTGCTCATCGTTATAAAATTATAACAGCAGTTATATCAGGTGGCTAACGGAATTCAAATAAGATTCAAAAAGAAAAAAGAAAAAAGAAGATATATTAGCACCTTGTTAGTTGTCACTGTAAAAACACTTCATTCTCTCTACCGTGGACTATGTGGTTATGAGGCAGCAGAATCAGCGGTCTCTGCATTGCCTAGACCCTTGCCTGCCAAGCACAATGAGGTCGTGGATTACATTGCAATATATTACATTGCGTAGGACTATATGATAAACTAATTTAATAATTAATGAGAGTTAACCACTTATTATAGAGATAAGATAACGATCTGTGGCAACTACTTTTACTACTTATGATATAAGTTTTTTAATATGATATATATTACAGGGACAATAAATCTAGAAGGATTGAAGAATAAACAAGAATGTATTTGTTGGTTGTCAAAAAAATTATTATGCGAGTTTCAGTTAGCTCAATTAGTAAAGTATTTTATTGTCAAATAAGAGATTTGAAGTTGAATTCTGCTTATATCATTGACCAATTAATATTTTAGTTTGATAATAAAAAATAATCATCATGGAGTAGATGTATAGATTTAATTAGTTTGTTATAACATAAATCATATTTTGTCAATTTCAAGGTAAAATATGGGCTAATAATTGATCATAGGTTTTTGTTAAATTTTTTGGATCGATGATTTTTGGACTATGATTGTTATGGGCTGATGGCTCAATTCAAATTAGGCTAGTATATATCTACCAAAAAAAAAAAAAGTTATGCAACTCAGGGGCTAGGGCCCATTTGGGCCTTACTGTGGCTTCCGCCCTTATATATGACTATATAACTACATATTTAGTTTTTACTAATGATTTTCATTGAGTTTTTTCTATTTCTACAAATGTAGAAGTATAATCATTTATGTGAAATCCACCTCTAAATTTCATCAATAAAATCAGTTCATAATTCATAAAATAAAAAAATATATATATTATAAACGCAAAAAAGTTTATGAAATTACAATATTATCTTTACCTTTTACAGAACCCCTGATCCTAACTAACAAAGTAAAATGGGGGGTGACAGTGTGGATTGGGGAGAAATCAATTTTGACACCCATAATTTTTTGACACCCATAATGATAAAATATTAAAATTCAAAAGTAATTGAATTGATTTACTCTTTTCTAAAGTTGAACTGAGAAGTTTGATTGATTTTTTATTATATGTTGTTTCTTTTTCTGATTCTTTAATCAAACAAGAATGTGGACCAGCCACCTAAACTCCTCCTTTATCTCTCTTATTCTGTCATCGGTACACACTTCACTGGACCACTACAACCACTATATTAATTTTTCTGGTGGGTTCACTAGAGAACTCCATTATCTCAATTTGTTTTTGAAGGTAAAACTCTAAATATATTGATAGATTTTCATGTTGTTTGTTAGATTTCCTACTAATTAATCTAAGCAACTTGAGTAATATACATGTGATTATGCATAGGAGTTTGATTTGGTGGAATTATGTGATGAATGGTTAAGGGTTTCTAAAATTAAATGGTTAGTAAATCCTTTTTTTTTCATTGCTATTGGGTTTATTTTGAGCTAGTTGAGGGTTTAGATAGCTTTTGTCTTGGTTGATATTGTGATATTTTTCTTCCATGGGTCTATCTTGTTGTGTTAATCTAGTGGAAGCAGCTTATAAAATGTCAGGATTTTAATATTAAGGAGGATGTAAAAAGTCAAAAGTAAAAAAAGAAAAAAAGAAAAAAAAAAAAAAGGGCATTGAATATATGGTTTGTTAGGGACATATTTTATGTAATTGACTAATCTTTTGACAAAATACACTTTACTTGTAATTGGGTAGATCTAGGATGGGTTTAAGACTTCAAGAAACATGTTGTTCAAGTCAAGTGTTAAAGCCATAAAGATCTAACCAAGAAACAAGTGAAGAAGAGTTGTTCATTAAAGCTTGATAGCAATCTCAACAGAAAGACTTCTATCGAGATTTAAAGTCAAAGCTCGACAGAAGCTGTTTCTATCGAGACTTATGAAATTAGAAATTCTAGATATGATTTTTAGCCCATGCTTATATATTTGTATATGGTTTCTTTTTTCACAATCCTAGGCATATATAAGGATTATTTTAAAAGTCGTCGCACATGCATTGAGTGACCTAGTATTCGTTTGGATTGCACTAAATTCTCATGCGTCTATGTTTAGTGTTTGCAGTTCGTGGGAACCACGACTACAGTGTAGTCCATCAAAATGCCCATGACTCAGAAAAAACGCAAGAATTTTTGGCTGAACGCACCGTTTCAATAAAACCCTCCATGCGTGCACTGTTCCTTTTATTTTCATTATTATTTTTTTTTTTGGAAGAACTTGTTCTTCATGTTCTTCATGTTCTTCCCAGAATATGACTATTCATGTTCTTGAAACCTAGCAAACCCATCAAAACAGAAGATCAAAACAATGAAACCAAAACCAAGATAGAAGCCACCAATCTGAGATTAAACCAATCAAACCCATATGAAAAAAAAAAAAAAAAAGTTCAAAATTGATCAACCCATCAAACCCATATGAAACCAAAACCAAATCAAACCCATCAAATCTATATGAAACCAAAACCAAATCAAACCAATCAAATAGATTGACCCATCAAATGCAAATCAAACCCATCACCAATCTCAACCTCACCCAGTACCACCGAGTTCCCATATCAAACCCATCAAACCTACTGCCGATCAACCCATCAAACCCACCGCCGATCAACCCATCCACCACCACTGAGTTCCAAAATCTAGAAACTAAAACATTAGATCTTCATAAGACCAAACTCCATGGGGGAAAGAGAGAGGAAGCTCCACCTCGTGCATATCAAAGAGAAAGAGAGAGAATGGTTTAGGTCAAGAGACCATGCTCCCCATCTCTTCTTTCAATTAGTGTTGGGAACTCCTTCACACTGGGCCTCCAAGACCTAGATGACATTTCACTTCTCAATGTTGAAAAAGCTAAAGATTATTTATTATTATTATTTTTTTTTATGTTCAAATTTTTATGTGGCTACTGGGAAAGGAGTGAAATTAAAAAAAACAAAAACGCTACAGTAGTTTCAACCTCAAAGAATCAGCTGGCATTTAAAATTATTCGCTACAGTGTTTTCAGTTTTTAACAAAATAACCGATATCCGAACAAACCCCTAATGCCTTATTCTCTCTAAAAGAAGCTACTGCGTTTTTACGCCAAAGGGTTTTGTAACCAAGAAGCTTCCTGATCTTCATTGTGCATGAAGTGAAGAACTTTACAGCTAACAACTTTCTTCAAATTGCTGGGGTTAGTCACGTATTAAGATCTGTGCATCATTGGTTAGTCACATACTGGGATTCGTGCATTAAACGGAAAGAGTGTCATTACAAGATCAAGTCCAATTGGGTATTAGAGTGAAGATTCAACTATAGGTTGGTAATTTGGGATAGGCCAAGGGTAGTTGGTAAGATTTCTTTTTACTTGTAATCACTTGATTAGTGATTAGTGAATTCTTGGAAGTGGTAATCTTAAAATCACTCGGTGAGGTTTTTTTGCCTTGGTGGTTTTTCCCATTCGTAAGCAAATCACTGTGTCAAATTTAATTTCCCCTGCATTTAGTTTAGTTGTTGATTTATTTGTGCTACCACACCATTGCATGTAATTGAAACTAATTAGTTAATTTGCAAGGGGTCAATACATTTTTGCCATGTCATGGCTTCCAATCAAATTTTGATTTTTTTTTTTTTTTACGCAATAAAGATTAAAGAGGTTGTTGGGTGACTTTGTACACTAGATAGGTTTCTTTTAGGGTTTGACATATTTAGACATGAGTAAAGATAATTTTAAGAATGTGGGAAAAAATTATTGTAGGTGGAAATCTTGGCATTTGAAGGTTTTCCTAAAACTACTTGAAAATATGTTTAGAAAATTTGAATATATTAAACCTCTGAACTCCTTATGTTTTACCATTGTGCCATGATGTTGGTGATTATGGAGTCAGATGTTGCAACCTTTATGATAGCTAATAAGTTCCGTCTTTGTAATGGCTTGTCATGTGGCCTTGGGTTGAATTTTTTGGTTTTGGAATAATGTTGTTGTTGTTGACAATATATAAAATGTAATTTCATGGTGATTATTTTGAGTAGCTTTGTGTTGCATTATATTAATTATTATTTTCATGTTATCAATGAAAATGATTTTGTAGAATTTAATTGGAAATTTCCAAAGTATATCATAGTTTGTAAAATAATCATCATTATGAAATTTGCATCTCACCTACCCCTATTATTTATGCTACTTATTATGCTCTATCTCATTCTATATTTTTACTAAACTTTGTTTCAAAGTTTCAGTGATGTGTGGTGTTGTTTTGGTGGTGGGTATAAATTTTGGTGGTTGTGGGTTGCTGTTGGTGGTTGCAGGTGAAATTAAAGAAAATAAATGATAGGGCTCAAGTATTTTCTCTCCGGATCTACCAAAAAGTTTTCTCCCTAAAGTTAGAAAAAAATTGGAAGGAAGAAACACATGAAATGAACTTCCAAAAATACCCTCCATATTGAAATTCACCTCCAAAGTCTCCGTGTTGGCTTCTTTTTTTTTCCTTGGATCTTTTCTTTCTCTGTTATGTGTCGGCTTCCTTCTTTTTTTTTTTTTCTTTTTTTTTTTCCTGTTTCTGTTACGTTAGTAACGTGTTGGCTTTCCTTTTTTTTTTTCTTTGGTTTTTTCTTTCTCTGTTAGTAACTAACGTGGTTGGCTCCCTCCTCCTCCATTTTTTTTTTTTTTTTTTTTTGGGTGCTCATATGTTTATTTTCTCATTAATTTTGTTTGGTTTTTGTTTTTGTTTTGTTTTTTTTTAAGAAAATAGTTTTGGGTTTATTTCTTATGCTTTTTTTTTTTTTTTTTTTTAACTTTAATGAAGTGTCTATGTATACACAAATTTTTTTAAGCATAATGTGTTACTTTTTGTTTTATTTAATAGAGATATGATGGTAAATTTATAAAAACTTTATTTTCAACTAAATAAAAAAGTTTTTCATCATTTTACTTTTCCATCCTCCCAACCAAACACAAATGAGGGAACTTAAAATCTTTTTTATCCTCCCATTTTTCCATCATCTCTCCATTTTCTATCCTCCCAACTAAATAGACCCTAAGTGAATATTTAGTAGGGTTGTGTTAACGGGCACCATAAAGTGCTCGTTAACAGCTACTTTTGACTTTTTTTGGTACAATATTTTTACTTTTTCTAGAGTTTTATGTCATATTTTTTAGCATGGGGTCAATTTTGTAGAGAGAAAAAAAAATATTAAAATAACCAAAAAGACTAGTTTTATGTCATTTTCATTTATTTATTTAATATTTTTATTAAATGGAACCCACTTTTGCACAACCTTAACAAGCACCTATGCAGTGCTTGTTTTAGTAATATGTAGAAACAGGAATGAGTGCTAGTGGTAGTGCAATGCACTAAAATTCGGGTTGTATTGGATAGTTCGATTGGTTTGAACTTGAATAATTGAATATTGAGCTTAGCTCATTCTATACGTATAAATTCTCAATTTCGTAAAATTTGAACATTTGGTTCTTGGGTTGATTGTGTCTTCCACTTCTAGACATGAATAAGATGGTTTGCCCCCAATAAGTCCAAAACTTGCCACATAAGACAAATGGGAGTCACCATCACTTAAGAGCATTCTCATCAACAATTGTAAAAATTTTAGTATTTACAATCTCAAAACACTACTTTTACAATTTTAACACCTCATTTTACAATATACCAAACATCAAAACTTCTATTTTTTTTACAACTTCATTTAAATATTATTTCTTTATAATTTTTTATTCCTTTTTTGTTTTGTTTTGTTTTTTTTTTTTTTCATCCTCTCTCTCTGGTCTCATAGTCTTTCTCTCTCCCTCTCAGTCTCATTGTCTCTCCCTCTCTCCCTTTCAGTCTCACTGTCTCAACCCAGCAATCATACCCACTATTGGCCACTAGCCACCACAACAATCAGAGACCCACGCTGATCAAGTCGATGACCCACGCCTCGATCTCAACCCCAACCAAAACCCACCACCACTCACCCACCTTGTTCTCAACCCCAACTAAAATCCGCCACCACCCATACCCAACTTAACCCAACTAAACCCATGACCCATCAACATCCATGGCCAAAAACCCATCACCAAAACCTCACCCACAGCCAAACACTATAGCCACAACCACGGCGAGAATCAAACCTAAACCAAAACCCGAATAAAAACCACCACCCATACCTAGATGGACCCAACACCCACCAAATATTACAGTCACAGCTCTGGTCACAACAAGAACCACCAAGAAACTACCACCACAAGAACCACAAAAAACCACCATAAGAACCACAAGACACTGGCCACAACAACCACAAGAAAACACACAACATGCCGATCTCCACACCAGTCTCTAGGGGTGGAGCTATAGCATGGCCTGGGGGGGCCATGGCCCCCTAAAATTTTAAAAAAAATTATTTTATATTATGTATAAGTATTAAAACTTTAAATATTTAACTAAAAAAATAGAAGTTCCCCCCCCCCCTCCCCCAAAATGTTTGAGTTAGTCCAATAATGCTCTTAAAAACCAATAGAATTTGTCAATTGGTCTAATTGTTATAGAGACAATGTAAATTTTGTTTTCTCTAATTCATTTTTTGTACATGTTTAATATCAAATTAGACAGCTTTTGTATACTCATTAGAGTTTAAAAGATGATAGATTCCCCTAAAAAATTATCTTGCAAATATACATATTTGAAAGTTGTTAATTTTATATACAATATATTTATAAATTATGACCTACTCTAGTATCAAAATATTAATGTTTATATTTGTGTATGATGGTTTATCTTGACTCGAAACTAATATATTAATACCAAAATTTGGCCCCCCCAAACAAAAAATCCTAACTTTGCCCCTGCCGGTCTCCACATCGATCTCCTCCACGCCGTTCTCAAACCATCATGCCGTTCTCCTGGCCACCAAGTCAATCTCAAACGTACGAGAGAGAGAGAGAGAGAGAGAGAGAGAGAGAGAGAGAGTAAATGAGAGAGATGTGGGAGACGGAGAGAGAACTAGAGAAATCAGAAAGGAGAGAGATGTGGGAGACAAAGAGACAGAGAGCTAAAGAGAGAATAAATAAATTAATAAAATATTATACAATCTTACTACAGTGCGCTCTCAAAAATGAGAGTGCACTGTAGCAAGATTGTAAATTTTATAGCATATACAAGTTTTGATGGAGTGGATTTTTTGGGTTTCAGATGCTAAAAAATCGTAAAAAATAGCATTTATAGCATATGCAAGTCTTGATAAGAATGCTCTAAGAGTAACAGGAATTGAAATTCGATGCAATAGCAAAATACTATTATATTGTGCAATTAATTATATGATATTAGAAAGATAAAAATATAAAATGTAAAAGTAAAATAGTAAAAAACTGAGAATTAAAAAAACTTTTATTTAAAGATTAAAATTAAAAGTAACTTTGTAACTTTTAATTTCAACGGTTAATTTCTTATTGTATGCTACAATAATCCTATCTATTACACCGGATAACAGCAATGTAAGAAACCCCACCAATCTGATTGCAATTTGTTCTTATCTTTTCCAACCCAGTGGGTCCAGCCCACTTGCTTGCCACTCGTGTCAAAGCTCATTTATGAGCTCTTGTTTTCTCAAACCACACAAAATCAGCATTTGGTTTAATGCAAAGCTGAGCAAAGCGTGTTGGACACGCTGAGGTGAAAAGAAGAAAAAGAAAAGAAAAGGGGCAAAATTTGCCAAACAGTATGATTCTGAAAAAAATTTAGGCGGATGGCATGCATTCAAAGTTTATTAGTTAGTTAGACTGTTTTTTGGAAATCGAGTATAGCAAAATCGACTTCTAGCCAAAATCGCCAAAATCGAGTTTAATATACTCGACTTCCTACCGAGAATTTGCTCTGAGATGGATAAAAAAGGAAGTCGAGTATAGTAAACTCGATTTGGTTGGAAGTCGATTTTGCTGTACTTGATTTCCAAAAAATAGTCCAACTAACTAATAACCTTTGAACTTATGCCATCTGCCTAAAATTTTCCCAATATTATATTGTTTGGCAAATTTTGCCAAGAAAAGGCCATTAGGCCAAGAGAGAGCTGAAGCAAATAGAGAGAGCTTCAGTGAGTTTAGTTCCAAAAAATGAAGAGAGAAACATAGAGAAAGCTAGAAAGCTTGAGAGGTGCAGTCCTAAATTGAAAGAGATACACAGTGACAGTGTGAAAGAGTGAAAAAAAAAAAAAAGAAACATTTTTCTTTGATCAAGTTGCACACAAAGAATATAAAATTAGTGGAGTTCTCTTAAAGTTGAAGCGTTCAAAAGGAAAGATTTTGCTACTTGTTTTGTGGTAATTTTGTATTTATTCCTTGTGATTTATTTGTAGTATCTAATTTATTGTGGACTCAAGTTTAGCATATAAACTAGTTGTAATATCTATTTTCATAGTAAATATTTTTCGAAGCTGCCTATGGTTTTTCCTTTATACTGGAGGGTTTTCCACGAAAGATTTGGTGTTTTTGTGTGGTTGTATTTTTATTCGTGCTTCATGAAAAATTCGTTTCCATAATGTTGCTATTACGTGGTAGTCATTTATTTTAATTTGCAAATAAACATTGAGGGGATTTAGGATTTGAATAATGTGAGAAATACAAACTATTTTACAAATTGCTGATCTGGTGAGTGATTATTGGTAAATGAAAAAGTGATATTAATGGTGGGCTAGATGAAAACCAATAAGAGGTTCGTCAACATTTTGTAAAAATGTAATAAACAAAATGTTATAAATTATTTGTGGTTATAGCATTACTCTTAGGAATTTTCCCCAACACCACCGTTTGAGATTTATCCCAGGATTACAAGGTTTACACTACTTTGATTAGTAGGGTAACATTTGCTAGCTTGCTATTGCCGTCTATAATTGAGGTTTCCATGGCAATGAAATCCAATAAATGCGTGACACTAGTAGTCTAGCTGGAGACTCTAGAATGAATGTCATACGTTTACAGGACGAATGCTTTCTCTTGGATATAAGATGATATATGGTTAAGTATTCTCATTTTATATTTTGGAGGTAAGAGAGATATGAGTATGTTTGGTGTGTAGATATATACGTTGAAAATTAGTTTCATAAAAAAAAGAAGTGGAAAATTAGGAGGCTAATGTTTACAATCTATTGTGTAGGAGTAGGGTGTTGATTTATAAATATTAAAACCTCAAGTTATTAGGGAATGAATCATCATTGAAGGTCTAGCACATTAAGATATATATATATATATATATATTTTTTTTTTTTCTAAAAGTTTAGGGTTTCAAGGTCTAATGTTGTTAGAGATGATAAATACAGTGTGCAACCTTTTTTTTTTTTAATTATTATTTTTAATTTTTAAAACACCAATCATTATCATACAATTTTGAACCATTTTTATAACGGGGTGTGAGGCCTTTTTAAGGAAAATAAAAAATAGGGTCTGTAGAGAGGGAAAATTCCCGACCTATCACAAGCTGACACGTCACACAAAATACAGCAAATTACAAAGTGCCACATACTGCTGCTAGGTTTTACTATCACTACTCAGAAATCAATAGAAATTTGCCAAGTGTCATGCAAGAACCAATCATGCGTCAGCTCATGCAAGCGATGACATAAGCAGCCTCGCACGTGTAAGCAATGACCTAAGCAACCTCGCACGTGTAAGCGATGACACAATCAGTCTAGCATGTGCAAGTGATGACATAAGCGGACCAATCAAGCTCTGCCACGTGTCACCAATCAGACTCCGCCACATGTCGCTTACCTACCCCAAAACTCCTATAAATAGAAGCCTTCCTGAGACATTTAGGGGGACCAGGCCATTGGAAGCACTCAGAAGTCCAGAAGCTCTGCCGGAACCAAGCTCTAAAGCCACCAAGAACTTCAAGAACTTCAACTTTGAGTACGAAGAACATTTGAAGGAAAATCATCCAAATCATCCGCCTAGATCCAAAAGTTTGCGGGAATCAAGCCTAAAGTGTCCGAAAACATCAACAAATCACAAATCAGTGAAGTTCTGCGGATTCAAGCCTCTAAAGCACCGAAGAAATTCCATCACAAACCTTCGAATACAAACAACATTCGAAGAGGAATCATCCAAATCGTATTCCTAGATCTCAAAGTTCACTGGAATCAAGCTCGAAAGTCTCCAGAAAAATCACAAATCAGTAAAGTTCTGCGGATTCAAATCTTTAAAGCACCGAAGAACTTCCATCACAAACCTTCGAATACAAAGAACATTCGAAGAGGAATCATCCAAATCGTATTCCTAGATCTTAAAGTTCACTGGAATCAAGCTCAAAAGCCTCTAGAAACATCACAAACCACAAATCAGCGAAGCTCTACGAATTCAAGCCTCTAAAGCCTCAAAGAACTTCCATCACAAATCTTCGAAGATGAAGAACACATCAAGAACATGAAGAACACACGAAGAACACGAAGAACGTGAAGAACAAGGGATTTCTAACAAGCTCATAGCCAGAGATTCATTGTAATTCTGTTTCAACAATCTTTGATCTATCCCTCAACCAAATTGAAGGATATTTTGTGTTCAAATCAAAATTACATTATTATAACTCCAATCAACAAATCTTTCAAGGAGATCAAATCAGAGGATAACTCTTTTGTAATCAACAGAGAATTGTACCACACAATCATCAATACAAATTTATATTTGTAAAACTATTTTTACTTGTTTGACTTATTTTGAACCGAGAAATTTAGTCATCCACATATTCTGGCACGCCCAGTGGGACCTCTCTGCCTCTCATCTCATTCTCCTTCAAAGAAAGAAATCTTCATCATCTTGCTACCAGCTCAAATGGCCTCCAGCAAGAATATCCAAGCTTCAACAGCTACTTCAACTAAACTTGGTACGGCTACCACCAACAATTACATTGGTGTAATCAATTGTAGCCAACCCAAAGCAAATAATCAACTTTAATCTCAATCAACCAAGGAAGTCAAGGTCCAGACAATCATCTCCTTAGACCCTCTTGCAAGAAACAAGGTCATCAACAAGGACGTCTCCACCTTGGAACACCTCAAGTATGGGGGCAAATCCCCTTCTTCCTTCACAAGAAGTTGGTCACACGATCTTTCTCCCATCAAAGGGAACCCAAAAAATGAGATTTCATGTGCTCACTTCAATTCACTTCCTTCTCCATCATCTTAGGAAGTTGTGTCAGTCATGATGACTAACACCTCTACAATGGAAGAAAAGATGGTTGAAATGGAACAAAGGGTCGTCCTTCTCACAAAAGCACTTGAAGATAAGGACCTCCAAATTGCAACTTTAATGAACAAACTCGAAGTACAAGATCTTGGTGAATCAAGCCATGGTCATAAATTCACATCTACGAAGGATGACGAAGGGAGAGAAATTGAAAACACTCCCCGACGAGAACAATCTACTTCGGTTGCTTCGTTGTCAGTTCAACAATTACAAGACATGATAACAAATACCATCTGAGCACAATATGGAGGTTCTTTTACAAGTTCTCTCACATATTCAAAACCTTACACAAAACCCATCGATAACATGAGGATGCCAAATGGATATCAACCCCCCAAGTTCTTGCAGTTTGATGGCCATGGAAATCGTAAGCAACACATTGCTCACTTTGTAAAAACTTGTGAGAATGCAGGGACTCAAGGAGGCCTCCTTGTAAAGCAATTTGTCCGTTCGCTCAAAGGAAATGCCTTTGATTGGTATACAGACTTAGAACCCGAGTCAATCGACAGTTGGCAACAACTCAAAAGAGAGTTTCTTAACCGATTCTATAGCACGCGTCGTACAGTGAGCATGATAGAGCTTACTAATACCAAACAGTGGAAAGATGAGCCCGTCATTGATTACATCAATCGGTGGCGTTCTTTGAGCTTAGATTGTAAGGATAGAGTTTTTGAAATTTCTGCTGTAGAGATGTGCATCCAAGGCATGCATTGGGGACTTCTTTACATCCTTCAAGGGATAAAACCTCGAACATTTGAAGAGTTAGCAACTCGTGCACACGACATGGAGTTGAGTATTGCTAGCCATGGAAGTACAAACCCTCCCATACCTAAGGAAAGCAAAAGGGAAGTAAGGAGGAATGATAGGAATGCAAAAGTCAGCCTCAAAGACCCAATGGTTGTTAACACTATCGAAGTCAAGGTTCCAAGAAGAGGAGGGAAGGCAAATGAAAAACAGCTTGAAGGATGGCAAAAGAACGAAGTGCGTTGCCTAACTTTTAAGGAACATGAGCAAAAAGCATATCCGTTCCCTGATGAAGATATGCCAAATATCTTAGAACAACTATTACAATTAAAGCTGATTGAATTGCCAGAATGCAAGCGACCAGAAGACATAGGGAAAATTGATGACCCTAACTATTGCAAATATCATCGCATCATTGGCCACCCAATCCAAAAATGTTTCGTGTTCAAAGAGCAAATCATGAAACTTGCCAAAGAAAACAAGATTGATCTAGACTTCAATGAAATTGTCGGGTCAAACCATGTGACCGTTACTTGTGATGTACTTCCAACTTTCAAGCAGGGGGCAAACACCAACGAAACTTACAAATTGATTGACAATGATGGTGTAAGGATCGGCCCCATCAATGGGAAGTTCCTCAAACACTTCTATGCTTAAAAATCAAGGATTGCTCCTTGGCAAGAGCTTAAACTGCCCACTATAATGCTACAAGGGTACATGATGTCTTCCCATTACCTTTGAAAGCATACCAATAAAGAGAAATTAATCCCACTTTATGTCACCAATTGCTAGTGTAGTGTAGTGATTGGATGCCCAAGTTGCCCTTGAGAGGTCTCGGGTTCGATTAGTGGTGATACCCACTATTACACACTGAGCCCTCCTTTTTTGCAAAAAAAAAAAAAAAAAAAACAAACAAACAACAAAAAAACCCATTTGAACTACGTAATGACTTGATTCCTCTTGAGGGTACGTAGGCAACTTAGTTTTTTGCTGAGTTCAGTCACGCACTAAAAAAAAATTATCAAATTATGAAAAAAAAAAAAAAGAAAAAAAAAAAAAAACAAAGAAATCATCCAAAAGGAAAATATCCAAAAAAAAAAAAATCATCAAAAAAATAATTATCAAAAAAAAAAAAATTATCAAAAAAAAAAAAAGAATATTGAACTACGTGATGACTTGATCCCTCTCCGAGGTACGTAGGTAGCTTGGTGAATGTTACTGAGTTCAGTCACACGAAAAGAAGAAGGACTGCCAGTCTGGCTTGAAGGATTTTGCAACGGTTGTCAATATGCTTTTCAGGCCCCTTTAGTTAGCAAGACATCACTTGAAGGTTGTCAACTACTTAATAGGATGATCGAAGATCGTTGTAGTCTAAGATGAAGACTGCAAGGAGTTGATGTTGCTTAGCTATCCTTGAAATGATGATGAACATAAGTTGATTCTTGGTTATGGAGCAAAATAAAATCTTCAACCACTTTTGCAAGAAATGAAGTCTGCATGGCATTGCCTATCTTCTATGGACACTCTCCCACGTTTCTGAAGTATGTTTTGCATCACTTATCTTTTGAGGGCATCTTCTTGTACCTTGCAAGTCTAAGCTACATCGTCTCTCTTCTAAGTTGTGTCACTTCATAGCTCTAGAATTTGAATCATATCATCTCCCTTTTGAGTGGTGTCATTTCACGTCATATTTCTGAAATCTGGATGACGTCATCTTCCTCCAGAATAATGATAGATTATTGGTGTTGCATCACTTTGCTTTTATAGGCATGTTCGTGCAATGTTGAGTTGTTGGTGGCATTTCCTTGCATCTTCAAAGTCCTGATAAGGACTCTTTGTATCTTCAAAGTTTAGGTGGCATTTCCTTGCATCTTTAAAAGTCTTGATAGGAACTCCTTGCATTTTCAACGTCTTGAAATCCCGATGTCTAGCTACAGTGCTACTTATCCTTAATGTCCGAACTATGTTGCCTCTGAAAATCGATGTTGTTGTAGCTTTATTATAAGGTCAATAATGGTGCAACTTCAATGAGACTTCAATGCAAATAAAGTGTTGACGTGGCTTCATGACAAAGATGAATGTTGGCACAGCTTCGATGTGAAGTGTTGTCGTGGCTTCATGACAAAGATGAATGCTTACATGGCTTTGGTATGAGTGAAGTGTTGACACGGCAAAAATGAATGTCAGCACGGCTTCAATGCAGCTTCATTGTGAAGGCAAGTGCAAATATTGCTTCATGGTAAGGATGAATGTTGGCACAGTTTCGATGTAAATGAAGCATTGATGTGGTTTCATGAAAAGAACGAGTATTGGCACAACTCTAATGAAAGTGAAGTGTTGATGTAGCTTCATGGTAAAGACAGACGTTGGTGCAACTTTAATGCGAATACAAGTGCTAATATAGAGTGTTGACATGGCTTCATGACAAAGATGAACGTTGGCATGGTTTCAGTGCAAATAACATGTTGACATTACTTCAAGGCAAAGATGAATGTTGTCCTGACTTCAGTGCAAATAATGGTGTGACTTCACAGCAGATCTTCATGAAAAAGGTGGGTGTTGGCATGGCTTCGGCGCGAATGAAATATTGGCATGACTTCAGTACAAAGACAAATGCTAGCATATCTTCATGGTAAAGACTCTTGATGTGGCTATGTTGCAAAAACTCATGAGATGGCTGCATTGAAAAGACAAGTGTTGGTGCGGCTTAATTGCCAAAGAAAGCATGCTGCATGACAAAAACAAGCAACAACAAAAAAACTTGTTAGAAGAAAATCTCACAGCACGTCTAAATAACTTTAAAAAAAAAAAAGAAAGAAATCAGAGAAAGAGAGAGCTTCAATTGTAATCTCTAGCCTGTTAAAAAAAAAAAAAAAAAAAGAAAAAGAAGAGAAGGCATAATTTCTCTACACTTCAGAGTATTATGTTACTCACAGAAACTCTGCTTGTGTAATTTAGTTCGTGCCCGGATGGCCTTATATAGAGAGGTTTGTGGAGTTCAAAGTCAGACTTTGCAACTCATGCACTCATAGTCAAAGAAAACTGCACCAACCTTGAATGTAGAAGCAATTGCAGATTAACCATTGTCAAACAATGTCAGGATGGCCACCGCCAAAACAGACGAAAATGGCAACAATTTCTGCAATGCCAGCCATCTCCTCTTCTAGATTTCTAAAACTTCTGACAGGATTTCACAAAATTCAACTCACAGAAGTCTTCTACAACCTTTAACATGCCTAAGCTGAAAAATCCATGTTCAGATGGTTGGCCACGCGTGGCCAAAAAAAACTCCCAACGTCCTGCGGGTTTCTCATTCAAATCTGCCCAAATCCGAGAGAATTTTTACAAAACTGGTGTCACCATTAGATTCATCGGCCCTCGATCTACAAAACCCAGAAAAATCATGAACAACGGCACGGCCACGCACCCCCACATGCCGCCATAAGCTCGCGATGGGCCACGGTTCAGTTTCTCAAAACTGTGAAAAACTGTTCACAATTTCAGAAAACAGACAATACCAGCAGATTCTACGGCCTCAGATCTGCAAAACCCAAAAATTTCAAGCCCAAACGATGAGCCACGCGCCACCAGAATGTCCGGCTCTCTCTCACGTGCCGCCACGCGCCACTCCTGCCTTCTACGCGTTCCCACGCGTCGGGAGCTTTTCATGTGCTTACACACGCCTAGCGCGTACACGCGCCACGCGCTGACGCGCCCTCAGGCCTATGACGTCATGGAGACGTCACTATCCACCAACCTGACCCGTTTGACCAGACTGGACCGATTCGACTCGGAAATCTGACCCGGTCCAAACCGCCTAAAAAAAAAAAAAAAAAAGAGAAAAAAAATTACTTTAACCAAGTTAGACTTTTGACTTTGACCAAAAAGTCAAAATTTTCAAGACGGGCCTGTCCCACTTAGTTTTTCGAGTACATTCCGATTTTGGGATCGTTTCTTCATTCGAAGCTCGGAAATTGTGCAAACGACCAATTTCTAAAAAGTTGACTTTTGCATAAATGTTGACTAAAAGTCAAAATTTTTAAGATGGACGTATCTTGCTCAATTTTTCGTGTACATTCCAATTTTGGAGTCCGTTCTATCATTTGAGACTTGAAAATTGCACAAATAACTCAATTCCAAGCTAGTTGATTTTTGTAATTAAATTCAACCCAAAGTCAAGATTTTCGAGCCAGACTTGTCTTGCATAGTTTTCTGTGACTTGGAAATCACCAATCTAATTCACATCTCCGAAGTACTGACAATGTCCAAAACTTAAGCTCCCAAGATCAAGATTCGAGATTCATCCATTTAGTTTGGATCCCCTTAAGGTTATTTTCCAGACTTCATCAAGGCTTCTCTTTCAAAGTACAGATGAACTCTCACAAGTGGGTCTTAAATTTGAAATTACATCGGGTCACCCGTCCAACTTACCATTCTCCTTTCGGTGCCGAACATTCCAACCTACCATTCCTCTTTCGGTGCCAAATATTCCCACCTACCATTCTTCATCTCTCACCTACCATTCTCGTTCTCTACCGGTCTCCAACTTACCATTCTCATCCACCGGTCTCACCAAAAATTCACATCTGCCATTCTCAGCTACCCATCCACCGTTCTTCGTCTCTTCGATATAAATAGAAGGGCCGGATTCATGAAGAACTCAGCCAGAAAAACACACTGAGTCATAAATGAAGATTTGCTTCTTTCAAATTTTCAAGTCCTTCTTCTCACAGCCATTTCTCACTATGGCTTCATCATTCTCAACACTTAGCAACCAATATCGCTTCATAATCAGTTTGAAATCAACCCTCTCATGGTTCGGTAAAAGCCTTCTTCATAACATCATTGTGGTTTTGAGATCCAAACAAATCTTGTTTCTTCACCTAACAACCATCTTTGTCCATAAAGTTATTCATAACAAGGCCTGCATCGACCTTCCATGCTTCCGTGGATTTGGTTGGCCAGGAAATCCAAGTCGAGCAGAGACACTGGTTCCTAATCTTAGGTCTCCCGCAGTCTCTTTCCTTCTTTGGCCTTCCAACAGAAGCAGTGGTTCGGAACAAACAGCAACTTGGCTGGTTTTTAGGACCATAATCACAAGTTAGCTTCATCTTTCATTTTTCTGTGCCTTTCCAATAAGTAGCAGTAAATGAAGATGGTAAAAAGTGTTGGGGTATCCTACAAATTGTTTTCCATCCAATACTTGAGACGACCTCCGGGGCACCAGTTCATTAGAGTTCAGCTTTTGGGGCTGGTAAATGGTCACCAAAGCCTTATTCCATGTCCCCACCACTATGGGACTCAAAGGTCATCGTTACTGATACCTCAAAACATACTTTCTGGAA
The DNA here is from genome assembly GCA_030445155.1 of Quercus variabilis. Classification (NCBI taxonomy): domain Eukaryota; kingdom Viridiplantae; phylum Streptophyta; class Magnoliopsida; order Fagales; family Fagaceae; genus Quercus; species Quercus variabilis. The sequence continues at coordinate 85,142,845 of CP129449.1, read as the reverse complement.
TTACTCCAACTTAAAATCAGCTTGAAGTATTTTAGAAGGTACTTTTCTGAAATTACTTCAACTTAACGTCTGTCGGCATGGTCCAGTCACACATGCACATTCTACGACTTGCTGTCAAACCCCATGCAACATACAGTCAGTCCCATATTCAAAGGTGTATCTCCTAGAAAATACCTACACCAGAGGGTCCCCAACATACAGGGCCAGTACCAGGGTGGCGTATGTTTCACCCATTCACTTTGCTTCATCCCCATCTTCTACACCATGTGATCGCCGCCAACGATCTAGAAACACTCTTCTGAAGTTACTTCAACTTAACCTCTGCTAAGAAAGCTTGGTCATGTAAGTACATTCAAATACTCGCAGACCTCTTTTCAGCCTCATCAAAACCTTTCATATGGGTGGGTCTACTCCTCGGAAATTATCTCATCCTGTTGAAAGCTCCGCCACCTTCAATTACTTCATTTGAAGAGCCAAGAGTAAAAGTCTGTTTTCGAAACTCATTCTCACACCACACTTTGAAATTGTGTGTGTGAACGAGTCTCGAGGGGACATTTGCAGAGAGGGAAAATTCCCGACCTATCACAAGCTGACACGTCATACTACCAAGTCCATAAAATACAGCCAATTACAAAGTGCCACATATTGCTGCTAGGTTTTGCTATCACTATTCAGAAACCAATAGAAATTTGCCAAGTGTCATGCAAGAACCAATCATGCGTCAGCTCGTGCAAGCAATGACATAAGCAGCCTCGCACGTGTAGGCAATGACCTAAGCAACCTCGCACGTGTAAGCAATGACACAATCAGTCCAGCATGTGCAAGCGATGACATAAGCGGACCAATCAAAATCTACCACATGTCACCAATCAGACTCCACCACGTGTTGCTTACCTACCCCAAAACTCCTATAAATAGAAGCTTTCCTAAGACATTTAGGGGGACCAGGCCATTGGAAGCACTTAGAAGTCCAGAAGCTCTGCTGGAACCAAGCTCTAAAGCCACTAAGAACTTCAAGAACTTCAACTTCGAGTACGAAGAACATTCGAAGGTAAATTATCCAAATCATCCGCCTAGATCCAAAAGTTTGCGGAAATTAAGCCTAAAGTGTCCAAAAACATCAACAAATCACAAATCAATGAAGTTCTGCAGATTCAAGCCTTTAAAGCACCGAAGAACTTTCATCACAAACCTTCGAATACAAAGAACATTCGAAGAGGAATCATCTAAATCGTATTCCTAGATCTCAAAGTTCACTGGAATCAAGCTCGAAAGCCTCCAGAAACATCACAAATCACAAATCAGTGAAGTTTTGCAAATTCAAGCCTCTAAAGCACCGAAGAACTTCCATCACAAACCTTCGAATACAAAGAACATTTGAAGAGGAATCATCCAAATCGTATTTCTAGATCTCAAAGTTCATTGGAATCAAGCTCAAAAGCCTCCAGAAACATCACAAACCACAAATCAGCGAAGCTTTACGGATTCAAGCCTCTAAAGCCCCGAAGAACTTCCACCACAAACCTTCGAAGACGAAGAACACATCAAAAACATGAAGAACACACGAAGAACACGAAGAACGTGAAGAACAAGGGATTTCTAACAAGCTCATAGACAGAGATTCATTGTAATTTTGTTTCAACAATCTTCGATCTATCCCTCAACCAAATTGAAGGATATTTTGTGTTCAAATCAAAATTACATTATTACAATTCCAATCAACAAATCTTTCAAGGAGATCGAATCAGAGGATAACTCTTTTGTAATCAACAGAGAATTGTACCACACAATCATCAATACAAATTTATATTTGTGAAACTATTTTTACTTTTTTGACTTATTTCGAATTGAAAAATTTAGTCGTCCACAGGGTCTTTTTGTAGTAGCAGCCTTAGGTTTGAGGGCTAGGACTGCCTAGACAATAGCTCTAACTATTGCATCTGATCTCGATTTAGAGAAGGAGACTAGTGTGAGAAGTTGGAGTTGTTGGCTATACACAATGTAATTACATCTTTAAAATTTTTTCTAATTCAAAAGCTGAGATTTAAAGTAAAAAATTTTAACTTTCAATCTCAGCTCTTGAAAGGTAATTGCATGGATTGCACTGGTGTGTGTTTGTCAAAAAATTTCTAGTTTTTAGCTTTTTGTTTCACCATTTTTTGAAACTAAATTAACTTCTAATTTTTTTTATCACATATTTAATATAAAAATTACCAAACATGATATCTTTTAATAAGCATTGTACAAAAGTGTTACATAGGATACCGTACGGACATACAGTGACAACAATCCACCGAATAGAAAAAAAAGGAGGGCTTCAAGACTACAAGTTGACTAAATCATTGAGCAATGTATATGATTCATACTTCACCCTCATCCACAAAACTCTTATCAAAGAAAGGTAGACTTGCACCAAGAAGACTCAGAGGCTGAACAAAGATGCTGCTAACGGGTATGTTAACAAAAAATTACACATAATATACTATATTCAAGTATATGGACATGATTGTATAAATTCATAACCATATGTTACGAACACAATTAAATGAAGAATAAATTTATTTTTTGATGAACATGAAGAATAAATTTATTTTTTGATGAAATAAACTGAATAGATAGATAGAAATAATACTAGTTATATTACCATTTTGTGTTCTTAGAACACTTAAAACTATTCTTCGAAGTATTTTTGGTTCTTCAAGCACCTGCCACAAGATATAATTTAAGCGGAAGAAAGTTTAAATTTATAATGCAGCATAATTATATATGCTCATATTAAAAAACTTATTTCAGTAATTTAAAAAAAAAAAAAAAAATCTTTTCCATATTTGATTACCTTGATGATGTATATGCGACTCTTGCTAATATATAATAATTAGTTTTTGTTTAAATCCTGGTTAAGTTTTTAACAGTTGGGCTTTCCTGGAGACGCGAAGGCTTATTCAAGTGTTTCCAGAGCCTGTGCGAAAATTATGGAATAATTGGGAGCTACGACTGTTGGTTCTTGTCAGTCTCACCTTGCAACTATCTCTTCTTCACTTGGGCAGTCGCAGAAGATATTGTGTTAAAACTTGGATAAGGGTCTTTCTCTGGTTTTCGTACCTAGGTGCTGATTCAGTGGCAACTGTTGCACTAGGTGTCATCTCCAATAATCAAGGATGTTCCTGTGATTGCAATGATTCCCTTTTACACAATGACCTCACAGCATTTTGGGCACCGTTTCTATTGTTGCACCTTGGCGGCCAGGACACACTTACAGCTTACGCAGTACAAGACAATGAATTATGGTTAAGGCATTTGCATGGACTACTTTTTCAATTGGCAGTGGCACTCTACATCTTTCTCTTGTCTTGGAAGGCCAATTGGCTATCGTTTCTCAGTATTCCAATGCTTCTTATTGGGTTTATCAAGTATGCTGAAAGGACATGGGCTATGCGATCAACAAATTATGCTCCGTGCCCTTCAAGGCCAGAGCGACATGGTTCACATGAAAATCATGATGAACCTGTAGAAACTTACCTTGCGTTCCATTATATGAAACGTTTTCTAGTTTTTGGTGATGATATTAACCATATTAGAGAACGGATACAAGATGATGCATTTCAACTGTTTAAAGATTTTAGGTGTCTCTTTCTAAATCAGAAGGTCATCATGTTTTATCGTATGCTTTTTGACAATGACTCCATTTTTGTTGATTCTCAAACCACCTGGAAGGTGATTGAGGTTGAGCTTGGATATGCTTATGATGTTCACTACACCAAGGCTCCTTTGTTTTTCACAGCTTGGGGTTTCATCTTCTGTTTCTTCTCTTTTACTTCCATCCTTCTTGTGTTTGTGCTTTTCTTTTTAAAAGAAAGGCACAAGCACCCACAAATGGATTTGATTATTACTTACCTATTATTGGTTGGAGCTATTCTTATAGAGATATATGGAGTCATTTTACTGAGTGCCTCCGATTGGCCTTGGCCTGATCATGACGGGTTAGTGAAACACCTTTAGACATTACTTGCTCCCATAAGAAACCGTTGTGCAAAACTAACTAGCAAACAAAGGTGGTCTAATTCAATAGCTCAACTTAATTTGCTTAACTTGTGCCTCAAAGATAAGTCTGATCAGGCTGGCCAAGGAACCCCAAATCTTTTTGCCAACTTGAGAGAATGGGTCTTCAATCAAATATTGCCAAAACTAAATGGAGAACTAGAGTTAATTCTTTGTAGGACCCATAAGCAGGTCTCTGCAGACTTGAAAGACATGGTGTACAACATGTTCCAGCAAAAATTTAGTTCAAACAGCGAAGGGTTTTCGGAAGAATACGGCAACTACATCTCTTATGGAAGTATAAACGTGGAAATTTACCAAAGGATTATCATCTAGCACATTGCCACAGATCTCTGCTTTTACACAGATAGTGGTGCGTATGAATCTACAAATAATTTACTGGAAGTAAGCAAGGATATATCAGATTATATGATGTATATTCTTGTGATGTGTCCTTTTGTATTATCAACAGGAAATGCCATACTCAGTTTTGAAAACACCTGCTCATTCATTGAGGATTTTTTTTCTAGTGGAAAAAGCTCCCTAGGTTGCCTAAAGCCAATTGTTGTGCAAGGTTGATCTCAGAATATGCAGCTTCAAGCAATGAGGTAGACATGTATTTGTTGAAAGACTCTATTATCTTTAGCAGTTTTACTTGCAAACAAATTAAGTCAAATGGATGGAAAGTGGGAGATATTGAGTAGGTTTTGGGTGGAGAACCTAGCTTATGTTGCAATTCTTTGTCAAGGAAATAATCATGCGCAACTTCTTGGAAAAGGTGGGGAGTTTCTTACTCATGTCTGGCTTTTGATAGATCATTTTCACCTCACTAGGAGTTTTCAAAAGTCACGAACAAGACCTCAAGAGGAATAACAAATGGCATGTGTTAGAATATAAATGGGCTTGGACTCAATGTACTATTTATACTATATTCCTATTACTTGTACAACACTCATATACTTCCTATATAAAAGGCAATTTCTTGTACATTATTTGATACAATTTTGATTTAAAAGAAGTTGCCATCAAAATTTTATGGTGGGTTGGTCAAGTATGTTTAATTTATTTTTGTTAAGGTTTATACATAGATGTGTTGGCAAATCTTCGTGCAAGATATATAAAATTTGGGTTGTATCAATAGAATTGTGTTAGGGTTAAGCCTGTGTTAGACTACTGAAAGACGACATTATTTGATTTACTCAAAAATGAATAGTTGATCCTTTACGTATATCTTTTTGCACCATTATGTATTTTTGAGTGAAATGTATTTCATTGGAACTCAAACAACTAGGGCTTGAAATAGGGCATCACTTTAACTTAATTTGGATTTTTATAAAATGAAAAATATTTGTTTGAAGTTGGCACAATTGTGCTGACTTTGAGAACCTCGTTCAAGATATCAAACAATTTTACTCAAATGAAATTGCCACAAGTTGCATTCCTAATTTTGCTACAATAAATATTTTTTTTCAAATTTACCCTACTCTATGCACCAATATGAAACCAATTATTGCACAAATCTTAGAGGCAAGAAAGACAGCTACACCAAAACTAAACAAATCTATTTCTGTTCCTATCTTCCTAAGCCTAAACTGAGTAATGTCATCTTTGTGACCATAGCAAAACAAGAAAAACCATTGTATGTTCTTATACACCTTGTGCTCTAAACTGGTTGTTGAAATAATAGGGATATTTGCAATAAGTTCACTGCAACAAATCTTCAAGAAGATTACTTGGAGTGCTAGAGGTTCTAGTACATGTGGACAAGGAGTCATGGAGGCAATTCGCTTAGGGGGGGTTTCAAAAGTTCTAGGGTTACTACTGTAGTACTGTAGGAGGTAAGTTGGGCATTCACAAATGTTACAATAAAAAGTTTAGTTATATAAAGGTTTTGTAAGTAGATTATTGTAATTGTTTTTCCTTTGTAAATTTTATATATATGGGACTAGGTCCTCGAAGTGGTTTTTCCATTGAAAAGGTTCTTTGGTTTTTCACTTCGTTAGCAAATTTGTATGCGCTTTTCTTTTTCTTTCTTTTTTTCTTATTCTTTATTATTATTGCTTTAAATTTGGAATTTGCATTTTTTTTATTTGTGTGAACTACTTTAATACTGATGTGAATGAGCAATGAATTAGTAAAGTCTATCTTTTTTTGGGATATGCTAGCAAACTATGATTAAACTAGTACAAGAAGCCCCAAACTATGATCAGACTAGTACTTTTGGGGTATTTCACATTTGTGGCTAACACTTTTTTTAGATTGTTTTAAATGTAATTAAAGCCAACCTAGTAACCTTGTGTGGGCTCGGAGACATTGCTTCCACATTGTAGGCCTTGATGAGGACATTATAGATTAGGAGTGTCTTGAATCCCACATCGAATATACATTGACTCGATCTAGACTTTATAAACAACTAGTTGCAAACTCGTGCTATGCACGGGAACCTACCTGTTTGTATAGTAGACTAAAATAATTATATAAAATCTTAAATTGATTATGAAACAATACCATTGCATGAATTTATTGAAACAAAACAAAATATATATGACCACACAATAAAAAAATGTAAGAGAAAAATAGATTACCTTCAAAAGAATATATAATTCATGGTATAACACACGTATATGTGGCGTTTTTTCCACGTGGCGTCCACCTGGAAATCGAGTCTTAAAAAAAATTAAGATAAGATTAAAAACATCTCTCGACCTCTCTCTTCTCTCGTCCCTCTGCTTCTCTCACATTAACAACCAACGGTGACCGCAACCACCGCAAAAACACCAACAACCACCGCATCCACACAAAACAAAACAACCACCGATCTCAATGCTACCATAAGCTACCCACAAACTCACTTATTGCAACCCATGAAAACCCATTCACCTCCAAAACAACAACAACCACTGTGACAGATGAACCCCAAAATCCAACCCACCGTGACCGCCGCACATAGCCCAAACACCTATATATACTGCCGACCCAAAACACCCAACTCATAGACCCATAGTCATGAACCCACGACCAACTAACCAGCAGCCAAAATCAACCACCACCACCTCCATAACAACCCCACCACCACCAAACCAGTGAACCGAGTTGACTTAGTTGTTGGGTTTCTGCAGTTCATAGTTGAAACCACCACCTATCCACATCGTCCCCGCCACCTAGCAACCCAACATCTTTAGTCTGTGTTCCTGAAAGAAGAGAGAGCAAACATAGTGAAAGAAGGGAGCAAGGATTGGGGTGAGGAGAGATGTCTGAATGATTGGGAGAAAAGAGATGTAATTGTGCTGTGCAGCTTGCTAGCATTGATAATGTTTGAATAATATTAAATGTAAAGTGTTTTTTTTTTGTTTGCTAGCATGTACAAATCAAGTCTCTAAGACTCAATTTCCAGGTGGACGCCACGTGGAAAAAACGCTACATTAGATGTGATCAGACCATGGAAACCGAGTTTTTGAGACTCAATTTATAGGCCCTAAATCAAGCCTTTTAAACTTGAGATGTTAGTAATATATATATAGTTTGAAAATAGTGCTTACTAATTATATTGTTTGGAAAATAGTGTTAATTTCCAATTTTGGCCTGAAAACACATGCCCAAAAAAAAAAAATAATAATAAAAAATTTAGATGTTAAAACATATGTGGATACAAAATAGAGAAATAGAAGAGAAAATTTGGTCACCTTTTATTGAAATCTACTACAAATGTTAAAACTTCCAAAAGACAAAAAAAAAAAAAAAAAAAAAAAAATCAGAAGATTTAGACCTATAAATTATAAAAAGAAAAAAATAGTGACTTTATAATGGAGAGATATAAGAGAAAGATACATTCAAAAGAATAATCCATAGTTATAGTCGTTGAAATCTGGAAAATAGATTCAAATAGTGCAAAAAATTAATCCAAAAATTCAAATGTTAAAACTTCTAAAAATTAAAAAATAGATTTAGAGCTAAGAAATTGTTGAAACATAAAAATAAAATAAAATAAAATAAAAAGAAAAAAGATTACATAATAGAAAAATATATATTAGAACAATGGGTTACCTTAAAAAACTATAGCAATAGTGGAGCTGCTATTAGTGTGGCCCACACATGGGTTGTTAGGTAATAGTGACAGAGAAGATGTTGCGAACATTTTTGGATTGTAAGTGTAGAGTTTCATGTTAATTCAAAGACTTTTGGTTTGCTTAGCTTCGTTTGGGAGTTCATAAAGGAATGAAATGGAATAGAATGGAATGATCATTAGGGAATGGAAATGAATGGGATATATTTAAGCAAGGGAAAGGAATGGAAAAGAATGGAATTAAGTAATCTCAAGTGGATGTTTTAAAATAAAAGAATGGAAATGAATGAAAATAAATGGAATGTAAGTAATCTTATTTGTGAGTAACATAGAGGGAATTAAATGAATTCATTTTATAATAATATTACTATTATACCCCTATTTTAAAATAAAGTGTTGAATATAAGGGCTATTTTGAGAGTTTTAGTAAAAAATTCATTGAATCTAATTCAATTCCCTCCAATTCCTCCCAATTTCGAGGGGAATGAGAATTTGAGGTTTAAGAGAATAGAGAGGAATGAGTGTTCCCTTCTGCCGATTTCATTCCCTCCCACTTAAACTCCCAAACAAAAGAATGAACTTTCCATTCCCTCCATTAAAACTCCCAAACAAGTAAATGAAGAATATTTTAAAATTATTCTTTTCATTCCTTTCTATTCCATTCCATTCTCTCCTCCCAAACAAAGGCTTAGGGTTTTTGAGTTTCACATTTTTGTGATATGGTTGTAGGATTTTTAAAAAATTAATTAACTTTGTTTTTGGGATGAAAAAGAGTTTTTTTTTTTTTTTTTTTAAAACGTTTGTTGTTGAGTTTCACATTGGTTTGCTTAGGGTTTTTGAGTTTCATGTTTTATATGAAAGTGTAGGTTTCCTAGTACCAACCGTAGTAGGTAACATAAGGTAAAATGACTCTCTCTCACAAAGACCAATGTGAATCGAATAGAATCGAAGTGGACCGAATAAGACCAATGTGAACCGAATAGAACTAAATCGACCCAATAGGACCGAAGTGGGCTATATAGGACCTAATACGACCAAAGTGAGCAGAATAAGACCGAACTAACCGAATAGGACTAAAGTGGACAGAATGGACCGAATAGGACTAAAGTAGATAGAATGGACCGAATAAGACATAAGGTTACCGAATAAGACCAAAGTAGATCAAATAGGACCAATGTGAACCGAATATGATGAAAGTGCACAAAATAGGACCTAGTGGACTGAAGTGGACAAAATAGACTGAATAGAACCAAATAGGACCAATTTGGATCGAAAAAGACTACAGAGAACTGAATAGAACCAATAGACCGAATAAGACCGAAATGGACTGAATAGAGCCAAGTTGACCAAATAGGATCGAAATGGACCAAATTGTTGGACCGAAGTTAAAATAACAGTTTTATAATAGGGGTGTTATTTATTTATTTATTTTATATCCTTTTTCAAAAAAATTGTTATAAAAAATAATATCCTCTTTCAAAAAAAAATTTATATGCTCTTTCAAATTCAAAATAAAGAAGAATTGATACAGAAAAAAAAAAAAAAAAAAAAAAAACCGTAAAATTGAGCTAATAGAGAAGCTGAAGTTAATGCCTCGGGCCCGTTCGTTATTCATCGTTTGTATTTTGTTGCTTTTTTCAGTTTCTGTTTAAGTAAAAATCTTAAATAAGAAAAAGAAAAAAAAATCCTCACCACTTAAAAATAAACAAAACAAATTCATTAGTAGACAGTGCAAATTCAAACATTTCAAGAAGAGACCGAGTTTGAAGAAGAGACTGGAAACTAGTAGTAGCAAGCAAGTGTGAGAATTCTTGTAACTGTTTCATCGTTCGTTTTTTTTTTTTTTTTTTTTTTTTTTTTTGGGTTTTCCTAAGTGTATGTTTTGGGTGTGTTATCGACAAAATAAATCTGTATCTATGAACTCCTTTTGTTGCTTCTCTTGTCCTATGTTTTGACTTCTGCAAACTGCGTTTCCTGTGTTGAGATTTTATGTTTTGGGTTTCTTGAATCTGTTTTCAGGTTGTTGATTACATGGGTGACATCAAACTTGAATGACTGGGGGTTTTGTTATTTACTGTTAGCTCTTAGAATTCACATTTCACAATGAAATTTTCTCTTATAAGCACTAATTCCACACACCCATTTGCTCCATTTTGTGCCTGTGCCTACACATCCTCTCACTCTAAGCCAAAGTATCAGAACGAGAATCAGAATCCAAATCCAATTACAACATTTTGCAAACCCTTTACTTTGCCCACCATACTATCCTTGAAATCATCTCATTCTAAACCATCCAGATTAGTTGCGCTTTGTGCTTCCCGGGCTGCGAAACCATCCAATGCCGAATTGGAGAATAGTAGGTTGGATGAGGAGGCTTTGAGTGAAGAAACCATTGTTGAAGATGAAAATTCACAAAGCCAGTGGAATGTGGAAGTGGGGAACCCCATTGTTCCAGCCAATGTTGTCAAATTGAGCTTGAGTGACCAAGCCTTCTTACTATTGGCGTTCATTGCCTGCACGGTATGAAGTTTTCAGTTTTTTAGTGTTAATTGTGTTGTGAGGCTTGCAGTCTTCAATAGCTTTAATGGGTTTTCTTTGTTTGTTTTAAGACATGCTTGGTTTCCCCATTAGAATATAATAATGGATCATTTTGATTCTCCATCATATTGGAAGTGAAAATTAATCGCTATTCAGAACAAGATGAAGCATTGAATGACAAGATTTTAACTTTTTCAACAAATTACAGGTTTTATAAAGGAAATGAGAATGACATCCAAAGTTTTGCAAAATTTACAGTTCCCCTTCCTAACGTTTTATAAATATAAAGATATACAAATGAAATTCCTATTTCACCCTTGAGTTACCCTATTTTTGTGTAGTATCTTGCTTTGGTTGAGTGATACAGTACCTCATTTTCCTTTGGCTTATGAAATCCTTATTTTCCCCTTCTTATCTGATTCTCCTAAAAAAGAGAAATGTTTAAATTGGTAACTAAAAGTTCAAAATATGCATTTCATGGTATTTGTTATGTTTACCACAAATCTCAGGGAGGGGGTTATCTTTTTTGCAAAAATTTGGGGGTCACTTTCATTTCCTTATATCTTAAGGGAGGTTGTGGTTATTTTCTTAAATTTTTTATGTATATTGTAGCAATGGTTGTAACTCTAATGACTTGTCCAATTAACAGCAATGATTTTTTGAAAACCCATAACCATAAAGATATATCTATTCTTGAGGAACAAAATTTAGTACTTCATACTAATCAAATTTGTTCAGGTAATCTCATAGTCCCTAGAGGGGGAAAATGAAAACAGCAATGATGTTATTGGGAGTTTACAAGGGAGTGGAAAATATTTTCAGCTAATGACTTACCTTTTAAAAATTTGAAGTTGTTCAATGAAAGTTGGGCATTACTATGAGCAGTAAAATGATTATTGTTAAAATCTAGCAAGCTATGTTACTTCCATTCTAATTTGCAGGTAGTTATGTATCTTAGAATTAATTAATATCTTCTAGTAATCTTTGGAAAGGAGTATATGACAGAAAAAATGGTTATGATTTGAGTATGTTTTGATTTAAACTTGTAGTAGGCACTAAGTGTTCTGTTTTTTGGGACATACTTGCTAGCTTAAATTTTATTGAATTGACTATGGTTTATGTTAATTTTCTCTTATTAATAATCATGAATAATTTTCAATTATGTGCAGACTTCTGTGGCATTTACTGGTCTTGTTATTGCTGCTGTCCCAACACTATATGTAAGTTGTCTTATGTCTGACATTATGTTCCAGTTAAGAATCTCTTTATATTGCATGTCCCAGCATTATGTGTGAGATTTAGTAGGTTTCACTTTTGTCTATTTGACTACTTATTCTTTTGCATTTAGAATTTTAGACTGGGTAAATAAGAGTTGACTGGTTAAGTATTTGTTCCAATGATTTCTATAACTTTTATGGCTCTTAAGTGACTTAGAAATTTGACAGTTACTACTTACTATCCATTTTATGCTGCCATCTTCATCCATCCTCTTTTTGACCTTGCTGCCTTATTGGTCCCAGAGAAGCTGATCAAGTGTTTTGCCTTTGGTCCTTGTTAGGCCTGGAATAGGCAACAAGATACTTTGCTTCCTTTATGATCAATTGTTTTCTTTCTCATGATCTTTTCAGCTAATTGCTACAGTTCGATCCACCCCCCATTACACAGTAACCACCTAATCTCCTTCTTGCCAATAGATTTAATAGCAAGTAACAACTCTACCTTTCCTTGTGTCCTGACTAACTGTTTATGAACACATATGATATACAGAAACATGCTCTATATCAGTCTGATATGGAAGATGAATAGTGTCAAATCTGGTTTATGTAATATAACAATAGGTGCTAATTTGTGTAGGTATGCATATTCTTCTAATTTTGATTGCCTAAATAAAAAAATGATATACTAGATAAAGCTTGCTTATACCCTACTTTCTAATAGTTAAGGGTTTTTTCCACTTTGTGTTTGTGCATGAGTGTTTGAATAAAGAATGATTAATGCATCATTAGGAATTTGAAATTTTATCTGTATTCACATTTTACACTTTTTTCTAGGTAGGTTTTGTTTACACACTAAATTATGGGTATGAAAATTGGGATTTTAACATTCGTGTCATGTCTCCTAGAGAAGAAAACTCGAGTGTCATTTTTTATTGTATGAGGCATTGGTTTAAGTGCTTCTGCTCTCTCTCTCTCTCTCTCTCTCTCTCTCTCTATAAGTAATAATGATTTATAAAAGAAGGTGTTCTACATTTATGTCACAGAAAATATTGCTATCATCAGCAAATCAAAGATGAGAAATTAATAAGCTATTAGGAAATTTATTTCTTGCTCGAAAGCCTGATGCATATGCATCCTCCACAGCTCTCACCAATGTTCTGCTCAACACCCCCTCCATAACTGTTGTTTTTCTAGTAATTAGATTTCACCACACTGTTTTTATATTTTGGTTAAGATGTCTATCTATATATTTGTGTGTCTTAGTGTATTCTTTTCAAAACTCATTTTTTTAGGATCCCACTCAAGCTGTGTCTTGTAATGAATTTTTGGCTTTTTACTCATCTTCCTTTTCAAAAATTTTGGGATAGTGTTTTTGTCCTGATTCTGCTTCCACTTTTAGTGGTTGTAGGGCATCCATAGTCTTGTCTTTTGGATTGATTCTTGTAAACTTACCTGCCCACTGCCCCCACAACCCCACCCCCCCCCCCCCCCCCCTTTCCCTCCTTCCCTCCCTCTTTTCCTTTGGGGGGAAAAAAAAAACTCTGTTTTACCTGTTAGTTGAGATGTATCTGGTGGTTGTTAGATGGTTTGAGAAATGCTTGTGGTGCTCGAATTGTAAGAAGGTTGGCTTTGCCACTGTAGATTATCTCCAGAAATATATTGTCTCACAGTTGTGGTGGGGATTGTAATAGAAAAATTCTCCCTTGGGTGATAAGAATGTTGCTTAATTGACTTTATGCTCGCTGTTGGCTGGCCAACATTAATGTGAAGCTTTGGTGGTGCATAGTAATGAAGAAGCCCTCCATACATGTTGCTTTTGGGGCCATGCTGTAAAAACTGGCTTCTCAGTTGCTAGATAGGTGGACTTGCTGAGGGTTTTGATTTATTGTTGACATTAATTTAATTTGATGCTCTTTGGATAATATTTTCCTCAAACACATCCAAATTTTTTCTGTTTAAATGATCTGATTATTTTTATTGATTAGTCTATGAATCTGTAAATTTTAGGGGTAACACCAAGATCTTTAGGTTCTAACGTTAAAGTCCAGAGTTGTAAAGATATGATTTTGATTATTGATATTCAGATATACTACTGCCTGAGAACAATTTTAGAATTTTTTTTGTGGGTAGTATCATATCATGTCTCAATTTTGGAGATACTGCTGCTATCTGTGTTGGACTAATGCCCTCATTTGATTCTCTGGTCTGACATAATAATGTGAGTTTTCTTTTATGTCCCAGATATAGGAATTCTAGATGGTCTTAAATTTTTATTTGGCCAATACTTCATGTTCCTAAAATTTGCATTATTGATCAGAAAATTAATAATGTTTATCAGACTTCAATTTGCAATCTGTTTCTTGCACATTTGATCATTTGAGACTTGCAATTGTGATAGACATTTGGAAGTGTCTTTATTCTTGCACCTTAATCTGTTAATGGCGTACCAATAACTCTGAAGCTAATTTTGTTTTAGCTTAAGAATTGTGCAAAGCATCTCCCTTTCACGTTTTGAAGAGGTTTTCAAGTTATTATAATTTGGAAATTATAAGGTTCGTCAGATTGAAAAGCTTTATTTATGCCTTTCTATCTGCTTCATTCTGATGTGTGGGATTGTCTCTTGCTCCCCCCCACCTGTTCTCTCTCCCATCTCACTTATTTTTAGTAGATTCTGGTTGTAGATATCTAAATCATCTGAAGTTTGATGACAAAGTTTTTTTTCCCCTTTAAACATTTGGTTCTTATGCATCTGTTTTTCCTTTATATCCTTAAGGCAATGGGGAGAGCTGCAACATCTCTTTCAAAGCTAGCAGATACAGCTCGTGAGGAGCTCCCTAGTACTATGGCTGCCATTAGGCTATCTGGCATGGAAATCAGTGACCTTACACTGGAACTAAGTGATTTAAGGTGATTATAAGCTCCCTACTTTTGATTATCCTTCTAATTTTTTTTTCTTCCTTTAATTCAATTTTTGGTTGTTTTGTGGAATGCTACTGGTAAATTACCATAATTTCTTTTTTCTCTGTTGCACATGTTTATCATAAGCTATACGTGGACTTCCTTCTGTAATCTGAAAGGACCTTCCTTAAATTGTTACTTGGGTCTCATAAAATGTAAACTGGAACCCTTCTGTTACCTTGACCTTCTTCAGGGTTATATGGTATCTATGTATAGTCCAGAGAAAAAACCAGGAGTCCTGTAGCCCCATCTTGCTGGGAAAAACTCTTCTTTGCTTCTTAATTGAATAGTTTATCATGGAAATGATTGCTGTACTATGTTTTTATTATTCTCACTTCCACTGTTTCATCGATGATGCTTTGATATTAATATATGTTTATTCCATTTGGTGCTCAGCCAAGAGATAGCTGATGGGGTCAGCAAATCTACTCAAGCTGTGCAAGCAGCAGAAGCTGGAATTCGACAAATTGGTGCAGTTGCTCGCCAGCAAACTATCTGTATGTTGGAGCTGCAACTTTTCTTCCTCTACGTCAAACAACACCCCCCCCCCCCCCCCCCCCCCCCCAAAAAAAAAAAAAAAAAAAACTCTCTTGAACCCCAAATCTCCTTTTCAATTTTGTTTCTGGTTATTAATATTGTTCCCCTTTCCTATATTGAGGACTGTTATGTTTGTATGATACAGCAATGATTCAAGAGAGAGCGAGCCTGCCCATCATCTCTTTGCAACCTGTCGTTGCTGGAGCTGCAAAGAAGACTTCTCATGCTGTTGGCCAAGCAACAAAGACCTTCATGAATATGATCTCTCGGGGGGAGTTCAACCCAGAGAATGAAGACGACAGTGGAATTGATAGAGTGGAGATTTAAAGGTTTGCTGCTTCCCAATTAAGTGTGGCCTTGTGTACATATTGCAGTGAACATAGACATTAGCTTCAAATGAGTGTGATTATGCAAATGCCCAAAAAATTTTGGGCTAATTTTAGTCATTTGCCTCATATTATTTTTCTTCTTTAAAACCCCAATAAATAAATAAATAAAAAATAATAATAATCCATTTAAGTAATGCCTTATACTTTCTTAGCGGTTCCTCAAAAATAATAATAATAATAATAATAATGATGCCTTATGTGGCAGCCAGATACCCTTTGAGCAGTAGTATTTGGGCCTCAATTAATTTGTATGTGGGCTATATCTTAATCCTACTGGTTTGGCTCCAAGCTTCACTTGGTTTATGTCTCAACAAGACCTTACTTGCAAGTTTTCCCTTCTCAGCTCTCCTTTGTTTTTCTCTGTCTCTCACTCTCCAGTTTTTCCAACCTCTATCTATTTACCCTCTTTCACCTTTTATAGTCTCATGTTGGTGGTGTGATCATCATTATTCTCCCACTCCACACATATTCTCACATTCGACAGAATCCCAAGGGATCCTCACAACTTTAGAGGGGATTCCCTTGTAATTTGCTCTAGATGTCAAATAATGTTCGGCAGCAAATTTCCCCAATGGCACTGCTAGTCCTCGATTATCGACCTCGCTATATTCGTGTTTTATCCCGACTTCCCTCGTCACTAGTCAATGTTAAGCCAACCACTTAAAGACTTCTTCGAGTGGCTATCTCTTTGACCCGTCACCCCAACCTTTGGATTGGACCCATTGTCATAGGGCTTGGAGTTAACTCCCTCCATATGTACCATACTTAGCTCCTCTAATGGGCCTTGGGTCCTATTTTGGGTTCTGATTAGGTGGGTTAGCATAGGCCTTCTGGGCTCAACCCTCCACACCTTATTTTATATCATAATTTTGAAAAATGCTAAAATTATAAACTATTTTACAAATTGCTGATATAGTGAAAGATTATTGATTAGTAAAATAGTATCGATTTCAAATGAGAATTAGTAAAAATTGGCGGCATCAATAATTTGTGGCTATAGCATTACTCTATAGTTTTAATGGATTATAAGAAAATGCATAAAGCTTGACCCTAGTAACAAACAGCTTACAATGTTTTTCCATCTGCAAACTTGTATTATACATATTCCAGCTCAAGTGAACAACTTTCAATGCAATTATTATTGCTATCCTGTATTTGATGTCATCACAGAAATGAAAGTATCAATGCCTGAATTCCAAAAGCTTGTAACAAATCCAAGTCCGATGCTAGCGTTGAAGAATAACCTTTCAGGATGATCCTAGTTAGATTAATGGATGAATTCAAGATACTTTATGCAGAGAGGCCTGTTATCTCGTCAAGGATTCTACCTGTAAGGTTATTTCCAGAGAGGTCTATGGCATTAGATTGCTACCACCGTCAAGATCTCTTTGTAATAATATTGATGTATGCTTGTGTAATAGACTATAGTTCTAAGCAAATCTACCTATTATCATAGACCAAAGTACTCAGATTGCCAGAAAGTTGGGAATTAGTCCAGAAAACTTGTTATGTGCAAGATCTAGGGACTGAAGAATTGGTAGAATGCATTATTGTTTAGGAATATATCCACTGTAATGTTGGACTTTAGGCTTAAAATCCAAATTTGTGACATGCTTTCTCACATCCATGAGGGTAGGCTTCTTGAAAATCTATTCCCTTTGAGATCAATGCAACTCTAAATTTGTGCAATTCAACAAGGAAAAAGGAATTTTAATTTGTTATTGCTCAACATTGATACACCGATGGAACTTAGAAATGAATTGAATTTGGAATACCTGCTCGTTGTCTAAAGGATTGGGAATTGAAATGTTTGATACTTTGATAGTAATTGGAATATAGGAAAAACGTTAGCACTAAAGCTATTATAACTCTGATTTCATAATTCAGAAACACAATAATTTTATTCTCATTTTCAATCACTCGTAACTCATTTTTTTGAGTTACGAGTGATGAAAAGTAAGAAAGAAAATCAAGTCAAACAAGTTGAAATGATATGAATCCCACAAAAAGTAAGTAATGAATGATGAGAATTTAGCGGTGAAAATCACTCAAACTAAAGATGGCCTTAACTTTGTTCGAGTTAGCCTTGCACTAGTTTCTTGATCCAAATCTCATGTCTCGTCCTCTGCATTTGTATTGTACACTGATGGGCTGGTTTTGAAGGGTATTGGGCTGGTTTGCATCTTTTGGCTCATTTCTTAAATTTGACATTTTTTTTTTTATATATAAATTAAACGTTAACTTTTTTTCTTTTTCTTTTTTTGAGAATCAATTAAACGTTAACTTAAATTAGCTATTAATTTATTTTAGATATAATATGTAAAGTAAATGGTAAATTAAACCTAACCTCCTTCAGGTTTTATGAGTGGACTTTTTTTTTTGTTTTTTGTTTTTTTGTTTTTTGTTTTTGTTTGTTTTAAGATTTGTATAAATGTAATAGTTTAAACCATGCTCACTTATCGTATGACTTTTTTAATGGAACATTTTATTTAAAAAAAAAAAAAAAATCAAACAGTGAACAAAATTACACTCTTTCATGATATAGGTGATAAATGACACTTATTCTTAAAGAATTGTATAAATTAGTAAGCTTTTAAAAAAAAAATTAAGAAAAGAATTAAATATTTAATTTGGAGAGTAACATTATGTAAGGACATCTCTTATAATATTTTTCATTGATAGGAACCTCAACCAAAAAAATGTGACATTTCATTCATAATTAAGAAGTCAAATTTAGGTGGGTTCTAGTTAATTCAACTAGTAAAGTCTTTGATAGTTGAATAAGAGATTTGGGGTTTAATTTCTGCTTACACTAAAAATTAATTAGTATTTTAGTTTGATAATAAAGAACTATTATCAAGAACAAATATTATAGTTTGAAACTCTTTAAAGTTAATAAAAAACCAAAAAGAAGTCAAAATTTAGCCAAGTTTGCCGGGTTTTGTATAAAGTACCTTAAAATATTAGGGGAAAAAAAAACCTTAAAATAAATAAAACCAACTCAAGTGAACTTGGCTGTGATTTTGATAAACATTCAGTGAAGGTTTTTTTTTTTTTTTTTGGGTTAAAAATGAAACCATGTTATGAATCTTTTAATAATTTAATAGCTGTTTGATAAAGAACCCAAACCAAGTGTCTCCAAACTCTAAAAAGCTGTGACTGTGTCAACACCACCCCTACCAAAAATGAAGGCCATAGTGATAACCAGTCCTGGTGGCCCAGAAGTGCTGAAAATACAAGAAGTTGATGAACCCCAACTCAAAGACGATGAGGTTCTCATCAAGGTCGAGGCCACAGCGCTGAACCGTGCTGACACGTTTCAGAGGAAAGGTGTGTATCCACCACCCAAAGGTGCCAGTGAGTACCTTGGTCTTGAGTGTTCTGGGACCATCGAGGCTGTTGGTAAAGCCGTCTCCAAATGGAAAATAGGCGATCAGGTCAGTTTTTCTCGAGAGTTTGTTCATTTCTTTCTTGGGTTTTGTGTGTTTGATGGGTTTTTTGCTTTTGGTTGATGAGCAAATGAGAAGGGAAAATGGAATATTGGGTGTGTTGAAAGGTTGAAAAATTGAGGGAATTATTTGGATTTAGCTTGGTTGAGGTCTAGTGGGTTTTTCTTTTTTCTTAGAATGATGTTTTGGAAGGTTTCATGTAATGAAGAATCTGAGACACAACCCATAAATTAGTTTTGTTTGGTTAATGGTTAGTATTTATGATAATTGAATATAATTCTCCTTGGAATTTGGAAAGATAATATGATTGTGCTAATTCGATCAATGTTGACTTGTTTGAATTTAAATGGGAAACATAATGTATTGCACTTAAGAAATTGTACCTTTTTTTTTTTTTTTTTTTTTTTTTTTTTTTTTTTAATAAGAAAGAAATTGCACCAAAGTTTTGTTCGTATGATAAATTATTGATGGTCCAAAAAACTTAAGTTATGAGATGATGAATGTAATCATTTAACTAATATTGCAACACTCCTCTCATGTGCGGGTTGAACGGCTTATATTTTAGATGGAAGGTTGAGTAGAGACGTTCTCAAACTACTTGTGATGATGCCATGATAAATTACTGATCGTGCTGAAAGCTTAAGTTATTAGAAAATGGTAAATTTAATCATTTAAATAATATTCTAACAATATATATCATGCGCATGTTCCTTGGACTTTTCTGGTTCATTTTGTATTTTAAAGTACTTTAATTGTGGTGAAGAAAGTTATGACCAAGGATTCAAGGCTTTGTGTGTCTTTATAGCTTAAAATTGAGAAGAGAAAACCGATAGGGAAATTAGATTATTTTATCAGATACAGTAATGTAATTATAAGTTAAGGGAAGTATTTGGATTCAGCTTGGTTGAGGTCTAGTGGGTTTTTATTTTTCTGTTTTAATTTTTTCTTAGAATAATGTTTTGGAAGGTTTCATGTAATGAAGAATCTGAGACAAAACCCATAAATTAGTTTTGTTTGTTTAATGGTTATTTATGATAATTGAATATATTTCTCCTTGGAATTTGGAAAGATAATGTGATTGTGCTATTATGATCAATGTAGACTTGTTTGAATTTAAATGGGGAACATAATGTATTGCACTTAAGAAATTGTACATAAGTTTTGTTCATATGATAAATTATTAATGGTCCAAAAAGCTTAAGCTATGAGATGAAGAACTTGATCATTTAACTAATATTGCAACACTCCTCTCATGTGCGGGTCGAACTTAATCATTTAACTAATATATATCATGCACATGTTCCTTTGACTTTTCTGGTTCATTTTGTATTTTACAGTGCTTTAATTGTGGTGAAGAAAGTCATGACCAAGGATTTAAGGCTTTGTGTGTCTTTATAGCTTAAAATTGAGAAGAGAAAACAGATAGGGATATTAAATTATTTTGTCGGATACAGTAATGTAATTATAAGTTAATGATGCAGCACCAAAACTCTTTGGTAGGCCAGCAACTTGTTAAGCCTTATAATACTATTCTTCCATCAAAATGATGCAATGCTTTTTTGCTAATATAAATCAGAGAATATGAGAGTTGAGCCACTGTAGAGTGGTTCTTTGATGGTGCTTACAGGTAGAGTTGGCCTTTTAACATGATTGAATAGCAGTAGTACACTGTATCAAATTAACTAGTCATAATATATAGGTATGTGCTCTTCTTAGTGGAGGAGGGTATGCCGAGAAGGTTGCTGTTCCAGCTGGACAAGTTCTTCCTGTGCCACCTGGTGTTTCTCTCAAGGATGCTGCTAGCTTACCTGAGGTGGCATGCACTGTTTGGTCAACTACTTTTATGATGAGTCGGCTATCTGCTGGGGAAACATTTTTGGTAATTTCTAAGCCAACTTTCTCCAATTTCACTTTATGATTATGTAGCATAATTTATGGTCCCAATCATAAATGGTTCAAAATCACTGGGACCATCTTGTGCAGCTTTTTTTTTTTTTTTGGGTTAAATATTATAATACACAATTTTCTTTTAAATTTTTTCGTTCACACATGAAATCTGAAATGTCTATGGTAACAACATATGTGATTGATAGTGTTAACCACTGTGTATGATACATGCTCTAAACGATAATTTCTATCTTTTTTGACTTTATCAAGATGGTGCCTCCAATGTGTAACTGATTGATATTAAATTTTCAGGTTCATGGGGGCTCAAGTGGTATTGGTACATTTGCAATTCAGATGGCGAAATACCAAGGGGCAAGAGTGTTTGTTACTGCAGGTCCAGTGTCACTTTTCTTCTGATGCATAAGCTTAGTGTCCATGTATTCATATATTTTTAGATTGTTAATGGCAGGGAGTGATGAAAAATTAGCTGTTTGCAAGGATCTTGGGGCTGATGTGTGCATCAATTACAAGACAGAGGACTTTGTTAAAAGGGTAAAGGAAGAAACAGGTGGAAAAGGTATTTTCTTTAATATTGAAAAATCTTTCCTCAATGTTTATAGAGATTGATGTTTTTATTATTATTCTTTTTGCAATGATTATTAGGTTAATAACTAACTAAATGTTCAATGGCAGGAGTTGATGTTATTCTGGATCATATTGGAGCATCCTACTTAAAGAAAAACCTTGAGAGCTTAAATTTTGATGGGAGGCTTTTTATTATTGGAACTATGGGTGGCTCTGTTACAGAGATCGATCTCCGTGCTCTTCTTTCGAGGCGCCTTACAGTGCAATGTATGACACTTGATATCGGGTCTTAGTACCATAGCTTTGGAGTTGGATAAATTTGTTATCTCTCATTCTTTTTTGTTTTAAGTTATATAATATGTACAACTGCTGAATCATTCAACCATTTCAGATGATATGTTTTGCTTCTTACATATGATTATATTTCTGTCATGATAATGATTTATGACCTATATATTGATATATGGGAAGTAAAACATGACATCTGAATTGAGGCTCTGTGTTGGAATGTTGAGCTGTATAATATTGATACTGGGTAAACTTACTGACCAACAATGCTATAGTAAATTTTTTGAAGGATGCACCATCACTAGAATGTGAATGTTGCTGGGTACTAAGAAAATTATGCCATCAAGGGGGAAACTATATTTACCATAAATTACTTTCTAAGTTGGAGTTTGGAAAAACATCTCTAGATCACATTCTAAGTTCTGGAAATTGTTGTTGGCTGTTCCTAACAAGTATGTCCAGTATGCATGTTTTTCTTTTTAGGTTGAGAAAAAGTGTGGAGCGGGATCAGAAAACGTGTCCAAAACATGAACTATTTCATTCTAATTTCTGGAAATAGTTGTTTGGCAGTTCCTATTAAGGATTTCCTGTATGAGTATACTTCTTTTTGGGTTGAGGAAAAGGAGAGGGAGGATGAAAAAATCTATCCAAAACATGAAGGAATTCAGTTTCCCTAATGTTTTCACAATAAATGAACCTCTTTAATTTTGGCTCTGAAGACTTTTCTTAATTTTTTGTCCATCTTTTTGTTAGGATTCTTTCTGCATTCATAATCATGCAAATTCTCTCACATCTTTTTTTATCCTTTAATTATTTGACATGTATCTGTTTTACATTTCATCCTGCAAATCTACTATGGATAGTTCCAAATTTGATGGTAAAAGTAATTTTGTATAGATAAATGTCCTATTGAGAAGTGTTTTTTTCCCCCTGATTATAAACACTTTCTTAGTGTATGCTTTTTTTTCCCCTGCATATAATTATTGTCTTCTTCTTTTTTCTTTTTTATTGTATGTAGCTGCTGGCTTGCGATACAGGAGTACAGAAAACAAAGCAGTGATTGTTAGTGAGGTTGAGAAGAATGTTTGGCCTGCAATTGTGGCAGGCAGGGTGAAGCCAGTGATATACAAGTATTTCCCGTTATCGGAAGCAGCAGAGGCTCACCAGCTCCTGGAATCTAGCGTTCATATTGGAAAGATACTGCTCGTTCCTTGATTTAGTGGATATTCTTGTGGCTCACATGGTTGATATGGTTATAAGACCTTTTGCATATATGTTGTGGCAATGCTTTTATATGTGTCTTTTGTCTTGTAATTTGGGAACAAAGCAACTTAACTGCAATGGATTTTGGACGTTCCATGTTACCTACCTACGTTGAATAAATTGAATTTGTGCTTTCTAATAGTAGCAAATGACATGATTCTAGTTTATATTTTAAAGTTCAAAAAGGTATTTAAGGGTATCTTTGGTTTGGGTGAAAAAGAGGAGAGAAAATTGTTGGGGGTTGGTTTTTTCTTCTATTCGGCTGTACTGAAAATTGGTGGATTTCAATTAGCTTAACAGCTAAAGTCCAATCGGGTCCACAAATACAAATTGACCAATTAATGAGAGAATGAAAAGGAAAATAAGCTAGCCAAATGAATATCAATTTCGCTCATACATGCTCAATGTCTCTTTAGTATCTACTGGCCGGAAAATTATCGAACTCCTCCAATTGGCAATCATGCTTTGCAAAAAGAGTATTAAACAGAAAAACTCTGCACACAGGGAATGTGATCTAACCATCTTTCGTAGAAGACACAGGGAAGAGGATGGTACATGTAGACAATGGCCCTTCAAATGGAAAGAAAGAAAGCAAAAATGGGAAGTAATAGAGGGAATTACAATGAGCTACTAGCCCTCACCTTCACTGCCAAACCCATCACCATCAAGCTGTTACACAGTGTGTCCGTACACACATTGCATGCAAAGAACTGAAAATTTACAATCACGATTTTCAGTCGTTTGCACCCTGTGTGTGTGTACGTACATACACAATGTGTGCAACATTCAGTAACGTAGGGACTGTCTTTACATTTCTTAATGTACAACGGTTTATACAATGTCAATATTTTGCACGCGTCAGCTGATATCCTGTTGTGTGTTCAAAACAAAATGTTATGGGACGGGAGTGTGCAACAAGAGTGTGTCAGTTGATATGTGTTTATTTTGTAGGACGGGAGTGCGGGTGCTACAAGAGTGTGTCAGCTGATTTCCTGTCATGTTTTCAAAACACGAGTTTGAGTGTGTAACAAAGATTTTTGCATTTTACAAAATTTACACACTTTCCCTTGAGTGTGAGTGTGTTAGGTAAAGTGCACTAATCAGTGCTCGTTAACTTTAGCCAAACGAGTGTGTCCAAGACTCCAAACTCGAAAGCTGTGTGTAAAGTGTGAAGTCAACGCCCAAAAAATGAAGGCAATAGTGATAACCAGTCCGGGGGGCCCAGAAGTGCTGCAACTACAAGAAGTGGATGAGCCAGAACTCAAAGACGACGAGGTTCTCATCAAGGTCGAGGCCTCGGGGCTCAACCAGGCCGATACGGTTCAGAGGAGTGGCGCGTACCCACCACCCAAGGGTGCCAGTCACTACCTTGGTGTTGAATGTTCTGGGACCATCCTGGCCCTTGGTAAATCCGTTTCCCGCTGGAAAATCGGTGATCAGGTCTGTTATTTTCATTTCCCTTGTTCATTTTATGAGTTTTTACTTTCACTTGGAATGAGAAGGAAAAATGGAATATTGGGTTTGTTAATGTTAGTTGATCAAAGTTTAGATCCAAACATTTCAATTTATTTTTTTCAATCCATTATGTGACGGTTTATAAAACTATATATGAGTATTATTTAAGTAAGTTATATGATTTATTAAAAAGTTTATGCGACTAAAACTACATGTGTATAGTTTCTTTAGTTACAATATAATTGGTTAGAATAAGATGGCTCTAAAATGGTTAATCCCTCCATTTGTTTTCGAAGACTCATTTTTCTGGAAAACATTTTCTAGAAAAGTTGCCCCGTGTTTGATTGTGACCTTGAAAATGAGCTAGAAAACGCTTATGTGGGTGGAGAATTTATTTGTGATAGTTTGTTGAGTATGTGATGATCCCGAAAACGTTTTACGTCTGCCATATTGGGGTCGTTTTCTGTTGACCATGAAAAACGTTTTTCTACGATTTACATTTTCTGATCTGACTTCGAAACCTGTCTCAACTTTACCTTACAATTAAAAAGTTATAAGAAGTTTAAAATCGCAGGTTTTGCATTCCACTTCTTGGTAGGTCAGCCACTTGTTAATGCAATGCTTCTTTGATCTTATAAATCATAGTATAGGAGAGTTGAGCACTGTAGTACGGTTCTTTGAGGGTGCTTACAAATAGAGTAATCATTTTAATGTGATTGAATAGTATAAGTACACTGTATCAAATTAACTAGTCGTGGTGTGTGTGTATATGTGTATATATATATATATATATATAGGTATGTGCTCTTCTTAGTGGAGGAGGGTATGCCGAGAAGGTTACTGTTCTGGCTGGACAAGTTCTTCCTATCCCACCTGGTGTCTCTGTCAAGGATGCTGCTAGCTTACCTGAGGTTGCATGCACTGTTTGGTCAACTGTTTTTATGATGAGTCAGCTATCTGCAGGGGAAACATTTTTGGTAATTTCTGAGCCTTTACGATTATTTAGTGTAATTTTTGGTCCAATTTACAAATGGTTTGATAATTTATGTACAATACAAAGCTAAAATGATAATTTCTATCTTTTTGTTTGTTGCAACATGGTGTCTCCAATGCAAAACTGATGAATATTAAAATTTAGGTTCATGGGGGCTCAAGTGGTATTGGTACATTTGCAATTCAGATAGCTAAATACTATGGAGCAAGAGTGTTTGTTACTGCAGGTCCAGTATCACTTTTCTTCTAATGCATAAGTTTGGTTTCCAAGTATTCATACATTTTTAGATTGTGATTGGCAGGGAGTGATGAAAAATTAGCTGTTTGCAAGGATCTTGGGGCTGATGTGTGCATCAATTACAAGACACAGGACTTTGTTAAAAGGGTGAAGGAAGAAACAGGTGGAAAAGGTATTTCCTTTAATATTAAAACCTCACTTTTCCTCAATTTTTATAGAGATTAATGTTTTTCATTATTCTTTTTGCAATGATTATTAGGTGATAAAAAAAAAAGAACAACTAACTAAATGTTCAATGACAGGAGTTGATGTTATTCTGGATCATATTGGAGCATCCTACTTAAAGCAAAACCTTGAGAGCTTAAATTTTGATGGGAGGCTTTTTATTATTGGAACTATGGGTGGCTCTGTTACAGAGGTCGATATCCGTGCTCTGCTTTCAAAGCGCCTCACAGTGCAATGTATGACACTTGATATCAGGTCTTAGTACCATAGCTTAGGAGTAGGATGAATTTGCTATCTCTTGTTCATTTTTGTTTGAAGTTTATATAAGTACAACTGCTGAATCATTTAACCATTTCAGATGTCATGTCTTACTTCCCAAATATCTATATATTTCTGTCGTGATCATTCAACCATGATCATGGCAGAAATATATTTATTAATGGGAAGTAAAACATGGCATTTGAAATGTAGCTCTATGTGTTAGAATGTATGATCTGTGTAAACCAAGCTACATAATATAGATACTGGGTTAACTTACTGACCAACAATGCTGTAGTAAATTATTTGAAGGATGCAACGTCACTAGAATGAGAACATTGCTGGGTACCAAGAAAATTAGGCCATCAAGGGGTTACTATATTTACCATAAATTACTTTTTTAGGAGGATTTTAGAAAACCATCTCTAGATCACATTCTAGGTTCTGTAAATTGTTGTTGGCTGTTCTTAACAGGTATGTCCAGTATGAGTGTTTTTCTCTTTAGGTTGAGAAAAAGTGTGGAGGGGGGGATCAGAAAATGTGTCCAAAACATTGAGTGTTTCATTCTAAGTTTTGGAAATCATAGTTTGGAAGTTCCTATTAAGGATTTCCTGTATGAGTATTTTTAATTTTGGGTTGAGGAAAAGGAGAAGAGATGGAGGGGGGAGGGAGGATGAAAAAATCTATCGAAAACATGAAGGAATTCAGGTTCCCTAATGTTTTCACAATAAATGAACCTCTTTAATTTAGGCTTTGAAGACTTTTCTTGATTTTTTTACATTTTATTAGGATTCTTTTTGCATTCACAATTATGCAATTTTATTCTCTCATCATCTTTCATTATTCTCTAATTATTCATCATGTTTCCATTTTACATTTGATGGTAAAAGTGATTTTTTTTCCTGAGTAAATACTTTCTCAATGCTTTTTTTCAAGCATATAATACTTACTCTCTCTCTCTCTCTCTCTCTCTCTCTTAATATTGTATGTAGCGGCTGGCTTGCGATACAGGAGTCCAGAAAACAAAGCAGTGATTGTTAGTGAGGTTGAGAAGAATGTTTGGCCTGCTATAGTTGCCGGCAGGGTGAAACCAGTGATATATAAGTATTTCCCATTATCTGATGCAGCAGAGGCTCACCAGCTCATGGAAAACAGTGGTCACATCGGAAAGATACTGCTTGTTGCTCAATTCAGTGGATGATCTTGTGGCTCAGATGGATGATGATATGGTTTTAAGACCCTGTGCGTATATTTTGTGGCAATGCTTTTATGTGTTATAGTCTTGTAACTTGGGAACAAAGCAAAGCTTAACGGTAATGGATTTTGGACGTTCAGATTTACCTACCTACTTTGAATATATTAAAAAAATCCTGTGGAATTGAGTTCTGCTTTCTAATATTAGCAATGACATGATTGAATCTAGTTCCTATTTTAAAGTTCAATAAGGACTTTAAGGATGTGTTTGGTTTGGGTGAAAAAAGAGGAGAATATGGTTGGCTGTTGGTTTTTCCTCTATTTGGTTGGACTGAAAAGGGGTGGAAAAAGGGAAGACCAGGTGTTTGCCAATCGGGTCAAATACAAAACTGCCTAATGAATGAGAGAAAATGGAAAGGAAAATAAGCTAGCCAAATGAAATATCAAAATTTTCCTACCCCTTAACAATGTCTCTTTAGTCTTTACTGGCCAGAAAATGATCAAACTCCTCCATTTTGCAACCAAGCTTTGGACAGAGAGTATTAGATGGCAAAAAAAATTGCGAACAGGGAATGTGATCTAACCATCTTTCAGAAAAGAAAGAGGGAAGATGGTAGACTTTGACAATGACACTACAAGTGGAAGGAAAGACAGCAAAGATGGGATGCAACAGAGAGAAATACAATAAGCTGCTAGCCCTCACCTCCATTGCAAAACCCATCACTGGCAAGAAGCTTTAAAATTGCACCTTCAAATGGATAGATTCCCACCACCCAAAATGGTGCCACTAATGCCATGTAGAGATTTTCTATACTCTATATACGTGGCTTGCCACATAGGAGTCTTTTTACTTGCCCTAGTGTTAAACATCAATAAACACAATCCTTCAAATTATTGGTTTAATTTACAGCTAAGTGGTTCTCCAATAAGTTCAAAGAAAAAGGAGGATGCAAGACACTATATGAATTAGAAATTGTAAATATATCTTGATAATAAGTTCAAATAAAAGGGAGTACAAAATATAGAAGTAGAAAACCTTGAAAATTTGGAATTGACTGGCTTAGGAAGCTTATTTTGGCTATGACACCTCGACTAATCAGAGCATATCAAGAAAACTGTCCGAAGCACTAGAGTGTCTTGTGATCTAGGATCTGTTTGCTTTGATTTCTCTTCTAAAGCAGTAATTGAAACATTCAAGCACCGCAAAGAGCTTCAATTGAAGCATTTTAGCACTTGAGGGCATGGGTCACCAAATTTGGTAGTGGAGTTTGGGATTGCACACCCCTCCTGGCCAGTGCAAGCCTGCAAATCCTCAATATGTGAGAATCAATACTAAGCAAATAATTCGGAAGACAAACTTAGGCTGAAGTGAGATAGGCTGCTCGTACACTTTATCAGATCCTATTCAGGTTCCAAAGCCATATTCTTATATCCATATCTATATGTTATATATAAAAATGGAAGTGTAACATTTAATATAGCTATACTTCACTTGTGCCACCTTATCTGCCACAGCATCGGTAGCATTATCATTCTTTTCTTATTTGTTTTTTCCTCCTCTTTTTTATTTTTATTTTTTTTTAATTTTTACAATATTAAATAAATGAATAGATGAAATTTACACATTCAATTTTTTTACAATATTAAATAAATGAGTAGATGAAATTTACACATTCATCTTGAGCTTGGGCGGTTCTAACTATACATGTATCTTTGCCTTTATAAATTAATCTAATTTAATTTAGAGGTTTATAACTAAAAATTGAAATGAATGAAGAATCAAAAACTTTGCCATTAAATACCCATCTACTTTGATTTTGATGTTTATAACTAAACATTTAAATAAATGAAGAATAAAAAGTAAAAGATATCTTCTATACATATTCATCTTAGTTGGCTTTAATTTTACATATGACTTTGTGTTTACATATACATATACTTTAATTCGATATTTATAATTGAATAATGAGATCAATGAACATATCGTTTATAAAAATGTATTCACAAATCCTACTTAATATTTGATGATGGAGATGATACAACCTGATAACCACCTCGAAGGAGGAGCCCAAATCGAGGGTGTTGTAGATCTACAAGAGGTTGTACCCTCGTTGTCCTATCCTTAATTAATTATTATGTGTTCTTTGATGCAAGTTTTTTTTTTTGTTATTTTCTTTACAATGTTGAATGCTTTTAATAAATGGTGTTTACTATGGACCTAAGTTGGGAGAAAATTAGATTTTAATTTGTCTTATTTCATGTTTTGTTAGGTTTTACTTTATTTTGTATAACAAGATGTTGAGGAATAGTTCGTGCAATTAAAGAAAATGGTCTATACAAATTAATTTTGAGCAAATTCCTCATTGTGTTTAAATATTTTGTTTGCAAAATTAGTAGCAAATTGTATGCCTTTGTCATATTATATTCCTAGATGTCTAAGTGATTGTTTTAAGTATTTTATAATATTTTATTTTGGTCATCATCTTCCTTAATTCATTATGGTCTTCTCTGAGATTTTTAAGAAGATAAATTTATTTTTTGTTTTAAAAAATTTTCATTTTTATGACAATTTTTTTTTTTCAAAAATTTTCCCCTAGCTTTTTTCCCCTTTGGAATTGTTTTTTTTTTTTTTTTAAATGAAAAAGAGTTACAATTATCGTGCATAAGGTTATAACAAACACTCTTAGAATCTGCCTATTTTTATTGAATTACTTCAAAACCTTACTAAAAATTTTGAATTTAATCATGCATTCTCAATGAGAAAAACAACAAGGTTTCCAAAACATACCTAAGTTTTTTTGCTCGCCAATTCGTTCTTCCTGTCTCTTATTCCAACTTCAATCTTAATGTACACAAGAGGAGTGGCAGTAAATCTTTTTGCATTTTAGTTTTGACCTGTAGTTTTGTTGAGTTTTATCAATTTTTGAGATATATTTTTGGTGTTTTGGATTGTAGGAAGAAAAAAATTGGGTTTGAGAAAAAAAAAATTAGTGAAGGGTTTGAGAAAGTTAGTTTAGTACTAAAAGAATAATTTCCAATTTCCAACATTCAGTTTTGTTCAATATATTTTTTTTTGTTAATTTAAAAATTTTTCTTTTTAGTTATTGTGCAAAGATTAGTCACCTTTTTCATAATGATTATGTTAGTGATATCTCTTCTTTTGTTTATGTACAGATAAATCATCTATGTTGGTGTTTAATTCTTTAAAATATCGAAAGCTAATTGCAAGTAGCATATGTAATTGGTACTTTCCTAAGTCCAATACATTTTTTTGTTTAGTGACGTTTAGTGCTGCCCCTATTTAACTAAAAGTGAGTTGGTACTTCATTTTTGTTTTATTTAAGTCATCTGCAATTTGTGGAGCCAAGGATAAATGTTACATTAATGGAAAATGTATTTATGTAGCATGCAAATACAATTTGTTTCACTCAAAGGACACTTAGCATTGCCCCTCTTTAACTTCAAGTTAGTTTTGTTTTATTGAAGTCATCTACAAATTTTGAAGTCGAGGATATATGATATATAAAGCAATTCTATTTGAAAATTTAACTGCAATTTTTTTTTTTTTTTGAGTTGATAAAAAATGAGTTACTTCATGTTATTAGTCTTTGTAATTGTCCAATTGCCTTTACTCTTTTATCTATTAACTTGCCAAAGGATTTTAAGATTTTTGAAGTGGCAGCCACATGACTTTTGTCTTTTAAAACTCTCTCTCTCTCCCCAAAGTATTAATTTTTTGTTGTTGGGCTCTCTCTCTCCCCCCCCCCCCCCCCACCACACACACACATTTTAG
Source organism: Quercus variabilis (assembly GCA_030445155.1). Lineage (NCBI taxonomy): Eukaryota > Viridiplantae > Streptophyta > Magnoliopsida > Fagales > Fagaceae > Quercus > Quercus variabilis. Next base: position 85,111,477 of record CP129449.1, on the reverse strand, counting down.
ACAAATAATATTTGTTTTTGGGATTTCTCTTTTCGCTTAGAAGGGCCATTGATATTGTTAAGGAATGCCAAGTTTTAATTTAGTTTGGCTTAATTCCTTAAATCAGTCACCTAAAATGATTTGAGAAGTGCTATGTCCACAATATTTTTATAACAAATCTCATGTGGTAAATTTTTTACTTGTTATCATTTGAACCCACTACTAAAATCGATTTTTCTTTCTATGGTAATAGCTAGTAACAACTTGTCACATTGGATATGTTGTGAAAGTGTTATGAATAAAATATTTTTAAAAAAAATTTAGGGTGTTCATTTTTTATTTATGATGGACAAAAGAAAAATATTTCAAAAATAATATATAAATTTTTTTTTAAGGTCAAGGTGCACCCTCACCATAACTGGAGCCGCCCTGATTGAGGAGAAATTATTGTATACTCCCGAAATACCATAAATGCGTACTCCCCCCTCTTACAAGAATGGTGGGTCCCACTAATTAATTTATGGTGAAACCTACTATTCATGTGAGAAGGAGAAATACGCATTTATGGTACTCTGAGAGTACATAATAATTTTCCCCGATTGAGCACCCTTACTATTAATAACAATACACATACACATAATATAAAACAAACATCAACATAATATTAAAACTTATAATGATAATAATCATGATGGTGGTACTTCTAGATTCTTAACCTTAAGCTATCATTATTTATTTATTTTTACCAATAATTATAGGTTGGAAAAGGTGCATTAAAATATGGATACTTAATTATTCTTTCTTCATGCATTTTTATCTTTTATAATTAGGACTTGAAGTATGGTAAACCCAATCAATGTACTCGGCAGTGGAAAATTGAATTGACTAATTAATATCAATTTTAATTACATTTGTATTTGAAAAATAAGACACCATGTACAAAACAAATATTAAATTAAAAAGACAATTCAAGCAATTGATGTCCAAGACAATTTTCTGAATTTAATGGATGTTGGAAAACATAATTTTGAAGGGACTCTCTTTTGTAAATCAGGGATTGGAAAAGAATTGCTACTTCCATAATATCAAATTAGTTTTCTAGATACTAGGCATTATGATGAAAATTTTGGCAAAAATGTGGTTAGTGGTCCATGAAGTGACGTCTCTGGGAAGGATAAGTGAGAGAGAATATGAAGCACACCATCATATCTACGCAATCATACAAAAAATCAGTGTTCAAGCTTAAAAGTTGTCTTTAATAGAAACTTCGTCATATCATTTTGAACTGCAATTAGTAATCATGTTTTTATAGTGGAGAATAAATAATAACTTTTTGTAATAAAATAATCTTTTATGTAATATCTTGGAGTTGGTCCCCATCACAAAAGTCAATAGTTACAGAGGGGATAAATATACAAAACTACAAATCCTGAAACAAGTTTATTATAAAGGCGCTGATGACATTATGAATCTGTCTCATTATTGTAAGCCTAACTTCATCCCACTTAGAAAAGACCCTTTATCACAATTCACAAGGGTAGAGCTCACATATGAAATAATGTGATACGGTAAACAGTTACTATAAAATAAGGTGATATTCTTATGGGCTTTTCTATAGATAATCATAATGGGCTTGTAGGATGAATAATCACCATGATTTTTGTTAAACATAATTTGACAATTTTTGTTAAACATAATTTGTTAAATTATGTATAACAGGTCTTGAATATAATTTCTAAAGAGATGAGTTTTTGAGATAGAAGATAAATAGTAACCATGAGATCGATTTTTCAACATAAATTCCATAGATTTTCAATAAGTTATGAAGTAAATAAGTATCATGGGTTTAAGATAAATAACTATGACTTTCCATGGGCTTTTTAAAGATAAATGTCATAGGTTTTAGAAATAAATATTATGAATGTTGTAATATAAGATAAATAGTGACCATGAGTTCTTATATAAATTCCATGGGTTTATAATATGGTATGAAATAAATAAATGTCGTGAGTTTAAGATAAATAATCATAACTTTCCATGAGCTTTTATAAGATGATTGTCATGAGTTTTGAGATTAGATAATTTCCATAAATTCCATGGGCTTCTAATATTATAGTAATAGGTTTAAGAACTTAAAACATTATTTATCATTAAAGTTTAAGTGAAATACTTATGATATAGTATTTTCCAAGTGGATAACCTTAGGTTTTTGATAAAGAGATTAAATTCTATAAGGACGTGGTGTAAAACCCATGTTTTACCCCTCCAATCCCAACATGCCACATCATCTTATCACATATTTAAGAATAAACACAATTACACTCAATCAATTCTAATACTCATATATAAATCCAACCAAATTGGAAATCTATTGAGATGTTATTAGGTGTGGTAGGATGTATTGAATTTTAATAAATTTTAAGTAAAATGTTGATGTGGCAATCACTTATTGGATGGTGTAAAATATAGGTTTTACACCCATCCTTAAAGAATTTAATCTCTTTGATAAAATAGTGTCATGTAGCAATGGGCTTTTAATGGTAACAAATAATTAGCTTGGGCTTTTGGTGGTGCCAAGTAGTTAGCTTGAGTTTTTAATGGTGCCAATAAGAATTGGGCTTTGATGTTGCCGACAAGAATTGAGCTTTAATAGTGCCATATAGCAACAGACTTTGATATTGTCTTGCCAATAAGAATTGAGCTTTAATGGTGCCATATAGCAATGAGCTTTGATGTTACCAATAAGAATTGAGTTTTAATAAATAATTTGTAATGAGCTTGAACCATGGGCTTTGATTATTGGATTTGAATTCCATTGATAAAATTGTCATGGGTTTAAACTATGAGTTTTGATTATGAGATTTGAATTCCATTGATAAAATAGTTTGTCATGAACTTGAATCATGAGCTTTTGAAATATTTCCATGCATAAGTAGTCTTGGGCTTTAAAAAGAATGAAATGTATTGGGCTCATAGGGCTGATTTTGGGTTTAATTAAACAATGATAATGAAATTGGATAAAATATGAATAATACTATTAAAAATAGTTCAATTTTTGGGGACAACAGAATATCTTTAATAAATTTTTAAAAAATAAATTATACATTATATTATATTATAAAATAATTATATATTATCACGTATCGCGTGAATCTACAACTAGTTTTATTAAAAACGAAATTGGTGACTGTTACTCATTGTCTCATTATGTATGAACAAGCAACAGTGTCATTACCTCCTGAATAACTTATGTCACGTTTACAAGGCAAATCCCTGGAGTGAATGTACCACAGTTTCCCTTAGGAGTACTGGAGTACCAAAGCTAGCAAAATTGATCATGTTGATGTGCTATCCTTGTTCACAGTTTAGCCGAACCTCAGGGATTTGAGACTTGAACTCCAAGTTTGATTTTCAAGAATCAACAGGCAGAGAATCGGGCTATGATACATGTGCACATATCTCTTGGCCAGTTCTTGTTAACAAAGAAATCTTTGAAAGGTCACCACCAAGGTCTTCACGAAGAACCAGAAGGTTCTCTCCCTGATGAAACAAGTATGTGGGATATGATACCTGAACATTACTCTCTCTTCACGATTAGTTATGAATTTACCTATAGCATACACAAAAGACTCTAGTACTGATGGTGATATATTAAAGTAAAGTAATATATTTTGAATTATTTATAATGCCAGAATGTTATAATGTTGTTTTGAAGAGATAAATCAATATGTTAACAAAAGCAAGTATATTCAAAAGCTGAGGAATAAACACATTGTGTCATGTTGATTGAATGATTCAAATTACTATTCTCATAAAGAATTACTTATAAATTTCTTCAATTGGTAGATATATCTATTGCATTCCTTTTTTATTTTTCTATTCTTTTTCTCATAAGTGTAATAACTTCATTCTGATAAATGAATTAGTGCCCTCAAATGGATAGAATAAACTTGATGCACTATCCAGCATGAAGTGCACTAGTCTAATCACTAGGTGCAGAATAAACTTGTTAGGTTCTAAAGATTTAGAATTTTATGTATTTAGAACTCTAATGTGTAATGTTGGCAAACCATGATCAAAACAATATGTTTAGTTTTGTTTAGGCTTGCTCAAAGTATGTTTATTTGTAAAACTGGAATCGAGTGATTACAGATTTATTGGACTAAATCTGTAAGGCTCGATCAATCGAAAATTAGACTCGATCAATCGAACCACGTACAGATTTATTTTTCTGCAAAGTTCCAGTTTAGCCTAAACTCTATTTAAACGTCTTGGGGTTCAAGTAAAACACTCCTATATATAAGGAAAACCCTAGAACGTTTTTGGGACTTTTGAGAGAGAGAAGAGCGTGCCTCTTTTGTATCTAGGATTTTGTACCCAAACCTCTCTAAGTCTTTGTTGCTCATACATTGTTGTTTTGTGTAAATCTCTTGTGAGATCTAGAGGAGCTTTCCTTTACACAAAGTTTAGGGTTTTCAAGTTAGAGATAGTATCAACATCTTGATAATCAACTTGGTTGCTACCATTGAAGCTTAAAGAATATCAAGCGTGGGTGCTTGTAGCTGATTGAAGAATTCAAGAAAGAAGGAGTCTGTGGATTCGGAGCTTGCACGTGGTCGTGTCAGTAAGTTCTACTAGTGGGTAGCATTAGGAAGTCGAGTGGGGAGCTTGTAGTCCTTCTGTATGAACTTTGATTCTTTCATAGTGGATTTAGGTTTGCCTTGAGGATTGGTGGGTCAAATCCTCCCCAGGTTTTTACCGTGTGGTTTCCTGGGTGATCATATCATTGTGTCTTTTATTATTCCACTGCTTTATTATTTTGATATGATTATGTGATTGCTTTAACCTAGAATTGCATAATTTGACTAAGTAACAACTTGGCTAATTAATCTAGGCTAACCAATCTGGTTGTATTTTAAGGGGTCTAAAACCGTTCAAGTGGTATCAGAGCGGGTAGCTCTTCTGTTGTAGATCTTTTAATCTCTGAGCTCATCCTTGACCTCTGTTATCATGGATAATTTGAAATGTCTTTCTACTCATGCTTTTGCTAATATTATTGATACTTATGATGTTTTGAATAAAAAGGATACTATTGTTTCTGCTGATTTTTTTGATGCTTTTGAAACTCTTCATAAGGAATTATCTAAATTTTTGAAAATTGCTAAGAAATTTAAAGAAGAGTTAAAATTGGCCAATCTTGAAAAAGAGGATTTGATTGTGAGATTAGATGAATCTAATAAAAAGAATGAATTTTTGAGAAATCAAATTTCCTTTCAAGATGAGAAGATGAAAAGCTTGGAACAAGAGTTAGTTGAATCTAAAACTAAAATTGAAAATTTGACTAATACCAAGCCTGTTGTTGATAACAGAAGTGTTTCTATTTCTCTTAAGTCTAAGACTGAGAAAGTTTATATCCCTCATTTTAAGAGGAATAATAAAGAAAATGCTTATTTTGCTAGGTTAGACAAAGGTAAAAGTTCTGATGTTGACGCTGAAGTTTCTAAACCTATGTCTAAACCTACTGTTAGAGAGCATAATAAATCTGTTTTTGTGCCTACCTGTCACCTTTGTGGTGTTGTTGGTCATATTAGACCAAACTGTTCTTTGTTGAGGCAAAAACCAAAATCAGAGACTAGATTTGCTGTTAGGAATACTGATATTTCTAAATTTGTTCCTGTTTGTTACTTTTGTGGTGTTCGTGGTCACATTCATCCTAATTGTCATAAATTGAAATTTAAACATTCTGTTTGTCAATCTAAGATATGTGATGATATTTCTCCTGCCATAAGTCCATATAAATTGTTTCATATTCTTTTGAAAAATTTGAGCTTGTTGGCTTGTGAAAGGAATTTGCAGGATTTCAGTCTTTCTCAGAAGATTGGTGTAATTCCTCAAATACACTCTGCTTCACATGGATTTTCACCTACAAAGCCGAAGACTTGTGCTAGATGGGTGAGAAAAGATTCTCCAAGGTGAGTGTTGCTAACTTGTCCCTGATTTAATTCTTTCAATTATTTGTGGATATGTTTTTTTTTTTTTTTTTTGGTTGTGTTGTTTTTTAGGTTTTTTTTTTTTTTTTATTCTTTTTTTAAAAAAATCCAAAAACATTGAAAATTTTCAAAAAGACAAAAATATTTTATTTTGTGTCTTGTTTTGTTGTTCTTGAGGATTACATGGGTTATGATATCTCTCTCTTGATTTAGAACATGCTTGACATTGTGGAGAAACTTGAATAGTTTATGCTAAGCTATTTTTTATTATGTGTAAGTATGTACTAGTTTATACATGTACTCATGGATTAATTAAGAAATTGATATTTCTTGTTTGTGTACCCTCTATAGCTTAGTTAAGCATCGTCATGCATTGCATTTGCATTGTTCATTTAGCATAATATGTGCTTTTTGTGTTTGGTCATAAATTTTCTTTTAGAACCAAAATGATTTTTGTGTTTTGTATTTCACATCTTGGATTTATAATCAAGGATTGGTCATATTATCTTTACATAACAAGTTTATGTACCTTGTTTAGCTTTGATGAGCTTATTTATTACACTTGACTAGTTGAAGGTTTGTAGTGCATGTTGTGTAAGAAAGATGTTTATGGTTGTTGATCACTTTGTCTTAATCTTGAAGTTACATGTCATTTGACTGTCGGACTTGATCCTTTTGAGAAAGACATAAATAACCACCTCACCACTGTTCACTAGCCAATCATGAACACCTTAGTGCATATCATAAGATTCTGTGCTCGAGAAAGTGTAACACATGCACAAAATGAACATAAGGTGTAGCCTCTTTAATTGCTTAATGCTTATAATTGGTGTGTATTATTAGGCTTGATGCCATTTCACATAAATAAAATTGGTGTGTATTATTAGGCTTGATGCCATCTCACATAATAATGAGGCAAAAATACAAGAAACTTACATAATTATAAGCTTTTGTTTTAGGAGATGTGAGAGTTATAGAATGTAACTCTTTAGGTAATAGTCTCTTTTAAATTCTATGTGATGAATTGTGTAGACTTTGTGATTAATTGCTATTCACATATCATCTCACATGTATCTCAAGTTTTTGCTAGTTGCACACACTACACAAGTTACTCTTTGCTAAACTTGGTACATTTTATTGTGTGTAATTTTGTTGTGGCCATCCAAGATTAAAAGTTCCTTGACTTTAATGCAAAATGTGTATAATGTTTGCGCTTTGAGGACAAATTGATTGAAAATCTTGATTTTGGAAGATTTGGGTTAAATTCAAGTGTTTTTGAAAAACTTTTCGTCTTATACTCATCATTTTTTATAAAACAATGTGCTTTGAGGAGTTTCTGCATTAAAATGCTCTGTTTTTCAAAAATCTGATTTTTCCAGATTTTCAATCTATCGAACTTGTTTTTCGATCAATCGAAATTGCAATTAAAATTTTTGGTTTGAGTCTGCCTGACTCAATTGATGTTCGATTGATACTCGATCGATCGAAATTGAAAAATTTTCAGTTTCTGTATTTTTGACCAAATTTTTTTTCATGCATCACTTGTGTTTAGGATTCACATGCATTGCATTGTTTTTGTATTAATCTTGCAGTTTTGCAGTCATATCTCTCATTGTTTTCACACATAACATGCATACACTTTGCTAAATTGGGTACTCAACTTGATTTAAAAATTAGTTGATTAATTTTTAAATTTTGTACATTTTAGTATATGCTATTTTTTATGTGTGAATTGTAGAAAATATTTTTCTTAAGAGATATGATGGATAATCAATGTGCAAATATTTTCTTTACTCATGCAACTGTTTATGGGTCATATAGTGCCATGTTTGCATTTTATTGAAAGAGAGAATATTTTTTCTTCATGTATATCCTCGCCTTGTTTTTCACTTTGGTTTGAGTGTTTTTTTACTTTGGTCCTGCTGGTGAGAATGTATCTGATCTTGTTGGTGATGCTGCTGCTTTAAACCCACCTCCTTTATTTTTCCCCAAAACTGTTTTTTCTAAAACTTGTTTTGTTTTTTTTTTCCTATTTTTGATAAAGGGAGCAAAGTTTTTTTTAACCTGCGTTGTTCATAGGGGGAGTTGTCTCTATTTTTTATAGAGTTGAATTGTTTTGTATCCCCTTCTTTCTCTATTTTCTTTTATCCTTTGTTGCGTATGTTGACTGTTTACTCTTTGTATGAGTTGTCTTTGTCAATACGTGACAAAAAGGGGGAGAAATAGTTGATATGTGGGAATATGTATGGAAAATACAAGAATGTTATGTTTAGAGGGAGTTAACTTTGTTTTTGATGTATCTAACTTAGGGGGAGAGTAAGTTTGCATATTTGTTGATTTACTGTTTTTCTGTCACACATGCGTTTATGCGTTTGTTTAGTGTTTCAGGAAATATACAGGTTGATTCAATTGAACTGCTGTCTACACTTGCAACTGATAGATAGTAGTTAAGATTGGATTTGTTGTTATGAGCATTATTTTTGTAATGGGCTTTTACTTTGTAAACTTTGAGCTTTTAGTTTGTGTTTTGTCACGGATTGCCAAAGGGGGAGTTTGTTAGGTTCTAAAGATTTAGGATTTTATGTATTTAGAACTCTAATGTGTAATGTTGGCAAACCATGATCAAAACAATATGTTTAGTCTTGTTTAGACTTGCTCAAAGTATGTTTATTTGTAAAACTAGAATCGAGTGATTGCAGATTTATTGGACTAAATCTGTAAGGCTCGATCAATCGAAAATTAGACTCGATCGATCAAACCACGTACAGGTTTATTTTTTTGCAAAGTTCCAGTTTAGCCCAAACTCTATTTAAATGTCTTGGGGTTCAAGTAAAACACTCCTGTATATAAGGAAAACCCTAGAACGTTTTTGGGACTTTTGAGAGAGAGAAGAGTGTACCTCTTTTGTATCTAGGGTTTTGTACCAAAACTTCTCTAAGTCTTTGTTGCTCATACATTGCTGTTTTGTGTAAATCTCTTGTGAGATCTAGAGGAGCTTTCCTTTACACAAAATTTAGGGTTTTCAAGTTAGAGATAGTATCAACATCTTGATGATCAACTTGGTTGCTACCATTGAAGTTTAAAGAATATCAAGCGTGGGTGCTTGTAGCTGGTTGAAGAATTCAAGAAAGAAGGAGTCCGTGGATTCGGAGCTTGCACGTGGTTGTGTCAGTAAGTTCTACTGATGGGTAGCATCAGGAAGTCGAGCGGGGAGCTTGTAGTCATTCTGTATGAATTTCGGTTCTTTCATAGTGGATTCAGGTTTGCCTTGAGGATCGGTGGGTCAAATCCTTCTCAGGTTTTTACCGTGTGGTTTCCTGAGTGATCATATCATTGTGTCTTTTATTATTTCACTGCTTTATTATTTTGATATGATTATGTGATTGCTTTAACCTAGAATTGCATAATTTGACTAAGTAACAACTTGGCTAATTAATTTAGGCTAACCAATCTGGTTGTGTTTTAAGGGGTCTAAAACCGTTCAAAACTTGATGCACTATCTAGCATGAAAGTTCACTAGTCTAATCACTAGGTGTGAATATGACCCCAAATTTTAATTACAGCTTGATTAATTCTAAGCCATTCATAATTAATGCAGAATTTATGTACTTAACCAATTAATCAACTGAACCACCTAACAATTGCATGGATGAACATAAAAGTGCAATGCAATAAAGTAAATGGTAGTAGGGAAAAGAATGTCAAACCCAAAATAACACCCAATGTATTATCAAAGGGGAAAATCGAAGAACTTGGCGTAAAAACCCCTCTGCAGCTCTCCAAGCTGGAAATGATCCACTAGGCACTAACAAATAAGTTGGAGTACAAGGATAATCAAAGAGACTCTCCAAGTTTAATCTATCCAAAGTAATTAAGCTCTCCAATTGCAGCACCACGCCTTACCAACTAAATATGTGGTTTTGAACACAGGAATGTGATCTAACCATCTTTCATAATATAAAGGGGGAAGATGGTAAATGTAAACAATGACCGTACAAGTGGAAGGAAAGAAAGGAAGCAAAAATAGGATGTAAAAGAAAGAAATACAACAAGCTGCTAGCCCTCATCTCCATTTCAAAACCCATCACCGGCAAGAAACTTTGCAATTGCACCTACAAATGGATAGATTCCCACCATCCAAAATGATGCCACTAATGCCATGTAGGGATTTTCTATACCATATATGTGGCAAGGAGTCTTCTACAGTACTTGCCTTAGTGTTAAACATCAATAAACACAATCCTTCAAATTATTGGTTTAATTTGCAGCTAGGTGGTTCTCCAATCATCAACACACACATACACACATATATGTTTGTATGTATGTATGTATGTATGTATATAAGAGCAAAGACCTCATGCAGGAGAGCATGAGGTCCTGCCAAGTGTTGTATGAGTAGTATTTCATTTAGCCTTTTACCCACCCCATATTCTTATCCATTGCCTGTTTAAGTTATAAATACAGAAGATTAAGAGATTTATGTTACATAAATAATATTATGTTACATTACAAAGCTAAATGATAGAATGATTCCTAATTAGAGGTCCTTTGTAGACAATGATGACAATAATGTTTGATTAAAAAGTTCATGATTATTGATTCTTATAGTATCAATTAGAAATTCACCTTTAGGCACCTTTAGGTGTTATTGGTGATTCGGGATCAAGTTGTTCAGTTGGAGTCTGGTAAAACGGGGACCCTGCATACTTAATTAATAGGCCAAAAACATATTGACCCCTTGTGATTAAATTAATTAATTAGCCAAATTTAAATAATTAATTCAATTAACATGCAAAATGCGTGGTAGCACAAACAAATCACCAATTAATTTAAGTGCAGCGAAAAATAAATTTGACATGGTGATTTGTTTACGAATGGGAAAAACCTACACGGCAAAAACCCCACTGGGTGATTTTCAGGTCACCACTCCCGAAATTCCACTATTATCATAATAAGCAGTTACAAGTAAAGGAATCTTAGTACCTTTTACCAACCTACAGTTGAACCCTTACCCCAATACCTAATTGGACTTGTTCTATAGTGACAATTTTCCTTTTTGATGCACAGCTCCCAAGTACGTGACTAACCAATTGTGCGAATCCCAGTACGCGACTTCAATCACCAACTAGAGAAGATTGTTGACTGCAAAGTTCTTCAGTTCATCCATGATGAAGATCAAGAAGATACTTCGTCACAAAACCCTATGGTGCACATACATAGCAACTTCTTCAAGAATGATGAACAAGGGCGATACTTTGTCTCTGGTTATAATTTGCTTGAGCAAACTTTTTTTCAAAGCTTGTGCAACTTGTGTACTCTTTTACGGCCCTTAAAATAATCATTCTACATGTCTAGGGTTAGGAGAAAAGAAGGCCCAAAGACATATTCAAGGATCCCAAGAAAACAGATCAGAATTTCTGTTTCTTTCATAAACCTCGACAGATGGGAGGTGTCGAGTAGCTGTCGAGCAGGTGTCGAGCACATGAGCTAAATAGCTTCTTAAACTTCGACACATGCTAGCTGTTGAGCTTTAGTAAACTTGCACTTCTCAGCTTGTTTCTTGGACAGACTTAATGACTTCAACACTTGATCTTGAAACACAGTTTTTTGAAGTATTAAACACATCCTAGATCTATCCAATTATAAGTAAAGTACATTTTGTCAAAAGATTAATCAATTACATCAAAGAATGACATATGTTCTTAATAAGTGAAACACATATGTCCTAACATTAATATTACAACTAGAGTGAGAACCAAGCCCCATTGCCTTCCACTACAACAACTTGGCAAACTAGCAATTGCAAATTTAAGACATCTATAGCAATCGGCACCGGACAAGTCCAGCGTGCACTGGGCAAGTGTGTACAACATTTCAAACGCTGTGAAAGTCGCTTCTCCTGTCCCAATCTTCTTGGCTCCAGTGTTAACAATTGAAAGCTAGGTTGCCAACACGTTCATTGTTGCCTAGATTAACTGGTCAAACCGGTTTGGCTCTGACACATTCGATAGGCTCCAATTGTAATCGGCTGGGTCAGGAGCCATGCTGGAAAATATATAGCGGTTTGAGTTATCTCAACATGCACTCTTCGTACCAACCCACACATCTTTCTCCACTGGACAGCAAATTATTAAGTCTTTGGTTGCTTTAGCGATGTAGTCTCAGCAGACAATAGGTGACATGTCGCCATGGCAGAGGTAGGGGCCGTAGACAGTATCGTTGACAGAGCCCGTAGTGGAGGAGGAAGTGGAGGCAGTAGCCTTGTAGAATTCGATATTGTGGGTGGCATTGGAGGAAAGGTAAGCTAAGAGTTGATTGAGGTTGGATTGGTAGGGGGTGTTAATGGTGAAAGTGGATATGTTTGGGCAAGAATGTTTGCTGTAAGTCAGAATAGCTTCGATTCTTGATTGGCTATGGGAGCTGATGGTCAGCAAGGAGTGGACCAAAAGGGTCATGCAGAAGTTGATGGAAGGCTCGCCCATTATCATGATCAAACCAACCTCTTTGCTTTTTGCTACCATTCGATTTTCAGAAAATTGAACAATTTTCCAGCAAGACAATTGCTTTGACAAATATAGATCAAGCCAATGTTGAAAAATAGTCAGTTATAAACATTTACGAAGTTCATTGACTCTCGTCAACAAAGCAAGTCGAGCAACTCAAATTATTCTACGTCCTGTTTGAAGTTTGAACGACATCTCAGTGGACATGCTTCAGAATGAATTATGACATAATGTATTTCCTTAGAAAATTACATTTGGTATGATACGTACCGAAACTTTTACTATATAGTAATTATGTTGAATTGAATTTTGTCTGGTTTGAAAAGGTATGGAATGCATGTTTGGTATCTTTGAACAGTTTTTTTTATTGATATATATTACGTTCTTAATACTTTTACAACAAATTTTAAATGATAAATTGTTATTAGTTTTAATTTAAATTAATTACTTAAATTATTTTTTTGTCTATTAGAAAAAACCTAGTACTTAGAATTTTTTATAAAAATATTTTAAACATAGCATTTTTTTTTATTATAATAACTAAATAAAAATTTAATTAGTTGTCTCTTATAATTATATTGTACACATCAAATTGAGAGATATTAGAATTGTAATCCATTACATAAAATTCAAAAAATAAAATTTTCAAATTTTAATATCAACGTAAATTTCCCTTTTTCTCAAAAAAAAAAAAAAAATTAAAAAAAGTGACGTTAATTTATTTTTAATTAGATAAGCCCTGTACATTAAAAATTTTTTTAATTCAATATACTTTATTAATAATTTCTACATAAATTTTTTCTCCACATACTTCCCTTTCTCCCTCTTTTTTTCTTTACTATTTTCCCCATCACATACTTCCCTTTCTCCCTCGTTTTCTTTTAACTATTTTCCCCACCACATACTTTCACCCCAACCCCACTCCCGCCCACTTACTTTTGTCTTTCTTCTCTGACTCTCTCCCTTAAATTATTTCCCCCTCCTTTTTCTTACTTCATGTCTCACCTCCTTTCTTTTGTCTTTCTTATCCCTTATCTTATTTTCCCCTCCTTTTTCTTTCTTCATGTCTCAGAACTATAGATAGCATGAGCATTGGCAGCCAGCCAGGGGAGATTTGTTGAAAATCTTTACCTCCTTGCACTTTGTTGCTGTAAAATGTTTTATACAAAATATTTTCAGCATTTTGCCATGTTTGTTTCATTTTAAATTTTGGTCAAACTTAAAACTGTTTTTTGTTAAGCATAAAAATCTTTTGTAAAATGTTGTAAAATTTTTGGTGTTGAGGGAATCTATCCGAACAAACGTAAGGGTCATCAGGCCTTAAAATATCAGTGAATAGCAAGCCACTGTCATACTATGTCAAACCACCAAGGCCTTGGTAATACAATGAACTAGGCATGCTCTTAGCAATTCAAAATTTAAGTAAAACTTGGTCTTATGAAAATCTTTCTTATCTGTTATATCATTTATACAAATTAAATTGCAAACTTCTTACAGATCGTGTGATACAAAACATAGTACGAAAATAGAGATAAAAGAAGATAAAAGAAACAATAGTACAAATTGTAGGCTTCACCATCTAGAATCTGCAAACTCTAGGCATCACTACCTAGGGTTGTTTGGCATCACCACCAAACATAGAACAAAATAAGCGGCATACTCTCAATTCATCATAAAATTCTTATTCAAAATCATCTCCAATCACCATTACAGGCGTACCAATTAAATATGTTTGAGATTATACTAATATGCAAAACATCTAATCAAATCCCTTAAAACCAAATTCAAATTTTAAAAACGAAATAAATTTTAAATTCAAAAATAAAATATTAGATAATTCTAATGCTCCCTGCATCATCGTGAAGTCTCAGAGCTTTAAACAACGGTCTTATGCAACTCAATGTTCAAGCTTCCATGACTAATGAACAGACTAATTCAAGTGAAGCCGTTTATCGAGGGTATACTTCAGTAATGGATGCCTCATTGATAGACAATGGCATCGATTCGTTTTTAGATTTATCTGACTCCAATTCCACCGGAGGCATGTTTTGCTCTGCTCGGAAATATGCTGGATTTTGAGGTGATGGCAGAGTAATAGAGGAACTGTTTAGCATGAGGACTATTGAAGCCATTGTGGGCCTGTCAACTGGATTTTCTTGTACACATAATAAGCCAATTTGAAGACATTTAATCACTTCATTTCTCGAGTAAGAATCTCCCACAGTGGGATCCAAAAATTCCAGTAGTGTTCCGTCCTTCCAATGTTTCCAAGCCTACACCAATTGGTAAGGTAATGTTAGAAAGTTACACTCTTTACTCTCAATTGGATGCGATGAAATTTGCAAAAACATAAGATCTATTCATACTCACAAAGCTCAAAAGGTCTACTGGACCATCTGATTGATAAAAAGAAGTGTTTTTCTTGCCACTTAAAATCACTAAAATTAATACCCCAAAGCTATACACATCAGATTTCGTCGAGAATTGTCCATGCATAACATATTCTGGAGACATATAACCACTGCAAAACAACACATTGATACAAGATTAATATTGATAAAAAGAAAGTAATTAGATATGCTAATGCAATTATGTAAACAATGTTATGCGTGTAGTACAGCTTATAACATTACTCCATGAATACATGCAACCTGTAGTGACAGAAGTTTGGAGTAACAGTGCAAAATCTAAATTATTTGATTTTTTTTCCCCAATTTCTTTGCCTTTAAATTATTTTATTTGTAGGATGATCAATCAAATGAATTCAGAACTTACAATGTACCGACAACCCTACTAGTGTTTCCTTGAGTTTGGTCAACTCCAAAAATCTTTGCCATTCCAAAATCTGAAATCTTTAGACTCATATCCTCATCTAATAACACATTACTAGCTTTAAGATCACGATGTATAATTCTAAGCCGCGAATCTTCATGAAGATAAAGCATTCCTCGAGCAATCCCACCAATAATCTTGTAACATTTAGACCAATCTAGTTTTCCATGCCTTTCAGGTTCTACATGTTCATCAAAATTCCATATTCTAATTAGAATAGTCAATTAAATTCACATACACATTCAACTAATTCAATTAACTTCAGAAAACAAAATTTGAAAACTATATATATATATAGAAAAGAAATTCAATCCTTTCATCTCTTGTATCTAGCACAAGCCCATGATGAATTTCTAAATAGCTAAGTAAACTGCAAGCTAGACCCGTTTTGAATAGAATTGGCCTTCCCTTTGAGGTTAAAACTTAATCTCACATTTCCTAGGACAAAATAAAAAATAAAAATAAAAAATGATTGCAAGGAACGGACCATATAGAAAGTAGTCAAGGCTTTTGTTGGGCACAAATTCATAGACAAGTATCTTTTCTTCTCCTTCCATACAAAATCCCAAAAGCCGTACAAGATTTCTATGTTGAAGCTTGGCTACCAATACAACCTCATTTTTAAATTCTCCTGCACCTTGTCCAGAGCTTTGTGATAACCTCTTTACAGCTATCTCTTGTCCATTTGGAAGAATGCCCTAAAAATATACTTCAACTTAGGATTATTTACTTCTTTCTATTGGAATAATACAAAAGATTTAGCTTGCTCTGAATTAACTATTCATAAATGAGTAGAATTATCAACGAAAAGAAAGCAAATAATGCAAAAACTAGGGTAAATTGAGAAGTATATTCCTAAAGTTTGAGGTTACTTGGATTTTGCATCTTGAAATTTGAGAAGTTGGATTTTATCCCTTGAAGTTTTGTTCCGTTAGCAAAATCCAACCCTCTGTTAGTGATTCACCTATGTGGTTGTTAAGTGACAAGTTGGCGGCTGACATGTCAAAAAAACTAAAAGCACTACTGGCTGCTTCCAAAACGGTGATATTTTGGATGAAAACAAACCACAATATCAGCAAGCAACAACCTTATTTCACCAAAACTAAATTTCCAAATCATCATCGTCAATCTGAAGCAGATCTCTTACTGTCGCGGGTGAGTTGGAACAAACAAGATGGGGAGCTTTTGTGGGTGACGAGGGGGGTTCGTGGGGAGCATTTGCAATAACTATTAGTAATTCAAATTTCGAATTCTTCAAAGTAGACAAAACAGAACCGTAGATTCTAAAATTCTAAAAGAGAGCTTGTTGTGCTAGATGAGATGAAATCAATGGAGGTACTTGCTTTAGTAATGCCGCTATTTTTTTTTTTTTTTGATTATTTGGGTACAAACGGCATCCTTAAGGGCCAAAATACCCTTCGTAACTTGTCAAATTGTTGGCCTGTCTGCATAAATTTTCGGTCATAGTGTTGTTATATGGTTCTAATTATATTAACTAGTTTATACTCTGACAAGAGAAGAAGTTGGCCGAAGAGGATGAACTAAAGAGGGCTGGGTGAGTTGGGTGAGTGCGGAGCATCAGCAGGTTTGGGAATGGGTTTTTGATTTATGGTGAAGTAGCAACACAACACTTGTTTTGTATTTTGAGCCAAAACAGTGTAGATCAGTAACTAACCCAGGTGTTTTCGAATTCAAATACATGTGAAACAAACTCATTTTGGGGGTGTGATTTGGCAAAAAATATTTACAAATCAACCCTAGCATGTCATTTAACAACCACATAGGTGAGTCACTAATGGAGGGTTGGGTTTTGCTAACGGAATGAAACTTCAAAGGGTTAAATCCAATTTCTCAAATTTTAAGGTGTAAAATCCAAGTAACTCCAAACTTCAGGAATGTACTGTGCAATTTACCTAAAAAACTACCATGTACCTTATAAACCTGACCAAATCCGCCTTCACCTAGTTTGTTATCATCTGAGAACTTATTGGTGGCAGCTTCAATGGTAGCAAAATCAAATTGCAAGGACTCTACAATCGAAATTTCATTAGCAGCTGCACAAGAAAACAGTAAACGCGTCACTAAAAGTTTAACTTTAGGGAATATAAGAATTTATACAATCCAACAGTTTATTCTTTACCATTTTCTTCCAGTACAGTTTTACTTGCTTTCCTTCTTATAAGGAAGCAGTAACCCATAAAGAGTAGCACCACCGACACTACTATGGGAGCAACAATGGCAACAATTGTCAGCGATGAGATATGACTTTTTCCTGCATAAACAATATTCTGGTTCATTGGTAAGCTACACAATAGAATGGTTTATATAATTATAATTAGTGACGACGCTATTCAAATAATATTATAAATAATATTTTTTGATTGAATACTAACCAGTTGACACTCCTGATTAAGAGCTACCAGAACAATAACCTATATTCTAATTAAAGTTGAAAATAGAAGGAAGCTGTAGACAACGAATAAATCAACCACAATTTGTAGCACCCAGCAATGCTTTTGTTAGTTTTTTTAGACCCCTGTATACTCAAATTGTTTAACCGAATTAATTAACCAAGTTAATATTTAGCTTTATTATTCAAATCTAAGTTAAACGGAAACAATAATATCACTAAATGCGGAAAAGTAAAGAAGACAAACGATATGATGACTTAGGAAAATCAATGAAACCGTCCAGTTACAAGTTAGAAAATCTAGAGAGGATTTAACCTAAACTATCCTCAAGCCAACAAATTCACTATGATAGAATGAAAGTTTTGCAATAGATTTTCTCCCTAAAATCTAAAGCCACCTCTTGTAATACTTACTCACATGGCCATACGCAGCTCCGAATCCACAGACACTTCTATTTGAATTTGTTGAACACAAACATCCACATTTATGACTCTGAGATCCCACTTAAAACTTTAGATTATCAATAGTTGTTCATCTTGTTGCAGCAACTTCTACAGCACCGAATCTTGAGTTTCTTCAAAGAATATTGTCGGTAGATGATTTTAGAGAGCTTTGGGTACAAAAACCCTAAATCTACATTGGGTACAAAAACCCTAAATCTCCAATTGGAGGCATAAGATGCACTCTTCTCTCTCTAAAAACCCCCCACCTAGGGTTAGCTTATAATGTTATTTAAATATTGCAAAAAACTGGGTTTTGTACGTTTGTTGATTTACGACTTTTGACCAATCGAACAGCAATTGAGAGCAATTGAGAGAATCATATTACATCTCACTTTTTTCATCCTAAATTTGAGTTTTTTTTTTTTTTTTTTTCTTGGACTTAAAAGTACACTATTCTAACTCAAAGAGACTTACTTTTGTCATAGTTTGCTAGCACTACAAACTCAATGAGACTTACTTTCTTCATCTCTGTGTTCACTCTGTTTAGGAGGGAAAACATTTTGTGCGGTCGAAGGATAAAATACTCGCTGCCCCTCTTTCTTTCTACTGAGTTTCATTCTCTACCAAACAAAGAGAAAATGGTAATCACTACATTAAACTTCTCAGTTTTCAGCATCTCCGTTTTTCACCCAAAGCAAATAGACCCATTGTGATTTAAATTTTGTTATTGGCTTAAGCCTAACCCACTACCTATAGTTAAAAGAAGAAGAATGAGAAGTGAAAATAATAATTAGGAAGCCAAGGAACGCAACTAATTCTATAACTTTCTTCACAAATTTTAAAATAATGAATAGGAAACAAATAAAGTGCAATTTATTCACCTGAACCACTACAATATAAATATATAATTTCCTATCAATAATTGCTTTTTGTGTAAATGGTTATTCTAGAACCACTCACATATTAGATATTATGAGCTTACTTTTTGCGTGATGATCACTTTACAAGTATAAGTGCTTGTGAGGTGTAAAGTGAACAAATGTTGAGATTAAAGTCTCTCAAAAGGAGTTTTAAACAAATACATTTAGATTATATTATTGTAGAGTTTATCTTTTATATATATATATATATATATATATAATGCTCACATAGTTCTGCTTATTGTGAAAAGAACCATATCGTACCCATTTTGTCTATTTTTATCGGATCTTTTATTTTTTGGCAAATTCCATTAACATGCTTTCGGATTTTAGATCATGCTAACTAGGTCTAAGACTTTTCAAAACTAACTAATTTTTTTCTTAGAACCAACTTAATTCATAAGACAGTTGAGAAAAAAATGATTAATTAGCCTAATAGTATTTGTGGATTAAGTTAGCTTTGGCTACTTTGGAGCTGATTAATATTATCTCAAAACTCTTGTATTTTAATAGAATTTAAACTTTCCTTTTTGGTCTGAGTTTATAAGTATTAAGTACACATTAGACATTAATCATCATGACTTTCATGTCTTTGCTTTGCCCGTGATTGTATTCGCACCTTATTTTCAATCTTTTGAAACGAACAATGAATAAATAATTCGAGGCAGTCAAAGGGTAAAATATTTGGTGAAATTGAAATGTGCGAAACGGCGAAACCACGACAACGACTTTTGATCTGCTGAAGTGAAATTTAAAAAAAAATAATAAAAAATAATAAATAAAATGAAAACTTTACCTTTCGGTGTTGGAGGCTGAGGAACAGGCATTGGCAGCGGCGCCGATGTGTTACCCGTGAGATAAAACTGGGAAATTTCAAACCTAGCAATACAACTGGGAAACAAAACTCTTCCCCCTTGCTTTCCACTCGGCAGATTCAGTATTGCTACCTGCAGACAGCTATTGCAATCGTAACCCGACAGGTCCGGCGTGCACTGGGCAAGTGTGTACACATTTTGCAGCGCTGTGAAATTCGCTTCTTTCGTCCCAAACTTCTTTGCCCCGGTACTAAGATTTATAATCCCACTTGCCAAATCGTTCATTGTTGCTCTCACTAGCTTATCAAACCGGGTTTGGTCCGAAATATTCTGTTTGTTAACCAAGATTATGCTAGGGTCGGTGACTATGCTGCCAAAGAAATTCTGGTCAGAGTAGTGCAACATGCATTCGTCGTACCAACCCACAGCTACTCTCTCCGTGGGACAGCGCTGGACTATGTCTTTTGTTGCGTCGGCGATGCAGCTTTGGCAGGTGACGGCGGGGAGGTCACCGCGGCAGAGGAAGAGGCCGTAGACTGTGTCAACGGAGTTCCCAGCAGTGGCGTTGTAGAATTCAATGCTGCGTGTGGCGTTGGATGAGAGGTATGTGAGGAGGTTATTGAGATTGGATTGGTAGGTGTTGTTGGTGGTGAAAGTGGTGGTGTTTGGACAGTTATGATAGACGTAAGTTGCAACGGCCTCAGTTCTGGTATGGCTGAGGATGCTGATCAGAAAGTAAAGGACCGAAAGGGTCATGCACCGGTTGAATCTGCAAGGTTGAGGCAAACCCATTATCATGATCAACTCAACATCTTGTGCTTTCTGCAACGTTCTGCAATGTTTTCTGTTGAAATGGCTTGAATTTTAATGTCGGTGGATTAACATTTCAAGCAAGCATTAAATGCTATCTTGTATGAATAGTCAAAGAAAATGGCTAGGAAACAACACCGACTTGAACTATATTTACGTATAGCCGAAATGTATGACTCCATAGGCAATAAATGGATGCATGCCTATGTGTGAAAGTATAGCTTGATCAACAAAGTCATGGATATGCAATTCAGCATGGAAGCTTGCGTGAAGAAACACAACACTCATGCATTAAATGTTGCATGGATTGCTTGGCCTGACTTCCTTAACAATAGAAGTCTCTAATGTGCTGAAATTTCTTGTATTTCGGCTGAACATCTAGCTATAAATAGATGTGAGTTTGAGAGAAGATATAAGAGTAGCAAAAAGAGAGTTCGTGAGTTAGGAAGATAGCAAAATAACTTCTTTTGTGTATGTGTACCAGAGTGTAGAAAGTTAAGTGTCTTGCAATTTTTGTCTAAATACAATAGGGTGTTCTCTATTTATTTGTAAGAGAACCAAGACTGTATTTGGGGTTTGAGTTTGTGTGGGTGTTTTCAAGTCATTGTTGTAATCTCCACAGTTATAGTGAAAATTTATTCTGTCGCCTCCCGTAGACGTAGGTATATTGCTGAACCATGTAAATTCCTTATGTTATATTTTCTTATCTCTCTTCTTTAGCCTTTGTGTTAACAGATTATTTCACCCAATTCACACAACATTTTCTATAGTAAGAAACATTTATACAAGGAGCTGAATTAACATTTAACAAAAAGCTAGTCAACAAAATAATAAGTCAAGCCACCTTGATCTATTTATTAAATTTTTCCCAAGAATTTGTTGTCATTGTGGAAAAGTCCAAAGAGTAACGATCGAAGATGACAATTGTATCACAAATCTTAGTATCTTAGGCTACGGTGGATGTGGACAGAAGTGAACCTCTCGGCAGGGATGCTTCTGTAGGTGGAATAGTCTCCGTTAATTAGTTGATCAGAGAGAGTCACATCTACAAGTTTACGTGTAGTAGCAATTGCATAGAAAAATTTATTTTAGGAGACCATATCATAGACATGGTAAATGGGCGGGTCTGGTCGGGTTAATTGGGTTGCAGGTCAAACAGTTTGTGGATAAAAAACAGATCATTTTAAGCAAGTCAAAAAAGGGAAAGGTCAATAGGGCTGCAATTGGGTCGGGTCAAGTTGCTCATATTTTTCACATGAATTTTTTTTTTTTTTAAAATAAAGAAAACAACATGTATTTGTCATTTGAAAAATCATGAAATAAATTACTTAATGTAAAATGCATTATTTTGAATTCACCACTTATATAAAAAATGAACTCAATTAAACTTATTAATACTTATTCAATGATTTTAAAATTATACAAATCCCAACATTACTAACAAAAACAAAATAACTTAAACATAAGTAAAACAAATATACAATTTTTATTTCTATACAATATCAACATCCTAAAATATAAAACAAAATTACAAATGACTTATTGGATAACTCATTTGACAAAGAATAAAAAAATATAAGAAATTTACAATCTTGAAAATTAATTTAATAATCTATTATCAATTGTGGTTGACACTCTATTTCAATTTGAGAATATACATTAAAGTTTGATCGTTTACTTACTTATACATGGTTTCTTTTATGAATATCATATTATTATTAAGCAACACACACTTTAGGAAATATTGTATTGTATTTTGAAAAGCTGTTTATTTTGGACATAAATTATTAAAAAATAAGTCGAAGCATTCATAATTTATACTAATTTGATACTTTGACTTCACTATTTTTACACTCATAAATGTTTCTCACACATGTCTTCAATTTTAAATCTATATTTTTAACTTTACTGTAACTGGATTATCTTAGCATGTACTTTACTATTTGATATCTAAAAATCTTTACTCATTATAGAATGCTCAACCATTCATCTTTCCATTAATTTGCATGCGGTTATGTAAATGTTTCAATTGTTTCTTTAAAGCTCACAACAAAAAATTAAACCAATATTGTCTTAATTATTTTTTTTTTTACCAAAAAAAAAGTTTTAAAAAATGGTTCAGGTCATGGGTCGGGTCGCGGGTTGACCCACAAAAAACACGGCTCGGGTCACAGGTCAACCTATTTTTGCTTCAAAAAAAAAAAAAAAATACAGTTGAAATTGGGTATTTTTCGAGTCGAGTAAGAAAACTTTGACCCATTTTGACATGTCTACCATCTCATATCATCTCACAAGTTACATAATTTATATTTGCTTATAATCACATGAGCCATCATGTCATAAATTAAAAATTTTCCTATAATTTTTTGTTCGATTTGATTTTTTTTTTTAATTAGATTTAAAATTTTTATATAACTATTTTAAGGTTTTTCATGTAATTAAAATGATTTTTTAGTAAAATACCATTTGTTTAAAAGAATTTTTGCCATTTTTAATTCTTCCTTAATTGACATAGAATAGACAATATAGGCTTTTCATGCACTGAAAACTGCAAAAATTTACACAAGAAATTCAAAAAGTATAAAAGTGTTAGTAAAAAATGATCAATGCCTATAATGAAATTAAGTGAAAATTGGCGACATGAAGGGAAATAGCATTAGGAGCAAACCTCATGTCCAAAATTCCAGCCGCCTTTTGCACAAATTCCTTCATTGAGGCCCTAAAATCTTCATTTTTTTTTTAGTGATTTTTATTTCCATTATAACTTTTAATTTAAAAATCAGAATAGTTTCATAACACTTTCACAGCAAATCTTAGGTAGCAAGTTGTTACTTGCTATTAATAGTGGGTAAAAAAAGTAACTTCAGTAGGAGGTTTAAATTAAAATCAATAACAAACTATCACCTAGGATTTGTTGTGAAAATGTTGTGGATGTAGCACTTCTCAAAAAAAAAAAAAAAATACCCAATAGATGAACAATTCCTCAGCCTATGCTCTACCAAATACACTAAAAAATATCCAAATTCTTTTTAATCACATTCCAAATCACTAGAGAATTAGAGATCAACATTAAAAACAAAATAAAACAAAGTAAAATAAAATAAATATGTCTTTGTTACTATGGGTGCGTTATGCTCTTGTCCCTTGCTCCGTCAGTCACCTTGTTGTTAACTCATGGTTGTCAACTCACTATTCTAGTGGCAAGCCAGAATTGTTAGAATTTAGACCCTTGAAAACATAGATTGTTTAACCTAACTTAGAGCAAAGTTGTTACTTAGTTCAATTAAACAGATCAAGGTTAAACAAGTATCAATCATATCAAAACGGTGGAAAAGTAAAGAACACAATGATATGATGACTTCGGAAAACCAATAAAACAGTCCAATTTTAAGGTAAAAAACCTGAGGAGGATTTAACATAAACAATCCACAAGGTAACAATTCACTAAGATAGGCTCTTTTGTTATTGATATTTTGTGTTAAAAAAAAAAAACTGAAGATTCTCCAATTTATACCTACCAATATCCAGAGTCATAGGGGCTGTTTGCTACCAAATTTTAAACAATAATTTTCAGTATTTAAACATTAAAACACATATTTTCACAATACTTTTTAACCCAAACATATTTCCACAACACTTAAATAATGATACTAGAAATCTCTAACCAAAAAACCCTTACCAAAACTAATATAGCTTATATTAGGTCCAACAACCCACTTCCCAATGTTCGAGCCCATTTTAGACATGTTTTCTAAGTTCCTGTGACAAAAGGTTAGAGGCTAGAATGAAGAGATAAGGTGAGACTCACTTGCCTCAAGTATCTTTTGGGATTTGGGTTCAAAGGATTTAGTAGTTCAGTGGTTGCCCCATTAATCAACACTATATAAGTGACTGTAGTGAAATACTATATTAGCAAGTGTATCTTGATGGCTAAACCCTAAAAATTTGAGCTACTAATTTGAGCACAACAGTGATGAAACTTATGATAAGCAAGCTAGCTCAAAAACTGACTAAAATATGGCCCATATCTTAGCTCAAACTTTTGTTTTGTTTTGTTGTGAGAGAGAGAGAGAGAGAGAGAGAGAGAGATTTTAGCTTCTAGTCACAAAAAGAATTAACCATTTCTCTTTTTATTTTTAAAATATTTTGGGTATAATTTATTAATCTTAAATTGGGGCCTTCTTTATTTTTCTTTTTTTTCTTTGACTCTTTTTCTCCTTTTTTTTTTTTTTTGGCTATAATTTTGGGTTTAATTTATTCATTTTACAAAATTACCTTGTTTAATTTAAAAAAAAAAAAAAAAAAAAAAAAAAAAAAAAAAAACTAAATTGGTTAAAATTTGGGAAACTTCCTCAATTTGAGGGCCTTAAGCAGTCGCCTAACTAGACTAAAGCAAGAGCCGCCTTGGATATGGGCTAAGCTGTTCACAAGCCAAAGGTGAGGTGGGTTTTCTTGTTTTAAGCCTCTTTTAGGATGAAGTGATTGCCCCCATTAATTAATTAACATTTCATTAGTGATTGTAGTGAAACACTATGTTAGTATGTGTATCCCATGATGGCTAAAACCCTACTGATTTGAATACAACATCGATTTAATTCCATCTCATCTTGTCACATGCTTCTGACATGTCAATCTCTAGGGTTACAAACCCTTGTTTTCTTTCTTTTCCTTGAATGTAGCTATAAATTTCGCATTTCAACCATTCGTTATTAGCAATGTCTCTATCTAGGAAAAATCATTTTGGAAAGTTGTGATTAATTAGAGTTTTCAACCAATGTTTTAGTATCTTGATTAGCACCAGTGGCAGAGCCAAAAAATCTTGTTTGGGAACAACTTATTTAGCTGAAATTAAAAACTTTTTGCTGAAAGTACTGTAGATAAAACCAAAAGTTAACTAAAATAGTATAGTGAAACCCATAAAAAGTACCAAAAAACTCAATGGAACACATAAATGGTAGAAAAATAAGTTAAATAGTAAAAAACACTGTCCAATATGAGCTTATCTCAAACACAACCTAGATATAGTAATAGAAAACTTTGTCTTAGTACCTTCAACTATTAAGCAAATAATAATTCCATATAAAAATTAAAAAAAAAAAAAAAAAAAAAACCCAAAGGCATTATTATAAAATATAAGTTTTTTTTTTTTTTTTTTTTTTTGAAAAGATTATAAAATATGTTATATTTCAACAATCAACGCTTTTATATATATTTTTATAATCAAAATATCATATAAACGGTGGCAAATTCAATCCACTTATTCAGTGATAAATAAAAAGTAAAAGTCACTCATTCATTCATACCAACCATACATTATATATTATATAAAAGCTACACAGATACAATCTACATTATTGTAGTGAACTGAGAGAGAAAGGGAGAAGTACTAGTGGTTAGCTACTTGTGAGTGTGGACTGTTCGGCGAGATGCCTTGCAAGCGGCTCCTCGAGTAAGGGAGGCAACAAGGAGACAACGGCACAATGGGAAACCATAAGACAAATTTGGGATTATTTTCTTTGTAATTGGTGATTAGGAATTGGTTGAAAAAGACAGATTTGGGTTCATTTATTTGTAATTTAGGGATTTGTTTAAGGAGAGAGGGGTTTTGTATTTGAACTCTGGAAGGGCCTTAGTTGGAGGAATGGGCCAGATACAGGTAATGAATTTTATTTTCATAAGAAGATATGGTTAATATATATATATATATATATATATTTTAGAGAAGATATGGTTAATATTGGGTTTGGTTTGTTGTGTCATTTCCGCCAATGACTAGCACCTCAGACTTTAAAGACTGCTTTATATGTGAAATTGCAAGGTTTAGGCAGGGTCCGATCAGTTACCCAATCCTTGTTCAGTTTCATGTTTTTTTTTTTTTTTTTGGTTCGGATAATATATTCCTCAACTGGATAAAGGTATGATGAGGACATCGGTGGTGCATATGGGGCCTCTTGATGCAGGTCAACAAAAGCAACTCGACTATTCTATTTCTGCCAAACTCACTACAAACTGGAGAGAGATGCCAAGAAAATCCTATTTATTTCCAACCCAATCCGAGTGAATACTTTAATATTTTTATTGAGATATAAGACAATAATAAAGCAAATCTTACTTGAATCGTGAAGAATTACGAATTAGGATAGAGGTAAATGGATGTACACGCTTTATTAGAACCTTTAAACTAGAGTTATCCACAACTCCCCACTAAATGAAAGTGAGTGTAGGCCTTATGTCTCAAAATCCTTGTCTGACTATAAGAGCTTGTTTGGATGGGATGAGTTTTGAGTGATATCACTCAATTTTCTATTTCCATCATCCAAATCGTGTGGGTCCCACGGATGAGCATTTGTTTGGATGAGTTTTGGATTATTGTTTTCATCACTCAATTCTCTGATTTTTGAGTGATGAGTTATGGATACTAAAAACACATTTTAGGTGTTTTCAGTTTCCAAAACTCAGTTTTCAATAGCATTTTTGTAATTAAACTCACATACTCAGCCTCAATGTTTGACAAACGGATTTTTGTTTTTTTTTGTTTTGGGTGAAACCCAACCGCAACTTTTGAAGTTGAAAATTGGGTCTAAGTTAAGGTGCCAAACAAGGAGTTTGGGAAATAGAGACATTTTAAGTGATAAGTGATGAAAATTGAGTAATGAAAATTAAGTGATGACAAATTACAAACCAAACGGGCCCAAATTATGTCTCAAGATCTTTATCTTCTTGTAACAAATAACTCAAAGGTTATTTCTCCACCAAAAAAAAAAAAAAAAAAAAAAAAAAAAAAACAACAACAACAACAACAACAATAGAGGCTAGATGCATAAATTGCAATTCCTCTGAAGAAAAAATATATCTTTTAATACTTAGGATAAACTTTTACTAACCTCCTTCCCTCTCCCTTGTGTGTATGTTTATTTATCAAAAAAAAAAAGTAATTGTCCCACATTGCTTAAAATAGTGTGTTGTGTGTAGTATAACTTGCATCACCTTCCCTTATAAGTTTCCATGACTTTTGAGTGGAATTGTGATGTGCTTTTGTGTTAGAATCCATTTCCATCTCCTTTGTGTGTGTGTTTGTTTCTCAAAAAAAAAAAAAAAAAATTTACTAATTCTCATCTAAATTTATCTTGTCTATTGAAATGTTGATCATAAATCTTTCAATATTGAGCCGCTTTTATTGTTTTTATTTCAATAAAGTACTCAAATTACTTTTAAATTACATATTGTAATTTATTTGCAAATATGCTAAACATAAAAACTTCGTTTCACCTTTCGAAAAAGAGAGAGAGAGAGAGAGAAAAAAAAAAAAAAACAAAAAAAGGTCTTTTATAATCACATTCCAAATGTCCATGATTTATTAGTAACAATCACATTCTCAATCTTTTTTTTTTTTTTTTTAGGTTTCACACATTCTCTCTCCGTGGGACAGCGCTGGGCTGTCTTTGGTTGCGTCGGCTATGCAGCTTTGGCAGGTATCGCCGGGGAGGTCTTTGTGGCAGAGGAAGAGGCCATAGACAGTGTCGACAGAGTTCCCAGCAGTGGCATTGTAGAATTCAATGTTGCGTGTGGCGTTGGATGAGAGGTAAGTGAGGAGGTTATTGAGATTGGATTGGTAGGTACTGTTGGTGGTGAAAGTGGTGGTGTTTGGACAGTTATGATAGACGTAAGTTGCAACGGCCTCAGTTCTGGTATGGCTGAGGAAGCTGATCAGAAAGTAGTAGAGGACCAAAAGGGTCGTGCACAGGTTGAATCTGCAAGGCTGAGGCAACCCCATTATCATGATCAACTCAGCCTCTTGTGCTTTCTGCAACGTACTACAATGTTTTCCATAGTAAGAAACTTTTAACACTAGCTAGTCAACAAAATAATTAGTCAAGCCACCAGGGGCCGCTGCACATTCACTTCAGGGGTTCAAATCAACCTCCTGACTTGAAAAAAATAATTTATATATATATATATATAATATTACTTTATTAATTTAATTTATTCATAAAAATATTTTTGTACACCTTAGTTCAAATCTTGTACACTCTCATAACATATTGACTTACCCTACAATCAAACAACAACTTAGCGTATTATTTATGTATAGAAGAGTGTAGTTGTGTGAATCAATAATTATACAGTGCAAGTGAGATTGAGTTTTGTTATTTAGTTTAAAAAATTTATATATAAAAAATGACAAATATATAACCACAATTACATAAAAACAAAAATATTATACAAACTTAACAAAATAAAATGATCATATTTACATTAACAATAAATAATGACAACTAATAATAAACTATCATGAAACGATTTCAAAATATAAAAACTTGTAAAAGAAAATTGTAAAACTTCATGTATTTGTGTGTGTGTGTGTGTGTTTTTTTTTTAATATATAATTTAATATATTCAAGTTCTTTTTCTTTATATTAAATTTTGAATAATATAAGTTTCTTAACAATTACCTAAAAAAAATTCCTAGAGCCGCGGTTGAGCCACCTTGATCTTTTTATTAATTTTTTCCTCCCGACTTTGTCGTCATTGAGGAAAAGACCAAAGGGTAACGAAGATGACAATAGTATCACAAATCTTACGCTACGGTGGATGGGGAGAGAAGTGAACCTTTCGGCAGGGGTGCTTCTGTGGGTGGAGTAGTCTCTGTTAGTTGGTCAAAGAGAGTCACGTCTACAAGTTTACGTGTAGTAGCAATTGCATAGAAAAATTTATTTTAGGAGACCATCTCATATCATATCACAAGTTACATAAGTTATATTTGCATCTAATCACATGAGCCATCATGTCATAAAATAAAAAAGGCAAAAATGCAAAATTGACCCTCTAACTTTCACATTTTTTCATTTCAGTCCTCTAACTTTCAGTTTTATCAATTCAGTCCTCTAACTTTCAACTTTTGTCAATTCAAGGCTCCGTTACAAATCTGTTATTGTTGCCGTTAGAAGTGCCAAACCGACACCGTTTTTTTTTTTTTTTTTTTTTTTTTTTTTTTTTTTTTTAACATTAAGGGGAACGACGACCATTCCCCTTCCCTGAATCAAAAAAAAAAAAAAAAAAAAAAAAAAAAAAAAATTCAAGAATCAAATTGAAACAAATCCAATGTTCAAAGCAAAATCTATGAATAAATTGATGAAGCAAAAAAGCCATAACAGAATTGATGAAGCAAAATCACAAGCCAATGTTCAAAGCAAAATTATAGACAAAGCCATAACCCCCACTGTCCTCACAGTCCTCATGGCACACCCATCACCGATTCAGTCAAGGGCGGTGAGGTTCACACGGCGAGGGTGGTGGTGGTTTACACGGCGAATAGGGGCGGCGAGGTTCACATGGCAAGCAGGGGCATTGGATATCATTTGCCTCCTTGTTTGTACATCCACAATAAGATCCGAATACATGATCTCAAAATATACTCCACGCTGGAAATCCAAAAAGCCCACAAAAATTTCTTATGAACAAAACCAATAAATAGAGAAAACGAAAATTCAAATCATTGAAGAACAAACAAACAAACCCTCAATGGCAGCTTTAACCTTAGCCTGCTTCAATCGAAAAGGCAACCTCTCCGAAAAATCAATCGCAATTATATCTACCTAAAAACAAGACAACATTAAAACCAAACCTCAAAACAAAACACAAATCAAAACTTAGGAAACCACGAACTCACCTCGGATTTATCACAAGCATCATCGAACACAGTCTGGTCCAAGGGCTTGATAGCGACCGAGTCGTAGGTTTTCAAAACAGGGTTATCGGAGTTGAGAGCTAAGCTCTAAGAGTGATTTTTGGTGACAACAGTGAGTTGCGTGTACTGGCGGAAAGGGGTGGCGTGTGGGACGCTGAGGAGGTCGCGGTGGAGGTTGACGGAGAGAGAGAGAGAGAGAGAGAGAGAGAGAGAGAGAAGGTACAAGGTTGAGGAGAAAGGAGAGAACAAATGAAGAGATGAAGCAACGACCGTGATCAGACATTACAAGTTTTAATGTTTTCTTTTCTTTTTTTTTTTCTAGATTTTTCTTTTAATTCCGAATTAAAAAAAAAAAAAAAAACCATGAAAAACGATGTTGTTTTGGCACTTCTAACGGCAACAGTAACAGATTTGCAATGGAGTTTTGAATTGACAAAATTGAAAGTTAGAGGACTGAATTGACAAAATTGAAAGTTAGAGGACTGAAATGAAAAAATGTAAAAGATAGAGGGTCAATTTTACATTTTTGCCAATAAAAAATTTCCTATCAATTTTTATTCAATTTGATTTTTTTTAAAAAAATTAGATTTAAAATTTTTTATATATTTATTTTAAGGTTTTTAGTGTAATCAAAATTCTTTTTCAGTAAGATACCATTTATTTTAAAAGAATTTTTACCATTTTTTCTTCCTTAATTGACATAGTACAGACAATATAGGCTTTTCATGAACTGAAAAAACTGCAAAAATTTACATAAGAAATTCAAAAAGTATAAAAGTGTTAGTAAAAATCATCAATGCCTGTAACGAAATTGAGTGAAAATTGGCAACATGAAGGGAAATAGCATTAGGAGCAAACCTCATGTCCAAAATCCCAGCTGCCTTACGCACAAATTCCTTGGCTAAGGCCCTAAAATCTTCATTTTAAAAAAAAAAAAAAATCTATGTTTTAGTGATTTTTTTTTATTATAACTTTTAATTTAAAAATCAGAATAATTTCATAACACTTTTACAATAAATTTTAGGTGGCAAGTTATTACTTGCTGTTAATAGTGGATAAAAAAAATTAATTTCAATAAGAGGTTCAAATTAAAATCAATAAAAAACTACCACCTAAAATTTGTTGTGAAAATGTTATAGATGTAGCACTTCTCAAAAAGAAAATACCCAATAGATGGATAGTTCCTCAGCCTATGGTCTTCCAAATACACTAAAAAAATATCCAGATTCTCATTAATCACATTCCAAATCACTAGAGAATTAGAGATCAACATTAAAAACAAAATAAAACAAAGTAAAATAAAATAAATGTCTTTGTTACTATGTGTGCGCTATGCACTTGTCCCCTGCTCCACCAGTCATCTTGTTGTTAGCTCGTGGTTGTCATCTCACTATTCCAGTGGCAAGCTAGAACTATTAGAATTTAGACCCCTGAAAACACAGATTGTTTAACCTAATTTAGAGCCAACTTTTTACTTGGTTTAATTAAACAGATCTAGGTTAAACAAGTATCAATCATATCAAAATAGTGGAAAAGTAAAGAACACAATGATATGATGACTCAGGAAAACCAATGAAACAGTCAAGGATTGAGTCACTTGTTGGAGGACTTGCGATCTAGGAAAATCGTTTGAACTGACTCGAAGCTGGTTGCGTCGATACCAAATCGTCCACATCACCATGGCCATTATTTCTAGATTTTTCTTTTTCTCATGAAGTACACTAATTAGGTCTCTAGTGTTTGAGATGGCATGTTGTCTTCGATCTTCAAAACCTGGAACAGCCTCCCATATTTCATCGAGCATGGTACATTTCCAGACTGCATGAATTGTCATTTCAGACTCCACACCGCATTGCTCGCATTTATCTTCCACTAAGATCTTTCTCCTCATTAAGTTATGCTTTAATGGTATCGCTTCCTTGCACACTCTCCATATGAAATGCCTCACTTTATTATGAACATTAAGCCCCCAAATCTGGTTCCAAATGCCACTTTGTCACTGCTGGTTGGCTGAAGGAGTCTGCACAAAATTGGATTTAGTTAGAAACTTTGAACCCAAATTTACAATATACTTACCTAAGGGGGTGAAGGGCCAAATGATCTTGTCCTCCATAGGTGTGCGGCTCAAAGGGATGCTGAGAACCAAATCGGCCTCATCTGGTGACAATAATCCATGCACTAAATTGAGATCCCATGTTCTTGTGAGTGGATTGATGAGATCAGATACTCTCCCATCTTCAAAGCCTAGAACAATTTCAGATAGGACTCGTGGATGCTCTAAAGATGGTAACCATGCATCGTTCCATGTACTCACAGCTTCTCCATAGCCAATCCTCCATCTTGCACCCTTAAGTAGGACATCTCTTCCCTTCAAGATGCTATTCCAAGCGTGTGAACCGGTGCTAGATTCCTGAGCCTCCCAAATGCTACAATTTGGAAAAAACTTCGTTTTAAAGACTTTATAGAATAGGGAGTCCTTATTATGAAGTAATCTCCAAGCTTGCTTAGCCAAGAGAGCATCGTTGAAGTTGGCTAGATCCTTGAAGCCCATACCACCTTCCTTTTTTAGGAGGCAAAGTGTTTCCCATCTCACCCAGTGCACTTTCCTCCTTTCACATTTTTGGCCCCACCAAAATTTCCGTATCAAACTTTCAATTTCTGAGCAAAGACCCAAAGGAAGTTTGAAGTAGCTCATAGTGTAGGTTGGGATAGCTTGGATAATTGCTTTGATTAAAATTTCCCTTCCTGCCTGTGAGAGGAGTTTCTCCTTCCATCCCTGTAGTTTTTTCCAAACTAGCTCCTTTATGTAATTGAAGCTTGCTTTTTTGTTTCTACCCACTAGAGATGGCAAACCCAAGTATTTCTCATACTGAACAATTTCTGGAACCCCCAGTGCTAGCTTTATCTGATTTCTGATGTCATCACAAGTAGATTTACTGAAGAAGATTGTTGTCTTGCTTTGGTTAATCTATTGTCCTGAACATCTCCCATAGACTTCCAATATATCTAGAACTCTTTGACACTCCTCTATGGTAGCCCTGCAAAACAGCAAGCTATCATCTGCAAACAAAAGGTGGGTTAGTTTTGGACTATTTCTGCAAAGAGCGTAGCCCCTTATGTGGCCTTGTTGAGAGGCTTGGTTAATCAGCCCATTGAGACCCTCGGTGCAAAGTAGGAATAGGAACGGTGAGAGAGGGTCTCCTTGTCTAATGCCTCTTGTTGGAGTGATCATGCCTTTGGGTTCCCCATTTACCAATATGGAATATGTCATAGTTTTGACACATAACATCATAAGGCGGATCCAATGTTCATTGAACCCCATTTTTTCCATAACTGAAGACAGGTAATCCCACTCCACTCTGTCATATGCTTTGCTCATGTCAAGCTTGATAGCCATATAGTTGTCCTTCCCTCTGTGTCTCTGCATACTATGTAAAGATTCAAAAGCTACCAAAATGTTGTCAGAAATAAGGCAACTCTTCGTGAAAGCACTCTGATTCTCAGTAATAATATTAGGCAAAATTTTCTTAAGTCTATTTGCTAGCACTTTTGAGAAAATTTTATACAGAACATTACACAAACTGATCGGTCTAAATTCAGAGGCAAATTCAAGATTTTTCTTTTTTGGAATGAGAGTTATAAAAGTCTGATTGAGTCGGTCAGGTAAAGATGCAGAATTAAGATAATGCAACACCGAAATAGAAATATCATGTCCAATTAAGTTCCAATAATGCTGATAAAAGAGAGGAGGTATACCATCAGGTCCTGGTGCTCTTAGTGGGGCCATTTCGCTGATGACTTGCTTTACCTCCAAGTGAGTGAATTCAAATGAGAGCATGGAATTCATTTCCTCAGTAATAACTTTCTGAATGGAATTTGTAGCCATGGGGCAGAAGAGTTGATTCTTTGACTGAAGCAGGTCCTGGTAATAGTGTACCAGACTTTCAGCAATGTCCTCATTGGTGTCCTTCACTCAGCCACTTGGATCTTTCAGTTTTAGGATCAAGTTTTTCCTTTTCCTTTGAAACTCATGGTTGTGAAAGAATTTTGAGCTTCTGTCTCCAAATTTAGCCCACGTGACCTTCGCTCTTTGGAACCAAAGTCTATTTTCCTTATCAACTAGTTCAGCTATCTCCTTTTGCAGCTTATGAACATGTTGATTATTCCTAGTTCTCATGGCTAATTTTTTGGCCTCCTTTAATTCCTTTCTCTTTCGGATCAATATCATTTTTACATTCCCAAAGCAGTCCCAGTCCCATTTTCGAAGTTCTTTACCACATCAATCAATTTTGTGCATGACATGGTTATGATCCTCCTCTTCTCCCCTTGCCAACCAAACTGCTTCAACAATATTTGACCACCCATGGTCGGAGAGCCACATTTCTTCGAACCTGAATGGTTTAGCAACAGATGGGATGTCTAATCCATCCAAGGAGATCCACAATGGGGAGTGATCCGAAGAGTCTGAGTGCAAATGGTGGATTTTTGTGCCTGTGAATTTCATGAACCACTCATGGTTAGCCAACCCATGATCTAATCTTTGCCACAATGAATGGCCATCCGCAAAATGTTTTCTCCAAGTAAACTGGTCTCCTACATATCCAAGGTCAAGAAATCCGCATTCATCTATCACATCTCGAAATAGTTGCATCTGAGCCTGGCTTCTATTATTTCCTCCCAACTTCTCTGAGCTTTTTGTGATTTCATTAAAGTCCCCAGCACAAAGCCAAGGAAGATTATGTCTAGTGTTGAGCAACCTCAGTTTATTCCATGCTTCCCTTCTTTTGTGTGTAGTCGATTCTCCGTAGAAACCTGTGAATCTCCATGCTTCATCACTACCTTTATTGATTATAGAATCAATGTGGTATTTGGAGAAAGAATCCACTCGAACATCAATGGAGTTTTTCCAATAAAGAGCTAAACCACCACCACCTCTAGGGTTTTTTTCCACATAAAACATGTTATCAAACTTGATGTTTCTTTGTACTTTTTTTAGCCTAGTTTTATCCGCACATGTTTTGGCTAAAAACACAACAGAGGGATCTTTTGCCCGAATCACTACTTCAAGCTCCTTCCCTGTATGCAGGTTCACGCATTGATGTCCAAGATAGTTTTTTGAATTTAATGGCTATTGGAAAACATGATTTTTAAGGGACTTTTTTTGTAAATTTGGGAATTATTTGAATTTTAAAAAGGTAAATTAAAAATTGCAACCCCAATTTTTATAATAGAGAATAAAAAATATAACTTTTATTGATAAAAATATCTTTTAATATCACGGAGTTAGCCTCTAAAACGAAAGCCAATTATTATAATGGGGTAAAAGTGCAGTTGGAAATATTATAGAAGATTGAGAGATTGTTGACGAGAAATCAGAAGTGCTAGAAAATTCACTTTTCCGCTACCAATGCAGAAAAGTCCCTCTTGTAAGGGTATGGTTCACACAAACATGAAGGCTATCAATCTACCGTTACCTTTTGCAGCTTTTATGATATGAAGGTTGCCATGGGGAAGATAATGACTCTGGGGAGCCCTCTGATTAGGAATATTAAAGAAACCGATGCATCTCCATAAATGGCTCCCTCATAAGGCCCCACCCTTAATTTTTTTTTTTTTTTTTTTGGGAAGGATTTAAATTAAACTCTTTTCTTCTATTTACAGTTAGATGAACTCTAGCAGAGCATTAAATACTTTTTGTTTATATGAGAATTTCTATTTTTTATTTTCTAAAGCTTCAATGATATATATCACTAATCAGTGATTTTTAGGGGGCATAGTGCTACCAATAACAATACACATAAATATAAACAAGATAACAATAAAAATCAACAAAAGATAAAAACTAATGATCACTCTAAACTTCCAATTGTTGGCTGATGTATCTTTGATTATTGAATGAAAATCTTTTTTTGAGTTAAAAAAAAAAAAAAAAGATTAAAACTACTGATGATAATGATACCCATAATGGTATTTCAAATAAAATGAACTATGAAGATTAAATGTGACACACACATATCGAGAGAAATGCATAAAGAACGAAATTGGATAGACATAAAATGCATGATTGTAGTTCCAGGATATTTTAGAGTTTTTTTTTTTTTTTTTTTTTTTCTTTTTTTCTTTCCAATTCCATTAAAAATGAAATTAGTGATGGTTACTCATTTTCCCGTTATATATGATTATATGAGCAAGCAACAGTTTTTTTACCTGCTGAGCAATTGATGTCACGTTTACATGGCAAATCCCTGGAGTGAATGTACCACAGTTTCCCTTGGAGTTCCAAAGCTAGCAAAGTTGATCATGTTGATGTGCCATCCTTGTTCACAGTTTAGTCAAACTTCAGGGATTTGAGACTTGAACTTTTGGTTTGGTTTGCAAGAATCGGTAAGCGGAGGATCAGCCTTTGATACATGTGCACATATCTCTTGGCCAGTTCTTGTTAGCAGAGAAATCTTTGAAGGGTCACCACCACACTCTTCATGAAGAACTAGAAGGTTCTCTCCAGGATGAACCCAAGTATGTGGGATATGGTACCTGAACATTACTCTCTCTTCACCATTAATTATGAAGTTACCAATGGCATACACAAAAGACTCTAGGACTGATGGTGATATATTAAAGTAAAATAATATATTTTTAATTATATCACTTGCCAGTGTTATAATTTTGGTTTTGAAGAAACAAATTAGTATATTAACAAAAGCAAGTATTTGCAAAAGCTGAGGAATAAACACATCCTGTCTTGTTGATTGAATGATTCAGCTTACTATTCGCATAAAGAATTACTCATCATAACTTCCATCAATTGGTAGATATATCCATTTCATTCATTATTCTTCTTCTTCTTCTTCCTCTCTCTCTCTCTCTCTCTCTCTCTCTCATATGTGTGATAACTTCATTTTGATAAATGAATCAGTAACCTCAAATGGATAAAATAACTTCTCTAACTTGATACACTCCAGCATTAAAGTGCACTGGTGCAATTACTAGGTGCAAGTACAACCCAAATTTTAATTACAGCTAAATTAATTTTAAGCTAATCACAATTAATGCATAATTTATGTAATTAACTGATTAATCAACAGAACCACCAAACAATTGCATGGATGAACATAAAGGTGCAATGCAATAAAGTAAAGAGCAGTAGGGAAAATAATATCAAACCTAAGATAACGACCGATGTATTATTGAAGAGGAAAATCGAAAGAACTTGGTGTAAAAACCTTTACGTGACCTTCCAAGCGGAAATTGATCCACTAGTAAATAAGTTAGAGTTCAAGGCTAATCAAAGAAACCCTTTAAGCCTAATCTACCCAAAAGACTTGAGGTCTTCCAAACTCCAACTACTAACAAACTACTCAGAATCTTGTCTTCACAAGCTTTCAGAATCGCACAATACCGCTCGATTGCACCACCAAACTTTACTGGCTGAATATGCGATTTTGCACACAGAAAATGTGATCTAACAGTCTTTCATAAAAGAAAGAGGGAAGATGGCAAATGTAGACAATGACCCTACAAGTGGAAGAAGAAAGGAAGAAAAAATGGGATGTAATAGAGAGAAATACAATGAGTTGCTAGCCCTCACCTCCATTGCAAAACCCATCACCGGCAAGAAACTTTACAATTGCACCTTCAAATGGATAGATTACCACCCAAAATGATGCCACTAATACCATGTAGGGATTTTATAAACTTTATATGTGGCTTGCTACATAGGAGTCTTTTACAATACTTGCCCTAGTGTTAAATATCAATAAACACAAACACAATCCTTCAAATTATTGGTTTAATCTGCAGCTAAGTAGTTCTCCAATATGTTCAAAGAAAAAGTAGTATGGAAGACACTATGAAATCAAGATTGTAAATATATCTTGCTTACAAGTTCAAATACAAGGGAGTACAAGATTTAGAAGTAAAAAGGTTTGAAAATTTGGAGATTGACTAGCAATTAGGAAGCACATTTTGACGATGAACAACTAGACTAATTAGAGCATGCCAAGAAAACTGTCTGAAGCACCAGAGTGTTTTGTGATCACAGATCTGTTTGCTTTGACTTCTCCTCTGAAGTACTAATTGAAACATTCAAGCACTACAAAGAGCTTTAATTGCTAAGCTTTTTAGCACTTAAGGGCAAGGGTCACCAAATTTGGTAATGGAGATTGGGATTGCACACCTCTCCTGCCCAATGCAAGCCTGCAAATCCTCAAATATGTGAGAATCAATATTAAGCAAATAATTTAGAAGACAAACTTACGTTGAAGTGAGATAGGCTGCTCATACACTTTATATCCGCTTCTATATCTATATATCTATATGCTATATAAAAAAAAAAAAAATAGAAGCCTAGCATTTAATGTTGCTATACTCCAATTGCACCATCTCGTCTGCCACCTCATTGTTACTTCATTATTTTTTTTTCTTATTTGTTTTTTACTCCCAGTTTTTTGTTTTGACAATATTAAATATATGAGTAGATGGACTTTACACATTCATCTTGGATGGTTTTAAGTTTTGACTATACATATAACTTTTTCTTTATACATTTATCTAATTTAAATTAGATGTTAACTAAACATTGAAATGAATGAAGAATAAAAAACTTTGCCTTTAAATATACATCTACTTTGATTTAGATGTTTATAACTAAACATTGATATTAATGAAGAATCTTAAACAAAAAACATATATTGTTTTTTAGGGGAAAAAACATAATATTGTTTGTACATTCATCTTGAATGATTTTAACTTTACATATAACTTTGTCTTTACATATAACTTTGTCTTTATAGTCTACATATTCTTCAACTTTAATTTATATGTTTATAACTAAAAAGTAAAATCAATGAACATGTTATCTATAAAAGGTATTCACAAATTTTGCTTAATCTTTGATGGTGGAGATAATACGATTGTCCTGTAAGAAAAGCCCAAATCAAGGGTGTTATAGATCTACAAGAGGTTTAACCCTCATTATCCAATCCTTAATAAATCATATATGTTCTTTGATGCAAGTATTTGTTTTGTTATTTTATTTATAATTTTGAATGCTTTTAATGAATGGCGTTTATTGTTGACCTAAGTTGGGAGAAAATTATATTATAATATGTTTTAATTTTGTATTGCTGTCAGATTTTAGTTTATTTGTATAACAATAAGATAGTGATGACCAGTTTGTGCAATTGAAGAAAATGGTCTATAAAAATTAATTTTGTGTAGTTTCCCCACTATTTTTAAATATTCTATTTGAAAAATTAGCATCGAATGGTTATGTTTTTGTCATATGATATTCTTAGATGTCTAAGTGATTGTTTTAAGTATTTACAAATATTTTATTTTGGTCTTCATCTTCCTCAATTCATTATTGTTTTCTCTATTCATTATTGTTTTCTCTGAGATTTTTAAGAAAACAAATTCATTTTTGTGTTAAAAAATTATCCATTTTTATGACAATATTTTTTTTTCCCAAAAATTTTCCTTTACCTTTTTCGCCTTTGGAATTGTACTCTAGGTTTTCATATTAAAACAAAAAGGACTTATAACTATCAAGTATGTGCCTATAAGGTTACAACCAACACTTTTGCTTCGGATCAATCTCCTATTTCTATTGCATGACTTCAGCCTTGTTAAAAATTTTGAATTTAAATATGCAATTAATCCTGCAATTTTTGCGTGCAACATAAATTATATTAAATAATTTTGTTTTATCTATTGCTTATAGATGATATATTCTCAATGAGGAAAAGAACAAGGATCCCAAAACATACTAAAATTCTTTTTTACCCTAATTCTTTCTTCTCATCTCTTATTCCAACTTCGGTCTTAATGTCATATAATTAGAGGAGTTGATGTAAATCTTTTTTCACTTTGGTTTTTAATAGTCACTTTGTTAAGTTTTATTTATTTTTGAGATATGTTTTCAGTGTATTGAATTGTATTAAGAAAAAATTGGGTTTGAGAAAGTTAATTTAGTACTAATAGAATAATTTTCAATTTCTAACATACTTTTTAACGATGCACAAAATCTTATAAATAACTGTTATTAAGAAATGAATATATTCCGTAACTTACCTTAAATTTTTTTACCATATATATATATATATATATATATCTCGCACAAATCAGTGACTAGTTACTGTTAATAACAATACACATAAATATAAATAAATGTCAACATCAACATCAATATGAACATAATATTAAAACTAATAATGATGGTAATCATGATGATGGTACTTCCTGATTTTTTAACTTAAGCCATCATTTTTTTTACCAATAACTAAAGGTTGTCAAAGGTGCATCAGAATATGGATACTCTATAATTCTTTCATTATGTATCTTCAACTTTTATAATTAGGAATTGAAATGGTAAACTTAACCAATGTGCTTGGCAATGGCAAATTGAATGAATTGGTTGGTATCAATTAACCATTTGAATTTAAGAAATAAGATACCTCGTATAAATATATATGAAATTATGAAAGAGATTTCACGCATTGATGTGCAAGATAGTTTTTAGAATTTAATGGCTATTGGAAAACATGATTTTTAAGGGACTTTTTTTTTTTTTGAAAATTCAAGACTTATTAGAACTTTGAAAAATTAAATTAAAAATTGCAGCACCAATTTTTATAATGGAGAATAAAAAATAACTTTTATTAATAAAAATATTTTTTAATACCAAGGAGTTAGCCTCTATGACAAAAGCCAATTGTTATAAAGGGGATAAAAGTAGGAAATCCTAAAGTTTTAAAAGTTCAGGGAAGGTGCATCCAAACAGATTTCTCTTCTACAATTTAGTAGAGTCCACTATATGAAAGAATCGAAGTTCATACAAAAGGATTTACAAGCTCCCCGCTCGACTTCCTAATGCTACCCACCAGTAGAACTTACTGACACGACCATGTGCAAGCTCCGAATCTACGGACTCCTTCTTTCTTGGATTCTCCAATTAGCTACAGGCACCCACGCTTGTTATTCTTTAAGTTTCAATGGTAGCAACCGAGTTGATCATCAAGGTATTGAAATAATCTCTACCTAGAAAACCCTAAGCTTTGTGTAAGAAAAGCTCCTCTAGATCTCACAAGAGATTTACACAAAACAGAAAAGTATGAGTAACAATATAACTGGAGCAACTCTAAAAACGTGGCTAGGTTTTTTCTTTATATACCTAGGGTAAAAACAAAAAACCCAAAATGTTTAATGAGTTAGGGCTGAGCTGGAATATTCTGCAAAAAAGCATTCTACCTGAGATTCAATTGATCGAGCCTTTCATTCGATCGATTGAGCCAGGCCGAAATGCACCAATGCATCTGCAGCCTCTTGATTCCAACTTTACATGAAAGACCCAACTTTGAGCAAGCCTAAACAAGACTAAACAACCTGTTTTGATCATGGTTTGCCAACA
Organism: Quercus variabilis; assembly: GCA_030445155.1. Lineage (NCBI taxonomy): Eukaryota > Viridiplantae > Streptophyta > Magnoliopsida > Fagales > Fagaceae > Quercus > Quercus variabilis. The sequence continues at coordinate 85,069,679 of CP129449.1, read as the reverse complement.
ATACAAATTAGAGTTCTAAATACATAAATTCCTAAATCTTTATAACCTAACAAACTCCCCCTTTGGCAATCCGTGACAAAACACAAACACAAAACTCAAAGTTTACAAGTAAAAGCCCTTTACAAAAATAATGATCATAAAGACTAAAATTCAATCCTAACTACTATCCATCAGTTGCAAGTGTAGACAACAACTTAGTTGAATCAACCGTATATTCCTAAAATACTCAACAAACGCATAAACGCATGTGTGACAGAAAATAGTATATACATAGGTATAACATTCTTGTATGATTCACACAACACGTAATAAAGACATATATCAATGAATAACTCATAAATATAAATCAATAGACAGTGAATCCAAAGAAACAAGAATCAAAAAATAAATCATGTATATCAATCAATGTTACTCCCCCTAACATGAATATCCCCAAAAAATGATATACAAGGTGAAGCGTCTAGATACAATCTAACAACTCCACAAGCTCCTCAAAACAACAAAAAACTCTCCCTAACTACAATACTCTCTACAAACTCTACTCCCCTTTTTTGTGACGGAATGCCAAAGGACAATCATAAGCCATCATCAAAAGGAGGTGGTGAGGATGAACGAAGATGTGTCAGATCAACACGCAAAGCATGGATCTCGTCATATAAGTCCACCAAAAGCTGACCATGAGCCGTCTAAACGGTCATGACAGTCTCCAAAGTATGACAGATATCAAAGTCATCCGATGGAGGTAGAGGAATAGCAGCAGTAGCAGCAGCAGCATCAGGATCAGGAACAGCCTCACCAGTAGGACCTGTAGAAGAAGAGGGAGGAGGTGCGGACCCAGAAGACTCAAACCTAGCGTGTTTAGAGCCAGCTCGAAGATGAGCAGCCCTCTATCTAAGAAAATACGCACTTATAGGAGCAATCACATGAACGAGCTCAGAGGAAGGGAAGCCACCAAGATCAAGATAAAGCAAAATCCTATGAATGAAAATATGATGAACAAGGGCATGAGCAGAAGATGAACTCCTATACACGTCGTTCAAAGAACGAAGGAACAAATGAGGAAAATTGATAGGAGCATCAGTAACTAGAGCGTACAAAAATACACACCTCTCGAGAGGAATGGTGTGAAGATGAGAAATGGGCCAAAACAATGACACGCTATCCTAAAGAAGAGATAGTGCCGCTCAGAGAGCTTAGTAGTGGTGATCCTAGGATCAGAACCCCACTGGATAGAAGACCCAGTGATGTAAGACATGACATCACTCAACAAAGGAGACTCATCATATGGATAGACAAGGTGCTGTACCAAAGGTACCCTTAGAGCATCAGCCACTACCTTAGGAGTAATGGTGTACTCTACGCCTCGTATCCAACTCTTTACTAAAGTGTTGGAATCATAGACGTGAATCGAGATGTTCGAGAAGAACTCTCTAATCAAGGTAGCAGGTGGAGAAGGATCAGAAATATCCACCAAGGGTAACTAGCCCCTACGCTCTAAGTTTGTCCTAATGGCAGGATTTAACTCATCTAGAATGACAGACCACTCAGACCATATCTTACGCCTAAGATTCAGCTTCTCAAAGATTTCCTGGTTTTTCTCACTAGGAAATTTCTCTCAGTTAGAGGGAGGAGGGGAAGGAGTAGGTGAGGGAATAGACCTACGAGCCTTAGTTTTCCTAGGCATTATACTAAGGAAAAGACAGAGACATAAGAGAAAACCAAAAGAGAAACAATGAAAACCAAGGGCAGACTGCAAGTTAGCACAAAAAAAAATATAGAACAAAAATCTATATGATGCATGAACAGTTACAATGTCATGATGCATGTACTAATGCAGTAAACAAAGTTCAATTTTAAGTTGAATTGCACAAAATTGGCTCGAGCATAGACATAGAGTTTCTAACAAAAACCCCAAAATTTTGAAAACCACTTGAAAAATTTTGAAGCACATTGATGAATTAAGCATCACAACACATAGATTATAATGCCTAATTACATCCAATCAACAAGCCAATTTCATCAATTTCAACCTAATTGAACAAAATCCCCAATTCGGAATAATTATAAACCCTAGAAATTTCAATTCTCCACAAAACCCAAAATTGATCAAATTAAACTATCAAGATCATGTTTATAGCATGTCCATACAAAAACCCATTGATCAATTTCACAAAATTGGGCTTGAAACAACAAAAATCCCAAAAAGAAAAAGATCCGAAATTTTGAGGAAATATGCATGAAAAATGCATGATAAATGCAAATAAACTCAAAAAGGAAGGGCAAAATGGACTTATCGGCTTGAGGACAGAGAAACTTTGCAAAAATTTTGGAGGAAAACGACAAAAAATCGCTGTAGAACCTTGCCTAGTCAGAGAGAGAAGAGTAAGTTTGAAAAACTTTTTGAAAAAGTATGTTGAATCAGTCAAAGAACACTATCTTAAAAACCTGATTCACGACTTTTGATTGATCGAAAATCACTTTCGATTGATCGAATCACTCTAAGATTTTTAAAAGAATTTTAAACATTTTCGATCGATCGAAAAATAGGTTGGATCGATCAAAGCAGGCAGCGGCTCACAGTATTTTGAGAAAAATTACAGTTTTGAAAAACTCAAACCAATTTTTGAAAAATAACTCCTCAAAGCATTAAAATCAATGAAACAAAATGCATGAGTATGTGATGAAATGGAATGCTTTTTCAAAAACCCAAATTTTAATCCCAGTTTCTCCAAAGAAAGTTTCAGCCAGTTCTTCCTTTAATATCTCAAGCAAAAAAAAAATGTTTTGCATAATTCTCAAGATATTTTCAAACTTGGTTGGTCAGACCAAAAACACACACAATAACATGTACAGTGTTTAGCAAAGAGTAACTCGTGTAGTGTGTGTAAACTAGCAAGAGCTTGAGATACATGTGAGGTGATATGTGAATAGAAATCAATCACAAAGTCTACAAAATTCATCACACAGAATTTAAAAGAGACTATCACCTAAAGAGTTACATCATATAACTCCCACATCTCCTAGAACATAAGCTTGCACTCATGTAAGTTTCTTGAATTTAGCCTCTTAATTATGTGAATTGGCATCAAGCCTAATAGTACACACCAGTTTTAATTAAGTGAAATGGCATCAAGCCTAATAGTACACACCAATTTTAAGCATTAAGCAATTAAACTGAGGCTACACCTTATGTTCTTTTTGTGCATGTGCTACACTTTCTCAAACACAAAATCTTATGATATGCACTAAGGTGTTCATGATTGGCTAGTGAACAGTGGTGAGATGGTTATTTATGCCTTTCTCAAAAGGATCAAGTCCGACAGTCAAATAACATACGACTTCAAGATTAAGACAAAGTGATAAACATCTTTCCCACACAACATGCACTACAAAGCTTCAACTAGTAAAGTGCAATAAATAAGCTCATCAAAGCTCATCAAAGCTAAACAAGGTACACAAGACATGTTTTGTGTAAATAAATTGACCAACATTGTTTTTAAAAACCAAGAAAGATAATGTCAAACATATTTTTGCTTTCTCATTTTTTTTTTCTTTTTTTAATAGAAGAGAAAAAAAAATCCTAAAATGAAATGCATGAATGTAATGCAATGCAAGTCCTAGAAAAACAAAAAACACAAAAACACAAATACCAAAGAACAATGGTCACAGAGGAATGAGCAATGAAGCATAAGGACCATGTCAGAAAGACTCAATTAGATCTAGTCTTTTGCATCCAAAATCTTTTAGATGCACCACGAGCATTGGAGTTCTTATTCACATTCGCGTGATTTCCAACTCCAGGATTGGAATAAAATTTTAACACCTTTACCAATTCACCAATGAGTGCCATAGGATCTTGTGCTTGAGGCACAGGCACCTTTGGTTTGTTTGCTCTCTTAGCAGCTTGAAGCTTGTAACATTTAGGACGAATATGTCCAGACTTTTCGCAAAAATGACAAACCCAAGAAGGTTTACCACGCATCTTGTCCTTAGAAAGGGTAGAATCCTTAGGTTTAGACTCTCCTAGATCAACCCTAATCTTCCTAGGAGGTGAAACTTCTACAGATTTGACAACCTCACTCACAGGGGGTTTGACAGTTTCACTCACAACCTCACTCACGGAAGGTTCAGAAGAAGATGAAAGAACAAAGTTCGTGGAATGTGGTGCAGAATCAATGATGCTTTCAACATATCCTAAACCAGATTTGTCAAAAGGATACTTTTGAACATTCAACATTTGATCAAGTTTAGAACTAGCAGATCTAGCAACAGAAAAATCAGGTTCCAAAGTTTTAACTTTATCAAGCAAAAGCATGTTCTCAGATTTCATATGGTTCAAAAGATCATTAGCATCAAACAATTTAATAAGTAAATTCTTCTTTTCAAGCTCAAGAGATTCAATTTTCTTCAGGCCAAGTTCAACATTCATAGCATCCTTTGCAGCAACTTTACAAAGTTTATTATAGGCCTCTTGAAGATCTGCATCCTCAGAGAGTTCCCCATCAAAAGGGTTCTCTTCAACAGATATACTTTCATTGACTACAGCAGTAGCAGTGAAAGCAATGAAGTTTCCATTCTCGTCACATCCAGACTCATCATTGGAAACCTCGTTATCACTAAGGGTTACAGCCATAGCTTTACCTTTAGACCTCAAGAATGTAGGACATTCAGATTTAACATGACCATACCCTTGACAGCCAAAACACTGAGTACCCAATGGATTGTTTGAAGATTGACCAACTTTTTCTCTAGGTTTTTCAAAGTTATTAACCTTAGTGGGATCATTCTTCCTAAAGTTTCTAGGTTCAGCAGTGTTTGTACCTCTTGCCTTTCTGTTGTTATTCCTTAGAAAGTTTCTAAAATTCTTGTCAAGGTACGCAATCTCTGTAGCAGAGAGCTCATCATCAAATCCACCAACATCAACATCATCAATAGACTTAAGAGCCATTGATTTGGATTTGTTCACTTTGGGTAGGTCAGACTCATAGGACTGAAGAGATCCTACAAACTCATCAACAGGGATGAAGTCCACATCCTTGCTCTCAGTAATGACAGTCACTTTGGGTCTAAAGTCCTCAATTAAAGATCTAAGTATCTTCCTAACAATTTTAGGTTGATCATAGATTTCACCCAAATTAAAAGCGGAATTAACAATATCATTCAATTTAGCATAGAATTCATCAAAAGATTCATCATCAGACATTCTAATGCTCTCAAACCTAGAAGTTAAATGCTGCAGTTTGTTTATCTTAACTGCCTTTGTGCCTTCATGCACAGTTTGGAGGATTTTCCAAGCAGTATGAGCAACCTCAACATTAGAGATTCTCTTAAATTCTCCATAGAAACAGCATTAAAGATGACATTCATAGCTTTGCTATTGAACCCAACTGCTTCTTTTTGAGAAGTTTGCCACTCACTCACAGGAGTAGTGGGCTTCTCCCATCCGTATTTAACAGAATTCCAAACTCTCTCATCAATGGATTTCAGGAATGCTTTCATCCTTACTTTCCAATAAGCATAGTTATTCCCATCAAAGTGGGGAGGAACAACAAGAGAGTGTCCATGCTCCATGACAACACGGGTCAAGGATCAGCTCAGAGATCAAAAAATCTCAAACAAGAGAGCTACCCGCTCTAATACCACTTGAACGGTTTTAGACCCCTTAAAACAACCAGATTAATCTAGTTAATTAGCCAAGTGATTAACTTAGTTAATTTAAGCATTTCTAGGTTATCACAAACATACAATCATATCAAAAGTATAAAGCAGCGAAAATATAAAAGACACAAAGATATGATCACCCAAGAAACCACACGGTAAAAACCTGGGGAGGATTTGACCTAGCTATCCTCAAGGTAAACTGAATCCACTATATAAAATAATCGAAGTTCATACAAAAGGACTTACAAGCTCCTCGCTCGACTTCTTAATGCTACCCACCAGTAGAACTTACAGACACGACCACATGCAAGCTCCGAATCCACGGACTCCTTCTTTCTTGGATTCTCCAATCAACTACAAGCACCCACGCTTGTTATTCTTTAAGTTTCAAAGGTAGCAACCAAGTTGATCATCAAGGTATTGAAATAATCTCTACCTAGAAAACCCTAAGCTTTGTGTAAAGGAAAGCTCCTCTAGATCTCACAAGAGATTTACACAAAACAGAAAAGTATGAGCAACAATACAATTAGAGCAACTCTAAAAACGTGGCTAGGGTTTTTCTTTATATACCTAGGGTAAAAACAGAAAACCCAAAACGTTTAATGAGTTAGGGCTGAGCTGGAATATTCTGTAGAAAAGAATTCTGCCCGAGATTCGATCGATCGAGCCTTTCATTCAATTAATCGAGCCAGGCCGAAATGCACCAATGCATCTGCAGCCTCTCGATTCCAACTTTACATGAAAGACCCAACTTTGAGCAAGCCTAAACAAGACTAAACAACTTTTTTAGATCATGGTTTGCCAACAATACAAATTAGAGTTCTAAATACATAAATTCCTAAATTTCTAGAACCTAACAAACTGAAATCCTGAGTTAAAGATATGATTTTTTAAACTTGAAATCGTGTCTTTAACTCATGATTTCAGTTCAAAAAATTGAATATAACATGTGTGTAACCACTTTTATCCTTACTTTATACTCTACAACAAATTTATAGATTCTTAATTATAACCCTGTAAACGGAGCTTATCCATTGAGGGTTTTTGCTTCCTTTTTTTAAAGACTCTATGATGATGGAAGATATAGAGTTTAAATTCCTGTTCTGTACCTGTCTTTTTAAATTTAATTAAAGTATATATTTCAACATGTAGTTGAATTTCATTCATTTATTCTAACTTGAATATTGAATTATGATGGTTATGTATACTACAACAAAATGTATTTTCAGTGACGAAAAAATTTGTCACTAAAAGTCCAGTTTTTCGTCACTAAGGACCTTTAGTGACGAAATTGGACTTTTAGTGACGAAACTCATTTCGTCACTGAAACCCCGTCACTAAAAGTCCTGGTGACGAAAAATTTCGTCACTAAAAGTCCGATTTGATTTAAAAAAAAAAAACTTTTAGCGACGAAAGCATTTCGTCACTAAATGTTTTCCTCACTAAAAACACTATTCAGTGACGAAAATATTTTGTCACTAAAAGCACTTTAGTTTATTAAATCATATATAGTGATGAATAATTTTGTCAATAAAACTATGTTCGGTTACATATAGTGACGAAATAGTTCGTCACTAAAACTATTTTTAAGAAAATCCAAGCACATATAGCGACGAAAATGTTCGTCACTAAAACCATTTCTTACAAAATTTTGCTACATTTAGCGACGAAATATTTCATCACTAAAACAATTTTTTGTTGCTATATTTGTGACAAAAAAATTCTTCGCTAAAACTTATTTTCTGTTTTTATTTTTTTCGTAGCTTTGATATTAACCTGTAACCTGTCATTACATTACTAAAACTTTACATTTGAATAACACATTTATTTCAACAACACATTTATAAAAAAAGATCCATACATTCCACAAATAAAAAATAAAACAAGTATCTAATTCAAACTCATTCCATACAATAATTGTTTGCAATACATACAATAACTCAAGATGTTTTATAACAATACAAAAAGGGTAGCATAATATAATTAGAACTAACGGAAGATGTACTCATATGTCTTCAAGTAATGCCAAAAGTAAATCCCCTAAAAGCCACTAATAAGAAATCTGCACAAATATAAAAACAATACTACATTAAAATCGTAAAGTAAAAACATTAACTATGTTATAAGAAACATTTCTAACAATGTATTAAGAGTAGCCACATCAATAAATTAAAATCACAACTCCTAATGTATAAGTTGTAGAAAGAAAATATAGATTTTCAAGTGTAATATAATACAATTAGTTTCAAATAATGCATCAAAAAAAGTAATCACACCATGTAGTGTTGGTCAATTGCTAAAATAAAGTACTAACCAAAAAGTGTTTTAACTTGAAGTTGAACCACCCCCATAGGTAAGAGCATTATCATAACCCTTGCTTCTCAAAAAGTTCAAAATATTCTTTTGGACCTCTTCTTGCTTAGCTCATGCCTCTTGGTCCCTAGCTCGCTTCTCTTGGTCCTTAGCTCGCTCCTCCGCACTTGAAGAACTTTGGGAGGGAAGATTTTCTTCAGGAGGTGTTTCCGTAGATTGGACTGTAGATTGGACCACTAGGATAGATGCCTTACCTCGCGAGCGTGGAAGTTGTCCTGGTGCCATCTGTAACTAACAAACATACATATAATGGAACAACAAAGTCATTACAAGTAATGGAACAATAAAGTTATTATCATCTATTGTACCCTATGGAACATCTATTGTACCTTATGGATTATAGAATTAGATGACTCATCATCATTGTCATCGTCACCAATAGGTGGTACATAATCATCATCTACCACAACACTAGCTCTACTTCTTTTCCCTTTTACACAATTGTACTGAGAAAAATCCTTTAGAGAAGTTGAGATGTGCTTCAATCCCAGAGCATCAATTATCTCTTGGTTTGGCCTCATTCTGTCCAATCTTGCCATCTCATACCTTAGTATATTATGAGTGTATTTGGCCTTTTTGGGCATTTTTTGAAACTATGTATTGAAAATGCTCTTTACTATAAGCATCATAAGTTTCTACATCTTCTTCCCACAACTCCTTCAACTCGTTAACCAATGGTTTCAAGTAAATATCAATCTCATTTCCCGATTGATGGGGACCAGGAATAAGCAAGGACAACATAAAATATGGCCCCTTCATAACCAAATAAGGCGGTAGGTTATAGGAGATAAGTATGATAAGCCACATACTATAGTTGTTGTTCATATTCCCAAAAGGGTTAAATCCATCTGTAGCCAACCCCAGCCTTACATTGCGAGGTTCGAGGGCAAAATCAGGATGTTGCAAATCAAACTCCTTCCACTCCTCACTATCAGCCGGATGCCTTATTACCCCATCGTCCACACGTTTGTCTATATACCATCTCATGTCCTTAGCTCTTTAGCCTGACATGTACAATCTCCTCAATCTCGATGTCAACGAGAAGTAACACAATACCTTATGAGGAATCATCTTATCTTGGGCATGTGTATCCTTGTACCTAGGCACCTTACACACTTGACATTTATCAAGGTTTTCATTTTCCTTCCAAAATAGTGCACAATTGTTTTGCATGCATCTATATGCTCGTATGACATGCCCAAGTCACGTAATATCTTCTTTGCTTCATAAGTTGACCTTAGAACCAAGTTACCTTTCGGTAAAACCTTTGTCAACAATTCTAGCATCATATCAAGTCCCTTATTACTCAAGTTGGTCATTACCTTTACATTCAACATCTCAATAACAAACTTCAAGATACTATAATCAGTGCAACTCGGATACAACTCACGCTTTGCATCTTCGTCAATTTTGTCAAAATGACGCACCTCTTCATCTTCGGTTGCATTTCTTGGCTCCCCTCTAATTTGGTCACCTACCAAGGCATCGATACCATCCATATGATTACCATCTGACATTTCATTATCATGAATGTTCTTGTTCAATACACGAGATTCTCCATGATTATACCAATTAATGTAAGATTGCATAACCCCACGATGAAGCAAATGGATACGCACAGTATGAGGAGATTGTCGATAGCAATTCACACAGTGAATACACGGACACGGAATATTACCACTTAAGTCCACAACCACTCTTGCAAAATTAATAAATGCATTGACCCTTTCAATATATGGATGACTTAATCTGCCATCAGGTGTCTTACCCATTATCATCCAACTTTTATCTATGTTTGACTACAATTACAAGATGAATGCTACTTTAGTAAAATAAGGACAACTCATGCATAATGTATTCTAATATCTAAGTATAAGGCTATAAGCTATTGAAATCAATTAAAGTACTATTCATCACATCTAATCAATAAGATCCATTCACATTTACAAGAAACTAAAAACACTCTCAATATGAATTTAAACCACCTTATAACACCATGCAAGCCACCCACTTGCTCCAACACAACAACCCACCACAAAACCAATCACAAACATCACAAGTACAATGCTTACAAGTATTGAAATTGAATAAAGGAACACAATTGCTACTAATCAACAAATTTCATTCACATTTGCAAGAAATTAAAAACTCCCAATATGAATTTAAACCACCTTATAACACCATGCAAGCCACCCGCTTGCTCCAACACAACAACCCACCACAAAACCAATCTCAAACATCACAAGTATAGAGTGTTTATAAGTATTGAAATCAATTAAAGTACTATTCATTACATCTAATCAATAACATTCATTCACATTTGCAAGAAACTAAAAACACTCCCAATATAAATTTAAACCACCTTATAACACCATGCAAGCCACCCGCTTGCTCCAACACAACATACCACCACAAATCCAATTTCCAACATCACAAGTATAGAGTTTACGAGTATTGAAATCTAATAAAGTAATATTCATCACATCTAATTAACAATACTCATTCACATTTGCAAAAATTTAAAAAACACTCCCAATATGTATTTAAACCACCTTATAACACCATGCAAGCCACCCGCTTGCTCCAACACAACATACCACCACAAATCCAATTTCCAACATCACAAGTATAGAGTTTTATAAGTTTTTAACTAAAATTTACTTACTTTGCTCAAGCTAAGCTTACAACTTTCAGAAAAAATCCAAAGTTATTGCAAACAATGTGTATTTGGCTTGCAAAAGAAAAGTTAAATTTATAAATACTTCAGTCTTGAAAATGATCCTCTCATAATAAAAAGAAGAAGTGAAGGCACCAGCCCAGGAGTGATTAATCACTAGTTGTTGCCAAAGGGACACTTACTGTTGAAATGCTTTCCTGCAGAAAGAGAAACAAAATTGAAAATTGAGGAACACAAACAATAATCTAAAATAACTAACTAAACCAAAAAATAGAGAGAAATCAAAAAAATAAATAACTAATTAAACCACAAAATTTTCCCAGAAGTCTAACACAAGCATCATAGCAAACAATTTTTTTCTCAGAACCCATATAATCTCTCCTCTTATTCACAATGACAACTACCTATCTATCATTTCTCAATTAAATTTCTCACCTAAACCAAATGAAAATTTCTCAGAATCTAAACATAGCTCAAATATTACACCAAATATTACCCATTTGAAGACCCAAAGCTCTAATAAGTTTAGAGTAAACATCTCTGGCTTTATCAAAGTGAAGAACCAAAATTGAGACCCAAAAACATTTCACAACAATTTCAGCTAACCCAAAAAGGGTACCATCAAAGTCAATAAAATGCTATAACAATCACCATTCCACAACCACAACCACCATTCCAGTTCACAAACAACAATAGCACAGCCTTCATCCAAAACAATCTGTACAAAATGAGAACGGTTTCTATATGGGATTCATAACTTAGACAAACAGAGAACAAATCCCAAACAAGAAAAAAAAAAAAAAAAAAAAAAACTGGACAAGGCAGAAAAATTAACATCAAGCATTTAGAATCATTAAACAAAAATTAACAAAAAAATTAACTCAAAAAAAAAAAAAAAAAAAAAAAAAAAAAAAAAAACCTTTTACTAAAGCGTTGTGAAATGAAGTGTTGCCAGATGGAGCAAACTGAAGCGTCACTAGATGGGTGGGAGGCGAAAGGTCACCGGAAGCATTGCGAAATGAAGCGTTGCCAGAAGCGTCGTGAACTGAAGCGTCACCGGATGGAGTTGAAGTGTTGCGATTGGTGTCTACATCGTCACGAAATGGAGAAATCGAAGTTGAAGCGTCGCCAAACGGAGAAATCGAAGCTAAAGCGTCGTGATGGGTTTAATGGGTTTAAGGTCGACGTCGCCGGCGGAAGCTTAGGTCGGGGCCATCGAGCTCAATCGGCGTCGGCGTCAGCATCAGTTGACTTGAGAGAGTGTGAGGGAGAGCTTGAGAGAGTATCGGATGAAGTGAAGGTCTGATGTGTGAAAAAAAAAAAAAAAAAAAAAAAAAAAAAAAAAAAAAAAAGTAGCTGAAGTGTTATATATATACCTCACCTTTAGTGACGATTTGATTTTGTCACTGTTTTATGCCTTTAGCGACGAAGTCAGGTTCGTCGCAAAAAATAAAACTAATGGCCACCGTTTTCCATTCAACGACGATTTATTTTCGTCACTAATAGCATGACCAGTAGCACCTTTTAGTGACGAAATTATTTGTCACAAAAAACTTAAACTTTTAGTGACAAAAATATTCATCACTGTAGATCAATTTGGTTTCCCGCCTCCACTTTTGTTTGGCACCCTGAATTTATCACACTCTATAGTGATGAAATCTAAATTTCGTCACTAAATGTTACTATTCTTTTTATATATAGTGACGAAATATAAATTTCATCACTAAATGGTACTTTTTTGTGACAAAAAAAATTTTCCTCACTAAAATTCGTCACTATAGTTACATTTTGTTGTAGTGGTAGACCCCAAAAAAACAAAGAATATTAGATTGGTCAAGACGTTACAAGAAGATTCTCGACTTAGAATTATACACCGTGATCTAAAAGCTAGCAACATATTGTTAGATGGGGACATGAATCCAAAAATTTCTGATTTTGGCATGGCAAGAATCTTTTCAAATGACCAAACTCAAGAAAATAACTTCAAGTTTGCAGGAACATAGTAAGTACATTATATTTTAGTAGTTGTAGAGGGCTTTTTGTGTTCTGTTGGGCTGCCTCTTGCAGTACTATTGTTGTACTGGGCTGGACTGCCTCCTGCAGTACTAGGCCCAAGTGTTCTGAGTAAAGGAGTTGAGACTGGTCTAACTGCAACTCAACTTAGTCCGACTTGTGCGCAAACTATGCCTCATCTGCCAGGAGCATGCTTACGACAGGCAGAGCTATTCTAGATGAGTCATGGCAGCTAGGCAGGATAATTAAAAAAAAAAAGAAAAAAGAAAGAAGAATACTTTGGCTTCTTAATTAAAGTGAACAATTAATCCTTAATTAAGAAAGATAATCACAATAACAATAATTAAAGAAAGCAAGTGAATAAGTGGTCAACATATGGGTCAATCAAAAGAAGAAAGAAATCAAAGTAAATCTTGTCCACAAGACCAAAACTAGAGAGGGAAGAATGCTTCTTCTAAACGCAATTAATCTCCCAGGGAAAATCCTGCCATTGAAATTAATCACTTTGAGGAAAACGGACCTGAATGGCTGGTGCCCGGAGGAACCTTTTTGCTTTTGGCAGAGAGCAGAATTTTGAGAGAGAGAGAGGGAAACAACCTATTAGTGCATGCCTGCCGATCTAACTCTCCTCTTTTTCCTTTCTTCCTTTTTTGTTTTAGTTTTTCTCTTATCTTTCCTTTCTTTTCTTCACCCTTGTTTTCTATTTCGTGATTTCTCCCAGATGGTTGTTGCTGTGATTCTGGTGTTGTTGTCCTCCCTTTTTTGCACAGTAAGGGCCTCCTTTTATAGTGCCTGTCATGACTGGATTTTACTGTTTTAGCCCTTAACCACTTTTGTCTAGTCTAGGTGTACTTACCAACCACCACTGGACCGTTTGTGTGCCACTCCCCATCACCAGACAAAAGAAGACTATTTTGTTTGTTTGTCTACCATGGTACCCTTTCCTGCTACAGTGCGGGTGCTCTCTCTTCCTATCCCACATGGCATGCACCTAGTGGTTCCAACTCAGCCTTGCTTCTTTTGGGTAGTATGTCATCCTAGCAAGATGTACCCCCAAAAAAGCTTGAGCAAGAACCCCAGAATAGGTTTTCCCCTCTCCCCACTGCCAAACCATGCCCTTTGACCCATGACCTCACCATATCCCATATTGGCTGGGTACAGGTTGGTGATGCCTGAGCCTTGCGCATGCCTTCCTTCCATATGTGTCCAAAATCTGTCTGCTGCTTATGCGTCCGCCGTGGTCTGGAGGCTTGCCTGCACAGTCTACTGTCCGTTCTTGACCTTTTATGTGAGCTGCTTTCTGATTCCCCGCTCCCCTTAAGGGCTGGGCTTTATTTGATATTGGGCTTTACATTTCTTTCAGCCTATTCCTTGATTGCCATCATTTCCTGCCATATCACTCTGTCATTCCTGCTGTAATGACTCAATCCTGCTAGACCTCTTTAGGCCTGCCGTTTATTCTTTCCCCAGTGGCTTAGCATGGCCATTGGTTTTCCTATTTATGGGCTTCTGTGTCCCTTTTGTTTTCTCTTGGGCATCCTTGGCCCATTTGCTTTCTTTGGACTTCCTTGGCCCTTTTACTAACTCTACATTCCCATAGGCTTTTACTAACTTCATTGGGCTTCCCTGGCCCAATTACCTTATTCTCATCCTTGGGGCTCATGGGCTTGCCATCAACCCCTTACTTTCTTTGCTTGCATTACTTCGAGCCTGCAGTGGCCCATTCTCACTTTTCTGTATCATATGCTGCCCATGGGTCTGCTATTTCTCTCTTTCCGAGCTTCTTTAAGCCTGTTTGCCTCATCAAGGCCCATTTGTTTATTTCATGGGTCTGTGATCCATTATTCTTGCCGCTTGGGCCTAATGGTTTTGCTATTAGTTTGCCAACCCTTTTCTACCTGTGTTGCTGGGCTTTCTTCTTTCTACTTGGATTCCTAAAAATGACCCTCAACAGTAGTCTTTCTTAACATTAAATTTTCGTGGCAAATTACCACTACAGAAGAAAAAAATGTGACCATCCGGAATTCTTTGTGTGTAGCCTCTCATCACATTAATACACACTTGATAATTACAAGAAAAAATTCCATAAGAAACTAGTTAGGAGATCTGAGGAAAAAAAATGTCTTAATTTAAAGAACACCCTAAGAAAAGGTTAATCGACACAATAATATAATGAAATCTAATGCTATATGAGCCCAAAAAAAGGGTCTAGATCACTTGTTAATTTATTTCTTTCTTATCCAAATAAAATAACACAGAAAAACAAACAAATTGATCATTATGCACGTAGTTTTATCAAACATGAATTTATGCATGTAGTTTTATCAAATATAAAGTACTGCACATAATTAATGTTTAGAAAGACATTGTATTAATAATATTTTCACAATAAATTATAAGTGGTATGTTATTATGAGTTGTTACACTTACAGGTAGACAAAAAAGTAATTTAATTATGGATTTAAATTAGAATTTATAACAAATAGTAATATTGTCATAAAATGATTCCATTCCGTTCCCTCCATGTTACTCCCAAACAAGATTACTTACATTTCATTCATTTTCATTCCTTTCCATTCCTTTATTTTAAAACATCCAATCAAGGTTACTTGATTCCATTCCATTCCTTTCCCTACTTAAATACATTTCATTTCATTCCATTCTTTTTCATTCCCTTATGATGATTCCATTCCATTCCCTTATGAACTCCCAAGCGGAGCCTAAGTGTTTGACAAAATGTCTCAATGAAATTAAAATTAGTGTAGATTAAAGGCTTGGTAAAAAATTTACATCTATTTTGTGAAAGTCCCCTATTTTGGATTGGTAAAAATTAGAATATGTTTGGATTGGTTGAAAAAGTCTGGAATTTTTTATTTCTCTCTTTATATGTTATTATGTTGTTAAGTTTAGTATTTCAGGTTATTAGTTGCTATAAGATTTTTTTTTTGGGGGTTATCTTTGAATTACAACAGGTACTATTAGTGAGAATTTGTATTGCAACTCCCAACTAGAACTGTGAGTTATAATTTTGTTAATATAGAACTATAAGCGTTTAGAATTTTGGTTAAGAGTAATGATTTTTACTGATAAGTTCTTTGGAATTTTGGATTTCTTTTTAAATGTTGTGCTTTTATTTAAGCAATCATTTTAAAAGGCTGAAAATGATGCTGCAACCTATGACTTCACTTCATAAAATTATTTTTATTTGAATATATGTTGCATAAATGGCAAAGCTATGTAACAGCACTCTAATGCTATGCTTTGGATATCACCTTATAATGTTAGGTTCTATCTAAAATTTTCTTATTGAATAGATGTATTAAACACATCTTTTATATGTATGTGGGATTGACCTATGTAAGCTCCACATACATATTCATATTGGTATATTCAATTTGTGTTTGCCTATTGGGATTGTGTGTGACCTTGGGTCCTTGCTATTTAATTGTTACTCTCTCTCTCTCTAAAGGCTAAATACTTTGATATGTTGAGTTATTTGAGTTTCGTTTGAATGGTTTCACTGTTTTTTGTAGGTAATCTGGTGCCAATTAGGGACTGTTGCTTTACTCAAATTTGTATCTGCTGGCCCTTCTAAGAAGCCTTCAAATAGGTCTCTGAAAACCTAATCAGTGCATGATTTGGTCGCACTAATTCCTACAAGCCTGAGTATGAGTCCTCCATGACCAGCGGTTGCACTTCAAATCCAAGGTTTTATTTCTTCAATTATATTGAATTGAAAAATTCTAGCTCTGTATTATAGATTTATGTTGCTATTGTTTAATTGTTTGATTAAATTTTTTTTCTCATGATCTATTCAACTAATGTGAAAGTTTGACTATTGTTGTCAAATAGCATTTGTTGTTTGATTAGTTAACAGTCATGAACTTGGTTTAGTTGCTACGAATGTCAGTTTGTATGAAAGTTTGACTATTGTTGTCAAATAGCATTTGTTGGGGCATCGACTAATGAGCAAAAAAAAGAAAAAAAAAAAAGAAAAAAAAAGAAGAGAACAAAATGAGTTAAATGGGAATTGAAAAATGTTCTAATACACCTCCAGTACACCTAACAATATAAAATATAAAATGTGTTAAATGGGAATGAAAGGACTATTTTTATTCCCATTTACAACTTGTACATCACGGCGTGTTAGGTGTACTGCAAAGAATCTTTTCATTCCCATTTAGAACATGTACACCGCCTGCTTGAAAAAAAATCTCACTCCCTCTTTTTTTTTTCTTTTTTTTTTTTAATTTAGAATTCGATAGTTATACTCTCGCAATATTTTAAGTCAATTTCATGGTTTGTGTCTCTTGGTTTTAGTTGTCATAGGAATTGCTAACACATTGAAACACTACTTGTGCTCTCATCCTACATTAAAACAAAAAATGTTACTGACTGTTAACTAACCAAGCATGGCAGGTGTCCAAGAAAATAATATAGTAACATTATCCCATTGCTTTCAATTTTTTTCTCCTTCCCCCAATTCCACACAGATACTTTGACATATTTTATCAAACAAGTCCATGTATTACACCACAATGACTCACTAAATGCATTGTATGTAATTGTGGTAGATTTGGTTTTGAATTAGAATTGGTTTTATAGTGTTTGAAACTCTAATTTTGGTCCATTTCTATATATAACCCTCTATATACATCCATTGGGGTTTTTGTTTTCCCTTTTGAAAATTTGGATTTTAAATATGAATTAGGTTTTGATGTTGTGGTGGATTGGTTTTGATTTAGGAAATTGGGTTAGTCTATGGTCAACATAAAAGGGGTTGCCTAAGAGACAATTTGGGAAGAACATGCACTTGGCATTATGTACAGCGTATTTTGTCGTCGTTGTTGTTGTTGTTGTTGTTGTTGTTGTTGGTTTTTTTTTTTTTTTTCATGCAGTTTTGTGGAGAATTATTAGTGAGCATTAAACTCTTATATGGTATATGTATACATGTTATTTTTAGATTTGTAATTGAGTTTTGGTCAATTTCACCATTGCCTTTGGTGATTATTATGTATAGGCTACACTTACGTCATCAGTTGAAGGATTGGTGTTCTTTGCAAAGCAGCCAATAAATATAAAGCTATCAACTTCATTTTCTTTTGTTCTTCAATGAAGATGAGGGGGGTGCATGTTCACAAAGCTTGATGTGCAGGTTTAAAGAAAAGAGATGAGATTTTAGAAGGAGAATGTTTGGATCTAGATTGTCATAGCATTGAGCAACCGTGACAGCTATTGCAGTTGCTATTGGCTTCTATCTAAATTAAATGCCTACAACAAATATAGATGTGGCAATAGTGTTTATTGGAATTCTTTTGACAGTATTTGATCTACAAAATACATTAGAGCGAAAAGTAAATTTATGTAGTGAGACTGATTTACAATTAATATGAAGTATGTTTTCATTGTTTCAAAATTGAATTTGGATTTTGACCTTGAGCCAAGTAAACATACAAAGGTTGCAATCCTTTGCAAATAGATTTCCCATTATCTTAATGTTGCTTTAGTTTTCAACATTATTATTATTTTTTTAATAGTTTTTTCTTTCTTTCTTTTCCAATGTCTTTTTTTTTTTTTTTTTTTCCTTTCCTTTTTAGCTTTTTCTTGGTGGGCAAATTAGCCTTTCCTTGATTCTTTTAGCTTTTTCTTTTAATGTGAGGTTGATTAACTAAATATTTATTTAACTAGCTTTTTCTTTTAATGTGAGGTTGATTAATTAAATATTTATTTAACTATCCCGTGCATCGAACGAGTTAGCGACTAGTTATTATTGTTGTTATTATTATTATTATTATAGCCTAGCAAAAACTACTTTACATTACCATTTAAAAAAAAAAAAAAAATCAATAGTTATAGCGAAGGTGTGGGGTTTTATGAAACCTGAAAACCGAAAATTGCTACAGTTAAACTCGTTCTTGTATCTGAAGAAAAATAAGAAGAAAAACTAAAATAAAATGGTACAAACTTCTTACACTTGCATTGAAATTAGATTGGGGAAAATCTCAGATCTGTGGAGGAAAATAAAATAAAAGAGATACTTCTATTGGATGATATGCATGTGAAATCTGTGCTTTGAGGTTTGACTGGAATAAAATGTTCACGAAGACGATCAAGAACTTATCTTGAGAGAGAGAGAGAGAGAGAGAGAGAGAGAGAGAGAGAGAGAGAGAGAGAGAGAGAGAGAGAGAGAGAGAGAGAGAGAGAGAGAGAGAGTGAGTAATTTTCGGTTATTTGAGAGGATGACTGCATTACCAAAAGAATATGGGGAAAAAAACACTAAGGACTGAGGAGTAGAAGGAGTTTGAAACTTTGAATCTAATTTGAGGGGTAGGTGGTAACGTGTTGTTATAGATTTAAGGAAAAAGAAGAAGAGAAAACTAGAGTAAACTTGTGACTAGGAAAGTGGGAATTTGAATGAATGACTTGTCTAGTGATATTTTGGACTTTGGCTTTTGTTTATTTTTTATTTTTTTATATAATAAATTGTTAAAAGTTAACGTTAAACTATTAAATGATTGTTTATAAAAAATATATATATGTGAAACTTAAATAGCAAATTATATTTTGTCAACAATTATTAATTTGAAGAAAAAAAAAGGAAGAATAAGGAAAATTTTTCAATTTTTTATATTTTCCAAATATAATTTATGAAAAATAAAAATTCACATAAAATTTATTTAAATATTTTAAATTATATTAATTATGACATTATTGGTTTGACCATCTGTTTGACCTCGGTCAGACCAAAAACTGACAAACAAACTCTTCAGATTCAGCCAAGAAAGTTCATTGGGTTGGATGGGATAAGGTGACAAGGTCAAAGGAGGAAGGGGGTCTTGGTTTGCATTCAGCTAAGGGTAGGAATGTTGCTCTCTTGGCTAAGCTGAATTGGAGATTTCAAACTGAATCAGAGGCTCCTTGGGCTAAGGTGTTGAGGATGAAATATTGTAATCCAAGGAGGAGGATCGCTGCCAATGCTAATAAGCTCCCTTGTTCTTCCATATGGTCAACAATGAAGAGAGGTAGAGATACTTTCAACAAGGGAAGCAGGTGGCTGGTAGGGAGGGATAGTGGTTTAAATGTGTGGCATAGTAATTGGACAAATGGGGGTTCACTTAGAGAGCTTATTCACGGTCCTATTACCCGAGAAGCTAGCTTTCTTGAAGTTAAGGATATTATGTTAGACACGGGTTGGGACTAGGGGAAAATTCCTTTTGAGATCCCTCTTGAAATTAAAAGGATGATTCAAGCCATTCCGGTGACAATCCTGAATAGAGGAGCTGATAAGTTGATTTGGGCTGATTCTCCTCAAGGCACTTTTGAGTTGAAAAGTGCTTATAGACTTGCAATGGGGTTTGATACAATTGCTACTTTTTCGGCAAGTTGGATTTGGAAAGCGGAAACACTCCCAAAAATTAAAACTTTCCTTTGGAGATGTGCTCATAATAGTATTGGAGTTAAAGTTTGTCCAGAGAGAAGGGGTATAACCCAAGATATTGTGTGTCCAATCTACCAGGGAGGTTCTGAAACCATTCTACATGCGTTAAAGGACTGCAATCAGCTGAAATGTGTGTGGAATCAGCTAGGAATCTCTTCTTCGAACCATGAATTTTGGAGGAGTGACCTTCAAAGTTGGCGATCATTTAATGGTAGGATGATGAGCAATCTTTGTGCTACCCAACCCCCTTGGAAAGTTGTATTTCCGATAGCTATATGGAATATTTGGAAGAGCAGGAACAATATGGTTTTCAACAAGAAGAACAGGAATCTGAGACTTGCCATGGAGATTGTGAAGCAAGCATTGGAGTATTATCATTGCGTTGCTTCCCCAAGGCTGCAAACTCGTAAAGTGTTGAAGGAAATTCGTTGGGAGAGGCCTCCTCAAGGCTGGATGAAGCTAAACACTGATGGTTTGGCCAATGGGAATCCCGGTTTGGCAGGGTGTGGGGGTGTGATTAGAGATGATTCAGGGCAGTGGATTGTTGGTTTTAGCAAGTGCATCGGCATCACCAGTAGCTTTGCTGCAAAATTATGGGGGCTTAGGGAGGGTCTAATCTTGTGTTGTGATCTTAATGTGACTTCTCTTGAGATTGAGCTGGATGCCAAAGCTATTGTGGACATTTTGAACAAGCTAGACTATGTAAGTAATATTTTTTCTCCTATTTCGGATGACTGCAGGTTGTTAGCTTCCCGCATTCCTCAGGTTCGTGTTAAGCATTGCTTCCATCAGGCAAATAGATGTGTGGATAGCCTTGCTAGAATGAGTTTTAGTTTAGATAGTGTTTTTTCTTCTTTTCATAGTCCGCCTGTGGACTTATTGGATGTTTTCGTGGATGATCTCAATGGGGTGTATATTAACAGGCTATGTCCTGACCCTGTTGTTCCTCTTTAGTTGGTTTTAATGAATCGTCTTTCACCAAAAAAAAAAAAAGCAATGCTCACGATAACTAGAAAGAGAGATACTACGTCTACAACAATTTTACAACAAATCACAATTGGTTAGTTGTTATTGGTTCAAATTTGAAACTAACACTAAGATTACTTTTTTGCCCTAACAATAACAACCAGTAACAACTTGTCACTTTGGATTTGTTATAAAAATGTTGTATACATATCATTTCTCAACTAGAAAAGACCAAGAAATACCAACCATTTGAGCTACAAGATTCGTGAACTCTAGGCAACCATTTTTACAATACATCTTATCGAATGTAAGTTCCTATTGATACAACATAACCACGTGTTTACGACTAATATCAAACCTGTAACTTGTTTGAATTTTAGAGTCCTTGATTGAAATATCAAAATACAATTCTGCATACTAATAATACCTCATCCGCAATCGTCTCTGTTGATTGACTTTAATTTTTCGATACTGTATCAGTTTGAAAAGTGGGCAAGTGGCTTGACTTTTCATTGAAGATTACCATTATCTCATTATTGACCAAAATTTTGTAAGAAAAAAAAAATGATAAAAATGTTTTTCTTTTTCCACGATCCTAATTCCTAAATCCGGTAGGTGTGAGCAAGAAACTGATCATACGACAATGGGCATGCCTTCCTTCAGTGTCTCCAATCTCCTTGCTCCTACTGATCCTTTTCTTACTCAGCTTCGTTATGATAGTTTAGGGGTTAATTAAAGATGCAAGAAAACTTATTTCTCAAATAAAAATTGTTTCTAATTTAGGGGTGAAAAAGTAAAAATGTTTCCTAACAAATGAATATCTTACTAAAAAAATTATAAAATAAAAGAAATAGAAAATAAAATAAAAATATAAACTTTATTCATTAAGTGGTCATCCACAACATTATTAATAATTTTTGAAGACATGCATGTTCATTTTTATAGGGGTTAAAATGTAATGCATCCAAATGCTCATTGAGTGTTTGTTAACAAATTATTTTAGGAAAGTTTTAATACTACTTTCATAAGAAATAGAAAAGCGGTCAAATTTTTATTTTTCTTTTTCTTTAAAAAAGTTTTAAAGTATTTCTCAACCAATATTCTTAAGACCTTTCTTAATGTGAATCCATGTATTAATATAACTTCATCCATTTATGAATATAAGACCGTCCATTTATTAATTTAATTTCATGCATGTAACAAAAAAGCATTTTAATTTAACTAAAATCTCAAAATTTTAAAAAGAGAAAAAAGAAAAAAAATTAAAATATTAGTTTAAAACTTTCAAATATTGCGAAAAAAATTATAGAAAAAATTTTATTGTAAAATGTGCTCGTGTGATTAGGTGCAACCCATCATGTATGTAACTTATGATACCATCAAAAACTGTCTCATAAGATAAGTTTTATAAGCAATTAAATGCTACTATTACTCACGTAGCTTTTGTTAAAAGTCTTGTAATTCAATTGAAATATTTTGTTATTTACCATGAAGAAGTCTAATATTTAAAGTCTTATTTTTCAGATTATCAAATTGAAAAATATAAATAAATAAATAAAAGACTTAGGTAACTTTCAGACTAGAGTCTCTCTAATGTAGTGCCCACTTGTTTGCACTTTCCTTTGGCAAAAAGCACTTTTTGAAACCAAAAAAAATAATATACACGTTTGGTGAAGTTTCAAAATGCAGCTTTTTCAAAACGCAGCTTTTGAAATGTGAAAGGGAATGCGTGTTCTCAGAAAGCAGCTCTTTAGAGCCTTTTCCAAAAGCCCATGCGTGTTCATAAATATTACTGTTGGACTCTGTGTTCAGTTACCAAATTGCCCTTCACACTTTATTGAAAACCCAATTTAACCCTTTAATAAATCAAGGCAGATCGTCATTTGCAACACCAAAACTCTTGACAATAACAAATTTCCAAATCCAAACACAAAAAAAATCTATAAAAAATTCCCAAATCAGCTAAGGAAAAAAAAAAAAAAAATCAATCTCTTGTAGTAATAGTTTGAACTCCGTCTCTATGGGTAATTATATGAACCAGAGTAGCGACGATGAAGTTGAAGCCAGCAGAAGAGAGATTGTGAGACAAGAGCAGAGGCATGTCATACTTCGTCTCTACACCGCAGAAGTGGGATTCCTTGTCCCTTGACCTTTCACCTAGTGGCATTTTCTTTGGGTTTGCTGAGATCTCTCTATTTTTCATTTTGATCTTTCTCAATTCTCACTCTCTCCCCTTTGATGAAGTAATAGTTTAGAGGATGTGAAACAGAGTTAGAGAGAGAGAGAGGTGTTGAAACTTGAAAGAAGACAAAATGTGAAGAAGTGTGTGGAGGAAAATAGAGATAAGGGAGAAATGAGAAAAAAAAAAGGGGGGGGGGGGGGGGGAAGGTTTTGTGTTGGTTATATGTGTGGTGTGGGGCATGGGCTTGAACATTTTTTTTTTTTTTTTTTAAGTAAGCTTATGAGATATATATATATATATATTAGAGAAATGCTATCTTTAAAATATTTGTACAACAAATTTTAGTTAACAATAAATTATTATTATTATTATTAAGTAATTTTTTTTTAAGTAAGTATTATCTAGTAGTTGGTTTAAGTATGAAATAAACTGCCTTATATATACATTGTCATTTTTTGTAATTTACAACTCAAACCGCCACTTTTATAAGTGCTAGCCAAACACTCAACTTTTTCAAAAAGCACTTTTTAACAGTTTTTACCAAATTCTTAGCTTTTTCAAAAAGTCCAATTTCATACCACATTTTATGAAACCCCCACTTTTTCAAAAAGCCCAGTTTCAAAAAGTTGAACCAAACTCACCCGTAATAGTAGAAGACTTTTCGGCCCACAGAAAGGGTGCTGGTTTTGATTGAAACGTTCACTTCTGTCCCCATACATTGGAAACTCGCATTGTTGGTCATCTAAGATGTTCCCACCATAGGATTTCGGATATTCTGAAATTTCAACCAACTTTTTTGTCCTTAAAAGAGTAGACAAAGCAAGAACAAAGAAAATTTGGAGTTTTTCTGATAATACAAATAAATTCACAATTTTCCCTAAAACCCTCTTGCAAGGTAGTGACCGTAGTCACTTTCGACATGGCAAAACGGGCGGGTCGAGTCGGGTCTGGTTCAGATCAGGTTAATCGGGTTGCGGGTCAAACGGGTCACGAGTCAAAAACGGGCCATTTTGAGCGGGTTAAAAACGGGTTCGAGTCAATCAGTTTGCGGGTCGAGTTAACCCGTATTTTTCACATGAATTTTTTTTTTTAATAAAGAAAACAACATATATTTGCCATTTGGAAAGTTATGCAACGAATTACTTGATGTAAAATGCATTATTTTGAATTCACCACTTATATAAAAAATGAACTCAGTTAAACACTTATTCAATAATTTTAAAATTATACAAATCTTAACATTGCTATTTAAAACAAAATAGCACAAAGGTAAGTAAAACAAATACACAAGATTTATTGTTATACAATATCAACATTCCAAAATATAAAACAAAATTACAAATGACTTATTGGATAACTCTTTTTTTTTTTTTGATAAACAAATACACACACAAAGGAGAGGGAAAGGGGTTCTAATACAAAGGCACACTACAACTCCACTCAAAAGTCATGGTAACTTTTAAGGGAGGGTGGGGCAAGTTATACTACACACAACACACTCTCTTAAGCAACGTGGGACAATTACCCATTCTTTTTTTTTGAGAAACAAACACACACACATACACACACACACACACAAAGGAGAAGGAAAGGGGTTCTAACACAAAGGCACACTACAATTCCACTCAAAATCCATGGTAACTTTTAAGGAAGGGTGGGACAAGTTATACTACACACAGCACACTATCTTAAGTAATGTGGGACAATTACCCATTCTTTTTTTTTTTTTGAGAAACAAACACACACACACACACACACACACACACACATACACGCACAAGGGAGAGGGAAAGGGATTTTAACACAAAGGCACACCACAACTCCACTCAAAAGCCATGGTAACTTTTAAGGGAGGGTGAGGCAAGTTATACTACACACAACACACTCTCTTAAGCAATGTGAGACAATTACCCATTCTTTTTTTTGATAAAGAATAAAAACATATAAGAGATATACAATCTTGAAAATTAATTTTATAATCTATTATCAATTGTTGTTGGCACTCTATTTCAATTTGAGATATACATTAAAGTTTGATTGCTTACTTATTTATACATGGTCTCTTTTATAAATATCATATCATTATTAAGCAATACACACACTAAGAAATACCATAATTTATTTTAAAAAGCCATTTATTTTGAACATAAATTGTTAAAAAATAGGTCCAAGCATTCATAATTTATGCTAATTTGATATTTTGGCTTCACTATTTTCACATTTGTAAATGTTTCTCACACATGTCTACAATTTTAAATTTATTTTTAACTCTACTGTAACCAGATTATCTTGGCATATACTTTGCTATTGGATATCTAAAAATATTTACTCATTACAGAATGCTCAACCATTAATCTTTCGATTAATTTGTATGCAGTTACATAAATGCATCAATTGTTTCCTTAAAGCTTACAATAAACAATTAAACCAATATTTTCTTAATTTTACAATTTTTTTTACCCAAAAAAAAAAAGTTTAAAAAAAAATAGTTCGGGTTTGGTCGGGTCGGGTTGACCCACAAAAAACACAAGTCGGATCATGGGTCAACCCGTTTTTGCTTCAGGTCAAAAAAATCGGATTCAAGTCGAGTATTTTTTTAGTCAGGTCGAGTCAGAAAATTATGACCCATTTTGCCATGTCTAAGTCACTTTCATGTAAACAGCAAGTTTTTCATTCATGAATAACAAAATGTGGAAAATGAAGTCTCTGTTAACTGACATTTAATTTTTCAACTCTTGCATCATTTTGAAAAGCCCACAGGCAAATGGCTTGCCTTTGTTCATTGAAGTGGAAATAATGAGGTTTATCAGTTTATCTTACTATATACCAAATTTTCCAAGAAAAATCAAGAAAGGAAGAATATATATATATATATATTTTTTTTTTTTTTTAATTTTGAAATTTGGCGAAGTGCCTTATTCATTGCATCATTCCCCATGCTATGATGAGATGACTCCTCACCACTCTTGGAGTTATTCCTTTCTAATTATCCAAATGGGAAGAGATGGAAAAGGATTCACTAGGTGGAGTTCTGGGCCTGTGACAATATGATCAATCCCTACTTTCCTCAAATCCACCACTTGATGGGGTGAATAGTTTCTTCTATTACGTTCCCTCCGACGCAACTTTTTGCATAGATAATCTATCTCGAGCTTCAATTTTCGCGTTTCCTGTTCATGCAAAACATGGCTCCCAGTCCTTGAATAACTCCTTTCAGTGCATTCTGTATGTTGTGTCTCTACCATAACATTAGGTGTATGATTATATTCTCTATCTCTCCTTCGCTCCAGATTAACGAAGTGATTTTCCCTTTGTGAACCAATAGGTTCCTCCTTGTTTTGCTCTAGGTTAGCCATGACTTGTTAGAATCACAAGCAAAGCCTTCATTCCCATAGACAACGCCAATTGTAAGGGCTCAAAAATCTATGGCCCAAACCCACTGAGAATAGTGAATCCCATACCTCTAAATTAAGCCCAAATAGATAGAACTTTTTTAGAGAGTGGGAAAAAAAGTCTGGTGATGGATAAATTAAGTCTAGGTCTAAGTTCGAAGATTCAAGTAAGAAGGAAAGAGTTGGAATTGAAGGTTAATTAGTAGTAATGCTTTCCTCAGTCCAAACTGAAGGACAACTCTTACACAAAGATATACACAAACTTTTTCTCTCTTCCACGCCATTGCTCTTGTTCTAATCTTTTTTCCATGATCTCCTCAAAAATTCCTCTCCCTCTTTTCAACTGGGAGTTCTCTTCCTTTATATACTCCTTTCCTCCTTGCATTCTAGCCTTCCACCTGTATCCTTCTAGGTTCTCTTTAGGACACTTGTCTCATTAAACTTCTGTTGAAGGTGGTAGAAAAGGATACTTAGCTGTGAATCTACTGCTCCAATGTCATTTCTTCATTAATGTAGTTGATAAGGTTGTTGTCAGTCATTTAATGCGGAGGATGTAGGCAAACTTTTACAGGAAATGCTCCTAGCTGCTTAAGCCTTCTCTTATGAGTCTACCTCTTCCACTCGGGCACTTCATGAAATATTGTGCACCTTCCCATTCTCTTCTTGGGCGATGGCATGATCTTGGGTTTAAAGTGCTTCACAAAGGAGTTGACAAAGTTCATATCATTCCTAGTCTTCCTTGGTCCTCAAACCACCACAACAACCATCAACACATTAAAATACTATTTTTTTTAACACCAAACATTAAAAAATTAATTTTTTTTTTTTTTTTTTTAAGTCTTAAGCTACAGTGAGCTCCTATCCATAACAGCTCAATGTAGATAATACTCAAATTTTTTTGAGTTTACCTCCTTTACTGTACAATAGAGCTACTATCTATTGATTGCTATATTGACTTTTTAGTGAATTGAGGAACCTTATTGGGATGCTCTTAAAATGTTTATATCCGGTTTTTTAATTATTATTATTATTATTGTTGTTATTGTTATTATTATTGTTGCTGTTGTTGTTGTTGTTAGGACATATGTAAATCATGTTAAGAACATATGTCATTTAGAATTGGCTAATCCTTTGACAAAACGCATTTTACTTGTAATTGAGTAGATCTAGAATGATTTAAGTCTTCAGGAAACATGTTGTTCAAGTCAAGAGTTAAGGCCATGCAAATCTGTTCAAGAAACAAGTGAAGAAGTGTTGTATTTTAAAGCTCGACAGCTAGCTTGACAGATGGTATCTATCAAGGTTTAAAAGGCAGTTCTAGCCCAATGCTCGACAACTGCTCGACAGATAACCTATCTATCAAGATTTACGAAAATTAGTTTTTTAGATTTGATTTCACACATATCCTTGTATACTTGTTTAGGCTTTATTTTCTCACAACCCTAAACATATATAAGGATTATTTTAAGGGCTATCATAGAGGATGCAACTTGATGCAAAAGTTTTGTTCAAGCATATTGTGACCGAAGACAATTTGCCCTAGTTCATCTTTCTCTTGAAGAAGCTGTTGCATTTGTACCCGTAGGGTTTTGTAACTAAGGAGCTTCGGGATTTTCATCATGTTGATGAACTTAAGAACTTTGCAGCCAACATCCTTCTCAAGTTAGTGGTTAGTCATGTACTTAGATCTGTGCATCGATTGGTTAGTCACGTACTGGGAGCTGTGCATTGAAAATGACAGATTGTCACTACAGAACAAATCCAATTGTGTATTGGGGTAAGGGTTCAACCATAGGTTGGTATAAGGTACTGGGATTCCTTCACTTGTAACTGTTTGTTGTGATAATAATGGATTCTTGGGAATGGTGACCTTAAATTCATCCGGTGGAGTTTTTGCATTGAAGGTTTTCCTCATTCATAAACAAATCACTGTGTCAACTTTATTTTCCGCTGCATATTAACTTAGTTGGTGATTTGTTTGTACTACTACGCGTATTGCATGTTAATTGAATTAATTAATTAACTTAGCTAATTAATTGGTTAATTTATCACAAGGAGTCAATACATTCTTGACCTATCAATTATTATTATTATTATTTTAGCCTAGCAAAAACTACTTTACATTACCACTTTTATAAATAAATAAAAAAAAAATCAATAGTTATAGCACAAGTGTGGGGGCTTTATGAAAAAAGAAAACCAAAAACCATTACGGTTAAATTGGTTCTTGTATCTGAAGAAAAATAAGAAGAAAAACAAAAATAAAATGGTACAAACTTCTTACACTTGCACCGAAATTAGATTGGGGAAAATCTCAGATCTATGGAAGAAAATAGAATAAAAGAGAAACCTATTGGATGATACGTATGAGAAATCTGTGCTTTGAGCTTTGACTAGAATAAAATTTTGACAAAGATAATCAAGAACTTATCGAGAGAGAGAGAGAGAGAGAGAGAGAGAGAGAGAGAGAGAGAGGTTGACTGCATTACCGAAAAAATATGGGGAAAGAAAACTGAGTAAAAGGAGTTTGAAACTTTGAATCTGATTGAGGGGTTGGTGGTAACGTCTTTTTATAGATTTAAGGGAGGGAAAGAAAGAATAAAACAAAAAACAAAGAAAGAAAAGAAAACTAAAGCAAACGTGTGACTAGGAAAGTAGAAATGGGAATGAATGACTTGTCTAGTGACATTTTGGACTTTGGCTTTAGTTTTATATATATATATATATATATATATAATAAATAGTTAAAATTTAACGCTAAACTATTAAATGATTGTTTATAAAAATATATATTTGTGAAACTTAAATAGAAAATTATACGTTCTCAAGAATTATTAATTTGAAAACAAAAAAGAAGAATAAACAAAATTTTCAATTTTTTATATTTTCTTAATATAATTTATGAAAAATAAAATTCACATAAAATTTATTTATATATTAGTTTGACCATCTATTCAACCTCAGTCAGACCAAAAAATGATAACCAGACTCTTTTTAGGCTTTTTTTCTATTCCGGTTTTTAAAACCGTGCTCTCGATAACTAGAAAAGACTAAGAAACACTAACCATTTGAAGTACAAGATTCTTGAACTCCAGCCAACCACTTTTATAATACATCTTATAGAATGTAAGTTCCTATTGATACAACATAACCACATGCATGTGTTTACGACTAATATCAAACATGTAACTTGTTTGAATTTTTAGAGTCCTTGATTGAAATACCAAAATGCAATTGTGCATACTAATAAAACCCCATCTGCAATCGTCTTTGTTGACTGACTTTAATTTTCTGATACTGTATCAGTTTGAAAAGTGGGCAAGTGGCTTGACTTTGAAGATTACCATTATCTCATTATTGACCAAAATTTTGTAAAAAAATAACAAAAATTAAATGATAAAAATGTTTATCTTTTTCCATGATCCTAATTCCTGAATCTGGTAGGTGTGAGCAAGAAACTGATCATACGACAATGGGCATGCCTTCTTTTAGTGGAGAAATTATAAGGTCCTCATGGTGGACAAGTGATGTGATCCACTATTCCAATAAAAAACTTTCACTTGTTTAAAATTGTGGAGTTTTAAATAAAAACTGAATGCTGACTCAGCAATTTTAAATATATGAGAGTCTTTTACTGGAATGATGGACCACATCACTTGTCCACCATGAAGATTGTATAATTTCTCCTTTCAGTGTCTCCAATCTCCTTGCTCCTACTGATCCTTTTCTTACTCAACTTCGTTATGATAGTTTAGGGGTTAATTAAAGACGCAAGAAAACTTACTTCTCAAATAAAAAATGTTTGGAATTTAGGGGGGAAAAGTAAAAATGTTTTCTAACAAATGAATACTTTACTAAAAAAATATATAAAATAAAAGAAATAGAAAAATAAAATAAAATTTTTAGAGATGAGATAATATATAAACTTTATTCATTAAGTGGTCATCCACAACATTATTAATTCTTGAATGAGAAATGATATATCCACAATATTTTTACAACAAATTCTAAGTGGTAGGTTGTTACTAGTTATTATTGTTGGGGCAAAAAAGTAATCTTAGTGTTAGGTTCAAATTTGAACTTATAACAACTCACTACCTATGATTTGTTGTGAAAATGTTGTAAAAATGTTGTGGACGTAGCACCTCTCTAAATGAATACATGTACATTTTCATTACTAATTAGATTACATATTTATAGGGGTTAAAACTTAATGGATCGAAGGTGTTCTTAGAGCATTTGTTAATGAGTTATTTTAGGAAATTTTTAACACTACTATCATAAAAAATTTTAAAAATTGTTAAAAAAAAATCTTTTACTTTGTTTTTTCTTTTTTCATAAAAATTTTTAAACTATTTCTCAAATCAATACTCTTAAGGCATTTCTTAATGTAAAGCCATGTATTTAAGGATGTACTTCCATCCATTTATGTATATAAGACCATTAATTTATTAATGTAATTTCATGCATGTACAAAAAAAAAAGTATTTTAATTTAATTAAAAATCTCAAAATTGTAAAAAAAGAAAGGGTTAAATATTATTTTTATAACATTAAAATATCATGAAAAAGAAATTATAGAAATTTTATTTATTGTACAACGTGCTTGTGTGATTAGGTGCAACCATCACTTATGTAATTTATGATACCATAAAAAATTGTCTCGTAAGAAAAGTTTTTCTAAGTAATTATATGCTACCAATATTCATGTAAATTTTGCTAAAAATATTGTAACTTAATACGAATTTAAAACCTCTTAACTTTTTAGTCAATTTAGAAACCATACTGAGATGCTCTTAGAACGTTTAGGCCTCATTTGGGAGAAGGGAATAGAATGGAATGGAAAGAAATGAAAAGAATAATTTTAGAATATTCTTCACTTTCCTTATTTGGGAGTTTTAATGGAGGGAATGAAAAGAATAATTTTAGAATATTTTTTTCTTCCCTTGTTTGGGAGTTTAAGTAGGAGGGAACACTCATTCTTCACTATTCCCTTAAAACCTTAAATTTTCATTCGTCCCAAAATTGGGAGGAATTGGAGGGAATGGAATTAGATTTAATGATTTTTTTACTAAAATTTTCAAAATACTCCTATATATTCAACAATTTATTTTAAAATAGGGGTCTAATAGTAATATTGTCATAAAAAAATTCCATTCCATTCCCTCCATGTTGCTCTCAAACAAAATTACTTACATTCCATTCATTTTCATTTCTTTATTTTAAAACATCCAATCAAGATTACTTAAGTCTTTTCCATTCATTTCCCTTACTTAAATACATTTCATTTATTTCCATTCTATTTCCTTATAAACTCTCAAATAGAGCCTTAGGGTCCGTTTGTTTTAGTGGTAAATGATTTCAGGAAATCATTTACCACCTGACCCCTGTGTTTGGAAGGCAAGGGAAATTCTAATTTCTGGAAAATATGCTTTAGCTTTGACCATATTTACTCCTTTGACCCGGAAATGATTTTACGCTCTTATTTTCCCTTCAAACCATTTCTGGGTCTCGCACAAAAACGCACATAAGAGAAAACGCACAAAAGAGAGCCAGAGAGAAACTGATTGAGAACGAAAAAAAAAAAAACAAGAAAACACACAAAAGAGAGCCAGAGAAATTGAGTGAGAACGCACAAAAGAGAGAAAACCATTTCCAGCGAAATTGAGAGAGCCAAGAAACTTGAAGAAGACATCCACCACGCCGAGACCATCCGAGGAAGAAGACACCGGAGCTCCACGCCGAGAGAAGTCATCCTCCACCACTCATAACCGCGCAGTCCGATCCACATCCCGATCCGAGAAACCCAGACGTCACCGAGCCGATTTCAACGCCGTTCCACCACCACCACTCAACGGCGAGTCCGATCCACATCCCGATCTGAGAAACCCAGAGCTCACCTCGCCGAGTTCAACGCCGTTCCACCACCACCACTCAACGGTGAGTCCGATCACAATTTTTTTTTTTTTTTTTTCTTTGATAGAGTGAGTCCGATCGCATTATATATATATATATATATATATATATATATATATTTTATATATATATATATTTATTTATTTACATAAATATATAAATATTTATTTATAAATAAATATTTATATATTTATTTATAAATAAATATTTATATATTTATTTATCTGTTACACTTTTATGTAAACAATTTGTAGTTGAAACACATAAATTCAGACCATTAATGTGATGTGGTACTCTGTTATGGTGACCCAACATCTTACTACACACCCAATTGAATGTTTATGAAGTATGAAGGAAAGTAAAAGTTGTTAGTTGTGTTAAGAAATTATACATTGATCATCAGCTCCTTTTGCGGGGGAATTTTTATTTTCATTTTTAGGTGGAAGACATAAATTATATTCGGACCATTATTGGGTGTGTAACTGTGACATTGTGGAATTACTGTCCATGGTACGATGGCAACAAAACTGGTACCAATACTGTCATTATTTCGTCACTATAACTTGAAATTTTCCATTTGGAAAAAAAAATAATTACATGTATATATTAAGGTAGTAGTGTAACTAAAACTATATATATAAGAAGTAGATCGATATAAATGTTAAACAATTTTTTTTGGTAATGTATGTTAAACAATTCATACCTTGCAACTCACTCACTACCCATAACAGCTTTTTTTAAATAAAAACACAAACAAGTTTTTTTTTCATTAGCTTCTGAATTAAAAGCAGTATTATTTGGTCGTTTGCATTGATAGCCTTGGATCCAGTCTTTGTTTCTAGTCAAAGATTTAATATTACAGGGTTGTGCTAGGTCATGTGGATATATAGACTTTATTGTGACAAGCATAGATAGCTTCACATGTAATGTAATTGTAGGTGCATGGAAAGCTCATGGAAACTGTAGGTAACAAACTGTATTTCCAAGTTCTTTTTTTTTTTTAGAATTTGACTAGTTGGGTTTGTGTAAAATTTGGCTAGTTGGGTTTTGTGTATACGGTTTTGGAGCTTGATATGTATATTTTGATGTAGCAAATGTTATTATGTTGCCTATTGGGTTATGTATACTTTCAAGCTTGAGACATGACAAATTGTATGAAACTTTTCAGCATTTGGTGTTATTATTTTCTTGCAGTAGAATATGTGTGTGTGTTTAAATTGTATTGTGACGACTAAATTGAGACATGATGGTATTGTGATGATATGAATGTGCAGTTATCAATGTGATGGTATTGTGATGGTGTAAATATTCATTGTAAATAGAATGCAATGTGATTTGGTACTCATTATAAATGTGGTTTGGATGTTTTTTGTTTGTGGTTGTTTTTATTTACATACCTCTTAGACCACAGTGTTTGTGATTTTGTTAGATGAAGAAAAAAACCAAAGCCGCAATTCTTGCCTCAGTTGCATCTGTCCTCCTTGTGGGGGTTGCATTGTTAAGGAAATTGCGGCGTAGACATAGACGACTGCTTAGGGCGCCTTATGTTAATTATGCAGCCGAGAGAGAGGAATACATAAATAGTATTCTGCATGGAAGTGAGATAAATTGTGTGAATCAACTTAGGATGAAGCCTATAGCTTTTCACCACTTATGTCACATCCTCACTGAGGGGGAGCACGTACGCCCGACTATTCACATGCCTGTTACGGAACAAGTGTTCATTTTCTTACACATTATTGGTCATAATGTGAGGTTCCGTGTAATGGGTAGTCGGATCTATAGATCAACTGAGACTGTTCATAGATATTTCAAGGTTGTCCTTAGGAGGGTCCTGAAATTATATAGAGCTCTAATAAGACTGCGTAGCGAAGATACACCCCCAGAGATAAGGAATAGCAGAAGGTTCTACCCATATTTTAAGGTAAATATTGCGACTTGTGTATTTTTGTAAATTGTGTAGATTTGTGTAATTTTAAACCATTATGTGTGTCGAAAATTAGGATTGTGTTGGAGCAATAGATGGTACACATGTTCGTGCATCTATGCCACCTGAAATACAAGGAAGATTTTGTGGTCGCAAAGATGGAACCACGCAAAATGTGTTAGCTGCCATTAGTTTTGACTTAAAGTTCACTTATGTATTGGCTGGATGGGAAGGCAGTGCACATGATTCATGTGTGTTAACTGATGCATTTGCTAGGCCAGGGGGATTTTCAATTCCCAACGATATTATACGTTTACTTCACCTTTTTGGTTTACTAGTTTAATAAATATTGTGCGTTTTCCTAAGCATAGTAGTGATTGGGTTTTTTTTTTTTTTTTTTGAATATATGTAGGTAAATATTATCTTGGTGATATTGGGTATGGTAATAAAAATGGAATATTGTCACCTTATCGGAGTGTGCGATATCACTTGAAAGAGTTTAGTGATCGTCCTCCTGAGAATGTGAAAGAATTGTTCAACCTCCAACACTCTTCATTGAGAACTACCATTGAGCGAGGGTTTGGAGTGTTGAAGAAACGTTTTCGAGTGTTGGATGTAGAACCATTTTGGTCTTTTGAAACCCAAGTGAAAGTAGTGTTAGCATGTTGTGTGGTTCATAATCACATTATGGGGGTTGAACCAAATGACCATATTGTGGAAGATGCAATGAATGAAGTAGAGTCTAGTGACCCCCAACAAGAAACACAATCACGTCGGGAGTCCGTTGAAGACAGTAGATCATGGAATGCCAAGAGAGATGAGATATGCCAAGTTATGTGGTCTGATTATATGAAGAGTGGAGAGTAGTACTTTATTTACATTTTTATGATTGTAATGTGTTTTTTTTTTTTTTTTTGTAAAGACAATGTATTTACTATAGACTTCTGGTGGCGTAATAAAAAAGTATTTTCAGCATTACATTGTTATTTGATGGTATTACGTTGTCATTTCTACTGTTAGCATGTTTCATTCTGTTGTGCACATTTTATAAGCATGGTTGTATGTGTGTTTGATTTGTTGTTCATATTTCGAGCCCCATTACTAAATGCTACTCTGACTATACAATTTTTATATGTAGTAATGTCAAAGGGCAAAGAAAAAATGAGCAGCAGCAAGCAATTTAGGTGGCTGCCGCCTATGCATGAAATGATGCTGAGGATACTTGCACAGGAGGCTGCAAAGGGCAACAAGCCCTCTAGCACCTTCAAGGCAAGCTCCTTTGCTCTTGTAGCGAAGGAGATAAGTGCCCAATTTGGGGTTGAGTGCCACCCCTCCTATGTAGACAATCGGATGCGGACTTTAAGAATCATGTGGTCCACTATTGAGAAACTTCGAAAGAAGAGTGGCTTCGGTTGGGATGATAATCTCAAAATGATAACATGCGATGCAAAGACGTACTAAGAAGAAGTCATGGTATGGCTTCCAATTATATTTTCTTAATATAAATGATAATATATGTTTTTGTCCATAAATTGAAATTTTAGTTTGGAAATTAAAGGCAAAGAATTATTTAAAAAGATATTCAGAGTTTCAAAGAAGGCATCTATGAGTAAATGTTAGAGGTTAGATGAAGTTTTAGTAAGTTATATAATGGTGTGAAGTAAACTTTATCATGATTTATTAAGTTTTAGTTCTAGAGTAATGTCACACTACCATATCTAGATGTTTAAATGCAGCATTTATTCCACACCATGATTTTATGTTTAATTTGACAAGGATGGACACCCACTTTATTTTTCATATAATAACAGATTTTTTTGTTTATCATTGACCTAAAACATTTACTGGCATGTATATTGCATTGAATATTGCATTTATGAGTGAAGTAATTATTGCATTGTTATTATACGTTCTTTTCTCCCTTACAAGCGCATCAAAAGCATGCGGAGTTTCTAAACAAAAAAATTGAGATGTATGATGAGTTAGCTATTGTTGTGGGGAAGGACACAGCCACGGGTGGCTTTTCTAAGTCCTATGTGGATATTGAGAATGAGCCAGATAATGGGGACAGTGCTAAGTTTGTTGTAGACAATGTGGAGGAAGATGTGGTTGAAAAAGGGAAGAATGCAGTCAAGTCATCCACCACTGGGTCGGGAATTTCCAAGTCCACAAAAGAGGGCGTGCACCTTCTAATGCTGATGATAGTGTGCTGACTGATCTGTCTGATCAACTGAAGGAAATAGCTGTGGCTCTTAAAGAAATCAACTGGGGCCCGGTGGATACACAGCTCTTTACAATGAGGTCATAACTATGATGGTGGATGGGTATAGTGAAGAAATGCTCGCAACTGCGTTTGACCATCTGTGTAAAAATGAGAAGGTAGCACAGGGATTTCTAGCCAAGAATGCTAGGCTGCGAAAGATGTGGTTGGATAGTTTTTTTTTTTCACAACTTTGACTTGTCTGTTTCATGTAGACTGTGACGGTAGCTTTAGGAATTCACTTTTGTTGTAGAACTAGTATTGACCTACCATTATATTATATATGTAGTATTTTGTATTATTGAGACAATACAATTGCCCAAATTATGTATTTGTACTGTTCAGATACCACGAGTATGTATCATTTTTGTAAACCATGGAGGTGTAATGACAATGGTGAACAATTAATGTGGCTGTTTTTATATTAATATTATGGGTATATGTAAATGATTATTTTTTATGTTGAAGTGGATGAGTATTTTTGTACTGTTACAGATATATCTAGGCAATGCAGTTGCTTGAATTTGGATCATTAATGTTGATGTTGAAGTGGATGATTAGTTTTGTATTGTTATAGGTTTGTCTAGGTAATGCAAGAGCAGAAATTTGTAAGGCATTTCATATTTTCCGTAAAATGATTCACAAACCAAACATGGGAATTGATTTTCCATAAAAAACAAATTTCATTTTTCGTAAAATGTTTGACTGAACCAAACATGAGAATTGATTTTCCGTAAAATAGAAAGCATTTTCTGTAAAATGTTTGACCGAACCAAACACCGAAATTGATTTTCCGTAAAACGATTTCCAAGACAGCCAAACAACTTGAATACATTTTCCTTTTCCAAAAAATAGCATTTCTGGAAAATATGTATTTTCCGGAAATTGTTTTACACGAACCAAACGCAGCGTTATATCCAATTCTTTACTTTATTATTATTATTATTATTATTATTATTATTATAACCTAGCAAAAACTACTTTACATTGCCATTTTTTTTTTAATAATTCAATAGTTATAGCACAAGTGTGGGGTTTTATGAAAAAAGAAAACCATAAACTGGTTAAATTGGTTCTTGTATCAGAAGAAAAACTAGAATAAAATGGTACAAACTTTTTACACTTGCACTGAAATTAGACTGGGAAAAATCTCAGATCTATAGTTGAAAATAAAATAAAAAAGAAACTTCTATTGTATGATATATGAGAAATCTGAGCTTTGAGCTTTGACTGGAATAAAATGTTAATGAAGATGATCAAGAACTTATCTTGAGAGAGAGAGAGAGAGAGAGAGAGAGAGAGAGAGAGAGAGAGAGAGAGAGAGAGAGAGAGAGAGAGAGAGAGAGAGAGAGAGAGAGAGAGAGGCTAAGAGGCTATTTGGATGGCTGTTTTTCATAACTCAATTCTTTGTTTCCATAACTCATAACTCAAAAATGGTGGGACCTATAGCGAGAAGTCCGTTTGGCAAGGGGATAACTCTGTTTCCATCACTCAATTCTCTGATTTTTTAGTAATGAGTTATGAAAACTGAAAACACATTTTGGTTGTTTTTAATTTCCATAACTCATAACTCAATGACATTTTTGTAATTAAATACATATGGGGGACCCACTGTCATAACTTCAGCCGCACCTTTTGACCACCTTTTGACTTTTTTTTTTCCTTTCTTCTCCTGGGTCCGTCTTCTCCTCCTGGTTTTTTTTTTTTTTTTTTTTACTAGGTTCTGGTTTTTGAGTATTGAAAAAAAAAAAAAAAAAAAAAAAAAAACTGCACCAATGACAAGTATGGAGCCCACAAATAGTGTGAAAAATATTAAATAGTGGCAAGTGAGTGATGGTGCCAAACAGCCTTGGTATTTTAGAGTGATGAGTGATGAAAATTGAGTGATGAAAAAAAATAGATCCAAACAGCCTCTAAGACTTTGAGAGGATGACTGCATTATCGAAAAAATATGGGGAAAGAAAACTGAGTAAAAGGAGTTTGAAACTTTGAATTTGATTTGAGGGGTTGGTGGTGACGTGTTGTTATAGATTTAACTTTTAAGGGAGGAAAAAAAAAAAAAACAAAAAAGAAAAAACAGAAAAAAAAACTAGGAAAGAAAGAAAGAAAAGAAAACTAGAGCAAACGTGTGACTAGGAAAGTGGGAATAGGAATGAATGACTTGTCTAGTGACATTTTGACTTTGGCATTAGTTTCTTTTTTTTTTTTTTTTTTTTTTTTTTTTTAATTTTTTTTATATAATAAATAGTTAAAACTTAACGTTAAACTATTAAATGATTGTTTAAAAAAATATATTTTTGTGAAACTTAAATAGCAAATTATACTTTATTAAGAGTTATTAATTTGAAAAAAAAAGGAAGAATAAAGAAAATTTTCAA
This sequence comes from Quercus variabilis, assembly GCA_030445155.1. Classification (NCBI taxonomy): domain Eukaryota; kingdom Viridiplantae; phylum Streptophyta; class Magnoliopsida; order Fagales; family Fagaceae; genus Quercus; species Quercus variabilis. The sequence continues at coordinate 85,030,497 of CP129449.1, read as the reverse complement.
TTTTTTATATTTGCTTAACATAATTTATGAAAAATAAAAATTCACTTAAAATTTATTTAAATATTTTAAATTTTATTAATTATGACATCATTGGTTTGACCATATATTCGATCCCGGTTAGACCAAAAACCGATAACCAAAATCTTTTTCTCTTCTTTGTCTATTCCAATTTTTAAAACCATGCTCTCGATAACTAGAAAAAATCAAGAAGCACCAACCATTTAAACTACAAGTTTCTTGAACTCTAACTAACCACTTTTATAATACATCTTATAGAATGTTAGTTCCTATTGATACAATATAACCACGTGTTTACGACTGATATCAAACATATAACTTGTTTGAAATTTAGAGTCCTTGATTGAAACACCAAAATACGACTGTGCATACTAATAATACCTCATCCGCAATCATCTCTGTTGACTGACTTTAATTTTCTGATACTGTATCAGTTTGAAAAGTGGGCAAGTGGCTTGACTTTTCATTGAAGAATACCATTATCTCATTATTGACCAAAATTTTGTAAGAAAATAACAAAAAATAAATGATAAATCCGGTAGGTGTGAGCGAGCAAGAAACTGATCATACGACAATGGGCATGCCTTCCTTCAGTGTCTCCAATCTCCTTGCTCCTACTGATCCTTTTCTTACTCAGCTTTGTTATGATAGTTTAGGGGTTAATTAAAGATACAAGAAAAAATGTTTCTAATTTAGGGGGAAAAGTAAAAATGTTTCCTAACAAATGAATATCTTGCTAAAAAAATATAAAATAAAAGAAATAGAAAAATAAAATAAAAATTTTTAGAGATGAGATAATATATAAACTTTATTCATTAAGTGGTAATCCTCAACATTATTAATTCTTGAATACATGTACATTTTCATTACTAATTAGATTACATATTTGTAGGGGTTAAAACTTAATGGATCCAAGGTGCTCTTAGAGAATTTGTTAACGAGTTATTTTAGGAAAGTTTTAATACTACTTTCATAGAAAATTTTAAAAAATTGTCAAATTTTTTTTCCATAAAATTTTTAAAATATTTCTCAAACCAATACCATTAATGCATTTCTTAATTTAAAGCCATGTATTTAAGAATGTAACTCCATTCATTTATGAATATAAGACCATCCATTTATTAATGTAATTCCATGCATGTACATCAAAAAAGAATTTTAATTTGATTAAAATCTCAAATCGTAAAAAAAAAAGGTTAATTATTATTTTTATAACATTCAAATATCACGAAAAACAATTATAGAAAATTTTTTATTGTACCACGTGCTTGTGTGATTAGGGGCAACCATCACTTATGTAATTTATGATACCATAAAAAATTGTCTCATAAGATAAGTTTTTCCAAGCAATTATATGCTACCATTATTCAAGTAAAATTTGCCGAATGATAAGGGTGTTCTTGTTGAGAGATTCAAAGTATGACACACAAGGAAGTCGATGGCTCCTTTGAGCTCGTCAGCTTCCCATAAGCGGACGGGACCCAAAGCAATGACACCATAAAAAGACGACAGCCTTGCGATACCCGGCTGTCATCTCTATGAAGCCAACGAGAACACTCAAATGAAGCAAGAGACCGATGAGGTGAGAAGGCCGACGGGTCCTTGTGCAAGGAAATACCTTGCGTAACACGATTAACCCTAATCAAAGGAATCTCTATAAGGAAAAGATCCAGCAAAATACATGTATTAATGAGGATCTTCCTTACAAGGAAATACCTTCTCCACCAAGAAACGAAGGTCAGCTCTACACTACTATAAAAACTCCAAAGCCCTCACAAGTCAAGGTACGCATAATTTACCCCAGTTCTAGCACTCTAGAGTTGTAAAAATTCTTTCTAACTTAACCTTTAGTGAGTATTTGGCCAATACCACACCGGTACTCTTTGTAGGGTCTTTTTTGTTTCTGTTTTGCAGGTTTTGTCTAGAGAACGTGAGGACTGCCCAACTCACTGACGATTTTTGGCATCATCACCGAAAATCTTGTCACTTAATAAGAATTTGGAGCCTTTTGTTGTTTACCATGGAGATGTCCAATATTTAAATTCTTCTTTTCCATATTATCAAATTAAAAAAAAATAAAATAAAGACTCACGTAACTTTTAGACTCTCTCCGATGTAATAGTAGAGCACTTTTCAGCATCCATTGGGAACTTGGGCTGTAGGCCCTGTTGGTCATCTAAGATGTTCGCACCGTAGGATTTGGGATTTTGAAATTTCATTCAACTCTTTGTCCTTGGAAGACTAGAAAAAGCAAGAACAAAGAAAAATTGGAGCTTTTCTGGCAAAACAAATAAACTCACAATCTTTCCTAAAACTCTCTGTAGATTATGACCATGTCACTTTCACATAAACAGTAAATTTTAAATTCATGAATCATAAATTGTGGAAAATGAAGTCTCCGTTGACTGACATTTTCCATTACTTTCATCATTTTTGAAAGTCCACAGGCAAATGACTAGCCTTTGTTCAAAGTGGAGATTATTATCTCCATCAGTCTCTCATTATATACCAAAATTTTCATGAAAAAACAAGAAAGGAAGAGTAATTTATTTTTTTATCTTTATAAACTAGCCATGTCTTGTCTCCTCAACAATGAGCACAAGACTGATCATACGACAATGGGCATGTCTTCTTTCAATGTCTCCATGCTGCTCCTACTAATCCTTTCCTTACTCAGCTTCCTAAGCCTAAACAGTGAAGCAGCCCCAGAATATCGCTGGCATTCCTGTTCAAACCAAACCACTTTCACCCGCAATAGCACCTACCAGTCCAACCTCAACCGCCTCCTCTCTTCCCTTTCCTCAAATTCCACGCGTGAAAGTGGTTTCTACAACACCACCGTTGGCCAAACCCCAGGGACAACAGTCTACGGCCTCTTCTTCTGCCGTGGAGACCTCACACCCAATGAGTGCCAAGACTGCGTGTCAACCGCAACCAAAGACATTGTTGAGCTGTACTGCCCTGTAGAAAAAGTGGCAGTGATATGGTACGGTGAATGCGTGTTACGCTACTCAAACGAGTCATTCTTCTCCACCATGGGCGAAGATCTCACATTTCGATTGAGTAACACTCAGAGTATAACAGATCCAGGCCGCTTCACACAGCTACTTGGAACTTCAATGGATGAAATAGAAACCAGAGCATCAAATGCTCCGTCCGGTTCAACGAAATTTGCAACAACAGAAGCCAAATTTTCGGATTTACAAACCCTATACAGCCTTGTCCAATGCGACCCTCTGCTATCCAGCTCTGATTGCAATAGGTGTCTTCGGACTCTCATAGGATATCTGCCAAGTTGTTGTGCAGGAAAGCAAGGGGGTAATGTTTTGAATCCTAGTTGTTTTATTAGATACGAAATATATCCGTTTTACAAGCTCCAAGCCGTACCGTCACCAGCACCAACACCGGTGCCTCTTGCTCCACCTGCAAAAGGTATGTACCGGTATATATATATATATATATTAATTTATTATCTCATTCTCCCTGCTCTCTCTCTCTCTCTCTCTCTGCTCCCTCTATTCTTTTTTTTTTTTTTGCTGAATCTGCTCCCTCTCTTTCTCGTCCCTTCTCCTCTATTTGATTGGGTTGTAGTGGTTAGGTTGGTGGGTCACACCGTGGGTGGTGGGACTTGGTTGTGGGTCACACTTGAGGTTGAAGATGAAAGGGTTGCTATGGGTTTTGGGTTTTGGCTTGAGGTTGAATATGAGTTCTTCCATGGTGTGCTAGAGGAGTTTTAGCTTTTGGCTTAAGGTTGAAGATGAGATGGTTGCTGTGGGTTTTCGGTTTTGGCTTGAGGTTGAAGATGAAAGGGTTTATACAGCTAGACATGGCAAAATGGTCGGTTCGAGTCGGGTCAGGTCAATCAGATTGTGGGTCAGTCGGGTTGCGGGACGGGTCGAGTTGACCCATATTTTTCAAACAAGTTTTTTTTTTTTTTTTTTTTTTGGGAAATAGATGCAATTTGTCAACTGTTTTTGAGTTTCTTAACTATGATTAGATTCTCACTGGTGATACTGTTACCACTTACCAATTACCACTAAACACTTGATACTCAAATTTAGTGCAACTCTTGTTCCAACTTTCTAGAAGCTAATCTTGGTATAATCTTCGATCTGTTTTAAAGTAGGAAGAGAAAATTAAGGTGACAAGTAAAGAATGACAAACTATAATGGAGTACATAACAGATTAAGTGAAAAAGAATAAGTAAATATTTTATAAGAATTACACCTCAATCTCAATCTACTCAACGTTGGTAGACGTGGCAAAACAGTCGGGGCGGGTCGAGTCAAACAAGTCACTGGTCAAAACGGGTCATTTTTAAACGGGTCAATCGAGTTGCGAGTCAAACGGGTCGAATCAGAAAATTCTGACCCATTTTGCCATGTCTATTTATAAGGATTGTATTTTGCTGAGAATTTTTCTGTTCTTCAAGGTAATTTTATAAGGACAGTTGTAGATGGTGGCTTGTTAAAATTGATGTTTGGGTGTGGGTTTGGGCGTTCTATGGTCCTGGGTAAGTGTTTGGTCGTGGGTATAGCTGTTTGTGGGTTTTTTGAGACTGTGGAATGGTGTTTGTGGGCGTTTATGGGTCGAAATTGTTTATATTATTTTAATATATATGTTGCATGTTAAAGGAGAATTTTTTTTTTTAAATTTTTGGTGTATTGTAATTTGGGGGTTGAAAAATAAATAAAGTGATTTTTTAAATTACTAAAAGATAAAATTTTTAAAATCATTGTTGTGAATACTCTTAGAGCATTAGAATAATTTTGCTTAAAAAATGTTATTTTAACACATCAAAATTTTATTTTATCTATTTTAACATATCATTTAACAAATCACTTATATCGTATTTTTTACTTTTAACACATCATCATTAAAATAACTTAAAATAAGATTAAGTTTTTATTTTAAAAAAAAAAAAAAAAAAAAAAAAACCCACCACACAAAGTAGAACACACGTTAAAAAAGAAAAAAAAAAAAATTACAAAATGAGAGACATGACATGTGAAAGGAGAGAGAAAAAGAAAAGAAAAAGTAAAAAAAAATTATAAAACATAGTAGAAGAGTACTATGCCAAATGCTAAAAAATTTTAGCATTTGGAAGATTTAATAGAGGGGTGTTTTTTATTTTATTTTTTTATGTTAGGTGTGCTAAATGCTAAAAAATTAGCATTTAACACACCAGATACTTTTTTTTTTTTTTTGATAGGGCTTTAACCCAACTATAAGTTTAAAAGGAATGTTGAATCATGAATGTCAAAAAGGATGAGACATAGCAACAGCAAGAAAAAAAAGAAAGAACTTGCCTCTTTTTTTTAGAGAGTTTTAACTTATAGCATCCGCTCTTAATAGTAACTCTTTATTATCAGACCAAGACACTATTCAGTTTTTGGTGTAAGCGGAAATTGAACTCCAGGTTTCTTATACAATTGTTAAAGACTTTACTAGCTTCTTATACAATTGTTAAAGACTTTACTAGCTGAGCTGACTGGAACTCACAAAAGAAACTTACCTGGTCACAATGGAATTTGCTATAGCGGAAATTGAACTCCAGGTTTCTTATACAATTGTTAAAGACTTTACTAGCTTCTTATACAATTGTTAAAGACTTTACTAGCTGAGCTGACTGGAACTCACAAAAGAAACTTACCTGGTCACAATGGAATTTGCTATATTTTACTATTAAGTATTATATTTTACAATGAATTCATTGTATTTATAAGAGGCTAAAGCCTAGTCTAATACGATTATAAGAAGCACAATACAAATAGGATTGCACTTGGGGATGGGCTTCACTATGATTGTGCCTTCATATCTTTAACATCAACCGTTGTAATGTTTAACAAAAATCTTCTTGATCTATGCAGGAAAAAGCCGAAAATCATTGTTAATAATTATCGCCATCGTTGCTCCAACTGTTGTTGTCTCTATATTGCTACTCTGTATTGGCTACTGCTTTCTAAGTGGAAGAGGGAAAAAGAAGTACAATGCTGTACCTTATGAAAACGGTAATTTATAAAATCGATTCTATACAATGTTTAATTTTCTTTTCTCAGAAACAACAAAAAAAAAAAAAAAAAAAAAAAAAAGAGTTTAATTTTCTCATGTCTGCAGACTCCTATTCGAGGAAAATGGGGCCACAGGCCCCTGAATGATCATTAAAAATTTAATTGAAATGTATTATTAATAATTAATAAATTATTATGTTGTTTTTTTCCATTTATATTTTATTAATACTAGATAGTAGTTTTATTGTTTATATTAATTTAGTATACTTCTTATTTTTGAGTGGTAAAAATTTTTTATTTTGTGTTTTGGTCCCTTAAAGATAAAATCTTGGTTTCGTGCCTTATTGTGCCTTAGGTTAGATGGCAATTATCGAAATTCATATACTAATTATATAGTCTGTATAAGTGTCTAGAATATCGTAAAGCTAAAAGGAAATTAATAAAAGAAAAATCACAAGAGTTATGGTTAGCTGATATCATTTTCATTTATATATGTCATTAATAATAGGCTTCTAGGATTTAAGCATATTTATACATTTCCATGTATAGTTTTCCAAGCACCCACTAAAAAATAAAGCATTTTCTATATGCTTCCAAACAGAGCATTTAATTTGCCAGCAAACTTTAACCCATTTTTGTGCTTATATATCAATAGCATCCGGTGAAATTACAACGGATTCCTTGCAATATGATTTGGCTACAATTGAAGCCGCGACAAACAACTTCGCAGATGATAACAAGCAGGGTAGTGGTGGCTTTGGTGATGTTTTCAAGGTATGGAAACTTTTTGTGTAATTTTATTTTTATTGTTATTATTTTTTATTTTGAAGAAAGAACTTTGCCAAACTTTTTTTTTTTGAAGAAAGAACTTTGCCAAACTAATGAGTGAGAGAGTGCTCATTTGGTATTATGAACTCAAGCTTGGGAAATCCAAACAATTCAAAATTCAGAAGCTTCTTGGGAATATATAGACTGTGAAATGAATTGCTCTAAATGGGGTGAATATATATTCTCAGGGTACACTTCCCAACAAACAAGAAATAGCTGTGAAAAGACTCTCGCAAAGCTCTCGACAAGGTGCTGAAGAATTTAAAAATGAGGTCTTGTTGGTAGCCAAACTTCAACACAGAAATCTAGTTAGGCTTTTGGGATACTGTTTGGAAGGAGAAGAAAAGTTACTTGTCTATGAATTTGTGCACAACAAAAGCCTTGACTACTTTTTATTTGGTTAGTCACTTCTAAGCTAATATATATATATATATATATACACACTTCCTTTTTTGTCATGTAACATGTATCAATAAGTTTATATTTCAATTTTTATGTTGCTTAACGAATTAAGTGTTGTGGAGCTGGCGAAGATGCAAGAGAGAGTAATATATATATATATATATATATATATGCATGTATGTATTTTAATTTGATAATTGATATGTTTACTCTAACATGAATACTGAATTTTGATAAGTGTGTAGACCCTGAGAAGCAAAGCTTATTGGATTGGTCAAGCCGTTACAATATTATTGGAGGAGTTGCTCGAGGAATCCTTTATCTTCACGAGGATTCTAAGCTTAGAATTATACATCGTGATCTTAAGGCTAGCAATATACTACTAGATGCAAATTTGAATCCAAAAATTTCAGATTTTGGCATGGCAAAAATTTTTGAAGCTGATGAAACCCAAGGGAACACCAGCAAGATTGTTGGAACATTGTAAGTACTAGATTATATAAAGAATTTATCAAATTTTTTTTCATCCTAACAAATTAATCACATGAAAATGGGAAACACAATTCTTTCTAACCTCGTAAATTCTGTATCAAGTCATTTATGGACAATCTAGAGATGCATTGTTACCACAACATTCTCTGCATCATAATCTATATATTATTATTACTAAAAGTTGAAGCGTAGCATTTAATGTTGCTACGCTCACATTAAGCCACATTAACAACCACGTCATCATTTTTTGTTTTCAATTTTTCTTATATATATTTTTAAACATTTTCTCATTTTATTTTTTTTATTATTAATTTTCCAAAACTCTCCTTCCCTTTTACCTCTTCATCTCCCCACTACTTTCTACCTTAATATCATTCTCTCTACCTTTTTATCTTCTTTTATTTTGATTCTTCTTATTCTCAACATCTTACTATAAATTTGACATTTTCTTTTTCATTTTATGCATAGTTTTCTCACACAAAAAAGGTTACCTCTCTCTCTCTCTCTCTCTCTCTCTCAATTTGTTTTTCATTTTTTGTTTGATTTTTTTTTTATTGCATCAATTCTTTAGGTTGATGAATTTTTGTGTTAATTAGAATTCTACTTTGGGATGATGCAATTTAGTTTTGTGTTTTAAGTTGTTATCTTTTATATTCTCTTTGATTAAATATTATCCAACTACATTATACATATAGCACATAATAATATAATGTTATCATATTACATAGAATGACTTGGATAATTTGATGTTTATTGCTATATATTTTATTTTTACTCTTTTTTCCTCTTATCTTATTTTATTCAACATGTAAATCCAATCACATCCTCCATACTATTTAATTATGCAGCACAAATCAAGAAAGTGGCTAAACACAAACCTACCTTCCTTTACCATACATTGGGGGAATCAAAATATTTGTGTGATAAAGAATCATATAATTTATAATTTAGATAGCAACCTTTGAATGTGTCTAGACCCATAGATTGAGCAATTTGTAGACTTAAAAGGCTATTGAGAATGTACTTTTTGAATCAAGTCTAAAAAAATATGAACTACTATATATCATTTAGATGAAAACTTTTATCATAGATACATTAAATTTTTTTTTTTTTTTTTGCTACAAATTTAAATCACGCAAACTTAAGAATTTTATATTATGTGTTAGCATCGTCTCTGCTTCTTCTTCTTTTTCTCAAAAGTATTATGTATCATCTTTAAAGGATGCCAACAATATTGATCTTATAGAAAAAGTTACATAAAATATTGAGAAAAAAATGTTTTATATTACAAACTACTAAAAATGTTTTTTTAAATATTTAAACCTTTCTATTTTTCATATCACTGATGTGCTTTACAACTACCACATCTGTTAACTTAAGTCTTAATATTCTTGAGCTGTTTCGGCAAAAGAAAAAAAAAAGAAAAAAAGAAAAAAGAAAAAAGGTTGTTGCAAAATAATGGAAATGATGGAACTACTCGCAACAATATTTGCATAGTTATATAGTTCCAGCTAAAGCAATTGAGTATACTTTTAATCTTCAAAAAACACACATCTATCAGTGATTAAACGTTCATCTTGGGTAGTTTTAACTTTTCATATAATTTTACCTTTACATATTCATCTATTTTAATTTAGATTTTTTTTTTCCAAAACAAAACTTTAATTTAGTTATTTATAAGTAAAAACTGAAATAATGATTCACAAATAATCAAAAAAAAATATATCTATACATATTTATCTTATGCGGTTGTAACTTTACATATAATTTTGCATTTATAAATTCATCTACTTTAATTTAGATGTTTATAACTTAATAATGAAATCTATAAACAAGGTAATTAAAACAGCTATATTTCTACAATTCAAAAAGTCAAAATTTCTTTTTTCAAAAAAAGACCTTTTACGTTTCTTTGGAATTTTTAAAATTTTTTTTTTATAAAACCTTTGACATACCACTAACCTAACCACTTAATACATTAAAAAAAATTATGGCTCATTATTACCTCCGTTAATATATTATAGATATCTTAATTGATTGAAACCAAACTTGAGAAATGCCTTTCACATTTTCTTGAAATTCAAAAGGAAAAAAAAAAAAGCTTTTGTCATACCACTAACGTAACTACATCTATAACTACTTAAGCCATCTATGATATCTATTTCTTATTGATAACCACAAAATTTACAACTAGCCAGGAACATACAAAGCAATAAATAATAAATGAAGGAAGAAAAAAAAAATGAAATCAAACGTCAATTAATAACCATCATTTAGAAAATAAAAAGGTGGTCAAGAAGAGTAAGAAATAAAACAGAGATGGCTATACAGAGGACATTGAAAACTTTATAGTGCAATAAAATCAACCATTACATTCGCTTAATTAAATCAATAATCAACAATTAAATATAATAATACGAAATTTAAATTTAAAAATAATCAAACTCTAAGTAGGGAAATAATATATATATATATATGTGTGTGTGTGTGTGTGTGTGTGTGTGTGTGTGTGTGTAATCATAATCTTCATACACCATGACTTAAAAAAATTTAATGAATAGTTCTACCTCTTATTTAATGTCTATGTTATGCAAATCATCAACCAATAAATATATGATAATGGTAAAAAACGTTATAGACAAGATTATGAAAAATATGATAAAACTATTTAAAAGGAAAAAAAAAAAAAAAAAAAAACTCTTTACAAAGTCTAGGGACTAAAATTGTAATTTATTTAAAAAATTATCACGTGCAATACGCGAGTCTGCGACTAGGTAGATATAATATGTGCAATACTTACATGTGAAAGTTAGCTTTAAATGTAACCAATGATCGATATACAATTATACATTTAAGTACTAGATAAAGTCTTAAGGTTTTATAGTCTCTTTATAAAATTATTGAGTTGATGATGCTGGTTTTCAGTGGTTACATGTCTCCAGAATATGCAATGCACGGGCAGTTTTCTGTGAAATCTGATGTATACAGTTTTGGTGTCCTTATACTGGAAATTTTAAGTGGCAAAAAAATTAGTGCATTCAGTCAATCAGATACCGCCGAGGACTTGTTGAGCTATGTGAGTGAAACACATTCTAGAACTCATTTTCTGTTATTATTTCCTATACATCAACTCCAAGTCAAAGGGAAAGGAAATTGATATTTTAAAAATACTCACCAAATTGATGCAGGCTTGGAAACACTGGAGCAATGGATCATACTTGGACGTGCTAGATTCGGATATGAGAGATTCTTGCTCTAGAAATGAAGTTATCCAATGCATCCATATTGGCTTACTTTGTGTTCAGGAAAATCCTGCTGATAGACCCTCAATGGCAACAATAATTCTTATGCTTAACAGTGACTCTGTTACTTTGCCATCACCTCAAAAGCCACCTTTTTTCCTTCATAGTAGAACAGAGCAGAACATGTCAACAATAGAGGTGGAGTGAGATAAATCTTCTAGCACGAACATGCCAACAATAGAGGTGCACTCAGATAAATCTTCAAGCACATCAGTGCAATGGTCTGTCAATGAAGCATCAATTACTGAACTGTACCCTCGATAGTGTTTGTAGGAAGGAATTCTCCAAAGCTACTCTCTCTTTTCTAAGTCATGGAACTTGAACACTATAATACACATGACCGTTCTCTAAGAAATTGAGCCTTCATGTATGGTAATAAACGTTTACTATAATTTGTAAAATTAATTATTAAGAAAAGAATACAAAATAATGCTACCCTAGTTGTACTCAATTTTTATTGCTACAAGACTACCGCAAACAGATTTGGGTTGTGGTTATTTGTCATGGTGGCCTCGTTATTTCCACTCACTATTTGCGAACAATAGTTTACTCTTTTGTAGTACATCTCTAGCACAATGTCGACACATCTTAAACACCTTATCTTTGTATAAGACTGCATCGGAGCTGAATATTAACAATAAGAAGACCACCATGTTTTTAGCAATTAATACACAAATTGAGAGGTTGGAAAAAGTTGTAGTCGGGAAGGAGAAACCCCTTTCACAAGCAGGTAGGGAGATTTTGATCAAAGCCATGGCTCAATCTCTCTCAACTTATGGCAGGAGATTTTTTTTTTTTTTTTTTTTTAACTAGAAAACTTTGTAGGCACCACCCAAGGATGATGAGCAGCTTTTGGTGGGGGCTAATGATTTGAGGAGAAGAAACTTCACTAGTTAAATTAGGACCAAATTGTGCATAGGTTACAGGGGGTATATGGGATTTTGTGATTTCATTGTTTCGACCTGGCAATGCTAGCAAAGCAGGGATGACCACTGCTAAAAAAAAAACAGTCAAATTCTCCATTTTTAGATTCTCATATTCCTCCAAATGGTCATTTTCCTTAGAAATGTATCTTGGCGTAAAGGACCATGTTAGAGAAGGTACTAATATGTTGAGATGGCAAAGGAATTTGGCAAGAGTATTGGTTGCCTACGCACACTTACTTTATGGTCATCGCCCCATGTACAATGTATCAAAACTGTGATCCAGTTCAGAAAGCAAAGAAGAAATGAAATAGAAGAAGGAAGAAGCTCAGCAATATAAGTATGAAGATAAACGACAGCCTGACTTTGTAGTTTTAATTGTATTTTAAATGAATGATGTAGTTTAATGACTTGTAGTTTAGTGAGTTTTTGATCCACACGTGCCTTAACTAACTGGGACACGTGCAGTAACTGATTCCATGATATGTGGGATATTTTTGTTGCTCTGTTTTATGTATTTAGACGCAGATCAGTGTAAACATTCATTCAGTTGAGGAATTATACAAAATCTTCCTAATTCAAAGTCTCTTTTTTCTCTCTCTGATTCGAGCTTCCATCTTTCCTTTCTGGTTCTCTGTATTTTCTCATATGGTATCAGAGCTTGACTCCTCATCAATGGCGTCAAACACAAATTCATCTTCTTCTACACGAGAACCTTCTCCATTGGAAGATCCTGGAAGTCCATTTTTCTTGCACCATGGTGAATCACCTGGTGCGATCCTTGTTGTTCAACCTCTCACTGAGGATAATTACCCAAATTGGGCCAGAGCAATGAGGATGGCTTTAGATGCTAAGAGTAAACTCGGATTCGTAGATGGATCCATTACTGCATCTATGGCAGTCACTCCTCTTGAGAAAAAGGCTTGGTCCAAGTGCAATTCGATGATCTCATCGTGGATCTTGAATTCAGTTTCACCTCATATCACTGCCAGTGTCATTTACAGAGATACAGCATTTGAGGTCTAGAATGCTCTTAAGAATCGATTCCTTCAAGCAAATGGACCAAGGATTTCTCAGCTTCAAAAGCAAATCTCCACTGTGATGCAGAGAGATTCTACTGTAACAACCTTTTTCACTAATCTCCAAGCTTCTTGGGATCAACTGTTGAACGTGAGACCTTTGCCATCATGTTCATGTGAAAAGTGTACCTGTGGTGTGAATGAGAAGATCATGCGTCTTTACCACCAAGATTCAATCATGCAATTTCTGAATGGATTGAATGAATGTTACTCGCAAGTCAAGACTCAAATTCTAATGATGGAGCCTGTTCCATCTGTGGATAAAGCCTTTTCTTTAGTGATCCAAGAGGAAAGGCAACGAAATGCTAATGTTCATACCAATCCCTCAGTGGAATCCACTGCCCTAGCTGTCCAGAATCAACTCTTCAATCAGAATTCTTTTCCTGGCAAGAATTTCAAAGGGAACATTGGAAAGGGGAGACCTATGTGTAGCTATTGTGGAAAGGTTGGGCATGTCAAGGAGAAATGCTATAAACTTGTTGGATTCCCACCAGGATACAAACAGAAAGGAAGGCTTCCTATGGCTAATCAAGTCATGATGAATTGTGATCAAGCACAAAGTGAGGCTGTGCACCAGCAGAACAACTTCTCCTTCACTCAAGAACAATATCAACAGTTGATGTCTATGTTGAATTCTCACGCATCAAGTTCTGGCAATTCTGATGAAGCCATTCACACAGCAAATGCTGCTATTTCAGGTATTTCTGATGATCTTTTACAGACCTCTATATGTTTAAGCATGCAACACTCTATTTTTGCTGTCAATCCTTCAAACAAAACCACATTCAGTCAAAACACTTGGACTCTTGATACAGGCGCCACAGATCACATAGAACACTCCATTGATTTGTTCACCAAAATCACTAGTTCTGTAACCAATTTTGTTCAGCTACCAAATGGTGAAAGAGTTATAGTCACACACATAGGAACTATTCAAGTAACTCCTAATTTGATTCTTGAAAATGTTCTCTGTGTTCCTTCATTCACTTTCGACTTAATCTCCATTAGTCAACTAACTAAAAGCCAATCATGTTGCTTCATTTTTCTGTCAAATATGTGTTTTATACAGGACCTTTCTTGTTGGAAAACGATTGGAGTGGGTAAGCTGCATCATAACCTTTATCTGCTGCAATCCTCAGAATCTTGCAAATCTGTCACAGCTGGTTCATCTTTCTTAGGTTCTGCTTTCAATTTTTTTGCAAATAATGTTGTGGATGTTCCTGTTACCACAAAGTCTTATCTCTGGCATCTTAGGTTAGGTCATGTTTCTGATGCAAAACTTCAAGCATTATGTGATATTCTTCCTGATGTAAACACAATACATAGTAATAAAGATTGTGCCATTTGTCCTATTGCTAAACACAAACGGCTTCCTTTCCCTTCTCTTAATCATTTGTCTGCCAATGCATTTGATCTCATCCATTGTGATGTTTGGGGTCCTTTTGCAAAACCTACTCACAATGGTTTCAAATATTTCCTCACCATTGTTGATGATGCCACAAGATCAACATGGGTCTACCTTATGCAGTCAAAATCTGAAACTAGACCCTTGCTGATTTCCTTTTACAAGATGATCTCAACTCAATTTCACACTAATATCAAAGCTTTTAGAACTGATAATGCACATGAGTTTTTCCTTAAGGATTTCTTTGCTGAACATGGAATCATACATCAACACTCTTGTGTTGCCACTCCACAACAAAATTCTGTTGTGGAGAGGAAACACCAACACATTTTAAGTGTGGCTCGAGCATTAAAATTTCAGTCTAATGTGCCCATTACTTATTGGGGTGAATGTGTCTTAACTGCTGTTTACATCATCAATAGACTACCCTCACCAATTTTGGAAAATAAAACACCTTTTGAGAAACTCTATAACAAACCCCCTTCTTTTGTTCACTTAAAGGTGTTTGGATGCCTTTGTTTTGCTTCCACATTGTCCCACAACAGATCAAAATTTGATCCTAGATCAATTCCATGTATTTTTCTGGGTTTCCCTTTTGGAGTCAAAGGTTACAAACTACTTAACCTTACCACCAAGAAAATTTTTATATCCAGGGATGTTATCTTCCATGAAACTGTTTTTCCCTTCATTTCATCCACTTACTCTTCCTCACCTCATTCCAATATCACTTTTCCTCATATTTTTCCTCCCTTGGATACTTCTACTTCCTCCCAATCTGCCTTATTTGATTCTGTTTCCTCATCTCACTCTGATGCTACTATGAGTCAGCCTATTCCTGAACCCATTTGCACTAATTCACCTTCAGATCCTTTCCTCAATTCATCATTACCTGCTGTATCACATCCTGCACAGTCTCCATTACCTGCTCTATCACATTCTCCACATTCTTCATTACCTATTGTATCACTTCCCTCACATATTTCTGTAGAAAATTCTGGTCCTTCCATCTTGGATCCTGTTATTCTTCCTTCTAATCCATCTCTAAGAAAATCTACTAGAGTGTCTAAGCCTCCTTCCTATTTGCAAGACTATAAATGCAGCACTGCTATTCATGATCAGTTTGCACATTCCAATCATGCCATCAAGTCTGGTTCACTCCACACTTCAGGTACAAAATACCCTTTATCAAATTTCATTGGTTCTTCCACTTTATCTCCACCATATGCCCATTTTTGTTCCCTTATCACTGCTGTTCCTGAACCACACTCATACCAAGAGGCTGTTCAAGATCCAAAATGGCAAACTGCAATGGCTGCTGAAATTGATGCATTAGAATCCAACCACACTTGGTCACTTACTACATTACCACCTCATAAACGAGCCATTGGATGTAGGTGGGTCTATAGAGTGAAGTATAAGGCTGATGGCACAGTGGAAAGGTATAAGGCTCGCCTGGTAGCAAAAGGATTCACACAGCAGGAAGGATTAGACTTCACTGAAACTTTTTCTCCTGTTGCTAAGATGACCACAGTCAAAACTTTGCTTGCCATTTCTGCTGTGAGGGGCTGGAACTTAACTCAGCTTGATGTAAATAATGCTTTCCTTCATGGAAAGCTTCATGAGGAGGTCTATATGCAGCTGCCTCCAGGGTTCCACAGCAAAGGGGAGAATATAGTGTGCAAACTCAACAAATCCTTGTATGGCCTTAGACAAGCATCAAGGCAATGGTATTCAAAATTTTCATCCACCATTCTCAAATGTGGATTCAAGCAGTCAAGATCAGATTACTCCCTTTTTACTAAAAAGGTTGATCAGTCATTCATAGCCCTTTTAGTCTACGTGGATGACATCCTCATAGCCAGCAATGATGTTCAAGCTGTTGAAGAACTCAAGGCATTTCTGGATCAAGAGTTCAAATTGAAGGATCTTGGAAAATTGAAGTTCTTTCTTGGCCATGAAGTGGCAAGATCAAACAAAGGCATTTCCTTATGTCAAAGGAAGTATGCACTGGAGGTACTCAAAGATGCAGGCATGACAGGTTGTAAGCCTAGCAGGGTTCCTATGGAGCAAAACTTAAAATTAAGCAAGTACCATGGAGATTTACTACCTGATCCTGGCATTTATAGAAGGCTGGTTGGCAGGTTAATATACTTAACCATTACCAGACCAGACATCACATACTCAGTAAACAAGCTGAGTCAATTCCTATCAAAACCAAGGAAGCCACACTTGGATGCAGCCTATAAGGTTCTGCAGTACATCAAGGGAAGTCCTGGACAAGGCATTTTGCTGTCATCAACATCAGACTTGCACTTAAAGGCCTTCACTGATGCGGATTGGGCATCTTGTGTTGACACCAGAAGATCAACTACTGGTTATTGTGTATTTTTGGGTAATTCTCTAGTGTCATGGAAATCTAAAAAGCAGTCCATAATATCCAGATCATCTGCAGAAGTTGAATACCGAGCCATGGCAGTGAGTGTGTGTGAAATGTCTTGGATACTAGCCTTGTTGAAGGATTTAGAAGTATATCATCCAAAACCTGCAATGCTGTTTTGTGACAATCAGGCAGCAATATATATTGGGGAGAATCCCATGTTTCATGAGAGGACCAAACATATAGAGATAGACTGCCATTTAGTCAGGGACAAGGTTGAAGATAAAGTCATAAGGCTGTTTTTCACTCCAACTCACTCACAGTTGGCTGATCTACTTACAAAAGCACTCAGTGGGCAACAGTTGAGAGCTTTACTTGTCAAGATGAACATTATAAACATTCACAGTCCTGATTCTCATCTTGAAGGGGCGTATCAAAACTGTGATCCAGTTCAGAAAGCAAAGAAGAAATGAAATAGAAGAAGGAAGAAGCTCAGTAATATAAGTATGAAGATAAACGACAGCCTGACTTTGTAGTTTTAATTGTATTTTAAATGAATGATGTAGTTTAATGACTTGTAGTTTAGTGAGTTTTTGATCCACACGTGCCTTAACTAACTGGGACACGTGCAGTAACTGATTCCATGATATGTGGGATATTTTTGTTGCTCTGTTTTATGTATTTAGACGCAGATCAGTGTAAACATTCATTCAGTTGAGGAATTATACAAAATCTTCCTAATTCAAAGTCTCTTTTTTCTCTCTCTGATTCGAGCTTCCATCTTTCCTTTCTGGTTCTCTGTATTTTCTCATACAATGCTCCCTAGAATAGCAAAGTTGGGGGCCCTAATTGATCTCGATTCTCACTACTGGAAAGTGTCTTTCATTGATCTTTTTTTTTTTCCTCATGAAGTAGCTGCCATCAAAGGGATTCCTTTGAGAAATTGGGACTCTATTGACGTACTAATTTGGTTAGTTAATAATTCAGGGCAATATTCTATTAAAAGTGCTACTGCTAATGCTATGCTTTGTTTTCAAATATTCTAGTAGCATTCTTAGTTAATCCAAAAACAATTCACGATCCCACCACTTATTTAGAATTTTGGAAATTTCAAATACCCAACAGAATTAAGTTATTCCTATGGAAGGCATGCAGTGACCCCAATGCTCTACGGTCTTGCTCGGTGACCGGTGAAACATGTTGTAAAAGTTGCTTGTGTGAAGCATGCTTAAAGCTTCCCGAACTCCTCTTCTTTAATGTCACTGTTTATGTGCCTGGCCTCCAGAGTAAACTTGGCTTGTTGATCTGTACTACCAGTTGGTTTTTATGGAATCATAGAAATAAGACATGCTTGAGACTTTGTAATATGTGGCCAGCAGTTTGGTCTCTCCACAACTCCTTTATTTTGTTTTTTCTTCCTATGATATGATCACATTTCTAAGGCCAGCAGTTTCTTGAATAAAAGTCGCTTCACGCGTTTTCAAGTATTGGGTGTTATCAAAGACCAACCTCTACCTACAGGTTCGCACTCTCATTATTCATGTCTAAGTTCCTTGCAGGTCTCATTATTGACAACCACTTCTTTTAACAAAACTACCAAAGGTTCAAAGTAATTTGCCTTCTTTTCATGACCCCAAAGTAAGATCAAGAGGTTGATATCAAAAGGAATTGGCCTTCTTCCATGTCTCGATGATTACCCTTGTGCTCCTTTCCTTGCTTAGCAGCATAATTAGCGAAGCTGCCCCAACTTACCAATACCACTACCTGTTCAAACGAAACTTTCACCCCCAACAGCACCTACCAGTCTAACCTCAACCTCCTCCTCTCTTCCCTTTCCTCCAATTCCTCTATTGAAATTGGTTTCTATAACATCACAGTCGGCCAAAACTCTTCCAACAACATAATTTATGGCCTCTTTCTCTGCCGTAGCGATGTCACCACCAAAGTCTGCCAAGACTCTGGCCACAGCTACCAAAAACAGATTCCAACAATACTGTCCTAGACGAAGAGAGGTCGTGATATGGAATGACGAGTGTATGTTACGCTACTCAGAACCAAACTCCTTCATTATTATGAATGATCTAAGTTTTTTTGAGTGTACGGACAACACCACTGTAGCTGAATTAGATGGCTTTAATAAGCTACTAGCAACCGTGTTTGATGACTTGGTGACACGAGCCCAAAGTGCTCAGCTAGGTGCTAAGATGTTTGCTACGAAAGAAGCCATGTTTTCTTCTTCTCTAACGCTGTATAGCCTGGTTCAGTGCACGCCTGACCTCTCCAGCTTCGATTGTAATAAGTGTCTTGAGGGAGCAAAAGCAAACCTGCCGACTTATTGTAGTGGAAAGCAAGGGGCTATGGGTTTATATACTAGTTGTAGTGTTAGGTACGATGTGCATCAACTTTACCGGATCATACCTTCACCACCCCTACCACCGCCACCTCCAGCTCCACGTGGTTTGGTCACGAGAACCAATAATGGTAATAGCAAAATTCACTACAGCATCATTACTTAGACTAAATACTAAAAATACTGCAAAATTTGTTTATTTGCAATTGGTTATACTTTAATTTGTAATTGGTCTTACCACATAAAATGAATGTAGCGTCACAATAAATAAATTTTATTAAACATTTTAACTTTTGAATGCAAAATAAAATTTATAGTACTTTTAATAATTTTAATTTGTGCATCAAGACCGTTTAGTATATCAACATTCTTTGATTTTTTTTTTAAAAAAATATTTTTTTGCTGAATTCATATTTTAATTGACCTAAGTGCAGAATAAGAGTAAACAATAACGGGAACTACTCTCTAAGACATAACCACAAGCAAGCAATAATAAATATAAAGCTTAAAGTGTAAAGGAAGAGAAATGCTAACACAAGATAACACTGAGACGTGTTATCTAAGAAGAAACCGAAGTACTCGGCGAAAAACCTCTCCGCGGCCCTCCAAGCTGAAATTGATCCATTAGTGAATAAAATTGGAGACACGAATATCAAAAAGACCCTCCAAGCTTAATCTACCCAATGTACTAGAACCCTCCAAGTTCCAGCTACCAACAGGCTTCATGGCTCTAAACTAGTTATCCAGATCCCACAATTAGCTCCAAATTGCATCTGCCAGTCAATGGCTTCTTCCAATGTTTCTCATATGCACCAAAACTTCTCTCATCACTCGGATTGGGTGAGTTAAGTGTTTAAGCTAAGAACCTCTCAAGGATGTGTAAATGAAAAGGTAGAAGTAGAGGAAATCTTTAGAGAAATGTTGTAGATGATTGTGAGTTTATAATCTCTAACTCTCAAGTGTATAGCTAGAGTTTTCTCTCTCAAAAGTTCCTTGGAAAAACTCCTTACAATTTTGTGGATAATGTGGGCTTATATAGTGTTGGCAAAGGAATGGGAAAAAGCACACTCAAAAAGTTCAGTTAGTGATTTTTGAGGGTCACTCGCAACTTCGCCTGAGTCGCAAAGTGACTTGTGAAAACTAGTCTGGCATGAGACTGTTCAAATTCTAACATATGCTTCTCATGTGGCTTTTCACGAGTTGTCACTCGCGAGCCAGTTGCGGAATCTCCTTCTTCACAGATCTTCACCCAACTCTCACACACAACCCTTACATTAAATCCCACAATAAATACAGGAAAATGATTGAGCAAAATTACAATCAAATTTAACACGGAATTAAAACCAACATAAGAACATAGTTGTAAATCATAGCTTTACACCCAAAATAACAACCGATGTATATTGAAGAGGAAAACCAAAAGAACTTGGCATAAAAACCTCTACATGACCTTCCAAGCTCGAATTGATCCACTAGTAAATAAGTTAGAGTTCAAGGATAATCAAAAAAATCATCTAAGCCTAATCTACCCAAAATACTTGAGGTATCCCAAACTCCAACTACTAACGAACTACTCGGAATCTTGTCTTCACTAACTTTCAGAATTCTGTAATACCGCCTAATTGCACCACTAAACTTTGTCGGCTGAATATGTGATTTTGCACACAGGAAATGTGATCTAACAATCTTTCATAAAAGAAAGAGGGAAGATGGTAAACGTAAACAATGACCCTACAAATGGAAGGAAAGAAAGGAAGCAAAAATGGGATGTAATAGAGAGAAATACAATGAGTTGCTAGCCCTCACCTCCATTGCAAAACCCATCACCGGCAAGAAACTTTACAATTGCACCTTCAAATGGATAGATTACCACCCAAAATGATGCCACTAATGCCATGTAGGGATTTTCTATACTTTTTATGTGGCTTGCTACATAGGAGTCTTTTACAATACTTGCCCTAGTGTTAAACATCAATAAACACAGATACAATCCATCAAAATTATTGGTTTAATTTGCAGCTAAGTAGTTCTCCAATACGTTCAAAGAAAAAGGAGTATGGAGGACACTACGAAATCAAGATTGTAAATATATCTTGCTTACAAGTTCAAATACAACGGAGTACAAGATTTAGAAGTAAAAAGGTTTGAAAATTTAGAGATTGACCGGCTTAGGAAGCATATTTTGACAATGAACAACTAGACAAATCAGAGCATGCCAAGAAACCTGTCTGAAGCACCAGAGTGTTTTGTGATCATAGTTCTGTTTGCTTTGACTTCTCCTCTGAAGTAGTAATTGAAAGATTCAAGCACTGCAAAGAGCTTCAATTGCTAAGCCTTTTAGCACTCGAGGGCAAGGGTCACCAAATTTGGTAGTGGAGATTGGGATTGCACACCTCTCCTGTCCAATGCAAGCCTGCAAATCCTCAAATATGTGAGAATCAATACTAAGCAAATAATTCAGAAGACAAACTTATGCTGAAGAGAGATAGGCTACTCATACACTCTATATCCGCATCTATATCTATATATCTATATGCTATATAAAAAAAAAAATATAAGGCTAGCATTTAATGTTACTATACTCCAATTGCACCATCTCGTCTGCCACCTCATTGATTGCTTCATTATTCTTTTTCTTATTTGTTTTTCGCTACTAGTTTTTTGTTTCGACAATATTAAATATATGAGTAGACGGACTTTATACATTCATCTTGGAACGGTTTTAACTATACATAGAACTTTGTCTTTATATATTTATCTAATTTAATTTAGATGTTAACTAAACATTGAAATGAATGAAGAATAAAAAACGTTGCCTTTAAATATTCATCTACCTTGATTTAGATGTTTATAACTAAACATTGATATTAATGAAGAATCTAAAATTGTCTTTACATTTTACATATCCTTCAACTTTAATTTATATGTTTATAACTAAAATGTAAAATCAATGAACATGTTGTCTATAAAAGGTATTCACAAATTTTGCTTAATCTTTGATGGTGGAGATATATAATACAACTTGACAATTGTCCCATAAGAAAAGCTCAAATCAAGGAAGTTATAAATCTACAAGAGGTTTAACCCTCATTGTCCAATACTTAATAAATTCATATATGTTCTTTGATGCAAGTATTTGTATTGTTATTTTATATACAATTTTGAATGCTTCTAATGAATGGTGCTTATTGTTGACCTAAGTTGGGAGAAAATTATATTATAATATGTTTTATTTCATGTTTCTGTCAAGTTTTAGTTTATTTGTATAACAATAAGATGGTGAGGAACAGTTTGCGCAGCTAAAGAAAATGGTCTATAAAAATTAATTTTGTGTAGTTTCCCCTCTGTTTTAAATATTCTGTTTGAAAAATTAGCATCAAATTGTTATGTTTTTGTCATATGATATTCCTAGATATTTGAGTGATTGTTTTAAGTATTTACAAATATTTTATTTGGTCTTCATCTTCCTCAATTCATTATTGTTTTCTCTGAGTTTTTTAAGAAAATAAATTTATTTTTGTGTTAAAAAATTATTCATTTTTATGACAATTTTTTTTTTTTCCAAAAATTTTCCTTTACCTTTTTTTCGCCTTTGGAATTGTACTCTAGGTTTTTATGTTAAAAAGAAAAGGAAAAAAAGAGTTATAATTATCAAGTATATGCCTATAAGGTTACAACCAACACTTTTGCTTGGGATCAACCACCTATTTCTATTCCGTGACTTCAAAGCCTTGTTAAAAAATTTGAATTTAATTATGCAATCTTACAATTTTTATGTACAACATAAATTTTATTAAATAATTTTGTTTTATCTATTGCTTATAGATGATATATTCTCAATGAGAAAAAGAATAGGGATCCCAAAACATATTTAATTTTTTTTTACCCCAATTCTTTCTTCTCATCTCTTATTCCAACTTCGGTCGTAATGTCATATAAGAGGAGTTGATGTAAATCTTTTTTCACTTTGGTTTTGAACAGTAGGTCAATAACTTTGTTGAGTTTTATTTATTTTTTAGATGTGTTTTCAGTGTTTTGAATTGTATCGACAAAAAAGACTCTCCTTGCTAGTAGGAGCTTTCTCTCTCGTTACTACAAGATATTAACGGTTTGCTTTTTCTTTATTTTCTTAATCCGGCTACCATGGCCGACAATGGTACGAGTATACTGGAGAAGATGAAGTTGACATCGGAGGAGGAAGAGGTTATTGAGATTCCGGAGGAAGGGCGCAAAGAAGGGATGGAG
This sequence comes from Quercus variabilis, assembly GCA_030445155.1. Classification (NCBI taxonomy): domain Eukaryota; kingdom Viridiplantae; phylum Streptophyta; class Magnoliopsida; order Fagales; family Fagaceae; genus Quercus; species Quercus variabilis. Next base: position 85,007,065 of record CP129449.1, on the reverse strand, counting down.
AGTTGTGCACTTAGTTTGATTGGGAAGTTTCTTTCTTGTCAGCCGCTCAATAGGAAGGCAACCATAACTACACTGAAAAGGGCATGGGGTTTAGAGAAAGGTGTCCAGATGATAGAAGTAGGAACAAATCTTTTTCAACTCAAGTTCCAAACTGAGTTTGAGATGGATCGGGTGTTTAATGGAGGGCTGTGGTCCTTTGATAATCAGGTTTTGCTACTGATTCATTGGAAGGTAGGGATGACGGCAGACAATGTTAGGTTTGATTCGGTTTCCCTTTAGGTGCAAATCTGGAGCACCCCGTTTGACTTGGTGTCGCCTAAAATTATAGAAACAGTGGGAAGTAGATTAGGTTCAGTGGTTGAGGTTGAGAAAAAACAGAAGCATGAGGGACAGAGTTACTTTATGAGAGTCAGGGTGGCTATCCCATTAGCAAAGCTGATCCAGCGAGGGGCTTTTTTGGCTGGTTTAGTCGACAAGAGTCATTGGGTTATGTTCAAATACAAGCACCTCCCTTTGTTTTGCCATTTTTGTGGGTTACTCGGCCATGACTTAAAGCATTGTGCTCCTTATTTTGCAGCAACCAAGAATGAGGGAGAGGTTATTTGTCAATATGGGGACTGGATGAAGGCCACAAGGGGTAGGATTCGGTCACCTCTTCGCAGGACGTTTGATAGGGAAGATGTTGGAGTGGAGTTTGACCGGTGAAAGGATCGGTCTGGGCAGGTCAGCCATGAAGTAGTCACTGGGAACGGTAGAGTAACAATACAGAACCCTAGGGAGCAGGATGAGAGACGTAAAGGAGGCAACTACGACAAACAGGGAACGGATTTGGAAGGGGTACACGTGGCAACTGAAATTAAGGGGTTTGTGGAGACTAATACTGAAGATATGGGATATGTGCATCCATGGTGCCAAATTCAAATGTAAGGGTTGTGGTTGACGTGGATGACTCCATGCACGTGCTGCCTGTGGACCCGGGTTGTGGGCTTCAAAGCCTAAAGCAAAAAGCAACTTAGACCAGGCTTAGACGGATGGAAATTAGGCCTGTGGAGTTCTTTAAAGAGGGAGCTAAGTCTATATTGGGAAAAAGGATTAATAGTGGTGCGGAGAGCAATCAGGTAGAAGCTGAACAGCATGCAGTGGTGAAACGGGTAAAGAGTAGTGGTGATTCAAATTCAAAGGAAACGGCGGGGGTGCCCACGCACCCTTGCCGAGCACAATGAAGCTCCTAAGCTGGAACTGCCAAGGGTTTGAGAACTCTTGGACAGCTCAAAGCCTTCACAAGTTAGTGAGGGATCAAGTTCCCACAGTCTGTTTCTTAATGGAGACTAAACTGGATAAAGAGGGTTTTAAAAAACATGGTAGAGAGTTGCCTTTTCCAAATAAGTTTATTGTTAAAAATCCTTATTCTGGGGGAGGTTTAGCATTGCTATGGAAATCCGAAGTTAAGTTAGAAGTTATTAATTTTACTGAAAATCATATTTTGGCAAGGGTGGTTGAGTAGGATGGTTTTACTTGGTTTCTCGCAGGTTTCTATGGGTGGCCGGAAGCAAGTGAAAAAAAGAAGTCTTGGGCGCTATTATCTTATATTTCTTCATTTGTGGAGGGGCCTTGGTGTTGTATTGGAGATTTTAATGCAATTCTTCATAAGTCAGAAAAGCAAAGCAGACATCCACCTCAGTATAAACAGATGGAAGATTTTCAAGCAGCGTTGGAGGGGTGTAATTTATTTGATTTGGGTTTTCAAGGGTATAAGTTCACATGGAACAATAAACGACCGGGTGCAGCAAATACTAGAGAACGTTTGGATCGAGCTGTTGTGAACCGTGAGTGGAAGGAAAAATTCTCAACTAGCACTTTACCATGGGTTTAGCCATGCCTCTAATCATGTCCCGCTTTTTCTTCATATTAGAACACATCGGGATTTTAGGGGAGGAGGACCACGTGGATTCAGATTTGAAGAATCTTGGTTGATGTGGGATGAGTGTGAGGAGGTGGTCATGGATTCTTGGGTCCATTCAGGTGGTGAGGTAATTGGTTTAGGGGCAACTGTGGAGAAAATTAAGAGTTGTGGAGCGGATTTGCTGGCTTGGGGTTCATCCAAAACAGCCTCTAATACGGATGATCTTCTACTTAAACAAGAAATTTTTTGGGCACAAAGGTCGTGGGTATCCTAGCTAAAGCATGGGGATAGGAATACGAAATTCTTTCACTCAAAAGCTTCCTAAAGGCATAAAAGGAATTTCATTCATGGCATCAAGAATCATCATGGTAATTGGGTGGAGGACATTACTGATGTGGCAAAGGTAGCTGTGGATTATTTTGAGACTATATTTCACTCAGGTACATGTGAAAGGATAGAGGAATGTCTCAACACTGTTCCTCAAAGGATGTCTGTAGATATGCAGGAAGAGTTGTCCAAGCCGTATACTGTGGAGGAGATAAAAGCAGCATTATTTCAGATGGGACCTACAAAAGCTCTGGGACCTGATGGTATGAATGCTCTCTTTTATCAAAAGTTTTGGCACATTGTTGGTAATGATGTTAGCTCTGCTGTTTTGGAATTTCTGAATTCTAGAATTATGGTACCTGAGATTAGTTATACCCATCTTGTTCTTATCCCTAAAATAAAGTCTCCAAAGAAGATGATTGATTTCAGACCCATTAGCTTGTACAATGTTATTTATAAAATAATCTCTAAAGTGCTGGCTAATAGACTGAAAATTATACTACCTTAGTTGATTTCTCCTACCCAATGTGCTTTTGTGCCTAGCCGCCTCATTACTGATAATGTATTGATAGCCTATGAAACTTTACATGCCATGCATAGGAGGAAAAAGGGGGAAAAAGGAGCTCTAGCTTTGAAATTGGATGTCAGTAAGGCTTATGATCGAGTAGAATGGGCCTTTTTGGGGGGTATGATGGATTGGATTAATAGGGTGATGAGTTGTGTCACCACACCTTCCTTCTCGGTTCGCATTAATGAAAAAGCTTATGGAAATATTATTCCATCAAGAGGGCTCCGCCAAGGGGACCCATTATCACCTTATCTATTTCTTTTATGTGCAAAAGCTGAATCTGAAGGGCATATCCTTGGTGTTCAAATATGTAGAAGGGCGCCTTGTTTTTCTAACTTGCTTTTTGCAGATGATTCTTTGATTTTTTGCCAGGCAACTTAGGAAGAAGTGCAGGTGGTTTCTGATACGCTGCAGTTGTATGCTGAAGCTTCTAGACAATGTATTAATTTGGAGAAGTCATCAATTTATTTTAGTGGAAATACATCTGACAGTCAGAAGCAATGTATTAAACAAGCTTTGGGAGTTCAAGAAGTGGATAGGTTTGATACTTATTTGGGTTTACCGACTTTGGTTGGTCGAGCCAAGTACCAAACATTTGCATATCTGAAGGAGCGGGTTTGGAAAAAACTTCAGGGTTGGAAGAGTAGAATGCTCTCTCGTGCAGGAAAAGAAGTTTTGATCAAAGCTGTGGCCCAATCAATTCCAACATATACTATGGGAGTGTTCTTGTTACCAGCAAAGCTTTGCAATGAATTAGATGCTCTCTATGCAAGATTTTGGTGGGGGCAGATTGGTGATGAATGGAAAATCCATTGGAGAAGTTGGAGTTTTTTGACACAACAAAAGAAGGTGGGTGGTATCGGATGTAGCTTTTTGGAGGCAGCAAATTTTCCTAACAGCTTCTATGTTTGGAAGAGTGTGCTGGCTGCTCAACAAATTCTAAAAAAAGGGTGCTATTGGAGGGTGGGAACAGGTTCTTCAATCAAAGTGTTGGAAGATAAGTGGATACCGAATCATCCGGGTAATAAAATCCTATTTCCTACTGAATATGATGAATGGGAATGGAGAGTCTTGGATTTAATTGGTTGGAGGGTGCACCGATGGGATAGGGACAAAATTTTTACGATATTCAATCACTTTGATGTGGAGGCAATTCTTAGGATTCCGTTGAGCCGAAGGCAAGTGCAAGATAGAGTGGTGTGGATGCATTGTCGCAATGGAAAGTTTGCAGTCAAATCCGGGTATCAGGTTGCTCGCATGTTAGCTGAAGATGCTGTTGGCAGAGAAGAAAGTTCGGAACAAAGGGCGGATTACCAGGTTTGGTCTCAGCTTTGGAAACTCTGGGTGCCAAACAAAATCAAAATTTTTGGATGGCAGGCTTGCCTTAATAATTTGCCATCAAAAATTAACTTAGCCCAAAGGAAAATTCTGACAGATGCTACGTGTGGGGTGTGCCAACGTTATTTAGAAACTGTATTACATGCAATATGGGAGTGTAGCGCCGCTCAGGATGTTTGGGCTGGGTCTAGTGCTTCGATACAGAAGTGTGGTGGAGAGATGGATGAGTTTTTACACTTGTTTCAGTTCATGATGTCCAAACTGTCGCTGGAGGAATTTGAGAATTTTCTAGTTCATTGCTGGCTTATTTGGCACCATCGAAATACTCTATTACATGGTGGGGTAATGTAGCATCCTGGGCAACTAAATCGGAGAGCCACAAACTTCTTGAGGGAGTACAGGGACGCTCAAGACTCACTTGCAGCAAGGCCGATACCACCTGAAATTCTACCGAAATGGAAGCCTCCAACAGGTCAGCTGTACAAGCTGAATTTCGACGTGGCTGTGTTTGAAAATGGATCGGGGATTGGAGCTGTGATTCATAATGTAGCTGGGGATGTTATGGCAGCGTTATCAGCTAGGGGAGCAGCAGTGAGTGATAGTGAGGAGGCAGAGGCTTTAGCATGCAGGAAATCAATGGAAATTGCTATAGATGCGGGGTTCTCGGAATTGATCATCGAAGGGGATAATGTAACGGTCATCAGTGTTGTGTCTTCCTCGTCTCCAAATTGGTCTCGCTTGGGTGTGATTTATGATGATATTGGTTGTCTCGCAGCAGGTCTTCGCCATGTGGTTTTTAATTGTATTAAACGTAGTGCCAACTCTGTAGCCCATTCCTTAGCACGCTATGCCAATGTATTAGATGAAGAAGTTGTGTGGTTAGAAGAATCGCCACCACCAACTTGTGATGCTTTGTTTTTTTCACTCTGCTTTTTTAAATGAATGAAGTTTGATTAGGTTTTCAAAAAAAAAAAAAAAAAAAAAAAATTTGGGTTTGAGAAAGTTAATTTAGTACTAATAGAATAGTTTCCAATTTCTAACATACTTTTTAATGATGCACAAAATCTTATAAATAAATGTTATTAAGAAATGAATATATTCCCTAAATTACCTTTTGAATTCTTGAGAAAGATTGAATTATTTTTCATTTTGTAATGGCATAAATTGTTTTACCATATATGCATATATATATATATATATATATATATATATATATATCGCACAAATCAATGACTAGTTACTATTAATAACAATACACATAAATATAAATAAATATCAAACCTTAAGCCTTCAGTTTTTTTTTTTTTTTTTTTTTTTTTACCAATAACTATAGGTTGTCAAAGGTGCATCAGAATATGGATACTCTATAATTCTTTCATTATGCATTTTTGACTTTAATAATTATGACTTGAAATGGTAAACTTAACCAATGTCCACGCACTTGGGTTCCTCCTGGAGAGAACCTTCTAGTTCTTCATGAAGAGCTTGGTGGTGACCCTTCAAAGATTTCTTTGCTAACAAGAACTGGCTAAGAGATATGTGCACATGTATCAGAGGCTGGTCCTCCGCCTGCTGATTCTTGGAAACCAAACCAAGAGTTCAAGTCTCAAATCCCTGAAGTTCGACTAAACTGTGAACAAGGATGGCACATCAACATGATCAACTTTGCTAGCTTTGGAACTCCAAGGGGAAATTGTGGTACATTCAGTCCAGGGATTTGCCATGTAAACGTGACATCAATTGTTCAACAGGTAATGAAACTGTTGCTTGTTCATATATAACGAGACAATGAGTAACATCACTAATTTTGTTTTTAATGGAATTGAAAAAAAAAAAAAACTCTAAAATATCCCATAACTACAATCATGCATTTTATGCATTTCTCTGGATATGTTTATGTCACATTTAATCTTCATAGTTCATTTTGTTTGAAATACTATTATGGGTATCATTATCATCAATAGTTTTAATCTTTTTTTTTTAACCAAAAAAGAAAAAGAAAAAGAAGAAAAAAAAAGGATTTCATTCAACAATCAAAGATACATCAGCCAAGAATTGGAAGTTTAGGGTGATATTCGTTAGTTAGATATATATATATATATATATATGTATGTATGTATGTATGTATGTATTATTTTCATTCTTATTTTGTTTATGTTTATGTGTATTGTTATTGGTAGCACTATGACCACCTAAAAAACACTCATTAGTGATATATATCATTGAAACTTTAGCAAATAAAATAGAAATTCTCATATCAATGAAAAGTATTTAATGGTTGGCTAGAGTTCATCTAAGTGTAAATAGAAGAAAAGAGTTTAATTTGATTTCTTACACCAAAAAAAAAATTCAAGGGTGGGGACTTACGAAGGGGCCATTTATGGAGATGCATTGGCCTCGTTAATATTCCTAATAAGATGGCTCCCCGGAGTCGTTACCCTCCCCATGGCCTTCATGATTAATTGGTGTGAGTTCTATCTTACTAAGTTGGTAGAAGTTTGCCGTGTTTTGAAGAACCTTCATTGAACATTTCTAGCTTTAGGATTTCCCACTTTAATCCCCTTTATGACAATTAGATTTTGTCATAGAGGCTAACTCCTTGGTATTAAAAAATATTTTTATTAATAGAAGTTATTTTTTATTCCCCATTATAAAAATTTGTGTTGCAATTTTTATTTATATATTTTTTTATTCAAATAATAAAAATATTTTTATTAATAGAAGTTATTTTTTATTCCCCATTATAAAAATTTGTGTTGCAATTTTTATTTATATATTTTTTTTATTCAAATAATTCCTGAATTTACAAAAAAAAAAAAAAAAAGTCCCTTAAAAATCATCTTTTCCAATAGCCATTAAATTCTAAAAACTATCTTGCACATCAAGCGTGAAATCTCTTTTTTATTTTCATTTATATTTGTATGAGGTATTTTATTTCTCAAATACAAATGTAACCAAAATTGATATCAACCAATTCATTCAATTTGCCATTGCCAAGCACATTGGCAGAGACGGACCTACAGTAGGGCAGGGGGGGGCCATTGCCCCCCCCCACCCCCCCCCCCCCCCCAAATTAAAAAAAAAAAAAAAAATTTAGTATACAAATCAATCTGAGAAAATAACCGACAAGCTCTCATACAAATAATAATAATAATAATAATAATAATAATAAATAACCGACAAAAAATAAATAAATATAGAAAAAAATCTGAAAACCTAAATTACAATTCTTAAATTTTTACCCTACCCTCACTTTTCCTCCACTCATCCTCATCAACCATCAACGCCTCCTCCATCACAACTGCTGAGTGCTGCTGCTGTTCTTTTCCTCAGATCAAATCCGGACTGTTGGTGTGGTGGTGCTGCTGCTCCTCTTCATATTTTTGCTATATTGCTCTGCGCCTCTGCCTAGTGCCTTAGCCGGTTAGCCCTCTACCTCTGCGTTTTTGATGAACTGACTCACTGACTGTGTTGATTGTATTTGGTTGTGGCTTACTGGCTTTTATTGGACTGGTGTGTTCACTGTGTAGTGTGTTGTGTCATGTAATGTGTGGACCGTATGTTTGTTTTTGTGGTTGGCTTTGTATTGAGACTTGAGTATTGACTAATGTGTATTGGCTTTTTCCTTTTTGTGGACCGGTTTCAAACTTGTGTTTGTAACTTTTTTTTATACTTTTGGCTTTAACTATAAAGAGATAAGGTGGGACCAAGACAGTAGGATGTGAATGTGTGATAGTAAATTTGTTTTTTGTGAGAGTGGTCTTTGTTTGTTACTATTTTGTTTTTATCAAAAAAAAATTTCTTTGTTACTTAATGTGATGCGGTTAATATTATATATATATATATATATGAACTTGTGAATTTTGTCTTTGTCAGTTGTCACTTTGTGTGATGTAGCTAATATTAGTAATATATATATAAACTTGTGCTTGTCAGTTTGTGATTATTTTGGTTTTAGAATTTTTTTTTTTTTTTTTTTTTTGGTTGAGAAGTCCCTTTTTTTTAGTTGGTGTATAGAACTACGAAATATGGAAATAATGAAACTTTTTTTTTTTAATTTGTAGATCATGAGTAAGTCCACTACAATATTAAATTTTTTCAAAAGAAAAAATCTAAATAATTCTGAAGTCATAGCTGATGATGCAAGATTGCCAACCCCTAGCGTTGATGTCCCAATTTCTGAAAATCTCCAAACAGAAGTTCCAAATGTCACCATTGACGAAAGTACAGGTTTTGTGCGTGATCCTGGAATGCGTAAGCAAATATGGGAATATGATGCTAATGAACGGGATGAAATTCGAAGAGCTTACATTAAGCTTGGTCCATACCAGCCTAAACTAGATGAGTATAAGAAAACTAAATTTGGAAGACATTTTCGTAAATTTAAAGATTCATGGTTTGCAATTGAGGAGTTTAGTCCATGGCTTGAATATTCACCTAGTAAAGATGCTGCTTTTTGTCTACCATACTTTCTCTTTGACAAGCCAACTGGGAATTCTGGGAGTCATGTATTCACTAAAGATGGATTTCGGAATTGGAAGAAAGTTAATGATGGAAATAATTGTTCCTTTTTGAATCATATGGGGAAAGAACCTAACTCTTTTCATAGAGCTTCTGAGCAAGCCATGACAGATTTGATGAACCAGTCTCAACATATACAAAAGGTACTTGAAAATTTCAATTCTGATCAAATTGCAAGCAATCGATTGCGGTTAAAGGCCTCAATTGATGTTGTCAAAGTGCTTGCATTTCAAGGACTTGCTTTTAGAGGACAAGATGAAAGTTCTGATTCAATTAATCGTGGGAATTTTCTTGAAATATTGGATTTGGTAGTATCATATAATGAATATGTTGCAGAAGCGATAGAGAAAGCTCCCAAAAATGCCTCTTACAAATCACCAAAAATCCAAAAGGAAATCTTACATGTATTTGCAAACAAGGTGAAGAAGGCAATTCGTGAAGAAATTGGTGATGCAAAGTTTTGCCTAATTGTTGATGAAGCTCGTGATGAGTCAATGAAGGAGCAAATGGCTATTGTTATAAGATTTGTAGACAAAGATGGTTTTGTTCGAGAACGTTTTTTTGGGGTAGTTCATGTCCCTGATACTACGACATTAACCCTAAAAGATGAAATATATTCTATCTTATCACATCATAGTCTGGATATTCAAGATATTCGAGGGCAAGGATATGATGGTGCAAGCAATATGCGAGGTGAGTGGAATGGATTAAAAGCTTTGGTTTCAAATGATTGTCCATATGCTTACTACATTCATTGTTTTGCACATTGCTTGCAATTAGCATTAGTGGCAGCATCAAAAGAAGTTATTCTTGTTCAAAGCTTTTTTAATAGATTATCATCTATTGTCAATGTTGTTGGTGCTTCATGCAAGCGTACTGAGCAACTAAAAAAAGCTTATGCTGATCAAATTGCATATTTTGTTGAAATTGGTGAGCTTGAAACTGGAAGAGGACTTAATCAGATTAGCACATTACAACGGGCTGGAGATACTCGTTGGGGTTCTCACTTGAGATCGATTTCTAGCTTGGTAAATATATTTAGTCCAACATGTGAAATTTTACTTAAGATCATCAAGGAAGGAAATACTACTTCCCAACGAGAAGCAGCATACTCATGTTATCATGCTATGATTTCTTTTGAATTTGTGTTCATTTTGCATCTCATGAAAGAAATTATGAAGATCACTGATGCACTTTGTCAAGCTTTACAGTGTCATTCTCAAGACATTTTAAATGCGATGAATTTTGTTTCATCCACTAAAGCATTTATTCAAAAATTCAGAGATGAAGAGTGGGATAATTTACTTACCACTATGAAATCATTTTGTGAGGCACGTGACATAGATGTCCCAGATATGAATGCTCGTTATGTTGAGAGAGGAGGCCTAGCTCGTTTTCAACAAGATGACTTCACAATTGAGCATCATTATCGGGTAGATATTTTTTATGCCGCAATAGATTCTATATTACAAGAATTAAATCATCGATTTAGTATGCATGCGGTGGAATTGCTTAATCTTAGTTCAGCTCTTGATCCTAAAGAGGCACGTGAGTCCTTTAGAAGTATAGACATTTTGTTGTTAGTAAACAAGTTTTATCCGAAAGACTTCACAAATCAAGAAATGACACTTTTAAAGGCAGAAGTTGATCATTATGAGCACAATGTAGTTCGGCATCCGAACTTCAAGAAGCTATCAAGTATTTCTGAGTTATGCCAACGGTTGGTAAAAACCCGAAAATCATTATTTTACCCATATATTTATAGATTGATTACACTTGTGCTTACTCTTCCAGTTTCTACTGAAACTACAGAGCGAGCATTTTCAGCCATGAATATTATCAAGAATAGGCTTCGCAACAAGATGGAAGATGATTTTCTAATGGACTCTATGATTTTGTACATTGAGAAGGAGATTACTGCAAAATTTGGTACAGAATCAATCATAGACGACTTTCGAGACTTAAAAGAGCGTCAAGTTCCATTTTGATAAATGTGTTGAAATGTTTAAAAAACACTTATTTTGTATGTTATACTTTGTCGACATTTTTATAATATCAAATGTTTAAGAAACACTTATTTTATATGTAGTATTTTGTTGAATATGAAATAGGTGTTAGTTTTTATTTTCATACAAAAAAAAAAAAAAAAAATTGTTTTAAGCTTTGCCCCCCCCCCCCCCCCCCCCCAGGTTCAAATCCTGGTTCCGTTCCTGTGCGTGGGATATGGTACCTGAACATTACTCTCTCTTCACGATTAGTTATGAAGTTACCAATGGCATACACAAAAGACTCTAGGACTGATGGTGACATATTAAAGTAAAATAATATATTTTTAATTATATCACTTGCCAGTGTTATAATTTTGGTTTTGAAGAAACAAATCAATATATTAACAAAAGCAAGTATTTGCAAAAGCCGAGGAATAAACGCATCCTGTGTTGTTGATTGAATAATTCAACTTACTATTCGCATAATGAATAACTTTATACATTTGATCAACCAGTAGATATATCCATTTTATTCCTTTTTTATTTTTCTATTCTTTTGCTCGTATGTGTGATAACTTCATTCTGATAAATGAATCAGTGCCCTCAAATGGTTAGAATAATGTCTCTAACTTGATGCACTATCCAGCATATATGACAATTTTCATCAACTATCAAGAATATAAGAAACCTCATGAAAATGGGAAAATAATACATTGGGCCGCTGTCTTGTCTGCAGCATTAGGAAGGTAAATAAAACATGCAATGTGTTGCACACTTACAGAGTTTGAGCAGGTTGACCACAGTCCTTTAGGCATTTATATGGGTCATAAGTTCCTCTATAATCACAATTGTCGGTGCAGCCAGTTGATGGTGAGAGATACGCGGTCCAATATCACCCTATGCTCTGACCATTAACCCAAGCTTGACCCTTCCCCATGCTAGCAAGGTTTAAGGCCAAGGGTCCCTTCCCTTCAGGTGAAAGGATGGTAACCTGAGGAAGGAAAAAAAATAAATAAAAAAGATATAAATAGACAGAGAAAAATAACATCAAAACACGCATCAGTATCTTTGTAAGTAGAATGACTGAACAAAAGAACCCAAAATAACAATTTTCATCATGTAATATCATGTGCTGCCAAACTCCAACATAAATATCTGTTTACCATATCATTAATTTTTATGTGCTAAATTCTGCTGAGAACTACGTGATGACAGCAAGAACATATATGTTAAGTTGCCATTTGCTAAGACAAATGTTTCTGTAATTTGTGGTTGCTTCATTTGAAAGGTCTCAGCAGGCTTAGCACAGAATAAGTTCACTACTCAAAATTGAATGCTACAGAGAATATTAAGATGTTGACTTGATGCCATGTGCAATCCATAGAAACCTAAAAATATGTTTGGATACTAATTATTTAGTACCATGATTTATTACCACATCCACCTACCTTGTACCATATCAAACTATGATTAACTGGTAGAGCAGTCCCCTGAGTCCACAGAGAACTATTTGCAAGACTAATTTTCTCTAGTCCAAGGTATTCTCCTTCAAGTCCCACCTGAAAATAAGGAAACATGTGGAGTTATATCATATTTTGAGCATCAAGTAGAGATCCTCTAAATGGTGAATATATGTGAACCAATATTTTCTCCTTTTTTCCCTTTTTTAACTTGTTCATTGTCCAAGTATGTTTTTCTTTTCAACAAAATGAGATGTGCATAGCATGCAAGGAAACCGTGACCCTGGCTCATAATCTGTGTTTGTATAAGATTATATTCAATACCTGTTGAACAACAATGAGGGAGCAAAAATCTACCCAAAGAAGAGAAATTGGTCTCACAGTCCCACCTAGCATTTAACCAGGCAACATTATTTTTACAAGTTTCACCCATCATAACCTCCTTTTAGCTGGTTAATATGATTAGCATCAAATTTGATATTCTTTCATCATATTCTCATCAGAATGATCTGGCGTGTTTCCAATATACTAGTGACATCTCACCTTTAGTCAATCTACCAAGCACAGTGAGATCAGGAATGACACTCAAAATAATTTACTTCCATTTGTCAATTGCTGTACAAATTTATATGTATCCAATGGCAAGCTATTTTATTAACATATATAATCTGACCTGATAGGACCATTCTCCATAAGACAGATCATTTTTGCCATCCATTAACACTAAGAATGACAGAATAGATTCCTGCTCCTGCAACATCAAACCACGGCCCATAGTTCTGCAGAAAAACAGAGATAGAAGAGCTTTAGAATCCTGACATGAAGAAAGCAAGATCCACAATAGAAAAATTAGCTAGTTTATAATTGCTTCACAAATAATGTAGTTTAAGCAAGTAGACCATCCCACCCTGAACTATCATCTTGCTAGAAGTATTTTCAGAATTAGCCATAATATGCATCATATTAGTGTCATTGCAGTGTAAAAATGGGTAGTCTGCTGAAACTTGTAAGGTTTCCATTTTGTGTTTTAAGTAGCATGTAACAAACACTAACATATGGTTTTCCTATTTATGTCCAAGCAGCTCTACCAGATTATAAATACATAATTCCCTTATTCAAAGATATATTAAGTCATCAATTAGCCAAAAAGGTGAGAAGAAACAATAGCTTAAGCCTATAAAGAAATGTTTTCAATATGATGCACTCATCAGTCTCACCATATTTCAGTAATATGTTCTTGTTGCATTTCAGGCACATCTCAATTTTTGCATAATTTGCACATTGAAATTCAGCCTGTTTCTGACTGATTATACCAATTTTCAATGGAAAACAACCAAATGTTATACTGAGAGCAGACTTTTAGCCTTTCTTTATATTATTTTTCGGACTACCTATTGATATATCTTGCTCTTGGGTGATAAACACTACACATGAAGATGAAGCATTATGAACAACCATGTCGAAACTACTTTTAATTCATAATCTGCATGTATAACTTCTTATAGCCATCAAGTGGTGGTTTTCAATTTGGGGAGAGTTCAAATGCAGGAAAAATATATCAGAGTCCATGATCATTTTATTGAGAATGGACATCCACTAATGGATAGGCTAGAAATTCCAGCAGACTGATTCCTATGTGTTGTAATCTGGGGCTTGCAGAAGCTCATTTCACAGAAACAAAACATAAAAAGCATCCACACAAGATAACAGTATTTAACGTGGTTAAGCTAACTCAATTTACAACCATAAACAATGTCAACCAAAATCCACTACAATTTGGTTATAATCACTAACATACTCTCACAAAAAACACTCAGAAACCTCACAAATACTTAATAACCTTACAAAATGAACGCTCTCACAGTCCAAAGCCCCAATACACCCAATGGCACTCTCTCACTCAAAAAATAAACAAATTATCAACTCTCATACATGGGTGTCTTTCAATCCCCAAAGAACTACCAAACTGCCCTTTTAAAAAACCTCACTCCGTACTTTCTAAGAGTCTTCTCCTTTCTGTAGATGGGAGGACATCTTGGGCCAATACCACCGAACCTTTTACAGGACTATTTATATATAAGACTCCAACTTCTCTTCAGTGGTGGACAAGAAATACTAAATTACTTCATTGACAAGGAACAAACTTTCCTTCCCCACACCAAGAATACTTAATCGATAACCAAGTCCAAATAGGATTTTGAGTCAATTTGTAGCACAATCTTTGTGTAAAAACTAAAACTAAACACAACACACAGAAAAGATGATGCTTATGTGCAAGATATTGGTCAAGGTGATATTATGAAGTGAGGAAAATTTATATACCTGTAGACCAATCATCATACTCAGAACATCCAGAGTATTGTTTCCATGGTGAAAAGTAATTTTCTTAGTGAGGTTGAAGCTTTCATCCTCATGATTACCATATCCAAATCCTGCATTATATTCCACATACAATGTTATCAATCATTATATTCTGATATTCACACACACACACACAGTAAAACAGTTTCCAAATCTGCAGTCCAACTGGAAACATTGCAAGTAAATAGTAGATGGACATAACTATGAACCTTGAAGCCTTTTGTTTACAAAAACGAGCTGCATGTCCCAAACTCTCTATGTGCAATAAATAATCTTTCTCTTTACCCAGCATAATGTCCTCTTCCACATTGATACTGCCAGAATAGTGACGCATGTCCAGAAAAAAAAAATGTAACAAGAATTGAAATGTCAATAAAAATAACAGAAAGACAAGAATGCCAAAGATTTGTGTTAGATAAGCCTGATGAGCAAAACACTTTATTGAACTTATATATTCTTCACAACAACTAAATTAAATTAATTTAAAAAAAAAAAAAAAAAAAACACACACACAGATATGGGAAACACATTGTCAATTATTGATCTAGTTTCTTATTTGAAATCATTTTTATCTTTTATCCCACCAAATGAATCATGAATATTCAGAAAACAGAAAGAAGAAATTCTTGAATGAACGTAACAATCTACAATCTACAAAATATAACCGTAAAAAATTCTCAAATGACCTTATAAAAATTCAGAGCATAGAACTATGGCAAATTTGTGCTTCATAATAATAATCAAAGCAATATCAAACTCATCGTCAAAATTTGGTAGGTTGGAAATTCTTGCCCTCTTCTGGAAAGTGAAACCTTTCATTAAGATTTTATCTCCACACATACCGGCATTGCATAACTAATAAGAATGATTAAAACTGAAAAATTACCTTGTTGTGTACCATAAATAATCACTAGTGTCTTTTGTTGTATCTATATGCTCCGGTAAACCGGACTCCACAAATGAGTTGTCACTCCAGATACCCACTTTTTCTTTATACCAACTCCATGTGGATGGTGCCCGTAAAAGCTCATTAACACTGGAGGCATGGGCAGATGATATAACTTGAAGATTTCTTTGTGCAACAACCTAGAATCATAGCCATTGTTGCAAGAAACAAACTTAATAGATATGACATATTCAAACAGTTTAAAACATAAATTCTGAGAAATATCTGACAGAGATGTGAGAGATAAGGAAGACTAAGGAAAAAAAAATTATTCAAGTGATATAGATAGAGTCAATTATATGTATCTCCAATCTGGTAAGACAAACTATTTTAAGCCATGTCTTCTACTTGCGTCATTGGAATTTGAGTGTACATCAGTTGTAGGTTCAATAAATCCTATAACATATAG
Source organism: Quercus variabilis (assembly GCA_030445155.1). NCBI lineage: Eukaryota > Viridiplantae > Streptophyta > Magnoliopsida > Fagales > Fagaceae > Quercus > Quercus variabilis. The sequence continues at coordinate 84,991,244 of CP129449.1, read as the reverse complement.
GTTCAATAAATCCTATAACATATTTTCTATGCTAAAATAAATGCAAATTTGATTGACCAAAGGTCTAAAGAAAGAACGCTGAAGTAGATTAAAAAATGCACCTTTGCTGTGTTAAAAATGACATTCTTGCAATCTGGAAGGATGCTCACTGACCAAGCAAGAAGGAAGTATGAATTCCCATTAAATGTGACATTTGCATCTAAACTGCTGTCATAATTTGCAAGGAAGGCCGCACAGTCATTGGAAGTTTTGGAGTAGATATGTGCCTAATGAAAGATGCAACTATGGTGTCAATTAATTAGTTGGAAGCAAGAGAATATAATAGTGATAATTATTAGGGCCAAAATGCATAACTGCAAGTGATAATCCCATTGCTATCAGCATGAGTTCCAAAAGGAATGGCACCCAAATAAAAAAATAATGGCATCTAATAAGAGAAAACTGAAGAACCATTTGTCCTGAGAACACAGGCAAGCACTTTAAACCAGATTATGCAGAAACTTGAGAATGTCATATAATGTGAACTAGAACTTAATTACATCAGCAAGCTTGGCCTACATTGCATCATATTTCATGAATAGAATAAGATCATCATATCCTTTTGTGACTGGATGAAGGTTAATAGGTAGTCAGCTAGACACCAATAGAAAGGCTAAACACTGTGCATATAAGAATCTATCAGCCCATAGGTAGTCAGATGACTTCAATCTTATTTTCTTGAGACAGCATCATATACATATAATTTTATGTTCTCCACTGTATCAAAAGGTGATCAAATAAATGCAATACCAGCATCAATGGAGTAAAAGTGAATATGAACTTTACGCACCAGGAGAACAGAAACATCAAGCTTGTGTTACAACAAGAAGAATGCAGAGATTTGCGTACTCTACAATACTTTGTAAATGAGGATGTTCTACATTTTTTTTCTTTAGAAAGTTTGAATATTGTTTAAATTGATTAAACGGTCCCCCTAGTCTTATACAAAGTCTTTCTTCTATTGTTCAATCTCACTCATACTAGGACTTTTCATATAAGTTTAGACTAGAGAAGAACTGCTAGAGCTTCAAGAATCACTGCTTACAATTTAATTTGATGGCTTCTTTCAATTGTACATAGACCAGTTACATTTAGAAATTTATAACATGTTACATACCTCTAGATTAGTGCCAAGTTGCACTTGAATTGGATCTGAGCTGATCAAATGTTCTTCACACAGCTTTATTGTCTTGTGCAAGTCACGTAGGTGTCTCCACTTTGGTTGTCTAATATAACCTAAATACAGTATTTCATCCATTAAAAAAAAAAAATGCATAAAACCTAAATATAGTACACTTCACAAGATGAACATCTTCAGGTACTTGTAAGGTAGTTCTGAACTTAGCCATTGCAAAATGTTGTCAACTGAAATTCACATTGCCTCTAAAGGTTGTACACATGAAGTATCACAGAAATTGCATTGCTCAAAAAATTGAAGGCATATTCTTATACAGTCAGGCCATAACATTACATTACTCAGTTGGATTGTCATTTATCAGATTCTCGACTACTTGGTAGTTCTGCTAAAGATTAAAAATTATTCTAAAGAAGAAACATTAAAATGCAGCCCAACCAGTTGATTTACTGGTTGAACAATCTACTAATTTTGAAAGAGCATAAAATTTTAAATTTCAGGTGCTGCAAAATGTACCATATTCATCTATTGGAGCATCATAATCATAGCTTGTTGCTACCAGAGGGCCTCCAGCCGTTCGTCCAAAGTTAGTCCCACCAAAATACTGCAAGGAAAAATCAGCAGAAAATCATAATGATGTTGATAAAGCTTTTACAAATTTGAAATAGAGAAGTTGTAGCTTACCATATAATAATTTTGAAAAGTGCCTCCTGTTTCAAAAAACCGTGCAACAGCAAAAGCAAGGTCCTCAACTGGTCGATAAGGAATTGCATTGCCAAATGCAAGGAACCTACAACACTTGATAGGATACTTAACACTATCTCAGATGAATCAAAAGCTAGAAATCTCGGCTACATTAATACATAAACAAACAAGCTGATTTAACTAAAGTCCATTACCATCCACTGTAGTTCTCTGTCCGGAAAACCGATCACAATAAAATCCATTGCATGTGTTTATCTGCAGGTAAATTTTAGTTAGAGAAGAATTGAACACAAATATTGGAAAACAAGAACATCAAGGAGGAGAAAACTTGATGCATTGGATGTTCAAGGATAATACATGTTAAAATGATGAGCAACAGCCAACAGCTTTAGTCCATGACAAATTAATTAAATCACTTACAATTGGATCAGGTGCATCGTGTTGTGCACACATCACCCAAGGTACAGTCGTGTTCAAATTAACAGCAGTTTCTGCCGCCCATTTGACATATAACTCTCCACCAACTCCATATGACCCCTCAACATTTCCATATTCATTCTCAACCTGTCACAGCACATATGAGATGCGAAATTAAAATAATAATAATAAATATCCCTAATTTTTTTTTTTTTTTAATTTTCTGACAATTAATTATCATAAACATGAACTGGAATGCTTAAGATGACAAATCATGCAAGCAATTGTGCAACTAAGCAGAAATGAAGCTCCTAACCAAAAGAAAAGGAGGTATAACTGAAGCCTCCAACCAAAAGAAAAGGAGGTATAAGTATAACTGAAGCCTTCAATAGGACACTTTTAAAAATATAACACAATATAACAGAAAGCTAGTTATTAACATGATAGGATAAGCACTCAGCAGGCAGCATGTTACAGTCAATCATACAAATGCTAGCAAATTCTACTTCTGATATGCATACAAAGAATTTCTAGCAAGATTCACTCGATCATATCTACTACCCATTGCTATTCTAAAATACAAAACAAAAACATAGCGAGAAGAAAATGTGACAGAATCCAGTATCATGTACTTTTTGTCTGGGTAATTATGATGTCATTGATCAAAAGATAAAGTTGAATCTATTAAAGAAATCATCAAATATTGATTGGTTTTTAGCATACATTCATTAACTATGAACTTTAATAAATCCAACATGACTAGATACAATGTCTGAGCAACAGCGCCATGGCATGAGTGCCACTCTACACTTTGATCGCTGATTAAGATAACCGTCAACCTCTACAAAATTAAGTATATCACAGTAGGTTATGCACCGATTCAAACAGCTACATGGAAAATTTTTTTGAAGAGGCTCATTACTATTAAATATAGCCTGTTCCATTAACAAGAAACAGGAATATACTATTAATTAAACACAAAGAGTCTAAAAGCATGTTGAAAAAAAAAATGACTAGAATCAATGAGTTTGTACCAATACTTGGCTATAATATAGCAGGTTTACCTGTGCCAGAATTATTGGCCCTCCTTGCGATGCAAAGAGATTCTCATCCTTCATTAATCCAACAATTTTAGCTAGAAAAAGCTTCATTTCTTTCTGCACTCACAATTAGATGAGTTGTGTACAACTTACGCAAACTGTTTTTGAAAGCAAAAACAAAAAAGAGAAAAAAAGATCTACAAAAGATCAAATATATTAATACCTTGAAAAGGTTATTTGTTGTCCGAAACTGAATTCCAGGAATGAAATGTAACCAAACAGGGAATCCCCTGCTAAAAGAAAATGGAGTTTAAGAATCTGCGCACAATAATTGGAGAGAATTATTTCAGATTCAGATTTGAAGCAAATCTCCAGAATTGACTTTTATAAAAAAAATCCAACAAACTCTTTTTGCCAATATAAATTTAAATACCATGAACATATGAATCTACAACATTAGCTTGACTATATAACAGTGCAGTGATCAACCACATATTTTATAGTTAGACAAACCAAGGCCAGACACAACACATTTTCAGTCATTATGATTGGTAAAATAGTAGAACAGGAATAAACATACAAAACTATGAGAGAGAGAGAAAAAGAGTGAATGTACAGCATCACAAAAAGAAAGCATGTAATAGAAACAAACCCATAGTTCCATTCAGCACAAGCATATGGGCCAATCCTCAAATGCACCAAAAGTCCAGCTTCCTGCACTGTCTTCACAAACCTTACCAAGTCAAACCTGTCTTCAAAGTAGTACTACCAAAAGGGAAAAAAAAAAATCAATCAACAAGAATAATAATATATTAAGAAAGACAACTGCCATAATTATCTATTAAAAAGCCAAATAGACTAGGCAATCAGCCATTGTAGACATAATAAATTGTTCCATTACATTTAGAGAGGCCTGATCTCCATACCTTTCCTTTCACCGGCTCATGATAGTTCCGGAAAACGTAAATCTCGATGACATCCAACCCGCCTTCCTTTGATTTCTTAATAATATCCGGCCACATCTACATTGCATCCCAATGTTTACAATTTAAATTAATAAGTAATGCAACATCTAACAATACTAGATATCGCCAAGAGCCTTGTAGCTCAGTGGCATTATCTAGTTCTCCCATTCCAATAGAGTTGAACTTTACTTTCACCCTCCCCCACTTAATGTAAGTACACACACACAAACAGCTTTCAACTTAGTCAACCAAAAACTCCATCTCATAGTAAGAAATAATGAATATGAAAAAATTCACCTCAGGAGTGCTTCTTGGATAATGAATAGAACCCGACTGCAAAATCCTTCTCTTCCCATCAATAACAAGTGCTTTATGGTCATATGTCACAGTGGTAGAATGTCCTTTCTCCCAATAATAACCTTCGAAGACTAAAACAATTAGTAGAGCTATTACTCTCACTTTCTTGCTTCCCATAATTTGAATTCACTAAAGCTCACAGTACCCAGAATGGCAAATATAGTGAAGTCTAAACAGACTAAGCAAGACAATCCAGACAGCTCAGCAACAGCTTCAACCAATACAAGAACAAGGCTGTTTTCACCAACATGAGCAAAGTTTAATACATTAAAAAAAGCCCCAAAAAAATTTAAATATTTTTGAGATTATAATAGACATATATTTTGATGATTGAGGTCTGTGGTGATAGTGGGAGTCGTTTTGTTTCATTTGTTAGCATCGAAAATGTATATGCCAGGGCTACAAAGGTTGCTTAAATTCTTGCTTTTGGTCCCTTTGGAGTGAAGCTGTGGTACTTTTACTGACCCAGAATTGTAAATTTAAGGGTTGCTTTCAAAGGGAGAGTACAAATAATATGGAACAAAAGGTAGCATTTACAAGTTTCTTCAGCTTCAGCCGCCAGCTGAGAACTAAAAGACAGTACTGTTCTTGTTCTAAAATAATTTAGGAAATTATTGTGGTAAGATTCTACACGTATGATATTGATAAGGCACAAGCTCCAAACTAGAATCTATATCAAAAGAGACCAATGCAAGTCCACAATGGTATATACAAAGCCTAATAAGAACACACTCCTAAGCATTATGTGACTAGGAAATAACCTACTAGTGCTTAGAAGACGCCGACATATAGAACAAAAGACAACACGTTTTCGAGGTGCCTGTGGCTTCCATTTCAATTTTAAGGGAGTAGCACTGTACCAGACCTTATATCCATCCATATAGTTTTAGGTTTTTTGTCATTTGGTCTGTAATAATGTATAATAATTATTACTTCTTTTCAGATCCGTACCTTAATAATGGAGTATATTCAGAAATGAGGGGGTGATAGTTATACACTTAGTGTACTGTGTACATACACACTTTTTGAAAACACAATTTGACATCATTTCATAATTATAACTGAAATTGTGTTTCAAAATACAATTTCAATTGTAGTGTGTACAACAGTATGTAACTTAGCATATGCAACAATAATTAAATTTTAAAATGGTTATTTGGTGAATCAAATAATTTTTTTTTTAACAAGAGTTTTGAAAGTGGAGTAATTATTCACTTTGGAAATACAAGTCTTAATAATTAAATTCATAGTAAAATCTATTATTTACATGAAATAAGATTTGGGGTTCAATCTCCGCCTACACTAAAAACTAATTGATGTCTTAGTATGATAGTAAATAACTATCATCAAGAGCAAACATCATAACTTGAAACACTCTAAAAAAAAAAAAATGAAATGACATGTTATGAGATATGATGACCACTTTATTTCAAATATTTTAATAGTATTGATTTTTTTTTTTTTTTTAATAACTGTTACAACAACAAAGGGATTCCAACTAGTGATTACAATAGGGAAGGGGATACAAATAGTCAGGAGCCATGCCCTCCTCCCTCCTCTAGAAGGATAAAATACACAGCACAATTTTTTTTTTTTTTTTTTTTTACTGAGCAAATACATTGTACAAGTTTTACCTATTAAAATATAAAAATATGATCAATGATCAATCAAATTAATAATTAAATCCTTCTGAAAAAAAAAAATAATAATTAAATATAAATATTAATTATTGATTTGGCATTTATTATATAATTTATATTTATTATCACGTCATTTTTTAATTATATTCTAATAAAATTCATCCTAAGTTAAGCATTTTTCTTAACATTTTCCTCGTTTCAAGATTCAAGTTCAACTAGTCCACTTTTAGACATTGCCACATATCAGTCAACAGTCAACAAACCATACGGTGGCCCACATGATGAGTTGGCAAAATCTTACTCGCTATCAGAATTGTAATTTCACCAGCAAAAAGCAGCATATCCCACCCCTGTCCCAAACATCCTACTACTCTTCCCGTCTATACGAAGAAAAAATCAAAATCAAAATCCAAATCCAAATTTATTTTTATATTTTTGATCTGAATATCTTTCAGCTTTCTTCGATCCACTCGTTCCAGTGATTAAAGGTGAGTTCAGTTAACTCTTCGCTATTCTTTGTTTGCAGTTTTAATAATATTTTCATTGCCTTAGAAATGAAAAAATAAAAATAAAAAATTGCTTATATTTTTGCTTCAGGATGCAAAATAAGTGCTAGCTGAAATTCGAAGTGATACCCAAATGGTCACTAATCAAAACTTTCTTATATTTGCTGTTATTTAACCGTGTTGGGTTCTTTCAATTTTGTGTATTTGTTTGATGAGTGTCAATAATCACAGGCATAGCAAACTTGATATTTCACAATTGAAGATGTTTGATTCAGTAATCTTAAAAGTTAAAATCATGTAGTTTTAGTTTAGTAGAGTGGGTTTTTGCACTTGTATGGTTTTTGTTCTTTTAATCTGACACACATTTAAATCTGAGGTTATAATCTTTAATGGGTGTATAAAATAATTATACTATTTCAATGGTTTTAATGGTACTCCAAAATTTTGGGACTAAGGCTTGGTTGTTGTTATTGTAGAATTAACTAGTAACATTAACTTATCAAAAAATAAGAATTCACCGGTAATGTTTTATATGTTGATTTCTCTTAGACCCATGTTACTTTTTTGTTTACAACATGTGGGGTTGAGGGAAGTTGAACCCAGATTCTCCACATGGAGAGAATTAGGCAATGCCACTAAGCCATAGAGCTCTTGGCCAGTCGGACTCTTAAAATCGTATTATAGTTGTGCCTCTAATAACTATAAGTGCAGCTACAGCACCATATCAATTAGTAACTGTGCTGTCAAAAAATGGAATTGGGTTTGCAGGATTCAGATGGGGTAACCATGCCGCTAAAATAACATATGGAATGTAGTGATGAATGAGATAGCTTAACAAAATAAATTGTACATGCTGCTAAAAGCTTTTCATATGATGACTTAAATACATCATAATTTAAACTTTAGATTTTGTTCTTGCAAACTCTCCTAGAATGGAGCATGGTTTTGTCTCATTTTTCTAGTTTTTCCCTTCCTGTTTTACTTGATCGTTGTAATTTTGGTCTCTAATTTTTGCCCCTTCAGTACATCTCCAATGTACTTGGGTTGGCTATTTTTTTTAATAATGTTTTACATTACCTATCAAAAAAATTTAAAAACTTTACATTCATCTCCCTAGAAGCAGCAGAGGATTTCTCATCCACCATCACCTTCTATTTTGAAATCAATTATTTTGAGGGTTAATGTACTTTTATGGATATGTTATGAGCATAAATATGTGGCTGTGATGTTTTCAGTATGACTTAGTTCAATTTTTTGGAGCTCAAGCATTTTATTCTCCAACACGCTTAAAAAAGATGAGTAGTAATTTTTATGGTAAAGATTTAAGGCAGTGATTAACTTTTTGGAAAATGCAGTGTCAACATCCTAATGTTGATATCCTTTTTAAGTGTGGCACATGTTCCTATAGAATGGATGAGAAAACCAACAGCCAAAATATAACCTAGAAGTACTAGCACAATGTAATATGGAGATTGCTGGAGCCTTATATGATTGTTTCTGTTATGAATATATATTTGGTTTCTTCTCCTTGATTCTGCCACATTACTTGGTATATGGCTGAATGCTTAGTTCCTTGCATAAGAAAATGAACATATAGATCCTGATTTTATATTTTTTGAACTCTGTTGCAGATCCTGAGTTAGGTTCTTGTCTCTCTGGTTAACAATGGATATAAGTAAAATGAGTCGGGTAGAAATGACTCTTTTTGGATCTGCATGTTGTTCAATGCTTACGATGCATTTCACAGTACAGTTATTGTCACAGCATCTGTTTTATTGGAAGAACCCAAAGGAGCAGAAGGCCATAATAATTATTATCCTTATGGCTCCCATATATGCAATCGACTCATTTGTGGGGTTGCTGGATATCCAGGGAAGTAAAGCATTTTTCTTGCTTTTGGATTCAATTAAGGAATGTTATGAGGCTCTGGTGAGTGCCTTCCACTCAGTTTTGATTTAATTTTGTTTTTGGCTTACCATCTCATGTCTAACATTTCATATTTCTACTTACAGGTGATTGCTAAGTTCATGGCTTTGATGTACAGTTACCTGAATATATCTATTAGTAAAAATATTGTACCAGATGGCATTAAAGGAAGAGAAATTCACCATTCATTTCCAATGACTCTTTTTCAGGTGCAAAAGTCAGCTTCTACTTCGTAATATTCTGAATTTTATTTTGTTATGGGAACTGTATTTACAAATAGTGTATGCTAGCATCATGAATGGGATTTTGGCCCACATGGGGACATGGAAAGTAAACAGTTATGTTTTCAAGATTGTGTCATAATTGCTTCATCATAAATTTATCCAAATTTCAGTTAGGAAGGGACTGAAGCATATCATTCCTTTAATGCTGGTGTTTATTAAAATATTATTTTCTGAGCTGATGTGTTGAAACATGTCAGATCTAAATACATTCTGCATTATTGTAAGCTTTTCCTTTCTTGACAGCATCGTTGATCCAATCTCTTAGGTCCATTTCTGTTTAAGTCTATGTAAGATAATTGAAATGTAGTGGTTTCACAAACTGCAGCCTCACACTGTCCGGCTTGAACACCATACCCTAAAGCTCCTCAAGTATTGGACATGGCAATTTGTCATCATCCGCCCAGTCTGCTCCATTTTGATGATAGCACTGCAAATACTTGGGATGTACCCCAGTTGGTTGAGCTGGACATTCACCATCATTCTTAACATTTCAGTTTCATTGGCCTTGTATTCTCTGGTGCTCTTTTACCATGTGTTTGCAAAGGAACTGCAACCCCACAAGCCACTTGCAAAGTTCATGTGCATCAAAGGGATTGTCTTCTTTTGTTTTTGGCAGGTAAATTTTATTGTATGTTATCTATTATTATTTTTGTGTGTATTCTTTGTTGTTTGCAGTTATGGTTTTTAGGCTACTTCATCTTCTCTGATTGAAGCAGTTCTCACACTTAATAAAGATTTCTTACCTATCCAAAAAAAATTCTCATCCCATTCATTTTTTTGGCATTTAAGCTTAATTCTTCACACAACCCTTCTCCCCCTGAAAAGAAAGAAAATTACTCCAAAAAGGATAGAATGGAAGCCTAACACAAACTTATGAAATGCACCAAGGACACAAAAGAACTCCCAAAGTTTGGACAAGAAATCAAAGCATCTCCGAAAACCTAAAAGTTGGAGATAAAGACACCAGCCTTTTGCAGTCCCTACAATTATAGTTTATTGCCTTTATAGTTGAAAGACCTAGGTGAAGATTTTTGAGTTTCCAAGTTTAAAAAAAGGCTCCTAGGATTTGGTGCCTCTTAGATATAAAAACTAAAGATAATATGCACAAAAGTCTACTTCAAATGCACTCCTCCGTGAAACTCCCAATGACCAACTTAAGCCGATGGTTCTAACCATTTGAACTTTTAAGGACTATTTAACATGCTTGAATTCCTTTCACCTCCAGGTGGCTGAATGAATATTTCTAAGTGAAACATCCAAATTGGGCACCTGAGGTCTTCACTATTATTTTAACAATTTAGTCAGACTCTCAAAGTTCTTGTTAGCTTGGTAGTTTGCATTTATAGACTAGCACCCAAGTCTGGCTTGAATTGATAAGATGCCTCAAGATTCTTTTAAGGACGCAAACTAGCAGTTGATTTTAAACATCATATGCCTTAATCTTTAACATATTTTCAGGTGCTTTCATGTAAACTTATTATACTATTGGAAAATTAGTGTGGATGTTTTCTTTTTTAATAGAGCAGAAAACTTAAGTGATTCTAGTAACTTATACCTAAAGGGTAATCCTGGAACATTGTGTTGATCCAGAATACCCAAGCATTGTCATTTGCACTTTGAATAAATGGTTATTATCTGATTACTTATTTTCTTAAAAAAGGTATTCTCTGGGTCCTGGGTCTTTGTATTGCCTTAAATGACACTTAAACAGAACATAGTGTATGACCTTTCCGCCTCAAAATTTTGTTCTGATACAACTCTCTCTCTCTCTCTCTCCCCTATTTATTTTTCCTTCTGTTTTTTTCCCCTCTAATCTATTTTGAATTTCTTCTTTATAAGTGTGGAAATAATATGTGGACATCTCATGTCAATACTTGTTTACAAATTTCCATCTTTGACCAAACGCAGGGAGTGGTGCTTAAAGTACTAGCTGCACTGGGTATCATTAAATCTCATCATTTCTGGTTAGATGTGGAGCACATTGAGGAAGCTATTCAAAATGCCTTGGTATGTTTAGAGATGGTTGTCTTTTCTGTTCTCCAGCAATATGCATACCATGTTTCGCCTTACAGTGGAGACGTTGAATCAAAGTTTAAATTAAATAAGGACAAATGATTTGAAAAGGCTCAAGAGGAAGCCGGGAGAAATCTATAGTAATATTTGCTTTGAGGATGGTCTGACTCCTGTAGTATTGGAGACATGATCATGTGGATTTGAATGTAATCATGTATGTATTTTTTTTTTTTTTTTCTTTTCATAGTTGGAAAGACAAGGCTAATTCCAGACATTTTATACTGCATTTTTGGTGAATGTAATCAAGTATGTCATATGATCACTTACTCTTGTCCTTATTATTTCATACTAGTTGCAAACTCAATAATAATATAATGTAAAATTTGTAAGTTAATAATGCATGTCATTTAAAAGTATTTTTCATTTTTATAAATTTTATGTAATGGAAGTAATGTATTTTGCATAATTATAATTTTTTTTATATAAATGGAGAAGATGTTATTAAAAGGAATTTTTTAATAATATATCATAATTTGACTAATTTGAACATATCCAAGATTATTTTCAAAAAAAAATGTACACTCATATTCCATAGAATACATGTAACATGTTACATTAACCCTACAAAACTAGATAGTCTGCAGTGAGTCCTTTAATAAGTTATCCAATTCAGGAACAGGGATGAAACAGTTAACCTAAACAACCTTTGGTTGATGTTGTACCAGATCTCCAGAGCTTTCACAAGAGATAGTTGTTTCATTTAATAACAAAAAATTTGAGTTTCCAGATTATACAAAACACGTTTAACATCCAAAAAAAAAAACTGAAACAATAAGGCTACACATGGTAATTCAAGGTCTTTATACAAGGATCCACATTTTGATTAAGTATATCCCTTCTGTACACATATCGATCAAATCATTTGAAAGGAGTACTATTTTGACTAATTGATAAGATGACATTAAAGAAAATGGTTCTCACAGGAACACGATCAGTTGATCAGGATGAGGGAAATCTTGACCACTTGCTTGCAAATGTCACAAATTCCTCATCTTGATCAACTGATCGTGGTAGAACTATTTTCTTTACCATGACATGTCATCTCCCCAAACCACAAACAACCAACAAGAAGGAGATGGATTTTGGCCATAGGTAAAGAAAAAACAAGAAAAATAAAAAATAAAAAATAGAGATAGTGGAGAGAGGAACTTCAGGGCTTCAGCCTTGAGGTTTTGATCTAGAAAGGATGGAGCTCTCAAGCTTCGGCCATGGGTTTTGAAGTTGAGTAGTGAGACAGAAAAGAAGATGGAGGGATCAGACCACCTCCGATGGTGGATGTGATAGATCAAGCCATGGTGGCTTGGCCGGTGTTTGGGTTGCAGTTGCAGATGAGAAGGAGAGGATAGAGAACGGGTTAGAGGAAGTTAGGAGAGAAAGAAAGAAAGAAGCAGGCGGGAAATTGAAGAAGAAAGAAAGAGAGTTGATACTTGAATTGATAACGTGTTTACTGGGTTTGTGAGGGCCAAAATTGGGAATTAATCCTATTTGTCAAACAATATAATTAGTAGACACTGTTTTGAAACTATATTTTTTTATTAACATCTCTAGTTTCTAAAACTCAATTTAGGGGTTATAAATCGAGTCTCAAAGACTCGATTTCAATATTTTGATTTGGCGTATTTTTCACGTGACATCTACTTGGAAATCGAGTCTCTAAGACTCGATTTATAAGCTAAAAAAAAATTTAGTCTAAGTCTGTACACGCCATTCCCAGAAATACCCAAAAAATTAAAAAATCACCACCAACCATTCAAAAGACAGCCATCAAAACCACCACCAGCCACCACCAAAGATTCAAAAAACCACCACCAACTACCAAAAAAACAACCACCAACCACGCAAAAAACAATCATCAACAACCCAAAAATCCATATTAGAAAGGCAAAAATACCCACAAAACCAGATCAAAAACCTGAAAAGAAAACCCACGAATAAAGAATCTAATCTAAAAATCCAACAACCCAACAAATCTAGTAGCGGCAAGATCAGAAGAAGTCACCAGTAAGATCAGAGCACCCACCAAAAACCCAAGCCGCCGCTTAGCATCTAGATCCCGAAGGATTTTGTGAGAGAGACGAAAGGAAGGTGGAGGTGTGGAGTCTGTGGGTGGCGCCAGTGGGTTTTGAGAGAGATGGAATGGTGGGTGAGACTTAGACTAAAATTTTTTGGCTTATACAGACTTAGATTTCTGGGAATGGCATGTAGACTTAGACTAAAAAAATTTTTTTGGCTTATAAATTGAGTCTTAGAGACTCAATTTCCAAGTAGATGCCACATGAAAAATACGCCAAATCAAATGTGATCAGAACACTGAAATCAAGTTTTTGAGACTCGATTTATAAGCCCTAAATCAAGTTTTAAAAACTTGAAATGTTAGTAAAAAATATATTTCCAAAACAATGCCTACTAACTATATAGTTGGGAAATTGGGGTTAATGGTCAATTTTGGCCGTTTGTGAGAGAGAATGTGAAAGAAACCGAGTCTGAAAGAGTAGTTAGAAAGTGTGTTTACTACGATGGGTTTTGTGGTTTGTGTGTGATAGAGATAGATTCATAACCTAATGACCCAAAGGCCAAGGCCCAAGGCCCTAAGCCCAACCCAAATTAAGTAGAGAAATTTGAGTTAATAGCCTGTATGGACCAAACTTTTTACAGTCCAAAATGGAAAACCCACGTAGCAAACCAGCCCATAAACAGCAAACCGTAGCCTCCACAAAAAAGTATTTTATATCAAATAATACCATATCAATTGTATCAAAACCTAATAAATGAGTGACATGTGTATAAAAATAACTACCCACTAACATATGTCTTTCATTTGTTAGTGGAATAGTTGTTTTTTGCTGATGTGTTTCACAATTACTAGATTTTGATACCGCTGACACAGAATCATTTAATTCCAATTACCTTCTCGGCCTCCACACCCTCACAGCTTACTCATATTTCATTTCTTATCTGATATCTCTTCCACCGCTTACACTCAGCTGAGTTATCTCCAAGGTCAGTTTGTCTCATATAAAAATAAAAAATAAAATAAAATAAAAACAACTAAACTCACAATAACTCAACATCTCACTCTATACTCTGTACATGTTTGAGAATATATATATATAGAGAGAGAGAGAGAGAGATACACAAGTATAAGTGCTTGTGGGGCATGGGAGGTAAGAGCTGAAATTCAAGTCTTAAGGATGGAACTTTACACACATATACACTTAAATTAGATTAGAGTAGAATTTTTACCTTGTATAAAAAAAAAAAAATAGTTACTTTTTTTGGACTCCAAACTCAATCTATCATCTTTCTTTTTGCTTAGAAGATTAAGATTGTGCAAAGAAAAAAAAAGGAAAAAAGAAAAAGAAAATTAAAGACTAACATCATCTAGAATTATAAACTGGGAAAATTAAGATCATCTTGGGATCTATGGCGACAAAACAGAAGAAGGAAAAAAAAATAAAAGCTATAAAATAGAATAAAAATATGAAAAAAGAAGAAGTTAATATCAACTATTATGCTTTTTATTTATATGATTTAAGATTTTTGTTCATTCTAATGTCCATTTCATATATTGATAATCAAGGAGTTATGTCTAAATCTAGAAAATCATGGAGGAGCTAAAGAGGCAATTAGACCTTTTTTTTTTTCTTTTTTAAAGAAAATTATAAATGTTTTCAATTAAAAAAATAAGAAGAATTAGATTACACTACATTGCTACAATTTAAGATGTGTTGGACCTATTTTTTAGTGTAGTATACGTTGTTGCAATTTAAAATACATTCGACCTCTTTTTTTTAGTGTAGTATATGTTTGTACAATTTAAGATGCATTAGACCTTTTTTTTTTTTAGTGTAGTATACGTTGCTTCAATTTAAGATGCATGAGACCTCTATTTTTTAGTTTAGTGTATGTTGCTACAATTTAAGATGCATTAGTCCTCTTTTTTATTTAGTATTGCTTCTTCTTCTTTTTTTTTTTTTTTTTAAATACACAACACATATATATTTTAAAATTTTTAAAATTTTTAAAATATTTTGCAAAATGGTGAAGCCACTTGGTACAACCACAGCTTCTAAACTTAACTTTTCTTTTATATATATATGTTGCCGCAATTTAAGATGCATTAGACCCTTTTTTTTTTTTTTTTTTTTTTTTTTTTTTTTTTTTTAGTGTAGTGCATGTATATATGTTTTTAAAATTTTTTAAAAAAAAATTATACAATATAGTGAAGCCACTTGGCACAACCACGGCTTCTAAGCTCAATTTTTCTTTTATCCATTGCACGGTTTTAGTTATAACCTTTTAGTATAATTTTATTGAGAAATAATAAATTAATAATCACTTGAATTTAGATTATATAAATTGCATATAAATTATTGTTCTTAAAAGTATCAAGCAATCAAACATATTCATATGAAAAAATTTCTAAACTTAATAATTAAAAACCTATGGAAACTTAACCAAAGGTATTTCATTTGCCAAAAAAAATATACATAATTCTCTTCTAACTTATCAGTTGTCTTATAATGACATTTTTTTAGTGCCCACATATAATATTACTAACAAAAATAAAAATGAGAAATAGTAACATCAAAATTTTACTATTAAAGAAAATTAATTTAATACAATAATGCACATATAAGCATAACTCAAATACAACCTAGATATAAAAAATATGAAACCCTTGTTGTAGGAGGAAATACAAAATTTGATCATTCTAAATAATAAATAGATAAAGCCTATAAGGAAAAAAAAAAAAAAAAAGATGAGTTCAAAAAATTCATAAATGCAAAACCAAACAAAAGAAGAAGAATTAAAATTGACTTTATAACTCATAAACATAAACATAAAAAATAAAGACAAAGAGAAGAAACATTCCTCTAATAATGTGTATGGTGGCTTTGATAAAACATTACACTACAAACAAACTCAAATAATAATTGATGTTTGACAAATCATAAAGGTGAAATATTTATAGAGGTTCATATAATTGATTTCATAGATTTAAAATTGCATTTATAACTCATAAGCAAAACCATAAAATAAAAACAAAAACAAAGAATTGAAACATACCTGTAATAGTTTGATTTTAATAAAGCATTCTACTGCAAACAAAAAGAGAGATACAAACTTATTATTAATAATGGGGAGAGAAAATAACAATGAATTAAAGATAATAATGAATTAGAGTTCTGATTAATCTAATATTAATTTGCAGTTTTTCATTTCATTTTTTTGTGATAACAATGAATTAGAGATAAGAATAAATTAGAATCCTGATTAATCTAATATTAATCTGCAGTTTTTTATTTCATAAGGCTTAAGAGGAAGCAGGGAGAAATCTATAGTAATATTTGCTTTGTGGATTGGTCTGAATCCTGTAGTATTGGAGACATGATAATGTGGATATGAGCGTGATCATATATGTTTTTTTTTTTCATAGTTGGAAATACAATATTTATTCCAGACATTTTATACTGCATTTTTTGGTGAACACCCCCCCCCCCCCCCCTTTGTATGTTCAACTAAATTAGCCATGTCTCTTATATAAAATTATACTAGTATTATACCCGTGCAATATATGGCTTAATCAAAATTCAAATGTAAACAAATTTTTTTTATTAATTTACTTAAAATTAAACAATAAAATAGACAATAAAAAATAAATGAATATTTTACTTTTGAGTTATATAATGAATGCATATTGTGTGACACTAAAGTGTTATAAAAGCATATATATGTCTAAAATAATTGACTGGAAGATGGTAGATGTAACTAACATAAAATGAGATACATAAAAGAAATATAAAAGGATTTTGCATAATATATTGAGATTTAAGGCTCATGCAATTTTTAAATGAAAAAACCTTAAATTTAATAATTAAAAGCTATTAAAAAAATGATTGAAAGTATATTTAAGTGGAAACCTCAATTCAGTAATTAAGAACAATCTAAATATATAACTAAACATTTAAAAATCTAAAGTAGAGAGACTTACCAGAAAATTTAATTTTTGTTCTTGAAAGGATGGGAGAAGACACCGAACTTGAGTGATTTTCACCCAACCAAATGAAATAAATAAATAAATTCATTAGCATTGATATATGATGAGAATTGAGAAGTGATACCTTTCAATAGTAACATCCTTTTTGACCTTTACTTGTGAACAACAATCTCTATTATTTGATCTCTCTCTCTCTCTCTCTCTCTCTCTCTCTATTATTGACAAAACAAAATAAGTAGCACAAAAAAAAAAAAAAAAAAAAAAAAAAAAAAAAAAAATACTACTTAGCATGATATTTGCTATGTAGTTCACCTAATTAAGATTTTTCAAATAATGCTTAAACTACAAAGAGATGGTAGGAAGTAGCTTCCCGGTTAACAATATGAGTAATACAAATAAATAAATAAAGAAGAATCAAAAAGACCAACAAAAAAAAAAGGTAATTGAGGCATAAATATAATAAAATAAGTGAAGGGGGAAAAATGTCTTACTCTTTCTTTAGAGATCATTAAGTAATTCTTTACTTGTAATGGACAATTTATCCAGGTGTGGTGTTCATGTTGAAGCAATTTGTCCAATATGCAAAAGAAGAGTCCCACTTGCATCTGGGCTAAGAAAGTATGGAAAAACTAGCAAAACTAACAGTATTGCAGCAGAGACATGATCAAGACCACCCCACAGATAGCAAATAAAAAGTGCAACGGTACTGTCAATCAAGGCATATATTGCAATGTTATGAAAAACTTTATATAAATTTACTACTCGATTTAGTTTCTTAGCTTTATTGAATCTACCATCTCAACCTCCACCTTGTTCTTACAAAGGCAGCACCATTTGAGCTACAGTCATTGGCAGAATGTGCATGATTTTATTTAGATGAATTTACTGTAGTTACAGATTTTCATTGCTTATAATCTAATCTAATCTAATACTATATATAATAGCAGAAGCTTTTAATAAGGTGTTGACACGTTAGCAAAAATGGCCACTTAAAATGCTGCCACGTTTACAATTTTTCCTTTAAAAAACCGTACGTTGCGACAATTAAAATCAGAACAACCCGCAAGTTACACCTATTCAACCCGTAACAATCATAATAAAAGCCACTGATTGGCCCGCATGTTACACCTGTTCAGCCCAAAACAAACATAATAAAAGCCATCTATTTCTCACGCCAAAAGGGTTTAAAAGTTACAGATACGGTTTGCTGAAGGAGGAAAGACACAAAAGAACAGAGAGAGACTGAGAGATTTCGTAAACTGCAGAAGAACAGAGATTGATCGAAAACGTTACAAAAGAGAGATCAAAAGCGCCTTCATTCGAGATAATGAACCCGTTAAAAAAAATGAAGAACAGAGATCGACAAAGAGATAAATTTCAAGGCAGCCACCACCGTCATTCAATCGGAACCGTTTCCAGTGAAGGTTTTCTTTATTCTTTTTAAAATTACATGATAACTATGATTTATATTTGACTGTTTCGGTTTAGACATTTGGGTTAGATTTGGTTTTGTTCAAGGTTATACGATTTAATTTGGTTTATGGGTAGGGTATATGTGTTGCTTTGGATTTATTTAACTCTCTCTTGGATTCAATTGTAGATTTCATTTGTAAATAATTGATTTCAATTTCAAATCTGTGTAATAAAAAATTAAAGGGTTTTTCCTTAACTTTCCATTTTCTGGGTTTGTAGGTGGAAGGGCAAATCCTTGGAAGCAATCCAAGTCTGATTAGAGGTGGTACTAGCAGCTATAGTTTCTGGAACCATCACTGGTAAATTTTTTTTTTTTTTTTAATTGAATGTTAAATATGCTTTATGCTTGGATTGGTTTGATTTTTAGGTACCTGGGTTAGAATTTATTTTCTTTCCATTTAGTTATTTGGGTTAGGATTTATTTTTTCTATATGTTTTTGGGTTAGATTTGATTAGTTTATATTAGATTTCCTTTTCACTGTACAAGGGACGTTAAAAGGCAGCAAGAGAGAAGAGCAAGAAAAAAAAAATGCAAACACAGAAGGTGCAGGCTATGAGAGGCTTCAGTTGAACTTTGAAATTAACAAAGAAGACAGAAGGGTTTTTCTTGATGTGGTATGAAATTTAGTCTCTTTCTCTCTTTATCTCTTTTTTTTTTTTTCCAAAATTTTTTTCGTGCTCTTTGTTCAGTTCTAAATTTTGGATATCAGAGTTTTTTACTATGCAAATTAATGTTGATGTTTTATTATTTATTGGAATTGTTTTAGGCACCCATGAAATATCTTCAGCCTACCATTCAAATGCTACCAGGTACTAGATCTCTTGGAGATAACAAAAGATATCTCTATTTTTTTAATGCAAAACTCTTTTTCTCTCCTTGGAAGACTAAACAATCACTATTTGGTTTCTCTATCCTAAAAAACTATATTATATATAAATATATATTGTTTTTGTATTCGAATAAATGCTTGGATGTGTGACGAAACCCAAATACCTAAATGCTTGGGTATCTTTGTTTCTATTTTATTGTTAGTTTCTATCACTCATACTGTTGAATTGTTTTGGAACATTGTGCACTCATCTTAATTTCACTGAATTTTGCATATAAACTCATGTTGCTATTGCATTTAACCTCATGTTTAAGTTGTTTTTCATATTAAATAAGTAGTGTGGTACTCAATTAAGGTAGATCAAGATGTTTTTATCATATTTAGGTGGGGGCAGACTCATTACATGACTTTGAGTGTCCATATTCAGAATTAGCAACATATGTGCACCTTGACGGCAAGTGTGAATTATAATATGCTGACATTTGCTGGCTGTGTTAATGGTTGAATGATGAAATTTAAGTGGGGAGAAACTAGCAATGATGAACAATGGAGTGGAGGATTTTTTTTTTTTTTTTTTTAAATGTATTTGAACAATGATAATTGGTACCAACTGTTTAGTGCACATTTTTCACAACTAAAACTTTTTGTTTTTTCTTTTGTACATGCTTGCTTTTTGTTTCCTTTTAAAGGTTGGATGGAATGTCATGTTGTCTTTCCCAAGATGCTACATGGGATTGATGTTCTCTGCAAGAGTGAAATAGAAGAACATCTTCCTTTATTGTTTTGGGATGGTCTTTAAAAAACTCATCCACAATCCATCTGTTTCTAAGTTATTTTCTTAGAACAATGCTCACTCCTAAATCAATGTATATATATTCTTGATTCTTGATATGCAGATTATTAACAAATTAACTGTTTTTAAATGGATAACATTAGAACTACGTTTTGATCCAGTTTAGTCTTGGTGTCCTATGAGCATTCAACATTACAACTTTATACCCAATTCTTGATATGCATGTGTTTTCACCTGCACCCAAGACCAACAAATTGGATAATTTGTGATATAATAATCCTTTTGAGTTTTATAGAGTGCAACTCAATGCATCATTTTTTGTTTTATGCTAATGCTATTTTTTTTTTGTGAATATATATATATATATATATATATATATATATTTTAATTTTGCTAGGTCTTAATTGCTACTTAGAGCCAAAGTAGTTGAAAAAAAGGTAGAGACAAATAAGAAAATGAATATTAGTGAAATTGATAAAAATACAAATATTATCAAGATTCTAATGAAATAGGAGTTGATGGAAAAGGAAAATGGTAATAAGCATCAAGAAATTGAACCAAATGTACATAGCTCAAGGAAAGAGCAAGGCAATGCAGATTTCTATTGGTACCAGCTTTTATCTTTTAATGATTGGTATTGAGAAAATTCTATAATAGAAGACTTGATTAGGCCTACCATAGCCACTTTGTTTGCACTTACATAGTCTTGGACATTTGATCTTGAGGGACCAATTTTTAGTTTCAATCAATGCAAGTACAAAATAATGATTGGTTTTAAGGGATCTCTTTTTTTCTCCCCCCTATCTCAAGATATATTTTTTGTTCGACTTTGTATTCTTGGAATTAATTGTCCTTTTTGCAATATAAATTAGGGAGTTACAGTAAGAATCCTATAATGGTGATGAGGTGTTTTTTATTTTCCTCATTATGTTTCATTTGAATATATTTCATGCAGAGACACAGATTAAGATGGATTTTATAATGTCCTAAAACAATAAAAAATGAAGTTTATAAAAAAAAAATAATAGGGAAGTTTGTTTTCTTTTTGTTTTTTTGTTTTTCTCTTTGTCTCTCTGTTTCTTTCAATTCGTTTTTTTTTTTTTATTCCAGGCACTGAGTTTGTGGTTTGCATGTTTAAGGAAACACAAGCTTGGGAAAATCAAATCTTCAACTTTATTGGTTGTGGTACAAAATGCTAAACCGAAGGGGGAATAGCCACCAGGCAATGAATATCAAAACCTTCTTCTGTATCTAAAGAGGTACTAACTAACTTTGTTTATTCATTTTTAAATGTTGTTTGGTAATGGTTTTCTGGCTAATCGGAGTAGTTTGTTTGTTTTGGTTTGATTTCTTTATTGGTTAAGATATTTACTGACTCACACTGTTTCTATAATTTATAACTTGGTCTTGCATCATGTGGGTACAATGATGAAAACATATGTCATATTACATTTAAAAATTTTCAGGCGCTGGTACATCTGCAAGCTCATTAGTTGCTCTATATAATACCTTTATGAATAGGCTCAACTGCTCAAGTAGTTGGTTGCAATCCCACGATGCTTTTACTTAGTTGTGCTTATTTTGTCTTGGGTGTAATTTTTGGGTGGATTCATGTTGCAAAATATTCATCTCATTCCCATTTGGAACAAGCAAACAATGTGTTTGATAAAATGTCTTGCTCGCTTTTGCAAAAGTTCAAGTCAACTTCACACAAACACTAATGTTATAGCTAAGTTAATTATGCCATACATTTGACTTCCAAATTTCATTTTCTCATGTTCATTAATGGTTTAATGTTGTGTCTATGGAGGGCTACAGTACAATTACAATTCCAATGTCACATGCGGCCAAACTGGTTTCAATGTCTGCTTTGACTATACAGAAGCTGCCAATGCAATTGTTGCGTCCAAAGTACTCTTTATTGACAGTGACAAAGTGAGGTTTGCTGGGCTGTTATTCTCTCTCAATTCCTCTAATAGTATTAGAATGTAATAATGCTGGATTTTAATGGATTGTAGCGTTTGGGCAGTAATGAGCTTGAGGGAGGACATCCATTTTATTATATTTACAGATCGCAGAGAACACATATATGGCTCATTGATCTTACTTTCCTAACATTTTTTCCCCCATAGATAGAGCTTAAATTTTTATAAGCAAAACTAATTAAGTTTTGTGTTATTTCAATATTGTAAAGCATGGGGTAAGTTTGTTTGATTCCCATTATTAGTCCAAAATTTTATGGAGACTTTGTGGCTGAATGAGTTTCAAGGTTCTAATTTTAATAGGCTAGGTGTTGTTTTTATGTGTTTTAATTCAAGTTGTGACCAAACCATAATTGAAAAAAATTTCTCCTAATTTTAATGGTTTGGTTGCGGGAAAAATGAGCAATGCATTTATGCTTCAATGTAGCATGGGCATCATATTTTTCAAATCATAAACCTAGGTGAATTCTGTTCTATATTCCCTTTGGTGGAAGAATTGACTGGATCAGTAAAATACTAATTTTTTGGCATGCCTTATGAACTCCTTTTCTCTTTTACGTGAATATTGATATTGGGAAAATAAGGAGATTTGAGACTATGCATTCTAATGAGTCTAACTCACCCTCTTTTGGTTTTATATCTCTACATCACCAAGACCAAAGTGAGATGCTTATATAATGTTTAATTAGCTAATGTGACTGGTATAGTAAGCAATTCTAATTGAATATTTAACTGTAATTATTAGAATTGGAAAAAGGGTTTGTATGTGTATGTGTTGATCATTCTTATGTTTGGTTTATTGCTTTACCATGAAGCTGCAATTTATATTAGACACTTAATTTTGAGTGTCTAATATATTACTTATTAAACGAAGTATAGGGAAAAAAAAAGACATGCAGCGTAAGCCCACTTCCCCCTCCACATATGAACCAACTAAAAATTTCCAAACTCAAAAAAAGTATGACAATCCCGCTTACCTAGCAAGTCTCTCGCATAAGCAACTATGTTGTACAATTAAATAATGTGCCAAGAAAATGAGATATTTTAAACTTGAAAAAAGCAAAGTGACTATCAATTATTGTTCCTATTATCACAATTTGTTTGTCACTGATGAATAATTATTTGAATGACAGTATATACTTCCATTTCCTTTTGGGTGAGAGAAGTTTCGGGGCAATGCAAGATTGACTAAGGGATTCCTTGGGTTGACACTTAATTGAAATGGCCGGTACAAGTTATATCCCATAAAGTACTCCAAATTAGACACTATATGCTTAAATATACTACGTTATTAAATAAAATTCATTAATATGTAAAATGATCGCGCGCATTGCGCGGGTTAAACACTAGTGAAATATAAAAGCAGGAGACCTACACCAGTCACATTTAGGTAACAATTAATGGAAGTTAGGAAGCACAGGGACAAACAAAAATACATAGAAAAATTAACAACCCTCAGTGCATGAGTTGTGATTGTACCATGAGCCCATTTGTACCTGTTCATAAAACATAAAATACAATCAGGTTCATGTCTGAAAAATGGATACAGCTGAGCAAAATCAACTTCAAGATCTACTTTGATTAGCAAAGCATCTCATGAATGTCATTGGTATATAATATATCTCCAAAGCCTAAAGTCACCAAAACCATTGCCAATAAAATCAACCTACTCTTTTGGGGCATGAATCAGAGAAATTAACTGAGGCTATTCAAACTGACACAGGTCAACTAAATAGTATTTACATTATCCCAGCAATTGTGGTTATGGATTTTCAGATTATGGGGAGCAGTGTGGGGTCTATAGTTGGCGAATTATAGCATTTATCAACTCTTTTCTTTTTTTTTTTTTTTTTTTTTTATAAATATTTTTCATAAAGTGAAAGCTAATATCCATAGTATATAAATACTTGTAAGTAAATAAATAAATAAATAAATAAATATATATATATATATATATATATATATATATATATAGATAGATAGATAGATAATTGACGACCAAGAAAATAACAATATATAAGTCATGACCAAGTGAAGAACATTTGAGATGTTATCTAGCATTGCTGCAATCAAGGGAGAGAAAGAGACCCTTTAGACAAAACAGTTTCTACTTTTAAGAAGAAAAAGTCCATGAAAAAACTGAAGATCTCATTTCTCATAAAGCAGATATGTAAGAAAGCAATACCTGCTAATGCAAGAAATATGCTTAAGAAAGTAGCTAGAACAACTCATACCAGTATATCATTCTCAACTAGTGTCCATAGAAGCATCAGTGGGACCTGGCACAAGTACACAACAATGTACTATCAAAACCACAATTCCCTTTTTCTTTTTTTGGCTAAGTAAAGGTTTTGGGGAGATTCGACTCTCAGACACGTCCCACTGCTGGGGTTGATGTGCCAATTGGGTAAAAGACCATTGACACTATCTAAAGCACATGTCAATCTAAAACACAATCTTGCAAACACTTACATTGTGTTTGGTTGGGATGAAAATAGGGAGGATGAAAAATAAAGGAAAGAAAATAGGGTGGAAAACAATGTTTTCCACTGTTTGACAAAAGAAGGAAAATGGGGAGGAAGGAAAACCCGGAAGAAAGTTTTCTTTCTCAGGCCCACAATTTTCATCCCCCAAAATCAGGAGGAAAAGCAATGAAAAGAAAATAAACAAAAAACACTAATAATTTCTGTACAACCTAATGATATCATTAAAAATGATGGATCTTGATATGATATTAGTTAAAAAGTTTGGCATGTCTGCAACTGTGGTAGTTCTTCAATTTTGGATGCTAAACATTTATACATAACACAAAATGTATGTTTAAGAGCCTAATGACTGTCTTCATTTGTTGACATTAGGATATTCTATTGATGACCCTATGTACTTGTTTATCTTAATGAAAAAAAAAAATTTTTATTAGTAATAAAATTTATTCAAAATGAAATCAACAAGTACACAGTAAGTATACAATCCAAAGGTAAAAGATTCATGTGCCATGTAGGATATCCTACAACCAAATTCAAGAAAACAAATTCTACTTTCTCCTGTGGTAGATAATATAAAAGGCATATTCACCAATATAATGATCACCTCTCTATATGGAGGAGGTATTTAGTATCAAATGATACCATATTAGCGTTATCAAAATCCAATAAGTGTAAGACATGTTAGTAAAAAATAACCAACTCAATAACAATTGAAAAACATGTGTTAGCGGATAGTTATTTTTACACACGTCTCTCATTTATTAAATTTTGATATGGATGGCGTGGTATCATTTGATATAAAATAATTTTTCCTATATATGGGGCAAGAGGAGCAACAGCAATAACCCACACAACTTTACCTAAATATATAGGACTGACAAGCTTATCTGCATCCAGTTTGGTAGTATTTAAACCTATTGAACCCAAAAACAACAATTTTGACACAACAAATATAAATCAATGAGCCCCATAAATCACAATACTAGTTTGCTCTAAGCCATTACCCAGATAGAGAGAGGGAAAAAAAACAAACCAGCAGCAACAACAACAAACAAAAAGAAGAGAAAACAAAGACAACCCACGAACCTGAAAGAATACATCTGAGGTGGTTGGAGCATGTACACATGAATCATGAACTGATTAAGTATCAAGTTCAATCCAAAGAAAAATAAGAGAAAAGGCTTAATAAAAAAAACGATCAACAAAGGATGCACAGTGCTTTAAACCTGAAAACGAACACCAAATATTTGGAAGCATGATGATGTAGAACAGCATAGGAAAATAAAGATAAAAGATGAATAAAAGTATAAACAGGACAACCCCTAGGCTTCACCACCTAGAATCTGCCTGCAAGCCCTAGGCATCACCACCAAACAAAGAGATCAAAATCATCGAATTATTCTAATTCAAATTGTAATGCCTTTCACAATTACAAAAGCACTACTTTAATGGGGTTTAGGGATTACATCAATATGGGAAGTACTTAATTAAATCCCTCAAACTCCTCAACATTAGAAAAACTAAAAATTCAAAAACAAAATCCATTTCAAATTCAAAAATAAAATGATTTTGGTGCTCCCTACATCACATGAAACTCTAATTAAAGTGCAAGGTACCAATAAGATACTGGTGCATATTTCTGGCTAATGTCTGCTAGCTGGCTAGTGAAGCACTTTGAATGAGATACAAATAAAAAAGGCATCTCATCCTCAACCCTTTTGCCTTATAATTTGTTGGTTTCTTCCCTACAAGCTCCGGTTTGCAAAAATTTTAGAATTCTAGACCAGGCATCCAAAAACTTGAATCAAGACAAACTCTTTACTTTGTTTTGGCTTGGGAGATGGGAGGTAAAGATGATGAGAAACTAGTAGCTTAAGTAGAATCATAACTTAGGGTCTGACAACAAAGAGTTATAATGACTGTAAACTGCCCAAAACCTATCCTTTAAGCTC
The DNA here is from genome assembly GCA_030445155.1 of Quercus variabilis. Classification (NCBI taxonomy): domain Eukaryota; kingdom Viridiplantae; phylum Streptophyta; class Magnoliopsida; order Fagales; family Fagaceae; genus Quercus; species Quercus variabilis. The sequence continues at coordinate 84,964,640 of CP129449.1, read as the reverse complement.
CGAATAAATAAATAAATAAAAGCCCCTGATTAAAATAAGCAAAGGAAATGATAATAAATAACCGTACAATTGAGCAGCAGGGAAGTGAAATGGCAACGAGATGAATGAAAATAAATGCCAGTAATACCTAATCTACAAACTGAGACAAAGAAACATAGAGAAACAGGGAAAATATAGAGAAAAATAGTGGTTCAGCAATAAACAAAATCTAGGGATTAATCATCAAATCAGTACACTAAAACATTCTTGTGAGGAAATGAAAGGGATATTATCATCGGAGCTACTAAGTAAGAAACATATGCTAAAAAATAATAGGCGGGCAGTGCAAGTCTATCTCAGGATTAATACAATTATTTTACCACCAAAACAAGAAGAGAAGCTTGCACGACTACAAGCTGACTTATAACTAGTGTCTGCTATTCTCAGCTGCACTCTCTTCCTTCCCAAGTGCAACCACTAATTTTTTCAGGATGGCTTCAGTTGGCTGGTGCGAATTCTCTACAGCCTTGGATATTGCTAGCCATTTCTCACCATGCTTAGGTTCAGCAGCAATGCATCTCTTTAACACATCTTTTTGGCTCTCTTCACTCCCATGCTGAAGTTCGAATTTATAATATAATGCCCAGAAATCTCCAATATCCGGGGCAAGTGTGACTGCCCTGTTAAGCCAAGTTCGAGCTTTATCTACCTTCCTATCATGCCAGAATAACTTGGCCACAGCAGCAATCACATGGGGATCATGATCACATTTCTTGAGAGCATCCATACTCTTGGATTTTCGTTGTGGACGGGGGACCATCTCAATTGATGCAGCCCATAATATACCGCTGTTGGGACACTCCTGCAATGCCTTTGCCATCAAAATATCAGATTCCTTCCTAATACCATGCCTCGTTTCAGCTCGGACAGCAGCAAGCCATAGCTCAGGGTTCTGAGGATTTTTCTTCCTTGCCATGGTGAGGACAGCTTGAGCTTTACTCAATCCATTCATCTTCTCTTCCAGATTAGCAAGAGAAAGCCAAAGGTGTATACAATGAGGGCAACGCTTCAAACCCAATTCGTAAGTTTCCTTGGCTTTCTCCAAGTGACCAAGCCTTTCCTCTAGCTGTCCAAGCATCAACCACAATTTAAAGAATGCCGGGAAGAGTTTCAACCCTTCATCCAACAACATCCTCTCCTCGTCAGTATTCCCCAATTCTCTCTCAACAATAGCAGATTTCATCCACAATCTTTCGGTGCCACCTCCCTTTCTAGCCTTAGTAAGAAGAATTCTAGCTTTCTCGGGCTCATGATTCTCGAATTCAAGCTTAGACGCTGCGAGCCAAATCTCCTCAGAGTTAGGAATGGCAGCATAAGCTTCTTGAAGGATTGCTCGTGCAGCATCCACATCCCCTGCAAGCCACTTCTCTTTAGCACCCATAAGCCACAAAACCTCAGCCTGTGGCCTGTAAGTAACTGCCTTACGAAGCAAAGCATCAAGAGACTCCCTAGTCCCATGACTCTTCTCCAGCTGTGCTGCCTTAAGCCATATGCTCTTCTTTGTCAAGAACACATTCAATGCATGAGCATAGATAGCTCTGGCCGTCTCAATTGAACCCCTCTTCTTACACTCCTCCGCATCTGCCACCCATGTCCTCTTCCTATCCTCTTCCTCCACACCAATCCCAATTGTATTCTTAACAATGGCTTGACAAGTCACCACAGAAGCTGCCCGTTCCGCGACCTCTGCCTCTCTCATCCATGCCTCCCTATCAATTGCCAAACCCTCTCTCTGCAAGGCCCTTATACCCTTCTCAACAATCTTCACCACCATCCCTGTATTCCCGTTTGCCTCTTCCAACTTTGCAGCAGTTATCCAAATAGCTGGCTCCTTTGGCAGCCTCTCCCTCGCCCTATTCGACACTTTCTTTGCATGATCGTATGTCTCTAGTCTTGCCAATGCCAACCACAATTCAACGTGCAACGGACAACACTCCACAGCCCTGTGCAGTAACAGTCTGGCATCCTCCTCATTGGCCAACTCCACAACCGCCTTCCAAAGCCGAACCGAATCTGGAATATGCTCTAACCCTTTCCTTAACACTGCTCTTGTTCATCTCATCATGCTCCAATTTTGCTGCCTGTAACCACAACTTAACTG